>OX608074.1:17392497-19792497 GCA_951509635.1 Eupeodes luniger
CATTTAGACGCATATTAAGCGAGATATTCGCATTTTAAGTTTGAACATGGATTTTTGCCCATAACTTGTTGTAAAATTAGTCTTATTCAAAGATAGGCACAGCAATGGAAAGGGGAGGATTCCTAGATCGCAATCCTGAAATTTCAGCGTTCTAGGTGGTCTAGATCGAGAAATAATGAAGTTCAAAAATTGCCCTCTAGGTGCCAACTTTTAATGCATTTAGACGCATATTAAGCGAGATATTCGCATTTTAAGTTTGAACATGGATTTTTGCCCATAACTTGTTGAAAAATTGGTCTTATTCAAAGATAGGCACAGCAATGGAAAGGGGAGGATTCCTAGATCACAATCCTGAAATTTCAGCGTTCTAGGTGGTCTAGATCGAGAAATAATGAAGTTCAAAAATTGCCCTCTAGGTGCCAACTTTTAATGCATTTAGACGCATATTAAGCGAGATATTCGCATTTTAAGTTTGAACATGGATTTTTGCCCATAACTTGTTGTAAAATTGGTCTTATTCAAAGATAGGCACAGCAATGGAAAGGGGAGGATTCCTAGATCACAATCCTGAAATTTCAGCCTTCTAGGTGGTCTAGATCGAGAAATAATGAAGTTCAAAAATTGCCCTCTAGGTGCAAACTTTTAATGCATTTAGACGCATATTAAGCGAGATATTCGCATTTTAAAATTGAACATGGATTTTTGCCCATAACTTGTTGTAAAATTGGTCTTATTCAAAGATAGGCACAGCAATGGAAAGGGGAGGATTCCTAGATCACAATCCTGAAATTTCAGCCTTCTAGGTGGTCTAGATCGAGAAATAATGAAGTTCAAAAATTGCCCTCTAGGTGCCGACTTTTAATGCATTTAGACGCATATTAAGCGAGATATTCGCATTTTAAGTTTGAACATGGATTTTTGCCCAAAACTTGTTGTAAAATTGGTCTTATTCAAAGATAGGCACAGCAATGGAAAGGGGAGGATTCCTAGATCACAATCCTGAAATTTCAGCCTTCTAGGTGGTCTAGATCGAGAAATAATGAAGTTCAAAAATTGCCCTCTAGGTGCCGACTTTTAATGCATTTAGACGCTTATTAAGCGAGATATTCGCATTTTAAGTTTGAACATGGATTTTTGCCCATAACTTGTTGTAAAATTGGTCTTATTCAAAGATAGGCACAGCAATGGAAAGGGGAGGATTCCTAGAACACAATCCTGAAATTTCAGCCTTCTAGGTGGTCTAGATCGAGAAATAATGGAGTTCAAAAATTGCCCTCTAGGTGCCGACTTTTAATGCATTTAGACGCTTATTAAGCGAGATATTCGCATTTTAAGTTTTGAACATGGATTTTTGCTAATAACTTGTTGTAAAATTGGTCTTATTCAAAGATAGGCACAGCAATGGAAAGGGGAGGATTCCTAGATCACAATCCTGAAATTTCAGCCTTCTAGGTGGTCTAGATCGAGAAATAATGAAGTTCAAAAATTGCCCTCTAGGTGCCGACTTTTAATGCATTTAGACGCATATTAAGCGAGATATTCGCATTTTAAGTTTGAACATGGATTTTTAACCATAACTTGTTGCAAAATTGGTCTTATTCAAAGATAGGCACAGCAATGGAAAGGGGAGGATTCCTAGATCGCAATCCTGAATTTCAGCGTTCTAGGTGGTCTAGATCGAGAAATAATGAAGTTCAAAAATTGCCCTCTAGGTGCAAACTTTTAATGCAATTAGACGCATATTAAGCGAGATATTCGCATTTTAAAATTGAACATGGATTTTTGCCCATAACTTGTTGTAAAATTGGTCTTATTCAAAGATAGGCACAGCAATGGAAAGGGGAGGATTCCTAGATCACAATCCTGAAATTTCAGCCTTCTAGGTGGTCTAGATCGAGAAATAATGAAGTTCAAAAATTGCCCTCTAGGTGCCGACTTTTAATGCATTTAGACGCATATTAAGCGAGATATTCGCATTTTAAGTTTGAACATGGATTTTTGCCCATAACTTGTTGTAAAATTGGTCTTATTCAAAGATAGGCACAGCAATGGAAAGGGGAGGATTCCTAGATCGCAATCCTGAAATTTCAGCGTTCTAGGTGGTCTAGATCGAGAAATAATGAAGTTCAAAATTGCCCTCTAGGTGCCAACTTTTAATGCATTTAGACGCATATTAAGCGAGATATTCGCATTTTAAGTTTGAACATGGATTTTTGCCCATAACTTGTTGTAAAATTGGTCTTATTCAAAGATAGGCACAGCAATGGAAAGGGGAGCATTCCTAGATCACAATCCTGAAATTTCAGCCTTCTAGGTGGTCTAGATCGAGAAATAATGAAGTTCAAAAATTGCCCTCTAGGTGCCGACTTTTAATGCATTTAGACGCATATTAAGCGAGATATTCGCATTTTAAGTTTGAACATGGATTTTTGCCCATAACTTGTTGTAAAATTGGTCTTATTCAAAGATAGGTACAGCAATGGAAAGGGGAGGATTCCTAGATCGCAATCCTGAAATTTCAGCGTTCTAGGTGGTCTAGATCGAGAAATAATGAAGTTCAAAAATTGCCCTCTAGGTGCCAACTTTTAATGCATTTAGACGCATATTAAGCGAGATATTCGCATTTTAAGTTTGAACATGGATTTTTGCCCATAACTTGTTGAAAAATTGGTCTTATTCAAAGATAGGCACAGCAATGGAAAGGGGAGGATTCCTAGATCGCAATCCTGAAATTTCAGCGTTCTAGGTGGTCTAGATCGAGAAATAATGAAGTTCAAAAATTGCCCTCTAGGTGCCGACTTTTAATGCATTTAGACGCATATTAAGCGAGATATTCGCATTTTAAGTTTGAACATGGATTTTTTGCCCATAACTTGTTGTAAAATTGGTCTTATTCAAAGATAGGCACAGCAATGGAAAGGGGAGGATTCCTAGATCACAATCCTGAAATTTCAGCCTTCTAGGTGGTCTAGATCGAGAAATAATGAAGTTCAAAAATTGCCCTCTAGGTGCCGACTTTTAATGCATTTAGACGCATATTAAGCGAGATATTCGCATTTTAAGTTTGAACATGGATTTTTGCCCATAACTTGTTGTAAAATTGGTCTTATTCAAAGATAGGCACAGCAATGGAAAGGGGAGGATTCCTAGATCACAATTCTGAAATTTCAGCCTTCTAGGTGGTCTAGATCGAGAAATAATGAAGTTCAAAAATTGCCCTCTAGGTGCCGACTTTTAATGCATTTAGACGCATATTAAGCGAGATAATGAAGTTCAAAAATTGCCCTCTAGGTGCCGACTTTTAATGCATTTAGACGCATATTAAGCGAGATATTCGCATTTTAAGTTTGAACATGGATTTTTGCCCATAACTTGTTGTAAAATTAGTCTTATTCAAAGATAGGCACAGCAATGGAAAGGGGAGGATTCCTAGATCGCAATCCTGAAATTTCAGCGTTCTAGGTGGTCTAGATCGAGAAATAATGAAGTTCAAAAATTGCCCTCTAGGTGCCAACTTTTAATGCATTTAGACGCATATTAAGCGAGATATTCGCATTTTAAGTTTGAACATGGATTTTTGCCCATAACTTGTTGAAAAATTGGTCTTATTCAAAGATAGGCACAGCAATGGAAAGGGGAGGATTCCTAGATCACAATCCTGAAATTTCAGCGTTCTAGGTGGTCTAGATCGAGAAATAATGAAGTTCAAAAATTGCCCTCTAGGTGCCAACTTTTAATGCATTTAGACGCATATTAAGCGAGATATTCGCATTTTAAGTTTGAACATGGATTTTTGCCCATAACTTGTTGTAAAATTGGTCTTATTCAAAGATAGGCACAGCAATGGAAAGGGGAGGATTCCTAGATCACAATCCTGAAATTTCAGCCTTCTAGGTGGTCTAGATCGAGAAATAATGAAGTTCAAAAATTGCCCTTTAGGTGCCGACTTTTAATGCATTTAGACGCATATTAAGCGAGATATTCGCATTTTAAGTTTGAACATGGATTTTTGCCCATAACTTGTTGTAAAATTGGTCTTATTCAAAGATAGGCACAGCAATGGAAAGGGGAGGATTCCTAGATCACAATCCTGAAATTTCAGCCTTCTAGGTGGTCTAGATCGAGAAATAATGAAGTTCAAAAATTGCCCTCTAGGTGCCGACTTTTAATGCATTTAGACGCATATTAAGCGAGATATTCGCATTTTAAGTTTGAACATGGATTTTTGCCCATAACTTGTTGTAAAATTGGTTCTATTCAAAGATAGGCACAGCAATGGAAAGGGGAGGATTCCTAGATCACAATCCTGAAATTTCAGCCTTCTAGGTGGTCTAGATCGAGAAATAATGAAGTTCAAAAATTGCCCTCTAGGTGCCGACTTTTAATGCATTTAGACGCATATTAAGCGAGATATTCGCATTTTAAGTTTGAACATGGATTTTTGCCTATAACTTGTTTTAAAATTGGTCTTATTCAAAGATAGGCACAGCAATGGAAAGGGGAGGATTCCTAGATCACAATCCTGAAATTTCAGCCTTCTAGGTGGTCTAGATCGAGAAATAATGAAGTTCAAAAATTGCCCTCTAGGTGCAAACTTTTAATGCATTTAGACGCATATTAAGCGAGATATTCGCATTTTAAAATTGAACATGGATTTTTGCCCATAACTTGTTGTAAAATTGGTCTTATTCAAAGATAGGCACAGCAATGGAAAGGGGAGGATTCCTAGATCACAATCCTGAAATTTCAGCCTTCTAGGTGGTCTAGATCGAGAAATAATGAAGTTCAAAAATTGCCCTCTAGGTGCCGACTCTTAATGCATTTAGACGCATATTAAGCGAGATATTCGCATTTTAAGTTTGAACATGGATTTTTGACCATAACTTGTTGTAAAATTGGTCTTATTCAAAGATAGGCACAGCAATGGAAAGGGGAGGATTCCTAGATCGCAATCCTGAAATTTCAGCCTTCTAGGTGGTCTAGATCGAGAAATAATGAAGTTCAAAAATTGCCCTCTAGGTGCCAACTTTTAATGCATTTAGACGCATATTAAGCGAGATATTCGCATTGTAAGTTTGAACATGGATTTTTGCCTATAACTTGTTGTTAAAATGGTCTTATTCAAAGATAGGCACAGCAATGGAAAGGGAAGGATTCCTAGATCGCAATCCTGAAATTTCAGCCTTCTAGGTGGTCTAGATCGAGAAATAATGAAGTTCAAAAATTGCCCTCTAGGTGCCAACTTTTAATGCATTTAGACGCATATTAAGCGAGATATTCGCATTTTAAGTTTGAACATGGATTTTTGACCATAACTTGTTGTAAAATTGGTCTTATTCAAAGATAGGCACAGCAATGGAAAGGGGAGGATTCCTAGATCGCAATCCTGAAATTTCAGCCTTCTAGGTGGTCTAGATCGAGAAATAATGAAGTTCAAAAATTGCCCTCTAGGTGCCAACTTTTAATGCATTTAGACGCATATTAAGCGAGATATTCGCATTGTAAGTTTGAACATGGATTTTTGCCTATAACTTGTTGTTAAAATGGTCTTATTCAAAGATAGGCACAGCAATGGAAAGGGGAGGATTCCTAGATCACAATCCTGAAATTTCAGCCTTCTAGGTGGTCTAGATCGAGAAATAATGAAGTTCAAAAATTGCCCTCTAGGTGCCGACTCTTTATGCATTTAGACGCTTATTAAGCGAGATATTCGCATTTTAAGTTTGAACATGGATTTTTGCCCATAACTTGTTGTAAAATTGGTCTTATTGAAAGATAGGCACAGCAATGGAAAGGGGAGGATTCCTAGATCACAATCCTGAAATTTCAGCCTTCTAGGTGGTCTAGATCGAGAAATAATGAAGTTCAAAAATTGCCCTCTAGGTGCCGACTCTTTATGCATTTAGACGCTTATTAAGCGAGATATTCGCATTTTAAGTTTGAACATGGATTTTTGCCCATAACTTGTTGTAAAATTGGTCTTATTGAAAGATAGGCACAGCAATGGAAAGGGGAGGATTCCTAGATCGCAATCCTGAAATTTCAGCCTTCTAGGTGGTCTAGATCGAGAAATAATGAAGTTCAAAAATTGCCCTCTAGGTGCCGACTTTTAATGCATTTAGACGCATATTAAGCGAGATATTCGCATTTTAAGTTTGAACATGGATTTTTGCCCATAACTTGTTGTAAAATTGGTCTTATTCAAAGATATGCACAGCAATGGAAAGGGGAGGATTCTTAGATCGCAATCCTGAAATTTCAGCCTTCTAGGTGGTCTAGATCGAGAAATAATGAAGTTCAAAAATTGCCCTCTAGGTGCCAACTTTTAATGCATTTAGACGCATATTAAGCGAGATATTCGCATTTTAAGTTTGAACATGGATTTTTGCCCATAACTTGTTGTAAAATTGGTCTTATTCAAAGATAGGCACAGCAATGGAAAGGGGAGGATTCCTAGATCACAATCCTGAAATTTCAGCCTTCTAGGTGGTCTAGATCGAGAAATAATGAAGTTCAAAAATTGCCCTCTAGGTGCCGACTCTTTATGCATTTAGACGCTTATTAAGCGAGATATTCGCATTTTAAGTTTGAACATGGATTTTTGCCCATAACTTGTTGTAAAATTGGTCTTATTGAAAGATAGGCACAGCAATGGAAAGGGGAGGATTCCTAGATCACAATCCTGAAATTTCAGCCTTCTAGGTGGTCTAGATCGAGAAATAATGAAGTTCAAAAATTGCCCTCTAGGTGCCGACTCTTTATGCATTTAGACGCTTATTAAGCGAGATATTCGCATTTTAAGTTTGAACATGGATTTTTGCCCATAACTTGTTGTAAAATTGGTCTTATTGAAAGATAGGCACAGCAATGGAAAGGGGAGGATTCCTAGATCGCAATCCTGAAATTTCAGCCTTCTAGGTGGTCTAGATCGAGAAATAATGAAGTTCAAAAATTGCCCTCTAGGTGCCGACTTTTAATGCATTTAGACGCATATTAAGCGAGATATTCGCATTTTAAGTTTGAACATGGATTTTTGCCCATAACTTGTTGTAAAATTGGTCTTATTCAAAGATATGCACAGCAATGGAAAGGGGAGGATTCTTAGATCGCAATCCTGAAATTTCAGCCTTCTAGGTGGTCTAGATCGAGAAATAATGAAGTTCAAAAATTGCCCTCTAGGTGCCAACTTTTAATGCATTTAGACGCATATTAAGCGAGATATTCGCATTTTAAGTTTGAACATGGATTTTTGCCCATAACTTGTTGTAAAATTGGTCTTATTCAAAGATAGGCACAGCAATGGAAAGGGGAGGATTCCTAGATCACAATCCTGAAATTTCAGCCTTCTAGGTGGTCTAGATCGAGAAATAATGAAGTTCAAAAATTGCCCTCTAGGTGCCGACTTTTAATGCATTTAGACGCATATTAAGCGAGATATTCGCATTTTAAGTTTGAACATTGATTTTTGCCCATAACTTGTTGTAAAATTGGTCTTATTCAAAGATAGGCACAGCAATGGAAAGGGGAGGATTCCTAGATCGCAATCCTGAAATTTCAGCCTTCTAGGTGGTCTAGATCGAGAAATAATGAAGTTCAAAAATTGCCCTCTAGGTGCCGACTTTTAATGCATTTAGACGCTTATTAAGCGAGATATTCGCATTTTAAGTTTGAACATGGATTTTTGCCCATAACTTGTCTTAAAATTGGTCTTATTCAAAGATAGGCACAGCAATGGAAAGGGGAGGAATCCTAGATCGCAATCCTGAAATTTCAGCGTTCTAGGTGGTCTAGATCGAGAAATAATGAAGTTCAAAAATTGCCCTCTAGGTGCAAACTTTTAATGCATTTAGACGCATATTAAGCGAGATATTCGCATTTTAAAATTGAACATGGATTTTTGCCCATAACTTGTTGTAAAATTGGTCTTATTCAAAGATAGGCACAGCAATGGAAGGGGGAGGATTCCTAGATCACAATCCTGAAATTTCAGCCTTCTAGGTGGTCTAGATCGAGAAATAATGAAGTTCAAAAATTGCACTCTAGGTGCCGACTTTTAATGCATTTAGACTCATATTAAGCGAGATATTCGCATTTTAAGTTTGAACATGGATTTTTGACCATAACTTGTTGTAAAATTGGTCTTATTCAAAGATAGGCACAGCAATGGAAAGGGGAGGATTCCTAGATCGCAATCCTGAAATTTCAGCGTTCTAGGTGGTCTAGATCGAGAAATAATGAAGTTCAAAAATTGCCCTCTAGGTGCCAACTTTTAATGCATTTAGACGCATATTAAGCGAGATATTCGCATTTTAAGTTTGAACATGGATTTTTGCCCATAACTTGTTGTAAAATTGGTCTTATTCAAAGATAGGCACAGCAATGGAAAGGGGAGGATTCCTAGATCACAATCCTGAAATTTCAGCCTTCTAGGTGGTCTAGATCGAGAAATAATGAAGTTCAAAAATTGCCCTCTAGGTGCCGACTTTTAATGCATTTAGACGCATATTAAGCGAGATATTCGCATTTTAAGTTTGAACATGGATTTTTGCCCATAACTTGTTGTAAAATTGGTCTAATTCAAAGATAGGCACAGCAATGGAAAGGGGAGGATTCCTAGATCACAATTCTGAAATTTCAGCCTTCTAGGTGGTCTAGATCGAGAAATAATGAAGTTCAAAAATTGCCCTCTAGGTGCCGACTTTTAATGCATTTAGACGCATATTAAGCGAGATATTCGCATTTTAAGTTTGAACATGGATTTTTGCCTATAACTTGTTTTAAAATTGGTCTTATTCAAAGATAGGCACAGCAATGGAAAGGGGAGGATTCCTAGATCACAATCCTGAAATTTCAGCCTTCTAGGTGGTCTAGATCGAGAAATAATGAAGTTCAAAAATTGCCCTCTAGGTGCCAACTTTTAATGCATTTAGACGCATATTAAGCGAGATATTCGCATTTTAAGTTTGAACATGGATTTTTGCCCATAACTTGTTGTAAAATTGGTCTTATTCAAAGATAGGCACAGCAATGGAAAGGGGAGGATTCCTAGATCACAATCCTGAAATTTCAGCCTTCTAGGTGGTCTAGATCGAGAAATAATGAAGTTCAAAAATTGCCCTCTAGGTGCCGACTTTTAATGCATTTAGACGCATATTAAGCGAGATATTCGCATTTTAAGTTTGAACATGGATTTTTGCCCATAACTTGTTGTAAAATTGGTCTAATTCAAAGATAGGCACAGCAATGGAAAGGGGAGGATTCCTAGATCACAATTCTGAAATTTCAGCCTTCTAGGTGGTCTAGATCGAGAAATAATGAAGTTCAAAAATTGCCCTCTAGGTGCCGACTTTTAATGCATTTAGACGCATATTAAGCGAGATATTCGCATTTTAAGTTTGAACATGGATTTTTGCCTATAACTTGTTTTAAAATTGGTCTTATTCAAAGATAGGCACATCAATGGAAGATCGAGAAATAATGAAGTTCAAAAATTGCCCTCTAGGTGCCGACTTTTAATGCATTTAGACGCATATTAAGCGAGATATTCGCATTTTAAGTTTGAACATGGATGTTTGCCCATAACTTGTTTTAAAATTGGTCTTATTCAAAGATAGGCACAGCAATGGAAAGGGGAGGATTCCTAGATCACAATCCTGAAATTTCAGCCTTTTAGGTGGTCTAGATCGAGAAATAATGAAGTTCAAAAATTGCCCTCTAGGTGCCGACTCTTAATGCATTTAGACGCTTATTAAGCGAGATATTCGCATTTTAAGTTTGAACATGGATTTTTGCCCATAACTTGTTGTAAAATTGGTCTTATTCAAAGATAGGCACAGCAATGGAAAGGGGAGGATTCCTAGATCACAATCCTGAAATTTCAGCCTTCTAGGTGGTCTAGATCGAGAAATAATGAATTTCAAAAATTGCCCTATAGGTGCAAACTTTTAATGCATTTAGACGCATATTAAGCGAGATATTCGCATTTTAAAATTGAACATGGATTTTTGCCCATAACTTGTTGCAAAATTGGTCTTATTCAAAGATAGGCACAGCAATGGAAAGGGGAGGATTCCTAGATCACAATCCTGAAATTTCAGCCTTCTAGGTGGTCTAGATCAAGAAATAATGAAGTTCAAAAATTGCCCTCTAGGTGCCAACTTTTAATGCATTTAGACGCATATTAAGCGAGATATTCGCATTTTAAGTTTGAACATGGATTTTTGCCCATAACTTGTTGTAAAATTGGTCTTATTCAAAGATAGGCACAGCAATGGAAAGGGGAGGATTCCTAGATCACAATCCTGAAATTTCAGCCTTCTAGGTGGTCTAGTTCGAGAAATAATGAAGTTCAAAAATTGCCCTCTAGGTGCCGACTTTTAATGCATTTAGACGCATATTAAGCTATATATTCGCATTTTAAGTTTGAACATGGATTTTTGCCCATAACTTGTTTTAAAATTGGTCTTATTCAAAGATAGGCACAGCAATGGAAAGGGGAGGATTCCTAGATCACAATCCTGAAATTTCAGCCTTTTAGGTGGTCTAGATCGAGAAATAATGAAGTTCAAAAATTGCCCTCTAGGTGCCGACTCTTAATGCATTTAGACGCTTATTAAGCGAGATATTCGCATTTTAAGTTTGAACATGGATTTTTGCCCATAACTTGTTGTAAAATTGGTCTTATTCAAAGATAGGCACAGCAATGGAAAGGGGAGGATTCCTAGATCACAATCCTGAAATTTCAGCCTTCTAGGTGGTCTAGATCGAGAAATAATGAAGTTCAAAAATTGCCCTCTAGGTGCCGACTTTTAATGCATTTAGACGCATATTAAGCGAGATATTCGCATTTTAAGTTTGAACATGGATTTTTGCCCATAACTTGTTGTAAAATTGGTCTAATTCAAAGATAGGCACAGCAATGGAAAGGGGAGGATTCCTAGATCACAATTCTGAAATTTCAGCCTTCTAGGTGGTCTAGATCGAGAAATAATGAAGTTCAAAAATTGCCCTCTAGGTGCCGACTTTTAATGCATTTAGACGCATATTAAGCGAGATATTCGCATTTTAAGTTTGAACATGGATTTTTGCCTATAACTTGTTTTAAAATTGGTCTTATTCAAAGATAGGCACATCAATGGAAGATCGAGAAATAATGAAGTTCAAAAATTGCCCTCTAGGTGCCGACTTTTAATGCATTTAGACGCATATTAAGCGAGATATTCGCATTTTAAGTTTGAACATGGATGTTTGCCCATAACTTGTTTTAAAATTGGTCTTATTCAAAGATAGGCACAGCAATGGAAAGGGGAGGATTCCTAGATCACAATCCTGAAATTTCAGCCTTCTAGGTGGTCTAGATCGAGAAATAATGAAGTTCAAAAATTGCCCTCTAGGTGCCGACTCTTAATGCATTTAGACGCTTATTAAGCGAGATATTCGCATTTTAAGTTTGAACATGGATTTTTGCCCATAACTTGTTGTAAAATTGGTCTTATTCAAAGATAGGCACAGCAATGGAAAGGGGAGGATTCCTAGATCACAATCCTGAAATTTCAGCCTTCTAGGTGGTCTAGATCGAGAAATAATGAATTTCAAAAATTGCCCTATAGGTGCAAACTTTTAATGCATTTAGACGCATATTAAGCGAGATATTCGCATTTTAAAATTGAACATGGATTTTTGCCCATAACTTGTTGCAAAATTGGTCTTATTCAAAGATAGGCACAGCAATGGAAAGGGGAGGATTCCTAGATCACAATCCTGAAATTTCAGCCTTCTAGGTGGTCTAGATCAAGAAATAATGAAGTTCAAAAATTGCCCTCTAGGTGCCAACTTTTAATGCATTTAGTCGCATATTAAGCGAGATATTCGCATTTTAAGTTTGAACATGGATTTTTGCCCATAACTTGTTGTAAAATTGGTCTTATTCAAAGATAGGCACAGCAATGGAAAGGGGAGGATTCCTAGATCACAATCCTGAAATTTCAGCCTTCTAGGTGGTCTAGTTCGAGAAATAATGAAGTTCAAAAATTGCCCTCTAGGTGCCGACTTTTAATGCATTTAGACGCATATTAAGCTATATATTCGCATTTTAAGTTTGAACATGGATTTTTGCCCATAACTTGTTTTAAAATTGGTCTTATTCAAAGATAGGCACAGCAATGGAAAGGGGAGGATTCCTAGATCACAATCCTGAAATTTCAGCCTTTTAGGTGGTCTAGATCGAGAAATAATGAAGTTCAAAAATTGCCCTCTAGGTGCCGACTCTTAATGCATTTAGACGCTTATTAAGCGAGATATTCGCATTTTAAGTTTGAACATGGATTTTTGCCCATAACTTGTTGTAAAATTGGTCTTATTCAAAGATAGGCACAGCAATGGAAAGGGGAGGATTCCTAGATCACAATCCTGAAATTTCAGCCTTCTAGGTGGTCTAGATCGAGAAATAATGAAGTTCAAAAATTGCCCTCTAGGTGCCGACTTTTAATGCATTTAGACGCATATTAAGCGAGATATTCGCATTTTAAGTTTGAACATGGATTTTTGCCCCTAACTTGTTGTAAAATTGGTCTTATTCAAAGATAGGCACAGCAATGGAAAGGGGAGGATTCCTAGATCACAATCCTGAAATTTCAGCCTTCTAGGTGGTCTAGATCGAGAAATAATGAAGTTCAAAAATTGCCCTCTAGGTGCCGACTTTTAATGTATTTAGACGCATATTAAGCGAGATATTCGCATTTTAAGTTTGAACATGGATTTTTGCCCATAACTTGTTGTAAAATTGGTCTTATTCAAAGATAGGCACAGCAATGGAAAGGGGAGGATTCCTAGATCACAATCCTGAAATTTCAGCCTTCTAGGTGGTCTAGATCGAGAAATAATGAAGTTCAAAAATTGCCCTCTAGGTGCCGACTTTTAATGCATTTAGACGCATATTAAGCGAGATATTCGCATTTTAAGTTTGAACATGGATTTTTGCCCATAACTTGAAGTTCAAAAATTGCCCTCTAGGTGCCGACTTTTAATGCATTTAGACGCATATTAAGCGAGATATTCGCATTTTAAGTTTGAACATGGATTTTTGCCCATAACTTGTTGTAAAATTGGTCTTATTCAAAGATAGGCACAGCAATGGAAAGGGGAGGATTTCTAGATCACAATCCTGAAATTTCAGCCTTCTAGGTGGTCTAGATCGAGAAATAATGAAGTTCAAAAATTGCCCTCTAGGTGCCGACTTTTAATGCATTTAGACGCATATTAAGCGAGATATTCGCATTTTAAGTTTGAACATGGATTTTTGCCCATAACTTGTTTTAAAATTGGTCTTATTCAAAGATAGGCACAGCAATGGAAAGGGGAGGATTCCTAGATCACAATCCTGAAATTTCAGCCTTCTAGGTGGTTTAGATCGAGAAATAATGAAGTTCAAAAATTGCCCTCTAGGTGCCAACTTTTAATGCATTTAGACGCTTATTAAGCGAGATATTCGCATTTTAAGTTTGAACATGGATTTTTGCCCATAACTTGTTGTAAAATTGGTCTTATTCAAAGATAGGCACAGCAATGGAAAGGGGAGGATTCCTAGATCACATCCTGAAATTTCAGCCTTCTAGGTGGTCTAGATCGAGAAATAATGAAGTTCAAAAATTGCCCTCTAGGTGCCGACTTTTAATGCATTTAGACGCATATTAAGCGAGATATTCGCATTTTAAGTTTGAACATGGATTTTTGCCCATAACTTGTTGTAAAATTGGTCTTATTCAAAGATAGGCACAGCAATGGAAAGGGGAGGATTCCTAGAACACAATCCTGAAATTTCAGCCTTCTAGGTGGTCTAGATCGAGAAATAATGAAGTTCAAAAATTGCCCTCTAGGTGCCGACTCTTAATGCATTTAGACGCTTATTAAGCGAGATATTCGCATTTTAAGTTTGAACATGGATTTTTGCCCATAACTTGTTGTAAAATTGGTCTTATTCAAAGATAGGCACAGCAATGGAAAGGGGAGGATTCCTAGATCACAATCCTGAAATTTCAGCCTTCTAGGTGGTCTAGATCGAGAAATAATGAAGTTCAAAAATTGCCCTCTAGGTGCCGACTTTTAATGCATTTAGACGCATATTAAGCGAGATATTCGCATTTTAAGTTTGAACATGGATTTTTGCCCATAACTTGTTGTAAAATTGGTCTTATTCAAAGAAAGGCACAGCAATGGAAAGGGGAGGATTCCTAGATCACAATCCTGAAATTTCAGCCTTCTAGGTGGTCTAGATCGAGCAATAATGAAGTTCAAAAATTGCCCTCTAGGTGCCGACTTTTAATGCATTTAGACGCATATTAAGCGAGATATTCGCATTTTAAGTTTGAACATGGATTTTTGCCCATAACTTGTTGTAAAATTGGTCTTATTCAAAGATAGGCACACCAATGGAAAGGGGAGGATTCCTAGATCACAATCCTGAAATTTCAGCCTTCTAGGTGGTCTAGATCGAGAAATAATGAAGTTCAAAAATTGCTCTCTAGGTGCCAACTTTGAATGCATTTAGACGCATATTAAGCGAGATATTCGCATTTTAAGTTTGAACATGGATTTTTGCCCATAACTTGTTGTAAAATTGGTCTTATTCAAAGATAGGCACAGCAATGGAAAGGGGAGGATTCCTAGATCACAATCCTGAAATTTCAGCCTTCTAGGTGGTCTAGATCGAGAAATAATGAAGTTCAAAAATTGCCCTCTAGGTGCCAACTTTTAATGCATTTAGACGCATATTAAGCGAGATATTCGCATTTTAAGTTTGAACATGGATTTTTGCCCATAACTTGTTGTAAAATTGGTCTTATTCAAAGATAGGCACAGCAATGGAAAGGGGAGGATTCCTAGACCACAATCCTGAAATTTCAGCCTTCTAGGTGGTCTAGATCGAGAAATAATGAAGTTCAAAAATTGCCCTCTAGGTGCCAACTTTTAATGCATTTAGACGCATATTAAGCGAGATATTCGCATTTGAAGTTTGAACATGGATTTTTGCCCATAACTTGTTGTAAAATTGGTCTTATTCAAAGATAGGCACAGCAATGGAAAGGGGAGGATTCCCTCTAGGTGCCGACTTTTAATGCATTTAGACGCATATTAAGCGAGATATTCGCATTTTAAGTTTGAACATGGATTTTTGCCCATAACTTGTTTTAAAATTGGAAAGGGGAGGATTCCTAGATCACAATCCTGAAATTTCAGCCTTCTAGGTGGTCTAGATCGAGCAATAATGAAGTTCAAAAATTGCCCTCTAGGTGCCGACTTTTAATGCATTTAGACGCATATTAAGCGAGATATTCGCATTTTAAGTTTGAACATGGATTTTTGCCCATAACTTGTTGTAAAATTGGTCTTATTCAAAGATAGGCACAGCAATGGAAAGGGGAGGATTCCTAGATCACAATCCTGAAATTTCAGCCTTCTAGGTGGTCTAGATCGAGAAATAATGAAGTTCAAAAATTGCCCTCTAGGTGCCAACTTTTAATGCATTTAGACGCATATTAAGCGAGATATTCGCATTTTAAGTTTGAACATGGATTTTTGCCCATAACTTGTTGTAAAATTGGTCTTATTCAAAGATAGGCACAGCAATGGAAAGGGGAGGATTCCTAGACCACAATCCTGAAATTTCAGCCTTCTAGGTGGTCTAGATCGAGAAATAATGAAGTTCAAAAATTGCCCTCTAGGTGCCGACTTTTAATGCATTTAGACGCATATTAAGCGAGATATTCGCATTTTAAGTTTGAACATGGATTTTTGCCCATAACTTGTTGTAAAATTGGTCTTATTCAAAGATAGGCACAGCAATGGAAAGGGGAGGATTCCTAGATCACAATCCTGAAATTTCAGCCTTCTAGGTGGTCTAGATCGAGAAATAATGAAGTTCAAAAATTGCCCTCTAGGTGCCGACTCTTAATGCATTTAGACGCTTATTAAGCGAGATATTCGCATTTTAAGTTTGAACATGGATTTTTGCCCATAACTTGTTGTAAAATTGGTCTTATTCAAAGCAATGGAAAGGGGAGGATTCCTAGATCACAATCCTGAAATTTCAGCCTTCTAGGTGGTCTATATCGAGAAATAATGAAGTTCAAAAATTGCCCTCTAGGTGCCAACTTTTAATGCATTTAGACGCATATTAAGCGAGATATTCGCATTTTAAGTTTGAACATGGATTTTTGCCCATAACTTGTTGTAAAATTGGTCTTATTCAAAGATAGGCACAGCAATGGAAAGGGGAGGATTCCTAGACCACAATCCTGAAATTTCAGCCTTCTAGGTGGTCTAGATCGAGAAATAATGAAGTTCAAAAATTGCCCTCTAGGTGCCGACTTTTAATGCATTTAGACGCATATTAAGCGAGATATTCGCATTTTAAGTTTGAACATGGATTTTTGCCCATAACTTGTTGTAAAATTGGTCTTATTCAAAGATAGGCACAGCAATGGAAAGGGGAGGATTCCTAGATCACAATCCTGAAATTTCAGCCTTCTAGGTGGTCTAGATCGAGAAATAATGAAGTTCAAAAATTGCCCTCTAGGTGCCGACTCTTAATGCATTTAGACGCTTATTAAGCGAGATATTCGCATTTTAAGTTTGAACATGGATTTTTGCCCATAACTTGTTGTAAAATTGGTCTTATTCAAAGATAGGCACAGCAATGGAAAGGGGGGATTCCTAGATCACAATCCTGAAATTTCAGCCTTCTAGGTGGTCTAGATCGAGAAATAATGAAGTTCAAAAATTGCACTCTAGGTGCCAACTTTTAATGCATTTAGACGCATATTAAGCGAGATATTCGCATTTTAAGTTTGAACATGGATTTTTGCCCATAACTTGTTGTAAAATTGGTCTTATTCAAAGATAGGCACAGCAATGGAAAGGGGAGGATTCCTAGATCACAATCCTGAAATTTCAGCCTTCTACGTGGTCTAGTTCAAGAAATAATGAAGTTCAAAAATTGCCCTCTAGGTGCCAACTTTTAATGCATTTAGACGCATATTAAGCGAGATATTCGCATTTTAAGTTTGAACATGGATTTTTGCCCATAACTTGTTGTAAAATTGGTCTTATTCAAAGATAGGCACAGCAATGGAAAGGGGAGGATTCCTAGATCACAATCCTGAAATTTCAGCCTTCTAGGTGGTCTAGATCGAGAAATAATGAAGTTCAAAAATTGCCCTCTAGGTGCCGACTTTTAATGCATTTAGACGCATATTAAGCGAGATATTCGCATTTTAAGTTTGAACATGGATTTTTGCCCATAACTTGTTGTAAAATTGGTCTTATTCAAAGATAGGCACAGCAATGGAAAGGGGAGGATTCCTAGATCACAATCCTGAAATTTCAGCCTTCTACGTGGTCTAGATCGAGAAATAATGAAGTTCAAAAATTGCCCTCTAGGTGCCGACTTTTAATGCATTTAGACGCATATTAAGCGAGATATTCGCATTTTAAGTTTGAACATGGATTTTTGCCCATAACTTGTTGTAAAATTGGTCTTATTCAAAGATAGGCACAGCAATGGAAAGGGGAGGATTCCTAGATCACAATCCTGAAATTTCAGCCTTCTAGGTGGTCTAGATCGAGAAATAATGAAGTTCAAAAATTGCCCTCTAGGTGCCGACTTTTAATGCATTTAGACGCATATTAAACGAGATATTCGCATTTTAAGTTTGAACATGGATTTTTGCCCATAACTTGTTGTAAAATTGGTCTTATTCAAAGATAGGCACAGCAATGGAAAGGGGAGGATTCCTAGATCACAATCCTGAAATTTCAGCCTTCTAGGTGGTCTAGATCGAGAAATAATGAAGTTCAAAAATTGCCCTCTAGGTGCCGACTTTTAATGCATTTAGACGCATATTAAGCGAGATATTCGCATTTTAGGTTTGAACATGGATTTTTGCCCATAACTTGTTGTAAAATTGGTCTTATTCAAAGATAGGCACAGCAATGGAAAGGGGAGGATTCCTAGATCACAATCCTGAAATATCAGCCTTCTAGGTGGTCTAGATCGAGAAATAATGAAGTTCAAAAATTGCCCTCTAGGTGCCGACTTTTAATGCATTTAGACGCATATTAAGCGAGATATTCGCATTTTAAGTTTGAACATGGATTTTTGCCCATAACTTGTTGTAAAATTGGTCTTATTCAAAGATAGGCACAGCAATGGAAAGGGGAGGATTCTTAGATCACAATCCTGAAATTTCAGCCTTCTAGGTGGTCTAGATCGAGAAATAATGAAGTTCAAAAATTGCCCTCTAGGTGCCAACTTTTAATGCATTTAGACGCATATTAAGCGAGATATTCGCATTTTAAGTTTGAACATGGACTTTTGCCCATAACTTGTTGTAAAATTGGTCTTATTCAAAGATAGGCACAGCAATGGAAAGGGGAGGATTCCTAGATCACAATCCTGAAATTTCAGCCTTCTAGGTGGTCTAGATCGAGAAATAATGAAGTTCAAAAATTGCCCTCTAGGTGCCGACTTTTAATGCATTTAGACGCATATTAAGCGAGATATTCGCATTTTAAGTTTGAACATGGATTTTTGCCCATAACTTGTTGTAAAATTGGTCTTATTCAAAGATAGGCACAGCAATGGAAAGGGGAGGATTCCTAGATCACAATCCTGAAATTTCAGCCTTCTAGGTGGTCTAGATCGAGAAATAATGAAGTTCAAAAATTGCCCTCTAGGTGCCGACTTTTAATGCATTTAGACGCATATTAAGCGAGATATTCGCATTTTAAGTTTGAACATGGATTTTTGCCCATAACTTGTTGTAAAATTGGTCTTATTCAAAGATAGGCACAGCAATGGAAAGGGGAGGATTCCTAGATCACAATCCTGAAATTTCAGCCTTCTAGGTGGTCTAGATCGAGAAATAATGAAGTTCAAAAATTGCACTCTAGGTGCCAACTTTTAATGCATTTAGACGCATATTAAGCGAGATATTCGCATTTTAAGTTTGAACATGGATTTTTGCCCATAACTTGTTGTAAAATTGGTCTTATTCAAAGATAGGCACAGCAATGGAAAGGGGAGGATTCCTAGATCACAATCCTGAAATTTCAGCCTTCTACGTGGTCTAGTTCAAGAAATAATGAAGTTCAAAAATTGCCCTCTAGGTGCCAACTTTTAATGCATTTAGACGCATATTAAGCGAGATATTCGCATTTTAAGTTTGAACATGGATTTTTGCCCATAACTTGTTGTAAAATTGGTCTTATTCAAAGATAGGCACAGCAATGGAAAGGGGAGGATTCCTAGATCACAATCCTGAAATTTCAGCCTTCTAGGTGGTCTAGATCGAGAAATAATGAAGTTCAAAAATTGCCCTCTAGGTGCCGACTTTTAATGCATTTAGACGCATATTAAGCGAGATATTCGCATTTTAAGTTTGAACATGGATTTTTGCCCATAACTTGTTGTAAAATTGGTCTTATTCAAAGATAGGCACAGCAATGGAAAGGGGAGGATTCCTAGATCACAATCCTGAAATTTCAGCCTTCTACGTGGTCTAGATCGAGAAATAATGAAGTTCAAAAATTGCCCTCTAGGTGCCGACTTTTAATGCATTTAGACGCATATTAAGCGAGATATTCGCATTTTAAGTTTGAACATGGATTTTTGCCCATAACTTGTTGTAAAATTGGTCTTATTCAAAGATAGGCACAGCAATGGAAAGGGGAGGATTCCTAGATCACAATCCTGAAATTTCAGCCTTCTAGGTGGTCTAGATCGAGAAATAATGAAGTTCAAAAATTGCCCTCTAGGTGCCGACTTTTAATGCATTTAGACGCATATTAAGCGAGATATTCGCATTTTAAGTTTGAACATGGGTTTTTGCCCATAACTTGTTGTAAAATTGGTCTTATTCAAAGATAGGCACAGCAATGGAAAGGGGAGGATTCCTAGATCACAATCCTGAAATTTCAGCCTTCTAGGTGGTCTAGATCGAGAAATAATGAAGTTCAAAAATTGCCCTCTAGGTGCCGACTTTTAATGCATTTAGACGCATATTAAGCGAGATATTCGCATTTTAGGTTTGAACATGGATTTTTGCCCATAACTTGTTGTAAAATTGGTCTTATTCAAAGATAGGCACAGCAATGGAAAGGGGAGGATTCCTAGATCACAATCCTGAAATATCAGCCTTCTAGGTGGTCTAGATCGAGAAATAATGAAGTTCAAAAATTGCCCTCTAGGTGCCGACTTTTAATGCATTTAGACGCATATTAAGCGAGATATTCGCATTTTAAGTTTGAACATGGATTTTTGCCCATAACTTGTTGTAAAATTGGTCTTATTCAAAGATAGGCACAGCAATGGAAAGGGGAGGATTCCTAGATCACAATCCTGAAATTTCAGCCTTCTAGGTGGTCTAGATCGAGAAATAATGAAGTTCAAAAATTGCCCTCTAGGTGCCGACTTTTAATGCACTTAGACGCATATTAAGCGAGATATTCGCATTTTAAGTTTGAACATGGATTTTTGCCCATAACTTGTTGTAAAATTGGTCTTATTCAAAGATAGGCACAGCAATGGAAAGGGGAGGATTCCTAGATCACAATCCTGAAATTTCAGCCTTCTAGGTAGTCTAGATCGAGAAATAATGAAGTTCAAAAATTGCCCTCTAGGTGCCAACTTTTAATGCATTTAGACGCATATTAAGCGAGATATTCGCATTTTAAGTTTGAACATGGATTTTTGCCCATAACTTGTTGTAAAATTGGTCTTATTCAAAGATAGGCACAGCAATGGAAAGGGGAGGATTCCTAGATCACAATCCTGAAATTTCAGCCCTCTAGGTATTGCATTCGTAAAAAAATTCCAACTCGAGCTTTTAATCAAACATGACATTACGTTGCTAGAAAATTGGAAAAAAGTGGGTCCTCCGATACCGTCCGTCTATTTGTCTGTCCTAGCCCCTACAGTCCAAACCATTGTGTCGATTAAAATTAAGCTGTTCAACCGATTAGCGTAAGGTGAAAAATAACAGCAGTCCCCATACATTTTTTAATCTTAAAATAAAGGAAATATTTTTTAACAGACTTTTTGGAAGAAATTACTAAGTTATAGGGACCCAGTCGTGCATTTTATTTCTTTCAATATTGATTTTCTGTTGAAAACCAATTTTAAATTAAAGAAATCTACTTTTTGAAGTGAGTTTGCTTTAGATGTTCTAGAACTGAGATTCAAACATGAATTTCAAGAATATAAATTTCCCAAAAACAGCAAAACTGACACTTTTGTTAAAATAATTGCAAATTGATAACACAATGAACGTTTCGTATCTATTAGTATAAAAGCTTTGAATCTCTTGAGAACTAAAGTGAAAAGAGCTTCTGAAACGTGTAATTTGTTATTTGTTTACTTTAATTTGTTTTTATTTAATTTTTAGAGAAATGATGTACTTAAATGCACCTATTTCCTTAAATTTAAGAACAATTCATTTTTCTCTATGCAATTTTAAGATCAAAATATTTGTTTGCATCAGCTCCAATCTACGAGTAAGCAGACTGATAGCGATAGTAATAATAGACTCCTGAAAATTGAGTTTGAAAAAACCACGTCTTTCTCAATTTCTGGGTTTTTGAATTTTTGTAGCGGTTTCGCATTAATAGAAATGGCAATAAAATACGAATTTAACAACAAAAACACTCTAAGCTAATGTCTTTTGGCTCTTAAATATAACATATTTAGAAAACTGTTGGAATCTTGGAATGCTTTCATATGTAGGGAGTCGTCCAAATTAAATAGTTAGACTATCCCTTGATGGACAACAGTGATCTTAAATAATTTAATAACTAAAGTTGTCTTAAGTTGTGAGTACAAACTCGTTTATATGTTAAGTGTGTGGCCGCCCCTCCTGATTAAAAGTCTGCATCCGCCCTTGAGCTTAACCTACAGGCTCTAGCTTTTTGGTGCACCGTTCACCAATTTATCTAATGAGGTTCTCAAAATATGACTCTTCAAAAATGTAACAGACATCTTAAACTCGTGTTTTAAACGCTTAGGTAAGACTCGATATAATGTAGTTAACAACCATTAACACTGTATGATGATTTTTTAAAGCACAAAAGCCATGTCTACTAAATACCGTTTAAACCATTTTTGTATTCTACTTAAATTATTTCTGGATTTCTTAAATGCAATTTTTGTTAAAATATTAAAGCATAATAAATTTACTTACCCATTTAAAAATATCGTTTTTATATTATAGATCCAAACAACCAACATACAAAATTCACTTCTTTTTCAACACTACTGATACCGAGATCGACTGCCAGACGCGACGCGATTAATTGAATATATGAAAAGAATACAATTAAATTCAAATTTAACTTATTTAAAACAAAAAACACTACAAATTCAAGACCTTTTTCCTTTAAAATTTAACTTTAATACACACTTATTATTTCTATTCACCTTTTTACTGCACAATGAGAGATAAACTAAACACCAAAGAGAACAAATTCGAATTTTCAAATTTAACCGCCATTTAACATTACAACATCTACCTACCGAATCAACCAACTAACGGACCCGCTGAGCTACGTGTAGAATGAAACAAAAGAATTGAATTCTAATTCACAAATTACAATATAAAACACTTAACCTTGGAATTTCTTAATATTTTCTTCCATAAACTTTAAATTTACCGCTTAATTAACATTTTGTATGAAATTTTTATATCGCACATCGAAAATAAATATTTTAATTAATTTATTTCTTTTTCAATACGAATTACTACACGATTGCGAGCACAAAATTTCACAAACTGAACTGAAACTGACTGCAACCTCCAGTTAACGAAGAACGAAGATAAAGAAGAATGAATATAAAAGAATTTGTGATGGCGAATGGCGGCGATTTCGGTAAATTAGAAATTGGGTATGGGATTGTTGGTGGCGTTCAGCATACCTTTTCTTTTCGATTGAAATGCATGAGGGGCATTCACGATTCGATGCAGCTAACCTGGTTTCGTAATATATGTATGTATATATATGTTGAAGAAAACAGTTTAATACGATGTAAAATAAAATTTGCAATTATGTACATTATAATTATATATTTGACTACAAATGTCACTGCATTACATATAAGTAGGTATGTATGCATCTCTTATTCATTTCTAAAAATTAAGTATAATATCATAATATATCAACCTGATAAAATCGGAAAGAGGGATTAGGTATAATGTAAAAAAGTGGACGGATAAGAATTTTGCACGATTTAGAACTTCATTCAAGGAGCAGAATTTCAAGTTTATAAAGAGATTTTATCATTAGAATATTTTTTTTGTCAAATGAAACATTTATTATTGTTTTTGAAACCCACAATACAAATGTTTTGTAAAAAGTATCTGGAGTTGAAGCCGCTCTTAAATATCAAGCTATCAGCTTATGAGGTGAGAAATGAAAAATATAATTTTTCCTTAGAGTTAAGTTGCATATCATCCTTCCTGATAATTACATCTGCAGCATCTTACATTAACAATGAAATAATATTTTGCGGAAGCCAAGTCATTTAACAACAAAAATGTCAAACAACGAACAATTTTTGTCAGTGTTGAAAAAGATTAAAAAAAGTACGTTCCCATGCTAGTTACAACATTAAACTGCAATTACATTAGAATTGTTGCACCAGATCGTAAAAACTCTTCGAAATATAAAGAACTAATGATAGATTTCGATGCAGTTACATTAAGCAGGTTTAGTCGACATAAGGGACTTGAAAGTAAGGCAAGTTTCTAGTATGTGATTGGCCAATTAATTCAACTTTATTGGAAATTTGACTGGAAAGTTACCCAAGAAAAATCTCTCTCAAGTCAACTTATGTCAAAATGACAAGTGACCACGTTTTTTCATTCAACTGAAAGCTGAATTTCAATTACAAATACAATTTCATTTAATGTTTTTAGTAAAAGGGTTCCTTGTCAAATTGGAAAAGAAAAAAGAGGCTGGGATGCGACCCACACTGATAACTTCCCATCCTGTCTATCAATTTGTCTTGCTTGAAAGTTTGCAGGTTTTCGTGTTGGGTTAAAAATTGGATGAATGAAATTAATTCGAGAGATATCGAGAACTGAACATCAGTTTTTACAAATTTGCGTACTATTTTTTGTAGATTTCATTTTGTTATGAAAAAAGGGACTGTTGGATTTTTATAAAAAATTTACTGAATATCGAAAAAAATATTTTCTGTGAAATAAAATAAGTTTTAATTTTTTTTTCGATTTTAATTTTTGTAAGAAAAACTGTGAATTCGATTTTTCTCAAAATTTTATCGAATGTTGAAAGCAATATTTCTTATAAGATAAAATTAGTTTGAAGCCAATTTCTGATAGTATTGAAAAGATATTTACGTCGAAAAACAATTTTTACCAACTTTTGTTAATTTTTTTTTAGATTTTTAATTTTTTGTAAGAAAACTGTCAATTAGATTTTTTTCAAATTTTACTGAATGTTGAAAACAATATTTTTCGAAAGATAAAAGTAGTTTAAAGCCAATATCTCAAAGTTTTGAAAAGATATTTAAGTCGCAAATCAATTTTTACCAACTTTGAGTAATGTTTTTTTCAGGTTTTTATTTCTTATAAAAAAAAAACTTTCAATTTGGTTTTTCTCAAAATTTTACCGAATGTCAAAAACATTATTCTTCGTTGCACAAAATTGTTTTGTTCGTAAAATTTTCGAAGAGACAATTTTTTGTTTCAGTTTTTTTGTTTTATAAAAAAAAATTTTTCCAAAAATTTATTTGTTCAGTATCACGTTACAATATATAATATAAAATTTAATTCAAGTCTTTAGCGTCATTGGTTCGTGAGATATTTAGGGTTAACCAAAATGTTCACCTTTTTTTAAGCTGCTATGGTAAAAAAAACCACCCACGCAATTTTCTTGAAAGCCCTTTCTGCTTTTTTTTGCTTTATTATTTGTATAACAAAATTTATTTGAAGTCGATATCTCTACTGGTTCTTGAGCTATGGATGACGAAAAAAACGTCGCGAACGTACGGACGTACGAACGCACGTACACACGCACTCACAGACATCTTTCCAAAAAAAATTTATTTTGACTCTAGGGACCTTGAAACGTCGAGAAATGTCAAAATTTTCAATTTGACAAATCGGACCCATTACAATAACTTCCTATTTGAAGTTAAAAATGTGATAAAGTCACTCTATATGTAAGTTATCACATTTCGGGAGTTTTAATTCTTTATTATTTAATAACATTGGAACTAGCCTAGGGAGTTTTGGCAGAATATGGATTTTGTCACTTGCATAAACTTCTCATATGTATCTTATTTTTCTAAAAAATGGACCTAAAAAGTTTTCATAAAACGACGACGATTTTGTTGTTCAAGTTATTTGAATAAATAATCAATGTTGACCATTTTTCAGTTAGTAATAGTTTTTATTAAATTTTTTTGGAAGAAGCTGTTGGTTGGATTTTTCAAAAAGCGTGACTAAATACCAAAAACGATATTTTTCGTTGGATTAATTTATCATGTAGGTAGTATCATTTTTCCTACATAAGATATTTGAGGAGACAAAAATCCTATCGACAGTTTTTTTAACAAAAAAAATACTAAAAATTCGTAAAATTAACTTTGAGACGAAAGAAAACGATTGCGGCATATTCTTGTCGTATTTTTAACCCGAATATGGAGTCTAAATTTTACATCCAGATTAGACACATTTGCTATTCATAAAGGATTTGTTCAGCTCTGTTTAGTTAGAAAAGGGTTTAAGGTGTATATTCTACTACAGTTCTGGAACAATTTCACTTCAACCTATCAAAAAAAATTCTTGTATATGAATTTATTTATACTCTAAATCTTTAAATAAAATGTCTTGTCATTAAATTTTTCAATTAGTTTGTCTATTTTTGACGTTTGATAGGGTTAAGAACAGCTTAAACAAAGGTTTTGTTGTTTATATTTTTAGACTATAGACTATTGTTTAAAAATTGGCTATGAATAACATAAACTAATGTTAAGTTTATCAAAAATAAAATTCCTGAACGAACTATTAATATGGCCCATTGACTTTAAACTTCTTTAACCATAAACCAAATATTGAAGTTAAAGTTGTGTGCAGTTTTAAACAAAATCCAATAGACAGTTTTTTCTATTTTCTAAAAAAAAACTTGAAATAAAAATTGAGTTTCGACTTAAATATCTTTAGAAAAAAAAATTGCTTCAAAATTATTTCAATTGAAAATTTGTTTGACAGTTTTATTTTGTTAAAAAATACCAATAAACCATTAATCTATTTAACACTCCTAATATCTCATTAAAACATTTCCAATTATTACTGATTGTATACTTTTTTAATTCCTTAAATGACAATTTATTAAAACATTATTATTTAAAGAGAATTAATATCAAGTTAATAGTGTGGGTTGCATCCCAGCCTATTTGTTCATAAGGTTTCAATTTTGGGTGGTTCATTTCTGCAGCCTGTTGTTTTATTTTTATTAAATATTATATTAATTTTACAATTAAATATATTTTTAATAATGAATTTCACTACGATCCCATTTGAATTCAATCTTTCATTCATCTTTCTATCCGGCTTAGCCATTTACATGCATTTCAAACCAAAAAAGAAGATTATGATGAACGCCACCAAAGACACTCTATAATAATATGGAGTGTTTTTGAACGCTACCATCAATTCCCTGCCATTTCATAGTTTAACAAAATCGCCGCCATTCGCCATTACATATTCTTCTTCTCTATCTTTTTTCTTTGTAATTTGTAAATCGGAAGTTCCGGTAACAGTTTGTAAAATTCTTGTGCTCGCGATCGTGTTGTAACTCGAATTGAAAAGCAAACAAATCAATTAAAATATTTATTTTTTGTGTGTGGTATAAAAATTTATAAAAAATGTTAAATAAGTGGTAAAGTTAAAGTTTATTCTAAATAATATCAAATAATTCCAAAGCTAGGTGTTTTCTTTTATAAATTCTGAGTTAGAATTCAATTAATTTATTTCATTCATCACGTAGCTCAGCGGGTCCGTTAGTTGGTCGGTTCGAAAAGTAGGTAGATGTTCTAATGTTAATTGGCGGTTAAATTTGAAAATTAAAATTTGGTTCTTTGGTGATTAGTTTATCTCTCATTGTGCAATACAAAAGTGAATAGATAAAATAAATGTATATTAAAGTAAACCGATTTTTTCTTTCATTATTTAAATTGGAATTTAATTGAATTTTCTTCATATGTATATTCAACAAAAATCGCGTCGTTTCTCGCGGTCGGTATCGGGTTCGGTATCGGTCGTGTTTTTAGAAAGAAGTTGATTTTCTATGTTGGTTGGTTGCGGTATAATATAAGAATTATTTATTCAAATAGGTAAGTCACTTTTATTTAGTTTGAAATAAAATTTTGACAAAAATGTGTTTGAAAAAATGTTGTTTAAAAATGAATGAAGTTCAAGCATGTTCGATAAATTTCTAAATTTTTGTATAAATTATCCACTGTTATTTAATTTCTTTTTGACAATTTAAACGGAAATTTAACAAGTTCTCCATATTTAAAATTGTGCTAAAGGAAGAATAATTTGTTGTTCCGAAAAAGCATATACATTTAAAACAAGAGCTATAGAGTGGTTCGAAAATCCTTTAGCATATTAAACAATAAATTTTGTTTATTTTAAACAAATTTTCTCTAGGTCTTTTTTTAAAGAACATAATTTAAAGTTATATTTTGTAAAATGAGTCATTAAAGTGTTAAAAATCCTTAATTTATAAATTATACATTTCAAAAATCATTTTCTTAAAAATATTTTCGTTCATCTAAATCGATACCGATCATAAATCTTATTTTAGCATGAAGTTTCAAAAAACAAAAAACACATTTTCGAACACATTTTATAAAATTTGTCTGTAAAGTATGATCAGAGTCTCTTGAATTTAGAAAAGAATCGGGTTTGACTCATATATCATAAATACAATTAAAAAGAGAACGTTAAAAAGAAGGAGGCACATAAAAATAGCAAAGAATAAGTGGTAAGACATTCAACATTCGTGTAGTAAGGCTAAAGAATAAATCTTTAAGACTAAATCCCTACACATGATCTATAGGTTTTTCTCAGATTTTATACCAAAGCCTGTTTTTTACTTTACTTAACATTTAAAATACCTTTCCAACCCTCAATAATTTATAAATCAAATATTTTTTAAATAAAATCTTCAAAAACTGAGTTCTAAAAATAAAACAATGCAAGTGCCTTATTTGTAAGAAGGAAGAAAAACTCAACTCTTCTATGTATTTTCACGTCTTCTATTTTTTCAGTTTTCCAATATTTTTTTTTTTTGGTTTTGTAATTTATTCATAGAGTTGTTTGAAGAGCTTCCAATGTACATACATTATTTTTATCACAAACTGTGACATATTCACCTGCGGTTCAATCTATCACATCTTTACGGATATCACATCATTCAGGTGTTATAATATCGATTGAAAATAAGACACAACAAAATAACCCTTTTATATGAGTATTGAAAAAATTCTTCTTCCTCAATACAGAACACACAAGATTTCTTTCTAAAAATAAATAAAAATAAGGAAATGAAATGATATGCCTCAAGCATCAGTCTTCAAATCAGTTTGAGAAAATAAAAAACTGTACCTTTAGAGAGACACAGTGATACGAATATAAATATATAAACAAAAAAAACATTCTTTGCTTTTGTTCCAATGTCAGTTCCTAATAATTTCACTCACGTATAGGATAGGTCTCATCTTGGTTGTCACCAAATTCGACAACTTTATCGTTAGACGAACGACAGTTTTTGTATCACGAAACAAAAACAAAACAAAAAGCCCTTTCAAAAAAACAAACACCACAAATGTAGGTATTGTAAAATATCACGAACAGCAAGTACACTTAGTATATCCTGGGAAGAAATCCTTTATTTTTCTATACCCCCCTCTCTCTTCTTTCGTCTTTTTCTTAACAAAATATCTGCCGAATTTATTTTACCCAAATCCTTTTGGTTCTATGTATATACGAATTCAATAGTGTTCCATAGTCCTTACATGAAGATAGAGATAGGTTAGGTACGAATGCAGGATTAAGTTAAGAAAAAAAAAAAACAAAAATGTCAATCCTTATGCCTCTTCCGGTACACAAGGCTTTTGGCTTTTTTATGTATTCTCAATTCCTGATAGGAAAATGAAGTTCAGGGCTAAACCTTGGAAATATCTTGACATGATGAGGTTTTTAAAGGCAAAAATCGTCCACAAAAGAGCCAAAACAACCTTTGGATTTTTGTCATCCTCTGGGAATTTCAAATAGAACTCGTATTGTCCAAAATATATGTACGTACAAATATTTGACTTGCACGAAAACTTCTATACTACTCCTATAAGTATACACCATAAGGTCAACACCAGCCATGTATGATGAGATGATTTTGGATCAAGAGCATACGCCAGAAACTTATGCACATCCACATGTTTATCGGACAAAAAACGATATATATTTACTATACAGTTATACGTGTCCTTACATAATATGATTGGTCTAAAGGGTGGATGGGATAGGTGTCGGTGGTGGTACTAAGTGCAAATATCCTTCGATTCGAGCTTTTTCCCTCTTTCACAGAAAAGACGTCCTTTCGTCAATTCAAAGGAAGTACTACAATTTCAAACACCATACGAATATTCTTCGAATACGTGACTCGCTGTCTACAAAAGGATTATTTTGCAAATGGAAATTGCTAAGCAAATAATAATAAAGCCAAAGTAGATTACTACTTGACTCTAGATTCCGTATTTTGTTTCGTTGTTGTTGCTGCTGTATTCTTTAGCCTTTTTCCCTATACTTGCAAGTTACAATATATAGGAAACAAATATATACAATAATATAATATACTTTTTGAGGGGGGTTTATGTGACAGCTATACTTATAGGTAATGTCCACTTTTGGTGGGAAAATTATAGGACTGCCATAATGTATAAAATGATGTCCTTCTTTTTCTTCTTGAGCGATATAGTCGACTTCCCTGAGTATAGTGAGTAGGTAGATAGAAACAAATGTATATAAGTAACTATATACGTGTCCGCTGACAGACGTTGTGAATAATAACACTTATCCTTCGTGCGTTGTCCTATATGTATATGTAAGTTGGTATACAGCTATGGCCAAAATAATAGGAACACTTAAAGAAATACCCAATGCAAGAGTCTTGTTTTGTTAAAAAAGTCACATTTTTAGTAGGATTTTTATTCACCATTGATTTCGAAATTAGGCTCAAGTTTTGTTTAAATCACTGAATTAACATATTCAAACGTTTTTTTTCTATCCCAATCTTCAAAAGATGCCAGAGGTCTTGGGTTCGATCCCTGCCTATTCCATCTAAAGTTTTTTTCACGGGTACTGCCTTTTGAGAGGAATTGGCAAATTTTCCAAGAGTAATTCTTGTCATGAAAAGTGCTTTCTCAAATTGGCCGTTCGGATTCGGCTTAAACTGTAGGTCCCTCCATCCCTGACAACAGTGCTCTCACACATCAGGAATGGTTGAGAGTTTTAAGTCACTAGGCCCTAGTTCTCAACGGACTGTTGCGCCACCCAATTTATTTAATCTTCACAAGACACTAAGAATAGGTACCGTACTGAAATTGTATCGGTTAATCAGGGCCAATTTATGGAAAATCGTAAAATTATTTTTCTTTCTTAAATAATAATTCACTTAAGGGGAAGTTTATAGTTCAAATACGTTTTAGATAATCAACTAATTTGGTTCGGTGCCTCTAAGTCTTCGAAAATGAAATGAGACGTTCTCCATTTTGGAGTTAAAATCACTTTGCAAACTAAATGTACAGCAATTTTGTAGTCGCTGATTTTATGATACAACGTGTTCTTAAACTACTTCTGTAACCATTACAATTTGAATTCAAAATTCTAGTTCGCTTTAATTTATAAACTTTAATTATTTATTTTACAACAAAGGACTTTTTTCAATCACTAACTTTATAAAATGTTTGTGTAGCCTTCGTAACCTTTGATTTTTCTGTCACCAATATTGCAGTATCATCAGCAATAGTGGCCAACATATAGAGGTAATGTCCACTAAAACATCCCTTGTTGGTTTCAGGTTTCCTTAGTTACAAGATACAAGTATTTTGGTCGTGCTGAACTCTAAAGAGTTGGTCTATAACATAGTACATATTTCATTTTCATTTTTTCGTAATACTGCCTTCAAAAAACCCTATCTAGTTATTACTCAAGTCCCTAATGCCAAACCTTATCAATGGTCTTAGCAACATCTTCGAATATAGGTGAGCATACTTCTTTTAATTCGAGAGCTTTTTCCACCACACCTCTAGTTCGATGTTCTTATTTTATCAAAGAATTTTCATTTCTGATTCCAAATTGATGTTTTGGAATAGATGGTTTCTTCTATTATTTAACTGAGTATTTTCACTAGCAGTTTTCAAAAACTTTTGCAATTTTGGTCTGTAATATGTCATTTCTGTTGGTGGCTTATCTTGTTTAGGTATGACAATAACTTCATTGAGGGCTATTTAAGTTATTTCTTACAAAATTTGACTGATACGTTTTACTTCTTTGAGCGTGACAAAATAAATTTCACATTCGTCGTTTCTATTAACAAACTGTGTAAGGAAATTGTAGCTATATTAGTTGGGAATAGCTGCAGGAAATTCGCAAGTAGTACGATTTAATAAAACCAGCTATTTGTTTTGGGTTTACAATCGATTTATTATCATAAGAATTTATTGACTGGTTTTGCGCATGGGGTATTTTAAGACGCTTTGTTGCTTTCCACAAGAAGTATTCGGTAGAAGCATCCGTCTTGAGACTTTTCAGAAATCTTCTTAGTGATTAACTCACTGGTTTATTTTTTAATTAAATATTAAGACGGTTAAAAATTTCCTTTTTTCCAAATCAGCTCCCTTATTACGAGAATATACATAGTTTATTTCTATTTTTTTTAGAATTTAAAATAGTTGCATTTTTTTTCCAACAGCATGTTGCACTGACTTACTTCGGCGGCCTGGTCTTCTTACAATATGATTATTTGTCAAAATTTTTCAGCTGGGCTATATGAAATATAAATCAATACTGTACTGACCTCCTTCTTCTTCAAATATTTGCATTATCTCTAACTTCAAGTAAATTTCCAACCATATGGAGGAAAAGAAACGAGAAACAAGTCAAGACATAATCATGCGTAGACGATCTAGAACTAATAATTCACAAATACCTGACGACTTGTATAGAAAATAAACTCTATTAACATCGATTATTCTAAAGCCTTTGACCATCTTTCTCATGTCATCGTCACATTTCTTCAATTGATCACATGAATTTCTTTATTTCTTCATAATAGTAGGTCTCATAAAGTTAAATTCAGAAGTTCTTTCTACAACCATATCATTTCACAATCAGGAGATACCTAAGAAAGTCATTTTGGACCACTACTCTTTATCTTAGCTACAAATGATGTTATCCTTTGTGTATGTTACAATAATTTTAAAATTCTAAGAGGATATTAACATCTCTTTTTATTGCGTGTAAAAAATATAAAATTTCAGTCAACGGAATAAAATAAAATATGTATTTCTAGTTTTATTGATTATTAAATATAGCAGTATTTTATACACTGCGTTATTAGCAGTTATACAGAGCATATCAATTCAATCGTTAGTAACACCAAGACTTTGTTAGATTTTTTTAGACGATCTTCTAAAAAATTTCAGGGTCTAAGTTGTTTATGTCTTTGGTCGGTCCTCATTTTGAGTACGTATCCCATGTATAGACTTCTTTTTACTAGATCCAAACAAAAAAAATAGGATTACATCTGCACAGCTGAGCTTCACACATACTCTTCTGATCCTCACAACCAAAATCCTTATGAACATCAGAAAGAATTACCAACCATTTAGTTTCATTCCTATTATTTTAGCCATAGCTGTGAAAGGACTTTCATCAAATTACCAACAAAAGGACGAATTCGACGATGGGATCATGTGAGCAGTTTTTATCCATTGCCTTCGTCCTTGGCGGTAGTTCTATACTATAGAAACCAAATACAAACATATATATGAGAAGCCATATATATAAATTTGAGTCTGTATTTTTGTAGGTTTGTGTTCAGTGTTTCCTTTTTTTTTTTCTTTTTGTTATGTTAATATGTCATTATGGTAGTATTTTTCGTCATATCACCATCAGCATACCAAATGATGAAGGAGGTAAAAGGTTTTTTCGTAACACACAAAAATGTTGATATGTGTTTATGAATATATAAAAGTATGGATGGATCGACCACAACAAAAAGAAGAAAAGAAGAAAATGCCGTAAAATGTTACGAAGGTTGGTATACGTCTCAGTGCGTGCTCATTTGCATGTGAAAAACATTTTCCATCTTAATAATATGCTATTTGATGTTTTATGACGCTAAAAGTTCACTTCATTCGTTACCATGAATAAAGGGAAAAAAATATAAGAACATATGAAAGAAAGTTACTCGGTTAGGTATTAACGGTGGCGGATTAGATGTCAAGAAGATGACATTTATTATATCCTAGAGTGGTTTGTGATGATGGAAATTAATCAACAAATCCTTTAAGGAACTCTTGGCATTCCTAATGCCCAACTTGTTGCCGACGATTGGGTCTTAACTTATTGATTAGCAGCTTCACATGGTCAAAAACATAAAATCTGTGGTCCAATATCGTTAAGCTTGAGTTAAAATTATTCAATTTAAAACCTGTTTTCAAGACACATACAATTTTAGATATGAACATTTTACTCCAAATAGTTATTAATAGCACAATTAGCCGAAATATTAACATCACTTAAGAAAAACCACTTCTTCGCAATACTGTCGATAAGTCTTCTTGTAAATCCAGCTCTGTCATATTCACCATCATTTTTGAATGCAAACATTGACAATATGTGTAAGACACACAGGAAACTAGAATTACGCTTTTAGTAAAAGACATCAGGAACAAAAAAGTAAAAGTGCTTTAGAAAGTAAAGGCCATAGGTTAGGTACCCTGCATATACACACAAGACATGACATCAACGAACAAAAAGACATGAAAATATGTGGCAAAAAGGAAACCAATCGGATATGGAAAGCTTTCCATCCATTTGACAATGTGCACCATGTTGAAGAAGAAGATATTGAAGGTACTTTCACTTCTTTGTAAATTTTCTTTTTTTGATTCTTTTGAAATTTTATAGCGTCTTTGGTAAAAAGTATTGAATTTCATCTATTTTTAAAATAGAAACAAAGAGAAGAAAATATACACGTTTTGTTTGAATAATTTTAAAAGGCTTCAAATGAAGAAATTTACGAAGAAGCTTTTTAAAAAAAAAATTGGTAAAGATTCACATTTAAAGCGAAAAAAACTTCTGTGAAGTTGTTTCCCAGATAGTTTCCCTAAGATCAATTATTGTTAGAAAGTCGTCATTACCACTTGTGTTCAATAGAACCGCAATTTGTGTGCTAGTTGCTATTCCTAAAATCATCCTGAACAAACAACATACTTAGATATTCGAAGAATTTATTCCACCAAATGGTTGTCGTTCTAAGAACTATCGTGCCATAAAAAATCCTCTTAGAATTTTTACTAATGTTCGGTGAAATTGGGAAAAATCTAATATTTTTGCACTTCCAAAGCAAGTTTCCTAGAAAGCGTAAGCAGGATCTTAATTTTTGGAAATGGGAAAAATTTCAATGAAAACTTTATTTGCTAAGTCAATCTTTTCTTGTTTATCAAAACACTTACAATCTTGAAGGGTGACACAGGATACAAGTGGTCCAATTTTCAATGACTCTTCCGCATAGATCCAACTGAATTTGAGCGATGGCTTATGGTATGTTCAGCTTTAGGGCATCGGTCGATTGTGGTTTATTTGCATAGACCTTTTTCCCCACAGAAAAACGTCTAGCGGGGTTAAATTGCATGACCTTGGTGTCCAATTCACATCACGCCTGCGATAGATAACCTAACCCTCAAATCTTTCATGCAAAATGTCAATCGTGGCGTTCGCTGTGTGGCACGTAGTGCCGTCCTGCTATAACCACATGTCGTCTAGGTCCATATGGTTCAATTTGGGCCATCAGAAATTAGTTATCTTCGTTATGTAGCGCTCGCTGTTGACTGTGAAGGTCGTTTTCAAAAAAGTACGGACCAATTACGCCGCCCGGCCCAAAATCCACACCAAACCGTAACTTTTTGAGGATACATTATCAGTTTATCACCTTTTAAACCCGGTGGCGGCGTGGGTTGGTGTCGTTCCATATACGGCAATTTTGCTTGTTAACACAGCCATTCATCTAAAAATGCGCCTCGTCACCTAAGATGATTTTTTGGCCAAAATTGGCGCCCTCTTACAATCGATTTGAAGCCCAGTCATTGAACAAACGGCGGCGGCGCGCGTTGTCTATGGTCATGAACTTTGAGCTCCTGAGTCAGTTTGATCTTGTACGGGTGTAGGATCAAGTCCCAACGCAAAATTCACCAAATTTAAGTCTGCAAAAGGCCGAGTTATGGTGCATTGACAAAAATCGAAAAAAGTAGTGGGTCTAAAATTCAACCTAATGGAACTCTATTAAATTTTTGAAATCCTATTTTCCAAAACAACAGCATGATGCCTTTCATAGATACAAGAAACAACAGTTTTGGAAAACTTGTAAGTTGATAAAAGCTTTTGGCATAAGATGCTATCGTTGATGGTGCTAAAAGTCTATAAATGCTAAGAAGAACGAGAAAGAAAATTTGTTTGGAATCAAGAGATTTTCTCGTCCTTTCTACATATAACTTTCAAGAGCCGTTCTGCTACTATGATCTGCTCATTTGAGATATACAATATTGATCTTTTGGAGGTATCAATATACATAATTGTTTCTTCATAATTTCAGCGAGAAAGTGAAGCACTTCCTCTCAAATACAGAATTAACCATTTGTTAGATTAAAGTCAAACTTGGAAATACAAGAAAGATGTCTGTGCAGTGTGCGTGCGTGTGTACGTATACGTACATACGTTCGTACGTCCGTACGTGTCCGTACGTTCGCGACGTTTTTTTAGTCGTCCATAGCTCAAGAACCAGTAGAGATATCGACTTCAAACAAATTTTGTTACAGAGATAATAAGGCAGAAAGATGCAGAAAGGACTCTCAAGAAAATTGCGTGGTTGGTTTTTTTACCATAGCAGTTTAAAAAAAAGGTTAACATTTTGGTTAAACCTAAATATCTCATGAACCAATGACGCTATATATTGTAACGTGATACAAAACAAATATATTTTTGGAAAAAAATCCAATTAACGGTATTATTTATAAATCAAAAAAAAATTTTTTTTAAATTCGTCAACTCGAAAATTTTACGACTAAAATATGATTTCATCTCCAAAACAATTTTTTGCAAGGAAGAATAATGTTTTTGACATCTGATAAAATTTTGAGAAAAATCGAATTGACAGTTTTTTTTATAAAAAATAAAAACCTAAAAAAAATATTACTCAAAAATTGAATTTCGACTCAAATATCTTTTCAAAAACTTGAGATTAAGGCTTCAAAGTTATTTTATCTTATAAGAAATATTGTTTTCAACATTTTGAAAAATGTTGAGAAAAATCGAATTGACAGTTTTTTTTACAAAAAAATAAATAAAAGTTGGTAAAAATTGATTTTCGACTCAAATATCTTTTCAAAACTTTAAGATATTGGCTTTAAACTAATTTTATCTTTTAAAGAATATTGTTGTCAACATTCAGTAAAATTTTGAAAAAAATGGAATTCACAGTTTTTTTACAAAAAATTAAAAACCTAAACAGAAATGTAACAAAAGTTGGTAAAAATTGAATTTCGACTCAAATATCTTTTCAAAAACTTGAGATTAAGGCTTCAAACTTATTTTATCTTATAGGAAATATTGTTTTCAACATTTTGAAAAATGTTGAAAAAAATCGAATTGACAGTTTTTTTTACAAAAAATAAAAACCTAAGAAAAAAAATAAATAAAAGTTGGTAAAAATTGATTTTCGACTCAAATATCTTTTCAAAACTTTAAGATATTGGCTTTAAACTAATTTTATCTTTTAAAGAATATTGTTGTCAACATTCAGTAAAATTTTGAAAAAAATGGAATTGACAGTTTTTTTTACAAAAAATTAAAAACCTAAACAGAAATTTAACAAAAGTTGGTAAAAATTTATTTTCGACTCAAATTGCTTTTCAAAAATTACAAATATTGGCTTCAAACTTATTTCATTTCACAGAAAATATTGTTTTCGATATGCAGTAATTTTTTTATAAAAAATAAAATCTACGAAAAATAGTAGTAGTAGTAATATGTAGTATAGAAAATTTGGTAAAAATTGATACATATAGACAAACTTTTTAGCAAGACATATCGACAGACGGGATAGGAAGTTATGGGGAGAGTACGATAACTTTGGCGCCGAGATATAATAACGGTTTTTGGTAGAGGGGCTTAATACAAGCATTTTTTACTATGGGAGGGGGGGGTCTATCTCCCCCCGTTTAGGCGGTAGGGGCAATTTAAAAAAACATGTACTTTAAATGGAAAAAAAATAATTAAAAAATAACGGTAATACTTACAGTTAAGTATTATACCTTTTTTTAAAGCCAACACTTTTGTCTATTAGCTTGTTTTTAAATCAAGTCAAAACTATTTATAGTTTTTGAAAAAAATTGTTTTAAACTCAAAATTTGGTAAAAAAAAAGTTAAAAATATGGTTTAAAGTGTAATTTTTCAAAACTTCAAGATTATCTACTATTTTTTTTTTTTTAAATTCATTGCTCTTATTTGTTTTTGATCAAAAACTGAAAACTAGATGATTTTATGTCTTCTAGTTCTTGAGAAAATTGAAAATTACCAAAACAAAATATTTGAATTAAATTACTTTTTCCTTGCTTAAGTATTAACGTATAGTCTTATTTTGATAGTAATAATCGAATATGGATTAAGATATACCAAGGATAAATTAATTTTTCTTAAATCCAGCTTATTTAAATGCAAAAGAAACTTTGCATGCACCCCATCTTGCACCCACCGCACCTTTCACCCTCCCCACCTTGCACCCACTCCACCTCGCACCCACCCCAAATCCTATAGTGTGCCCAAGCAGGGGGGTTGCAGGGGGGCAGCATGCCCCCCCTTACAGATCCCACTGTTGCATACACCCAAACTCGCGCACACCTTACTGTTGCATACACCCAAACACGCATTACGCATACGCAAATACCATTATTACTATCAAAATAAGACCACTCAAGCAAAAAAATAGAATTAAATTAAAATAGTAGTTGTAGTTATTTTCAATTTTCTCAAAAACTAAAAGACATAAAATCATCTAGTTTTCAGTTTTTGATCAAAAACAAATAAGAGCAATACATTTTGAAATAAAAACAATGGTAGATAAGCTTGAAGTATTGAAAAAGTTACACTTTAAACCTTTTTTTAACTTTTCTTACTCAAATTTTGAGTTTAAAATTAAATTTTTATTTTCAATTTTCTCAAAAACTAAAAGACATAAAATCATCTAGTTTTCAGTTTTTGATCAAAAACAAATAAGAGCAATACATTTTGAAATAAAAACAAAGGTAGATAATCTTGAAGTATTGAAAAAGTTACACTTTAAACCTTTTTTTAACTTTTTTTACTCAAATTTTGAGTTTAAAATTAAATTTTTATTTTCAATTTTCTCAAAAACTAAAAGACATAAAATCATCTAATTTTCAGTTTTTGATCAAAAACAAATAACAGCAATAAATTCTGAAATAAAAACAATGGTAGATAATCTTGAAGTATTGAAAAAGTTACACTTTAAACCTTTTTTTAACTTTTTTTACTCAAATTTTGAGTTTAAAATTAAATTTTTCAAAAACTAAACATAGTTTTGACTTGAATTAAAAACTGACTAATAAAACAGAATGTTGGCTTTAAAAAAAGGTATGATACTTAATTGTAAGTATCACCGTTATTTTTTAATTAATTTTTTTCATTTTAAATAACAATTTTTTTAAATTGCCCCTACCGCCTAAACGGGGGGAGATAGACCCCCCCTCCCATAGTAAAAAATGCTTGTATTAAGCCCCTCTACCAAAAACCGTTATTATATCTCGGCGCCAAAGTTATCGTACTCGTGCCGAAGTTATTAGTGTGGGTCGCATTCCAGCCTCTTTTTTCTTTCAATTTTTTGAGCTTATTTTGATTCTGAATGGCATTAAAATGAATAAAATGGAATTTAATTGAAGTCGGTAGCATTATTGGTTCGTAAGATAATTAGGGTCAACCAAGTTTTTCATTTTTTTTTATTTAAATGCCCCTCCTTCACATCATGATGTTATTGTCCTACATTGTTGTGGAGTCCTTAGGTAACGTACATAAACAAATCTGGGTAGATTTATGAAAAATTTCAATACATTTAAAAAAAAATGTACATGTTTTGCATGATTATGAATTCACTTGGAAAGTATTGACGCATTAAGTAAAGCTTAATCACAAATCCTTAGAATTTTACTTTAACTCAATATTCAAGGATATTGAAATAAAAATAAACACCTTACGCGCCTTTTACAGCTTTATCAATTCTTATTTCCTTTCTATAGATTAATCACTTCCATGCCTTGTACATATACTCGTATATACTATAAAATAATAATTACAGATTTACAAGCAAAAATGATGGCACTCTATGCCGTGCTTGTCCTTGATCCAGATTTTTATATTTTTACAGCCGATTCGTTCTTTTCTTGAGTCTGTCGAGCAATAATTCTAGATACTTTCGCCAATCCGAACAATTACACGAATTAAAATTCCACTCTTGTTTGCGTACTCTCATTTGGAAATATATATGTATACAAAATGTATGTATGTATGTGTATTTAGGGTAGGTATCCCCTTTTGAAGGGATGGATTTATTGTTGAATTTGTTACAAACCAGATTTATTTTCCGATTAATTGCGATTTTACCTCCTTGTTTGTTCATTCAAAATGGCCCTAAGGGATGAGAGAGTTGGAGTTCCTTTTTTCTGGATGCTTGTTGATAAGCATTTCGCAATGCGTTGGGAAGTCTTTCGTTTTTGCTTTTCCTCTCTGGAGATGGAGATGATTACGAAGCGAAGACCGACTGAACAACGCGACGATATGACGCGGTAATTCAACAATCCAGCTCCAACATACAACACGCACATAAAGGCCATTCGATTCGCTTGAGCCCACAATCCCGAATTGTTAGTTCGACACTGCTGGATGTGATGTTGGTGTGGTGCTGCTTTTTGTCCTATTTAACTTGATCCGATTTAATTAAAGGCACCCAAAAGGCTTTTCACAGGCCCAAATGAACATAAACCAGGAGACGAACTGAAACGAACGAACATTGGACAATTTCTGGAATTTGGATGTGTAATAGTTGTGGCACAGTTTCAGTGCGGTGATATTTGGTTGGAGTTTAACTGTCCGCGTGGGTTACCAACAAAATGCAATTAGTTTAACTTTAAGTAGATTAATTATGCAGGATGCTATATATCATCAGTGCGAATGGATAAATACGAGTAGGTTCATTTTTGTGATTTCATTCATACGGATTCGGGAAGTTCTTGAACCAAATTAACCTTTGCGTATAACACAAAGGAAAATAGAGTGTGACAGTTTCATCTTCAATGGAATTTTACAACATTTAAGGCTTGCAGATGGTTTTTAGGATTCAATATTCTATAGAAAGAAGCTTCGTCTTAAATTACTTTTTATTTTTTGAAGATTGGAATCTATACTTAAGCCTTTTAACATAGTTTAGAGGATTAAAAGTGTTTAACAATTTAACATCGATTTTGAAAGAGTAATGTAATAGTAGTGTAGAAACAACAAATCTATCTAACAACTGTTGATTTGGCTAGAATTTAATTTTTGAGAAAGTATTTGTTTAATGAGTGAGCGGATCGTAATCCTGTTTTTTAGAATACTATGATCAAAATTCTGTATGGTACTGTCTTTAATTTTGTATTTCAAAATATTACAAGCTAGGATAAAAAATACTGCATGCACAAAACATTGTATGACATGATACTATATTTTCAGAATGTGATATGACAAAATACAGTATTCTTGAAAGTGTGTTTTAGATAGTAAAATCATTTGTGGACGAGGTGATTGAAAAACCGACTAAAAGTAGGTGTTTTTGAAAATTTCAATAAGACAACCGTTACCCGAAAACCGTTGGGATGCGGTATAGACAAGTTACCAAATTCTTATGGGACACCCTGTATGATACCTTATTCTCAAAAATATTCTGTATACAAAATTCTTTACTTCAAAATGCTGTTAGTAGGCTAAAATAGACTGTTTTAATCATTTCGAAAGTGACTTATACATAGCGTCCGCTAAGCTGGAAATACACAATCAAAATTACAATGATTCAAGAAATTAAAAGCCTTTTCAATGATTCAAGAAATTTAGAGGCTCTTCCCCTTCAATTTTTTGTTTTATAATTTGAACACAAGATAGAGACACAGTGTGAGCATTAGGATAAAAGAAAGTGTTTAGAAATGACGTTTCGGTGTACATTCGTTTTTAATTCCTGAACATTTCACTGACAGGGAAAGACAAAGCACGGCAAGGTAATCCATGGCGTTGTACGGCTTAAGAGCATAAATCTGTGCTTCACCGTTCGGCCGAAGTTTGGCTCAAGGATTTAGTGATGGGGATTTCTAAAAGCGCGAGTACTTGTTGCGTTCCCAGCTTGACTTGAACAATCCATATCCCTCCATTCATTCTCTGGATCTCGAAAATCAGTTTTCAACAATTGTTCTAAAAATTGTACCATTAATGAAAGAAAATGTCTTTTTATGTTATCTTCGATGCAAGCACTAATTTTGGAGGTCATATCATTATAGCAAAATATTGAAGGTGACAAATATTTTTTTTAAAGTTTTTCTATGGACCTTTAAACTTCGAAAAATATCAAAATTTTCAATTCGACAAATCGGCCCGGTAGTAATAGTTTGCTACCAGAGCTATTCAGCCCTTATTATTATTGAAAATGTGGAGCTTTAAGTCATGCTGGGAATACCACAGGTTTTGGGTGTAAGGACTAAAGAAATTAATTTGGAAATCCACAAATTATTGTTTTTTATTTATATGTCAATCCGGGTTAAAATATTAAATCCTGGGTTACATGCTTACTTCTTCTGATGTTGATGATATAAGGCTTGTATTAAAGGTCATTAAAAGCACTAAATAAATGTTATTAAAATTATCAACAAAAAATCAAGCGCATTTGAGATTCCACAGAAAAATTCGAAGACTTTCTTACTCCCATCTTGACGAAAAAAAAAACAAAGTTTTGACTGCTATAACCTCAGAGAAGAGAACTTATTGGAGTACAGTCGTTATTATTGTATCATTTTATAAATAATTTAAGGCAGGCGGGTCTTTAGAGAATTTTATACAAAAATTATTAAACAAATATTTATTTCAAGATGGTGCGGTGTTTCCCTATCGATTCTACACTGAAACTTCTTTTTTTAATAAAAAATATTCTTTCAGACATATTAACCCACCCAGATCTATCAATGGTACGAAAAACAGTGGTATATTCTTGATATGTACCTACCACTTTTGTTTTAAAAGAAGCTTATGCATTGGAAAAATTTGCAAAAAAGTGTACCACCCTTTACATTGTTTTGCTTCTGTCAAAAATGAAAGGACTTTTTAAGGTGTTTTTAAAGATCATATAAGTAAAGCCATAAATTATCTAATTTCCCTGGATTACTCGTTAATTACGTTAAAGGTTTGGATACAAATATCATGCTACTGATACTGAAGCAGTATTACTATTTTAGTTCTTACCACTAGACAATAAATGATATGAATTCAATATGTTAAACATTCAATGCCAGATTTGAAAATTTCCAATCATACCTCCACTTTATTCAATAAATAATTGAACCGCAATAATGTATAAAACTTATATCGCAAACTTGTTAAGTCATTAAGCCTTGAACTCTACTACATGTACATATATGACTAAGTTCTTGCGATTCAATTGTTAGTTCTTCAAGGCCTTTTGAACTTTTCCTCTCAAAAGATTTCTTCTCAGGAAGAATAAAACCGCACTACCATAGCTTCTTCCACATACCTACATACATATGACGACTTCACTCCTTTGTTCACTTGACATTCTTGTATGCATGATGCTGGAAAAAATCGAATCGAAGCACTTTAGTATTTCCTTCTGATTTCTTATAAGTAACATATCAATAGATTTTCAATATCAACATTGTACATATGTACACAAACTAATATATACATAAATTTGAAGAATCATCTAAAAGTACAATAGAATAGGCAAATTGGAAATTCAATTCCCTTCCGGATATATACATTAATAGAATCAAAAGAAGTGTCTTGTATATGAGTTTCAAGTAAGTTTATTAACAAATAAAATATCACATCAAGCCTCTTGTTGATGCTCTACTACGACTTTGGTTCTTTTGATTAAGTTTTACTTCCTTACACATACAACACAATATCACGACTTGTCTGTGAAGACACAAAATATAGTTCACCAAAAGTTTGTAGTTCAAAACGGATGTTGGTGTCATCTTCATCAGAAGTTAATTTTGTTGGCTTCTATGTGTACCATAATAATATCAAGACAAAATATAATTTACCATACATTTACTCCCGACGACATTCATTCATATTCAATATACTTCTTATAGTTACCTAAACACAAACATTCATCAGGAATAAAATATTGTCCTTGAGAGAAATTTATCTCAAATTTATATTGTTGTGAAGAAAAGAACAATATTTCATATGAGTGGTTTATGATTGAGGTTGGTTTGGGTGATAAACTTTTTCTTGTTTTTTTTCTTTTTTTGACGACAAAAGAATCGACGAAGACAATGAACTTACTTTTTTTCTGAAACACGTTTATCTTTAAAAAGAAATGGTTTAAGGTATTTTTATACGATACGTTAGAATTGCAAATTTTTCAAGGACGAAAGTAACGTGTACAGAGTCATTTATTTCGTTGTTTCAGCTTTTAGTTCTGATCTTTGAAACCTGTCAAATTAAACTGGCATTTGAAGTGCATCAATATTATTTAAAGGTTTCACATTTCCGATAGAGGATCATTTTACAATCAAAAAAGAGGCTGGGATGGGACCCACACTGATAACTTCCCATCCCGTCTGTCGATTTGTCTTGCTTTAAAAATTTGTAGGTTTTCGTGTTTTGTTAAAAAAGTTGCCAGTTAAATTATTCTTAAAAATTTTAAAAAAAATTTTAAAATTACCAACAATATTTTGCATATAATGAAATAGTTTGATTTCGAAATCTATTTTTGTTAACGAGAATTTTAGTCGAAAACCAATTTTTACCAATTTTAGTAGCATTTCTTAAAAATTAGTATTTCTTATATAAAAAAACACAAATTGGATGAATGAAATTAATTTGAAGTCAATGTTTTCTACTATTTACGAGATATCGAGAACAGAACATCAATTTTTACCAAGTTTGCGTACGTCTAAACGGACAGTTGGATTTTTATACAAAATTTACTGAATTTCGAAAACAATATTTTCTGTGAGATTAAATAAGTTTGAAGCCAATATTTTTAATTTTTGAAAAGATATTTGAGTCGAAAATCAATTTTTACCAACTTTTGTTACATTTTTGTTTAGGTTTTTAATTTTTTGTAAAAAACTGTCAATTCAATTTTTTTCAAAATTTTACTGAATGTTGAAAAAATATTTTTTAAAAGACGGAAATATTTTTAAGCCAATATCTCAAAGTTTTGAAAAGATATTTAGTTCGAAAATCAATGTTTACCAACTTTTGTTAATTTTTGTTTAGGTTTTTATTTTTTGTAAAAAATTGTCAATTCGATTTTTCTCAAAATTTTACCGAATGTTGAAAATAATATTTTTTAAAAGATAAAATTAGTTTTAAGCCAATATCTTAACGTTTTGAAAAGATATTTAGGTCGAAAATCAATTTTTACCAACTTTTGTTAATTTTTGTTCAGGTTTTTATTTTTTGTAAAATAAACTGTCAATTTAATTTTTCTCAAAATTTTACCAAATGTTAAAAATAATATTTTTTAAAAGATAAAATAAGCTTTAAGCCAATATCTCAACGTTTTGAAAAGATATTTAGGTCGAAAATCAATTTTTATCAACTTTTATTCATTTTTTGTAGGTTTTTATTTTTTGTAAAAAACTGTCCATTCGATTTTTCTCAAAATTTTACCGAATATTGACAACAATATTTATTTAAATGATAAAATTAGTTTAAAGCCAACATCTCAAAGTTTTGAAAAGATATTTGAGTCGAAAATCAATTTTTAGCAACTTTTATTAATTTTTTTTTAGGTTTTTATTTTTGTAAAAAAACTGTCAATTCAATTTTTTCTCAAAATCTTACCAAATATTGACAACAATATTTATTTAAATGATAAAATTAGTTAAAAGCCAATATCGCAAAGTTTTGAAAAGATATTTGAGTCGAAAATCTATTTTTACGAACTTTTAGTAATTTTTTTTGTCGGTTTTTATTTTTTGTAAAAAAAATTGCCAATTCGATTTTTCTCAAAATTTTTCCGAATGTTGAAAACAATATTTCTTATAAGTTGAAATAGGTTGGAATCCTAATCTCAAGTTTTTGAAAAGATATTTAGGTCGAAAATCAATTTTTACCAACTTTATTAATTTTTTTTTAGGTTTTTATTTTTTGTAAAAAAACTGTCAATTCAATTTTTACTCAAAATTTTACCGAATATTGACAACAATATTTATTTAAATGATGAAATTAGTTTGAAGCCAATATCTCAACGTTTTGAAAAGATATTTAAGTCGACAATCAATTTTTACCAACTTTTATTCCTTTTTTTGTTTAGGTTTTTATTTTTTGTAAAAAAAAAACTGTCAATTCGATTTTTCTCAAAATTTTACCGAATGTTAAAAACAATATTTCTTATAAGAACAAATTAGTTGGAAGGCATAATCTCAAATTTTTGAAAAGATATTTGGGTCGAAAATCAATTTTGACCAACTTCGAGTAATGTTTTTTTTTTTGGGTTTTTAATTTTTTATAAAAAAATTGACAATTCGATTTTTCTCAAAATTTTACAAGATGTTAAAAACGTTATTTTTCGTTGTACAAAATTGTTCTGGATATTAAATAATTTTTTGTTCGTAAAATTTTCGAGGTGACAAATGTTTTTTTTCCAGTTTTTTTGTTTATAAAAAAAAAAGTTAATTGTTTTTTTTTTCCAAAAATATGTTTGTTTGGTATCGCGTTACAATATACAATATACAATTTTAATTCAAGTTGCTAGCAGTATTGGTTCGTGAGATATTTAGGGTTAACCAAAATGTTCACCTTTTTTTTAAACTGCTATGGTAAAAAAAAACACCCACGCAATTTTCTTGGGAGTCCTTTCTGCATCTTTCTGCCTTATTATCTGCATAACAAAATTTATTTGAAGTCAATATCTCTACTGGTTCTTAAGGTATTGGCGACGAAAAAAACGTCGCGAACGTACGGACGCACGAACGTACGTACACACGCACGCACAGACATCTTTCTAAAAAAAAATTATTTCGACTCTAGGGACCTTGAAACGTCGAGAAATGTCAACATTTTCAATTCGACAAATCGGACCGATTACAATAACACTTCAAAATTATTAAAACTTACTACAAAAGTGGCTTGTCAAATTTGAAAATTGTGGAAACGTTTAAAGAAGCGTTACCGACTACGTATAAGGCCTGTGCCGTAATCAGAATTTATCAATTTCCCGTCGTCGCGTCGTTCCAAGAAATTGAAAGTATAATTTACAAAGTTTAACCTTTAAAATGAAATCAAATTTTTATTATTAAGCATTATTTTTGAAACCTCAAAATGAATGACGCTGTACTTCTACAAACTTTGTTTTCTTGTTAAAAGATATCAAATTTTTAATCAAATATTACGTAACGATGATAATGGGTACGTTTAAAAACACGCCATTTTTCATATCTTCCCACTTAATACCTCAAATATCTCAAAAATCAGATGAAATTAGAATCACAAATTTGAATTTAAGCTCAAATAGAATTAAAAGCCTTTTATTAGGAATTCTGATTTTAAACCAAATTTCCCATTTCTGTATAACTTCAAGACAAAATACGGGCCACACTTACGAAGATTAGATTGTATTCCATTTCAAGTTCAAAATTCATGCAAAAACATATTTGAAATGATTATTATTCGACAACACGTGTTTTTCGTTGTAAAACACTTCCATCTATCAATAACGTAATATTTCAGAACTACCTCGGGATGAGAGTATTTCCATTTATTCGAACAAAATTCCATTATGTCGCAGTTTTACTTTAAAAACTTGAAAACATATTCATTTATCATCCTTAGTTAGGTATAGGTTGATATTATTAATTATTGTATATTGAATTTTATGTACATAAAATATTGTGTTATGACCCGTTCTTTGAGTACCTACCTAAGGAATAGATTTATTATAAATTATTAATATCCTTTGTCAGTGTCATCGGATGTTTTGGTCCCAAATTAATGTTGTAACAAAACCCTTTTAATACACAGAGCGCTGAAGATTAAACCATTGGCGTTTCATAAAGCATACAAAAAGGGTGCATTTAATTTTCTTTTATACTTTGAAGCAAACAAATTTGCTTATTTTTCTCCCTCAGGTCACAAAAATAATAACTCGTAATAAGCAACTCTTTTAACTGTTTGCAACTATCAAGTCACTTGACTGACTTTTTTTGAAAAACGTGTGAAGAGTAACTTAAAACAGAGCTTGTTGTTTTAGGGATAGTGAGTCCCTTGTCGCTTGAGTATAGCCTTAAAGAAAAGTTCACAAAATACAAAAACTGTGTGAAATGGCAGCGTTATTGTTTCTTAGAAAACTCAAATTTAAGTTTCCTGGAAAATTGTATGATTCGTTAGAAATATAAGAAACTTGTATCAAACACAAATTTTCGGTGACGCTAATGGAAAAAACAAACTAAATTCCAAAAGAAAGCTTCTATTTTGTGTATTAATAATTGAAACGACTATAGGACTTGTGTGTCCCTAAAGAGCACTCCATTAAAAGACAGATATAGACTTTGAAAAGAGAGTTTCATCAATATTATCCTTAGATGCACGTGTGTCGTCTTCGTGTCTTGTGGATATTGAACAATATTGTTTTCTTATGAACTAATGATACAAAATATAAGGATACACAAAATAATATTCTTCAGTTAAAATAAAAATAATATACAAACAAAATATAAAGAAGAACATCTTGAGAGTTATAGTAAGAAACTAAAAGGACAAACTTTTGGAGAGGGAATTGTTTTTTTGGGTTATTTATTTATACCCACAAGCTTTTTCCTGTTCTGTGTTTTGTTTAAAGATTTTTGTATCTATAGTTTAAGGTAAAGAAGAAGATGTTTATAAACTTAAATTATTGTTTCATTTACAAAAGTTTAAAATGTCTTTCTGGAATTAATTTAAAAGTTGAAGAATTTTGTTTTATTTTCTTTCTTCTTTCTTAAATTAAACGAATTTTTAAAATTATTAAAATAGAATGTTGAAAGAATAAAACCTGTTAATAACAACATAGACAAATGTTTGCAGGGTACGGTTGCCAAATTCGGAGAAATGTCTAGGTTAGTAAATTGTGTTTTTAACTTTTTAAATACAAAGTTTACGCGTGAGGCGTGATGATTATTGTGTAGGACTGTCATGTCAGAGGTCTTGGGTTCAATCCCTGCCTGTGCCCCCTACAGTTTTTTTCACGGTTACTCTATCTTACGAAAAATTGACGAAACCTCCAGAAATAATTCATGTCGTGAAAAGTGCTTTCTTAAATTATCCGTTCCGTTTCGGCATAAAAACTGTTGGTCCCCTCTATCCCCGAAAAGATGAATACACAGGAATGGTTTTGAGAGTTATAAGTCACTTAGACCTGATTGTGCTCTACGTTTCAAGGTTCTTGGAATATAAATAAAATGTGTTTTGAGAGATGTCTTTGTATTTTAACATGTGTACATACCTCGTATGCTCGGGATACCTTTTAAACCAGCAGAGATATCGAGTTAAATTAAGTTTTGTTTTACAGATAATATAAAATTGAGTGTATTTTTTAACATAGCATTTAAAAAAAGAAGTAAAAAAGAGGCTGGGATGCGACCCACACTGATAACTTCCCATCCTGTCTGTCGATTTGTCTTGCTTAAAAGTTTGTCTATATGTATCAATTTTTACCAAATTTGCGTACTATTTTTTGTAGATTTTATTTTTTATGAAAAAACGGACTGTTGGATTTTTATAAAAAAAATTACTAAAAAACAATATTTTCTGTGAAATCAAATAAGTTTTAAGCCAATATTTGTAATTTTTGAAAAGCTATTTGAGTCGAAAGTAAATGTTTACCAAGTTTTAGTATTGTTTTTTTTTAGGTTTTTATTTTTTGTAAAAAAAACTGTCAATTCGATTTTTTTTCAAAATTGTTCCTATTGTTTAAAACAATTATTCTTATAAGTTACAATTAGTTAGAAGATATTATCTCAAATTTTTGAAAAGATATTTGAGTCGAAAATCAATTTTTACCAACTTTTGTTACATTTTTTTTAGGTTTTTAATTTTTTGTACAAAAGCTGTCAATTCGATTTTTTTCAAAATTTTACTGAATGTTGACAACAATATTTTTTGAATGATTAAAGTAGTTTAAAGCCAATATCTCAAAGTTTTGAAAAGATATTTAAGTCGAAAATCAATTTTTACCACCTTTTATACATTTTTTTTTAGGTTTTTAATTTTTGTAAAAAAAAACTGAAAATTCGACTCAACATTTTTCAGAATGTTAAAAACAATATTTCTTATAAGATAAAATAAGTTTGAAGCCTTAATCTCAAGTTTTTGCAGAGATAATATTTGAGTCGAAATTCAATTTTTACCAACTTTGAGTAACGTTTTTTTTAGGTTTTTATTTTTTATAAAAAAAAACTGTCAATTAGATTTTTTCAAAATTTTATCAGATGTCAAAAACATTATTCTTCGTTGCTCAAAATTTTTTGGAGATATAATAATTTTTTTTTCGTAGAATATTTAAGGTGAAAAATATTTTTTTATTTATAAAAAAACCGTTAATTGGATTTTTTTCCAAAAAAATACTAGTTTAGTGTCAAAGAAAAACCTAAAAAAAAATTATTAAAAGTTGGTAAAAATTGTTTTTCGACTCAAATATCTTTTCAAAACTTTGAGATATTGGCTTTAAACTAATTTTAACTTTTAAAAAATATTATTGTCAACATTTAGTAAAATTTTGAGAAAAATCGAATTTACAGTTTTTTTACAAAAAATAAAAGCCTACACAAATTAATAAAAGTTGGTAAAAATTGATTTTCGACTCAAATATCTTTTCAAAAATTTGAAATTATGGCTTCCAACTAATTTTAACTTATAAGAAATATTTTTTTCAACATTCGGAAAAATTTTGAGAAGAAATTAATTGACAGGTTTTTTTACAAAAAATAAAAACCTAACAAAAAAAGAATACTAAAACTTGGTAAAAATTTACTAACGACTCGAATATCTTACAAAAATTAAAAATATTGGCTTCAAACTTATTTTATCTTACAGAAAATATTGTTTTCGATATTCAGTAGTTTTTTTATAAAAATCCAACAGTCCGTTTTTTTATAAAAAATTAAAATCTACAAAAAATAGTATACGCAACTTTGGTAAAAATTGATGTTCGGTTCTCGATATCTTCAAATTAATTTCAATTATCAAATTTGTATTTGTTTATATGAGAAATAAAAGCTACTAAAATTGGTAAATAAACAAAAATAGATTTTGAAATCAAACTATTTTATCATTTATGCAAAATATGGTTGATAATTTTTAATATCCTTAAAATAATATTATTGAACTAACAACTTTTTTAACGAAACTCGATAACCTACAATCCATTTAAGCAAGGCAAATCGACAGACGGGATGGGAATTTATCAGTGTGGGTCGCATCCCAGCCTCTTTTTTTGTTAGATTCTTGAAACCATTATATTCCTTAAATCATAAGACTTACATGATCTTTGCATTTTTCAATATCATCTACCGCTTGAGAGTTATACTCCTACTTTTCTCAATAACCAATGACTTATCATTTAACCTTTAAAATTAATTATTGTGTTTTCAACCATCATCAAATTAAAATATCTGCAATGAAAGTGACAAAAATTGTGCGTTGTAACTAAACTATTAGTTTCTCAGAAGACTCTGGCAACCAGGAAACAACATTCAAGATTTTTTTTTTTTTTGTTAAGTCTTATTCATAATTATGAACCTAGGAGATAGTATATCCCCCATTTTCACTATCTCTCCTTATCCCTACACTTTTGAGATTTTTTTTTAAGTACGAGCCATGAAAGCAATAATTGAAAAATATAAAAGTACCTTTACTCCCTTGGGAAACGAAAAAGGTATACATGATATACATATTCTATATTTTATGTAAACCTTCCTTCCGAACAAAGAACAAATACAATGAAGTACCTTACCTTCATTTTCCTATATAATATACTCTACAGTGAAAGTGCAGGTAAAAAGTTTTGTAAATTACATTTCAAACTAGTTAAAAGCTTTTCAAGACCCACAAACAATACAAACTATTGAGTATCTATTAGCGATTTTCTTCGGCTTTACTTTTCCAAGAAGAAGTAGTAATTAGTAGTCATCGGAAGGTTTAGTTCAGTTTGAAGATGATGGTGCGATGAGATGCGATGCGATGCGAATTGAGGATGAAAAAGGAAATGACTTGCCAAAAAAAGTATACAAAAGTACACAAACTAACGTATTGAATATAGTTTTTCAAAAATAAGGTCCTGGTACTGAGAACTTTCTTTACTTATGTTAAGGTATATATAAATTGAATGGAAGGGTTCTGTTGGTAATTATTTAAGTTTGAAAACATGTTTTCAATAATTTAGATTTCAGTCTTTCTATTCTTTATGCTGACAAATGGAATGAGTGGAGAAAAATGTATTGCCCATACTTTTACAAGAATTCGAAGTGAGAAATTGAAGTGTTTTTTGGTAATCAATTTAAAAGAAGTACAAATTCAAGCAGTTTTAGTGGACGTTTAAGATTATTTCTTACTGCTTAAGTTCACGTACTTAATAATAATTCAAGATAACAAACTACTTAAAGATGATGTTTCTAGAAGATTTATATAAATCATTTAAAGATTTCAAACCAATATCACTTAAATTAAAAATACTATAATATCTCAAAAACCATGCAAAATTTCAGGTGTGTTTGCAGATTCTTTCGATTAAAATATTATTATCATTTCAATATTTCCCAAAAACTATCCTTAATTAAAACCAAAATATTTATAAATAATATACAATACTCATTTGAAAATTCAAGCAATCTTTTGAAATATGTTTTTATACATATAAACGTACAACAATTCATTAGGAAAACCTACTTTATATTGTTAATATATTGACAATGATGAATTTTAGAATTTATTTGTTCATCATCCTTATATTTGAAGAGCAACACTTCTTCCACAATCATCTAACATTTCTCATTCTAAGTTGCAATTGCAATAAGTTCCTTAGAAGTAAAGTTTTAATTCATTTTATTGTTGTTGTGTTGTGTATAGAGTAGATACACTATACGGAAGGAATTTGTAAAGAACAAAAACCTATCCAAGTTTTCATGAAATTTAATTAAACCAAGTCTTAGAAATACCAAGAATTTACTGTATATAACAATTCATCATCACAACAACAACAACAACAACAACAACTATAACCTAGATACATATATAAAGAGGAACCTTCCTTGGAAAACCATCTTATAACACTATTGTGGTATGTACAACTATTGTCATACACTTCCGGTATAAAATATCTCACCTTTCCTTCTTAGGTTGGAGGTATGTTATGTAGGTATAGAAAAGCTAGGTATATGTATGTTCCTGATGCTCTTCTTCACAATGTTACTATCGATTTCGAAGATACCAACACCAAACTGTACCCAATATGACTCGAATTATGTAAATTGGAAAACAGCTTCAGCATATTCACTATGCAATGCAGTATAAACTCAGTGGCGCTGCTGGATGCAATATTTCATCGAAATTTAAATTGAGTATCAAACATTATAATCAAACTACAACCACAACATTGCATATAGGAAAAGGTATAAGGTGTTCGATCTTTCTTGGGAAGTTTATGCAGATATGTATATATTGTATACTGTGTATAGTATAATATTGAGTCATGATAAATTGGAGCATGCATTTGTGCTCTAAGCCATCTAGCATCAGATGATTTTTCTTATTTGGCATAGACAATAACTAAAAAATAACAGTAACAATAAAATAGTGCCTCGAAGTGCTTGTGGTTTTTCACATGAGTCACGTCAAGTTAGTAGATTTATTTACATTTTCAAAAACTTTTCAAAATAAATGTTTTGATTTTTTTAACAAATCAAAAATTTCTTAGAATTTCTGACTAAAGAACACTCCACATTTTTGGAAATAGTTATTTAAGTCAAAATTTGTATTAAGTTGCTCAGTTCATGTAAGAAATAAATGGGAATTGCAAGTCTTTTCTACATCTTTTGATTACCTGTAAAAAATGTGTAGAAACGAAATTTAAAGATAGTAAAAATTATTAATATTAGTGCTTTTGAATCTTTACTTAAAATTCGTCAACATTTAATTATTTGAAGTCGATATCTCTGCGGCTTCTCGGAATATGGCCGACGACAAAATGTATTCCGAACGTATGTACTTATAGGCACGGACAGTTTTTGAGAATTTTGAACACATTTTCCAAAGAATTCGGTCTGATGTTCTCTAATTTGGCAGTAGAAACGTAGCCTATAGGTTTTAAACGTTTAACGGTAAATTTGGAACCTAAAACATTTAATTCCATTTATTTTAGTTCTTTAAGAAAAAAAACTGTAAATTGAATTTTTCTAGAAACATGACTAGATCTTAAGAACCTTATTGTGAATAAAATGGAATTACTTTAAATTAAGTTTTTAACAATTTGCTATAGATTCGATATTTCTGCTAGTGGTGAGAAACCTGGTTCTTTAAGACCGAACTTACACAAAATGTAATTCGCCAAACCCGCGGTGGGGAGGGTTGGGGTAATGTGCTCTCACCAAGTCTCTTAACTTTGAATTTTATCTTTCTATGCAAGTTATCACTTTTTAATACGAATTTTTGATTAATTTCTCATTTATTTATTCATCGACATAAAATAACACACATTTCTAACCAACGACTCTGTTCCCCCACATTTAGTAGAATATCTTAACATCAACTTAATTTATTAAACAAAATGCTGCTTGTGCTCCAAACAAACAAACAAAAATTCAATTGTAGTTTAAGACGATTTGATGTTTTTTGTCTACGGTTTCACAATTGGGAATGTCAAGCTTAGATGACATTTTAGTAAGTTAAGGTTTGGAAATGCTCCAAAATTGTGGAAATTTAATCCCAAAATATAAAAGAGGGTGGGATGCGAGCCATACTGATAACTTCCCATCCCGTCTGTCGATTTGTCTTGCTTAAAAGTTTGTAGGTTTTCGTGTTGTGTTAAAAAGTTGTCAGTTGAATTATTCTTAAAAAATTTTAAAATTATCAACAATATTTTGGATATAATGAAATAGTTTGATTTTGAAATCTATTTTCGATAACGAGATTTTTAGTCGTAAACCAATTTTTACAAATTTTAGTAGCATTTCTTAAAAGTTTTTATTTCTTATATAAACAAATACAAATTGGATGAATGAAATTCATTTGAGAGATGTTGAGATGCGAACATCAATTTTTACCAAATTTGCGTAAAATTTTTCTGTAGATTTTATTTTTTTATGAAAAAAACTGACTGTTGGATTTTTATAAAAAATTTACTGAGTGTCGAAAACAATATTTTCTGTTTGACAAAATAAGTTTGAAGCCAATATTTTTAATTTTTGGAAAGATGTTTGAGTAGAACATCAATTTTTACCAAACTTTAGTATTGTTTTTTTTGTAGGTTTTTATTTTTTGTAAGAAAAACTGTCAATTCGATTTTTCTCAAAATTTTATCGAATGTTGAAAACAATATTTTTTATAGAATAAAATTAATTTTAAGCCAATATCTTAAATTTTTGAAAAGATATTTGATTCGAAAATCAATTTTTTCGAACTTTTAGTAATTTTTTTTTTGTTTTTATTTTGTGTAAAAAACTGTCAATTCGATTTTTCTCAAAATTTTACTTAATGTTAAAAATAATATTTTTTATAAAATAAAATTAATTTGAAACCAATATCTTAAATTTTTGAAAAGATATTTGATTCGAAAATCAATTTTTACTAACTTTTAGTAATTTTTTTTTTTAGGGTTTTTTATTTTTGTTAAAAAATTGCCAATTCGATTTTTCTCAAAATTGTACCGAATATTGAAAACAATATTTCTTATAAGACAAAATTAGTTTGAAGCCATAATCTCAAATTTTTGAAAAGATATTTGAGTCGAAAATCAATTTTTACCAACTTTTGTTAATTTTTTTTTCAGGTTTTTAATTTTTTGTGAAAAAACAGTCCGTTTGATTTTTCTCAAAATTTGACCAACTGTTAAAAACATTATTCTTCGTTGCACAAAATTATTTGAGAGATAAAATCAGTTTTTGTACGTAAAATATTCGAGGTGACAAATATTTAAAAAAAAAAACCGTTAGTTGGAATTTTTTCCAAAAATATACTAGTTTGGTACCACGTCATAATATTTAATCAAAAATTTAATTCAACTCACTAGCCTTATTGGTTCGTGAGATATTTTGGTTTAACCAAAATTTTCACCTTTTTTTTTAATTGCTATGGTAAAAAAAACCACCAACGCGATTTTGTTCAGAGTCCCTTCTGCATTATTATCTGTATAACAATATTTATTTAAAGTCGATAGCTCTACTGGTTCTTGAGCTATGGACTACGAAAAAACTTCGCGAACGTACGGACATACGGAAGTACGGACGTACGGACGTACACACGCACGCACAGACATCTCCCTAAAAATCTTTTATTTTGACTCTAGGGGCATTGAAACGTCGAGAAATGTAAACATTTTCAATTCGACAAATCGGACCGATTACAATTACTTCCTATGGGAAGTTAAAAATATAAATCTATTCGCGAAGTTCCCAGGACACTTTAAGTGGTGAAGCTCATTTTTGGCTTAGCAGCTTCTCCAATAACTATTATATGATGTTCACACGCTGGTGTCATCATTAATCCATAATTCTTTCTTGCAAACAACCTCAACATTTGGTTTCAACAAGATGCCGCAAGTTATCACAAATCGTACTTATGCATTAACGTTTCCGACATACAGTATTCCCCGCTTAATTGCACTGACCATTTTGTCACATTTTTCGGTCAATTATCCGGGTGGTTCAATTAGCGAAACCCCGCTTAATTGACATATCTGCTAAATTAAGCGAAACCCGTATAATTGAACGAGTTGGCCAACTAAAAAATTAAATATTCATCCCAGAAATTTACTCTATAAACATTTCAGTGCCAACTTAATTTCGGCGTCTGTAAGTTCGCCATAAGATGATAATGTATTGTCCTCAAGAACGTTATCTATGTATGACCACAAGATCATTTTCCGGTTGCTCTTCTTCTTGGATGAAGCCTGCCTTTAAAAAAAAGAACTTACAAATGTACTTTTAGTAGTAAAATATTTCCAATATTATCTTTCTAAAACAATTTCTTATAGTAGAAGGTGTTATAAGTCACAAACAATGTTTGCTTATGTGCATTGCTTGCAAAGATGTGATCGACTTGGAAAATTCTTCGATAGTCTTGCCACGTTTGATGGCTGTAATTTGTTTCCTTATTATATTTTGCTGATAGTAAGCTAAAATGATGGACGTTGTATTTGTTGGTACAAACTTCACGTTAAAATTTGGGCACATAAATGTTGGGTCATCCATGCTTTTTTGTTGGAGAAATAAAGGTACAACCTTATTATTAAAACACCTTGGCGTTTTGGTTTTTTCAATCACAATAATTTTTTGTCCGTCCAATTATCCGAAAAATGTCCATGTATTTAGTTTTTCTGCAGCATATTTTTAAGATCAATTAAGCGAGTAATTCAACTAAGCGGGGTTCAATTAACCGTCTAAAAAGCTTTGCTACTAATACGGGAAATTTTCGAAACCAATTTTTTCGATCAATTAAGCGGGATGTTCAATTAAGCGAGGTGCAATTAAGCGGGGATTACTGTATATGAATTGACAATTTCCATAAGTGGTCCTGGTAACTGGCTCCCGAGCCAGCGACTTAACGCCTCTCAAATACTTTTTATATGGATAATGGATATGTTAAGTTTTTGTTTTTGACCGAAAAATCTGCAGCTCTTTAAGCCATCAGTATTATTTAAAGTCCACAAGCTCTTTCAAAACATCCATTATCAACTAGGTGAGCTTTAAGAAAATTAGATTCTGAGTTTTAAGATCTACCATTTTTAAGAAGCTAACCTTTTGATGGATTTTCTTCAACAGAAACTCCATTCTGCATTCTATGTATAACATCGTGAGAAGACAAAAATATTAAATTAAATATAATGTACCACCACGAATATTCCGAAACCAGAAAAATTGCTTTTGGTTAGGAAATATAATTGACTACCCCATTTTATTCCTCCCTTAATCTTTATTAAAGAAATTACTTCGACTCTCAAAAGCTGTACTCCTATGAACCTTAAGTATTATAAACAACAAAGAATATAGGAATCATGATTGGAATGTTGGAAATTTTTAATTAAAAATGTGTAAATTCGTGGAAAGCCTTTATGATTAAGGTATTTTCTTGTTAAATTAACCACAATGAATGCAATTTCTATACCCAAGTCCCATAGTACATTAAATAACCCGTCATTATTACTTTTCACCTTTCTATTTTATATCAAAGTGAAAATTACTATCAATAGATTTTGTTAAATAGAAAGATCTGTATAAAATATAGCATAGTTGATTATTAAACAATTTTCGAACAAAATGAAATGATAAAACATCATCATTCCATTTAAACACCGAATAGACCACATTTCCTACGTAAAAATACTTATTTAAGCTATTTTTAGAAGAGGACTCTTCATCAGTCCTCGCGCAATTCAATCTGTTGAGTTGAGTTGGTTGGTTTGTTTGGTTTGTTGCTGTACTGTGCGGTGTGGTTCGGTACGGTGGTGGTGGTTGCTTAACTGAAGGTAATCCATTTCAATTTCGATCCGTTAAGTAGATAGATTGACGATAAAACTCCCTCTCAAAAACATTTCAATTCATGTTGTTTTGTTTTCTTGTCTAGTATACTTTCTACAAAAAGTTACTGACAACATTGCCATTAAGCGAAGGTTTAACACGAAAAACCCAAAACACGAAGCATAGATTCCAATACAACTATTAGGTGGTATACATCAGTATCTGAATGGTTAACGAATGTCATTTCATTTACACCACCATCAACTAAACAGGAAATAAATTATTCGCTTCAGTAATTTACGGCGATATCTTTATTATCATGTCCAGGATACGGACGTATTTTATATGTTATATTTGTACCTTTATATGTATATTCGTGCAAAAGGTGTAAGGTTTATAAATTCATCATAGTCCATTAGGTCCCTAAACATAAAGCATAATAAGGGATTCAAATTATTCGAGTAATCGGTATAACTAGTTCCAATCATGTTTATTTCTTATCAGATTTATTCGCTAATCATTTGGAAAACAAAAATATTTTTACGCTTTTTGTATGAATGTATCGGGTTTTTCAATAAGAACGCTACAAAAGTTTTTTTTTTAAATTAAAGAAAAACTGTTTTGGATGTCAATGAAATTCTTTATTCCTGTGAAAGAACGTTTGATTCATGGCTACCACGGGCACGCTTCCAGAAGTCCAGATGCTGAATCCAATTTTTGACGATTTTCAAGTATAAATCGGCCGATACTTCTGCAATTTCGCGTTCGATATTCGTACGAAGTTCATCAATCGTCGGGCCAAAAATATTCGGTTATCATTGAACGGTAGGGATCCTTATTCACATAAACGTGCCGGTCTTGATCATCACGGAAGAAGTACGACCCAATGACGCCACCGCCGCGCCGCCGCGCCGGCCCATAAACCACACCAAACCGTAATTTTTTCGGGATGCAATGATGACTCGTACTCCATGATTGCTGCCTGACCAATACCGCATATTTTGTTTATTGACGAAGCCATTCAGCCAGAAATGAGCCTCATCGCTGAAGATGATTTTTCGATGAAAATCCAAATCATTTTCAAGTTGTTGTTCAGCCCAATTCACGAACATACGACTCTTGTGGTGGTCAAGCGGCTTCAGTTCTTGCGTCAATTTAATCTTGTGAGGATGTAGGCCAAGATCTTTTCGCAAAATTCGCCACATCGACGACGTCACAGAGATGCCCAACGCTGGGCTTTCTACAGCTGAAGCCTCAGCGGCAGTAATGTTCCAGACACCAGGGGTACTTCTTTGTCTTACTGGCACGGAAACATTTTGTACTCTGTCTGTGGATTCAAATTTGTCCACTAGACGCTCAGTTGTTGATCTGCTGGGACGATTATGACGACCATAAATTGGACGTAGCGTTCTTGACGTTGAGACCACTGACTCCAAATTTTGGTAGTAAATTTTAATGATTTCGACTCGTTGTTGGCTCGCATATCTTTCCATCATAAAATTTCAAACCTTACTAAAGAGAAATATCAAAAGAGCGGCAAGAAATATGACGTCGTTTGCTGTCCCTGTCGCTCTACTTTTGTAGTGCCCCTGTTGAAAAACTCTGTATTTCTAATTATAATAATTCACAATAATTTTCTGTATGTAATAATGCTTCAATTTTTGGAATTTTGGGCCTCAAAAAAGGTCTTAAACCGTTTTAAAATGCATTTTTCCTTTTTTCCAAAACACCTTCCAATAATTTTAAGAAAACAGCTTGAAGAACATTTATCGTTTAAGATAAAGAAAAATTACCCGTTTTTGAAATATCGAGTTTTGGAAAATACATAATGTTTTATAAAAATCTGAAAACATTTTTACAGTTTTGATGAAAAAAAATATTAATTATAAGAGCTGGTTCAGGAAAAAATATTTGAGTTCTGAGAAAACTTAAAACAAAATACCAATTCTATGTGGGGCACCCTTCTTGAGCAAATACCATAAAATATATTTGTTATGAAAAACAAAAAATTAATAAAGATTCTCTGATCGTTATTTCGAATTACCGTGGCGTGATGCTTAGTCCGATGGATGGGACCTGTTTGATGAGACAGTAAGTTAGTTGTAAGTTATGGTTAATTAGGCTAGTTTTATGAATTTTTGTCTAGCTTTAAGATAGGTTTAAAATTGAATTAATAAAAATAAATTTAAAAAAAAAAAACAGTGCTTTGGACTGTCATGCCAGAAGACTTGGGTTCAATCCCTGCCTGTGCAATCTAATGTTTTTTTTTTCACTGGTACTGCCTCTTGCGAGGAGTTGACAAATCCTCCAAAAGTAATTCTTGCCATGAAAAGTGCTTTCTCAAAATAGCCGTTCGGATTCGGCTTAAAACTGTAGTTCCCTCCATTCCTGACAAGATAACTCGCACACAGGAATGGCTGAGAGTTGAAAGTCACTAGGCCCAAGTTCTCAAAGGACTGTTTCATCACCTTATTTATTTATTAACTTCCCATAGGAAGTTATTGTAATATGTCCGATTTGTGGAATTGAAAATTTTGACATTTCTCGACGTTTCAAGGTCCCTAGAGTCGAAATAAACGATTTGTAGAAAGATGTCTGTGCGTCCGTATGTCCGTACGTCCGTACTTTCGTGACATTTTTTTCGTCGTCCATAGCTCAAGAATCAGAAGAGATATCGACTTCAAATAAATTTTGTTATACAGATAATAAGGCAGAAAGATGCAAAAAGGGCTCTCAAGAAAATTGCGTGGGTGGTTTTTTTACCATAGCAGTTTAAAAAAAAGGTGAACATTTTGGTTAAACCTAAATATCTCATGAACCAATGACGCTATAAACTTGAATTAAATTTTATATTACATATTGTTACGTGATACAAAACAATTATATTTAAAAAAAAAATCCAATTAACGGTTTTTTTATAAATCAAAAACACTGAAAAAAAAAAATTGTCACCTAGAAATTTGTACGACTTAAATATGATTTAATTTCCAAAACAATTTTGTCCAACGAAGAATAATGTTTTTGACATCTGATACAATTTTGAGAAAAATCTAATTGACAGTTTTTTTTATAAAAAATAAAAACCTAAAAAAAACATTTCTCAAAGTTGGTAAAAATTGAATTTCGACTCAAATATCTTTTGAAAAACTTGAGATTAAGGCTTCAAACTTATTTTATCTTATAAGAAATATTGTTTTCAACATTCTGAAAAATGTTGAGAAAAATCGAATTGACAGTTTTTTTTACAAAAAAATAAAAACCTAAAAAAAAAATAACAAAAGTTGGTAAAAATTGATTTTCGACTCAAATATCTTTTCAAAACTTTGAGATATTGGCTTTAAACTACTTTTATCTTTCAAAAAATATTATTGTCAACATTCAGTAAAATTTTGAAAAAAAATCGAATTGACAAATTTTTTTTTACAAAAAATTAAAAACCCAAAAAAAAATATAACAAAACTTGGTAAAAATTGGTGTTCGACTGAAACATTTTTTCAAAAATTTGAGATAATGGCTTCTAACCAATTTTAACTTATAAGAAATATTGATTTCAACATTAGGAAACATTTTGAGAAAAATCGAATTGACAGTTTTTTTACAAAAAATAAAAACCTAAAACAAAAAACAATACTAAAACTTGGTACAAATTTACTTTCGACTCAAATAGCTTTTCAAAAATTACAAATATTGGCTTCAAACTTATTTTATTTCACAGAAAATATTGTTTTCAACCTTCAGTAATTTTTTCATAAAAATCCAACAGTCCGTTTTTTCATAAAAAAATAAAATCTACAAAATATAGTAAGCAAATTTGGTTAAAATTGATACATATAGACAAACTTTTAAGCAAGACAAATCGACAGACGGAATGGGAAGTTATCAGTGTGGGTCGCATCCAGCCTCTTTTTAAACTTAATTTTGAAATTGTTTAATGCCTGTATATTTTCAACAAAAATTACATTAAAACTTCTGAGATTAACATTATCACACATGTTGCATACGTAATTTAATGGAATATAAATTGTCCTGCAGTCAATTCATTTGCTACATATGTACATACGTATGTATAATTTGGAGTTGTATAACAAGCTATAATAACTCTCATAAAAATAATGTTGCAAAGTCAACTAAATTACACAAAATATCAACATCCATCAAAATATCTCTCTCAGAATATCAAATAAACCTCTGTCTATACGCTAAGTAATAATTGATGAATTCATACACATTATGACATCACATTAGTATAAGTTACATGTTATAGCAATAAAATGTCCATTTTGACAAACTCATGTCTTCTTCAGAAGTAATTTTTATTGCCCTTCTTAAGGACAATAAAATGTCAGTCTACCATTATATTTTTGAAGGTACCTATTTACTATACATCAATTCTACTTGAACTTGACTCTAACAGTCATATCAAATTGGTTCCTTAAATTAAAAAAAAAATACTTTAAGAAGAAGTAGTTAAAAAACGGATACAAATTTTAAGGACATTCTTCAAATTATAGAACAAGATCTATGAACTCAAAAAAAAAGCAGAGAACAATCATAGTTCCCGTTATTTTTGGTACTATTCTCATATTATTCAACAAACTAGATATTTTGTTTTGTCTTTGTTTGAATTGCATTCCAGCAAGGACTAAGGACGACTAAGAACAAAACCCTTTTTTTTCAAAAGAAAAAATGTGGAAGGAAGACAAAAAAAATATAATATGTACTTGCATCACTGACAAAAGTCTTATATTATTCGTCCTTGTGTAGTAGGTCCTTATCATTATTGTCAGTTTGATGTGCTTTTTTTCTTACTCTAAGCTTCCTTTTTTTTATTATTTTGTATGTCCTATGAAGTTGGTAAATATATACAAAAGAAAACTTAAGGACTCATAAAACTTATCCTTCTTTTAAATATGCTTCAGCTTTTTGATTGTACTCTTATACCTATACCATACCTTAATATACAGTGAAAAAAAAATGTATAAAAGGCGAAGCAGTTCGTCAACATTTTCATGAGCTATAATTTCATTTAATATTTTTTCATCACTAAAAGAGAGAGAAAGGAAAAAAGGTCGTCTTTATTTTATATTATTTTTTTTTGTCTTCCTTTTAAATCCTTTTTTCTCCTGAGTTATTTTTTGACAAGTTAAGAAGAGAGGAAGATTTTCTTCATTATTCTCAAAGTAAGATGACAAAGTAGAAAACTAAGAAGGGTTACAAGTAGGTATAGCTTCAAGGAGTGATTTTGAAGACTTATTTTGAGATACTTCCTTTCCTTTTTGGGTCACCTCGAACGAGGAACGAACATAGTGACAATTCTAAAAATGCAATAAACTTTTTGTACAAAATAGTGTCTAATTGTTCGTATGGAGTTTAAATTTGTCAAAAGGATAATTTATAATTCACCATTTTAGATCTAGGCTAAGTTACGATTCCTAAAATAATTGCTTTCAAATCAATTTTCGAATTCCACCAAAATAACAACCATAAACACATATTTCAAAAAATTTAAATCTCGTTAAAAATGAGTTTAGTTTTGAAACAATATTTTGTCCATATTATAAAAATACACTATAGACGAAAATATAAATTGAATAACTTTGTTATATAACCATTTTGTTCTTCATTCGTTCACTGATGTGGTTTAAAATACATAAACACATCCTTATACATTTATAGTTAAACATCACATGGCAAAAGCATAATACTCGTATGATGACATAATTGTGCGTATATGTATATGTGGTTTAATTAGTTTTAGCTTTGTTGACTGGAGAAACTTAATTTTAGAATCCTTTGCAGTTTTATACGCTTAATTAATTTTGCAAGCATTATTTGACACACGACATAACCATTAAATCATCCTACAAATATTTTCAGTACATAATATATAGTTTATTATACATATGTATGTACAATGTACATATATGATTATAATAATGTACATACAATGATATATTATAAATTAATAATGAATTATAGAGGATTTAATGCTCTATTTTTTGTTTTACCAAGGACAATGGTAGGATGGTGAATTTGAAGAACGACAAAGACAATTATGCTGGAGGATTTAGTGTGGTTAGTACGGGTTCTAATTCAAGGATAATTCATATTCAATTTGTTCATGGTCGTATTTTGCTTTAAATTCGATATTTTCGTTAGTATTTTGAGGAATGATATATGGAAATTTAAATAGAAAAAATGTCAAAGTTTTTGCATTGAAATTAATCAATATTAATTCCTAATTATTTAAGTAATTTACATCCTTGTCAAAATGTAGAGAACTAATATTTATTGATTTTATAATGTATTACAATGCAATACCACACTGTCGAGGTGTAAATTCATTCTAAAAATGAAAAAATCCGGCTCGAAGGACCAAAATATTAAACGATCTTTGGTACTGATGATTCGTTGCTTAAGTAATGTGATGGATGAGTATGGAATATTGATCATATCTGTGAGCAAGCTAAGAGTGTCTGAACGCTTTATTATGAGCAAAAAACATTAACACATTTTTAAGTGGTTTAACCTCAATAGAATTTTCAAAAAAAAACGTTGCTTTTTTTCAATTTCAAATGGTCCTGTAGGTCCTAAAAAATGTTTCCCCATATTTATATGTCCTTGAAAAACTTTAAAGTACTCAGTTTTTTCATATTCAATTGCTCATCATTTTCCACTACTCCTTACTAAAAATGCGTTTATCTCAATACTGTATTTTTTAAGTTAGCTCGGCTCATAACTTAGCCTATTTTCATTTAATTTATTTAAAAGTTTGAATGTGTCTTAGAAAATATGTTTTGTTTAAAAGAACATAGAATTTGTTGTTAGTTCATAGTTCATTTGTTATAAAGAGTTATCGAATGATTTTGTAGGAAATTTTTGTCGCTTTTGACTTTTGAAATGCACCATTTGGCCGAAAATAAATACATCGCAAAAATCCTGCATACATTTATTAAATAATTACACTTTTAAGATTACAAGAGATTTGAGTGCGTCCGTAGACCCTTACAAAAATACGAAAATCCAGCTCGAAGGACCGAAATGTGCAACCATCTTTGGTATTACTGTATTCGTTGTTTAAGTTGTCTTATGGAAAAGTATTGAATCCATCTGAAATCTTTAAAGAGTATATAAATGCTTCTCTTTGAGGATTTGAAAAAAGACATTTTATATCATTAATAAGCCTCATGTGGTACTTACGTCTAGAATCAAATGATGAAAAAATTCTTTAAAAAAAAATGTATCCATCACAAAAGAAAGCTCAGATAAATGTTCATATTCTCACTCAATGTATAAATGTACTTATGTACATTGCATATGTATATATACCTCTTCCTTACACTTTCTCTCTTTAAATAAAATCGTCATTAAAAAAAAAGAACATTCTAAGGATAGGATAGGATATAAACAACTCCTTTATTCATCGTCATTGTGGCATCAGACAACTTGAGTTTCCTATTCCAGTGAATTCCAAACAATTCCTTATATGTATAGACCTTGACAGAGTAAAAGCCAAAGAACTGTAAGCCTAATGGTCATTAAATCCGCTTTCTTTTGATATATCTAACTCAGGTGAAAAATTCTGCTCCTCTGTATCTCGTACACTATACACACGCAAATAGGATATATGATGAGTACGAGTATACAGTACCCTTACCTGGTTTTCTCTGACAGCAGACATAAGACATAAGCAAAGGATCGAAAAGGACGAGCGACGAATAAGACTACGACTACTACGACGATGGCAATGACTATTATAAGGGCTTTTTCATGTTTGGGGATTTTACTGTAAGCTAAGTCTTTCTTTTTTTAAACTTCCCTTAATAGACACTTGAGTAGATTTAAAATATCTTTGATTGCATTTTTTTTTATTTTATTTTCTTCCTGAATCCGACATCATCCTTTGTATTTTTTTTTTGTCTTTGTTCATTAATGTTAGAGATATAAAAAGATTTCAACACTTTATACCTGAACGAAAGAGATATTCCCTTTTTATCAAAGCCATTGTGGGTGAGTAATCGTTGGAAAAGATGTAGCAATTAAGAAATTTAATTGTATCTCAAAGTGGCGAATAAAAATGTCATGGTCGGTCGGTTGGTTGGTTGGTTCATCGGAATACCTAGGTGGGTTCGAGGAGGAGGTACATTTTTACCCGTTTAAACAAAAAATAAAAATATAAAAAATTATTATCTCTTCTACCCTCAGAAATTTCTAGAGACAGAGAGATAGTCTTTTAATTTTACCAACCAAGTGAAAAATAAGAGGTATAAAAATGGCTGAAGTTAGATTCATTGCTTGTCGAAAGAGGACTTGGATATAGCTAGAAAGACTTTCAGAGGACTGCCATTAGGCATAGGTATCCCGTATAGTACACCATCAGTATACCTACTTACAAAATTATTCTTTTGTGAACCCTGGGTTTTTGTTAAAAACTTAAGTAAAAATTATGTTCAACTTTCTATTAACGAGGTGTTTTTCTTTTAATTCTAGATGATGAGGCTATATAACATCGTCGTTGTGTTTACCTTTTTCTTTTTAACAAAAAGTTAAAAAAAAAAGGTTAAGGTGAAGGTTTGTACTTTTGCTCATTTGTCATTTGTTTCTTTGGAAGGTCTTGTGTCTGAAAAAAAATATATGTATAACCTATTCTTGAATATACAGTCTTTTTGATAATTAAAATAAAGTGAGAAGCTAAAGCTTTCCCAAAGAAAAGCTTCAAGAGATATTATGAATAATATCTTAGCTAATTAATTTTATAAATTGTATCTATGTCTTTTTTTGAAGCTTTGTATAGAAAAAGACCGAAATACATAAATACATAAGCTATGTAATAAAGAGCAATTCGGTGTATAGTATTTTTCTTAAGATCGGAAGATGCCAGAATTTCTGCAAAAAGATACCAATTTTAGTTTGTTTAAATTTTTAAAGTAAACAAAATACACGTCAAATACAAAGCCTTGTATCACAAAAAAAAGTGATATACAAAACTTGAAAATTTGTAGGTTATTTTCAATACGATATACTTCTGATTAAAAGGGTAGTAAATAAAAAACTGTGTCTTATTAGAATTTTTTTGGAATTTTCAATGTGTTGGGTTTTTTTAAAATTGAAAATTTACCACCGATTATTCAAGTTGTATTAAATGGTTTCAAGTCATAACTTACTTAAGTCCGAAATTCATAAAATAAATGCTGGTTTTCCAGGGGCTCCGTTTTATCTCCGACTCTCATATTAATGTTTAGATTCACATCCTTGTCCTTTGGATGTGGAACTCCAACAGCAACGTATGATAAGTCAATTAAATTCCGATCTGAACAGCATTGGCCAATCGGGAATTACTAACCGTATAGAAATGAATGCTTTAAAAACTCAATGATGTCTCTTGTCGTTAAATTCAAATCGATGCACTATCCATAACGGCACTTGCATCGAAGAAACTAATCACCTTTAAGTATTCCTAATGTGTATCAGAGATCATCTCTTGTAGAATGATCACTTATTCGATAATGCCAAAAATGCTGCTAAGCATCTAGCTTAGGATTTCTTCGACGATACGAGAATTTGTTCAGCCAAAAGATCTGGCTATAATCTACAAAGCCTTCATTCACCCAAAACTTGAAAATTAATCGCATATTTTTGCAGGTGGCCCATAAACATGATAGGCGATAGTACTATAACTGAAATCTTTACATCGCTCAAGAACCGCCGCAAAATTTTATGTCAGTCTATTAACAAACAATGTTCTGTTGAATGAAGCAGTTGCATTTCTCTCTTAAACAATTCAGGTATTCTAATTAATTTACTATTGATCTCAATTTCGGACGTAATTTCAAGTATAGATATTCTAATTTTAACCGCACATCGAGAATGTGGAATTACCCAAATCTGTTTTTCCCTTTCATTATTAAATTTAAAACTTTAAGACCTAAACCACAGACTTTGTTTACCCTTTAATATTTGTTAAGGGTACTAATAACCCCTTTAGTATGTGTAAATTATACAATTATTTTCGACTCAGATATCTCAAAAACAAATGAAGGTTGATAAAATTATAAAAAGAAAATTAACAACTTTTTACAAAAAATTACGTCCCAAATATATCTACAAAAACAACAATCACCTTTTTCGAAGTTCCCTAAATGACAATTTCTAGTTTTGTTTTGTTAATTTCTGGGGTGATTTTAAAGCTTTGTGGGCCAATTAGAATTAAGTAATTTATTTTGTTTTTGTTTTTGTAGTAACCTTACTTAATATTATTTATTTTGTATTTTTTTGGTCATAAAAGCTCATTAATATATTTGTTACTTAAAAGAAAAAAAAATACAGTTCAAGAACTGAATAAACATAAATAATTTATTTATAGTCCGCAATTCCTACAAACCAACATTTTGGTTCTACATCAAAAAAATATAGGTTAAATATCGATGTTAATGTTTATTTACCCCCCCCCCCCCATTTTCACACAATCAATTCATTCAATGATATGGTTTGGTTATTAAATTGCAATTTGCAACCAAGTTTTGCAGGCATATTTTGCAACAAGAATCTCAATATAAATATTTGTTTGGCGCACGTTGCGTTTGTTCGTAGCGTTCGCTCGCGTAGCTTCGCGTCCAGTTTATAGTTGTTACGAAAAATTAAGCAATTATCATAAATCACTATGCTTTAGGGTAGTTGATTCGCATCAATTAGCATTCCCACAGGACATCGTGTTTCCCACTGCATATACTCGTACATACCTAAGGAAGGACATATTTATATGTATATTTATATTCATATGTATATATGATTGTATTGCTATAACTGTACGTGTTTGAATGAGATCTAAATACATAAATACACATTCCTATAGAATTGTTCATTATATTAATCGAGAAATACGGCTATGGGCAAAATATTGGGTACACACCTTAATTTTTGGTAGTTATGCCCTTAACACTTGTGTTAGGCAATTCATTTAAATAAAATTTTATTTTATTATTGGTTGAAAAGTCCTTATTTTTATTCAAGTACATCGATTCTATTTTTCATAGAACATATACAAAATTTAAAAGTAGTGGTCCTAATTGACAACCCTGGGGAACTCTTGATTTAGCAAGGACAGACTTGGAGCAAGGACTTCTAAATTTAACTCGATAACACTTATTTTGTTTCCCTATTAAAATACCGGTGTCTTCAAATAGCTGAAAATTTACCTGAGTATAGAAATAATAAATAAAGACAAGTGGGGGAATTCAGTGAAAATTCTCCAAGGAATTATTTTGTTAGAAGACTTAAGTATCAATAAAATCAGAGGTTCGTCAACTTTACAATATACAAATTATAACATTCATACCAAGTATTAGAGAAGTAACCCTTTAGTTTGAAGCTGTTACTTTGAAGTCTGAAAAAAGCTTATAATTGTAGCTTGAGGTTGAACACTTCTGACATAAGTGGATGAACAAACTTTTTTCAATCCATTCCAAATAAAACTAATTTTGTCAAAAATTTTAAAAGTGTAATCCAAGCAATTTCTTCGACTTTAAAGCTTAATGGTTTATGTAATATATTCTGTGTTTTCTTTGCAATTAGACCACCTTTTTGAGTTTCTGTGTTATTCTCCTGTAGGGTAAGAAGAACAGTCATAGATCTGACTTGTGTGTCGAAATCTCGCTTCAGATGTTTGTATGCCATACATTTATTAGATATCTTCTGGTATTCTTCTAGAACTTCGATCTACTTTTGAATTCTCACTTTATTAAGTTTTTCGTTGCACATATTGTTATAAGGCACACTTAAAGAAAATTTAGACATAATTATGAAATCAATCCCAGAATAAAAAGAGGCTGGGATGCGACCCACACTGATAACTTCCCATCCCGTCTGTCGATTAGTCTTGCTTGAAAGTTTGTCTATATGTATCAATTCTTACAAAATTTGCGTACTATTTTTTGTAGATTTTATTTTTTTATGAAAAAGCGGACTGTTGGATTTTTATACAAATATTACTGAATATCGAAAACAATATTTTCTGTGAAATAAAATAAGTTTTAAGCGAATATTTGTAATTTTTGAAAAGCTATTTGAGTCGAAAGTAAATTTGTACCAAGTTTTAGTATTGTTTTTTTTAAGGTTTTTTTTTGTAAAAAAAACTGTCAATTAAATTTTTTTCAAAATTGTATCGAATGTTGACAACAATATTTTTTGAAAGATAAAATTAGTTAGAAGCCATTATCTCAAATTTTTGAAAAGATATTTGAGTCCAAAATCAATTTTTACCAACTTTTGTAAAATTTTTTTTAGGTTTTTTAAATGTTTGTACAAAAGCTGTCAGTTCGATTTTTTTCAAAATTTTACTGAATGTTGACAACAATATTTTTTGAAAGATAAAAGTAGTTTAAAGCCAATATCTCGAAGTTTTGAAAAGATATTTGAGTTGAAAATCAATTTTTACCAACTTTTATTAGTTTTTTTTAGGTTTTCATTTTCTGTAAAAAAAACTGTCCATTCGATTTTTTGTTTTGGAGATGAAATTATATTTTAGTCGTAAGATTTTCGAGGTGACAAATTTTTTTTTCAGTTTTTTTGATTTATAAAAAAAAACATTAATTAGATTTTTTTCCAAAAATATAATCACGTTACAATATAACGGGTGATTTTTTAAGAGCTTGAGAACTTTTTTTAAAAAAAAAACGCAATTTGCAAAATCTCATCGATTCTTTATTTGAAACGTTAGATTGGTCCATGACATTTACTTTTTGAAGATAATTTCATTTAAATGTTGACCGCGGCTGCGTCTTAGGTGGTCCATTCGGAAAGTCCAATTTTGGGTAACTTTTTCGAGCATTTCGGCCGGAATAGCCCGAATTTCTTCGGAAATGTTGTCTTCCAAAGCTGGAATAGTTGCTGGCTTATTTGTGTAGACTTTAGACTTGACGTAGCCCCACAAAAAATAGTCTAATGGCGTCAAATCGCATGATCTTGGTGGCCAACTTACCGGTCCATTCCTTGAGATGAATTGTTCTCCGAAGTTTTCCATCAAAATGGCCATAGAATCGCGAGCTGTGTGGCATGTAGCGCCATCTTGTTGAAACCACATGTCAACCAAGTTCAGTTCTTCCATTTTTGGCACATAAAGTTTGTTAGCATTGAACGATAGCGATCGCCATTCACCGTAACGTTGCGTCCAACAGCATCTTTGAAAAAATACGGTCCAATGATTCCACCAGCGTACAAACCACACCAAACAGTGCATTTTTCGGGATGCATGGGCAGTTCTTGAACGGCTTCTGGTTGCTCTTCACTCCAAATGCGGCAATTTTGCTTATTTACGTAGCCATTCAACCAGAAATGAGCCTCATCGCTGAACAAAATTTGTCGATAAAAAAGCGGATTTTCTGCCAACTTTTCTAGGGCCCATTCACTGAAAATTCGACGTTGTGAATGTTGTGATGATGTGGTCATGATGAAATGTCAAAGCATACTGAGCATCTTTCCCTTTGACACCATGTCTGAAATCCCGCGTGATCTGTCAAATACTAATGCATGAAAATCCTAACCTCAAAAAAATCACCCATTATAATATAAAATTTAATTCAAGTCTCTAGCGTCATTGGAGATATTTAGGTTTAATCAAAATTTTCACCTTTTTTTAAACTGCTATGGTAAAAAAAAACACAGACGCAATTTTCTTGAGAGCCCTTTCTGCATCTTTCTGCCTTATTATCTGTATAAAAAAATTTATTTGAAGTCGATATCTCTTCTGGTTCTTGAGCTATGGAGGACGAAAAAAACGTCGCGAACATACGGACGTACGAACGTACGTACACACGCACGCACAGACATCTTTCTAAAAATCTTTTATTTCGACTCTAGGGACCTTGAAACGTGGAAAAATGTCAAAATTTTCAATTCGATAAATCGGACCCATTACAATAACTTCCTATGGGAAGTTAAAAATCCTAACAAAAAGTTTACTTTAAAAACCAATTGCAACTATTTTATGAGATTTTTTAAAGTGTTCCTTTAATTTTGGTCATAGCTGCAGGTACACATACATTTTTATCTATATGTGTCTTTCCCATTTGAAATTGGCTTTTAATGAAGCTAGTCCCGTTTTAAGTATACAACAGACACAAAATGTTCTACCACAATACAGCCCATTATTATTTGAATTTGAAGGGAGAGCACACATTGTATCTGCTTTAGCTTCAGCTTCAACATATAGAATTAGTGTGGACTTCTTAATAAATTCATTCTCTAAATTGTATACAGGTTAACTCTTCTTTGAACACAAAAATACATATATACCTCTATACTATTCAGCAGCCAGTTGCTGCTATTTCCAGGATCAGGAATAACTTTATAAAAGTAGAATGGGTTATACTTTCTCTATCTCTATAATGTGCACACCTGCTTTAATAGGTCATTATGGTTTGAAAGCCTTAGCCCCCGGGAATGACTCGATGGCCTATTTTGTTAAGAGAACCAACCTAACCTAACCTAACCACACACTTCATTTAAATCCATATATATACATTTGTATTTGTGTGTGTATGTTTATATTTTCTGAACATTCTTCTATATCTATATACGCTAGTTTATGACTATGAGTACATGTTCCGAAAATAATTACTGATCCCACATCAAATTCAAATGAACTCAACTGAACTTATTTTCGCTATATGCGCATATGTATACGAATTCCCATACACACTATTGCATAATGTATATATGAATACAAGTTTCCTTCTTTTATACTGTTTTTTTTTTTGTTTTTTTTTTTCGAAAAAGGATACCCATGTTCAAACAGCCTTGAGCCTAGTAATGATGAGTTCTTTCATGTCAAACCTATACTGTATGGTGTTGTGTTGTAGTTGAGCATAAATATGTAATATATACGTGTATGGATAAAATGGATAAGAAACAGTTTTGGTGTTAAAGGAGGAAAGATGTACGCAAAAAAGGATTCTAGGAGGAATGTTAAGTGATGCTGTAGTTGTATTTCATGAGCTTTGTTTTCAATGGTAAATTCAGTTTTCTTTAATGAAACAAAATTTGAAATGTTGAATCAAATCAGGTGGATCATTTTCTGCTTCAATCAATGTCCTCCAACTGAAAACTCCTTTCGGGTTTTTGTAAATAAATTGTCAACCAAAAGTCCTTCCTCAATATATCTTATTAGTATATTAACATCAATCGAACAAAAGTGAAAACACAAAACGGTAGACTTACTGATGTAATTCACCTTTAACTTTCATGAGGTTAAAGTTGGTACTTCCACCTTGAAAAATATTATATTCGGTGCTCTCAATGTAAGAGATATGATTTATTGTTACTCACATATACCAAAAATAATATGTAAATGCAATGATGACTTACAAAGTTACAAGTATCGAATAATTTGTTCGTTTCCTTTTATATCCTTTAAGATATTGAGAATTTGAAAGTGTGTACAAGTTGTGATAAAAGTTTAGTATATACGCAAAAGAAGACTTACGCAATGATTCCGTGGATGATTGGTTAATATTATCTTTACATACATATACTATACATATACAATATACATGTATGAATGTATCATGAAGATAAGTGTCAGATTAAAGAATCTTCATTGTCTGATGGTTGATATCTGATGTTCCTGACAGGTACCTATAAGGACGATACCTTTAATGTTTCATTGAAAGATATTCTTATCCTTACAATTAATTTTATTATGTTCATGTTTTGTTTATGTTACTAATATAGAGTTTTAAATTGATTGAATTAATTTTTGTGATATGAATTTATTATAGATGTGCTTAATTAATGATGTTTCTGTAGTTTCAGAATGTATCATCATATTTCTTACCTTTAAAGACAAATTTTCATTTGAGGAACTTTTAAACACAAAATATGCAGTCAAAAATGTTTTGAAGGTTAAGTTCTTGTTGTCAAAATATTCAGGTTTTTATTTTTTGAAAAAAAGGTTAATTGAATTTTTATAAAAATTTTACCAATATTTTCAATGCATACAATTTTTTTCAACGAAATTTAAATTTCTGTTATATAAAAATAGTGTTTATAAAAATAGTCACTGCATAACTTTTATACTTCCCAAAGGAAGTTAATGTTGTAATCGGTCAGATTTGTTGAATTAAAAATTTTGACATTTCTCGACGTTCCCCAAAAGCTTAATCAATGATTTTTAGAGAGATATCTGTGTGTGCGTGTTTAAGCACGTTCGTACGTCCGTACTTTCGGAAAGCTTTTTTCGTCGTTCATATCTCAAGAACTGTCAGAGATATCGACTTTATATAAATTTTGTAACCAAAAGACGATAATCTACAAAGACAATTAAAAACTGATAAGTAATGGTTTTCGACTAAAGAAATATTATTATACTAGCTTTTACCCGCGACTTCGTCCGCATTAGATAGTTTTTTTTGGATAGTAGTATGGAAAAACCTGAGCTGTACTTTTCTGTACGTGTGTTTGAATTGTGCCGAGATGGGATGAGGCCGTACTAAGTGTGATTGTCATGGGTTAGGTTAATACATTTTAAGAAGAAGATAGGTTACTGCAACTCATTTTTATATACGAGGTTTTTTGTGTTTCCTTTCTTGGCCAGAACGTAAAGATTTTGTGGGTTTGAGACTTCAGAGCACGCTACATAATATAATTGCCAATGGGAAAAACATTTTTTTTTTTCAAAATTTACACCTGCAACTTTCAGCGTTTGCCCCTGAGCTTTATTTATTCTTATTGCAAATGCTGCTTTCAGAGGAAACTGCACTCTTTTAAACTGAAACGGCAAATCGGTTGGAATTATCGGAATGCGGGGAATTAAAACATTTGATTCCTTTTGCTATTCCAGTCATGATTTTAGCTTTAATAATATTTCGTCCTAGGTGAGTAATCTGTATAGCCGTGTACCATTACATAACTTTGGTGCGTCAAGATTTCTAATTAACAGGACTGAAACACCAACCTTTAATCTCAAGTTATGAGAAGGCACCCCTGATAATTCCAAAGAATAAAGAAACTCTATGGGGCATGATGTTACTTGCTCCGTGTCCATAACGTTGTCTACTGAGAGGTACTCGACGATATCTCCCTCCACGTCCGACATAATTTGTTCGTTTATCTGGCTAACTATCTCATTAGTTTTGGAGCTAAAATTGCCCTCTCACACAATCACTCCCGATTGCCAATATTTATATGCAGGTTTTGATAGAAATTACTTTTTAATTATTATTCATCTGTGCTACACAATTTTAACAGAATTCATGACTCAATGTAATCGAGCCGTTACAGTCTGTTGGCATACAATCTTCTCCGATTTTTAGAAGAGCAGCGGCATATTGTCCTGCTTGAGAATCATTGTGTAGCTGTACTCGCATATTCGTAGTCAGACAAAATTTTTTACATGTACCCGCATAACACAGCACAGATGCTTTCGTTTATTTCATCTGCTGGTGTACCTCTAGTAATTACCGGCAGGGTCTGTTTAAAGTCGCCAGCTAAGAGAACCATCATTCCTCCCATGATAGCCCGGTTGTTCTTGATATCTTTCAGTGTACGATCTAGTGATTCAACTGCTTTTTTGTGGAACATTGTACATTCATCCTAAACCAACAATTTACACTGCTGCAACATTCTTTCACGCTCACTACTTTTGCTGATATTACATACTGGCGTTTCCTTATGAGCTAAGTTCAACTGCAGTTTCAGAACCGAGTGCACTGTCCGTCCACCACTAAGCAGCGTAACTGCTATTCCTGAGGAAGCTACTTCTAAAGCAACTCCATTGTTTTTCCGAATTTGAGCTAACAATAGATTGAAAAGAAAAATTTTGCCTGTGCCTCTTGGAGCATCTAAAAATAGCAAACCACCTTCTCCGCTGCAAAATTTTGTGTATAACTGTGTCAAAAACTATTTTTTGTTCTGAATTTAAAAGTTTAACATTTTCGACAACTTATTTCATAAGGGTTGGGAATGAGTAGTTGTTTTCCCGTAATACCAATTTTATCCAAATATTATTCAAATCTTTGATAATTTAGGAGTGAAAGCGATCAGATTCCCCATAAAGTAATTTTTCTCATGGGAATGCGTTGTTTTCTCGAGGTCAAAAGTAACTCATGTCCTTTCATTTAAATCTGTTCAGTAATTTAGGCGTAAAAGCGATCGGCCCACCATATGAATGCGTCATTTTCCCGGGGTAAAAAGTAGCCTATGTCCTTTCTCGGGTATCAAAATATCTTAATACCAAATTTCATGCAAATTGGTTTAGTAGTTAAGGCGTGATTGAGTAACAGACAGACAGACAGAGTTACTTTCGCATTTATAATATTAAATAAAAAAAATAAAAAAATAAATATGGATTATGTCAAAAACAATTTATTTAAAGTTGATATCTTTACAAGTTCTAAAGACAAAAAGGACGAAAAAAACTAAAGTAACATATATACATATTACATAGATATATCTCTTAAGAACTTGGATTTAGATTCTAGAGATCTTGAAGCGTCAAGAAATTTACAAATGTTCAATCTGATAAATCGAACCGATTACAATAACTTCGTATGGGAAATTAAATATAAATTTGTTTTTTAAAGGATGAAACAGAATTTTTTGTTAGAAACAACATTTAAGGTAATTAGAAGCATAATAGTAAATTTTTCTTGAAAGCAAAATGATCTGATTTTTTGCGTTAAAAGGGTAAATTATTTATTATTAAAAAATCACTCACACCCACTTTGACCATAAGTAACTAAATTGCTTCTTATGTCTCTTTGCCTTTATCGAAAATGTTAACTTACATCCATAAACCTTTTATTTCTACACATGGTTTCTGGGTGTTTAAGAACATATTTAAAATTATTGTAAAATCGTATATGAAATTATTATATTTTCCCTGTCCTTCCTCTCCTAATTTCTTAATACGTTTGGATTAAAATTCAATAATGAGATTAAGAGGACTGAAATATTGTAAAATCGAAAAAAGCTTAATCAGTTAAAGAAATCCAAACAAGAATAGTTCACTAAGTCGTATACGTACTTTTTTCATGCTATTCAGCATTCCATTTTTTGGACTCCATTTTCGATGAATAGAATATACATTTTCTTGAGGAAACTGCTCTTTTCTCTTGATTATTGTTAAGTCTGCTGGCTGATTTTACGTTGTCCCATAAAAAAGATAAGAAGTTCCGCAGGTCAAACGTCTTGTTGAATATGAAAATCAATAATGTCTAGTCTTAATTCTCAAATACTGTTGAATTATCCAATAAAGGAGAAAGTCAAAACATACTTGAATATACATAACACACCCACTTTTTTTAATTTAAGAACTTTGGTGCTAAGACTGATATATTTCATAATGTTTGTATCAATATTGGCTTAAGAAAATCACATCTTAAATGCTTGAATACTCCCGCCTGATTACAAATTACTCTTGAACAAGTTAGTTCTTTTTTTTTTTTTTTGGTAAAGTTAAGTTCGTCTATACTACTTACAAAATTTCTTGAAATATTTTCCCACACAAACAAATAGTGAATATTTATTTATCCATGTATGTAATATCCTTGGCAAATCGCCAGCAAAAGAAAAACACAAATTCTTCTCGAGAGTAGGTTCTTTCAATAAGCTTATTTTCCACATAGACCTACAACACCTATACGATATACAAAGAAAATCAATTCAATGCTTCGCTGTTTACGGTAATTGTGGTGCTCAGAAACAATCATCGACCAACCAAATTATGATTATATGTAGTTACTTTGAGTACAGTAATTGTGTATAGGTACCTACCTATACTCATGATAATAATATAATTATTAGTATTTACCGAACTTAAATGGCAGAAAATTGAATCAAAATCGAAATTGAATTTCTGTACGTCGTCGTCGTCGTTGTCGTTGTTGTAGTTCTGCCCTTACTTAACATTTGACCTATTTTGATTGCAACAAAATGAAGCATAAACAAGAGTTAAGCTCTTGGGTCAATATGATAGTGTACAAAAATTCTTAGGTACTTTTACATCAAGCCACTTATGTATATATGTGATGTTAAGTTAAACAAGAAACCGAGATTCAATTATTAAACATTTTTATAGAATTTACTGAAATGTATATTAAATATACCGTAGTATAAAGACAGAGTGGAAAAAAGTCTTCTAACTATTTATGTATCTTTTGAAACTTTCAAAGGAAGGAATTTAAAATAATAAAATAAATTTAAAATTAAACGCAATTCGTTGAAAATGACCTACATATGTAATAAATCATACACTCATAGGCTTTTTGATGGCGTTTTCAAAATTCGCCTGTTTCCTTGAAAATTCATATTTTCAATTATTTTTGTAGACTCAATTATTCATAAAATCTAGCACATACATTTTCAACATTATTTCAGTTTATTTTCCTTAAATTTGTCATTGCAAAATCACGAAAAGATAACAAAGGTAGGATCTAATAGATTCAAGAAAGAGCATCAACTTTCCACAAATCCTCTCAAGGCATTGTGACACTAAATTCGCAGGTTGTTGAATAAACTATTCAGGAAACATAACTCTTTATCTTTATATTATCACTATCTTCGTATCGTTTCACTTTTGAGATAAAAATCTTTCCATCATTTCATTCTTTCTTTTTCTCAGAAGAAAAACGGAAGAACATTGAAGAAAATTGCAGCAACAAAAAGAAAAGAAGATATCCTTTTACGTTGAACGGTTGAATACATTTACATTTTGGATGCAAATTAAACATCTTATTCTAAAGTTCGTGTTTTCTAATCCGATTGGATTTAGTTTCCGCGTACTATCATAGTTCTCGTTTTTATAACAAGATATTATATCTTTTCTTCTTCAATTGAGTTTGGTTTTTCTTAAAAATCTTGCACTTTCGTTTCCTTTGTGCTTTTCTTTCGTTTGTTGCTACTGGTTTTTATTCTTACTTAAGATTTTTTGCTTGAATAGAGTCCTTGATGATAGAATAGTACTTTTCCATTAGAGGATCTAATGGGATAATCTTAGAGTAAGGTAGATATAAGTATTTCAAGTCTGATGGTGGAACATTGAAATTGTTATCTGCAGAGTATGCTGATTATCATCAACTTAATCATCATCATCATCATCATCATCACTAAGGAATATGCTCTCTGCTGCATATTTAATAAGAAAAAGAAAGTTTGGTGTAATTAATACCATTCATTAATTATTCATTTCTGAAAGTAGGAAGGTATAATCAAAAAAAAAGTATGGATGGTAAGCGATACAAACTTTGAACTTGCAGGTAAGTTTTCAAGGACATATTGCAGAAAATGAAATTAAGGAGTTCTTTGGAAATATACTCAAGGGAAAGACTAAAACCCAAATCGATGAAAACATCCTTCGTCAATTAAATGATTGAGAAGTCTTTGGATAACATTAGAGTAAATTATTGCTAAACTGTTGAACAAATGTGTTCAAAATTGTGTTTAGATGCTAAAACTATTAAAGATATTTGACTAGAGTGCAGAATAGCTAAGTTAGTTTTTTTTTTTTTTTCTTTTTTTGAAAGCAAAAAACTGGAAATTTAGAGTCCTTAAAAAATAAGAATTGTATCTTTCATATTGTTTTTTAATTGTTTGTGTTTAAATTCCTATATATTGTGATAGTATTTTTTGCGGGAAATAAAAAAGGCCTAAAAAAAAGTAAACATTTTGTTTGGCTTTAAAGATTTTATAATATTTTCTCGACTTCACTATATACCTTTGAAAGTTTTGTAAATAACGAAAAAGTTAATGTTTAAAAACAGATTTAAAACCACATTAAACCTTTGTATAAAGCTAAGCCCATATTATTGTGTAAGAAAGCTGACACAAACAATCCTAAAAATTAGCGTGAAGAAATGGGTGGACGAAAATAGAATCCTAATAGACTTTCAGTCTTGGCTCAGAAGGAACTATTCAACAGTTTCAAAATGGTTTTACAATGACTATGGAATGGGGCAAGATTGCCTGCTAAATGCACTGTTATTTTCATCATTTGTAAATTACATTTCTGGAGCTCGAATCGCTGAAACAAATGTTAATACCGTTTTGTTTGCAGACTACATAGTTCTTTTAGATAAATCACCTGAAAGTCTGCAACTAATAATAATGATTGTGGAACATGGATATTGTCAACATTAAGAAATCGAAAATTATTAATTTCCGTAAGAGTTCACAAAATAAAGCAGCAGTCGAACGGTTTTTTTAATGGAAGCAGAATTGAAGTTTTTAAAGAATTCAAGTATTTAATATCTGTAATTTGTGCCTGCAACTTCAAAAAACACATCGTTAACAAATCCTGCACTTCACAGAGCTTGATCAACATGACTTATCATTTTTAGCAATGAAAATATCACACTATCAGTCAAATACAGAATGTTTGAAAGTAACGTAAGATCAACGTTGTGCAATATTGCCAAAATCTGGGGAAAAGATGAATTTGAAAAAAGTGGAGGCATTTCCTGGAACATTTTTAAGGAAAGTTTTTAACTTGACAAGAAATACACCAAATAACGCTGTCAACTTGGAAACTGGTTTACCACAAAAAAAATGTACCTATAGATACTCTTAATCCTCAAGCTGATTTTATATTCCAAATCGGCACACACTTAAATAATCGACTGTCGAAAATATTGCTGTTGTATGAGAGAAGAAACTATGACTGGTTATTTATGAAATGGACGAACTTCGCTATATTCTACGGAGTAAATCTTCAATGGAGTTCTCAAAACGTGGAGCAACTTAAGAACTTAAAGAATCTTTGCACAATCAATCAACTACAGAAGATACAAAATAAATTGGGTGGCGCAACAGTCCATTGAGAACTAGGGCCTAGTAAGTTACAACTCTCAACCATTCCTGTGTGTGAGTACTGTTGTCAGGGGCCTACAGTTTTTTTAAGCCGAATCCAAACGGCTAATTTAAGAAAGCACTTTTCATGACAAGAATTACTCTTGGAAAATTTGTCAATTCCTCGCAAGAAGCAGTACCCGTGAAAAAAAACTTTAGATGACATAGGCAGGGATCGAAGACCCAAGACCTCTGGCATGATAGTCCAACGCACTAACCATCATGCCACGGGTACTACAATGGAAGATGCAGCTCGAAATAATCTAAGAGCAGAATTATCTACTCTCAGCTCAATCACAAACTTTTATCTAAGAATTACTTTTGCGTTGATTTAAGCTATAAGCAAATATCTCTTCTATTCAAAACAAGACCTGAGCTACTTCACTACACTCTCTATAATATGCACGCAAGGGAAAATGTGTTTAACTTCATTAGAATTTGTTCAGTGTTAAAACACCAAAGACTTTCAGATTTCGGTAACAAAAAAAACAGAAAGACTGAAACACTGACTGAAAAAACACAAAGACTGAAACCATCAATATCTTGAATGAAACAATATTGGTAATCCATTTTTAACTTCCCATAGGAAGTTATTGTAATGGGTCCGATTTGTCAAATTGAAAATTTTGACATTTCTCGACGTTTCAAGGTCCCTAGAGTCGAAATAAAAGATTTTTAGAAAGATGTCTGTGCGTGCGTGTGTACGTACGTTCGTACGTCCGTACGTCCGTACGTCTGTACGTTCCCGACGTTTTTTTCGTCTTCCATAGCTCAAGAACCAGAAGAGATATCGACTTCAAATAAATTTTGTTATACAGATAATAAGGCAGAAAGGGCTCTCAAGAAAATTGCGTGGGTGGTTTTTTTTACCATAGCAGTTTAAAAAAAGGTGACAATTTTGGTTAACCCTAAATATCTCATGAACCAATGACGTTAGAGACTTGAATTATATTTTATATTATATACAAATACAAAACAGGTATATTTTTGGAAAAAAGTCCAATTAATGGAATTTTTTATAAATCAAAAAAAATGAAAAAAAAAATTTGTCACCTCGAAAATTTTACGACCAAAATATGATTTCATCTCCAAAACAATTTTGTGCAACGAAGAATAATGTTTTTGACATCTGATAAAATTTTGAGAAAAATCTAATTGACAGTTTTTTTTATAAAAAATAAAAACCTAAAAAAAAACATTACTCAAAGTTGGGAAAAATTGAATTTCGACTTGAGATTATTTTATCTTATAAGAAATATTGTTTTCAACATTCAACAAAATTTTGAAAAAATCGAATTGACAGTTTTTTTTACAAAAAATTAAAAACCGAAAAAAAAAATTAACAAAAGTTTGTAAACGTTGATTTTCGACTCAAATATCTTTTCCAAAATTTGAGATAATGGCTTTTAACTAATTTTAACTTATAAGAAATATTGTTTTTAACACTAGAAAAAATTTTGCGAAAAATCAAATTGACAGTTTTTTTACAAAAAATAAAAACCTTAAAAAAATGTATAAAAGGTGGTAAAAATTGATTTTCGACTCAAATATATTTTCAAAACTTTCAGATAATGGCTTTAAACTACTTTAACCTTTAAAAAAATATTATTTTCAACATTCAGTAAAATTTTGAAAAAAATCGAATTGACAGTTTTTGTACAAAAAATTAAAAACCTACAAATAAATTAACAAAAGTTGGTAAAAATTGATTTTCGACTCAAATATCTTTTCAAAAATTTGAGAGTTAAAATCGTTTTTTGTTCGTAAATTTTTCGAGGTAAATAATATTTTTTTTTTCAGTTTTTTTGACTTATAGAAAAAAAACCGTTAGCTGGAATTTTTTCCAAAAGTATATTTATTTGGTATCACGTTACAATATATAATATAAAATTTAGTTCAAGTCTCTAGCGTTATTGGTTCGTGAGATATTAAGGCTGAACTAAAATTTTCACCATTTTTTAAACCGCTATGGCAAAAAAACCAACCACGCAATTTTCTTGAGAGCCCTTTCTGCATCTTTCTGCCTTATTATCTGTATAACAAAATTTATTTGAATTCGATATCTCTTCTGGTTCTTGGGCGTATGGGGCCTCCACCTTAACCTCACTAAAAACTAGCCCTTTAGTGATAATATTTGCTTCAAAAACAACTCTAGCATAAACCGTTTAACTTCGTTCCACATTTCAAAAATAAAACTTGCATTTTTCTTCCATTATGTTTATTTTATTCAACAATTCAAAAACTGAATGACTTTCACAGAAACAAAACCAAAAATAAAAATATATAATTTTATGTTAAAAATAACCCCTTTGGGAAAGGAAAAATCACATTTTAAACATAAACAAGAAAAAAAAATCAAACCATTTTCGCCAACTGCAATTATTTATCATCAATTATTCATTCTCAAAAACAGCAACAACAACATCAGCATCATCAGGAAAAAAGCCAACAATCCAATTTCGGTTTGGCTGTCAACAGAAATTTGTACCCACACATTGGTTATATACCTACTCTGTAATATGTATATTTACATGGGAATTTTCAGCCTGTTGCGAAATAAACAATACGCAGCAAAATGCTTGTAATACCCATAAAAGTCAGCAAACAACAACAACAACAAGACCAACGAAAAAACCTCATGTCCCCAAGGGGCATATTAACGGCAATGTCCCATGCGAATGAACCGGAAACGCTTAACCTCGATTTTCCCCGGATGATGACGATGATGATGATGATGATGGGAGTTTTTCACCCTAGGCGTGGTGTGGTTAGTAAGTTGACTGCGCGGCGGGTGGAAACAGCAGCAGCAGTGGCAGTGGTAAGGCATAGGTACTTAGCACCACACTCTATTATACAGCAAATATACAACAAACGAAAAAGGTGCAGGTTAGGCAAGCTACTACTACTACTTATTTGACTTCATGTCCTGCAGCCTTTTTCAAAAATGATGATGTTCATAAATGTACCACGAGTGTATATCGTGACAACACAGAGGACCAAACGCAAACGCCAGCAGCCTTTAGGCTTTTCTTTGAATCCATTAATATGTGTCACCAGCAATCCGCTGCGATATGCCATCTACGAACGTTTTGCGACCCACATTTTCTCTTCTGTTAAATTTTTTTTTTTTTAGGCTTCGTTCTTTTTTTTTATGTAAATGCGAGTGTAAGAAAGAGTTCCTCAGTGGGCTTTTCGTGTTCGTTGAAAATACCTACGTGTAATCTCGAAGCCCAGATGATTACTGGACACGACCTGAATTGGAAAATATTTGATATCCTTATGACTATAACGCGCATATACTTAACATTCCAATCCAATAATACAGGCCATTGGATTCCTTCTTCTTTAGTTTTTTTTTTGGATAGGTGTACTACGGCAGAGGTATACGATTTTCAGATGTTCCATCCGAATATTGACAACAACTACTTTTTCGTATATAGGTATACCTAGTCACTTTGGTCCTTGGTATATTCCTATAAGTAGGTATTGTGTTTCGTCTGAATAAAGGATAATTACAAAAATATGGGCCTTGGAAAATTCGGGATAGCGAAAATAGGACGAATTTTTTTGTCTGCTAAATGAGATCTGTATAATTATATGGGTGTGGCACTCACACGTGAATGAATATCTTAATGTACCTATTGAATTAATTCCCGCATTCGCATTCATATAAAAGAAGTATTTTGGGTTTCGAAGGAAGGAATGAAGGACAAAAAAAAATCTTTTTCCTTAAATGTTTCTACTTTAATTAAATAAGAATGCCTACTATCATACCGGAAACAATAAGTGCATTGCACTCTGCCATAAAACAGGGTGGAACAAAATTTTCTTTCTAACTTTAAAATGTTGTAATATTCGGCTTGGTTTACTTTCCAAACTTATTTATTCAACACTTTCAATTATTACTTTTTAAACACAGTCTTTACTTTATCGCAGTTCACAACCAATAATCAACCGCTTCGCTTCCGAGCGCCTATTTATATACCTCAAATCGGTTCGAGAAACTACTAGGTTCTTGTAGGCGCTGAATGTTCTCGAAGTTAGTACTCCTCTTAATCACTAGATGTTTCTCGATGCTTAACGAAGCGAGTTCTCCTCTTAATCACTAGATGTTTCTCGATGCTTAACGAATCGAGTTCTCCTCTTAATCACTAGATGTTGCCCCTTATTCTAAATGTTCTACACAAGTGTTTACTACTACAAATAAAACGGTTGCTACGTACTTATTCTACTATAACACGATATTAGAGTAAAAGAGATAAAGAGTGTATACACATTACATTGCCCCCTCCTTAGGATTGATCGTCCCGAACAAATTCATCGTTCTCATCACCACTGTAGCGATGTAGCCGGTCACGATGTACAACTTTAGGTTTTCCTCTGACTCCCTTTTGTATCCGGTACACGACATCGTTGATTTTTGTAATGACTGTATATGGACCTTCCCAGTCCCTTTGAAATTTCGGTGACAACCCTTTTTGTCGATGGGGACTGTAAAGCCACACCCGATCTCCTGCTTGGAACTCTGTTGTTGTCGCTCGTATATCGTAGCGTGTCTTCATTCGGTCACTGACCATCTTTATTTTCAACCTGGTATTGTCATGGATCTGAAGGAGTCTTTCTCTGAGGTCATCAATGTAGTCATCCTCGGCTTGCGGCTCCGACGTGGGACATCCAAATTTTATTTCGCTCGGCAGTCTGATGTTCCTTCCCATCATAATCTCAGATGGTGTATGACCAGTTGAGCTATGTCTTGCACTTCGATACGCCATCAAAAACAGTGGAATGTGTCGATCCCAATCTCGCTGGTTGTCGTCCACAACTTTGCGAAGATGTTCCTTCAGGGTTCGGTTGAATCGTTCGACCATTCCATCAGATTGTGGGTGAAGTGGTGTTGTTCTTGTCTTCTTGATGTGAAGAAGCCCACAAACTTCCTGAAATATGTTTGATTCAAAATTCCTTCCCTGGTCGGAATGAAGTTCTAATGGAACGCCGAATCTGCTCACCCAGTTGAAGACAATTTGGTCTGCGACTGTTTTGGCTTCTTGATTTGAAATGGCGTATGATTCAGGCCACTTGCTGAAGTAATCCATGACCACCAGAATATAACGATTTCCATTATTTGTTTCCGGAAATGGACTCGCCACGTCTACTGCAATCCTTTCGAAGGGTGCTCCGACATAATACTGCTGCATTTGGCTGTGGTTCTTTTTGTTCGTACCTTTGGTGGCAGCACAGGTTTCGTATTTTCGTCACCACTTCTCGACATGTTCCCTTGCATGTAGCCAGTAAAATCGTTGTCGAACCTTTTCTAGCGTCTTGTTCACTCCTAGATGGCCTCCCGAAACTCCACCATGCATCTCTCGCAGAACATCCATAACCTTCGATCTCAGTAAGACTACCTGCATTACATAAGACTTTCCATCGGCTGATTCCCATTTACGTCGAAGGACACCCTCTTGGACATGACACGAGTCCCACTGTGCCCAATAGGCCTTCAGAGTCGGACTTCTGTCGGAGATATCAGCCCATTCTGGTTTTTCCTGGTTTTCCTTCCAAGTGAGGATGGGTTCGCTATCTGAGTCTTCTTGTTGAGCCTTCCTCAACTCGTCGTTGCTCCAGCCATAAATGGGATTGGCTCTGGTTCGTTGGACAGTTACCACTTCTTTTTCTTCTTGTCGTCTGCGATGCTTACAGTCTTGCTTGTATGGTCTCCGAGACAGTGCATCTGCATTTGAGTGAAGCTTCCCCTTCCGATGTTGAATTTCATAATCGTACGTGTGCAGCCTCTCAATCCACCTTGTTACTTGACCCTCTGGATTCTTGAAATTCAAAAGCCAGTTAAGTGCTCCATGGTCAGTTCGGAGAAGAAACTTCTGTCCATAGAGATACTTATGGAAGTGCTTTGTTGCCAAAATCATTGCAAGAAGTTCTCTTCTGGTCACACAATAGTTTCTTCCTGACTTCGAGAGTACCTTGCTGTAATAGGCAATCACCTTTTCTTCGCCATTAGGCACCTGCGATAGTACAGCACCAATCCTGACATTGCTGGCATCAGCATCAATTATGAACGGTTTTTCTGGAGTCGGGTAGGTCAGGACTGGTGCATTACACAAGCGTTGCTTGAGCTCTTGAAAGCTGTGTTCACCTGAACATTTAAACTGCTTTCCTTTTTCCGTTAGCTGATGTAGACTCTTGGCGATTCCAGCAAAGTCCTTCACAAGCGCCTAGTATAGTGGCTAGACCCAGAAAGCTTCGGAGTTGGTGTTTGTCCTGTGGTGTTGGCCAATTTTTCACGGTGTCAACCTTATCAGGATCCGTTTTTACTCCTTGGGATGAGATGATATGTTTCAGATATTTCACTTCGGTTTTGAAGAGTGAACACTTTTCTGGGTTAAGCTTGAGGTGGGCTTCTCGAAGTCTTTGAAATACGGCTCTCAGATTTGTACAGTGTTCGTCAAATGTTTTCCCGTATACTATGGCGTCATCCAAATAGACCAGGCAAGATTTCCATGTGAGTCCTTGCAGGACGCATTCCATTAGGAGCTCAAAAGTCTTTGGATCATTGCAAAGTCCAAAAGGCACAATCCGTTTCCTGTTGAGAATGCTGTGTTTTCTTAGTCTTCAGGATGGATTTCGACTTGCCAGTAGCCACTTTTCAAGTACAAAGTTGAGAACCATTGTGCTCCTTCCATTGCGTTCGGAGTATCACTGATCCTAGGCAGAGGGTAGCTATCCTTCTTGGTCAAAACATTCAACCTTCGATAGTCCACGCAAAAGCGGGTTGATCCGTCTTTCTTCTTTACCAGGACCACTGGAGACGCCCAAGGGCTTTTAGAGTTTTCGATTGAAGGTGCTTATAAAACATACTTGGGAGATTTACTAAAATTAACTTAATTGTATATCTTTAAAAATGTTTATCAATTTCATATTATGAAGTCACTTTTGACCCACCCTGTGTAAAATTGGAAATTGCTCTCTTTTCATCAAAAATTGCTTAGAAAATTAGCCATTGAGATGAATATAAAAACACTTTTAATTTCTGACATATCACGGACCACACATTAAGGCATAATCCCTTTACTCCCAATTCTTAAATTTTCTTTAATATTCCATCACGTTCACGGTTGAATATACTGTAATGTGTATACACTCTTTATCTCTTTTACTCTAATATCGTGTTATAGTAGACAAAGTTCGTAGCAACCGTTTTATTTGTAGTAGTAAACACTTGTGTACAACATTTAGAATAAGGGGCAACATCTAGTGATTAAGAGGAGAACTCACTTCGTTAAGCATCGAGAACATTAAGCGCCTACAAGAACCTAGTAGTTTCTCGAACCGATTTGAGGTATATAAATAGGCGCTCGGAAGCGAAGCGGTTGATTATTGGTTGTGAACTGCGATAAAGTAAAGACTGTGTTTAAAAAGTAATAATTGAAAGTGTTCAATAAATAAGTTTGGAACAATTTAAATAAAGTAAAATTATGTTTTAGTTACAAGTGTGAATACGTTTTAATTGTCGGACCAAGCCGAATATTACAATACCATAATTATGATAATCCTTTGATTCCTTTTTCATCAGCTTAAAATCCTTCATCAACATTCCACTTTCAATAATCTTGTTCCTGCCATTATAGTGCTCAATTATTCTTTGTTTTTACTTTTGTTTCTTGAATTAATTTCAAAACTGAATTTGCATTCCTTGATTCAATTCGAAAATCATTTTCACCCAAAAGCTTTTCATACAAGAACACAAAATAAAACGAAACAATTTATTCCAAAGAGTTAAATGCTTTCAAAAGTCCTGTTCATAGGTATACGAGTATCCCTACAAATAGACCACACAAAAACTAAAGTACCCAACACCCAAGTTATTCAAGTACGAAACGAGTAAAATTAAAACAAAAATTAAGACATCCTCTTTTTGGGGAGAGGATACACTCAGTACCTTTCATTTCGCATTGTTCTTAATTCGAAATATTTTCTCCAAAAACCACAGAACATACACAGCACACTGAAACATTCGGAAGGAAAATATATTGTGTAAATTTAAAGTGTATTCTGTAATGTGTGTGTGTGTGTGTGTATGCAGCAGGAAATGGATCCTTTTTCTCTTAATCCTTGTCATTTTGTCATTGCTCATAATTCAATTTTCAAAAGAATTTTCTCTCCAAATGTACGAATATACATAGGTATTTTTTTTTTTTTTTTTTTTTTTTTTTTTTTTTTTTTTTTTTATTAATTCAATCTTAAATCTATCTTAAAGCTAGACAAAAATTCATAAAACTAGCCTAATTAACCATAACTTACAACTAACTTACTGGTCCCATACGGACACTCTAAGTTAAACAATAATACTTAATGCTAATGCCTTTCGGCCCTAAGATCTATTTTAACTTCAATTCAATTTTATTTATTTTTGTATTCATTAGAAAATTTAAAAAAACTAATGTCAATATCCTTTTTTATTTTTACTTAAAAAACTACTTAAAATAAGGTCCTTAATATAAAACTTAAAGCTAACTAAAACTACCTACCTACTTAAAACTAGAACAACCACAGCAGCAAATCTAACTATCTAACGTTTTATGTTTTCCATATTTTGTCTTTTTTTTGTATTTTTTTTTATTATTCCATGTTTTTTTTATTTTTTATTTATTTTTTTTTTTGTTTTGTATTTTTTGTATTTTTTTTTGTATATTTTTTTTTTTTGTGCCACCATGCCTATTCTGACGAATATAGGTATGTGAAGTTACAAGTAGTACAGAAACTCAAAATGTTCCAAGTTTTTCAATAACTTGAACTTAACACCAACATACTCGTTTATGCACCTTTCAAGTTTTTGTATTTGTGCAATTTTGGAAAAAATAAATCATATTTTGAGATTTTAAAGATATTGATCTGTACTTTTGTGACCTAGATAGTCTACTCTTCCATTGCTTTAATTTGATGATTTGAGCCTTTTTTGTAAGTATCCACAATCGGTCAACGAACATAAAGGTGATTCAATAATTTTAGAGTTTAGATTTTTTTTGTTCAAGCCTCCTAGATGTATGTTGAAGTACTCGTGTGCTCTAGAGAGCCCAACTTGTTCGCACAACATGATGTTATTAATTTAAGAAAAATGTAATAAGATCTCAAAGTTTGGGCGAAGGAATGTATTTAAAGCTATTTTACAATATACAGCTCTACATGATTTTCAGAATTCAAACAAACTCTCCATAGTTATGATTTTTTGGGACTTTTCGTCATTTTGTTCATAGTTATGTCTTCAATTTCCACAATTTTATGTTACCCATGACCGATCATTTTTTTAATGAAAACTTACTACTACAAAATTTATTCTAAAAAAAGGCTCAATAAAATTAAGTCCAATTATTAATAAGATGGTGGAATGCGGCCCACACTTATAAGAGAGCGTTCAAGTAATACGTAACGCAATTTGGGGGGAGGGGGGGTCTCGAAAAATGTTACGATGCGTTACAGGGGCGGAGGGGGTCTTTCTTACAACACGTTACGTAACATTGTTTTTTTTTAAATAAAAAATTAGTTAAAAAAGCTAAAATAGGAGAATGAAGGATGAAGGATGAAAACAATTGTGTGTAAAGCCAAAAATTTATAAAAAATAAAAAAATACGCAGGTGTTGCGGATTAAAAATCTCTTGTTTTATTTAGTATTATTACCGTAAAGGCAATTAAAACTATACCAAGGATAAAATCTGTAACATACTTTTTTAGGACTTTAGGGTAAAAATGGTCACTTGAGTGTTACGTAACGTTTAAAGAGTGGGAGGGGGAGTACAGAAAAACGTTACGGTGCGTTACAAGGGGAGGAAGAGGTGTCAAAAATCTTTAAAAATTGCGTTACGTAATACTTGAACGCTCCCAAGTTAGAAATTTACAAATGATGTTTTTTTGTAAGCAGAATTACCACTTAAAGATTTTCAAAAAGCTGTTTAATCTGTTTTCCGTTCAGATGTTTGAGATATGGATTTTTAAAAAAAAGATTGCTTGCCCATTTCCTATTACTTTTTTAAGGTATTTAAGTTTTGTAAACAAAAATGTCCATTGAGTTTTTCTAAGAAGTTGACTAGATGTCAAAAACGTTATTCTTCATTGCATATAATTATTCTAGAAGCAATATCATTTCTTTTTCGTATCAGTTTTTTTGTTTAATTATTAAGGTTCATACCACGCACACACACTGACATCTTCCTAAGTACTAAAGTGCTTAGAACTTTATTTCATGGCAACTTAAAAGCGCCCTTTACTCCAATCTGCCCCTGTTGAAAACTGATACTATCACTCATGTTCGTTTGTATGAAAAGAGAATATGTTTCCAACGTTATCAATAATGTATGCATAAAGTTCAAGAAATAAATACTGGCTGTTATTTTCATACGCAAACATAACGGGTCATTCATTTTTTGGTTTTGAAAGTAAAACTAAATAACTTCCTATGGGAAGTTTATTAAATACAGACAGCACTTTACATTTTATCTTTGGCAAAGTTAAATTAACTTGTTATAGGAGGGTTTTTTTTGTTGGCGCGGGTAGATTTTGTCGTCCCGTGGTGGCCAGTTTGATTTGGTGACATCTGTCAAATCTTTTGTTCATTATTCAGTTGCTTATGCCAAATCATCATGGCAAGTTACACGATTGAACAGCACGTTCAAATGATAAAACCTTACTATCAAAAGGAGTCTTCGTTAGCGCACACGTTGCGCGCATTGCGCCCATTTTACGGTAGACGTGGTGGCCCTTCACAGTCGACTCTGCAACCTTTGGTGGCCAAATTTGAGACGACCGGTTCAGTAAACAATCAGCCAAAACCCGAACGTTCAAGAAACGCAAGATAGGCCTAGAACATCGCCGCGGTCCGTGAAAGTGTACAACAGTCTATTCCTCGCCGTGCACAAGAACTCGGCCTTTCACAGACTTCAACTTGTCGAATTTTGCGTTGGGACTTGGGCCTATACCTGTACAAGATCCAACTGACCCAGGAACTCAAAGTTCATGACCATAGACAACGCCGTTTGTTCGCTGACTGGGCATCAAATCGTTTGGAAGAGAACCCCAATTTTGTTTTTCAAGCAAAATTGCCGTATATGGAACGACACCAACCCACGCGAGGTTCACCAGGTGATAATGCATCCTCAAAAAGTTACCGTTTGGTGTGGATTTTGGGCCGGCGCGGCGCGGTGTAATTGTTCCGTACTTTTTTGAAAACGACGTTAGTGAGGCGATCACCGTTAACAGCGAGATCTACATAACGATTATAACTACTAATTTCTTATCCCCCAAATTGAACCATATGGACCTAGACGACATGTGGTTGCAGCAGGACGTCGCTACGTGCCACACAGCAAACGCCACGACATCTACACATAACATCTACCCGTCCTTATTGAAAAACCCTACAGAATATTGTGCAATTAATTGGAATGATTTATTTTTAATCCAATGCAAGATCTATTCATTCTATCTAACCAAGCAAACGGATTGAAACTTTGAACATAATTAAAATGGAAACAAAAAACATCAATGATTAGACGAAATCCGAGCGAGTTTAAATGTACCCATTGAGTCTACCGAAGTTAGTTCCAATAAACTAGTATTCTGCAACAGAAATTGATCGGATAATATTATAGCCCTAAAGAAACCATTCACACTATTAAACGCACTGAGAAACTTTTAACTGTCAAATTCTGTAGAAAGAAATGGTACCATGAAGCTAACTCAGTTTAAAATTAATTGATTTCAAGAAAAAAAAAAAAACGAATTTGAAAACCATCAATGTTCATTAAATCAGATAAAAAGTTCGAATAAATTTTGGAAAACTATTAGGTAGATTACATAATGGCTTTCTTTTCAATAATTCAGAAGCCATAATTTTTTCTTCGGAACCGATGGATTTTGATGAGATTCTCCATTTTAAAATCTCTTTTTGTGGAAATAAGCACGTTAATTCTGAAAAGCAAAAATGGAAAAACTCCTGGTGAAGACATTGTTCTGTACAAATTCTTCAAGCATGGAACTGGTTAGCCTTCATTTTCTTTAATAGTTATTCAATAAAGTAATCGCAGTAGGAGAAGTCTTATCGTCATTCAAGAAACCTGTGATTTTTCCAATCCACAAAAAAGGAGACCTAATTAGTGCTGAAAATTATAGAGGGTGTACTTATCAACCGACTTGAAACATGGGTTAATTCTTACAATATCTTATCAGACTATCAGGCTGTTGACCATATTTTCATAAAAAACTTTTCAAGCCAGAAACAAAAAAGTATATACGCATTTTTTGTTGATCGTTGATTTCAAAGCAGCTTTTGATCGTAATGCTCTGTTCTATAAACTTTCACAACTAGGACTGTCTTCGAAATTCATCAACATTTATACAAAGATTCAAAAGCGGTATGAGATGGATCAGCCTAATCTAAATGGTTTGAAATAAATAGTGGCGTTAAGCAAGGATGTGGTAGCTTGTCTTCATAGAGGAATCTGTATTTTTGATTTAAACATCTTCATATGTTCTGGAGTATGCTTGTACTTTAAGAATCACCAAAACGTCTTCAACTAATGATTTACCGATTAGCAGAACACCGTTATAAATGAAGTCATATCATTAACTCAAACAGATCGAAAGACATTGTCCTTTCAAGATCATCTAGAAGCCAACCCAAATTTTTTTTGGTCATTCAAAAGATCTAGTTTAGAAGCTACAAATGAGTATAAATATTCTGGAGTGAGACTGAGCAGTATACTTGATTTCAACAATAACTTTTCAAAAAAATCAGAAACTGCAAAATGCCTGATAAATGTCTCCAGGAGAAAAATGTTTTTAATTGAGTGTGTGAAATTTTATGCGTAATATAAAATATCGGATGCTGTGTTAAAGTCTATTCTGTGTTACACTGCTCAGGTGTATGGATTTAACCAATATGAGGATATTGAAGAATTTCATAATAAAAAACTGTTTAACCGAAGATACAGGCAGACTGCATTGGGAAGATTCTGTGGCATCAGGATGCACGTTTTTCTAAAAAGAAATGATGCTCTATGAGGTCAGGAACGAAGATTGGTATAAGTCAAAATGGGCAAGTATACTCACACGGAATAGTTCTTTTCATGCAGCCAAGCTTTGACCTTCTTAAAGAACACCTATAATAGTGTTACCAACGTGAAACCACGAAATGAATGACCCTATAGATTAACAGTAAAGTAAATATGGCTATGTTCATCAATGCAACAGAAGTGTAATTATTGTTTTTTAAATACAAACGAATTATTATTTGTGTATCGACGAGAAGTAGCAATTTTACCAACGAAAATTGCATAACTTTCATTCAATATTTTCTGATAAGGGATGTACATAAATTTGAGGGTTAAATAGCCTCGAGCGGCTGCTGAGACAAAAACAAAAAACCGAAAGAAATACAATATATCAAGCATTTCATTTCATATTTGTCTTTATATTGAAAAATGGAAATTTCGAAAGATGATAAATGGTCAACTGAATAATTGAAATTTTAATTAATAAAATTGGAATGATGAATATAGATATATGTATTGTATATGCATCAGTAATTTTATTGTAACTGTACGCTGACCAATAATTATCTCTGATTGTCATCGGAGAGAAAGATTTTCTACGAATGACATCGTACGAAGGTACATCAACGTACCTTATGTATCTCCAGAGTTTTTGCTGTTGTTGTTGTTGTTTTTTTTCTGATGGCTGCATGCCAGCCATCACTGTCACTGATATTCCTGTTGGAATGTACATACGTTGAATTGTTTCCAGGAAGGTATTTATCATCATACCTTTAACATGGGAACCACAGAAGTAGCGCAATAATGATTTTACTGATACACAATCTGCACTTCTACATACCTTAACTCTCAACACGATAAGGACTGCATGCGGTATAATGTTATCGAGATATGGTCGGTATGTAGAGTATTTTACAAGACAACATGGTCATTTACACGAAACTGAAGGATAATATTGACACCTTTTCAATTAGTAACCGAGAATTAATCCCAAGTCTAAAGCCCCAGAAATATAATATCGAATCGATGCTATAACAATTATTATTACCCAGGCCTTATAACCGCACACGGTTGAGTGGTTTTGACCCAATTCGGTTACCTAGAATGTTGAGAGATTTTGGAACCACCAGAGTGTAACACAATACATTGTTTGGCGGTTGTGTTATGCAGTTGAAGTTGTTGGACATGCGGACATCATGATGGGGTAGTAATATTTGATCGATGGTCATCGTATACGAATAATTGTTCCACGTCATTTACGTGTCCAAGGTATATTTATGCGAAATGTTGAAGGCTTTAAAATTATCATTTTCGAATTCAAAATATTTTGGTTTGGTTAAACGCATCTTGTTTAGACTCATAAAACTATCTTAAACGTAATTAATGCTTCCATCACTTATTTTAACAATGAAAGCTCTCACAGGAGTTGAGAAAACAATTTCAAAAAGATGTTGAATGAAATTTAAGAATTTTTCTCTACGAAAGTTAGAATTTCTTTAAGGCCAATATTTTAAATTCTGATACTTTCTGAATGCCGTTTGATTTCATTTTGTTAGAAAAATTTTAATTTCTATATAACAACTCAAAAAACACATTTCCTTAAACAATTAAACCTTAATTTCAAAGTTTGAACCTTAATCGACGACCCAATGCGAAATTGCAAGTAGGGCATTTCTGCGAATTTTAGCAATTTCAATGCGATTGCCTATTTTGTTTTCATTTTTAGTAATGGCGTAGTTTTTACTGGTCAAACGTCAAAAGAAGACAATAGAGGGCTTTTCAAAATAAAACCTCATATTGGAAAAAAATAAATAATATAACAACTTGACCTTTCACCTTATTTCAAAATAGAATATTTCTTGAGATTTATTTAATATTCTTCACTAAAATATCAAAAAAAGTAACATTCCTTGTTTCGGAGAATAAAATTGGAAAAACGATATTTATTTTTGCCACATACATCAAATCATTTCTCTCTGATATTCCGCAAACCACAGCATAATCGGGAATTCCCTGACCAGCTTGCATTCTTTGCCAACTATATTCCTCAGACTCCTCAACAAGAACTTGTACATTAAATGAATTCAATTCATAGTCCTTGAAAATTACAAGAGTCTTATTCAGACCGGGCACAACATTCCCAGGCACATGTGATAGAGGTCCCAAAAGTCGTGCCACATAAATAGGATTTCCATTATCCTCCCCCGCTTGCACACTATTCGAGGGAACACTCATCGATGTAGCATCCACCCATGTAATGTTTTCAGCACAAATCAAAGCATACGTATAGCCTTCGGAATATTTTGGACTTGATTGTATTTTATCTGATGTTAGGAAAATCGATGCTATTCCAACATCATAAGATGTTTGTCTTTTGGAAATAAATGCTGGTTCCAAATTCCAAGCAGTCCCACCACGTACAATATTTTCGGGAACATTTGTTTTATCATACCACAACCATTCGCAGTGTTCGGTTGCAGTGAGAACTTCAAACTGATGGCGAACTATTTCGTTGGAATAGAGGATTAGGACGCCTTGGGTGATGTTTTCGGAATCGGAGTCCGTATGGATTTCGGCCAGCTGCAGGGTGTTTAGATATTCTATTCGTCCAACGTATTTATTGAAATTTGAATCTAAGCGAATGGCGTTTTTGGGCATTGGATCACCGGATTTTAGAGGAATCCATTTGAAGCCTGAAAGTTTAAGAAAATTATTTAAAATATTCGATTTTTTGATACAAAAATTAAATCATTAAATCATCATAGAATTTTATGGTGACAATATTGTATTTTGGAGAATAGAAATGTTTGCTTTTGAGAAAGGTTTTTTTGTAGATATTTTTAACTCACTTGTTGTACTTTCAAACTTAGTAACTAGTATTAACGCCGTTGAAAAAATTATTAACTTTAACATTTTATATAAGTTTTACTCTGGATATAAGTCCAAGAATGAGTGTTTGGAACCTACGTTCTTATTATTTATTATTTTTAACGATGCCTTTAGCTTGACAAGTTTCAATCAAATAACAAATGATTGCCTGTGTTTGGGGTTTGAATTTATAAATGTGCAAACTGCATTTAATATTTTTGTTTTTATCTGCATTTTTGACTTTTTAGTTATAAATCCAGGGGCGGCTCCAAAACGTCTTTCTATTTTTCCTATTTGATTCTAATATACAAACGTCATTCTAATATCTTTAAAATATTTGTATCTTAATTTCTTTAGTTACTTATATTTGTTAAGATTTTCTAATACAGTATTTGCTTAAAAGACACTAACCTATTTCTGCATTAAATTAAATTTGCCTTAATTCAAAACACTTTTTCAGCAAGACTTTATGTGAAGTTTTTGTAAAACAAAAATAAAATTGATCTATAAAATATACTGAGAGGGTGCTTGGTCTTGAACCGCCCATGTTATTAATAATTTGATCTCTTATGAAACAAGAATTTAATTAACTCTCGTAATATATCTCGTAACGAAAGGGGCGTTTGTTGGTTTATTGACTTTCCTATCACATTTGCAATTTTTTTTTTGATTTCATTGTATCGTTTTCCAAACATAAACTTTACATATTATAAGATACATTTGTGAAGTATAAGCGTTTGGGAAAGAATATAGTAATAGTAATTTAAGTATCACATAATGAATATTATTTTATATCGACTTAAAATAGATATCATCGTGAATATTATCATCATAATCAACTTCGCCTTAAAAGTTTATTTATGAAATTTGGCCTTGAAAGTTTATTTATGATTATGAAAATATTGATTGGTAATAATTTTTGCTCTCGAAGAAGGTAGAACACTTTATCACATACAGTCTAAGATTTTGAGTTGCAGAAAATATAAAATTGGAATTAGAATAAATATTTCCTAAGTTGCTAATGTTTAAATGAGATTTTAATTAAATAAAACTACGCATTTCTATAAATTAAAAAAAAAATAATATAATACAAACGCCATCATCGTACGCTATTGCGTTTATATTTTAGAGATGCTTATAGTATTTAAAATATTGATATTGTTAAATTTTTTTTTAAATCTTTCCTTAAATATTGAAAAATACTAAATAAAATCTTTAAACAAAATTTTGTAAAGAAAATAAAACTCGACATAACAAATTTTGAAAGCCGTTATAGTTATTTTGGGGTTTCAGAAGAAAATTTTCGAGAATTTTCGCTTCTTAAAAAATTTGTAAGATTTATGAATTTGAAGGACCTTCAAAAAAAAATTGAAAAGAATGTGTATTTTCTATAAATTCTGAATACCTTTTTTCGTCAACTCTATCTCAAGAACCAGCAGGGATATCGACTTCTAATAATTTTTTTAACAGAGTTTTAACAGAGAGGAGGGGACTTTCAAAAAATTCAGTGGGTGTTTTTTTTTACTAAAGAAATTTAAAATAAAGTACACAACTAGATCGCACGAACTTGTTCCTGTATCCAAAGACTCTGCTTACAAATATTACTTATATTTTACAATTTAAAAATTAACCAATTAAATAAGTTTATTTTCAAAAATTTAAATGCCATTTAATTTATCAAAAAAAACTTGATTTAATAATTTCGTTTTCAGACAATCGTTAGAGCGTTTTTTTTTAATTAAATTTATTTATAAATAACATTTTCAATTTGAATTTAAAAACATTTTTAGTATGCAGTTATTTAGAGTTTATTTATGTACATTTTAAATTTAATTTTCGTAAAAAAATAATTTTCGAGATATCGAATTTCGAAAATAAATGTTTAATATTTTTTTAGAAATCCAAAATATAAAAAAATGACAAATTTAGATCATCAAATATTATTGTTACAAAATAAAAGTTTGTGCAGAAAAAATCTATTGAAATCGGTTTTTTATTAAGAAAAAAATTAATTTAAATATATCGGTTCGTTTTTGAGAAAATTCGATTATTTGATTTTTGACAAGAAAATTTGTACTGTTATTTTTGGTCTTAAAAAATTAAAAAAAAGCCTCATGCGAATCATTTTAAAACCTTCATTTTCAAGTTTAAACTAAATTAAACTAATGGTTTGGACTGTAGAGGTGAGGACAGACATACAAACAGATGAAAGGGATCGGGGGACCAACTTTTTTGACTTCTCTACTATCGTTATGTAATGTTTGAATAAAATGTCGAGTTCTAATTTTTGTATTATATTTTTATTAATTACTAGCGGCCCGTCCCGGCTTCGCACGGGTAGACATAAATAGGTACAGATAATGTAGCTCTATAATGAAAAAAGAATTATTAAAATCGGTCCAGTACTTTTTGAGTTTATTCGTTACATCCAAAAATAGAAATCTTTCCTCTTTATAATATTAGTGTAGATTAACGTCAAATTTGCATTGGACATTGTATCATCATATAAAATTTATATGTGTTTAAAAAAAATTCTACAAATTTCAACTAAAACAAAATTTTTGGCTCCTCGAACATTTTTGACATCCAAACACTTTTAATACACTGTTTTTTACGTTAAAAATATAGTTTTAAATAACTTTAATGTCTTCAAAATTACCACAAAAAAAAAACAGTTTGAACTTCAATATTTGGATACATACTCGTACTTAGAATTTCTTAAAAAGACAATTCAGCTTTAAAAAAAATCCTTTTGCAAATTTTCGAGGGAGCCAATAAAAAGTTATCAGTGTAAATCGCAGCCTAGATTCATTTAAATATTTAAAAAACATTTTTAACTTCCCATAGGAAGTTATTGTAATGGGTCCGATATGTCGAATTGAAAATTTTGACATTTCTCGACGTTTCAAGGCTCCTAGAGTCGTCGAAACAAAAGATTTTTAGAAAGATGTCTGTGCGTGCGTGTGTACGTACGTTCGTACGTCCGTACGTTCACGTTTTTTTCGTCGTCCATAGCACAAGAACCAGAAAAGATATCGACTTCAAATAAATTTTAAAATACAGATAATAAGGCAGAAAGATGCAGAAATGGCTCCTAAGAAAATTGCGTGGATGTTTTTTTTACTATAGCAGATTAAAAAAAAGGTGAAAATTTTGGTTAAACCTAAATATCTCATGAACCAATAACGCTAGCGGCTTGAATTATTTTTTTTATTATATATTGTAAAGTGATGCAAAACAAGTATATTTTTGGAAAAAATTCAATTAACGGTTTTTTTATAAATAAAAAAAAACTGAAAAAAAAAATTTGTCACCTCGAAAATTTTACGACTAAAATATGATTTCATCTCCAAAATAATTTTGTGCAACGAAGAATAATGTTTTTGACATCTGATAAAATTTTAAAAAAAATCTAATAGACAGTTTTTTTTATAAAAAATAAAAACCTACAAAAACATTACTCAAAGTTGGTAAAAATTGAATTTCGACTCAAATATCTTTCAAAAAACTTGATATTAAGGCTTCAAACTTATTTTATCTTATAAGAAATATTGTTTTCAACATTCTGAAAAATTTTGAGAAAAATCGAATTGATTGATTGATTGATTTTCGACTTAAATATCTTTTCAAAAGTTTGAGATATTGGCTTTAAACTACTTTTATCTTTTAAAAAATATTGTTGTCAACATTCAGTAAAATTTTGAAAAAAAAACGAATTGACAGTTTTTGTACAAAAAATTAAAAACCTTAAAAAAATTTAACAAAAGTTGGTAAAAATTGATTTTTGACTCAAATATCTTTTAAAAAATTTGAAATATTGGCTTTAAACTACTTTTATCTTTCGAAAAATATTGTTGTGAACATTCGGTAAGATTTTGAAAAAAATCAAATTGACAGTTTTTTTACAAAAAAATTAAAAACCGAAAAAAAAATGTAACAAAAGTTGGTAAAAATTGATTTTCGACTCAAATATCTTTTCAAAAATTTGAAATATTGGCTTTAAACTACTTTTATCTTTCGAAAAATATTGTTGTGAACATTCGGTAAAATTTTGAAAAAAATCAAATTGACAGTTTTTTTTACAAAAAAATTAAAAACCGAAAAAAAAATGTAACAAAAGTTGGTAAAAATTGATTTTCGACTCTAACTAACGGCTTCTAACTAATTTTAACTGATACGAAATATTGTTTTCTTCAATTTTGAGAACAAATTGACAGTTTTTTTACAAAAAATAAAAACCTAAAAAAAAACAAACTAAAACTTGATAAAAATTTACTTTTGACTCAAATAGCTTTTCAAAAATTAAAAATATTGGCTTGAAACTTATTTTATTTCACAGAAAATATTGTCTTCAATATTCAGTAATTTTTTTATAAAAATCCAACAGTCCGTTTTTTCATAAAAAAAATAAAATCTACAAAAAATAGTACGCAAATTTGGTAAAAATTGATACATATAGACAAACTTTCAAGCAAGACAAATCGACAGACGGGATTATTTCTTTGAAATATGTTCTTGATATTATTTCAACAAAATAAAAAATCCATAAAATTTCACCTTTAAAAAGTTGATCTAATCAATCCTCTTAAAAGAGACTTGTGTTGAGCTTCACTTTTTTAGTGATTTTATGTTGTTATTAAAAAACGCTAAAAATTGACAGAAAATTATTATTTTTCTTCTAACTCTATATAACATCTAAATCTGTACCGAAAACATCATAAAATTTGTCAAACACAAATTTCTCAAAGTGGAAAGTTCTTCAAAACAAATCTCGAAGTCCTTGAATTAAACTCTTTTATACTTGGGTTATACATATATACAAAACAAATAATGTTGATTTGACTAAATATAAATGTTTGTAAGGTATTTTGCGAGTTCAAACGTTAAAAGTCATAAAAAAGTTTCTTTTACTCTTTTGAACTTTTGTGTTGAAATTGATTTAAAGAGAGAGAGAGAGTTAGCTTTTTTAAATTAAGTCCCCCAACCTTCAAAAACTTCAGAACCTTGACAAAAATAAACTTAGCTCTATAATACAAATATAGTTACTTTCGTGGTGTGCTGTGTATTGTACTCTATTTGAAAAACAAGCCTTGAAATAATGTGTGCGTTAATATTTATGTAGGCTTATGTATAGGCTTATTAACAAATCCCTATCACAAATAAAAAGATTTTAATATGAAATAAAAAAAATTCAAAAAAGTAAAAGAAACAAAAACACAAAACTCCATTTGATTTTATTGGGTTAAAATTAATATTTCAATTTAACTGTTCGGGGCTTGAGCGTAGACCTCTGCTGTTACTGTTGCTGTTGCTGGAGGTGACCTATTAATTGCCAATTCACTGCAAACTTCACCCAACATCCAACCATTTACATGCCTAAGCCTACTACAACAAAAAAAAGGTTCTTCTTATGAAACATTAAAAAAGACTTAAACCTCTTAATAGGTTAACTTTACATAGAAGAGATGAGAAAAATAATAATTTCTGGTTCTTTGTGTGACAACGATGACGACGATAACGACTGTTTCGAGTTTTACCAGAGACCGCCAAAAGCGGTATACGAATTGGAATACAAACCAGCCTCCCCCCCCCCCCCATCAACCCATCCAAAACTCAAAACTCAAAAACTCAACCTAAACGTAAAACGTAAACGAAAGAGCCCTCTTGCATTCTATGGTATATTATTTTTTAGATATAAACTAGAACCTACAACAATATTCAATTGTTACCGAGCATTTTGTTTATTGTTTGGGTTTTTGTAAAATATTTTATTTTTGTTGTCATTTAGATTGAGAAAAAGTTGTTCGTACCATTTTGTTTCGGTCGGTTGTCGGTGTGGTGTTGGTTTCCGTTTTATAGTGTATTTTGTGTGTCGTCTGTTTCTTGGTTTTAGTAGGGAAGGGTGGTTCTTTTCCTTCCGGTCCCACCTCTGGAATTGTTATTTGGAAGTTTTATTTTTTTTTGTTTTGTATTGTTGGTACAGAAGTCATTTTGAATGGTATATCACTATCCGTATCATGGTTATAGTGAAGAAGTTTTTTGAACACGAGTTAGAGGAAATGGAGGAAAAACGATACTTTGAAATGGATTTGAATGCTGAGGTATTAGTTTTGTTGACGTAATTTGGGAACAGTTGAAACAATAGCTTCTGTTATTAGAATTAGGCGTTTAAGGAGTTTTCACTAGAATAAGGTGTTTAATATCACAATTTCTGTAGAAGTATTAAGCCAGAACTTAAATAGGATGTAATATTGATGTAGAACTAGATTTTTAAAATGTTTTAAACGAAATGTTTTAGCTGATGTTGAAGTCCATTAAGGCAACGTAAGTTAGGTACCTACTCTTTTAAATTAAGTAACGAAAAATGCAATAAGCATGTTAACAGTGTAACGTGTGTTTTTAAGAGATTTAGACATATTAATAATTATAAAAGATGTTTTTGTTTTGAATACCTTTAATATGCTAGAGACACAAGGTGAGCTTAAGGAAAAGAGGGAAGGGTTGGAAAAGGAATGTTCTTGAACATTGCAATGACAGGGAAAGACAGAGTGTGGTAAAACATTCAACATTCGTGTAGTTCGGTCAAAGAACGGATATCTGTTCTTTACAGTACGACTGAAGTTGGACTCGAAGGTATTCCTAGAAGCTCAAATGGGAAAAATAATGGTGCAAAAGGGTGGATCAAGAAACGTTCTAACGATGTTCGAGTATTTGCCAGTCCTTATCAATATTGCCTTTAAAAAATCAAGTTCAATAATCTAAATTTCTTTTCAAAGCGATGAAAAGATTTGTTCGTTGAGATAAAACATGAGATCACCAGTGGACCTATTGATACGTAACCTATACAGATCAGGTCATTAGGGTTGTTCCACATTGTTTTGAAGAATTTTCTATACTATGAAATGGTCAAAAGAAGAAAAAAGATGAGACTTTTTCTAGTCTCGCATTGATCTCCTGCAGTCATTTATCAATTTCGTTTTGTTGTTGTATAACAAAATTTCTTCTCGATTTCCGTTTATATTCTAGTGGATAAATTTGCATTTTTGAAATAATAAATTCTAAAATTTCGGAAGATTTTTAGGAATCTGTAAAACTCTGAGCGATTTTAAGATCGAAGTTAACAGACTTGTCTCCGGTAAAACTTGACAGAAATTTCATCTTTACCAAGACCTTCATTTGCAAACTTAAATTTTCCAGATTTTTTTCACGTATATATAAATTTTAGGCTATATAAATTTGTTTTGGTTTTCTAAGTTTTTGGTAGATGGAGTTTTCGGGGACGGGTCAAAATACTGGTCGTAATGCTGTATGTCTTTAACGCTGTACTTCAAAATATTAATTTTTCATTATACTGGTGTGTATCAAAATTCAATACAAACAAAATATTTTATTTAACAATACATAAATAAATTAGGTGGCACAAAAACTCGTTAAAAACCAGTGTCTAGTGATTTACAACTCTTAACCATTTCTGTGCTAGAGTTATATCAGGGATGGAGGGGACCTACAATTAGTATTCCGAATCTAAACGGTGAATTTGAGAAAGTACTTCTTATGACAAGAAGTACTCTTCGAAGATTTATCAATACTTCGCAAGAGACAGTACCTGTGAAGAAAACTATAAGTTGGCAGAGGCTGCAGTAATTAAACCCCTCTTGCATGACAGTCCTTCGCATTAACCATCACGACATGGGTACTACTTTCAGCTTATTTACAGAATTTCAAAAAATACAGAATTTTGAAATAAGACATTTTGAAACTCGTATTATAACTCATACAGTATGTCAACCCCAACCCCCAATTTTCTACTGTGTATAGGCAAAAGCTTCAAGACATACTTCAATAATAGTTTTTTGTAATCTATATTTTTCTATAGGCATCTGGAACTTATAACAATCCAATACTTTCAAAACACTACTTACTTAATTTACTAAATCTTGTTAGATTTATTTCACCATATAACAAAGTTTATGACTGATAAGTTCAGTCAGATCGTAACAGCAGTTACATAAAATATCTATACAGAAAAACTTTCAATAAAATTAAAACCTTCAAATAATTTTCAAAATCTAACAGATTACCTGTGTTTATCGGTTATGCACCCTGACTCCACAAAAACCAAAACTTAATGCCTACGTAGATAAAATTTTTCGACATTTTAATAAACTTAAGAGTACCTTCCTTAGTTAGCTATACGAAGTATAGAAAGCAACTCTATTAGAATCTCCTTCGATTTTATAACTTCACACAAAATTCTAAACTGAGCTGTACTAGGAATAAGAGCTACATTAAAAACAGGTGTGAGCTTTTATCACCCGTAACGAACAAAGTTAGATTTTCTCGATATAACTTTAAATTGAAAGCATAACTTTATCGTATTCAAAAACCACACCCCAGATGCTAAAATATATATAATTTTGTACACACTACATTACACTAGACTGCACACAGATACCTTTCTATTACCTATGAACTTCTCGTCTAAGCTATTGGAAACACCTGTCGACTCATCTAGAACAATATTTACACTTAATTCGTCCTCGATCAAATATGGATAGGATAGTTGTAGGTATATAATGATTCCCTTATTCTCGCACCCACAATGTTGTCGAAACTTCCATTGTTAAGTTTATATACATATACCTACACCCCAGAGGTATACAAATTCGAAAGCTACCTCTCTGTTCTGGAACGACCAATGAAGAGTTTTCAATAGTTAAGCTACGAATATATAGGTAAATGTACGTAACGTATCCTTCGATGGTGCTTTAACGATCTGACGAAAATATTCTAAAAACTACCAGGTAAAGCTTTAAAATCACACAATGGAAGACAATATATATGTATGTATGAGCTGAGCTGGTGACGATGACAATGACGACTTATGGCGACCAACAATCGACGGTGACGGTGACGGTGACGGTAAGGCATTGTGTTATGCATATGTGATTTATAAGAGAGTAACTTCATTGGACCTTGAACCACTCTAAGGATATGAAGTTGAAATCCATACACGCATGGTACTTGTAGGTGCATTATATCAGAATCAGAATGTCTGCATAAAATTGAAATTTGCAACGAAACACAATGCCAAAACCCTTCTTATATACCGTCAACATCAATTCAAAGAATTCTCTTATTCATCATACACCTAGGTTAGGTATAGCGTATGTAAGTTTGAAGGTATCTGGTTAAGTCGGTATGCAACGAGTAACGACGACGACGACGCAACATACAACACGAACCAACCAGCCACCCTTCTCAAGGGAAATTATGCATTCATTTGGTACAAAAGCCTTTTCAACCTTTCTACCTCACCAATCAAATTCTCAGCACCGCACCTACACGATTTACATATTTCCCGTTATCGTGGCAAATTGTTCCTCTCATTGCTATATATCTCTATATGGCGTTCTTCAGGCGGTCCTAGATTCAGCTATGAATGACAAAAAGGATACCTCCTTTCAAACCCTGTATTGCATATCCAACTATGTGTGTATAGAGACTGATCTCTGTATAGTTAATGTTAACAAGAAAGTGAAAGTTTTGAAATACGTAACCTGTTTTAACCTCTTTTCGATACGCAGCAGTAGATAAGGACTCGATTTTTAATTGCATTCTATGGATAGTTCTATAGGGCAAAGTTGATATCTCCTCCTCGTACTACGCTCATAGGTTTTCAGGAATTTTTGTGAATACATTTGCTGAAACGTTTTTGACGTGTGGGTGCATTTCTGCTGCTATATCACATCATGTCCATTTTTCTATCGAAGGCATGTGCATTTGGGTGGTCCTTATTTTTCTTTCTTTTTGGTAGATTTATGTGAATCTGATTTTAAACAAGTTTCAAATACTCATAAGACTTCTTAGAATGAGAAGGATAAAAAATTTCTTAAGGTAGACATTGGAACACATTGGTTCTTTGATACAAATATTTGGGAATGAGAGAGAAATCTTGAATTTTTTGTATTTCTCAGGAACCACCCTAATGTACATATTGTCAAAAGATTCCATTACACGATTTGAATTCTATTGGATAGGGATATGGATATGGATATGGATAGTTTAAAATGCTCGATCAGTTAAAAAAAAAGTTCAACGTGTTTTAATTGACGCAGATTTTGCTTCTAGATAATCAATGAAGGAATTTTCGATGAAGGTACAAAATGGGGATTTCACAGAAGAAGAAAAACTGAAGTTAAAATTAAGGGAATTAACAGAGCGTTGTAGGAGAGCACTTACATATTCCTCTGATGCTCTGATGATCAAAGGAACAAATATGTTTGAACATTCTTTTCGGGATACACCAGGATTTCAGTTCAATTATCGGAAAGCGAAAAACACAATTATGAAGACAGCCAATTTTTATTGACTCGAAAATAAATCGATACGTAGAAGCCTATAATAGTAGGAAAATGTATGTAAGCATATTCTGGATTTCCTTGCAAAATACCAAATCAATTAAAATTTTCCTGAGTTCAGATTTTAGTCGATGGCACTTGATGACACACGCAAACAAAACGACACAGTGTATGGTAGGCTGAAAAATGATGTTCCGGAATTGTTGCATGTTTTCGATTTTTATTTGGAATAGCTACAAACATGGTTGCCACTACGTATGGACATTTTTGTGTGGGAATTTGGTCATTATTTCTTCACCTGGTTATATTGGCATTAATCCATTTGGTCTATTGTATAAAAATGAAAAAATAAAAACTTAACTCACTTTACTTTTTATGTTTTGAAAAATTTTAACTTCCCGTTGGAAGACATTGTAGTCGGTTCAATTTGTGAAATTAAAAAGTTTGATATTTTTCGTGACGTTGAAGTTACATGGAATCTAAATCCATGAGTTTTTAAAGAAGATTCTGTGAGTGCGTGTATACGTTCGTACGTTCGTTCATTCCTACATGTCGTCGTCCGTACGTAATTATGTTTGTACGTCTTATATGTCCATAGGTTCTGGATATCCTCTGTTCATTGAATATATATCTCAAGAACCAGCAAAACCTCAAATACATTTTTTGCTATACATAAAATCATCAAATAAAATGAGCGATTTTTGTAAGTTTTTAGAGCTGTTTTTAAATATTTCTTACATTGAAATATTGACCCGTTTTCAAGATATCGAATTAATTTCAAAGAAAGGACATTTTTGATCAACAAAAAATATTAAGACAATATATATCTATACTACATCTATATCTATACTATTATATAAAAGCGAAACCATTTTAAAGTTTGTAACGCACGATCTCAGAAAGTAGTCAACCGATTTATTTGAAATATATTTTATTATTTTCTATATTGTTATGAGAGTGTTTATGGCTTTAATTTTTTTCATTAATTATTTGTCAAACTTAAATATTATTAATTTTACATTTTTTGTCCATTTTTTTCATTAGTTGACTTATACAACCACTCATATCTTAAAACCTATACAATAATCGACAAAGATTAGCATTGCTTCATAAAGTCAATATTGTTGCGCAAATTTTAAGCCTAAAATCACTTCTAAGTTAAACATACAACCTGAGAAATAAATAAAAACAAATTATTAAATTATAAACTTTTTGAATTTATTTTATCCAGGAAATTAGATTCCATCACAATCGCGAGGTCGCTGCTTTGTTTCATTTCATTATCATTCCAACATTTTTAATTTTCTTTTCTTCCCATGCTCTTTCTCTCTTAATATGTGTTCCATTTAATAGTTACGTTTTTTCTCTCACCTACCTACCTGCGCTGCATGGCTAGGCTACATATTCAATTTTTCTGTATTGTATAGTTCATCAACTAACTTACACACACATTATTTTTAACTTCCCATAGGAAGTTATTGTAATGGGTCCGATTTGTCAAATTGAAAATTTTGACATTTCTCGACGTTTCAAGGTCCCTATAGAGTCGAAATAAAAGATTTTTAGAAAGATGTCTGTGCGTGCGTGTGTACGTATGTACGTCCGTACGTTCGCGACGTTTTTTTCGTTGTCCATAGCTCAAGAACCAGAATAGATATCGACTTCAAATAAATTTTGTTATGCAGACAATAAGGCAGAAAGATGCAGAAAGGGCTCTCAAGAAAATTGCGTGGGTGGTTTTTTTACCATAGCAGTTTAAAAAAAAGGTGAAAATTTTGGTTAACCCTAAATATCTCATGAACCATCGACGCTAGAGACTTGAATTAAATTTTAGATTGTATATTGCAACGTGGTACAAAACAAGTATATTTTTGGAAAAAAATCCAATTAACGGGTTATTTTATAAATCAAAAAAACTGAAAAAAAAAATTTGTCACCTCGAAAATTTTACGACTAAAATATGATTTCATCTCTAAAACAATTTTGTGTAACGAAGAATAATGTTTTTGACATCTGATAAAATTTTGAGAAAAATCTAATTGACATTTTTTTTTACAAAAAATAAAAACCTAAAAAAAAAACTAATAAAAGTTGGTAAAAATTGATTTTCGACTCAAATATCTTTTCAAAAATTGGAGATAATGGCTTCTAACTAATTTTAACTTATAAAAAATATTGTTTTTAACATTAGAGCAAATTTTGAGAAAAATCGAATTGACAGTTTTTTTACAAAAAATAAAAACCTAAAAAAAATTTAACAAAAGTTGGTAAAAATTGTTTTTCGACGTAAATATCTTTTCAAAACTTTGAGACATTGGCTACAAACTAATTTTATCTTATAAGAAATATTGTTTTGAACATTCGATAAAATTTTGAGAAAAATCGAATTGACATTTTTTTACAAAAAATAACAACCTAAAAAAAAACAATATACTAAAACTCGGTAAAAATTTACTTTCGACTCAAATAGCTTTTCAAAAATTAGAAATATTGGCTTCAAACTTAATTTATTTCACAGAAAATATTGTTTTCGATATTCAGTATTTTTTTTTTGTAAAAATCCAACTGTCCGTTTTTTTCATAAAAATCTAAAAAAATAGTACTCAAATTTGGTAAAAATTGATACATATAGACAAACTTTTAAGAAAGACAAATCGACAGACGGGATGGGAAGTTATCAGTGTGGGTCGCATCCCAGCCTCTTTTTTTGTTTCTATAATAATATCGTCACATCGCTGAGCAGTGTGGGCTCTTTTTTTTAGGTTACTATGGAGTATGGCCATTTAATTAACTACAGTGCCGTGCACATGAAATGCCGATTTATCTAAAGAAAAATTAGATCTTTTTTATTTTTCTGGTTCGAGGAAGTGAATAGATTATAATTCTTCCAATTTAAAAATAATAATAGTTCTTTTACTATAATAGCTTGAATTACCAATTTTGTATCACTTCCTCAAACAACAAAACTGAAATTAAGTTAAAATTTTCTTTACAAATAACTCGAAGAAGGTACTTACAATGACGTCGATAAAAAGAGCACACAAATGTGGGTAGGTTAAGTCAGTTGCACTGCACTGAACATGAGCAGATGAATAAAAAAATGTGTCTATGGATATTTACACACGCATACCTATAGATGTATGAGAACATTAAAAACACAAATTTGTTTTTTTTACCTCAAACTATATTTTTCGGTTGCAAAAAAAACGTTTCTAGGTATAAATAAAAGAAAGAAAAGAAGAAAATAGACAAAAATTTCGTTCTGTTTTCAACTTAAAAATTGAAATGGTTTTGTTTGTTTTCACGTGCGGTTTGGCCTTTACTACGTAATATTTTACTTAAGTTTTTTTTTCTAAAGTGTTAATTTCGGTAAGGAAGTGTTTTTTGATTTTTTTTATTAAATACGAGTACATAACAAGCTTAAATTCGTTGTTTTTTTTTTATCGCATAGAAATATAAAATGGGTAAAAGAAAGGCTAACATCGGAAGTAAATCCATAAGCACAAAAAGAATGTGTTGGTTACAATTTGCGAAGCAACGTGAGCACCGGTCGGCTAGTATAATATAAGAGCTTGTTAAAAAAAATGTATTTAAATAGGTTCATTAGACGGAGCGGGTCGAAATATTATTTTTCAGAATTATGTGTGATAAAAATTCTGTATGATACTGTTTGCTTATAATTATGTACGTCTTAAATTCTGTATATTAAAACTCTTTAAACTTGGGAAAGTTCAGGAAAAAAATCACTTAAAACTTGAAAACTAACAATTTTTTATTAATACAAAAAATTAATTATACTCATGGTAGTGTCAATGAAATATTTTATTGCACCTTATTCTAAAAAATATTTTGTTTGAAGAATTCTGTACATCAAAATGCTGTAAATGAGCGATTTTTATGTTTAGGCCATTTATAATACATAATTTTCAACAACCAGAATGTTGTCCTACTAAACTTTGATCATTCAGAATTTTGTTCATACAGAATTTTGACATACAGTATTATGCATTCAGACCCTTAAGTTTTTAAGGTTTTTGAAATTTTAAAATTTTTAGGATTTAGCTTTTTCTGAATTTTGAATGTTCAGGATTTTAGATTTTCGGAATTTTAGGTTTTCGGGATTTTTGTTTTCTCATAGTCTTCGATTGATGTGTTGATTAAATTTAAAGTACATTTGAGCCTGCATAAATTAAAAAAAGCCGTCATTTTGAAACTTAACATTTATCGAGCTGGTTTTTGGCAAAATATCGTTATGATAATAAGGCTATTTTAATTGAATACAAAAATTGAAAAAAGGCTGGGATGCGACCCATCGATTAGTCTTGCTTAAAAGGTTTCTAGGTTTTTGTGTTTTGTTTAAGAAGTTGTCGGTTAAATTATTCTAAAAAATTAACTAAAAATAACCAACAATATTTTGCATATAATAAAATAGTTTGATTTCAAGATCTTTTTTGTTAACGAAATTTTTAGGCAAAAACCAATTTTCACCAATTTAAGTAGCATTTTTTGAAAGTTTTTATTTCTTTTATAAACAAATACAGACTGGATTTTTCTAAGAAAATTTATCACAGAATGAAATCATTTTAAAGTCGATACCTTCATTTATTCACGAGATATCGAGAACCGAACATCAATTTTTACCAATTTTGCGTACTATTTTTTGTAGATTTTAATTTTTTTTTAAAACCGACAGTTTAATTTTTATAAGAATTTTACTGAGTGTCGAAAAAAGTATTTTCTATAAGATGAAATAAGTTTGACTTCAATACCTTACATTTTGAAAAAAAGATATTTGAGTCGAAAGTAAATTTTTACCAGGTTTTAGTATTTTTTTTGTAGGTTTTTATTTTTTGTAAAAAAAAACTGTCAATTCGATTTTTCTCAAAATTTTACCAGATGTCAAAAACTTTAATCTTCGTTGTATAAAATTATTTTACAGATAAAATTATGTTTTGTTCGTAAAATATTCGAGGTGACAAATATTTTTGTTTTCAGTTTTCTCTTATTTATAAAAAAATCGTTAGTTAGAATTTTTTTCCAAAAATATACTAGTTTGGTATCACGTCATAATATTTTTTTTTTTAAATTTCTATGGTAAGAAAACACCCACTCAATTTTTTTTGAGAGTACTTTCTGCATCTATCTGCATTATTATCTGTATAATAAAATTTATTTGAAGTCGATAACTCTACTGTTTCTTGAGCTGTGGGCTACGAAAATAACTTCACACGCACGCACAGACATCTTTCTAAAAATCTTTTATTTCAACTCTAGGGACCTTGAAACGTCGAGAAATGTCAAAATTTTCAAATCGGACCGATTACAATAAATTCATATGGGAAAATAACAAGCAAACCTATCGTAGGGCTGATTCCTTATTTAAAACAAATAATCTAATTTAACCAAACATATCCACAAACTTATTCGTTAACTACATATTTACATTTATTTTGTTTTCTCTAAATTTCCATTAAAATGTTTTTAATTAGAACATTTTTCAAAAATTCTTATTCAAATGTATAAAAGAAATCGCTTTTTTTCTTGAAATTTATTTTTTAAACTTGTGTGTTTTTTTTTTGCCTAGAAGCTCTATAATTTTAAGGTACTTCTATTCCTACAGACAGGAATTAAAATAAAATGATTTTAAAAAATTAAACAATTTTAATGGGAGTATAAAGAGTTTGGAATCCGTATGCTAACTCTTTCTTTTTTACTCCAGTTTATTGACTTTACGTTATTTTTTGGTATGAATTCTTGTGATTTATCCCCGATTTTACCCTGTTTAATTATACCCATGTTTATATCAATAAAAACATCTTACAGCATAAATAAAATTAACAGACATTTCAAAACAAACATAATAAACTCGTATCTGTAATTTATTTGATTTTTATATACCTATCCAGTCTGCATAGGTCGGTCGCAATAGTAAAAAAAAAAAGGAGCCCGTAATTCAATTTGCACGCATCATTCTTCATTATTTATGATTCGACAATACTTAAAAGCACAACTCTTATGCACGGTTAAATATTTATAGGCCTTTAGGTACCAAACATACGAAACTCTGTAATAATAATACTTTATTATATGATACAGCAATGACTAAAAGCAAATAAGTAGATATATACTCTACAACAACCCTTAAACTCCTTATGTTATATGTGTACTGTGTACCTTATAGCAATGCGCGTATAGCATACTTACCTATAAATGTACTTACAGTCAAAGTCACAGCTTAGTTAAGTACCCATTTATAGCATGCCTAGAGCTATATCTTTCTATATTCTTCCATTTGATTTAATCCAATTTTCAATGTTTTCAGAGGCTGGATTTGTCATGGCGCAGACAAGCTGTACAACTTAAGGTCTTTATATCACTTTGGATGAAAAGCTTAAAATGGGAGCATGGTATTGGTATGTTAAAAATTGCCTTTTTTATTTCAAAAAATAATTTGTAAAAATAATGTTAAGATTTCATAAACACACAGTATGGCCAATATTGTTTTTTACTTGCGACATATAGGAACTACATATACATACATACATATGTATATGGCAAATTTTGCATTCGTACAAAATTTTGAACTCGAGATTTTAATCAAACATAATATTACGATGGTAGAGAAGTCGAAAAAAGTGGGTCCCGCGATTCCGTCCGGTCTGTCCTGTCTGTCTGTCCACGCTCCTACAGCTTAAACCATTGGGTCGATTGAGTTCAAACTTGGAAGTTAAGATGTTGAGCAGATTCGCGTTAGGCGTTTTTTTTTCATTTTTTTTTTAAGATCAAAACTAACAGTGGCCCCCATACAATTTTTTTGGTCAAAAATCGAAAATTCGTATTTTTTAAAAAACAAACCGATAGATTTTTTTTTATTTTCTCTAATATTTATTTTTTTAAATTGGCTTTTTTTAGCAAGAAAAACATATTTTTGTATAACTTCGGAAAGGTACCGCTTATAGAACCGTTATTTTGTTTTTTTAATTTTCTCAACAACTTATGAACCGATTTCAATCATTTTTTTTGAACGAGCTCTTATATTGCCTTAATAATATTTGATTATTAAAAGTGCAATTTTTTTTTCATTTTTAAAAAAATATTGAATTTTTTTTATTCTAAATTCTATATCTCAAAAACGGGTCAGCATTTTTTACGAAATTCAAATGTAGAGCGTATATTTACAATCACTAAACAACTGCATACCAAAAATATTTTTAGAACAAAATTGAAAAATTGTATATATAAAAAATTAATTTAAAAAAAAACCGCTCTAACGATTTTCGAAAAAAAAATTTGAAAAATCAAAGGTTTTTTGATTTATAAAATGGCATTTAAATTTTTTAAGACAAACTTATTTTTCAGGTAAAATTTTTAATCTTAAAATAGATTTTTTTTAAATTATTTCAACCGTATTAAATTTAAATGTAACCCCCTTCCATCTCACTAGATCAAATCTTGTGCATGAGCCCGAAAGAGCGCATTATTTTGACACAATTTTAATTGCATTCCCATCTTTTATCCAAATTAATGCATTTGGTACATATTTATTTATTTTTATAACTATAACTTTTGTAAATACCAACGATGGCCGTGTAGCGCCACTGCATCTCAGTACAATTTAAAGAAACGGGCCAGAAAGAGAATTATGTATTTTCTATTAGAATCACTTTTTCAACGTATAAACATTATACCTATATAGGTATTACGTACAACCTCTACAACTACTGCTTACGTGTCACTTCATAACTAAAATCCAAAACGCACAAGAGCCTGACTGTAAACAACACATGAATAGCAGTTTCTTGTACCTGTTGTATGCTTGTTTTTTTTTTTAAACTTCAACGAAAAAAATAAACTGAACGTAATAACTCCATGTTTGCGCTGAAAACTTGTAGGAAAGAAGGAATGTGATTGGATTGTAGTAAGTACCTTCTATCTACCAATTACATTCCTTCATTTTCACCATAAACTTGTCTTTATCTATCTATCTGCATAAAGCTGAGCACGCCAATAAACTATTCTTTATTTATTTTAGACACCTAACTAACTACACAAGCAAGAGGCGATCGTTTTACAATTTAAACATACATGTTCTTCCTCTTTTTTATCTTCAGATAATTTATTTTCCATCCTGGTTCTTCTAATTTGAAATTAGAATAAAGCTATCCAAAGGAAAAAGCTTTGAACGCACTAGTTGAATACACAAACATTTGTTTTCGTTAAGTATGCTTACAAGTATTTTTCATTTCCGGGATGAGTTGTCCTAGGATGAGTTGTGTCTTGGGATGAATCGCGCCTTTGTTTATGTAGGTTTTCATATGCAAAGATCGCGCCTTTGTATATACAAAAGAAATACCTGGAAACTAGCTTACCGACAAAAAATGGTGTGTATTCGATAAGTTCATTCAAATACACAAACCATTTCCCTTAACATAATATTTTCCGAGTATTTCATATTTTTATTATAGTAAAAAGTTAAGTTTTTTTAACAAATTATAAATTAATATTCAATAAAATACAATTCGCATAGTCTACGGAAAATTCTCTTTGTTTTGACACCTTATTTGTTAAAATTAGTTCCGTATGAGAGCCGAAAAAGGGACACATGCTAACGAAATAATATATATGATGATGATTCCTCCAGACTAAATTTCTACTCTCGACAAAAAAATCTTATATATGTATGTAGGTACTTTTTTAAACAGACTCCTTGCATACAGGAGCAAGTTCGTGCGACCCAGTCATGCATTTTATTTTCTTTAGCAAACAGTACAAACCAAACGTAAACGATTTTTATGTTGCGTAATCGACGAACACATCCTTTTGACATCTTTCTGACAATGACATCTGATTTGACAATAACAACTTGTTCGGCCAAATGTCAAAGTGACAGCTTGTTATTTTATGTTTAATTTTTTACTTACTTGCATTATTCTAACTGTTTTCTGCAATCGTTTGCAACCAAATAGCAGCCGGTCCTGAGTACTAATTTATTTTTGCAAAAACAAACATAAAAATAATCCGAATATTCACCTTTTTTCCAGTAACAAAACTTAATCATGGTGAAATTTGAATTTAATTTAACCCGACGAAAAGCAACGATAAGAAGTCAGAACTTTCCATTCGTTTTGATTTCGATTCGACATAAATCACATAAGTTGGGCTCGTTGGGTTGTTTTGGACTGTTTTTGTTGTTGTTTTATTTAGGCACCAATGTACGTACCTACATATACATAGGTATCTACATATATCTTCTCGCACATACAACCCTTAAATAGAATTTAGGGAGCAATATAAAGGAATACGCACTTGCAGTGAACCTATATCTACCCCTAAAACAAAAGAGCAACAAAAGCCCCCAACCTTCAAGCCCATAAGTCGTTGAAATAAGAACAAAAATACAAAAATGAAGTTTGAGTATGGTCGATGGTGGCAAAATGAAATCGACATTAATAAAACAAATGGATAAAATTGGCTTCGAAATTGTAGGCACAAATCAAGCGTAAGGAGAAAGTAAATCTTTTGTTTCTGTTTTCTTATATAAATGTATTTAGGTAAATACTTGTGTATGTATGTATGTGTTTGTGTGTATAGTTGGTTAAGACGTATAGACCTTTTTTGTATATAACATTATTTGTCTGCATTTCCGCCTTGAAAGGAGTCCTTTGAGAAACATATCCTTAAAGTCTTGTGAACCAATAATAATTCGTTGAGTTTTCTCCCATGTAAATATAAATCACTCTTTGTAACTTATTTTGGAAATGGTCGAAATGATTTTGTTTTGTGTGTGATTTTGTTAATGAGAATTTCACATTGATTCTATTTTTGTTTGGTACTAAAAATAGTTTTAAGCTATAGTATAGTATTAGAGGATAGACAAAAAGGATGAGTATAAAATAAATTTCCCAATAGAACCCTAAACAAACCATATTAGACCATGAATCTATTATAATCATCTAGAGAATTAACTTGAGAGGGTTGTTCTCTTTAACCCCTATATAAAAGCTTATTTTAAGGATTATGTTAAGTTCGATCTATTGATGTGGAATAAGAGAGTTTACACGGTAAGATACAAAATCTTTGAAAAAGTTGTTTTGATGGAAACAGAACAGTTCACTATCTTTTTAATTAAATATTTGCCTCTAATCTGCTCTTTCTACCGAAAATATCAGCTAGAGCCGAAATCCCTATATTTATTATCACTCTGTGGGGATAGCAGGAGTTAGGGGTAAATAATTGACACTATAGAAGTTGAATAAAGGAAGATACTGTAATGTACTTTTATTCAAAATTACTTTTAGCTTCGTTTAAACCCTCGACCGCCCCCTCCCCCCCACTCTATTTGTTACATTTGCTTATATTCTTACAGTTTTCTGATTAAAAAATTAAGGCATTGAAATACCAAGTCTAAACGGTTCCCTATTAATCTTCTTTTTAACGATTTTTATGTTACGTTACCGCTTTTATAAAACTTAATAAACCCCGTTTTTGTATGGGAAATTGTAAAAATATATCCATTCCAACAAGTTCAATGAAAATTATCAAGACATTCATTACATCACATTCTACTCAGCACATAAATGTTCAAGACATTCATAACTTTCTTTAGAAAGTTTTTGTAATATGTCGCATTTGTCAAATTGAAAATGTTTAAATTTCTGGATATTTCAAGATTCCTAGTATGTATCTAAGTACCTGATTTTTAAAAATATGACTCTGTTTTCGAGATATATGTATGTATAGTATACGTACGTGATGGATGCTTTTTTTCACAAACCATATCTCAAGAACTTGCAAAGATATCGACTTCAAATAAATTTAGTTTTACAGACAAAAACATCAAGATGACTTTTAATCAAATTCAATGGGTAATTTTTTTACTTGAAAACACATTGGAAGTATGTATATGGAGGGCAAGTGTAACGTTTGTTAAAAAGTTCTAATTCAAGGTCTCTATGAGACATAACATTACACAGAAAAGTAAAAATAAATGTGGGTCTAGCGATTCTGGGCGTCTGTCGGTCTGTCCTTGCCTCTTCATCCTAAACCTTTGTGTCGGTAAAGCTCAAACTTTGAAATTGAGGTCTTAAGTTGGTTCGTAATAGGTGTTTTTTATCATATTTGTAAGGCCAAAAGTAACAGTACACCCCATAAAATTCTTTTGGTCAAAATTCGAAAATTCAAATTTTCTCAATAGCGTCCAGAAAGTTTTATATGAAATTGTACCTATTTTATTGTTCTTAACTAGAATTCTGTCAATAAGAAACCGACACAATCATATAATTTTGAATCCAATAAACATAAGACCCCGAAATTGCAAAATACAAAAAATTAAAAATTCCAAAAACAAAATAGATTATTTTTTTATATTTTCCACAATAACGTACATACTTTAAAAAAATTAAGGTTCTAACGAATTTAAAAAATTCCAAAAAAGAAATATCGGATTTTTCGTTTGCAAGGTTTTGGATTTTCTGGACTTTATTATTTCGGAATTATTGATTTTAGATTTTTGTTATTTTGGAATTTCCGGATTTCTTTGTTTTCGAATTTGCGGGATTTTGACTACAACCTCTTTTCAATTTGTTAAGGCGGGTATCCAACCTCTTTTTCTATTTCGGTTTATTCTACGAACAAAAAATGTTTTTATCTCCAAAACAATTTTGTGCGTGCAACGAAAATAACGTTTTTAACATCTGGTAAAATTTTGAGAAAAATCGAATTGACAGTTTGTTTTTATAAAAAATAAAAACCTAAAAAGAGGCTGGGATGAGACCCACACTGATAACTTCCCATCCCGTCTGTCGATTTGTCTTGCTTAAAAGTTTGTATATATGTATCAATTTTTACCAAATTGGCGTACTATTTCTTGTAGATTTTATTTTATTGAATATCGAAAATAATATTTTCTGTGAAATAAAATAAGTTTGAAGCCAATATTTTTAATTTTTGAAAAGCTATTTGAGTCGAAATTAATTTTTTACCAAGTTTTCGTATTGTTGTTTTTTTTAGGTTTTTAATTTTTTGTAAAAAAAACTGTCAATTCGATTTTTTTCAAAATTTTACTGAATGTTGAAAACAATATATTTTGAAAGATAAAAGTAGTTTAAAGCCAATATTTCAAAGTTTTGAAAAGATATTTGTGTCGAAAGTAAATTTTTACCAAGTTTTATTAATTTTTTTTTATGTTTTTATTTTTTGTAAAAAAAACTGTAAATTGAATTTTTTTTCAAATTTGTCATAATGTTGACAACACTATTTTTTATAAGTAAAAATTAGTTTGAAACCATAATCTCAAATTTTTGAAGAGATATTTGAGTCGAAAATCAATTTTTACCAAATTTTGTTATATTTTTTTTTAGGTTTTTAATTTTTTGTAAAAAAAAACTGTCAATTAGATTTTTCTCAAAATTTTATCAGATGCCAAAAACATCATTCTTCGTTGCACAAAATTGTTTTGGAAATAAAATCATATTTCAGTCGTAAAATTTTCGAGGTGACAAATATTTTTTTTTGTTCAGTGTTTTTGATTTATAAGAAAACTGTTGATTGGATTTTTTTCTTTAAAATGTACTTTTTTTGTATCACGTTACAATGTATAATATAAAATTTAATTCAAGTCTCTAGCGTCATTGGTTCATGAGATATTTAGGGTTAACCAAAATGTTCACCTTTTTTTTTAAATGCTATGGTAAAAAAAACCACCCACGCAATTTTCTTGAGAGCCCTTTCTGCATTTTTCTGCCTTATTATCTGTATAACAAAATTTATTTGAAGTCAATATCTCTTCTGGTTCTTGAGGTATGGACGACGAAAAAAACGTCGCGAACGTACGGACGTACGAACGTACGTACACACGCACGCACAGACATCTATTTCGATTCTAGGGACCTTGAAACGTCGAGAAATGTCAAAATTTTCAATTTGACAAATCGGACCCATTACAATAACTTCCTATGGGAAGTTAAAAAACATTACTCAAAGTTGGTAAAAATTAATTTACGACTCAAATATCTTTTCAAAAGTTTGAGATTATGGCTTCCAACTTATTCCATCTTTTTTACCTTATCTTATAAATAAGAAATATTGTTTTCAACATTCAGTAAAATTTTGAGAAAAATCGAATTGACAGTTTTCTTACAAAAATTTAAAAACCTACAAAAAAAATTAAAAAAAGTTGGTAAAAATTGATTTTCGACTTAAATATTTTTTTCAAAAATTTGAGATATTGCCTTTAAGCTAATTATATCTTTTAAAAAAATATTGTTGTCAACATTCAGTAAAATTTTGAGATTTTTTACAAAAAATAAAACTTAAAAAAAATGGATAAAAGTTAGTAAGAATTGATTTTCGACTTGAATATCTTTTCAAGACTTTAAGATATTGGCTTTAAACTGATTTTATCTTTTAAAAAACATTGTTGTCAACATTCAGTAACATTTTGAGAAAAATCGAATTGACAGTTTTCTTACAAAAATTTAAAAACCTACAAAAAAAATAACAAAAGTTGGTAAAAATTGATTTTCGACTTGAATATCTTTTCAAGACTTTAAGATATTGACTTCAAACTAATTTTAACGATAAAATTTTGAGAAAAAACGAATTGACAGTTTTCTTTCAAAAAATAAAAACCTGAAAAAACAATACTAAAACTTGGTAAAAATTAAGTTTCGACTCAAATATCTTTTCAAAAATTAAAAATATTGGCTTTAAACTTATTTTATCTCACAGAAAATATTGTTTTCGACATTCAGTAATTTTTTTTAATAAAAATCCAACAGTCCGGTTTTTCATAAAAAAATAAAATCTAAAAAAAAATAGTACGCAAATTTGGTAAAAATGTATGTTCGCTTCTCAACATCTCGTGAACAATAGAAGATTTGACTTCAAATTAATTTCATTCATCCAATTTGTATTTGTTTATTTAAGAAATAAAAACTTTCAAAAAATTCTACTAAAATTGGTAAAAATTGGTTTTCGACTAAAAATCTCTTTAGCGAAAATAAATTTCTAAATCAAACTATTTCATTATATGCAAAAAATTGTTGGTAATTTTTGAATTTTTAAGAATAATTCAACTGACAACTTTTTTAACAAAACACGAAAACCTACAAACCTTTTAGGCAAGACAAATCGACAGACAGGAGGGGAAGTTATCATTATGGGTCGCATTCCAGCCTCTTTTTTTTTCCATTTTTTTGAAAAATTGATAACACCGTTTTTGTATGAGAAGTTGAGAGGAATGTACAAATACGTGTAGCCAACAAATTTGAGTGAAATTCGTAAATCAATTTGGTGTACAATGAGGCTTAGTCTGAATTTCATAACGGTTGAATTTTTCGGAGAAACATTAGGTAAGTTGGTGGTTCTAATAAGTAAACGAGGTGAAGGTATCTAATTTGTTTAAGCTAACCTTTAAAATGGAATTAAATTCCACATACTTTAGGTCAAAATGTTTGTAAAATTTTTGGAAAAAAAACTCCAGTCATAACCATCCAAATTTTACTGCTGAAATTCCTAATGATTTGAAAAGGCCTATACGAGTATAAAGATTTGTATATTTGTAATTTCTATGCTCAATCGAATGTTGTTACACGTTACACAAAATTCCAAATTAAATTTCTGCCTCGATATTTCAAAACCATCGCATATATGTATGTATAGATATTGAAGTATGTAAGAACCTGCTGTTTTTATTTCTGTTTAATTTTTGTTTGTCTGGATGCACATTGAGATGGAGTGGAGCGCCTTTAAAGCATATAGCAAAATCAAAATACTATACAAATCGATTTTCAATTCCACATTAATGCTCCAGAGAGATGATTTGTGTATAGCATATAGGTGTAGCTATATCCTTACATACATACATTCGTACATTTGTACATATTTGTGTGTGTCCTCGAGAAATAAATTCGAATTATTTTTGATAAACCTCTGAGCTCTCTGGGGGATAGCTAGTGCATTCTAAAGTTGAATCGAATGAGCTTCTATTCAGCCTTCTTCTCTATATATTCGGGTATATTCTACATATATGAATATGTAAGGATACAGAATGTTGTTTTTTTCTTTGTTCATGTGTGGTTGTGTGTATATTTGTGTGTATGATGTCGAGTGTCCTTTTGTATAGATCAACGATGTTCAAGAAGCAAATTTTATAATAAACTTATTTGTCTTGCTTTATCCACTTAAGCTGCTATTGCAGCAGTCTGTCTGCTTCATTGAGGATTCTAAGGATTCTAAGAGTGCAGAATATTATTTTGTGTGTTTGTATTTATATATGTATACGATATATGCCAGTGTTTGTGTTTAGTTCATACATATGATGATGATGATGAAGAATAAGGATACACTTTAATGTACTAGCTGGATTTTATTGTGAATTCAGTGGAGCATTGGTCAATTTATCTTAACGATGGTAACCATGAATATTGTAGATCTAGATTTAGATGTGATATTGTATAGTTCGACTATATGGGTTTCATATCGGTATATAGGTTCTTTCTAAAGATTGCTGATTTTGTATTATACTCATAGTCAAGGGGGGTGAATTTTTAGAACTAACAAATCTACTCTTGTCCATATTCAATCATGCATGAGTAAGTGTTGCTTCGTTTTATTTTTTTCTTCTGTTCTTAAATTTACATATAAAATATCTTGATAAAAACTAATGGTTCTCTATAGGAACCTATTCAATCAAAAATTATGCCCTTAAGACTTATTTTGGTAGTTAGGCTTTGTTTGTTTGGCTTAATAATATTTTCATTCAATTTATTTTGCCAATTAATCTATTTTCAATTTGTAAAAATAAGTTAAGTCCTTTTCATGAAAAACAATTGGAAGGTAAGGAAATTTGGATAATTTCCTGATTGATTTATTCAACAATATATTATTAAATCACATAAATTGTGAGTGTATTTGCAAGAGAAAGTGTGACTGTTTCGGAAGTTTTAGGTTGGTGGAGTTATTAACTTCCCATAGGAAGTTATTGTAATGGATCCGATTTGTCAAATTGAAAATTTTGACATTTCTCGACGTTTCAAGGTCCCTAGAGTCGAAATAAAAGATTTCGTCCGTACGTCTGTACGCTCGCGACTTTTTTTAGGTCGTCCATAGCTCAAGAACCAGAAGAGATATCGACTTCAAATAAATTTTGTTATACAGATAATAAGGCAGAAACATGCAGAAAGGGCTCTCAAGAAAATTGCGTGGGTGGTTTTTTTACCATAGCAGTTTAAAAAAAAGTAAAAATTTTGGTTAACCCAAAATATCTCATGAAACAATGACGCTCGAGACTTGAATTAAATTTTATATTATAAACTGTAACGTGATACAAAACAATTATATTTTTGGAAAAAAATCCAATTAACGGTTTTTTTTATAAATCAAAAAAACTGAAAAATAAAATATGATTTCATCTCCAAAACAATTTTGTGCAACGAAGAATAATGTTTTTGACTTCTGATTAAATTTTGAGAAAAATCTAGTTGACAGTTTTTTTTATAAAAAATAAAATCCTAAAAAAAACATTACTCAAAGTTGTTAAAAATTGAATTTCGACTCAAATATCTTTTCAAAAACTTGAGATTAAGGCTTCAAACTTTTTTTATCTTATAAGAAATATTGTTTTCAACATTCTTAAAAATGTTGAGAAAAATCGAATTGACAGTTTAAAAAAAAAAAAACTAAAAAAAAATTAACAAAAGTTGATAAAAATTGATTTTCGACTCAAATATCTTTTAACTTATAAGAAATATCGTTTTCAACATTCGATAAAATTTTGATAAAAATCGAATTGACAGTTTTTTTTTTACAAAAAATAAAAGCCTACAAAAAAAAACAATACTAAAACTTCGTAAAAATTTACTTTCGACTCAAGTAGCTTTTCAAAAATTACAAATATTGGCTTCAAACTTATTTTATTTCACAGAAAATATTGTTTTCGATATTCATATATCATTCGATATAAAAATCCAACAGTCCCTCTTTTCATAAAAAAATAAAATCTACAAAAAATAGTACGAAAATTTGGTGAAAATTGATACATATAGACAAACTTTTAAGCAAGACAAATCGACAGACGGGATGGGATGGGAAGTTATCAGTGTGGGTCGCATCCCAGCCTCTTTTTAAGTTTTGTTTTCGCATGACTGGTAAAGTATGTATTTACCTAAAAAAGGCAGCTGTTAAATTTGACCTAAAATTACTCTATCACGTCAGTTTTTTGAGATACTACTTTTCAAAATTCTATACATATTTATACCCACTTTCTCGAAGGTATCCACATTCACGGGGTAGTTTTTTCCAATAAAATTTCAAATGATTTTCCAAATTTATAATTCTTATCTTCAGTAGGCAGGTTCAATATTTATAGTATCTCATATGATTTTCGAAAAATCTTCATAAGTTTTTAGACTTTCCTTGCCTCACATAAGTTTTTTTTTTAAGTGCTAAAACAGTTTTTTTAACAAAAACAAACAAAACGGTTAGTAATTATTTTTTGTTTTTGTAACGAAGTTTTGAAAATCATCATCATCGGCTCGGCACCAGTGATCCTGGTCCTGGCCTCATACGACAAGTCTCTCCATTTTTCTCGATCGGTAGCCGACGCCATCCAGCTGCGCATCCCTGGGCTTCGGGCGTTTCATAGTCTACGCCATCTGTCCAGCATAAACATGGTCTACTACAAAGGACTTTCCGAGATGGTTCCTCTTCACCCAAACGAGCTAGGTGTTCACCCCAATCACAATATCAGCTTCGAGCGTCTCCGGAATCGTCCTTCCTCACATAAGGGGCAAACGATTCTCCGCAAGACCTTCTTTTCGAACGCCCCTTAGAGTGGAGTGCCTTTTACTAAGCACTCCATATGTGCGAGTACTGGCTGAACCATAGTCATCTACACAGCCAGGTTAGAAATTACATTCAGGTTTCTGGATTTAAAAAGCTTTGACAGACTGAAAAAGGCTATGTTGGCTTTTAGCTACCGCTCACTTATTTTTTCTTCTATGTTGCTATCGGCTGCTACCAAGGTATTTGAAAAATTGTACTACTTCAAATTCATGCTCAATTACCTTGATTGTTTGACGAATTGTTCTTCTCGCAGTCGATTTTGACTTTGTGCCACCTGCTCGATCTGGGTGAAGGAATCGTGTTCGGTTCTCCCGATGATGTCGATGTGGTCTGCGTAAGCCAGTATCTGGCTGGACTTGGTGACGATTCTTCCTCTAGTTGACATGCCAGAGTCACAGATTGCTTTCTCTAACTCCAAATTATAAGGGAAGCAGGCCAAACCATCCCCTTGTCGAGGTCCAATGTAGATGTTGATTGGTCTGGAAAGCAATACAGCTATTTGGCTAATTGGCTTGATATATTGGTCATGGTCAACCTAATAGAGTCGTATCAATTTGTTTGGGATGCCGAACTCTCTCATGGTTTTGTAGGTAGCCTTAAATACTATATGCAGATGGTAAGTTGGAATATTAAAGTCTAAACATTTTTCCATCGCTTGCCTAAGGGTAAAAATCTAATCGGTTGTTGATTTTCCTGGCATGAAGCCACACTGATATAGCCCGATAATAGTTTAAGCGTATGGTGCTATTCGATCTTGTAGGATAGAGGAGAGGATCTTATAGGTGATACTCAACAACCTCTATAGTTGCTGCACGTTGTGACATCTCCTTTCTTGTGTATAGGACATATAATACCTTATCTCTACCCTTCTGGCGTTTCTTCATGATTTCATACGTGCACTATAATTGTAGAACTGCTCGAAGTAAGGCTGGCCGCCATCTGGAAACAGCCCGGCTGATATTTCATTGGCCTTCGGGGCTCTGTTTTGTTTGAGACTTGAGTTTTGGAAATATCTTAAAAGTACCAATATAAAAACCATGTTGAAAACAGATATTTTTTAAATTTGAGCAGACAGTATTTGCATTAAGACAAATATTTCTACTTTGCAAAATTTTCTTGCAATGTAAGTATTTACGTTCAAAACTATTCGCTTAAGTCTTAAAAACACCATTCTTAGTTGCTTTTAGGATTTTTTAAAAGACACTGTTGACAAAAATCAAAAGCGTGTTGATGATTATGAGCAGAATTTGGTAATGTTTCTACATACAAAATGTACCGTATTCTTCAGAAATGGCTCTACGGGCGTTACTGGCTGTTCGGAATTCGCTGAAACTGTTTACAATTTTAAGGCAAAAGATAAATTGTTCTATAAAAAAGTAGTATCAAAATGTTAAATTGGCGCTAGAGAACGATTGTGTTGCTCTTGATGGAGATCACGTTTATGAATAAAGCCAATTTTTAAAACAAATGCACTGATGGATCGCTTGAACTTGCTCCTGTCCGTTAAGTCTGCTTAAAAATAGCCGTTTTTAATAAAATTTGAATTTTCGATGTTCGACTATGCTTTAAACCTTAATTTCCAAGTAGGGCCAAGGGCAGACAGAACAGAACGACATACGGAGGAAATTGTCGGAAATTGATTAAAATGTTGAGCTTTTAATTTTGTACGAATATAATACTTTCCTTGCAAGTAATAAACGTATAATATTTTTTAGAACCAAGACAAAAGTTACAAAAGTTGTATTTTGACATATGTATATACATATGTAGCTCCTCTTCGTTAAATTTAACACTTATATTAGAAAATGGACCGAATCGGTGGCCTATCATTCTAATGTTAGTTGAAAAATGTTGTTTGAAGCAGAATATCAGTTCCTTCCTATCACATCCTTCCTTAAACTTCATTTTAAAGTAAATTGAGTTCTACGACAGATCCAGTTATCCATAGTTAAAGTAACCCTTAATAATTTTTTCAAGTATACATACTACCGGCTAAAATCTAACATCCTTATTAAAAGTTAATCAAGCCAACAGGCCCAAGGTCCTTATAATCAACAACTCAATTTGAAGTAGTTCATCCCCTCTTCTATTTATAATAAGTGTTAAAGAAAATTTATTCCAATTTAGGCTTTATACCATATTCCGCTTGTTTTAATAATGCTTTAATATTTTCAAAACTTTTTCATCGAGTGGTATGTCCTATTTATATTCAAAAAAGTTAAAAAAAAAATTAGTTTCAAAGTCTCTCCACACATTGCCATTTAATCTACGACCATCTCAATGAACATGAACATAGCCGCCTAGCGACAAAATGTCTCCCCTCGAATATAATTTTGTTTCCTTCCAAAGTGATAGCGCGCAATATAATATAACCTACCTTCATACCTACATATAATCCACTTTATAGACCAAATTTTACAGAAAGCATGAACAAATTTATTCCACCTGCCCGCAAACAGCACAAACTTTATAAACTATCCTCCGGAATAAAAGAAAACATAAAAACTTATCTTCAACTTAAAACAAGTCCTTCCTCTCATCCTTGCTCTATGTGTGTGCGAACATGGAACTTCTACTTCTTCTTTCCCATCTTCATCTCCTTCCAAAAATCCTTATCGTCGTTCTCGTCCTGTGGAAAACTAAATTTTTGTCACGTATAAACTGTTCGTGATGTTGGGTGTTAAAACCCACCCTCACCGCCCGTGCAACACTAGCTCATTTCGCTCCTTTAACATTTGAGAATATCAAAATTCTCATGCCACGTTTTATCCTATGGGATACTCCTTCAACTGCAACATTTCAATTCAATCATTCCTCAAGAAATACGAGAAAAAATATATATATATTAACCCTACACCTATACACCTTCCTTGAATAGAAAGGCGTGCTCTGCCATAACCCCTTATCGTGTTTATGGCATACGCGCCAATGGCTCCGCACTGCCAAAGTGTGCTGGGACAAGATAAACTATTCGAGCACAGGAGCTGGAGCACCTCATCGTCCTCCGATTTTCATTCTCCATCGAAGACGACCACCCTATATACTCGTACCTTCTTCTGCTCTGTCACATCTCACATCACATGCAGGTCGGTAGTTAGGTCATGAGTAAATTTTAATTTATTAAACTCAGCCACGACGACGGCTCGCGAGGGTTACCCCTGCTCTGTTACCATACATAGGTACTCCGGGGGGAATATGAACTTCCATGATAATTCAACATTACCTCCAGTTTGTGGTCCTATCCGAGACAAGTGTGTAGATATATGGAGCATATCCATTTATCTTTCCAACGGCTGTGCTTTGTTGAAACAACATTCTTCGTCCTCGTGGCGTTAAAGACATGTGACGACGACAACGACGACGATGACGACGACTATGAAGACTACAACTACGATATCGTGACTAGCTGTAGTTGCAGATTACCCGCATGTTCTTTAACATCCTGCATCGAGTTCTAAAGCCAAACAAAAAACAGGAACTTTCCAAAAATATACGAGAAAAATATTAAAAAAAAAAAAAGATACAAAAAAATACAGTCAGTTTTACAACGAGACTTTAAAATTTTGCGTTCGCCCTTTGAAGCGAGTTTTCCGAGTCCTGACTCTTCTCATCCCGGTGAATTTAGAGTTGAATCGGTGTGTGCCGTTGAACGTTGTTAAATGTGCGCTTCCGAGTAATAGGAAAATTGCATGTTAGCAACGATTCCTGACAACTTCAGACCTTTGCACACGATCCTTGCTTGTTTTCAAATCCGCTTCACTGTACACCGACACTGAAAAAAAAATATGTTAAAAATTAAAAAGTGTAGAACATTTTGATTTGGATCAGAAGTAAACATTGTTAAAAAAAAGAAAAGATAAGATGAATCTTCGAGCCGTAAATTTAATTATAAGATTCTATTTTGTGTTTGGAAGCTGAGTTTTTAAAAACTAAAGCTATTTAAATGTTCTTCTATTCGATGGAAATGTTTAAATGACACTATAAAACGGACGATATAAAACGGTACTGAATGTGAGACCAATGACCAATCTATGAAAGATGGGCAAAAGATATGTCTTTCCTAACTGTACGCGGGTTTTTCAACAGGGACGCTACAAAAGTAGAGCGACGGGGCCAGCAAACGACGCCATATTTCTTGCCGCTCTTTTGACATTTCTCTTCAGTAAGGTTTGCATTTTTATGATGGACATACGAGCCAACAACTAGTGGAATTTATTAAAATTTACTACCGAAATTCGGACTTAGTGGCCTCAACGTTAAGAGTGCTACGTCCAATTTATGGAAGTCATAATCGTCCTAGCAGATCAACAATTGTGCGGCTAGTGGAAAAATTTGAATCCACAGGCACAGTACAAAAAGTTCCCGTGCCAGTGAGATAGAGAAGTGTCCGTAGTGTCAAGAATATTGCTGCCGCTGAGGCTTCAGTTGCAGAAAGCCCAATTGTGTCTCTCACATGTCGTTCTCAAGCGTTAGGCATCTTTGTAATGTCGTTGTGGGGAATTTTGCTAAAAGATGAAGCCACTTGCCCACCAGAAGCATCGTACGTTCGTGAATTGGGCTGAACAACAACTTGAAAATGATTTGGATTTTCATCGAAAAATCATCATCAGTATTGGTCAGGCAGCAATCCATACGTACTCCATGAGTCATCATTGCATACCGAAAAAAATTACGGTTTGGTGTGGTTTATGGGCCAGCGGCACGGCGTCATTGGGCCTTATTTCTTCCGTGATGATCAAGACCGGCACGGTACTGTGAATGGGGAGGGATCGCTACCGTTCAATGATAACCGAATATTTTTGGCCCCAATTAGATGATATGGGCACGGGCAGGATAGCGGCGCCACAAGCGAATGTCACAATCAATTTATTGGAAACAAAGTTTGGAGAACGTGTTATCTCACGAAATGGTCCAGTCGCTTGGCCGCCTCGGTCGTGCGATTTGACTATTTCCTGTGCGGCTACGTCAAGTCAATGGTCTATGCCAACGATTGATGAACTTCGTACGAATATCGAACGTGAAATTGCAGCAGTATCGGCCGATTTATGCTTGAAAACTGTCAAAAATTGGTTTCAGCGTCTGGACTTCTGCAAGCGTGCCCGTGGTGGCCATGCAAAAGAAATCGAGTTCCATACATAATGGCATCGAACTTTCTTTCACAGGAATAAAGAATTTCATTGATATCCAAATCCGTTTTTGTTATATTTAAAAAAAACTTTTGTAGCGCTCTTATTGAAAAACCCAATGTATATCTGGGGAAGTTTATAATATGTTACAATACTTTTTCAAAGCTTTTAGATCATACGGTCATATTGCTTAGTTCTTCTTTATCTCCGAAAATCAAAGATTGTTATTTATTATTTAACCAATGACATTGATTATTCCAAGAAGGACTTTGTTAAGGAATTTTAGATGGTTTCATGTCATATGTCCTAACGGGTCTTAGTTCTTGCTTGTATAGCAATAGTTAGTTCTAGATTGATAGGTTAGTATTTTTCCTATTAAGCAATAAATTCTTCTGTACTTTATTAATATGTGCTCTTTTATTTAAGCCTTGCATCCCAAATTCATTCCAGGGCATTTGTCAGAATTGTTTTAAGGTACTTGTCTTGTTCGGTTTGATACAACCATTTTAACGTCCAATCACTAACTTTATCGACCGTATATGCAGTTTTTGTGATGCCTTCATAATGGATTTATCTGTCACAAATTTTGTAGTATCATCAGCAAAGTTCGCAGCATGATAACGTTGATATCCATCAAAACATCCCTTGTAAATAAAAGGTACAAGGTTGGTCCTATGATACTTCCCTGTGGTGCACCAGCTTCAATTTTTTTAGTTCCGACTATTGTTGGTTCCAAAAAGTGCGTTTGTAACATGTGATTCAGTATTTTTTAGTTCTGATGTTTTTTCCACCACATCCGTAATGCGATGTTTTTGGTCTATAGTGGAATTTTTAATTCAAAATCAAAATTGGTTGTTCGGAATAAATCTTCTTTCTTTTGATATTTTGCTAAGCCATTTCAATTGCAGTTTTTCGAAAACTTTTTTGTCATATTGTGCTTTAAAAAGATTTGTTGGTGGCAAACCTTGTTTAAAAATAACAACAACGTCTGCAGTTTTCCAATTATGTATTACATATCTAAGAATAAGAAATGAGTTTGTTATTATTTGGTGTTCTTAAACCTCTCAACAAACTGTAAGAGATCTGTAGCCGTATTTGTTGGGAATAGTTTTAAAACATTAGCTGGATTTTCAGCAAAGAGATTAGCTATTTGTATCAAGATTCATTAACTACTTTTGGATATTATTGGAGGGTTTTGCATCTAGGGTCATTGTTGCTTTCCATATTGAGTATTCGGTAGAAGCATCTTAGTGAATCGTTTTTGTAGTCAATAATTCTTTTTCTTAGTTCGTTGTTAACACGTTTTACTTTATCACCTGGAAGTTTCGTAGGTTGCCATTTTGTTTCGGTTCACTCAGTGATAAAATTATTAGAGTATTATCATCGCCACTTATATAAAGTCCAATTAAATATAAAAGCTCAGTGGAAAATTAGCTTTCATTTACCTAAATTATGTATAGTTTTTGCTTTGAAGCAATATTTTTACCGGTGTAGAACTAATTCGTTACGAAGGTGTATAACTGTACAGTACAGTTATATCTGAGACACGCGTTCCCAAATGGGCGAGAAGGTAATTTTTTTCATTAAGCTTGATTGTTGGTGCGGTGGTAGCGTCAACGAACCAAAAAAGGCCAGAGATAAAGCTTAAATAGCTGTGCGCCGTGCCGTGGATCTGGATGGTTAGTGGGCCGAAGCGGGTGGAATGGAGTAGAAAGCGGCGGCGTGGATCATGGCAGACAGAGGAAAACAAAGAAGAAGGATTTGTTCATGTATTCTGGCAGTATTTTCCAGAATGGAAAGCACTCTCACTATTATATGCACCATCAGAGCACTATATGAGTTTAACGGTAACTTTTGCTTTCAGCAAATATCCGTTGATGAAGAGAAATGTTTGCATCGCAGTTTTCCTTCGTACATTGTACAAAAGCCACCGCCCGCCATCGCCCTTACCATCACTATCACCAACACCATCCAGTGAGGACAATCGGGTCGAACCAAGCCGAGCTTCATAGAAGTTGAAACCGGACGTAGTTGGTGCTGTGCGGTGCGGTGTGGCCATGAACGTGCCTTACTCGTATGTCGACCTGCAATAACGTGCTGTGGTTGAAGATTTAGCACCCCAGCCTAATCCAAGCCCACTTCCACTCGGTAGAGGGTGTTCCGGCGGCCGCGGCGACCGGCGTTAGTTTTTCCCTATCGCATTGTCCTTTGCTCTAGATATTAAACTGTCATAAACAATTTCCTTCGTGGCATTACCACACAGCGCGGACCTACTTTGGGTGGCAGGGCAGCACAAGTTAGTAGGAAGGTAGATGTATGTAAGTACTGTGGCGATGGCCTTGTGGGTAATTTAAAATATCCTGCACTCTCTAGGACCATCAGGATCAGGACACAGAGAAAGTCTTTTTTCCCTGTGTTTAAATGTCTGCCCAAGCCCATTGATGTCGGGTTCGGGTGGTAAGTAAATGGACGCGACGACAGCACCAAACGTGGAAAACAAAACGGTACCTTACGTTGAACGGTCTGTGATGATGGGGATGATGATGGTGCTTCGGAAAAAACGGCAGGTAAGGTAAGTCTACTAGGTAGGTAGATAGGTAGGTAGGTTAGGTACTTGGTATGTATGCCTACTCGTGATTATGATTACGTTGCCGTTACCATTGTCGCTCCCTTGCTGCTCGGCTCATGGACTTGTTGGTTGGTTGGCTGAATAGGTCAACCACATACACAGTAGTGGCTCAATCCGCAGCCAAAGGAGTGCCGCGCTGACATTTCTCGTTCGCGACATTTATGGTTGAGCCCCGGTGATTGCCTTGCTTGCTTGGCAAAAATGAAAATCCAACAAAACAACAAACACAACAACAAAAAAATCGGTAAGTTTTCAGTTTGCTTCGTTGGCTACCATGTTGGGATCCAATCCGAGCATAATGAATGGCTTTGATGTTTGCTAAGTGGTTACCGTTACCTCTATTTTGTTTGTTGCTATATGTGTGTGTGTGTTTGTGCGGTATACCATATTATGAATGTATGTTATAGTTTAACTGTTTGTTTTGAGCTCGCTATAAAGTTTTGGAACACACAAGGACAATGTGCGCTTATGAGCGCGAATTTAGTTGAGTGTTAATTTAAAAGAGAGTTTTCAAGTGGTTTTTTGGTCAAAGAAGTTACAAATCATAGCTAAATATGATGGAAATAAAGTTAACAGTTTTTTTTTATACTTACCCACCATCAACTAACTAACTAAACTACCCACAGTTACCATATTTTAGGGTGAACAGTTTTCGAAAGCTACAAAAGCAAGTACCACTTGGGCTTGGAATAAATACTCGCACACCATATAAACTTGGTTCTATAGTTTTGCTAGAAGAAAAAATAGCGAGCGTATATGCAGTGGTATGGGTGTACCTTTTTTTTAATGTGTATATCTACACAAATATGGAATTAGTAAGAAAATTCATAATTTCAAAATCAACATTATATGTACTGTAGTTAAAAACTTGGTCTTTGTCATTCTCGTATCCGGTTGGTTTGTAGTTTGTTTATGTTTCAAAGAAATAAATTATGTTGCAGGATAACAACAATAGATGAAAAGCTACTACCCATGCATATACGAGTACACTTTGGAAGCACAAAAAAGTAGGTAGGTTAGGTACTTCGTGCGGTAATGCTTGAAGATTTACGCTTATTTTAAAACACTTGAAGAACAAATTGTTTTCCCAAAATTCTTGAAATAAAAACCCGGCTTTAAACATTAAATTATATGTTTCGGTTTTTACGAATTGTCTCTAGACAAGAAATGAGAGGAATAGTCAGGAATAATTTATAATTTTTAGAGGAAATTGATAATCTAAAGAAATACTCAAGTTCCATTTTTGCTAATTCCTCGTCTATAAGACAATATTTTAAAGCCCCAAAACAAGAGAAAGTAGTTATTAGAAATTTATTCATTAATATCATAAATTTAAAGCTGGACAGTTTTTGCAACATATTGCAATAACTCAAATTTTGGGTTCCAGAAGACCTCATCTGAGCTTCTCAAAAGCATTGAGGAAGCATGGATAAACATTCCCGTGAAAATATGTCAGGACCTCATAGCCAGCTTTGCAAGGTTTGTGCAGCCGTGATTAATTATAAGGTTTACCCGACCAAGTACTATCGTCCACGCATTAGGCACATTCTTACTGAAATATGTTTCAAATGATTTTCGAGCCAAAAACACCAGTTAAAAAAAAAATTAAGAAAAAGAGGCTGTGATGCGACCCACACTGATAACTTCCCACCCCGTCTGTCGATTTGTCTTGCTTAAAATTTTGTACAGGTTTTCGTGTTTTGTTAAAAAAAGTTGTCAGTTGAATTATTCCTAAAAATTTTAAAGTTACCAACAATGTTTTGCATATATGTATGTAATGAAATATGTAGTTTGATTTCGAAATCTATTTTTGTTAACGAGATTTGTAGTCGAAAACTAATTTTTACCAATTTTAGTAGCATTTCTTAAAAGTTTTTATTTCTTAAATAAACAAATACAAATTGGATGAATGAAATTAATTTGAAGTCAATGTCTTTTATTATTTACGAGATATCGAGAACCGAACATCAATTTTTACCAAATTGTTTGTAGATTTTATTTTTGTATGAAAAAACGGACTTTTGGATTTTTATAAAAAAAATTACTGAATGTCGAAAACAATATTTTCTGTGAGATAAAATTAGTTTTAAGACAATGTTTTTAATTTTTGAAAAGATATTTGAGTCAAAAATCAACTTTTAGGAACTTTAAGTAATGTTTTTTTAAGTTTTTATTGTTTGTTAAAAAACTGTCAATTCGAAGTTTCTCAAAATTTTCACAAATGTTAAAAACAATATTTTTTATAAAAAAAATTAATTTAAAGCCAATATTTCAAATTTTTGAAAAGATATTTGATTTGAAAATCAATTTTATGAACTTTTAGTATTTTTTTTATTTTTTATTTTTTGTTAAAAAACTATCAATTCGATTTTTCTCAGATATTTGAGTCGAAGATCAATTTTTACCAACTTTTAGTAATGTTTTTTTTAGATTTTTATTTTCTTTTTAAACTGTCTATTCGATTTTTCTCAAAATTTTACCGGATGTCATAAACGTTATTTTTTATTGCACACAACTATTTTTGAGATAAAATCATTTTTTGTTTCGAAAATATTAGAGGTTACAATTATTTTTTTTAGTTTTTTTTTATTTATAAAAAAAATGTGTTTTTTTTAATTATTTTCAATTAATTGCTTCCGTTACAGATCTCTAACTACCTCGGCAGATCTACCACCACAAACCTAGAGTTCCTTTAATTCACTCTAGGTTAGGTTAGGTTAAAGTGGCTGCGGATTCAGAATCCACACACTTAGGCCAAAAAAAAAGACCCATTGTGATACCACATGAATCTAGAGAATTACTTCTTACTAGTCGAACCATTTTGAGCTTTTTATAAAGCGAAGAAGATATTTGATATTCTTTTTAGCTAGTTCACTGGGATTATCAAAAGAGTAGTCTCCCAGATGAAGTTTGCAGTTTGCGTCTTAGTGAAAGAGCAGGGCAAGTGCAGAGAAGGTAAGAGATTGTTTCCTCTTCTTCCTCGTCCATACAGCTCCTGCAGAAGTCATTTGAGGCTACACAGTGTCCCGTAAGGACACCTATTAGGGAGCTTATGTGAAGTCTGCTTTGAGATAACAAGTCTTTAAAACGCTTTAGGTCCAGTGAAGGCCATATGATTTTTGTGGCTGCGCATGTTGGTAAATTGTGCCACCTAGAGTTTGTTATCGTAAAAGCTGTTTCTTTTATCAGAAGTTTACATGTTGCTATCGGTATACCTATCTTCTCCCTTTCAGGTGAAATAGGTATGACGGTTCCATTTTTAGCGAGTTCATCGGCTCTACAATTTCCCGTGATGTCTCTGTGGCCCGGCAACCAACATAGGTGAATGTTAAATTGCTGCGCCATCTCCATAAGAGACGATCGACAATCGAGGGCCGTTTGAGATTTGGTTGAGACACCGTCAAGAGATTTAATAGCAGCCTGACTGTCAGAGAAGATGCGGATATCAGAAGTTAATATCACGGTTTGTCTTAGCCAGGAGAGAACCTCTTTGATCGCTAAAATTTCCGCTTGGAAGACGCTACAATGATTAGGGAGGCGGAATGAGATGCTTAGATTAAGCTTTATTGAGGACACACTACTACCAACTCCCTCATCACTCTAAGAGCCATAGAAAACGAGAATGAAGTTGATATGGTCCCCAATGACTTCAGCAAAGCTTTTGACAAAATTTCTCATAATCTTATAGTCATCAAACTCTCTTCCTTAGGTTTTGAACATCTTTTTTTTTCTAAAATGAACTACTTCTTACTCCGCACGTTTTAAATCATATTCTAGCCACTTCTGATGGTGTCCCCCAAGGTAGTCATTTAGTCACACTCCTCTTTATCTTTAAAATAAACGACATTCACATGTTAATATTCATCCAAACATTGGCAAATATCCTACGCCTGGTAAAGAATTTTCTAGCCCTTACATGACCCAATCGCCTTTCATGACGTTTGTCCGACTTCTACATATATCAAGATATACACATATCAAGCATCCAAAAAAGATGTATTCGTTTTGCACTTCAAAACCTTCCTTGGAAAAATCCTTTGATCTAAGCCCCTTATCGTGATCGCCTCAATCTGCTAAAGTTCAACTCATTATAGGAATGTAGAGTAATTGCTAACATACTTTTAATTCGTCTCTCTGGTTCAGTTAGCTGCTCCTCTCTCTTTCTCTCTTACCCGATTTCTTTTAACACTAACACCCTGTAATCTGAAAAACCCTGGACTATTCTTACTACCAACACAGAACACCTCCTATGGCCCGTATGCTCGGGTTGGGCAACTCGAATCCAAATTAATTTTATTTTAACAAGAACACCTCACTAAAAGTTAAAAGTTTATATTTAAGTTAGATTTTAAGTTATACTTATAGCTTGAACTAAGCGAAATAAATGGGGTTTAAGCCCCCACTAAAAAGAAATACATCTAAGTATAGTTTTCCAATAAGAGGTTTCATTACGAACTGTCCACAATCTGGGCATCTTTTTCAGATGTAATCATTTTGACATTTGACAAACAAAAACTAAAATTTTACTTTATATGGAACGATTTCTCCATAAGGGGATTATAAATATTCTTCGAGACGATACGATTAAACACCTTTAGACTTTTATAATTTGGGACACTATCGAAGCTCCCTGCCAATGCCAATATTGTGATCTAAATCCTGCACCTAACAAATGCTGCAAAGTATTTGGGGGTTTTAGTTGTCTGTCCATCAAAAACAGTTTTTGATTTGAAATATTGGGATTGGAGAATAAATATTTGAAACAAGGATATTTTAAAAGTGTTATATGAGATAGCTGATATCTGACATATAATGCGGATAGTGGCTATTATCAAGAACAAGATTCAGATCCAGATCCAGTTCAATGCATTTTATTGTAAAATTAGCCTTTAAACATTTGTATCAGATTTTTGAATATTCATATATTGTATAAATTTTGAAGAAATACTCAGAATATAACTTTGATTTAAAAAACAAACCTCAACATCCGGTCCCTCTGGACAATGTAGGAAATAAGCTGAAGTTTAGGAAAAAACGCAGTTTTATAAAAAAATCTATTATTTTATGAGAAAATGTAAATAATTTTTAAAAATTCCTTAATGGATTTTTCCATGAAAAACACTCCCATAAAAAACATACAGTTTTGAATATTTCTTTAGTAGTTTTTAGTTGTTGCTCTAACGAAATCATTAAACTTCTTTTAATATTATTCACATTATTTAATGTAAGTGCAACTTAAATGTCAATACATAAATGTATGAAGAATGTTCCAGGAACAAAAATTTGAATAAAAGTGTCCCATTGGCTTTGAAAACTTTGTAGGAAGAGGAAAGTACGAGTACGTAAATCTAAATAACAAAATGAAATGATTTTAATATTTGCTCAGATGCAAGCAAACCCTTATAGAAATAACAATCTTCAAGTGTTATGCCATCAGATTCGGATCTAGAATTTGTTTTAAGAGGGGAAAAGGTTTAAATATTGTACATAAAAGGTGCAAACCATGATAAAGATATAGCTTTACCCAGGAGTAGACTTGGGAACTTTAATATTTGAGAGATGCAACTTCAATACCACAACATCAAATATCAGAATCTTGGTTCAAGTATTTTCAAGAACTTCTAAGAAATTGTTTTTAAGAGTCCTGATTTCCAAAATTCCGAAAACCCCGTTAAGATGGACTTTCGAAAAACATTCAGAATCCCCCTTTGGGGTGCTGGCCTGACTTTTCATCTCATCCATGCTTATACTGTACTAAAAGTGTTTACTTGATGTACGAAACTCCAACGTTAAGGTATAGAGATGAGATGATATGATGCTATCTGTCAAGGGCACCAAACAGAGTAAACATCAGCATCGCCAGAGCTTCCTTTTCTTATACAGAAACGAAAAAAAAAATCCCTGAAATTAACTTTTGTGTATTTCTGATGAGATCTATGTACATTCCTTTTTACTGAATGGCACCATAGCAGAATAGTACCTATAGAGCTACAGTTGTTGCTCTGGAAGCACAACCAAAGACCACATCATAAAGAAGGTTACAAGTCAAGATGGATTCACAGATTTAAATCTATACACAACATTTCAGAACCCAAGAGTACTCATATAAGAGAGTATGTACATATATAAGAACTTTGAATGGGGGATTTCAAAAATTAAAAGCCTTACAAAGTAATCTACATATATTTTTTTTTCTCTTAGTTTGTTGTTGTTGTATCAACGAAGCGTTAGAATCGCATTGTTTATACCGCAAATGCAAATAATCATCACATCCCATGCAAAGGTGTGTAAAAGCCTCTAAGGAATGTCTAGAGCACATTTTCTGAAAAGGATATAATCTACCCCATATACATATGTACGTATGCAAAGGTTTTTGGGGTTGGGTGGAGCTGGTTGGGGAGGTCAGGGAGTAGGACGAATGATGTTCAGAAATTAAGTATTCTCTGGGGTGTGATGAGGTGTTTTCTATATACTCGTATATACGTTACGTTGGTACGTATTTTCTTATTGTTACAAAATTACAAAATGTATAAATAATGAGAACAAAATCACAGACTTGTTGTCTTGGGGATATTAAGAACAATCTTATAAAATGTGCTACAGGCAAAATCGATCGAAATAAAATCATACCACAACACAATTAAGGGAATTTATTTTGGAATTTATGTGAAGTCGTGTAGTGTTGCAGAGAGACCGTGTACCTACCTATACCCGCTCCAACCCCCACAATATAGAGGGTCAATGCCAAATCGTGATGTGATTTTTATCAGTAGCGTAGCGGTAACAGTCGCAGTAGCAGAAGCGGTAGTAGAAATGGTGGGTATTGATGGTGTGTAAGAAACAAATGACCTGATTAAATTCAAAAACGAGCTTCAGGTTATTATAGAATTGGTGTTTGAGAAATCGATAAAGTCCAATATTTTAAATAAATATCAAAGATTGTAAACTTCGCCTTAGGGCATAAAGCAGAGATTTTTTTTCGACTTCTTTTGCGTTCTAATTTAAATTTTAAAGATTGAAAATTGAAAATTGACAAAAATTAGTTTTATAGAGACTATTTACCTCATAAATAGATACTATAAGACTTTTAAGTTGCAATTGAGGAGGGTGGTTTAAAACGGTTCGAATACGTGTCTAAGGATAACCTTTGAAGATGAAGTTTCATCAATTCACAATACAAAGCACAAACATGGAAGGACTATTGTAGGCACATTATTTTATAACTTTATTTCAGGGTTAACAGAAGGAAGTACCCGTGGCATGATGGTTAGTGAGTTGGACTGTCATGCCAGAGGTCTTGGGTTCTATCGATGCCTATGCCATCTAAAGTTTTTTTCACGGGTACTGCTTCTTGCGAGGAATTGACAAATTCTCCAAGAGCAATTCTTGTCATGAAAAGTGCTTTCTCAAATTGGCCGTTCGGATTCGGCTTAAAACTTTAGGTCCCCTCCATCCCTGACAACGGTACTCGCACACAGGAATGGTTGAGAGTTGTAAGTCACTAGGCCCTAGTTCTCAACGGACTGTTGCGCCACCCGATTAATTTTTTTTTATTTTAGAAGGAAATTATAGTTGTCAAGTTTTCAAAGCTTTTAGCAATATTAAAAATTTCCAATGGCATTTATAGCCGTACGGGAAACACATCCCAGGAGGATGGGTTTAATCCTTACCTATGCTACCTATAAGTTTGAAGATTATTTCATGCAAATGTTGACCTTGACTGCGCCTCAAATGGTCCATCCTTTTAGTCCAAACTTGGCATACTCTTTCCAACATTTCGGCCGGTATCTCACGAATAAATGCTTCAATGTTGTCTTCCAATGCGTCAATTGAAGTGGGCTTGTCTGTATAGACATGAGCTTTAACATAGCTCACCATTCACAGTTACGTTACGATTCGCATCATCTTTGAAGAAGTACGGTCCAGTGATGCCACCAGTCCATAAACCACACCAAACTGTGACTTTTTCTGGATACATTGGTAGCTCTTGCAATACTTCTGGCTGATATTTACTCCAAAACTGACAATTCTACTTATTTACGTACCCATTGAGCGAAAAATGAGCTTCTTCGTCCTAACTGTTTTTGAATTGTTAAATTTTGAAATAAAACAAACATTTTTGAATTGCAGACAATAAAATTAAAGAATTTGTATCATCAAATATTATCTAGACTAAAATTAAAACATTTGAATTATTAAATATTATCTAGACTAGGGCTGGCCATGAGACAACCCCCGACGAAACTTTTGCTGGTTTCATCTCGGGTCTGTCAAAATGGAAAAAAAATGTCAGTCTCGTCTTGGTATCGATTTTGGTCTCGTATAACTGAGTCTCGAGTCGTTTAGAAGTTCTAGAATTCAATCACAAAGACATTCACCAAATCGAAATTTCCTTATTCGTCAAAATTTTAGGCTATCTTTAATGAAATCCGAAAGCTAATGGTGTTTGTTATTGGCAATCCAATCCGAAAATTAAACGTTTTAATTTAAACAGATCTAATCGATTCTAAACCTTGTACATTAGTGTAATTTGGACCGAAGAAATCGACGACGTGACTCTCAGCAAATTTCGGTACACAAAGTCTCGTCTTGATCTCGTCTAATAAGCTTCAAAAGAAGTATCGTCTCGTCTCGTCTCGGTTTCATGAGACGAGGACGAGGCGAAACCGAGACTCATCTCTTATCGTTGCCAGCCCTAACGTAGACAATCTAAGAGCTAGGTTTTTCTAAAATTCAGTTCATCAGTTCCTGAGAAAAATGGAAGTGGTAAAAGAATACGTTTATCTGGGTTTCACCTTAACACCTTCACTTAGCTTGGAGAAACATCTTGCAAAAAAACTTATGAAGTCCAAGGTAGCTATAAACATGACGTGGAAAAATTGCTTTAGTAACGATTCAGTACCAAACGCAGTCAAACACAGAATTTTCGAAGCAACCTCAAGGTCAATTTTATTCTATGGAGCACAGTACTGGGGACACAAAGAAAGTGATACTGTTGAAAGACTTTTATCATTATTACCTTAAAAGAACTTTCAAACTTCCGATGACAACTCCCTCATATATGCTTCACTTGGAGACTGGGCTATCACCGTTGTACATACAAACTATGAAGCTGCATGTAGACTATATATGTAGAACAATTGGTATGGACGAAGATCGAATGCCCAAAAGAATCACAAAAATTGCAATTTCAAAAGGAAAACTGTGGTTTAATCTTTAATGATTGGAAGGAGTTGGCGATTCAGTGTGGGAAACGTAGAAGAATGTAGAGGGATTTTCTATGATATTATTGCTGCTATTGATGAAGATATGATGCAAAGATGTATAGAAAAGGTGAGACAATCAGTGCATCGAGAAATTTATTCAGCACTTAACTATTTACTCGGAGAAAACTCCTATTTTAGTAACCGGTACAATACAGAGGTCATCTAAACTATTTTTCAAACAAGAGGAGAGCTGCTGCGTCTGAACTTTGTTATACATCGTGAAGACCTGCCACTGATTTGTAATCTCTGTAATGCGGGAGTGAGAGAAAATACAATCCATTTTCTAGGCGAATGTGCGATTTTGAGGGAAATAAGAAGGGTATATTGGAGAGTCAATTATCTCAACAGGTACGAGGTGCTGGAAATTTTAAACGGGAAGGACTGAATGAAATTATTCGAGTTCTGTAAGGAGCTGCTAAACTATCGCAAAAGAATCATCAACGAACTTTTCTAATTATTTAAGTACATATCAACTTAATTTTCCGAATTTTTAATAACCAAATAGTTCTAACTACTTAAACTTTTTTTTTTCACTCAGGCAGACGGCTTTAAGTCATTGCTAATGAATTGTATGATTGTTAACAAAAGATATATAATGAATAAACTTACAATTTAAAACTGAAACTGAACTGAGAAATTTAAAAACAAAATAACGGTTATGTTGTGGTACTCTTCTGTTTCAATATATAAATATGTTTCTTATATCAAAAGAAGCCAAGTTAAGAGAAAAACTTAAGAGTTAACTTCAGAGAAATTTTTCAGCCCATTTTTGAAAAAATCGAATTTTCAATTTTGGACCTATGGGAATTACTGTTGATTTTGGTTAAAGTAATGAAAAAACACGTGATGACAATCAGCTCAAAACCTTTGTAGAAATATTTATAGGAATAGTGCAATATTATTAACTTCCCATAGGAAGTTATTGTAATGGGTCCGATTTGTCAAATTGAAAATTTTGACATTTCTCGACGTTTTAAGGTCCCTAGAGTCGAAATAAAAGATTTTTAGAAAGATGTATGTGCGTGCGTGTGTACGTACGTCCGTACGTCCGTACGTTCGCGACGTTTTTTTCGTTGTCCATAGCTCAAGAACCAGAAGAGATATCGACTTCAAATAAATTTTGTTATGCAGACAATAAGGCAGAGAGATGCAGAAAGGGCTCTCAAGAAAATTGCGTGGGTGGTTTTTTTACCATAGCAGTTTAAAAAAAAGGTGAAAATTTTGGTTAACCCTAAATATCTCATGAACCATCGACGCTAGAGACTTGAATTAAATTTTATATTGTATATTGCAACGTGGTACAAAACAAGTATATTTTTGGAAAAAAATCCAATTAACGTTTTTTTTTATAAATCAAAAAAACTGAAAAAAAAAATTTGTCACATCGAAAATTTTACGACTTAAATATGATTTCATCTCTAAAAAAATTTTGTGCAACGAAGAATAATGTTTTTCACATCTGATTAAATTTTGAGAAAAATCTAATTGACAGTTTTTTTACAAAAAATAAAAACCTAAAAAAAAAATTAATAAAAGTTGGTAAAAATTTACTTTCGACTCAAATAGCTTTTCAAAAATTAAAAATATTGGCTTCAAACTTATTTTATTTCACAGAAAATATTGTTTTCGATATTCAGTATTTTTTTTGTAAAAATCCAACTGTCCGTTTTTTTCATAAAAAATAAAATCTAAAAAAAAAATAGTACTCAAATTTGGTAAAAATTGATACATATAGACAAACTTTTAAGAAAGACAAATCGACAGACGGGATGGGAAGTTATCAGTGTGGGTCGCATCCCAGCCTCTTTTTAGTAGTGTAGTATGTAAGCGGCATTAATGTAAAATAGTTAAGCAGTGGCAATACTAAACTAGCACATAAGAAATAACATAAGATAAAATAAAAAAGAAACGACACAGTTCGTGACCAGCAACCGAAGAAACCAGTCGTATTATTTTACTTCCTATTGATTAAATTAAAAATATATGTAAGAAGTTATCTTGGACCACAGACTAAACCTTTACGTCTAAATTTAAACTGAATAAACCCAATGGTTTAGGCTGTATTGGGGAGGACCGACGGAGAGACGGACACTGGACAGAGTCACCTGGGAAAACTTTTTCAGCTTCTTTACCATTGTAATGCCATGTTTAATTTAAATCTCAAAAATTGTAGCTTTTCTTATGTTTGAGCTAACAAAATTATAAATGATATTTAGCTGTCAAAATATTGAGTAAAGTATGCTATTTATATCCAGCTGTATGAATATTTTCAAAAAATACTTCTGAAATTCGGGCTTCGTTTTAGACGATCCATCCTTGTTTTCAACAATGTAGACCCATTTTTATCTCATCAGCAATGTGTACTATTATTAGAACCAACTCAATAAATGAGTGTTTAGTCATCTTTGCTTTCCAAAAGATTTACTATCGACTTAAGCCTTGTTAGGAAAGATACACATGGCATATTCAAAATGATTAGAAAAGGAGGTAGGTATAACTGTTTTTTAATATTTTATTTCCAAACATTCACTATAATTTAAGAACTTACTCCATGATAAACTGATATCTGAAATTATTCCACAAATGAGGTGTTTAACATTTCGGATGCCCCTTAAGAAAATTGTATTTTATTGATTCTGCAGCTGACTCAAATTACTGAAATCTATTAACCTTTGATGTGAATAGAACTTGAACTTCGGACTTCAAATAGGTCAATAATATAAAAGTTTATTTGATAGAAGAAGACGTCCTGTATTCATTGACACATTAATATAAGTTGCTAATCAAGGATATTTATTCACCTCATCATTATTCAAATAATTTCAATATACATTCTTGTAGCCGGAATAATCTAAAAAAAAGTCCTCTTCATAACGAGCTTCCCTATCAAGCTCCTATTTTTCTTTTTTTTATTAATCCAATCCAATATCACTTCAAAGGAATGTTTACCAAAACAATTTCTCGCATCAAAAGACTGCTTTATAGTGTTAACCGTAAACCGAATTCGTTAAACAAGGATATTCCTATATGTGTATATGTACCGACCCATCCTTGCACAAACACGTATAAAAGAAACAAAAATTAAGTTATATACCCAATATCAAGCTATTCTACACATGTTTGTATAGTTTTTCTATCAAACCTCAATTTACCGGGCTTATTGAAATCTTCTCCCACATGTCCTGAATATTAGTTTTTCCTTCTTCCATTTTATTTTAATTATGTGCATATACGCTCCTCTTACGTCTTTTTTTCTTCTATGGGTGCTTCTCGAAAATAAAAAGGTGCAAAGATTACATAATGTGTGTGTAAATATTTACGTGTTGCTGTATGTCGCTTTTGGTCCCAGACCCACATGCCTTTTTACATAGACGTAACGTAATTCGTATAGGTATAAGGCTTAAAAAGAGTGTATCCTTTTGAAACTTATTACGTGCACGCCAAACACCATTCACCTTGGTCGAGGTGTTCGTAAAGAGCTCCTTTTGGTTACATGGTTATATGTATGTATGGTTAAAGGTAGCTGAGCTTCTTTATAGACCTATAAACATATATATTCTTGCTGTGTGACGCTGAATTAATTTGCTGACAGTGGTAAAAAATATATAATTGAAGGCTAAAACGTGCTTCATAATTTAACGTTGAAAAATTTGATAGAATTCAAGAAAAACTGCAAAAATAATTATACATCCTAGTACCTCTCTGTATGTAGGTAGGTACTCTTAAAGGATATAAATATGAAAATGTTATGGTCTAAAGAGTTGTTTATAGAATTTGCCGTGCACCGCCACCGCCGCTGCCGGCTGCCAGCGGGACAAATAAAAAAATAACAACCTTTAAGTTCAGATCAGCCCACAGAGAAATGGAAACACGCTTGTAAATTTGTACACACAGAACGTTTCCGGTACACATCGACTATATGAGCCTGATATGCAATTATTAATTAAGTGTGTATTAGATGGGGAGGGCTATTTGCATTATTTTACTCAAACATGCGAACTGGCTATTATTTTAAGACACCCTCAAAATACACTGAACTGAAAATGGTGTTATGCCGAAAAATAAATCAACTATTCGGTTTAAAGGGATGCAAGGAAATTTAAGCTTTCTTAAGCCTTTTTCCATTTTACCAAATTTGAATCTTAAAGAAAAATATTGAAAAGATTTTTGAAGGAGTTTTTGAGACTTGAAATATCGTTTTTGAGTCTTTTTAATCTTATACTTTTGAATTGGATCAAGGTTAAAGCCAATACCTGGATTCTGAATCAGCAAGTTCAGAATTTTATTTTTCCAAAGATATTTATTTCTAATGTAGTACCAGTAGCGTGAGGGTTAATGCGTTGGACTGTCATGCAAGAAATCTTGGGTTCAATCCCTGACAGTGCCATCTAACTTTTTTTCACGGGTACTGCCTCTTGCGAGGAGTTGACAAATCCTCCAAGTGTAATTCTTGTCATGAAAAGTGCTTTCTCAAATTAGCCGTTCAGATTCGGCTTAAAACTGAAGGTCCCCGCTATCTCTGACAACATTACTCGACCACAGGAATCGTTGAGAATTGTAAGTCACTAGGCCTGGGTTCTCTTCGGATTGCTACGCCACCTAATTTATTATTCATTTATTTATTTCTTACAGTGTAGCATATTTTTGATCTAAAAATAGGACATTACCTTTAAGCTCTATAAAATAAAAAACTAAACCATGACCAAAAGAATATCTAGCGTGCGTGACTTTGGAAATATGTTTATTGATAATTTGCAAAGCATATAAGCGAATCTTATATAAACACAACAGCGCAGCGACTGAACGCTTACAAACGACATGAATGAAAAACGTATTAGAAATTAAATTGTATTTCCACGCAACATTAAATAAACAAAGATTACTTAACACAACACGAGTTTTCGTGTTGAAATACGATTTTAATATTTTTATCCATAAATTTTGAAAAAAAATTCCTCTATATGGACTTTTAAGTTTTTCTAGAAAATAGAACAATTAAGTGGAACTTCTTTTTTTGTATATTACATCCACAGATATTTTTAAAATTTATAACATAAATAGAGGCAGTTCGGTGACACTATACACTTGATTTGATAATTTTAATATATATTAAATGAATGTAGGCTTTCATGTGGGAATGCAATTAATTTAGTTGATTGATTACCAATGTGCAGTGCATTTATCATTTTTAATCGTTTTATTGTGTGTTATGTTATGTTTAGAAACGTATTTTGAGATTAGTTCCATGCTTGTATTTAAATAGGATAAAATATGGTTATCCAATTTCTTTGGCTTAATTTAAGAATTTTCTAGAAAAATTTGTTAAAAATGTTGTAGTTTATTAACTTCCCATAGGAAGTTATTGTAATCGGTCCAATTCGTTGAATTGAAAATTTCGACATTTCTCGACGTTTCACGCCCCCTAGAGTCGAAATAAAAGATTATCAGAGAGATATCTGTGAGTGCGTGTGTACGTACAATGTACAATGTATCGGGTGATTTTTTAAGAGCTTGAGAACTTTTTTTTAAAAAAAAACGCATAAAATTTGCAAAATCTCATCGATTCTTTATTTGAAACGTTAGATTGGTCCATGACATTTACTTTTTGAAGATAATTTCATTTAAATGTTGACCGCGGCTGCGTCTTAGGTGGTCCATTCGGAAAGTCCAATTTTGGGTAACTTTTTCGAGCATTTCGGCCGGAATAGCCCGAATTTCTTCGGAAATGTTGTCTTCCAAAGCTGGAATAGTTGCTGGCTTATTTGTGTAGACTTTAGACTTGACGTAGCCCCACAAAAAATAGTCTAAAGGCGTCAAATCGCATGATCTTGGTGGCCAACTTACCGGTCCATTCCTTGAGATGAATTGTTCTCCGAAGTTTTCCCTCAAAATGGCCATAGAATCGCGAGCTGTGTGGCATGTAGCGCCATCTTGTTGAAACCACATGTCAACCAAGTTCAGTTCTTCCATTTTTGGCAACAAAAAGTTTGTTAGCATTGAACGATAGCGATCGCCATTCACCGTAACGTTGCGTCCAACAGCATCTTTGAAAAAATACGGTCCAATGATTCCACCAGCGTACAAACCACACCAAACAGTGCATTTTTCGGGATGCATGGGCAGTTCTTGAACGGCTTCTGGTTGCTCTTCACTCCAAATGCGGCAATTTTGCTTATTTACGTAGCCATTCAACCAGAAATGAGCCTCATCGCTGAACAAAATTTGTCGATAAACACATTTCGAACCGAACACTGATTTTGGTAATAAAATTCAATGATTTGCAAGCGTTGCTCGTTAGTAAGTCTATTCATGATGAAATGTCAAAGCATACTGAGCATCTTTCTCTTTGACAACATGTCTGAAATCCCGCGTGATCTGTCAAATACTAATGCATGAAAATCCTAACCTCAAAAAAATCACCCATTACATACATACATTCATACGTCCGGTCCGTACGTTCGCGACGTTTTTTTCGTCGTCCATAGCTCAAGAACCAGAAGTGATATCGACTTCAAATAAATTTTGTTATACAGATAATAATACAGAAAAATGCAGAAAGGGATCTCAAAAAAATTGAGTGGGTGGTTTTTTTTAACATATCAATGTAAAAAAAAGGTGAAATTTTTGGTTAACCCTAAATATCTCATGAACCAATGACGCTAGAGACTTGAATTAAATTTTAAATTATATATTGTAACATGATACAAAAGAAGTACATTTTTGGGAAAAAAAACCAATTAACGGTTTTTTTATAAATCAAAAAAACTGAAAAAAAAATTGGTCAAAATGGTTTTATCTGCATATTAATTTTTTGCAACAAAAAATAACGTTTTTGACTTCTGATTAAATTTTGAGAAAAATCTAATTGTAAGTTTTTTTATAAAAAATAAAACCTAACAAGAAAATTAATAAAAGTTGGTAAAAAATTGACTTTCGACTCAAATATCTTTTCAAAAATTTGAGATATTGGCTTCAAACTAATTTTGTCTTATAAAAACAATGTTTTCGACATTCACTAAAATTTTGAGAAAAATCGAATTGACAGTTTTTTGTACACAAAATAAAAACCTAAAAAAAAAAATACTAAAACTTTGTAAAAATTTACTTTCGACTCAAATATCTTTTCAAAAAGTAAAAATATTGGCTTCAAACTTATTTTATCCCACACAAAATATTGTTTTCGACACTCAGTAAATTTTTTGTAAAAATCCAACAGTCCGTTTTTTCATACAAAAATAAAATCTACAAAAAAATTGGTGAAAATTGATGTGTGGTTCTCGATATCTCGTGAACAATAGACGATATTGACTTCAAATTAATTTCATTCATCCAATTTGTATTTGTTTATATAAGAAATTAAAACTTTTAAGAAATGCTACAAAAATTGGTAAAAATTGGTTTTCGACTAAATATCTCGTTAACAAAAAAATATTTTAAAATAAAACTATTTGCATATGATGCAAAATTTTGTTAGCAAATTTATTTTTTTTTTTAGAATAATTCAACTTACAATTTTTTTTAACAAAACACAAAAACCTACAAACCTTTTATGCAAGACAAATCGGCAGACGGAATGGGAAGTTGTCAGTGTGAATCGGATCCCAGCTTCTTTTTATTTAATGTTTTTACTTGCGACGTATACGATCAAAACCTATAAACCATTTTTCGATTGATTTTAAGCTTGGAAATTATAGTTTTAAGCAAATAAATTTGTAAGACGTTTTCTTTAAAATACTTTTTATTTTTGCATTTCTCAAAAAAAAGCACCCGGTGCCAACATAAAATAATTATTTTGTTTTTAAATTAATCTTTACATGTCAGCATTTTTGAACGAAATACAAATAAAAAAGTATATTTAAAAACAATAAATAACTGCGCACTAATAATATTTCTAATCAAATAATTGAAAAATGTTATATAAATAAAACATACACTTTTAAAAAAATTAAGTTTTTGGTGGGAAATTAAATGGCATTTAAGTTATTTAAAGTCAACTTATTTTGCATTGTATATTCTTCAATTTTAAAATAAAGTTATTATTTTTAGTACTCTTGAGCAAGTTCGTGCGACCCAGCTGTGCATTTGAATCACTCTTGATTTTATGTCAAAAAGTGCAGTTTCATTCATGCTTCTAACCTCCTTTAACTTTTAAAGAAAAGTATCAATGTATTTTTATTTATTTAGTGAAGTAATTTGTATATATTAAAATTCAGTGAAAAAGTAAGTATACGCAAGAGTGTACTTAGAGTAAATCTGTTGGTTGTTTTCTTTTTGTACTGTGTCAATAAACACAATGCTATATTATGAGCAGTTATTTCAAAGTATCATTATGAAGTTTTAATTCCACGATCAAAGTAAAGAGCCAACGCGTTGACTCTCTGACGTCACCAAACAATCAACATTTTCTCTATTAACGCATCGTCAACGTTCACAGGTTCAATGCATAAAACAAGTCAATGTTTTATAAGACATAAAACCTTGACTACACGAAACGACACCCCTTGTCAATGTTGTCCCAAACTGCGTTGACGCCGCGTATGTGAGTCAACGTGACGTTTAATTAACTCTGTCAACGCGTTAACCTACAAAACATTGCCGATCACAAGATTTGACAAAATAATGTTTATGTGTCATTTAAGGCTGGAAAAGAATATTTACATTTTTAAACATAGCATATTTTTGGGCAGATTTAAATTTTACATCTAATAAAATAAAAATCTTTACAGTAGGACAATTCAAAACAAAAGTTGACGTTTTTTAATGAACTTATAATGTTTGTTAAATTACAGCATGTATAATACTATCAAAAAACTTTAAAATACTGTTAAGAATTTGTCGTATTAAATAAAAATCATATAACTAGTAAGGGTGTTTTTACTAGTTGAACTTCTAAACCCTCCCAAAAGTTTAATGTTATTGAAAGTTGGTTTGAATTTTTGATTATTATTTGGAACCAATATAAGTAAAAGAAGTCTCACCGATATTGATGGTAATATGATGGTATTTGAAGGGAAATATATTTACCTCAAAGACGACCACAGCTTTTTAAAGGGTGTGTTTTTAGTCTAACCTTTGATTCCATCTGATTAAACGTTGAACATAATTTGACTTTGAAACAAATTTAGCTTTTTTTCCGGAAATATTTTTAATTAATCGCTACAAATAACAATGGTTAACATTCATCTGTTGCCAGTCTGTCACTGCACATAACCATTGGCGCTTTCAAGGCTTTTGGTTCTGATAGCAACTATACTATTTTTAAACATGGAAAAACAAAACAAAATAAAACTCACCTGTATTTTAAAATTAATTTATAAAACAATGTGTCAACTTCATTTTTATACTGTACGTTGCTACAATATGAAAAATATGCATTGACCCGGTACAAAATTCTGCCCTTTCAACGTTCGGACACAGTTGTTGCGATGACCGACGGCCGTCCCAAAAACGAGTCATCGTGTCCCAATACCATTAGTTCACACATTACACGGTCACTGTAAAAGAGTCAACTCGTTAACTCAAAAATGGATGCCAACGTGAGTATCAATGTGCTCGTCAACCCGTTGAGAGCATTTTTCGTTGAAGATTACACGTTCGTGACACCCTTGCCACAGATTTTGACGTCATTTTTATGTCAGAGAGCGAACACTGTCACCGTTTATGTTGATTGTCTAATAGTAGCTTAAGACATTATTTGGCCGTCTGCATAAAACGGAGACTTCTCCGTTTACTCCTTGTAAATTCTCACCTTTTTCATACCAAAAACAGATATCAGAGAAACTGATTTTTAGCTAAGGTGGCCCGTTTCATTTATAAAATGCTTCCAATGATACATAAATAACAATATTAATTAAAGAATTTTAGTTTTACTTTCTGTTATTTCTTTTTTAAAACAAATTTACAAAAAAAAACTAATTACTCTACGGAAAAATAAAACTGCTTGTAACCTCTCTTTCAATTTATAGACTTTTCCACGTTAACTGTCATGCAAATAATATTAAAAATGTAGATATAATTTTATTAATATTTTAATACTATTGACATACATACATATTTTTCTCTCTGATTTTATGAACGATACATGATATTTAAAATAAAAACAAAAAGCTTTTAGAATAGAACCAGAACAATGTTTGAATTTAATTTGTGTACCTACCCAAAGGGGTAACATATAATGCACATAATGAAGGTTACTCTATAAAAATAAAATTAAGTTTAAGATTTTCCTAGGAGGGTGAAATAGACTCAAAGTTAAAAATCCAATAATTTCGAGTTATAAAAAAGGAATTTGTTTCCAAATGATGGCCTCAACGAAAATTAAGCTAATATGTTTATTTAAATGATTTAATTTCTTTAAATGTGTATTAAAAAATAACCATACACAAATATTGGAAACTCAGGTCTATGTTGACAATTTTGGAACTTCAGATTAAAGCGTTAAAAACTAAAACTAAATTTGGAAGAATGTAATAATTTTGAGGACAAAAAGCTTAAAAGTAACTTATTGAACCTTCAGAATGAAATTCAAATCTATTACAATTTTCTTCAAGTTTGAAAACGAAATAAAAACAAACCAAAAGCAACGTCCTTTTCTTCGCAGTGAAATAAATATCTAGTATTTTCATTTAAGTTTCCGGAAGTCTAAGCAGTAACCAAATGGTTGTAACTATTGATAGTAGATGTTGGTTTAAGTTGATTCTAATAACATAACCCTGTATCTCTGTAAATGAAGCTTGTATGTGCATCTATTCAAGTTTCAGAGCACTATTTGCAACCAAAATACACCTAGTCAAGTTTATAGGCTAAATTTTCTATCGTGTTTAACAATATAATTGGCACTTAAAAGGTTCCCTTGGAAAACTTTGGTAATGGGAAGAAAATGCGATGAAATTTGGAATGCATAATAATGGGCTTTTGTTCTGGGGAAATTATTTTTAAGGGTGGTTTTCACTTCAACATACAATTGTTCCAGAGAAATTAAATTCCCACTGGCTATTGTGAATAACATTTTTATAGGAAATTCTTCACATTTTCAAAAAATGTCAAGTTAAATGAAGTCGAAATACACCATAAACCTCGCATTTATTTTTTGGGAAACTTGTGTCTTATTTCAATAAGCAAAATTTTGAGCTTTCAAGAAACAGTGCAAAAATAAAAGTATATTCAGTTTTATTAAAATGGGATGAATTCCAATTGAAATTTTATTCAAGGTAACCAACACATTCTTACTCAATGAAACATATCCAAAATCTCTAGGGAAATTTCGTTTCTTTTCAAATCTTGTATGGTATTGTAAATATCCATCTTTGTATATGAAAAGGTATATACAAAGGTAATGGGAACAAAATGCGGTGAAGTATGGAAGGCATAATATTGATTTTTTTGTTCTGGAGAAATTATTTTTGAGGATTCTTTTTACTTTAACATGCAATTGTTTTAGGGAAATTAAATTCAGACAGACTATTGTAAATAACATTTTTATAGGAAATGTTCACATCTTCGAAAAATGGGAAATTGAATAAATCGAAAATATTTCTCGGAAAACTTGGCTCTCATCTCAATAACCAACATTTTGAGCTTTCAATAAACAGTGCAAAGCTTAAGGCACTTCCATGGGGTAAATTCCAATTGAAATTTTATTCAAGCCAAACACCACATTCTGACAAAATGGAACCTTTGTTTTCATATACAAAGATGGAACATATCCGAATTTTTTATTGAGTTTTTCAATTTTCTCAGAAATTTTTAATACACCACTATTTTCGTGCAATCTTGAAGTTGAGAAATGCCATAGCAGGTCTAACATCATTTTCAAAGTTTTGTTTTGAGATATTTGTAGTTTATTAATATGCGACATGGCACACCTTCCCCAGACTGGACATGCATAAAGAATAATTGCTTGAAAAATGACTTTGTAGATAGTAATTTTATTATGATTACTTAAACATGAACGTCGAAAAATCAATGGATATCACATTCTAGTTGCTAAACTTATTTTATTTAATGTATTATTCACATGGATTCGGTAGGTTAATGTCTTGTCTAAATATACACCAAGATACTTGACAGAATCAACCCACGGAACATCTGAATTATTAATTTTCAAGTTACTTAACGGTAAAGCACAAGCTTTTCTTTTTCTCGTGAAAAAGATAGCTTGTGTTTTCTCTGCGTTAATCTTTATCTTCCACGATTCAAAGTATTGAAGTATAGTATCAAGTGCGTATTAAAGAGAACTTTCGATATTATACCCTAATTCATTTGAGCTAAATATAGCAGTGTCATCAGCGAACTTAGTTTGTTTTGCAGTTAAGAAGGTCTGGTAAATCGGAAACATAAACAATGTATAAGAGAGGTCCTAAAACTGATCCTTGCGGAACTCCTGAATATATATTTTTGGAACTAGAACAAATATTATTTAAGTTTATTTTAAATGTTCTCCCTTGCAAAAAGTTTTGAACAAACTTAATAATGTAATCCGGACAGCAAAAAAGTTTGAGTTTGTAAAGAATTCCTTCATGCCATATACTATCAAATGCTTTTTCTACATCTAAGAGTACAAGACCAGTAGATTGCTTTACAGAAAATTTATCTTTAACATGATTACATAGGTATACGTAAAACTTGATGAGAAGTATTATGTCCTTGTCTAAATCCAAACTGGTTGTTTGGTATAATATGGTTGTTTTCAAGAAAATTTAATAACTTAGTTTTAATCACTTTTTCCAAGATTTTACTAAGGTTGCTTAAAAGACTTATTGGACGATAGCTACTAGCTTTATTTGGTGGTTTTCCTGGTTTAAGTATAGGGAAATTCTTGCCATCTTTCAAGTTTCTGGGAAGTACTGCAATTTGATACAAGCGTTAACTATGACGTAAATAAAACGGACAGCAATTTTTGGCAGCTCCTTCAGGTAAATATTTTGTATGCTGTCAAAACCTGCAGATTTTTTTTTTATTCGCAAATTGCTAATAAAATACTCAATATTTTCTCCTGAAACATAGACATCTGCCGGTAAGGGCACTACTGTATTACTCAAAGTATTTACCGAATCAGTAACTGCATTTGTTACCGTGCTTACTTGTGCTAACATAGGATTGTTGAAGTTTTGCGCAAATGTATCAGCGAAAATATTTGCTTTTTCTTCATGGGTAACAATAAGACAGTCATTATTTTCAAGATAAGGTATGGATCTATTCTTGTTTTTTAAGACCTTGGCGATGTTCCAAAAAGGTTAAGAATTTGGCTCAAGGGAACTGAGCTTATTGTTCCAAGAGTTGTTTCTGAATTTTGTGATCTCAAAAGATATTTTCTTCTTAAGATTTTTCATTAAATAAAAGTCATTATCATGTTTGTACCTAGCCCATTTTCTTCTAATATAGTTTCTTTGCTTTATGTAATTAATTACATAACTTATATTATTATTATTATTATTATTATTGTTGTAAGTATGATTATTATTGATTATTAGTAGGTACTATTTATTATTATTTATTTTTATTGGTAGGTATCATTATTATTTGTAGGTATTATGCTTATTAGTGTATTATTTTTACTATATTATTATTACTATTATCATTGAATAATTACAAATAGAAGTGGACACCGAACATTGCTCAAACGACCATGCGACTTATGAGCACCCAGTGAGTACTATTAGTAGCTTGAATATCATTTTCATGATATTGGTTTTTGTATATGCTAATTTAAATGCTCAAAAGGTTTGTGTATACAAAGTCAAAAGGGATTAAAAAAGTCCTTTATTCAATGCTATTATTAATATTATATTGGTATTATACGAGTATTATTATGGATTATGATGATTATTATTATGTATTATTAGTATTATGTGAATTTATATTATTATATTATTAACTTCCCATAGGAAGTTATTGTAATGGGTCCGATTTGTCAAATTGAAAATTTTGACATTTCTCGATGTTTCAAGGTCCCTAGAGTCGAAATGAAAGATTTTTAGAAAGATGTCTGTGCGGAGTGTGTACGTACATACGTTCGTACGTCCGTACGTCTGTACGTTCGCGACGTTTTTTCGTCGTCCATAGCTCAAGAACCATTAAAGATATCGACTTCAAATAAATTTTATTATATAGATAATAAGGCAGAAATATGCAGAAAGGACTCTCAAAAAAATTGCGTTTGTGGTTTTTTTACAATAGCAGTTTAAAAAAAAAGTGAAAATTTTGGTTAAACCTAAATATCTCATGAACCAATAACGCTAGAGACTTGAATTAAATTTTATATTATATACTGTAACGTGATACAAAACAATTATATTTTTGGAAAAAAATCTAATTAACGGTTTTTTTTATAAATCAAAAAAAAAACTGAAAAAAAAAATTGTCACCTCGAAAATTTTGCGACTTAAATATGATTCATCTCCAAAACAATTTTGTGCAACGAAGAATAATGTTTTTGACATCTGATTAAATTTTGAGAAAAATCTAATTGACAGTTTTTTTTATAAAAAATAAAATCCTAAAAAAAAATTACTCATAGTTGGTAAAAATTGAATTTCGACTCAAATATCTTCTCAAAAACTTGAGATTAAGTCTTCAAACTTGTTTTATCTTATAAGAAATATTGTTTTCAACATTCTGAAAAATGTTGAGAAAAATCGAATTGACAGTTTAAAAAAAAATAAAAACCTAAAAAAAATTAATAAAAGTTGGTAAAAATTGATTTTCGACTCAAATATCTTTTCAAAACTTTGAGATAATGGTTTCTTAGTAGTTTTAACTTATAAGAAATATTGTTTTCAACATTAGGAAAAATTTTGAGAAAAATCGAATTGACAGTTTTTTTACAAAAAATAAAAACCTAAACAAAAATTTAAAAAAGGTGGTAAAAATCGATTTTCGACTCAAATATCTTTTCAAAACTTTGAGATATTGGCTTAAAACTACTTTTATCTTTCAAAAAATATTGTTGTCAACATTCAGTTAAATTTTGAAAAAAATCGAATGTTCAGTTTTTTTACAAAAATTAAAAACCGAAAAAAAAATTTAACAATAGTTCGTAAAAATTGATTTTCGACTAAAATATCTTTTCAAAATTTGAGATAATGCCTTCTAACTAATTTTAACTTATAAGAAATATTGTTTTCAACATTCGATAAAATTTTGAGAAAAATCGAATTGACAGTTTTTTTTTACAAAAAATAAAAACGTAAAAAAAAAAACAATACTAAAACTTGGTAAAAATTTACTTTCGACTCAAATAGCTTTTCAAAAACTCCAAATATTGGCTTCAAACTTATTTTATTTCACGGAAATACTGTTTTCGATATTCCTATATCATTCGATATAAAAATCCAACAGTCCGTTTTTTCATAAAAAAATAAAATCTACAAAAAATAGTACGCAAATTTGGTGAAAATTTATACATATAGACAAACTTTTAAGCAAGACAAATCGACAGACGGGATGGGAAGTTATCAGCGTGGGTCGCATCCCAGCCTCTTTTTATTTTAGGTTTCCTACAAAGTTATGGTTAACTATGCTAGTTTTATGAATTTTTGTCTAGCTTTAAGATAGATTTAAGAATGAATGAATAAAAATGAATTAAAAAAAAAAAACATACAAAGAGACACTCGATAGGTACATACATTACATGTCACAAGTCTTTAAAGAAGTCATAAACAAGAATTATCCTCATTTTTTTAAACCACCAACAATTTATAATCTTCTATCTGCACAACAACAGATAAGAAGGAAAGGTACATACACCCTCTCGACACAGGGCAGAGTATTGACTTTATTATTATTTTATAGACGAGCAGTGGAATGTGTATATTTTCTTAATAGAAAACAACTCAAACGCTGCACGATGACTATAGCAACGGCGCATATAGCCTCAATAAACAAACCAATAAAATTAATTTAAACTTAAAGAAAATGTAAGACTCTGGGTTAGGAAATTCTTTTCCTGTTGTCTTTAGCTCGACCAACTAACTCTCGTTCGAACCTTTTTAGTTCTTAAAATTTGATAAATAAGTGAATTTAGGGACACCACTTATATGTCTTTGTTTCACCCTACTCCAACATACCAATAAGTTCAAGTGTAGAATAATGTCAAGGGTGTTATGAAACCATCACCAGCTTTAATGACCGATTCACGTAAATGTCTATTTCGAAGCTGCGTGGTAAATCAGCCCTTGGACGAACAAACTGTGAAAATACCACAACTAGCCATTGCACAACTTTAGCCAACAATAATAGCAACAACAGCAACAACAACAATAATTCTAGTAATAACAATAAACTAACCAAGTCCTCCTACATACCTCAGACGTCACTGCTGAAAATCGAACCATTTGTTCCTAGTCTCAATGCAAGACTCCGCCGACCAATACACAGATCTTACAGCACTCTTAGTTCTAGTTACTTTAAGAAGCTCACGAATCAACAAAACCATCATCGTTTGAACGGACCAAATGCTGAAGCTCTAAAAGCACGAGGTAAAGAAGTCACATCATTCCAAAGGCAAAGATCTAAATCATCGGGTTCATCATCGTCTTTGGTTAATCAATCGGTGGCAGCAACTGTTGTTACCCAGCAACCGAATGGAGTGTGTCGAATTGTACGGAGTCCTAAGGAGCAGGAAAAACTCCCGGATCGCATCAACTACGACCGTCGTGGATTGGGAGCTATTCCCATTTTCGAGAACGAGCAAAATCTCAGGTTACTTTCGTTGCAGCACAATCTAATAAATGTTTTTCATATTCCACAGCAAGGTGAAAGTAGTGTCGATAAGCAACAGCAGGGCCAGCAACCTGATGATGAAGGTGCGAATGGAAAGGTGGACAAAGATACAAACATTAACATAAATAACAACAACTCAAAGGCCAAATTATCAAATAATACTCGCAACTCAATAAGCAAGAGATCTTCATCGCCACTGGTCAATGCCGGTCCTTCGAACTCAAATCCTCTCCATCCGACCAGGTTCAGCCCGTCGTCGCAAGGAAGTGAAGGCATTAGAACCAATCGCTTGCTCATCAAAAACTCCATAATTCTGAATACTTCTTCGAATACAATAAACACCATGAAGAAATCGAAGAGCTTCATCTCAAACTACTCCAAGCATCTGTCGAGCTTAAGGAAAAACCTTCATTCCAAATGTTCGGTGGCGCGACCTGTGGACAGCACTGTCCGGCAGTCACCAGGTTCACTCGATGTGAGCCCTTGCGAGAGTCCCGTAGATGTCCTCAATGTAAAAAACAACCAGTTGCTTACTTCGTATGGTGAAATATTCCAGAACTTGGTCTTTCTTGATCTCTATGACAACCAAATAGAAAAAATCTCTAACCTGGATGGACTGACCAATCTTACGGTTTTACTTTTGGGTAAGAACCGCATAAACGATATGACGGGTTTGGCTTCTTTGAAGAATACGCTGCGAGTCCTCGATTTGCATGGCAATAGAATAACATCCATCGGAAACAAGATAAACTGCCTCCAAGAACTGAAATCCTTGAATCTAGCCGGTAATCAAATTAGGCACATAAACCAGAACGACTTCATGGGCTTAATGAACCTTCGCGAGTTGAACTTGAAGCGCAACAAGATAAAACGAGTAAACGGGTTCAATCACTTGACCAGCCTCGAACGCCTGTGGCTGTGCCACAACGATTTGCACAAGGTCGAGGACATGTCATCTATAGCCAAAGCCATAAACCTTCTCGAAGTCACCATCGAGAATAATCCGGTATCGCTGGCTGGAGACTGTGTCTCGTTTCTGGTGAGTTATTTGCCTAAACTGCAAATGCTAAGCCAAATGCCAATAACTGAGCAGGTACGTCGCGCAGCCATGGCCTGGCGCCGAAATAAGGAACTCTCTGACAGCAACTATTCCAATCTGTCGTCAGATGTTTTTAGCAGTATTCGAAGGGAGGAGGTGATTTCAAATGCTCGAACTAACTGGGAATTGCTTCGTTCACAGCAGACCCTTCATAAGAATTTGACATCAATAGCAAATACCGTTCCAGTTTTAATTCCTCCATCTCAAGAGACTGTTTCCACTGCGCCTGCGGTTGTGGCAGCGGAAATCCAACAGGAAGCTGTCAAACTCCCACCTATTCAGGGTCAAAAGCAAAATCCTTTCGGATCGAATGAGCCATCGGAAAAAACACACTCATCTGCTTCTAGTTTGGGACCAAACGTCGACTCATCTTCCAGCTATTTTAGCTCGGACAATGAAGATCGTGACTTATCAACACGTCCCAAGGGAAAACGGCAACGAGAGAACGAGCATGTTGACTCACAAGAAACTGATCCTGCAACAATTAACAAGGAAAACAAGGAAGAGAATAAGCCTACTGAGCACGAAGAAACGGTTGAGCAATCAATGGATCCAGTAATGACATTAGTAGTGGATTCTTCACCCACCGCCATTCAAGATCCTTCGGTAGTGATTGCGTTGCAATCGACTGTTATAAACGGCAGCACCGTATTAAACCCAGATAAATCTTCATCGCCGTTGTCGTCGTCATCGTTGGGAGCCGCAACAGTCTCGACGAAGTTAGGAGTAGCAGTAGCAGCATCTAAATCACAGCAACATAGAAACCCTTCGATGAGCCTTGCGGTTAATGGCAACATTAATTCTGGCATTTCATCTAATCCAAATGTCACAGCAAAACGCTACATGCATGGGAGTCTAACGAGATCCCAAACAACAAAGCCTGCTACAGCCGTCACCGTTGCTGCCGGCAATCGGACACATGCACAACTAATCCACAACAACTCGACAGCAAATAATGTAGTTGCAGCCTCCGGGTCAGGTAATGGCAGTGGTTCTTCTTCGAATAACAACGGTGGCGGCGGCGGCGGCTTGGCATCGTCCTGCAACAATGGAGCCTCCTCCAATGCCGGCGGAAGTAAAACATCGACAGCAACTTCTACCACCAATATAGCTTCCTCAACTTCCACAACAGGGACTACCAACGCTAAGCAGGCAGTGGAGCGAGAACGCGAACAGGGAGGCGATTACTTGATAGAGATATGCGGTCGTTATTTGAATGTCTACGGAACGGGAGCATTACGTTTTATTGATAAGCAATGGAGCGCTCAGAAGGCCGGCGATGTGCACACACTAAATTTTAGCTATATCAACTTCAATAGCATCACTGCGGTACTCGGAAGGGTCAAAGCTCGGTTTCCACACGCGGAGCACTTTGTTTTCCGCGAAACGAATATCTCGTGCCTTGGCCAATTGAACGCAATGGCCGAACTGCAAGGCATCACCTCCCTGACCATTGATTCGGAAGGGAACCCCATTTGCGCCAAGGAATGGCGACTCTATGCAACCTACCGACTATCGCACTGGGGCTTAAAGACCATAAACGGACAGGAAGTGAACGAGGACGAGATTAGCGCTGCACAGCAGTTGTACGTTGGCCTATCGGATTTGGTGTTGTGGTCGATGCCAGATGGGATGTTGCAGCCCTTACTGGGACGCCTCAGACTCGAGGAGAATTGCTCGTCGAGCAAGTTGACACCCAAAGAATGGTTACTAAAAGCCGACAATGCTTTGAAGGTCGTTGTGGGAAAAGAGGCCTTACAATGGAAGAAACCCCCAAGTGGAGACTTTGAGAATAGCACGACCAGAGAACGAGGCCGGATGCACTTTTCTCTAATGATTGAGAATACGTGTAATGCTGTGGAAAAACTTAATGCGTTGGAGGAATTGTGGCCTAGTTTATTGTTGGACATTATTAGAAACACTTTGTTGGATTATTCACAACTGGATGTTTATTTAAAAAATTTGATGGCGGAGATTATGACTAAGTGAAACAAATCATTGCATACAAAAAGGAGATTGTATTCGTTATTATTAAAAGAAGGTGTGTGGAAAAGAAAGTTCGAAATAAATTTAAATATTTGGTAGCATAATTGAAAAAAAATGTTGTTTTGATTTAGTTTCCCTTTAGAGACTTTTGAAAACTCCTTAGACGCATCCGAATCCATTTCTGTTAAACTTAATTTAACCACTCAGTATTTTACATTGTTCATCCGTACGTTCGCGACGTTTTTTTCGTCGTCCATAGCTCAAGAACCATTAGAGATATCGACTTCAAATAAATTTTATTATACAGATAATAATGCAGAAAGATCCAAAAAGGACTCTCAAAAAAATTTCGTTGGTGGTTTTTTTACCATAGCAATTTAAAAAAAAAAAGATGAAAATTTTGGTTAACCCTAAATATCCAACGAACCAATAACGCTAGAGACTTGAATTAAAATGTTAAATTATATATTGTAACGTGATAAAAAAGAAGTATATTTTTGGAAAAAATTACAACTAACGGTTTTTTTTATAAATCAAAAAACTGAACAAAAATATTTGTCACCTCGAATATTTGACGAAGAAATAAAAATTGTATTTTCAAAATAATTTTATGCAACGAGAAATAAAGTTTTTGACATCTGGTAAAACTTTGAGAAAAATCGCATTGACAGTTTTCTTACGAAAAATAAAAAAGATACAAAAAAATTAATAAATGTTGGTAAAAAATTGATTTTCGAATCAAATATCTTTTCAAAAATTTGAGCTTATGGCTTCAAACTAATTTTATCTTATAAAAACTAAAAAAGCTAAGAAAAAATTACTAAAAGTTGGTAAAAATTGATTTTCGACTCAAATATCTTTTCAAAAATTTAAGATATTGGCTACAAGTTAACTTTATTTTATAAAACAATAGTTTTCAACATTTAATAAAATTTTGAGAAAAAACGAATTGACAGTTTTCTTCCAAAAACTGAAATCCTAAAAAAAACAGTACTAAAACTTGGTAAAAATTTACTTTGAACTCAAATATCTCTTCAAAAATTAAAAATAGTGGCTTCAAACTAATTTTATCACACAGAATGTTTGAACATTTGGTAAAAATTGATGTTCGGTTCTTGATATCTCGTGAAAATAATAGATATTAACTTCGAAGTAATTTTATTCATCCAATTTGTATTTGTTTATATATGTAGGAATTAGGAACTTTTAAGAAATGCTACTAAAATTGGTAAAAATTGGTTTTCGACAAAAAATCTCGTTAACATATGTAAATAGATTTTGAAATCAAACTATTTCATTATATGCAAAATATTGTTGGTAATTTTTAAATGTTAAGAATTATTTAACTGACAACTTTTTTAACAAAACACGAAAACCTACAAACCTTTTAAGCAAGACAAATCGACAGACGGGATGGGAAGTTATCAGTGTGGGTCGCATCCCAGCCTCTTTTTTAATATAAAGTTTGAACGTTGACATTATGTGCGAAGCACTACATCATTGAAATGAAAACCACATGAGTTGTTGCAATGATATCGATTCTTTTGAGGTAATTTTCGACCACTTTTTCACACATATTAAGCGGTATCTCAGCCATAACTTGACGAATGTTGGTTTTTAAGTGATCAAGAGTTAAAGGTTTATCTGCATAAACAAGGTCTTTGGCGTAGCCCCACAAAAAAAAGTCCAGCTGTGTCAAATCGAATGATCTTGGTGGTCAGTTGATATCGCCACGACGAAAAATTATTCAGCCAGAAAATGTCTTGCAATAAAGCCATATTCGCTGATGTTGTGTGGCATGTGGCACCGTCTTGTTGAAACCACATATTCTCCAAGTCGTACCTATTCTTTAATAGCAGGCAAAAAAAAGTCGGTTATCATATGACCATAACGCACCGAGTTGACGGTGACAGTCGTTCCATCGTCGTTTTCGAAGAAGTAAGATCCAATCACACTGCAGGACCAAAGAGCGCACCAAAAAGTGACTTTTTGTGGATACAATTACTTGAGGATTGAGTGAGAAATGTGCTTCGACGCTGAAGAAAATTTTGTTTGAAAAATTGCCGTCCACCGCCTGTTCTTCAAGCACCCATTCGACGTATCTACGACATTGTGAATGGTCAGCTGGCTTCAGTTGTTGTGTGAGCTGGACTTTATATAGATGTATGTAGGTGTAGATCCAAATGCAAAATACACCATTATATGCCATAAGAAAGTCCTTATTCCTGAGAACGACGAGGAATCGACAAATTCGGGTCTTCGGCAACACTTTCACTTACAGCAGCGATATTTTCAGTGTTACGAGCGAAACGATGATACACAGGCCTTAGGCCTTACAATATTTGTTACCAATACAATTTTGTCAATTGCTTGTGCAGTTGGGCGAATATGTAAACCATAATCTCCTCTTAAAGCGCGATATGTGGCTGTGGCAGAATCACCATTTTTGTAGTAGGTTTTAACAATTTGTATGCGTTGTGCGATAGTTAAGCGATCCATTTTCGTAAAAGTCAGACTTTCTCTTTTAGTAAAATTTCCTAAGTTAATTATAACATAAAAAATATACATATATGTATGTACTTACATACATACATAATTAAATTCAAGAATTCTTATTTTAATTTTACAAAAAAGACGTTCCTATATAATATTTTATAATATAAGTACATTTCTCTATGGCTGCGTTCAATCTCAGACAGATAGGGTATCCGGATACCTTTTTGTTAGTGTTTTACGTGTAAAATAACAACTGATCAAAAACAGCTGAGATGTCAAAAAAGGAATCCAAAGGTATCCAAGAATGGGCAGGTTCAGCCGACATAAGGGACTTGAAAGTAAGGCAAGTTTCTTGCATCTGATTGGCCAGCTGCCAAAAAATTGCCTTCCAATTAAGGCAACTTCATTGGAAAGTTGACTGGAAAGTTAGGCAAGAAAAATCTCCCTTACTATCAAGTCAAGTCAACTTATGTCAAAATGACAATTAATCATGTTTTTTAATTCAACTAAAAGCTGAACTTTATTACTCAATGATTTATTTATTTTCTGCACAACTTCATTTAATGCTTTCTGTAAAAAGGTTAATTGTAAATTTGGAAAATACATAAGTAATATTTCTTTAAAATACAAAATACAAATCATGATAGACTTGTAGCTTGCCTGAGGAGTGTTTTGTAGAAAATAATGATTTTGGTAATTTTTGTATTATGAACTTGAAGTAGAAGTTTGTGAAGTAAAGTTCTGAATTTTAATTTCATGACACTTGAAAAACTATCTAGTTGCCTTGGTCCAAATTTACGTTCAAAGAATGAAGTTGTCTGCAAATGAAGTCCCTTATGTTGTCTGAACCTGCCCAATTTCTGGGGTATGTAGGTATCTGACAGAACAGCTGATTCAACACATGGTTGAATTTCAAGAAACTTGAAAATTGATTTCAGCTTTTTCTATTTGTTGGTAAACAAAAAGGTACAAAATGTTAGTTAAAGTTGTATTTGAGGATGTTCTGTACATAATAGAGGATGAAGAAGCTTTTTGCCTCCGAATTTTAGAAGGTAATTATGTTTTATCTTACAACAATTTTGACTTCGAAGCTTAAATGTTTCTCTGCTTTTTGTGAACAGCTGAAAGTTGTTTTTATTTTTTGACAGCTATCTCAATACAGCTATCCAACTCGTTCAACAAGGTATCTAAAAAGCCACCTATCCAAGATACCCTATCCAACACGAGATTGAACGTAGCCTATGAGTCGACGTCCGCTTTAATATGTTGGGCATTTGCATGGATTTTGCGAGCCTGTTCTATTCGCTCATGCGAGCTAGTTGAATTATCCGTCGGAATCTGCCTTACTTATCTGCTGTCACAATATAGCTTAGAGGCAAGTTGCATACAATTCATAATTGTATCGTCTCTAAGGGGCTTCATTTGCAGTCAACTTCATTCTTTTAACGTACATTTTGACCAAGTTAACTTGTTAGTTTTTCAAGTGTTATAAATTTCAAACTTGGAACTTTACTTCACTAACTTCTACCTACATTTTATCGTACAAAAACTACTAAAAAAACATTGGCTACAAAACACTCCTCAGCAATCACGACTTGCATTTTGTATTGTAAGGAAAGATTACTTATTTCTTTTCCAATTTTACAATTAAAACACACACAAAACATTAAATGGAATTGTGCAGAAAATAAATAAACCATAGAGTAATAAAGTTTAGCTTTCAGTTAAATGAAAAAAACAAGATCAATTGTCGTTATGACATACATAAGTAGACTTGCATTGATATTTAGGGAGATTTGTCTTGACTAACTTTCCAATAAAGTTGCCTTAATTGGAAGACAATGGGCAGGTTCAGACAACATAAGGGACTTCATTTGCAGTCAACTTCATTCTTTGAACGTACATTTTGACCAAGGCAACTAGATAGTTTTTCAAGTAGTGTCATGAAATTAAAATTCAGAACTTTACTTCACAAACTTCTACTTCAAGTTCATAATACAAAAATTACCAAAATCATTATTTTCTACAAAACACTCCTCAGGCAAGCTACAAGTCTATCATGATTTGTATTTTGTATTTTAAAGAAATATTACTTATGTATTTTCCAAATTTACAATTAACCTTTTTACAGAAAGCATTAAATGAAGTTGTGCAGAAAATAAATAAATCATTGAGTAATAAAGTTCAGCTTTTAGTTGAATTAAAAAACATGATCAATTGTCATTTTGACATAAGTTGACTTGACTTGATAGTAAGGGAGATTTTTCTTGCCTAACTTTCCAGTCAACTTTCCAATAAAGTTGCCTTAATTGGAAGACAATTTTTTGGCAGCTGGCCAATCAGATGCAAGAAACTTGCCTTACTTTCAAGTCCCTTATGTCGGCTGAACCTGCCCAATTTTTTGGCAGCTGGCCAATCAGATACTAGAAAATTGCCTTAGTCTCAAGTCCCTTATGTCGTCTGAACCTGCCCATTGTATGAACTATCAGCCAGATGGCAGATAGACGTTCCACTAAATTAAAAACCCGCAACATTTGACATGCGGAACAGAATTATATGAAAAAGAAAGCGTTAAAGTGAATGAAGTTCAGTGAAAATTGAAGAAAAATTTACCCCGATGAATTGCAGAATAGGGCAGTATGACAAATTATAGTAACACACCCAGTTGGATTTGAGCAACCGTCCGCTCTCTATAATCTATATGTTCTTATCGGATGCTTCTACTGGCAAGAGGTAAGTATTTCTACCTTAACTTTGTTAAATCTTCAAATTCGAGAAAAAACATTCAGGTAATTTTGTTTACTTTAATTTTTTAATTAAAACAACATCACTACCTCTAACATCTCTCTCAATTTGATTTAAAACTTTTTTTTTAACTAATCCTTCTTTGCTTTTAAATCCGCTGGTCCCTCTTCCTTACTTTGTGTTGCTTTATCTACATAAATATTCAATATCGCTTCAATGCCAGGATACAACACAAAATTCGTAGTTCGAATCTTTTTGTCTGTTAAATAAGAAGTCACCGAATTTGTATTGAATGCAATGTCCATGGCATCACTGTGCGTGATTTTGTCGATATTGCTGCGTCGAATTTTGATCACAGCATTTTCAAAACCATTAACCTTTAAAAAGAAAGCAAACGCAAATTTGTATACGAAAACCAACTATGATCTTTTGATTATATCATACCTTTATAGTTAAGTCTAATTGATATTCACTATCTACATCGGGCCATCTCTGTTCGAGAACATCTTTATCCCACTGAATGTCTTCTATTTTCTCGTTCAATCGATTCGGCGTTGAGATAAGTTTTGACCACAATTCGGATGCAAAGTGTGGAGCCATAGGTGCCAGCATTATAATCTGAGTGGCTAGGGCGCGTTCGAAATGCTTTCCATACTTTATCACATCTTTTGAAGCCCGCTATATAAACCAACCAAAATTAATTCAAAGCCTTTTGGAACCAAAGTAAAAACCTAGCACTTACTCTTATAGAGTTTGTGAGTCCCTGCATTTTAGATATGGCGACACTCAGCTGATGAGTGTGTCTGTAGTTGAAGGTGGCACCAGCCACATAATAATTTCGAGCATCGAAGAGCACTGAATCTTCTTTGATGAATTTTTCATCGGTTGGATTAAACTCGGGATTTGGTGGCTCTTGTCGCAGCTTGTGAAACGTGTCGATTGTTAGCCAAAGTCTTTTCTGCCAATTGAGGATTCCAGGAAAAGCTAGAAGAATGAAAACAAATTACAGGAATATATAACGCAAGTGAATTCATTTTTACTTGTAGTTGACCAGTTTCTATGAGACGTGGGCGCCACATCCGCCAGAATTATCAGTCTTGTGGTATCAGTGCCATATTCGTTGATCATATCCGATGGATCGACTCCATTAAACTTCGATTTGGACATTTTCTCCCATGACATAACGACGGCTTCTTTGGTATCCTTAGTGATGGCTTTGTTTTTCTTCGCATCAACTATGTCAACCTGATGAGCGAGTCTTATTGAATCCACAATCTAGTATCAAGTTAGTTTAAGTACTTACCTGATCCTCTGTTAGGTACTTTCCGCTGCCCTTCACCCGGAACGATCTTCCCATGACCATACCCTGCACCAGCAGTCGACTGAATGGCTCCGAACAAGAAACTAGTCCTTGAGAGTGCAGAAAATGATTCATAAACCTGGCATAGTACAAATGCAAGACTGCGTGTTCTTTGCCTCCAATGTACAGATCCACGGGCATGCATTTGCTTATCAGATCTTTATCAAAGATTTGATCTGGATTGTTTGCATCCAGATAGCGCAGATAGTACCAGGAGCTATCAACAAACGTGTCCATGGTGTCAGACTCTCTATGGGCATCACAATGTCCACACTTGGGACAATCCACTCTGAGCATTTCTTTCGTCTTCTCGACAGGAAGCTGAATTGGCAGATCTTTCTCTGGCACTGCCACTGGTCCACATTCAGGGCAGTGAATTATTGGAATCGGGGTGCCCCAGTATCTCTGCCGGGAGATAAGCCAGTCTTGCAGTTTTGAACTAACTTTGTACCCACCGATTTGAAGCTTTTTCGCTTTTTCCAGAATCGAATTACGACACGCTTTAAAAGCTACATCTTTGGAAACATCGAACTTTACATTTAATTGTGTGAAAAGATCTTTTTCGGACTCCATAAAACTAGGGGCAGCGAGGAAGACATCACACTTGGGGGCAAATTCAGCATCATCACTGTAGACAATAGGAATTGACTCCCCAGTGAAGGGATTCTTCACGAATTCAGGAGGATTTGGGGATTTCTTTAAATAGTGGGTGGTCTTGAGGACGAGATAGGCATTGGGATCCATTAAATGCTCAGGAGATTGGGTCCAAACGCGCAGTGGACCCAATTGAAATGCATAACCATCGCATTCGCCAATCCAATGGCGCTGTAGATTAATTATATCCCGCCAATCCTGCAACGTTGGATCATTCAAACCCTCTAGCAGCTCCTTGGCGAACTTTGTGGTTCGGATAAACCACTGTTTGAGGAGTTTTTTCTCGACTTTTGCTCCAGATCGCCACGAACAGCCATTGGCGTCGACTTGCTCATCTGCAAGGACAGTTTTATCAACTGGATCCCAGTTCACCAGAGCCTGGAAAGAAAGAAGTTTTTTTTAATGGGAAAGATGCGACATCGATTTTCATACATTACCTCATTCTGGTAAGCCAGACCCTGTTCGTGAAGCATCAGAAATAGTTTCTGTGTCCATTTGTAGTAATCCGGACAGCAGGTGGATAATTCGTGATTCCAGTCAAAAGAACAACCAAGTTTCTGAAGTTGATCCCGCATTTGTGTAATATTTTGATTTGTCCATGAGGCGGGTTCAATCCCCCTTTGGATGGCAGCGTTTTCAGCCGGAAGACCAAATGCATCCCACCCAATGGGATGAAAGACATTTTTCCCATTCATGCGATGGAACCGTGCAACTGTGTCACTTATGGCATACACTCGAACATGTCCCATATGAAGATTTCCCGATGGATAGGGGAACATGGATAGGACATAAAACTTATTCGAGGGAGCATTTTTATTGAACTGACCAGAACTAAGCTTCTGACGCCAATGTGATTCTATGTCACGTTTTACTGAGTTTGTGAGCTGATCCACCTGAAAAAGAAATTAGATTCAAACCAAGTTCTTACAGCGTTTTCATTTTTTGTAGGTACGTACATCGAAACCAGTGCAACTCTGTGAGACTAGACGATATATTGTCGAAAGAGAGACACGTAATTTACTTGCTTGTGTATATTTTAAGAGAATTTGCATTTTATTTAATTATTAATTTTTAAAGAATTAATTGAAATTGAATTCAGTTACTGAGCAGCACATTTCGAAATTAAAAAAACTCTTCAGTGGTCAGTGTCACTGTCACTGTCACGCAAATGTCACTTTTCGGCTTTTCGCAGTTGCGTATTTCTCTTTGATCAACAGATGTTTTGCATTTTTAGTTTATACTGTACGTAAACACTATGCATTTTCGATGTTCTAGTAGTTTGAGATGAGCAGACCTCTAGTACAATTGGATAACGTAGAGATGTGTTTTCGAAATTTATCGATAAAGAGCGCTTTCGTTGGGACAATTTTGGATTTAATTTGTGTTGTTAGAATGTTCGTCAAATTCTAATATTTGTTTTTCAGTACTTGTTTAGGAATAGTGGACTGTAATTTTATTGATGATGATTCACAGCGAAGCCCGAGCAGAAAATCTTCCCATACAAAATGCACAGAATGTAAAGGCAACGATAATAAGTTCATATGTAATATAAATGTTTATTTAATTCGATAATTGTTACCAGCTCCAAGAAAGGTCTGCTCTGTTTGGTGGTTCGCTTCAAAAGGAAAGATGCTTTGAAATATTTTATGCTTGCAGGTGCAACGAATATACGCACAAAAAGAAGAGCGAAAATTAAGTTACTGTGCTTTCAAATACAAACAAGAGTTTTACATTAGATTTCAAGTTAGCAAAAAAATAAGTTACAGTTTTGATTTGAGTTAAATTTTAAGAAGAATTCATAGTGTATGATTTGTAATGTTTGGTAATTATGAATAAAAATTATAATTGATAATTTTGATAAATTTGAATGAATGATTTTTAAGGCAAGTTAGATTTAGGTTGTTTAGTCCAGAACATCCCGGCCCCCCTGGAACGAGTTTCAGGATATGGGTAGTAGGGCAAGTTTGGTAATTGGACGAACAAATGTTCCACCGTTCGTCTTTACAGTAGCAACTCGTACTCGGCCATCAGTCCCTTGGGTTGCTGCTTCGATTTTGCCAAGAAGCCACTTAGTTGGCGGAAGGTTTGGTTCTTTAATTATTACCAAGTCCCCTGGTTTGAGATTCGGAGTTGCCGTCTTCCATTTCGATCGTTCTTGTAGGGTGGTGATATATTCCACATGCCACCGTTTCCAGAAGCCTTGTACCATATTTTGTAGATGGTTCCAGTGCGACAAGCGATTTAAAGGCGTGGACAGCGTTGTTGGCTCTGGGACAGCAGTAAATGGTTCACCTATAAGAAAGTGAGCGGGTGTTAATGGATTTAAGTCATTATCTGAAATCACACAAAGAGGGCGAGAATTTAAGACAGCTTCAATTTGAGTGAGCACCGTATACATTTCTTCAAATGTAAGGATGGATGCTCCAATTACTCGTCGCAAATGACACTTTACCGACTTTACTCCAGCCTCCCACAATCCACCAAAGTGAGGGGACGATGGAGGGATAAAGTTCCAGGTTACATTGTCCTTCGCAAGTGATGTTGCAACAGCCTCGTTGTATGCTTCTGATATGACTAACTTGTGCATCTCGTTCAAGCACCGACGTGCACCTTGGAAGTTGGTTCCATTATCCGAATACACATTCGAACAAAGTCCACGCCGGGAAACGAATCGACGAAAAGCTGCGAGAAATGCGTCAGAGGTCAAATCACTCACTAGCTCCAAATGTATAGCCTTCGTAGCCATACACACAAATAGACAGATATATGCCTTTGAAGTTTTTGGATTTCGACCTCTGGACAGCTTAATGCAAAGCGGCCCAGCATAGTCACACCCAGTGTGTGAAAAAGGACGGCTTTGTGATACGCGTTGCGATGGTAAGTCACCCATTAGCTGCGAAGAAGTTGTTTTTCGCAATTTAAAGCATGTAGTGCACTTGAAAACAATCTTTCTGGTGAGATTTCGAGAACCCAAGATCCAGTACTGCTGTCTAACGATTGCGAACGTTGCGGAAACTCCAGGATGTAAGTTTTTCTTATGAATATCTTCTATAATAAGATGAGAAAAGTCATTAGCTGGAAGAATATAAGGATGTTTAATGTTAAAAGATATATTGGCATTTTTAATTCTTCCTCCTACTCTAAGCAGACCTTTATTATCGAGAAATGGGGAATATTTGAGCAGTTTGGATTTCAGGGGCAATTGATTTTTAGATTTAAGGGCGTGAATATCGTCACTGAATGATTTTAGTTGGATCGATTTAATGAGAGTTGTTTTGGCGATGAAAAGTTCCTTTGTTGTGAGGTATGAGGTTCGACGATTTGATGGTTCGCTGAGATAATTGAAGATGAACCGAATTACATATCCGAGAATACGTCGCATGCGATCCCAAGAGGAATTTTTGATGATTATGTGATCAATAACATCAAAATTGTTAGGTCCTATGAGAAGAACTTGACGAGGAGATTGTCTCGTTTCGAGTAGAAGATCGCTATCGTCCGATTGAAGAGTGGTGAATTTCGACTTTGGCCATTGGCATTCTTCCAGTGATAGCCAGGCTGGACCAGTCCACCAGAGATGATGATTTGGGAGTTCAGATGGAAGCACACCGCGCGACGCACAATCTGCTGGATTTGACTCGGAGCGAATATGACGCCAGCAACTTCTTGGAGTAGTTTCGAGAATAGCTGCAGTTCTGTTGGCGACGAATGTAGTCCAGCGACGAGGAGGAGATGATAGCCAGTGTAAAACGATCTCGGAATCGCACCAAGCCACTATGTTTGTGAATTTGTACGAAAACGACGATTTAACAAGACTTAACAAGCGAGTCAGCAGCAAGGCCCCACACAGCTCTAGACGTGGAATGGACACCGGTTTTAACGGAGCAACTTTGGTCTTGGCAGCGACAATTGTTATGTTGTACTTTCCTTCAGCAACTTTACAGCGAGTGTACAGGACGGCACCATAAGCGAGCGTGGATGCATCGCAGAAGCCATGCAGTTCAATGTCATCGAAGGAAGAGGTAAACAAGTTTCTGGGTATTTGGACTTGCTCAAAAAACCAGATTTCCTTCCGATATTTATCCCAACGATCAGCTAACTCTGGAGGCAACGGGTCGTCCCATCCCAACTTTAACTTCGATGACCAGAGTTCCTGAAAGAGCATTTTGAAAAGTACAACTGAGGGTGCCAACAGTCCTAACGGATCGAATATTCGTGATACTTCAGACAACAGCGAACGCCTTGTCAATGAAATGGTTGGAAGAGACTTCGAGATGCGAAAGGAATATTCATCGTTTGATGGATTCCAATGCATTCCAAGCACCTTAATATACGAATTTGAACGTTCAGTGTCGTAAAAAGAGTATTCACATTGCTCTTTAGGAAGAGAAGCTAGGAGTGGCCAACAATTGGAGCTCCATTTCCGCAGCTCAAGGTTGGCCATGGAAAGAAGAGTGACTAATTCGGATTTCAATTCGATAAGGTCTTTGGGTGACTTTGCTCCCGTCATAACGTCATCCACGTATACGTCTTCCAGTAGAACACGCGCTGCATTCGGGAATTCTGATTTATAGTCCTCAGCAAGCTGCTTCAGAACCCGAACTGACAAAAACGGAGCGGAAGCTGTACCATATGTTACAGTGCGTAACCGAAAATGTTCGATTTCCTTTGAGGGAGAGTCGCGCCAAACAATGCGTTGGTAATCGCAATCGGAGTCATCTACCCAGATTTGACGGAACATTTTTACGACGTCGGCAGTAAAAACGAAGGGATGTTGTCGAAACCGCAAGCAAACACCTATTAAGTCCCGTTGAATAGGAGGGCCTATCAACAATGCATTGTTCAACGAGTTACCAGTGGAGTCTTTGGCAGAGCCATCAAAAACGACACGCAATTTAGTAGACGAACTGTCTGGTTTTAGCACCGCGTGGTGTGGTAGATAAAAACATCTACCGTTAGAACACTTAATTTCGTCACGAGGAATTCGAATCATGTGGCCTAAGCCGATATATTCCCGCATGAAATCAGAATACAAGTCTCTCAGTTTCGAATTTTGAGATAACCGACGTTCCATTGCGAATAGGCGAGAAACAGCGAGCGAAAGAGTATTTTTGAAAGATGGATTTGGAGTTTTAAAAGGAAGGTGAACAACATACTTCCTGTCAGGAGATCGAGAGAAAGTCAGTTGAAAATGTTCTTCGGCCTGGTCGAAAACGATAGAACTGTTTGCTGGGAAAACCTCCTCAACTTCCCAGAAACGTTGCATCAAATTACTTAAATCGAGTAAAGAGTGAAATGAGATAAAATGGTTCGATTCCTCTGGTTCAAAAAATTGTCCGGTTATGACCCATCCAAACGAAGTGCGTTGTGCGATTGGGCATCCATTGGGACCTCGAATTTGTCCATCTTTGAGAATGCTCCAAAGTTTGTCACCACCGAGAAGAACATCGATTGGGGCGGCGACATTGAAAGTAGGATCAGCAAGGTCGAGGTTTTGAATATGAGACCAGGAGGAAACATCTATCAATTTGGTTGGTAAGTTTGAAGTTAATTTATCGAGTATAAAGGCATCAACGAATAAGTGAGAAGAATTGACACGAGAACGAAGATTTAGTGAGATGAGGCCCTTTGTATATCCAACTTCAGTCGACGATAGACCGAGGATAGGAATTCTTGAATGCTTACGATGATAACCGAGTCTTTGAGCGAAAGATTCAACAATGAATGTAGACTGTGACCCGGAATCTAAAAGAACACGACAGTCTATCAGATTTCCTTGATTGTCTTGAATTTTAGCCAAGATAGTTGGTAAAAGAGTTTTCTTAGGACGACTAACATCAAGCGAATGATTACTAACGAGCGATTCGGTGGTGTTGGATTGAGCGGAGGTTGATGACGAAGATTGAGTTTGGTTAGAAGAACCCGTTAACGAAACTTGATTTGTATTTGCTGCATCATCAGGATGCACCAACGAATGGTGGCGTGATCTACACACCCGACAGCGAAAAGTAGAAAAACATTTTTGCGATGAATGTCCAGCTTTAAGACAATTAAAACAAAGCGAGTTTGTCTTCGCAAAACTTCGACGAGAGTCAATGTCTAACGCGACGAATTTTGTACACTGAGTAAGGACATGATTGTCTTGACACATTGGGCATTTGGATTTCGAAATTGAGTCTGAAGGCCCAGCAAGATGAGCTCGAATATTGTTTGATTGCTTTGTACGCGATGAACCCGACCGACTGGAAAGTGATTGACAAGCCTCAAAGGCATTGCACCGTAGTTCTAAAAAGTCTAGTAATTCGACTATAGTAACGTCTTCCCGAGAACCGATATTCTCTGCCCAAGCTTGCTTGGTGTCCGAATCAAGTTTGTTTAACAATAAATAAATGAGCCAAGGGTCACGACCTGTCTTATCCAACGCACTAAGACCACGCACAACTTCATCGGCACCGTCAGAAATTTTTCTTAAAGTTTGAACATTAGAGTTATTTGCAGTAGGAAGTGACAAAAAAGTTTCAATAAAAGATTGAACTATCAATTGGCTTCGATCGTACCGTCTTTCTAAGCGATCCCAAGCTTCCGAATAATTTGCGTCATTTATTTTCAAATGTTTTATAAGATTGGCTGCGTCATCACGCAGATAGGATTTCAAGTAATGAAATTTATGGGTCGGACTAAGATTCACCTTAGTGTCGACTGAACCCAGATATATGTCCCTGAACGAAGGCCAATCTTTATAACATCCACTGAATGGTGGCACAACGATTGTCGGAAGTTTAGAAGTATTGGAATTATTTGACGATGGCGAAGACGAATTAATTTTTTCGAGAAAGGCTGATTGTTGCTCAGCTAAGCGATTAAACGCAGAAGAATTATCAAGAACTTCCACTGGTTTGGTGGAAGTTTTTTCCCTATCGCGAATGGCTTTAACGAGCTCGGCATTTGAAACAAAATATTTTAATTCGTATTCCGAAAATTCAGATTCTAATTCACTAACTTCTTCATCTTCAGCTTTTTCAAGAATTTCGTTATGAAGAGATGAATATTCAGACCATGTGGTCTCGAGTTTATTTAACCGAATCTCAAGCATTTCGATTGTTATAGATTCATCAATCGCTTCTGCAAATGCTGCCGCCCGAGTTAAGCGCCCTTTTGCATTACCGCACTTAACTTTTAATGCACTTGCCATCGCAGTTATAATTCAATTTTCGATTAAATGATTTAAAACCAAACAAAAAAAAATTAATATGTTCGTATGAGTTCGTATGTTTATGCAGAAACGTGTGCAAAACAGTTTTAATTAACCTGTACCGTTATTGATTCAATGTTCGATAAATCGTAGGTACTGCACAAAAAAATTAAATAAATATATGTAATAGCACTACCAAGTATTATAGAGCTACGGATTACATATATATAAAAAACATCACATCATTTCATCCATACATATATGTATGTAATTCGACGTAGTCTTTAATACTTTTTATAGTTTTAATTTCACGAATTTCAGAAACACGATTGTCTTTAAATTAAGAAATTGTTCACTTAATTCGGCTTAGAAGGATCAATATGATGTTTAGGAATAGTGGACTGTAATTTTATTGATGATGATTCACAGCGAAGCCCGAGCAGAAAATCTTCCCATACAAAATGCACAGAATGTAAAGGCAACGATAATAAGTTCATATGTAATATAAATGTTTATTTAATTCGATAATTGTTACCAGCTCCAAGAAAGGTCTGCTCTGTTTGGTGGTTCGCTTCAAAAGGAAAGATGCTTTGAAATATTTTATGCTTGCAGGTGCAACGAATATACGCACAAAAAGAAGAGCGAAAATTAAGTTACTGTGCTTTCAAATACAAACAAGAGTTTTACATTAGATTTCAAGTTAGCAAAAAAATAAGTTACAGTTTTGATTTGAGTTAAATTTTAAGAAGAATTCATAGTGTATGATTTGTAATGTTTGGTAATTATGAATAAAAATTATAATTGATAATTTTGATAAATTTGAATGAATGATTTTTAAGGCAAGTTAGATTTAGGTTGTTTAGTCCAGAACAGTACTTTTCTTTTCAAACTGATTTCTGATGGAACTGTTATTTGAGCCCCAGGAAATATCTTTATTGGAAAGAAGTAATAAGCCTATTTCCATATTTAAAAAAACATATATAAGCTTAAATTCTAAAACTTTTTTTGAAAGATTGCGATTGTATTTTGCCATACAGTCTTGTTAAAAAGAAACGTCATCCACATCAATATTATCTTATCAAAAAAAAACATTAATTAAAGCTATAGTGCTAACCATTCACCGTACATACCACCAGCCCCAAAAAGCGTGCCAAACATTGGCACGATGAATATAGAGATTTTTTAACAGACCTTCTTGGCTATTCCGAACTCTTATTGCTACAACTCCGCCTTTTAACATAGCCTTTGAATGAGCTCAATCATTGCAGATGATTTTTCGCATTTCAAGATCCGAATTAGCGAAGTTACTGTGTGCTTGGTTATCGTGTTCTTAAGTTTTCTTGTTACCAGATTTCGATTCCTTATGTGTAACAGCGGTGTATGTAATGTCATTTGTGAAATGCTTTATTTCAAGTATCAAGCAAGAATTGGTTTTAGTCAACATTTCGGGCTAGAGCAAAATTCTTAGTTGTGAGTGACTCACACGCTTAGGATTCGTCACATCACTCATGTTTATTTTGAGATTCACTTTTGTTCAAAAGTTAGTGGAATTGGAAAAAAATTGCCATTTAAGATTCTATTGACTTGCAAGTTCATATGAAAACCAAGAAAACTTTGAGTGTCAAATTACTTATCTGACTTACATTTCATTTTTATGCTATTCAATTTTTTTTTGGTTAATAAATAATCAAACATTCCATTTGAAACCTTTGAAATGAAAGTTTAATCGAATAAACACAAGTGTGTAATCAGCCCCGTCGAGAGGGGGGAAGGGGGGGATTTTCCCGGGGGATTTTCCCGGGATTTTCTAGGGGCCCGTAAAATTGAAAGAAATGAGGAGTGTTTTTTTTTCAATATAGGTACTATAAATTCATCATCAACATACCTATTCCCACTTATTTTTGGGGTCCCGAAAATTTAAAATTATTCATGCTTTCGCAATCGGGCCCCTGTTTGCATGTTATCTACCAATCACAAGCTTGCCGATCTAGGCCCTTGATTATTATTGGCGTAAATTTTTGTTTATATTTAATGAAAAATTGGGCAACTCTAAACTATTGAAAGAAAGTTATAATAAATTGTTTCGCTTTTCTTACTTAATTTAACGTACATTTCAAATTTAGTTTATTTTGAAAATTTTAAAAATCAAAATAAGGGACTCGGCAACTTAAAACAAAATACAAATATTTATTTAGGTTTCTGTTTTTATAAAGTTTGTTTTCTTCTATTTTTATTTCTGCTGGGATTGAAATTTTTAATTCGGTTTCGGGGGACCGGAAAATCCCACGCAAACGTTTTCCAATTGTGGTTTCCGTAATATTAATTAATTAATATTTTGAATAAATTGTTTACTGAAGATTTGGAGGATATCAAGTCACTTCAAAGTGTGTATATTAAACCAGCCATACAAAAATAGCAAGGAATTCTATATAGAATATTGGGCACCATTTTCTTCCTTGGCGAAAGGGGACTATTACTACGAGGCGATAGCAATCTTATTGGAGAACCAAATAATGGACATGTTTTCGGCATTTTGGACTTAATTAGTCATTATGACCCCTTACGTCAGGAGCACTTGGAAAAAGTAAGAATTTCACAATAAGAGCACAAACGTTTCCAAGTCCACTACCTTTTCGTAGAGATTTAAAATGAGTTCATTAAAGTTTGTGCCAAACTTTCAGCTATTTTGAAGAAGAGAGAAAACGCCAAATAATTTGCTATAATTGTCGATGCAACACCCGATTCAAGTGATGTGGAACAAAACACATTTATTTTGCGATATCTGCGCTTTGAAGAAAATGTGTTCTACATCCAAGAACGGTTTTTGGAATTTGTCGATTGCAACAAAAAAAACTGGCACCGCAATAGCTGCCAGTTCTGCGAAACATTGGCAAAGAACGGAATCCCACCTTTTACGTCATAGTTGATTCAATTATATGTGGAATTTCTCGTCGGTTCGATACGATGGAAAATTTGAATGCTAAATTTTCATTTTTATGACAGTTTTCAACAATGGACGAACGTGAGATTAAAAATTCCCCTACAAGGTTCATCCAAAAGTATAACTCGCATGTGTCCCAAGAGTTGAAAGAGGAAATAATTCATCTGAAACACATTTATGAAGCCAATTTTAAAGCAGAACTTCCGCCATTGAGTTTTCTCAATGCTATTTATTCCCAGAACTTGGAGACGATTTTCCCCAACATTTGTGTTGCTCTCCGTGTGGGTTCCACCATACCTGTAACCGTAGCTAGTGCCGAACGTTCATTTAGCGTCCTTGCCGAACAAAGAAGTTTCATCGCTCGTGCTCATCACAAGATCGTGTTTCCAGACTTGCTACACTATGCATCGAAGAAAATTGAATTTCGAAACCTAGGAAAGCTCGTTTGCCAAAAGAAAAATATTTCATTGAATGCAAACTAACTTTAATGAAAACTTTGTGATAATATTTTAATATAAAGTAAAACAATAAAGAGTATTTAAAGTAAAACTTTTAAAATACTTATTTTTTTTTAAAGACAAATTTCAAATACTTTTACTTTGCTCTATTTTATTTTCATAAGTAGGTAATAGATCTTCATGCTATTTTTTCTAAATAGTTAATCAACCGTATTATCAGTTACTAACATGTCGTTGGCAATATCGAATTGAATGTATGATTCTGTTCGGATTCTGATCTAATCGCATTTAGAATTATTTTCTATCCATACTCCATTTCAACTAAACTGGACAATACCCGTAAGATTGATTTGATGACTAACACTTTTTTCGGTTCACTTTGCAAACAAAAAATGATTATTTCCGTTAATTCCAACCAATTTCGCTATTCGTAATTGAAATTAGAGCGTAAAATATCAGTAGGCATGAAATTTAAAAAAAATGGTTAATATGGGGGGGCCCGAGATTTTTCCGTCCCGGGCCCGGAATTCCTCTCGACGGCCCTGTGTGTAATTATACTAAGTAAAATAGACATGTCAAATAATTTTTAAAAAGCTAATCTCAAAAAAAAATAATTAAAGTTAATTCGAACAAATGGATCTAATGCATTGACATACAAATACTAGATATGTATGTATGAATATGCATATTCCGATAGAAAAACCCACTTAGAAGTGAGTCAACCTCTTAAGCTATTCTTGTCCTCTTATAGGCTTTGTGGAAATAATAACAATTCATTTAAAAGTAAAGTTGATGATGGGAGAAAATTACACAAATTCAAAACTTGAAAGCAAATCTAACAAAATAATGTGTACATAACTAACAATATTTTATATAGTTATCTCCATGTCAATTGAAAAACAACTCGCCAGGCTCCACCAGCGCACAGCAGATTTTGTATATAATGGTTTGACAGCTCATTTTTGTAGAAAGTTGATTTTAAGAACATAATTTCAGACCGATTTGTATGAATTTTATCCAAAAAAGTCTTATTTTCAATCTCATAATATACATAGGCAGGAGTTTAGCTTATTTTTTGAATATAAGCTCGAATTGTAATCCTTTGAATTAACATACATACATAACTAAAAACGAGACGCAAAAACAAATTAAAAAAAAATCAGCTTACCGCGATTTCGATAGTTTTTCATGAAAATTCAATATTGTACTAGATCGATTATAGCTTCTTTGAAGCGCACATCACTAACCTGACATTTCGATGCATTCATTTTCGGAATTTCTTTTTGTTCTAGTCATTCTGAATTCAAATTTCGCAGAGAGTAGACGTGTCGTCTGTGAATTCAGAACAGAATAAAAAATTTTAAATTGTGTTAAAAAAATCAATAAATTCAAATTGAAAAAAATAACTTTAACAAAGTGTGAATAAGAACAATTAAAGTGAAAAAACCATAATGGGAGATTCCCTAGAGAATTCAGAAGCTCCCGTAGTGGACACCGTGAGTGTAACAATTGTCGATTATGGTGCTTTCGCCAATTACATCCGCAAAGCTGTGACCATTCTATTGCCTGAAGAAGATGTTGTTCCACCAGCATTGAATTTGGCTCTAGAAGACACCAATAACCAGGATTGTATTAAGAAATTCCTTAGTGATCCCCAGGTGCAGGCATTGTACATCCAAAGGAATTGTTTAAAAGGTAAAAAATTGATTTAAAAATTTGCAGAAAATACATTTTCACCTTGCAACACGCCCAAGATGGCCGACTACAAAAATCGATTTCACCCGAAAGAAGAACCCTTCTGTTAGGAAATTTCAATCTTTTTGGATTTTATTTTTTTTTAACATCTCATTGGGAATGGCTAAAGTTTTCATTTAAATTTAAAAAAGTCGCAAACTTTTGAATGAGGAAAGGAGATAAAATTTATCGAGTAAAATTTCTAATTAGAAAATTCGCATTGGGCTCCATTTTGCACTTTTTCTCTACACTTATTTTTGCTACTTGCCTTTCTGATGATGTCATCCGATGATACACCGTTTTGACAAGCGGCACTTTTGTTTTGACATTTTCTTTTGAAATGCATTTCTGTTAAAACTACTGGAAAATACGACGTCATTATTTTGTTTTGTTTTGTTTTTCATCTTTCGCCGGCTTTTTCTGGGGTTGATGTCTCCTTCTCTGCCCGGCCGGTGTGAAGGAGTCGCCACCGGCATAATACAAAACAATTACAGCTGGGATTGTTTATATTTACATTGAAAATGACTTTTGTTGCCAACAAGTTATAAAAACAGAATAATTATTGATCATGCGTGTTATTGGAGCAAAAGAAAATAATACAATTAAACAGGTGCCGGCATAAATTGTCTACATAATATTTACATCATTGAAGGTTTTAATTGAAAGAAGATGAATGTAGCACAGAATGTTTACTGATATTATGTAGGTGTTTTCCCACGCTACTAGTGCACTCATTGAATAATGCCAAGTCCAGGCCAAAAATACAAGTTTATTTTTAAAAATGTAATAAAATGATGTGAGATCAACCTCTAGCGGTTCGTCCCAGCTTAGCATGGATGGACATTATAATTGAAAATAATCATCACAATATAACATATATACAGTACTGTGCAAAACATTTGCAACTGTCATCGCCTATCAAAAAAACGAACATTCGTATGTATAAACGTTGTTCCAATTAAATTATTTTTATTTCTTTAGACTTTGGTATGTGTCACCTTACTGTTCATAATCTTAAAGCACTGATCCACATGCAAATTCTACAAATGCACTGCATTTACAAAAATAATAATGATTTCAAATAAAAAACATTCAATGAAATTAAAAAGGAGTGGTCAAGTCTAACAAGCTGACATTCTAGTACGAATAGTACAATAAAAATAATAACAATTTTAAAGAATTGGTCAAAACACAATCAATAACAATAATAACTTAAATAGTCTGGTTCGTTACCGATCTTCCAACCTCTCCCCCTTTGATACGTACTACGAATTGTAAGTCTATCAAATAAGGTATGGAGAAAAATGGAGGCGGAACAAAACAGTGACGTCAGTGGTCAAAAGTAGTGGAGTGCGTAGTGCACACGACTTCTAAGACTGAGCAAATCTGATATACGTGGGTTCGAATCCTATGTTGTGCATAAAAAGTTTTTCAAATAAAATTGGATTAAAGCTCAGCACCACAAAAAAGGAGACTGATGAGTGCAAAAGTGGCAAAGCACGAAATAGCTATATCTCCAGCCAAAAACAATGAGTGGTAGCACCTTTAAGTTGTTGTTGTTGTTGTTCAAAAACATTCAATAATGATTTCAGCTGTGGAAAACATTTGCAACTAGTGGCCATTTCTCTTTTCGTTTCATTTTGATAACGATTAATTTGATTTAGTTTGAGGTTGGTAAGTTTATACGTGTAGCTTGATTTGTTTAGTTAGCTTTTGCCGGGACTTTGATCGATAAAACGGTTCTTTTTTTAAATAAATTCTTTTTGAATTGAAAAAAAGATTTGGTTTTTAAAATGGCGGGAAATAAATATTAATCGTATGTTAAATCCAGAATTTTGAGTGATTTCAAAATAGGTGCATCACAAAAAGAAATTGTAAAGAAATATTCCATTCACAAATCAACTATTTGTAGAATCATCAAAAGTGGAAAGGTTTTATGTCATCAAAGAGGAGGAAATTCTCGAAGCACCACAGCAAAGATGATTGAAAAGTAAATAATTTCTTCCGAAGAAGCCCCACGGCATCATCCGGGGATGCAAAGATTGAACTCCAATTGACCCATCAACTATCAGACACCGCGCACTGTCGGATTTCGTGGTTTTCAGATAGCAAAAGAGCCATTTATTTAAAAAAAATGTGAAAGCTCGTTTGGCTTTTGCAAAAACTCATCTCAATTGGAGTCCCCAAAAATGGGAAACGGTCTTGTTTTCTGACGAATCAAAGTTCAATATGCACGGATCGGGTGGAAAACAACATGTCAGGAGGCCAAGAGTTGAGAAAATAAATCAGAAATGCACTAAAGGAACGGTCAAATAAGGAGGTGGTTCAATTTTGGTCTTGGGCTGCTTCAATGGCGAATGAATCGAGCAAATTCCACAAGTGTAGGGCATAATAAAGTTTGAAGACTATGTAGACATCTTTGTAACAACATGCTGCCTTATGCCCATTGGGAAATGGACGTTCCAACACGACAATGATCCCCAATGATTACCATGGCCAGCCCAATCCCCAGACCTAAACCCAATAGAGAACCTGTGGGAAATTGTAAAGAGAAGAATTGTTAGCAACATTTTTAAGTACAAAAGTGACCTATTCGCTGAAATTCAGAGGCATTGGAATGACATTCCAAAAACGGTTATTAATAACTTAATAGCTTCGATGCCCAGAAGATATACAGTCGTAACAAAAAATAAAGGGTACGCAATTAAATATTAACATTTCCTTGTCTTGAAGTAAGAAAATAGTTTGAAACTTAGATGTGAGGTCTAAGTTGCAAATGTTTTGCACAGCAATTTTACCAACGATTAAAGTATTTAGTGATTTATTTTTTGTTTAAGTGAAGAGTGTTCATTTTTTTTTCAACAATTATAACGTAATATCAAAAAAGTTTAGAAAACTAAAGAAAGAATTTGCCTGTTTGATCTTCTAAACATTTTTTTTTTTAATGAAAAATGTTGGAGGTTCTAGTTACAAATGTTTTGCACAGTACTGTATATTTAAATTACGTGTCTCGATGTTTGTCCGCGATGGACTTCTAAACTAATTAACCGATTTTAATCAAATTTGTAAACCGTACGCAGTTTGTTCCAACTTGAAAGATAGATAACTTACATCTCAGTTTATGATCGCAATATTATTTTATTGCAAATTATTTGTCTATTATTTGACAGTCACAATTATCTGTTAGATCCAAACGATTCTAACAGATGGCAACATTGACTAAGTATTCAATAGATGGCACTATGTCAAACTTCCAAACGTTTCATATAAGCTACAATTTAATAGCATAACCACCACACCACATTTTGCTGAGGCTTAAGTATGTACTGTACATACATATACGTTAAATTTATTTTGTAGTAAACGAAATCAGTGAATTTTACTTTTTCAATTTTGGGTTAGCAAAGCCGGCCACGTGTTACTTATACTGAACTATAAATTAAATTCATATTATAGTGAATATAAAGCAACTAATTACGCAATGCATTAAACTGCCAGACAATTTCTGCACTGTTCTTCAGGAAAACAATGATTTGATTCAGAGTATTTTTTCGGACATACAGAGTAATTACTTGAATCATAACTCAGTCATCGGGCTATTTTGGCAGCCAAAAATGTTGATGTTGACGAAATTAACTTCCAGATACAACAATTTTTACCAGGCGATCTGATGTCTTTTAAATCAATTGATACTGTTGTTAATGAAAATGATAGTGTACATTTTCCAATTGAATTTTTAAATTCACTAGATATATCTGAAATGCCATAATATAATCTTCGATTAAAGAATGGTTCACCTATTATTCTCCTGCATAATTTGAATCCACTACAATTTTGCAACGGTACACGTTTGGTCATAAAAAAGATCACCGGGAATATTTTCGAAGCAACCACTTTAACTGGAAAGTTTAAAGGAAAAGTGGTCCTGTTGCCACGTATTCCAATGATACCGTCAGATTCTACCATACCCTTCAGAAGGTTACAGTTTTCAATTCGTTTAACTTTTACCATGTCCATAAATAAGCCTCAAGGGCAAACAATGTCCATATGTGGTTTTGATTTGGAAAATCCATGATTTTTTCATGGGCAGTTATGTTGCATGTTCACGTGTAGGAAAATACTAAAATTATTTAATACTTTGTTGATGGCTTTAGACTGTAGCTGAGGGATTCCTTGGAAGATATTTGCCTCAAGCTTCCAGATTGTTGAAAAAACATCAGCCCTTCATGGTTCCCTTCTAAAATAGTTAAAAAGGATCAAATCAAATCGCAGCTCCAAGGCGGTCAAAACGACCGAAGTGACTGTGGTTAATATCAGTTTCGCAGTGGGTGCTTCATTTTGAAGAACATTCACTTTGGAAATAAGTTTTCAATATTTTACAATTTTGTTCGCTCCTAAAGCGTTATTCCGCGGAGCTATAATACTGTCTTTTTGTTAAGATTTCAATCGGGAAACAGCTGTCAGTGTCAAAATAACCTTTGATTTTATGAGAAACCACTAGATATTTCTCTTTCTAGAGCTCAAATGTTATTCATGCTAAAAAAATAACAATTGAATAGAAATCTAATAATAAAAAACTTTCTCTTTCCTTACCCAGAAGACGAAAATGAACAACCTGCTGAGGGTGAAGAGGAGAAGGAGTCTGTTACTTATTACATTAGTAACGATGTCCACTTCAGTAACAGCCGAATGGCATCGTTGGCTTGTATTAAGCGTGGTACAGTCATCGAAGCAGACAAATCCATTCATTCACAACTGCGATTGATAAACTTCTCCGAAGGCTCCCCATACGAAACTCTTCATGCCTTCATCAGCAAGTCTTTGGCTCCATTTTTCAAAAGTTATGTCAAAGAATCGGGACGTGCTGATCGTGATGGTGACAAAATGGCACCATCCGTGGAAAAGAAACTGGCCGAACTGGAAATGGGATTGTTGCATTTGCAGCAAAACATCGACATTCCAGAGATAACACTCGCCGCTCATGGATCTGTTGCTTCTGTTATTCGAAAATGTGCCGAGGAGAATCGCAAGGCTAAAGTTGCTGATTTCGGGGACAAAGTCGATGACTCTACATTCCTCAATCAGCTGCAGAACGGCGTAAATCGTTGGATTAAGGAGATTAAAAAAGTCACCAAGTTGGACAGAGATCCGTCGTCGGGAACAGCTCTTCAGGAGATATCTTTCTGGCTGAATTTGGAAAGGGCTCTTTATAGGATTCAAGAGAAGCGTGAATCTCCAGAGGTTGCTTTGACTTTGGACATCCTGAAGCATGGTAAAAGATTCCATGCGACGGTATCCTTTGATACCGATACGGGACTCAAGCAAGCCTTGGCAATGGTCGCTGATTACAACCCCCTTATGAAGGATTTTCCAATCAACGATCTTCTGTCTGCGACCGAGTTGGAGAAAATTCGTCCAGCTGTGCAGCAGATATTCTCGCATCTGCGTAAGGTTCGCAACACCAAGTATCCAATTCAACGGTGCTTGAAATTGATCGAAGCTATATCTCGAGATTTGAGTCAACAACTTCTGAAGGTACTCGGAACACGACGTCTAATGCATATTCCCTTCGATGAGTTCGAGCGGGTTATGAATCAATGTTTTGAAATCTTCAAGTGTTGGGATGATGAATACGACAAGCTGCAGGGTCTGTTGCGTGATATTGTCAAGAAGAAGCGTGACGAGCACTTAAAAATGGTTTGGCGTGTTTCGCCCGCCCATAAGAAGCTGCAAGCTCGAATGGAACAGATGCGAGATTTCCGTCGTCAGCATGAACAATTGAGGACTGTTATTTTGCGTGTGTTGCGCCCAACCAAACAGCAACAAAGTTCCGCTCCAATTGATGTACAACCGGAGGTTAAAACTTCCTACAGCTTGGAGGCAGCCGATGCTAATGCAATCGAAGAGGTTAATTTGGCCTATGAGAATGTTAAGGAAGTTGATTGCTTGGACATTACCAAGGAAGGTTCAGAGGCTTGGGAAGCTGCAGTCAAACGTTATAAAGAGAGAATTGGTAAGGGATTGTTTAGAAAAACCCAAAATCCTCAACTTAAGATTTTATATCTTTTGTTTTTAAGATCGTGTGGAAACTAGAATCACCGCTCATCTTCGTGATCAGCTGGGAACGGCTAAGAACGCAAATGAGATGTTCCGGATCTTTTCTCGTTTCAACGCTCTGTTTGTTCGACCACACATTCGTGGGGCCATTCGAGAATATCAGACTCAATTGATACAACGTGTAAAGGACGACATTGAAGCTCTGCATGAAAAATTCAAGGTACCTGCTTGTGACTTCGTTGAATTTGAGTAGAAAAAATATTTCTTTTTCTGTGTTTTTTTAGGTTCAATATCCACAGAGCAAATCATGTCGTTTGTCAGTGGTTCGAGATTTGCCACCAGTAGCTGGTTCCATTATCTGGGCTCGTCAAATCGATAACCAACTTACGATGTATCTGAAACGTGTCGAGGATGTGCTTGGCAAAGGATGGGAATCGCACATCGATGGACAGAAATTGAAGGCAGATGGTGACAGCTTCCGAGCTAAACTCTCCATCTCTGAAGTATTCCAAGATTGGGCAAGAAAAGTTCAGGAACGTAACTTTGGCATCAACGGACGTATCTTTACAATTGAGTCGGCTCGATCTCGTACTGGACGTGGAAACATTCTCAAGCTTCGTGTAAATTTCCTCCCCGAAATAATCACCCTCTCCAAAGAAGTCCGCAACATTAAGAATTTTGGATTTAGGTAAGGAGTTTTTATTTTTTCTTTTTTTAAATAGCAAAGGTAATTTTGTTGTATTTGTTTTTTTAGAGTTCCTTTGACAATCGTTAATAAGGCTCATCAGGCCAATCAAATTTACCCTTATGCTATATCTTTGATTGAAAGTGTACGCACTTATGAACGAACTTTGGAAAAGGTAAGTTACAAATTCACGAATTTGAATTTGGAAAGTTTCTTGTAGACTTTTTTTGATTTTCTAGTTTATTTTCTTTTATTAAATTATTTTCATCAGTTTTGTATACTAAAAACACATAATCAACAACATTTTGACACGATATTGAACCACGTTTGTTTTTTTAATTTTGTTTATTCAAAAATAATTGGTCAGTTGTTTTCTTTTTACCTGCACCCAAGTGCTTGTTTATTTATTCCTTTCTTTTTGACATTTGTATATTTTCCTATTTTTGTTCTATACCCGAGAAACACAAACCACTTTTATTTAATTTCCTTTTTTTTTTTGAACTTGATGTAATGGTCATATGAAATGCTCAGTGTTTTGTCTGGAAGACAGAATGTCTATTGGCATGACTTTTTTTTTTTTTTTTAATTAGAAAGTTTAAACTTATGAAGGCATTCATTTAGCAAGAAAAAAATAAGAACGTGAATAGATTTTTTGTATTCAAAATTTATAATTTAATTGGCTGATTAAGGAGATATGCAATGCTTTTAATGTCGTAATAAAATTCAATTTAGGAAAAATGCAAAACAAATTTTCATTCGATGAATGAAAAAATCGCCAGCATAAAAGGTAAATTATTTAAAAATCAAAAATTGTACGATATTTGTCATTTACGAATTCACTCCATAAAAATGAGGATGTTACAAAATTTTACCGAATCGAAAAACTGTCAAATATCTTATTTATGTAGATGTCATCGGCATATTTTATTATTCTTTTAAAAAGTCTATCAAAGACGTTGGGTGTTGGAAATTCAAGCTGGCCACACATTTGATGAAGATGAGGTAAATTTAATAAGAAGAGGATGAAAAGGATGACGCGAGGAAGGTGAAACAATGACGGTATAAAGAAGCCTAGTTAAGGGGTTGTCCTGGCGAGGGAGACAACCATGGCAGGGTGGGTCGACATTCTCGCGCGTCGATCAAGACCATAGACGCTTAAGCCGGAAATTCATTTTTTTTTTTGTAATCGATTTAGGTTCAAGAACCCAAGGCTGAGCTAGCCAAAAGGGCATTGTTCCGGCAACCTGAACCGATGGCAAAATAGTCGGTTACAAAATGAATTGTCCTATTTTCCATCACTATTTTGCATAAATCAAGCTGAATTTGACTGATGCTACGGGTTTTGTTGGATTTTAGGGATGCTCTAGTTTGCAACTTATTTTTGTAGGCATGTTGTTTTGCACGTATCCATTCATGAAAACTATGGTCACTTTCCGTTGTTCCAGCACCTATTTAAACAACAAAGGTCGGCCGGATAAATACATATCATCAACTATCAAAGACCCTTTTGTTTCAACTTTCGTTTATTTCCGATGTAATGCGTGTTTGGTTCATTAAAAATATATTTTAAAAGTCGGTTTTTGTAAAAAATCATTTTTTAAGAAACTTGCCTGTTTTTATTTTACTCGTGGTCCCCAAGTAAATATTTGATTATTTACTTATATTTATTTATATCAAATACTTCTAGAGCACTGCTATTCGAAAAATACACCCATTTCTTCAGATTTATTCAACTTACATAGATAACTTAATCTACATGACTAGAAAGTAAGTAACTTATACAGTGTTGCCCAAAGCAAAAGAAACTTTAAAAAATACATTTATTTTTCTTAGACTTACTAAATTATTGCTAGAATTTTTTTTTTAGCAAACCCCTTGTTTTTAATTACTTTAGCACATCTTCGAGGCACGGAGTCAATTTAATTGCTTATAATGCTGTTTAAGATACTTTTCCAAGCCAATTTAATTTAATCAAGCAAATCATTTTTGTTTTCTTAATTAGTCCTTACAATTTGTCGATCTACAATTTCCCATAGATTTTCTATGGGGTTGAGATCTGGGGACTGTGCTGGCCATTGGAACACGTCAATCCGGTTTCCTTGAAACCACATCTTACCGTATAGGACGAGTGCTTTGGGTTATTGTCCTGCTGAAATATCCATTTCAGAGCCAACTGATCCTCAGCGTGTGGCAGCATTACATTTTGCAAAATGTCACGGTACATAAAACGATCAATTGTACCATCTATTTTGTGAATCGGTTCCAGTCCATGCCCTGAAAAACGTGCCCACACCATTACGTTAACCACACCGTGTTTAACAGTAGCTTTGGTGTAACATGGAATAAGTGCATCTTTGGCTGGTCTGCGAACACGATGGAAACCATCGAAATTCTGGAAATTGAATTTGGACTCGTCCGAAAAGAGTACGTTCCTCCATTTTCTAACGGCGCAATTCATGTGGTCATGAGCAAATTTTAATCTCGCTAGGTTATTTTTTTTTGAAATAAAAGGCTTTTTTACAGCTTTAAAAGATTTTAGTCCACCATCAACAGCTCCTTTTCGAACTATTCTCGCGCTTACATTCAGGTCGAGTTTGGTTCTTATTTCTCTCAATGTAATAAAAGGGACTTTTTTAATTGATTTTATCCTCTCGTTTTGTTGTTTTTCTTGGTCTGTCACCTCGATATGAACCGTTTGGAATGACTTTTTGAATAAGTTACATTTTATTAATCGGAAAATCACTGATTTCGGAATGGAATATTTTCCTATATTTTTATACGACTTATTTCACTTTTATATTATTTTATAATTTTTGCTTTTATTTCGTTAGAGTAATTGTTTGAGGCCATTTTACAAAAGTTAGCTAAAACACTGATTAGCTTGCCCGTGAACTGAATAACACCTAATAAATAGATTTAACTGCACTCGTTTGCCAACACCTTTAATATGAGCAATGGAATAATGGATTTTGTAGTTAACAGATTAATCTTTTCTCTATTAATAAGAAAAAGAGAGATATCAATAAAAAGTTGCTATTGTTTTGACCAACAACAAATTGGGTTAACTGTCCTACTTATGTAATATTTAATGAACCGTTTTGAAAACTATTTTCTCTTGTGGTCCACTCAAAAGTACATGCATATATACATATGTATGTATTAAATATTAGAAACAAATTAACATGATTTATTTAAGGTATTCATTTTTGAATGACATAAAGATGGAGGTAGTTTTAGTTACCAGTGTTTTGGCCAACACTGTATATAGAGCTAAAAATGAGGTTGGGTTGAGAAGAATTTTAGGAGGTTTAATCGAAAATTGAGCCGTTTATTTTGAAAGTGGCATAAGTCACTTTTTTTTTAAGTCGAGATATTTAAGATATTTGTTATACCGTTAATTACCAATACTTCTCTCGAAGAAATCTCAATAGTTCTCAACTTATTGAGTGCAATTTTTTTAAAAATGAAAAGATACCGTTCAATTGTATTTAGTGTTGCCATTAACTCGATTTTTTTGAAAAAGTGACTTATGCCACTTTCAAAATAAACGGCTCAATTGTTAAAACTACATTCACGCATGAAATAGGCTAAAGATTTACAGTAGTGGGGAAGATAAATTTCTCATATTAGTGTTCGAGTTATAGAAGATGGTGTTATCAAGATTTAGGTAGTTAAGCTTGGAAGTCGCCGCCGATAGAGAAACACGATATCAGATATCTCTCCACTTTATTCCAGAGTTTTGAGATTAATTATTAATGTTGGTTTTGATATGGAGGTAGGATCAGAGGATCGCGATAAGGTTGGCTCCTAGGTGTATTGACAGGATGAATTTTTGATTTTTTAATGGACAACAGGCAGAGATACTATCGTAGTCTATTGGCTTGTTCCATAAAAGTTTGATGTCCTTAGCTTGTTATTTCAATTTTACAAAAATCTGTTATTCTGTTTTCTTTCGCTGCTAAGGATTTTTACCCACAAGGTGCACTTTCTTTAATAAGCCGAATTTTGGTCTCATATTAAGTAAATAACTCTTGGACTATTGAGCTTAATAATAATTGGTGGAATGTTTGAAACTGACGTTAATACTCAATTTCGAAGACTCGTTTCTAGTGATCGACATACATAAAAGGGTTGCGTGTATATTGCCAACTAAACCACATTCATTCTTCAATATTTTATTAATAGTTTTATGTTTTTTTTTATACTCTCCAAAACAATCAATATACACTTTTCTATTCGTTTGCAACAATTTTATAAACAGTTTTGCCACTCCGGCTAATTTTAACTTCTTCTGAGGTAAAAAATCTTTCAACAAACTTCCGGCAAGGTAGGGGCTAGCAATTGATGTGGTTATCGCTACACTTACATCAATGTCGGATAGTTGTTATACCCTGAAAAAGTTTAAACTTTGCTAAAGGTAAATTTTCTATGGGTTGTCATTTTCCAGATAATTAGAGGCTTTGATTAAGTTTAAAATTAAGAGACTTTCCTGGAATTGTTTCGAGTTGTTCATGATTTAAGATATATGTTTTTACCTAAGAGTTAATATCGCTTGTGGCAAAGTGTAAGGAAGTGGCATAAGAAGTGGGCAATGTCTGTATGGTTCCGGCAAACAAATCCTTGTATACCGTTGTACGTTCGCAACATGTTCATCATATCATATCAGTGGCAATGTCAACAATAGCCTTAAATAGATCAATTCCGTATTTATTGAATCAGTCGACTCAAATTTATTAATCTACCATACTGTAATTAGTCCTCTTGGTAGTACGATAGCATTCTGGTTACTCCATCCCCCGTCCGTAAATTCTGTGAAAAAACTGTAAAACCATACATAAATATCATTAAAAAACACCAAAAGAACCTAAGAGAAATAGAAAACTAAGCAAAAACATGATCATTACACACACACAATTTCATTCCGCCACATCCACATTATGTACTTTCTTTATTTATTTATTTATTTTTTCAATAATAATGCAAGCAAAAGAAAAACGAAAAAAAAGAACTACTTTTGTTTAAATAATTTTTTCCATGCAGCTAAATAATAGGAGTTTAGCACAAAATTCTGTATTCAAGGTAGATTTATATAAAAATTATAAAAAAAAAAGAAAATTTTAAAATAATGATTTTCTTCAAATGTCCTGCTTTGATTAAGTTCAATTCATTTAAGTAGATAAAAACGCTAGTTGTAGAAATTAAAAACCCAAAGAAAAAATAAATAATTGCATGCACTATGCCCATTTTTTGTTTTAATAATAAATAAAAATCATCTCTCTCTGCAAAAATGTAAATTAAAGAAAGCAATGGCTGTGACTGTTAAACAATAAATCTTCCATAGGAACAATACAAATTTTTAAACTTTTGTTTTTACTTAGATTGAGGATCGTGTAAGTATTGTTCCTCTTGTTGCTGGTCTACGTAAAGATGTCCTCAATTTGATCTCCGAGGGTATTGCTTTAGTTTGGGAGAGCTACAAATTAGATCCATATGTTCAGCGATTGTCTGACTGTGTCACTCAATTCCAAGAAAAGGTTTGTTTTTGTCTTTTCTGAGGTTATGAAGAATCAATTAGAAGAGAAACTTCTTCTACAGGTTGAGGACTTACTTGTTGTCGAAGAACAACTGGATGTTGATGTTCGATCTTTGGAAACTTGTCCATATAGTGCTGCAACCTTTGCAGATATTTTGGAGAAGATCCAGCACGCAGTCGATGATCTATCACTGAGGCAGTACTCCAACTTGAACGTTTGGGTTACTCGGCTGGATGAAGAGGTTGAAAAAAAATTGGCTCTACGTCTGCAAGCTGGTATCAATGCTTGGACTGAAGCTCTTACTGGAAATAAGAAAGAAGTTGACTTATCCATGGACACTGATGCTCCAGCTCAACCAACTCATAAGCTTGGTGGTGAACCACAGGTAGACCCGAGTTTGCCTATCGTCGTACTTTAACCTCATTAAATATATTTTTTTTTTTTCACTTCCAGATCCTAAATGCAATTCACGAGATTCGTATAACCAACCAACAGATGTACTTGTATCCATCGATTGAAGAAGCTCGCTTCCAAATCATGCAGCAACTGTTTGCCTGGCAAGCCATTGTAACATCTCAGGTCCGCTTACAAAGCTCCAGATACCAAGTTGGATTAGATAAGCCAGTATCTCAGACCTATCGTAATTTGTTGACGAAACTGCCCGAAGGCAAGATCCTCGAAAATGCCTACGGATCGATTGAGGATAAGATCAGTGAAGTAAGGAACTACGTCGATGAGTGGTTGCGTTACCAGAGTTTGTGGGATTTGCAAGCTGATACACTCTATGGACGTCTAGCTGAAGATGTCAATTTGTGGATCAAGTGTTTGAATGACATTAAGTAAGATCCTTAAAGCCTCGGAACATTTCAGAACATAAAATTTAAACTTTTGTAACATTTTTTTTACAGAAAATCTCGAACAACATTTGATACATCGGACACTCGACGCGCTTACGGTCCAATTATCATTGACTATGCAAAGGTTCAAGCTAAGGTCACGTTGAAATATGATTCTTGGCATAAGGAGGCTCTTGGTAAATTCGGAACTTTGTTGGGTACAGAGATGACAACCTTCCATGGAAAAGTTTCCAAGTCTCGCAGTGATTTGGAGATGCAAAGCATTGGTATTATTGTCCAGTGAGTTTATTGGGTTCATTTGTATTAAACCTTAATTTTCTTTGTAGAAGCGGCTAGTACATCAGATGCCGTTTGTTTCATTACCTACGTGCAGTCTCTTAAAAAGGACATGCTCGTGTGGGAGAAACAGGTCGAAGTATTCCGTGAGGCTCAACGTATTTTGGAACGACAACGTTTCCAGTTCCCCAACAATTGGTTGCATGTGGACAATATTGAGGGCGAGTGGTCGGCATTTAACGAGATTATAAAGCGCAAGGACACAGCAATCCAGACTCAGGTAGCCAGTCTCCAGGCTAAGATCGTTGCCGAAGACAAGGCTGTCGAAACTAGAACTGTTGATTTCCTCAACGATTGGGAAAAGAACAAACCAACAGGCGGAAAGACTCGTCCAGATGACGCCTTGCAGCAGTTGCAAATGTTCGAGAGTAAGTACTCGCGCTTAAAGGAGGAGCGCGATAATGTGGCTAAGGCAAAGGAGGCCTTGGAATTGCAAGAATCTGCTATACCCAACAACAGTAGCGAACGCATGAATGTTGCACTCGAAGAGCTCCAGGACTTGCGTGGAGTGTGGAGTGAGCTGTCAAAGGTTTGGACTCAAATCGACGAAACCAGAGAGAAACCTTGGTTATCGGTGCAACCCAGAAAATTGCGTCAACAACTTGAAGCTATGATGAACCAGTTGAAGGAGCTGCCAGCTCGTCTCCGCATGTACGAGAGCTATGAGTACGTGAAGAAACTCATTCAGAGTAACATCAAGGTGAATATGTTGATCGTAGAGCTGAAGTCCGATGCCCTCAAGGAGCGTCACTGGAAACAACTGACAAAGCAATTGCGTGTAAACTGGGTTATCTCCGATCTAACTCTGGGTCAGGTTTGGGATGTTAATTTGCTGAAGAATGAAAACATCGTCAAGGACATCATTCTCGTGGCTCAGGGAGAAATGGCGCTTGAGGAATTCTTGAAACAAGTCCGCGAATCCTGGCAAAACTACGAACTTGATTTGATAAATTACCAGAACAAGTGTCGCATCATTCGTGGCTGGGATGACTTGTTCAACAAAGTCAAGGAGCACATCAACTCGGTTGCCGCTATGAAACTATCGCCTTACTACAAGGTCTTCGAGGAAGAAGCTCTCACTTGGGAAGAGAAGTTGAATCGGATCAATGCCCTCTTCGACGTGTGGATCGATGTTCAGCGTCGGTGGGTGTACTTGGAGGGCATCTTCTCTGGTAGTGCAGACATTAAAACCCTTTTGCCTGTGGAGACTTCTCGTTTCCACAGCATTAGTTCTGAGTTCCTCGGACTCATGAAAAAGGTGACCAAATCTCCAAAGGTCATGGATGTCTTGAACATTCCAGCTGTGCAGAGATCATTGGAGCGTCTAGCTGATTTGCTCGGAAAGATTCAAAAAGCTCTGGGAGAGTACTTGGAAAGAGAACGTACTTCCTTCCCCAGATTCTACTTTGTTGGTGACGAGGATTTGTTGGAGATCATCGGAAACAGCAAGAACATTGCTCGTCTGCAAAAGCACTTCAAGAAAATGTTTGCCGGTGTTGCTGCGATCCTTTTGAACGAGGACAATACTGTTATTTTGGGTATTGCCTCAAGGGAGGGAGAGGAAGTGAAATTTATTAATCCCGTGTCGACTGTGGACCACCCAAAAATCAACGAGTGGTTAAGTTTGGTGGAGAAGCAGATGCGCTTTACCTTGGCTTCATTCTTGGCCCAGGCAGTTCAAGACATCAAGCAGTTCCGCGATGGACAGATCGACTCACAAAAGTACATGGAATGGTGTGACAAATATCAAGCTCAGATTGTTGTTTTGGCTGCCCAGATCTTATGGTCAGAAGATGTCGAAACTGCTCTCCAACAGGCCATGGAGAACAATAGCGGGAAGCCATTGAATACGGTTCTGACCACTGTCGAGTCTACTTTGAATGTGCTAGCTGATTCGGTTCTGCAGGAACAGCCGCCACTCAGGCGCAGGAAGTTGGAACATTTGGTAAGGTTTTTGTCGAAATAAGACAGAAAATGAATTAATTGTGAATTTTGTGGTTTTTCTTCCTTTGCAAAGATCAACGAGTTTGTTCACAAGCGAACTGTGACTCGTCGTCTTATTTCCAATGGAGTCAACAACCCCAAGTCTTTCCATTGGCTATGTGAGATGAGATTCTACTTTGATCCTCGACAAACTGAGGTAAGTTTTGATGGACCTGGCTGAATTATTAAATCTACATGGACTTCGCTTTCAGGTCCTAAAACAACTTACGATCCACATGGCTAATGCCCGTTTCTACTACGGTTTCGAGTATCTCGGAGTTCAGGATCGTCTAGTACAGACACCTCTGACCGATCGTTGCTATTTGACAATGACCCAGGCCTTGGAATCCCGCTTGGGAGGATCTCCATTCGGTCCGGCTGGTACCGGTAAGACAGAATCGGTGAAAGCCCTCGGAAACCAGCTTGGTCGCTTCGTGTTGGTCTTCAATTGTGATGAAACCTTTGATTTCCAAGCCATGGGAAGAATCTTCGTTGGTTTATGCCAAGTCGGTGCATGGGGTTGCTTCGATGAGTTCAATCGTCTGGAGGAGCGTATGTTATCAGCTTGCTCCCAGCAAATTCAGACAATTCAAGAGGCACTCAAATACGACATGGACAGCAACAAGGAGAGCATAACAGTCGAGTTGGTTGGCAAGCAGGTCACTGTCTCGTCTGACATGGCCATCTTCATAACCATGAATCCTGGCTACGCTGGACGATCCAATCTGCCAGACAATTTGAAGAAACTCTTCCGCTCTTTGGCCATGACCACACCCGATCGCCAGCTCATCGCCGAAGTGATGTTGTTCAGTCAAGGGTTCCGACAGGCCGAAAAACTCGCCTGTAAGATTGTGCCCTTCTTTAAGCTGTGTGACGAACAACTGTCGAACCAGAGCCATTATGACTTTGGTTTGCGTGCCCTAAAATCTGTGCTGATCTCAGCGGGTAATGTTAAGCGCGATCGTATCATGAAAATCAAGGAAATGATGACCGCTCGTGGAGAACAAAACATCGACGAGGCCTCAGTTGCCGAGAATCTCCCCGAACAAGAGATTCTTATTCAGTCGGTGTGCGAGACAATGGTTCCGAAATTGGTTGCCGAGGATATTCCACTGCTCTTCTCCCTGCTCAGCGATGTCTTCCCGAACGTCGGATACACCCGTGCCGAGATGAGCGGTTTGAAAGAAGAAATCCGCAAGGTCTGCAACGAAGAGTATCTCGTTTGTGGAGAGGGCGACGAACAAGGTGCCGCCTGGATGGAAAAGGTAATTCCTGTGACATTGCACAAAATGTCCCAATTTATAGTTAACCACAATTAGAAAACTAGTCCTAACCTCAATTAACGTTTTATTGCATTCGAATCTGTAACTGAAAACCATAATATAAAAGGGATTCGGTGAAACTTGGGTCGAAAAAGTAAGATCAGGCTGAGATATTTTTTGTTGTAGTTTTGTGATTTATTTTTGTGTGTTTTCTTCTTTTCTGTTGACAATCCTTCCGTAAGAGAATGATAAAAGTGTCCAATTGAGAGATTTCTTGCCTCATTTGGATTCTTTTAAGAGTCGAGTTCTTAGACTATTGGGTATTTAATTTTAAATGTTGTCTCTGTTCTCCTCGAAGGTTCTGCAATTGTATCAAATCTCCAACCTCAATCATGGTTTGATGATGGTGGGTCCATCGGGATCTGGTAAATCCACCGCATGGCGAGTTCTTCTCAAGGCTCTTGAACGCTTCGAGGGTGTTGAGGGTGTTGCCCATCTCATTGATCCCAAAGCCATTTCCAAGGAGGCTCTGTATGGTGTAATGGATCAGAACACTCGTGAATGGACCGACGGTTTGTTTACACACATTTTGAGGAAGATCATCGACAATGTGCGTGGTGAGATCAACAAACGGCAATGGATCATCTTCGACGGTGATGTGGATCCCGAATGGGTAGAGAACTTGAACTCCGTGTTAGATGACAATAAGTTGCTGACATTGCCCAACGGAGAGCGATTGTCGCTGCCTCCAAATGTGAGAGTGATGTTTGAGGTGCAGGATCTTAAGTTCGCAACACTCGCTACGGTGTCTCGTTGTGGCATGGTTTGGTTCTCGGAAGATGTCCTCTCGACGGAGATGATCTTCGAAAACTATTTGTTACGTCTGAGGAATACTCCATTGGAGGATGGAGATGAAGAATTCGGCATGATCAAGAGTAAGGATAAGGAGGATGAGGTTTCACCTTCGTTGCAGACCCAGAGGGAGATCGCAATGCTCTTACAACCATACTTTTCGGCTGATGGCATTGTTGTCCGTACGTTGGAGTATGCCATGGATCAGGAGCACATCATGGACTTTACGCGATTGAGAGCCCTCAGTTCGTTGTTCTCGATGTTGAATCAAGCTGCAAGGTGATTATCATAATACTCATTGCATTTTGGAATGTTTTAATTTTGTGGTTTTTCAGAAACATTTTGAATTTCAACGCCCAGCATCCTGATTTTCCATTGAGCCTCGATCAACTGGAGCAGTATGTTCCCAAGGCTTTGGTGTATTCGGTTTTGTGGTCATTTGCCGGAGATGCTAAGCTAAAGGTACGTACCGACTTAGGTGACTTTGTCCGCAGCGTGACAACAATTCCGTTGCCTGGAGCTGCTGGAGCTCCGATTATCGATTACGAGGTCAATATGGCTGGCGAGTGGGTGCCATGGTCAAACAAGGTGCCAGTTATTGAAGTGGAGACTCATAAAGTTGCTTCCCCTGATATTGTTGTACCCACATTGGATACAGTTCGTCATGAGTCTTTGTTGTACACATGGTTGGCTGAACATAAGCCATTGGGTAAGATTTTCTAGGTACTAACACCTTAGGGTAATCCTTATTTCTCGATCCCTTCTTTCAGTTCTCTGTGGTCCCCCTGGTTCGGGTAAGACAATGACTTTGTTCTCGGCATTGCGAGCCCTTCCTGACATGGAAGTTGTTGGCTTGAATTTCTCATCGGCAACCACACCCGAATTGCTTCTCAAGACATTCGATCATTATTGCGAATACCGTAAGACACCCAATGGCGTGGTATTGGCTCCAGTGCAGATTGGAAAATGGCTTGTACTCTTCTGCGATGAAATCAATTTGCCGGATATGGACATGTACGGTACTCAGCGTGTGATTTCATTCTTGAGGCAACTAGTTGAGCATAGAGGATTCTACAGAGCCAGTGATCAAGCTTGGGTTTCGTTGGAACGCATTCAATTCGTTGGAGCGTGTAACCCACCTACTGACCCCGGACGTAAGCCGCTCAGTCACAGATTCTTGAGACACGTTCCAATAATATACGTGGATTATCCTGGAGAGACTTCATTGAAACAGATTTATGGAACCTTCAGTCGGGCGATGTTGCGTTTGGTGCCATCGCTTCGTCGCTATTCCGAACCTTTAACCAATGCTATGGTCGAGTTCTATTTGTCGTCGCAGGATCGCTTCACTCAGGACATGCAACCGCATTATGTCTATTCTCCTCGTGAGATGACACGTTGGGTGCGCGGTATTTGTGAAGCCATTCGCCCGGTAGACACAATGTCCGTGGAGGGTTTGGTGCGTTTGTGGGCTCATGAAGCATTGCGTTTGTTCCAAGATCGTTTGGTGGAGGACAATGAACGTCGTTGGACCAACGAAAACATTGACAATGTAGCCATTAAGCACTTCCCTGGTGTGGACAGAGAAAAGGCATTGATGCGTCCGATTCTCTACAGCAACTGGCTTTCCAAGGACTACATGCCAGTTAATCGTGAAGAACTACGTGATTATGTTCGTGCTCGTTTGAAGGTCTTCTATGAAGAAGAATTGGATGTGCCATTGGTACTTTTCGATGAAGTCCTGGAACATGTTTTGCGTATCGACCGAATCTTCCGGCAACCGCAGGGTCATTTGCTTCTCATTGGTGTATCTGGGGCTGGCAAAACAACTCTGTCACGTTTCGTGGCTTGGATGAATGGCTTGTCTATTTTCCAAATTAAAGTCCACAACAAATACACCAGCGAGGACTTTGACGAAGATTTGCGTTGTGTGCTGAGAAGATCCGGTTGTAAGGATGAAAAGATTGCATTCATTTTGGATGAGTCGAATGTATTGGATTCTGGATTTTTGGAAAGGATGAATACACTTTTGGCTAATGGAGAGGTTTGTTTTTAAAATCCAGATTCCAGAAGTAGGTTGTTAATGTGTTGGCTAATTTTTTGGGTAGGTTCCTGGTTTGTTTGAAGGTGATGAATATACCACTTTGATGACTCAATGCAAGGAGGGAGCTCAACGTGAAGGACTCATGCTAGATTCTAGTGACGAACTTTATAAATGGTAATTTTATATTTAAAACTAAGTCCAAGAGTGTTTTTGTAAAGAAATTTGTTTAATTTTTGTTCAGGTTCACCCAACAAGTTATGCGCAATCTCCATGTAGTCTTCACAATGAATCCCTCAACTGATGGCCTAAAAGACCGTGCTGCAACTTCTCCGGCTCTGTTCAATCGTTGCGTGCTCAATTGGTTTGGTGACTGGTCTGACTCGGCGCTCTTCCAAGTGGGCAAAGAGTTCACAACTCGTGTCGATTTGGAGAAACCTACATGGTCGTCGCCCGACTTCTTCCCATCCGTATGCCCACTCGTACCGGCAACTCCATCCCATCGCGACGCTGTTATCAACAGTTGCGTCTATGTTCATCAAACACTGCATCAAGCCAACTGTCGTTTGGCTAAGCGTGGTGGACGCACTATGGCTATAACTCCACGACACTATCTCGACTTTATTCATCATTTCGTGAAGCTATACTCGGAGAAACGTAGCGAGTTGGAGGAACAACAGCTGCATCTGAATGTCGGTTTGAACAAAATCGCCGAGACAGTCGAACAAGTCGAGGAGATGCAGAAGTCCTTGGCCGTTAAATCACAAGAACTTCAAGCCAAGAACGAGGCAGCCAACGCTAAGCTTAAACAAATGTTTAAAGACCAACAAGAGGCCGAGAAGAAGAAGATTCACTCACAAGAGCTGCAAATTATGTTGGCCGAGCAGACCATCAAAATAGAGGAGAAACGTAAATATGTCATGGCCGATTTGGCTCAGGTCGAACCGGCGGTCATTGAAGCTCAACAAGGTAAATGTTTTGTTATTCCATTCAATTCAACTCTGCATATGCAGCCATCCAAAAATGCACCCTCAGATTTCAATTTTAATTTGTTTTTCATTTCGTTTTTTTTTTTAAATTTTTTTTTACCGTTACCACTATTTCTCTCTCTCTCTCTCTATATATATTCCCTTGTAATCTCGATCCCATTAGCTGTGAGTTCGATCAAAAAGAAACAATTGGCTGAGGTGCGTTCGATGGCTAATCCACCAGCTGTGGTGAAATTAGCCTTAGAGTCGGTTTGTGAACTCCTTAATGAAAATGCAACCGATTGGAAGTCGATTCGAGGAATTATGGTTAAAGATGGCTTTATCTCGTCCATTGTTAATTTGGAAACGTCCAATATCACGTACGAACAAATTAAAAAAAGAATATCTTATGAAAACAAACGAAAACATAATTTCAAAAAAAAAAAAAAATCTGAAATCAAAATCATTTCATTAATCATATAAACACAACATAATCTCGCCTTCTAATAATTTTATTTTGTATTATTTTTTTTTGTTTCCATTAAATGCATTTATTTTATGTTTAAAATTCTATTTTAATCAATCACACCAATCATTCAAATATCACTCACAAAATAAAGAACACTACAGTAACAGCAGCTAATTTGCAAATCCTAGATCCCAAAAACGTTATGAATCCTCAATAACTCCAAATCCTAAGCCTTAATCAATTTAATTTATTTATTATACACTTTTTTTAAATTTATTATTTACTCGTATTTACTTACTTATGTTGTAAAATGTGTAACACAATGTTTATGAGATGTCAAGCGTAAAAAATTAACGAACGGTCTAGAGAGATGTTGTAAGTAACTAACATAGCGACCCGAAGACGGGTAGCTCCGGGCAATCGGAGGCCTACCGGCGGCGATGCAAAGCATGGACCGATCAAAGTTCTTCTCTTTCTTTCTCTTTGGAGATTTTTCAATTTATTTTTAACAAGGGAGAATCCTATTTTTATGGCTGCTGCTGTTGACCAAGATGAATTTTGTATCCTTTCGTTTTTCTTTTTTCTCTTCTTATAAAAATCACTTCATCACTCGAGCACAGCCTTCATTAATAATATTGGCCCATAGGGATGACGGGAAAAGGGCAGGTTTGGGGCTATTCTCTGTTCTGATTTCCTTTGCTTCTTGGTTAGCCATTTATTTAAATTTATTTACATATTTTTGTATTAAAAAATATCCATTATCTTTTTGTTTTCTTATTTTTATTGGTTGGGGTTTAGAATTAGTCTTTTATTGTTTTGTAAATTCAACAAATTATACTAAGCTTTGGTCTCTAAAGCTCAACGATTATTTTTATTGAAAAAAAAAAAAATGTCTAAAATAAATTCAAATACTAGTTTTGTATGTTCCTAAGATTTAATTTACTTCATTTCGTCACCTTTCCTAAATCCCAAACAAGATCACTTAAACCTCCGATTGCAGATAAAGCCTTAAGGCAAATAATTTAAATAAACAAAAATTATGAAAGGTTGAAATTTTTTTTACAAAAAAAACAACATTTTAAAATGGAGTAAACATGGTTTAAATTTTCGGTTCAAAAATTACCTTTATCATAAAATTGTTGTACGGCTTTAATATAATATTGTTGTCCTAGTTCACACCACGATGCATGCGTCGCTGTTATTTCGATCTATAAACAGCAAAATTCTTTAGATATTAAAACTTAAAGAGCCTCCAGATTTTATAGAGTTTTACGCGTCATAACCGTCTTTTACACCTACAAAAAAAAAGAAATCGCCTAAGAAAATTTTATTTATTTTTGTGGTACATCAGGCCGAACGTCTTATTTGTCGATTATTTCCTTAAAATCAGATTTTCTCTTATACATATAAGATTTTGCTTAATTAATATTATTTTAGTAATGCTTTTATTTTATGTTTGTCTTTTTTTATGAGTAACTTAGAAACAAATTTTCTTCAACATTTCGCTCATTTACTTGAAGCCTCTCATTACTTATATAACTGAATGCAGAATTATTGTGTAAATGTTTCATATTAATAGGTTTATTTTATTGAAACAATAAAATTTTGTTTACTCATACATAATATGACATAATCTCAGTTGTATAAGATGCCTCAGAAATAACCTATTGATGAGTACTTCTAGCACAATAAACTCAGTTTTGAAAATAAAGGATTTCTTATATTTTTCAGATTATATTCAATTAAAAACTTTAAACACGTTTTGTCCTTTTTTCTATTATTTCAGTCTTTAAGTAAATATGCGATTTCCAATCCAATAATTTGTTTTGTTATAAATTTGAAAGAAAAAGGTCAAGAAAAAACCCAGCATCGACAAAGAAAACTTACTCGTATGACTATGGATTATTTTCATTCGTATTATAATATTCAAACATTTTTCGGTAGATTAGGTTTTCTGCTTTACTAAACCTCCTATCGCCCAAAGAATGGAGTCCACTAAGTGTTGAATGCTGGTTGCTTGGTTTTCCTAATCTAATATAGTATTTTTAGAACGTTTCTAAGATTTCCTTTTAGATTAAGGTCAAGACAAATTATTACCAACATCCCTCCTTCCTTCCTACCTTATTTTCAAATGCTCAAACCCTGTCATTGGTAAAGCTATACCAACTGGTATTTTAAGGTGATTTCCAAAGAAGTCCTCTTGGTGAAGGGAGCTTGGAAATGTGGGCTTTCGAGTTTGGAAGGCATTTTATAATAATTGTAAACGAGCTGCGTTTTAATTGTCGCCACAACCAATCCAATGTCCCATAATATCAACGGAAACATCTTTGGAAATGTGTATTTTTATATATTTCGTTCATTATCTGGGTGGAATGTGGTTGAGTACAATTCAAATGTGTTAATAATCTTTATGGTCGTATCTGGTAACCTAACAAATCACAACTCAATGTGAACTCGCATGAACAGAACGGGAGAAGTGAAGTAAAGACACATCTCATTTCCTCTGTAAATATCTAAGCGATCGTCTCCGAAAATTCAACCTAAAACTTTTACTAACTCCTCCCTCAACAATCGAAATAATAATAAATTGAGGATAAGTCATCACTTCTTCTACATTATGTTCTAATCTTATCTAAGAAAAGAGATTTTATAGGATGCGTTCAATTTGGATTTGGATAGGCTTTCCTGGATATATGGATTTTTAGATAAATTATTATTGAACGAGGATAACTAAATTAAAATAGCTGGAAAAATAACATCTGTTCACAAAAATCAGACAAACATTTAGATTTCGAGGTCCAAAACGATTGTAAATACAAATTTTTTAGTGGGTAATATTTAACCGGATTTGTACCAATAAAACATACAAATTTGAAATAAACGTTCGAGTTCCTTCAAATTCAACCATATATGTTGGATCAGTTGTACTTTCAGATACAAAACATAAATTCGATACATTGGTCGCATTCGGAAAGCTAGTGGCTACGTAGTCAAGGGATTCTGATTGGCTAAATCTAACTACAAAAGTAGTTGAAATTTCCCCTCCGACGTAGTGTAAAATTTTCGGCTACAAAGTTAGTGCACACTGGTTTTGACGTTTCACAATCAGCTGCTCGGTAAGGACACAAGAATTCAAAATGAAATAAATCATTTAGTATTTAACCGTCAAGCGGTCGCGCGTAGTCGAATCGACCGCGCTTAGTACATTTTCGATCATATTATTATTTTTACCCATCATTGTAATTCTCATTTTTAGTAGCCTTTTTCATAATTTTAAGTACTTTTTTGACAAATTAGACTTTAAAGACAATGATAATGTATCTGAGTACAAATAAAAAAATATTTATGGAATAATTAGTACTTTATTTCTCTTATTCATCCGATAGGTCTTTTCGGTTACGCGCGCCCGCTCCCGTTACAAATGACCGCGCGACCGCTTGAGGGTTAAATACAAATAAAAATCACTCATATTATATCTTATATTCGGTTTTATTGAATTTAAAAACAAAACAAACTATTTAAAGTACTGAAAACACAAATGTTTCCTGTATTATATATTTGCATTTGTTATTGATATGACAGTTTCGGATTGACTAGCTTTGTAGTGAAGTTTTGCATTGACAAATCTAGTTGAATTTCGACTACGTAGCCACTAGCTTTCCGAATGCGACCATTTTCTTTGACAAAAATGTATTCGGATACCCTTCCCCATGTTCTGCATTTACTTATTGTGATTACATTTTGCGAAAGTGAATTTGGGTGTTCCACAATTCGTTATCGTGAATTGGATTTTCGAACATGTAAATGGATGTTCTGTATTTCGGTTTGTTCAATTTTTGAACGCATTCAAATCACATTTTTTATTTCTGTGAATTGATCTTTGATAGCTCCCTTCTGCTAGGAATCGGAGGGTTGCAGTAAGTTTTTGAATTGAAGGTATCGATGAAGGTATTATAAAAGGTTCTATTTCTCTTAGAACATATAACAAAGCGTCTTTGCTTAATCTAAAATTACTTAATTTATCAGAACAATTCTACATAATTTTTACACACTTTCATTGTGTCAGGTAAATCCAATATATTTGATTTATCTCGCAAAATTCTCCTTTTTTTTTTCTCTTGAATTCTGCTTCCTCTTTTCACTCAAAATTGCTAATAATCCATCTTCAAAACAGCAAACATTTTACTTCAGCATCAAAATAAAAATGGATGATCCTTCAGTTCTGACAGTTCGAAGCAATTTCGAAGTTTTGGAAATCGATCGAATTGGAGAACATGCAATTTCATTTCACGTGAAATTGAAAAGTGATTTCAATTCACTTTTGATCGAAATTCGGATCATGGGCGCCTATCTATCATAGAAATCACCGCATCAACATGGCCTCCACAGACTGTCAGCCCCTCTCTAATTAATGGCAAATATGTTTTTATAAAACGTTGTTCTTAGATACTGTCTTTAATTTTTTAAACACAAATTCTTACCATGTTTAACTTATATATGCCGAAATAGCAGTATTTCTAAACTTGGATGTTGGAAAACCGTCACGGGATGGAGTAATTGTGATTGCTGATTATTGAAGCGTATCAAAGTAACATCTCGATCTTGTTTGTATATCGAATTTCAGAATTCTAGGGAAAAGACATGAATATTGACATGGTTTAAAAACTATTATTTATAACTTTTAGAGTAGTATTTCTCGGGAATTCCATGTGTAATGGAGCAATTTTAAGCCCATGTTCAAAATCAACCCATCAAACATTTTGTCGATGCTGCTTTTTCTTTCTTCATACTTTTTCTGGCCATTTTTCGCATTTTTCTATTCCTTTTAGAAACGAACTCTTTTGAAAAAAAAACTCATAAGATTGAAGAGTTGCTTGTTTCTCTAAAATTCAGAATACTGTTTGACAAAATGACTTTGGCAGTACATACAAAACTTTTTATGTTGTACATTACTTGATATTATTATCTTCCTAGCTTCTAAATTAGATCCACTTAATGTAACCACAGACATGGCTAATCAAGAAGTTTTGTTTTTGTAGCGTCAGTGCTCTTTTCGGCGGAGAAATAAAATTTTTCAATGAATCGTTCCTTTTTGATAAATTATAAGTTTCTTAGTTAAATTTAATTCCCACCTTTTTCGGTTAAGTAAAAACAAACGTAGCTAATAATAAAAAAAAAATAAAACAATTATTGAACAAACAAACAAAATAAAAATGAAATGAATTGAAAATCATTTTTCTTCAGCTGTAAAATCGATCAAAAAGCAACAACTCGTCGAGGTGCGAACAATGGCCAATCCACCAGCTGTGGTGAAATTGGCTTTAGAGTCAATATGTTTGCTCCTTGGAGAGAATGCGTCCGATTGGAAGTCAATTCGTGCTGTTATAATGAGAGAAAACTTTATAAATTCAATTGTATCTAACTTCGGTACTGAAGATATAACGTAAGCATGTTAACAAATTAATTAATTAATTAATAATAAATTGAACTTATCAACTTAATTATTTTTTTGTATGTTATTTTAGTGTTTTTTTTTTTTTTTGTTTTTAATTCTTCAAATTAATTTTGTTTTCAAAATATATATATAATATTGGTATTTTGCTTAAAGACAATTTTTATTTTTATTTTTGGTGAAGGAAAATTTCAACTAAATTGTAAATAATTATCAAACTAAATTTAAAAAAAATCAAGTGAAAAGCTTTATTTTGTGTTTTTCTTTGTACTTCTTCTATAAAATAAAATAACATCAAATTAAACAAAAACAAATAAAAAATGAATATTCTTGTCAAATATTAAACTAAAAATATAATAATCAATGCTTCTGCTTGTTTTCATCACGTTTTCGATTTTTTTTTTAAATAATATATTATTTAGTTTTTTTTTTATTATTGTAATATTTGGCCTTTTTATTAATCATAATTTTTTTAAATTTCCTAAGCGATGAGGTACGTGAAAAGATGAAATCGAAGTACTTGAGCAATCCAGACTATAACTTTGAGAAAGTTAATCGTGCCAGTATGGCATGTGGTCCTATGGTTAAATGGGCTATTGCACAGGTAAGTTGTTGATCTTGATGCTTATTTATCTGAAAATATAAAAAGTAAGTTGTATTTGAGAAGTCTAGACGTATTACTCGTATAATGGTCATTCATAAGTACACTTTGCAAACTTCTACAATAAGGTCTTGACAAGTTCAGTAGCTAAAGGTGTTTTCATAAACGTCGAAAACCTGCCTTAGTAAAATCGTCTTTCTGCTTTGTTGCATTAATGAACACACTTATTTTGCAGAACCTTTGCAAGCCTGCTTGAGTACGAATTAAAGTTGTCACAGAATGTTCAAAAATTTCACCCAATAATCGAAACTATCCACGAAAGATTTTATTTGGTAACCAAGATGTCAAAGGAAAACAATGTTTCAACTTTTTTAAGTTTTAAGAACACTGTCCCCCATAATGAACTTTTTCCAGACCTGAATTCTTTTTTTCATGATAATTCTTCTTTCAATTAGAAGCTAAATTCAATGCAGTAGCTTCCAATAAAACTTACATTTTGCCCACTTTATATTTTACTTTTAACTCTTGTGCTTCTGCATTCAACAAATATGGATGCACAATCTGCGCGACGCTGATGCCATTTATGATGTTTATGAACATACATATCTTCTGCAATTCATTGTTCGATCGCAGATATGACTTTATGAACAATGTCTAAGTTAGGCAGACGCTTATGAAAACACCCTAAATCAACAAATGTGTACTCGATAAGAAACGATTCAAGACAAAAATATTATTTAAAAGTCATAAATGCTGTATCCCCAAACAAAGCTTGTACAGAAAAATATGACGGCAACTGTTCAAAAATTATGTTAGAATTAAAATATTAAAGCATAATGTTTGATCAGAAGCCATTCATTGGATGGACACAGCTATTGTACGCAAATATTGATATAATCATGTTTAATATTGTGAACTTTCTAAGAAAGGGCAAGGGTATTGAAGCGACTTATGCCATGAGAACAACTCATACATATGTAGCCCTAGAAACATTTCACTCACAAGCCCTACTCGATCCCTTCATAAAAAAAGTGTTTACCAAGTGTGGCTGACATTTTCAAACTTTCTTGACCCAGCATAGTACCATTACCATACTTACTAATTTCAAAAATGGAACACCTGCTGAAGCTAATCAGGCCTCAAATATCCCTTTTGGTTGGTATCCTAAAAACACGTTATTGGTTACCCATATAAAAAAAAATGTGTTTCAGCTAAAAAGGCGGAGGAATGCATTTTCTTTGTGAATGTCGCACAGAAAGGCGGCCTTTGAAAAAGCACTTTTTCGACCATTTCTGTGATGTCCGCTTTTGTCACTAAAAACATCAGATTTCTTACATAATATTTTCTTTATTGTATTTTGTCTATACAATATGTTCGCGAAGGGTCATTCTAGCAAAGAAACTTGCGTTCTGCTCTCCGAAACGTTGGCCCATGTGTAAATAACAAGGAATCGTAGTCTCTTAATAGACTTGTCTACAATTTTGTAGAAAATTTATAAGCTGCTTCGTCTCTCTGAAAAAGAACCTTACAATTATTCTTATATTCCTTGACGTTTCAATACTTCTTTTTCTACTCCGCTTTCTTCGGGTTGCTGAAGTCAAAATCCTCTCTTCGAACCCTTAAAAGTTTCAAAAGTGGAGAGAACACTTGTAATCTTTTACCATCTTCCTTCACTTTCTTCGGGTCGTTATCGATTTCAATAAAACACAATATTTCTCACTTACTATCAAGTTATCAATTTTATAATTTGTTCTTATTCTTTTCATTAGATCGAATACGCTGATATGTTAAAACGTGTCGAGCCTCTGCGTGATGAATTGCAATCACTTGAAGATCAAGCTGCCCTCAATATGAAGCATGCTAAGGACACGAAGGATCTCGTTACCCAATTGGAACAATCGATTGCCGCTTACAAAGAGGAATACGCCCAGCTTATTTCCCAAGCTCAGGCCATTAAAACCGATTTGGAAAATGTCCAAGCTAAGGTAGATCGTTCAATTGCTTTGCTGAAGAGTTTGAATATTGAACGTGAGCGTTGGGAGAGCACCAGTGAGACCTTCAAATCCCAGATGTCAACAATTATTGGTGATGTTTTGCTGTCCGCTGCTTTTATTGCTTATGGTAAGTCTTAAAAACCCCGATTGGATAAAATCAGTTTTCTTCAAATTGCTTTGTTTTGGTCTTCTTTCTCTTTCAGGTGGTTACTTTGACCAGCATTACCGTCTGAACTTGTTTACAACTTGGTGTCAACATCTACAATCGGCAAATATACAATATCGACCGGATATCGCACGCACAGAGTATCTATCCAATCCAGATGAACGTCTGCGCTGGCAAGCAAATGCTCTTCCTTCGGACGATCTATGCACAGAAAATGCAATTATGCTGAAGCGCTTCAACCGTTATCCTCTGATCATTGATCCGTCGGGTCAAGCGACTACGTTCTTGTTGAACGAGTACGCCGGCAAGAAGATCACAAAGACCTCCTTCCTGGATGACTCTTTCCGTAAGAATCTCGAATCGGCTTTGCGTTTCGGAAACCCATTGCTGGTTCAGGACGTAGAGAACTACGATCCAATTTTAAATCCGGTCCTTAACAGAGAACTTCGCCGAACAGGTGGTCGTGTGTTGATCACTCTCGGTGATCAGGACATCGATTTGTCTCCATCATTCGTTATATTCCTCTCGACACGTGACCCAACTGTGGAATTCCCACCGGATATTTGTTCGAGAGTGACATTTGTCAACTTCACCGTCACCAGGAGCTCATTGCAATCGCAGTGCCTCAACCAAGTATTGAAGGCTGAACGTCCGGATATTGATGAAAAACGCTCGGACTTGCTCAAATTGCAAGGAGAGTTCCGTCTTAGGTTGAGGCAGCTTGAAAAGAGTTTGTTGCAGGCTCTGAATGATGCTAAGGGTAAGATTCTGGACGATGACTCAGTGATTACCACTCTGGAAACCCTCAAGAAGGAAGCCTTCGACATCAACATGAAGGTCGATGAAACCGACAAGGTTATAGCTGAGATTGAAACTGTATCGCAGCAGTATCTGCCTTTGTCAGTGGCATGTTCTAACATCTACTTTACCATGGACAGTCTCAACCAGGTGCACTTCCTTTACCAATACTCTCTTAAGATGTTCTTGGATATCTTTGGCACGGTTCTGTTTAACAACACGAAACTGGAAGGCAAAACTGATCACACAGTTCGCTTAACTATCATCACCAGGGATCTCTTCCAGGTTTGCTACGATCGCGTGGCTCGAGGAATGCTTCATGCAGATCGTCTAACATTCGCACTGCTCATGTGCAAGATCCATCTGAAGGGAACGTCCGAGGCTAATCTAGATTCTGAGTTCAACTTCTTCCTTCGTAGCCGAGAAGGACTACTGATGAATCCCACAACAGTTGACGGTTTATCTAGTGAACAAATCGAGAGCGTCAACCGCTTGGCTACTCGTTTGCCCATCTTTAAGAAACTCATCGAAAAGTTGAAGTCTATGCCCGAAATCGGTGCCTGGCTGCAACAGAGCTCTCCCGAGCAATGTGTTCCACAGCTGTGGGACGAATCGAAGGCCCTTTCCCCGGTTTCTTCATCGGTTCATCAATTGCTGCTGATTCAAGCCTTCCGACCGGATCGTGTGATTGCCGCTGGACACAACGTGGTTAATACAGTCCTTGGAGAAGATTTCATGTCGACAGCAGAGAAGGAATTGGACTTCGCTCAGGTGATTGAGAAGCAGTTGACCTGCAATACTCCAGCTTTGCTTTGCTCAGTTCCAGGATTCGACGCCTCAGGAAGAGTGGATGATTTGGCAGCTGAACTCAATAAGAAGATCTCAAGTATTGCTATCGGTTCGGCTGAAGGATTCAATCAAGCTGAACGGGCCATCAATATGGCTTGCAAGAGCGGAAAGTGGGTTCTCCTTAAAAACGTCCACTTGGCTCCGCAATGGTTGGTGCAATTGGAGAAGAAACTACACTCTCTTCAACCACATTCTGGCTTCCGGTTATTCTTAACCATGGAAATCAGTCCTCGAGTTCCAGTTAATCTACTTCGCGCTGGACGAATCTTTGTCTATGAACCACCACCAGGTATTCGTGCCAATCTTTTGAGAACATTCTCGACTGTTCCGGCCACACGAATGATGAAGAGCCCTGGCGAGCGAGCTCGATTATACTTCTTGCTTGCTTGGTTCCATGCCATTGTACAAGAGCGTTTGCGTTATGTTCCACTTGGTTGGTCTAAAAAGTATGAATTCAATGAGTCTGACTTACGAGTAGCATGCGACACATTGGATACTTGGATTGACACAACAGCAATGGGACGCACAAATCTGCCTCCAGAGAAGGTTCCATGGGATGCTTTGGTGACACTTCTTTCTCAGAGCATCTATGGTGGCAAGATCGACAATGATTTCGATCAGAGATTATTGGCATCGTTCCTGTCGAAGCTCTTCACTGCACGCAGCTTTGAGGCTGACTTTGCTTTAGTGGCCAACGTAGATGGCGGCGCTGGTGGCCAGAGGCACATTACCATGCCCGATGGAACTCGTCGTGATCATTTCTTGAAATGGATCGAAAACTTGGCTGATCGTCAGACCCCATCATGGTTGGGATTACCTAATAACGCTGAGAAGGTATTGTTGACTACTCGCGGAACTGATTTGGTAAGCAAACTGTTGAAGATGCAACAGTTGGAGGATGATGATGAGTTAGCCTACAGCGTAGACGAGAATCAAGAAGCTGTACAGACGCGCAACGAAGATGGCAGACCATCGTGGATGAAGACATTGCACAATAGTGCCACCGCCTGGTTAGAACTGTTGCCGAAGAACTTGAATGTACTTAAACGTACTGTGGAGAACATCAAGGATCCTCTTTACCGATACTTCGAGAGGGAGGTGACTTCAGGAGCTAAGCTTTTGCAGACAGTTATTTCAGATCTTCAAGATGTTGTGTTGATCTGCCAGGGCGAAAAGAAACAAACGAACCATCATCGTTCCATGCTTTCGGAGTTGGTGCGTGGAATCATTCCGAAAGGCTGGAGACGTTATACTGTTCCAGTTGGATGCACAGTTATTCAGTGGATTACTGATTTCAGCAACCGGGTCCAGCAGCTGCAGAAAGTTTCTCAGTTGGTCTCGCAAGCTGGAGCTAAGGAACTACAGGTTTGTTTCCATTAAAGATCGTTAATTGTGTGTTGTTATATAATTATTTTATGTCTCTAGGGTTTCCCTGTTTGGTTGGGTGGACTGTTGAATCCTGAAGCATACATCACAGCCACAAGGCAATGTGTGGCACAGGCAAACAGCTGGTCCTTGGAAGAACTTGCTTTGGAAGTAACCATAACCGAAGCTGGATCGAACTCAAATCAAAAGGACAGCAGTTTTGGTGTGACTGGATTGAAACTGCAAGGGGCACAATGCAAGAACAATGAACTGTTGCTTGCTTCAACCATCATGATGGATCTACCAGTCACTATTCTCAAATGGGTCAAAGCGAATAGTGACATTCGCGTTAGCAAGCTGACTTTGCCAGTTTATTTGAACTCAACTCGCACAGAATTATTATTCACAGTCGATTTGGCAGTTGCTGCTGGACAGGAACAGCACAGTTTCTATGAGCGTGGTGTTGCAGTTCTCACCTCGACTGCTCTTAATTGAAATTAATTTTTAACTTGCAATATAAGCTAAGCTTAGTATTCGTAGTCGCTCAAAGCGTTTTAAAGTATAATAATTATATTGCTTTTATTTAAGTCAGTATTTTGGCATTCAATTATTACTATTCAAATATATTAATTAACAAAGCAAAACAATAAAATGTTATTAACCAATAAACTACGTCTCTTGTTTGTTATTATGGAAAAGTTAAGAAAACGAGATTTAAAGCTCCTGGAAATACAAACTTGGTGAAGATTTCGGGTGACTGAACATAATCATTTGGGTTCAATGATAGAAGTAGACAAAATTCCCGGACATAAGGAAGGGAATGATTTAACTAACCATTAAATTAGGCCACGCCTACTAAATAGGTCAAGTTTTTTTAATAAACCACGCCCACAAATTAGGCCACACCTTCTAAATAAGTCACATTTTTATTTTAAATAAACCACGCCCACAAATTATGCTACACCTATTAAATAAACCACGCCCATAAATTGGGCCACGCCCACAAATAAGGCCACATACACAAAATAAGCTACGCCCACGAACTAGTCCTCACCCAAACCTTAAGTAAGCCAAAATAGGCTACGCCACGCATACACCAATTTCAACGACCAAATAGCTGGAAATTCGTTCGATTTTCAATTCAAAAATGTTTAAAACACATTTTTAAAGTCTGTGGTTGACGTGCAATAATGTTTTATACACCAAAATGACCGTCAATTGGTTACAATTATAATGAGATATAAAGTTTGAAAATCGGTTGGAAAATAGACTTGGAAATCACCGTTTTATGAAGAACTTGACTTTTTTTCTTTTTGCTTACCCTAACACCATAAAATTATATGGACACATACACATTTTTTGGGTTCAAAGAATGCGTCATCAATTTTTCTTTCGAGATACATCTCGATTTTAAAAATCGGCTTCGTATTTTCCAATTAATAACAACTTTTATGCAGATGAAACGAAAAAATTTCAATTTTTCATACATTTACCTGTAAAAAAATCGAAGTCCAACAGTTGTAAAAAACATGCAATGAAAGTTGTCTTAAGGGTAATATTTTGTAAGGAATTCAAATCCGTTAACTATTTTTCCTCATGAACTCCTGTGCTGTTATTATGTTTGAGTAGAGAGAACAAAAAAGTAGCATTTCCAAAAATAGGCCACATCCAAAATGAAGCCATGTCTACAAAAAAGTCACGCTCGTTAAATGGGCCACATCTCCATAATAGGCGCCTTAATTAAGCCACACCCACAAACTAGGTCGCACTCGTAAAATAAACTGCGAATAATTCGAGATCTTTCGTGATGCAAAAAACTTCCTTTAGTCTTACAAATGGCTATGGCTGAGATGTTAAGCTGTTCAGTTACGGCAGCCACATTATCGTCTGTGTACGTACACCGTACGAAGCACGAATAGACTCCTGGGTGTTGTCCGCTAGCATACCCGTTTTACGAACTTTTTGCACAAACTTGCTTACAAGTTCAGACATTGCTCCCCATTTTTCGCAAATAAGGGTTCAATATTTTCTAACCTTCTAGATATAAGCGAAACGCGACTTGTTCCGCGGGGGTTTGATTCTGACTTTCAGACAAGATTTCGAGATACATTTTATTTTAACATAAGCTTTTGAGGCAGCACATATAGAGTACCAAACACAAACTATCTTAAAATGCATAACTGGAAAAGACACTACTCCCAAAATCCTTGTACCATATCCTGAAAATAAACTAAAATGAAATTTTGTAATACAGTGAGTCCTGTCAGTCGGTTCCATGGTGTAATGGTTAGCACTCTGGACTCTGAATCCAGCGATCCGAGTTCAAATCTCGGTGGAACCTTTTTTCTTTCCCCCAAACCAGCAAACAGTCCCCAAAATACCCCCAATCCCCAAAACTTACTCATGTGAAGACATGCACATGAGTCTGATAGTTATTGCGCCAGTTTTTTTTTTTAACTCTAAACAAATTATAATTCATCTTGGAATTATAATATTCTCAAGCAGGAAAGCTTAAAAAAAGTTCCCAATCATGTCTACAGGACTGTTAGAGTCCACACACCCACACCCAGAAAACCAAATCAAATTAATCGAAAATACACTTGGCTACTATACTTGCTACGTTTCATTTCAAATAAACATTTATTTTCTAAAATTAAAATATATTCAGAAACAATTTCCGAAATAGGAGGTACCTAGACCCATCTAAAGCTTTCTTCTCACTGAACTTGATTTGATTCATCTCCATTTTGAAAGTCTTTTGTTGCCAAAAAGTGCATCACCCATCACCCTATTTATAGAACTTGCATTTGTTGAAAACATCAATGATTGGATTTTAACATGGAAGTTTGACTTCAATTTGAAATGTGGTTCCATGGTGTAATGGTTAGCACTCTGGACTCTGAATCCAGCGATCCGAGTTCAAATCTCGGTGGAACCTTGATGGATTTTTTTAAATTTATCTTGGTTGTATTTTGTATATTAAAACTTCAAACAACGTAATTTGTTATTGATAAGAAGGTTTATTTTATGAATTAAGGAAAGTTTAAAACCGAATGGAAATAAAAATTAACTAAAAAAGAAATACATTTTTTTCGTTGTTTCAAGGTTCTGAAGCCCGAAATTTGAGCGCGAAGGTAGACGAACCCCTTAAACATACATACAAAGCATAATTTGTTTGTTACACATTTACTATTTACACTAATGGCTGAATCACAAACACGCTTCAGCTTCGGCTTCGTCTGCGTTACGTTGGGCATGCTTCGAGGTTGCTTTGAATGACATTTCTATTATTTCATCCCTTCAAAGAGCAAATATTTTGTTTGTTGACATTTTTTTACAGCTCTTGAGCTGTCAGACGAAGCAAATGTTCAGAAAATTGAACTAGAGCTTCCGTTTGGAGTCACATTACGTTACATTACGTTCTTTTCCTTACGATTGTCAAACGAAACGTGAGGTCGAAGCTCCACTGTGATAGCATGCATTGAATTCCTATGGCTGAACTCGTAAACGTCAGGCGAAGCCGAAGCTGAAGCGTGTATGTGATTCAGCCATAAGAGTTTTTGAAAGCGAACTCGCGTAGGTACATCTTTTCTTTAAAAAAAAAATTCATAAAATTAAAGAGAAGATTGGAAAAGACTTGGATATTTAAATATTATTAAAAATATATACTTATATATAAAAAAAAGTGTTTCAATATATGATTAGGCCACATACAAAACATACAGATAATCCAAAAAGTCTCCGTACAGCAGCCTAATTTTAGTGTTTTTTTTTTGAAAAAAAAGTATTAGGAATAAATGTAAAAACCAAAGTGGTAAGATTGGTAAGTTAGTTTCCATCTTCACCTTTTTTCCAAATTTAAAAAAATTGTGATTGTGATTTTCAAAATACTTGTTTTTAATATACATAGGTATTGTTATAATAAATTATTTATCTCAGAATCAACAAAAAGAAAGCTGCTGTACCGAGATTTTTTGGACTAAGTGTATGTAAGTTAATGATATGTGTTTATAGTTTTAAAACATATTATACTTACAATTTTTTTTCCAAATTTTCCTCCATTTTTTTATATGAAATTTAAAAGACGGTTTGAAATAGATTCAGTTTTTTAAAAATAGTTAGGTAGTATGTATATAAAATTTAGTCCCAGGCATCATGGATAGCTTCGATGAAGGTGTATTTTTCTTTACTTTGTAGGTATGCCGACTTCATAAGCTTTACAAGACACAAAGTGATTATATTTAGTCCGGTGGAAAGAATGGTCATTACAAATAGTTTCACATCTTCTGATTGATTGAATATTCCAATTATCTTGTTGAAAAATTCAAGTTAGAGGTGCCATAAAGTTTAACGGGTTTGGAAATAACCGTTCCAACAAATATTTGTTATTGTGGACAAAAGCTTCAAGCGCATGGCACCTTATGTAAGGTTGTAACTCCTTCGATAATAAGCTGGTCCTTTCTCAGATTAAAGGAATAATAATCGAGTACGACAGAATTTAAAAAATTTTATCCGAAAAAAACAAGGCGTTTCCATTCACTGCTCCAATCGATATGTTTTCTTGCAAAATTCATCCGATGCTTCTTTTGTACTTTTTCAATATCCTCTTTTGGATTATATCGCTTTTTCAACTATTCTATGGACTGATTTTAAGCTGGCTTACAATCCAGTTCAGTCGGTGATATTATTTTGACGTATTGCTGCTGCTGTCCGTCCTCTTTGTTTTTTCCAATATTTTTGTGGTCCGCAAAAATAACTAATATTATCAAGAAAAATCGTTTATGTTAAATAATGGAAACAAATATTTACAAAAGGTTCGTCCTTAATCCTTATGATACACTTATATAATTATAAACTGCTCACCATTGACTTCTTGCTCTGAATGCTGAAAATCGACTACCCACCCCGATCCCAATCTCAAAACACAACATGTCGTCATCGGTCCTGCAGCTCTGGCTGGAATTTTGCTACTTTTCGGTCGCAAGTACCGCTTATCGACTTACTATGAAAAAGGGTGTGTCCTAAATCACACCATATTGGTTGACCAATCCATTTGGTTCACGGTTGCAGGTAGCGCGTAGCGCTCATCAATGCACTATGACAAGATTGTCCATTGTGCAGCTGCGCACAAATTTGGTTTCCATCGGCGCCGAGCGTCGCGCGAACGACGATCTTAGAGAAGAGAAATCTTAGGCAATTGTTGTTGCGGTCGTTTCCTAAACCATTTGTTGATCGAAAAGAAACTAGCTGGTGCCGTTGTTGGCGTAGTAATTCCTATATCGGTCCAACCAAAGTCGTAATCATGTGGCTCGGTTGTCTTATGTTCTTGCTAACGTGAAAGTTGTTCATTTTTGTATATTTCAATTGATTATCTGACACTGATCTTACAGTTAAATGTGAAACATTGCTGATCCACAAAAATATGGGTAAAATCAAAAAGGGTACTAGGCTGAAACAAGAACATCATAAGAAAAGCGGTTCTACGGCTTGCTCAAATTCCATCTACCAGCGACTAAATTAAGGGCCAAAAGCTGAGTGCTAGCCAGAATAACAACGTTTTAAAAGATAATACAAAAAAGTTATAGGTACTATCCAAAATTTTGGTTAACCCTAAATACAGTAACTCACATATTCGATCGAATGAGTTTCACTATTTCGATTTTTGTCATATTAAGATTAATATACTATGTTTGCATACTTTAAAAAAAAAAACAATATTTTTTTAGTTCAAAACTTAAGAAATAACATTAAATGGGTTTAGATGTAAATAAAACATTTAAAATACAAAAAATTAAACAAAATGAAGAAATTGGAATTCGATCAGTTTTGTGAGTTTATACAATATGGAAAATCTAAGGCTATTAAATATTTTGTATGCCCTCCTTTTGCAGCTAAAACAGCTTTTATCTGGTTTGGCATACTGTAAATAAGTTTTTGGCATTCTTCTATGCCAATATTTTGCCACTCAGTTTCCACTCTTTGCCATACTTCATCCATAGATCTTGCACAATGATCCCAAGATGAAATCCTGCGTTTAAGGATCCCCCAAAGATGTTCAATGGGGTTCAGATCCGGGGACTGGGGTGGCCAGTCTAAAACATTGACTCCTTGAGTTTGAAGCCAATCGCGAGTGATTCTTGCAGTAGGTTTCGGATCATTGTCTTGTTGAAAGACAATGTCCGAAAATCCCTTACCCCATTTTCTGACCGATGAGACAAGGCTATCATTCAATATTTGAATGTAGGATTGTGCTGTCATTCGACCATCTATCTTAGAGCACGCCCCAACCCCGGAAGAATGCATACATCCCCATATCATAATATTACCGTCCCCAAATTTCACCGTTTCTTTTACCAAACGTTTTGATAGAGGCTCTTTAGGCTTTTTCCAAACCCATTCTCTGCCATCGGAACCCAGACGATTAATCTTATAGTTTCGTCGGACCACACGACATTTTCCCAGTCCGTTATGGTGTAGTTTCTATATTTTTTTGCAAACTACCCTTATCTTATCTATCTTAATATAACAAAAATCGAAATAGTGAAACTCATTCGATCGAATATGTGAGTAGGGCCCCAGGTTCTTTTATAGAATTCATGCCACCAATTCTTGAATTGCAGTACATTATTTTGTTGACTGACAATAATATTATTATGAAAGAAACTGCAAAAAACAACCATTAGCCTACTACGTTTTTCCAGCATTGGGTGTAAAAAGAAATTAAATGCATGCACTAAATGTGTTTTAGCACTCATTTGTCAAAATGGCAGAACAGATATGTTGTTTTAACACTAAATGCGGATTTCGCGATAGATTTTTTGTGTGTTTCAGGTATCAATTTATGTTTTTTATGTTCTCAACCTAAAGCTCTACCCCTAAGCAGTGGAAAACCATAATAAAGTGATTTCGAAAATTCTGTTACTTATGTTGTTTTAACAATCACCGATTCAAATATTTAACGAACAAAAGAAGATTTTATGTCTAAAATAATTTTATGCAACGAAGAATAACGTTTACGTTTTTGACATCTGTTAAAATTTTGAGAAAAATCGAATGGATTTTTTTTTACAAAAAATAACCTAAAAAAACGATACTAAAAGTTGGTAAAAATTGATTTTTGACTCAAATATCTTTTCAAAAATTTGAGATAATGGCCTCAAACTAATTTTGACTTATAAGAAATATCGTTTTCATTATTCGGTAAAATTTTGGGAAAAATCGAATTGACAGTTTTTTTTATAAAAAATAAAAAATTACTAAAAGTTGGTAAAAATTGATTTTCGACTCAAATATCTTTTCAAAAATTTGAGATATTGGCTTCAAATTAATTTTATTTTATAAAAAATATTGTTTTCAACAATTAGTAAAATTTTGAGAAAAATCGAATTAACAGTTTTTTTACAAAAAATAAAAACCTAAAAAAAAAATTACTAAAAGTTCGTAAACATTGATTTTCGACTCAAATAACATTGCTTGAAATTATTTTTTTTTTATAAAAAAAATATTTTTTTTTTATAAAAAAAATATTGTTTTCAAAATTTTGGAAAATTTTGAGAAAAAGTAAATTGACAGTTTTTTTGCATAAAATAAAAAAAGCTAAAAAAAAATTTAAAAGTTGGTCAAAATTGATTTTCGACTCAAATATCTTTTCAAAAATTTGAGATTATGGCTTCAAACTGATTTTGTCTTACAAGAAATACTGTTTTCAACATTCGGTAAAATTTTGAGAAAAATAGAAATGACAGTTTTTTTTTACAAAAAATAAAGACCTATAAAAAAAAAACAATTCTAAAACTTAGTAAACATTTTTTTTTTTGCGACTCAAATATCTTTTCAATATATTAAAATATTGGCTTCAAACTAATTTTATCTCACAGAAAATATTGTTTTTGATATTCAGTAAACTTTTTACAAAAATCCAAACGTTGATGGGTTTTTTTATAAAAAATTAAAATCTACAAAAAACCTTACGCAAACAATTGTTAAAAATTGATGTTCGGTTCTCGATATCTAGTGAACAATAGAAGATAATCACCCCTATCACAGAGTCCCTCGTAGTGAGTCCCCGAAAATTTTGTTACGCTACGAATACGAAAAATAAGAAAAATAAATAAAAGCTCGTTTTTCATCTTTCGATTAAGTTCTACCTATTTGATTTTGTCTTTAAAAATGGATAATATTGCCGTTGCAATCCTTGCAATAAATGAAGAAAATACACGAAGACGACGAACACTAAAAATGTAGCGCAAAATTTTAAGGGATGCTTTTAACCCCTTGGATCTTAATGACAAAGTGTTGGTAACATATTTTAAACATTGAGTTGCCTTTGGAACTGAATTTTATTTGTGATAACTTTATTTGCCCTTCAATAAAAAATAAAGGTAAACACTTTCACATTAAAACAATAGTAAAACTTACATGATTCTTTTCATATATTTAATTTTTATTTAATTTATCTTCGCATGCTCAATATTTTTGTTTCGTTTTCAATTGAACTCCGGTCAAAATAAATGTTCGTAGAAAAAACTGCCAAACTTCCTATTCATTCGGGGCTAGTGATACCACTTTTCACGAACTCCGAATTTCGTAGCCAATTTTTTTAATACGACGGGAGCAATGATACTTTTTTTCGGGGTTCGTACTACGAAAGTACGAATCTATTACGACGGGGCCTGTGATAAGGCTGAATGACTTCGAATTGTTGGTAATTTTTAATGTTTTAAGAACAATTCAACTGACGACTATATTTAACAAAACTCAATAACCTATAAACCTTTTAAGCAAGACAAATCGACGGACGGGATGGGAAGTTATCAGTGTGGGTCGCATCCCAGCCTCTTTTTTATTTAAGGGTTTGAGCCTTTACCATATATAAAATTATATATAGTGTCATACAAATTAGACGACATTTCGTCGCCCGAGAATTGTTTTGTTGTATCTCCCAAAAACACGATTTTGAGAAATCGCATTTAAAGGTTTCCGTTACTATAAAAAAAAAACTAAGCGATTAAGTTTTTTGTTTTTTTATTAGAATATATTGTGTGGAGTATCTTCTTTTGATTTATGTATTTAAAACTGTCCTAGCTATTTTGGTTTTCAAATTATAAAGCTTTTTCCCCAAAATGAGTTTGTCGTATACGCCACCAAAATAAGCTTTTGTTTCCATCCTATACACGTACGACAAAGTAAACGCACGTACGACATTTCAATATTCAAGCGTCGTGTTTATTTCAATAGGGATTAGTATGAGAACCAATTAAAAAAAAGTCAATTTCCAATGATAACAATTAAATTTTATTTATTTTATAAAGGTTAATATAGCAATACATACAGTCCCTGGCCATATTATTAGACGCACTGCAGAATTTTTATAATTATTTGATTATACGCAATATTTTTAACGTTCAAGAATGGATGTATGGTTACATTTTTATGCAAGATAGGGCTCCATGCCACACAGCCCGGTCCATAAAAACTTATTTGAGGGAAGAAAACATCCCTCTGTTGGACTGGCTAGAAACAGCCCTGGGGCCTGATTATGAGGTTCGCGGCGGATCGTTTTCAATTCGACCTTTCAAATTCGACTCGCTTCGTATTTCCTTATTAACGAACTCGCGGCGAAGCGAAAGTAGTTCTTCCTATATTCCAGTGATTTGACACTATTTGGTTTGACTTTTTCTCTCTATATTCCAGTGATTTGACACTTTTGGTTTGACAGCTTTCCACAAATTTTGTTTTGTTTTGATTGAATTTGTGAAATTTGCGGTGATTTATAATAAACAATATTAAAATTAAAAAATGGAATCAATTATGGTGTATGTATATTTATTCTGAAAGTGAGGAATTTGAGGAATCCCAGGAATCCTCAAGATTACGGGTGTCCAGGAGACTACTAAGGAGCAAATCTTCTTCTCTGGATCTCCCTTCAACTGAGTAAGTATTGTTTCCTTTTAGTTGAAATCAAATTAATCAATTAATTTACACACTTTGTCTTAATAGATTTATCAAACTATTTCGACTTTCGAAAGAAGCTTTTGTCTTCATTTTGCAAGAGATCAGTGAGGAATTCAAGGATCAGAACAGCAACGGCATTCCTTCTGATTAATGTCGATTTGTTTGCTTGTTTTTATCGTTCCTTGAATGAATTTTAAAATTTTATATTTTACTGTGGATAAATTATAAGAAAATTAAAATAAAGCTAACTCACATTTTTAAATTAAAATAAAGAAATAATCCACGAAATCGAACACTGAATAATAATAAACACTCTTTCGCCTGTGAATCCGCCAAAAAAAAGCTATCGGATTCAACTCGCCAACAAACATTATGACATTTCAAACTCGCCTTCGAATTCGTTAACTGGTCGAATTCAAAACGAAGAAGGCGAAAGCGAAAGCAATAATTGAAAAATGGCAAACTCGATAGCAAAACGATTCGCCGCGAACCTCATAATCAGGCCCCTGATATGAACCCAATTGAAAACGTGTGGGAGCTGATGAAGAGGGAAGTAGCTAAAGATGTGGTCACTTATTGAAAGAGTGATTCACGTGTCGAATCACCACCCACAAATGTAGGAAACAGTCAAATCATGCATTGACAGTATGCCGCGCAGAATTGAGGCTCTTATTAAAGCAAAAGGAGGTTCAACAAAATATTGAACAAAATTACAAAAATAACAACAACAAAACTGAAAATATTAATTTAAAAAAAAAATCTTTAAATCTGTTGCTTTATTTCTAGGAAGTAGTTTATATTCTGCATACAAAATAGTTCAAATGCATTACAATATTCGAAAACCTGATTAAAATAGCTGGAAATTAAGATTTTGCATAAAATCTAAAGTGCGTCTAATAATATAGCCAGGGTACTGTACATCACATTTATTGAGTCTTTGTTTAAAGGCAATCTTGGTGTGAAAAAATCAACTTGATTAAAAATGGTAAAAAAAACAATAACAAAAAAGTCATCCTATGACCATAAAAATATTAATGTTAATATAGGTACAAAATTAAAATCACATTTTTTTTCATAAAAACTAACGGAAAAGTAATTCTATGACTATGAAATAGGTATACGATTAAATCTTTTTGCACCTCCAGTTGAAATCTCTATACACGTACGACAAACCAAACCGCAATATTTTTTTTCTTGTTTGTGTTGTATTTCTCTATGATCAGTCCTACATTATATGTGAGTCTCATACAAGTACGACAAAACAATTTTAAGGTTTTATTTTAAATTTTTGATCGTATGTTTTAAGCCTATACACTTACGACAAAACAATATTAAGAAAAAAAAAGAGGGAAAACACATGGAATTTTTGTCGTATATGCCAAAAACTGTCGCTTACGACAAAACAAAACTCAAGGGGTGATTATTTTGTGGACATACGACAAAATGCATACAATTTACCTCAGCAACGGTAAGAGATAGGCAAACTCTGACAACAGAAATGAAAAGAGCACCTTTGAAAACATAATACTGCATATCCAGTTTAAAAAAAACCAATTTGGCGCTTACGACAAAACAATTCTCGGGCGACGATTTGTTGACTTTTAGGCCTCTTTCACACGAGACGGTTTCGTCCGTACGATTAAAATTCGTACGATTTTTATCCGTGAGCCATGGATAGTAAACTAATAAAATTAACTAAAGCTTTCACACTGGACGGATACGGTTTTTTTTCGTACGGTCGATTTAAAACAGCCGTCTCAATGACTGAGATATACTTCGGCCGTGTACGGTTTTTTTCCGTACGAAGAAAATCGTCATGTGTGAAAGAGGCCTTAATGTTACCTACACTACCATAAAGACCAAAAATCATGTTTGGCATTCAGTTTTGGTTTGCGTTTAACGTTCAACGAATCAACACAATTATATATACCTTAGGGTTCAGGTTCAGTAGGCCTAGGTACTGAAATTCGGTTGATCGTACGCATTGGCAATAAGCGACTCCCTCTGCTAGCCAAGCCGCTCCGATCCACGAAATTATGAAATATCGCTTAATGAATAACCATTACCAAAATCATTTATGTACCTGTTATACAAATAAGAACACATGTACTTACTTATATTTAGAAGCTTTTTCTGTATGTAGCTATATATGTAAATATTTCATACAAAAATATAAAAACTAGAGACAGAACAAAAATACTTCTAACCCATGCCTTTAGGTGGTAAAACCCTATTAAAAACGCTTCGCTTTGTAATGTGTGCACATTTTTATATCGTTTCACGTTTATACCTTATAAGACCAACTTCCTTGTGGTTCCTCCATAAAAATTGCTTAAGGACATAAAAAGTTCCTACCTTCCTGCCAAAACCTAGCTAATATAAAAAAAAAACACCAAAATTTCACTGATTGTAAGATAGAACAGATACCCATATAATAACTTAAGATAACTCTTCCAAGATATAGCTTTTCCTTATAGGCAAAGGAATTATGTAATGAAGGTGTTGTCTTAAATCAGCGCAAGAATATGGAGGGTATGCATTTAATGTACGCATATATCGTATATTCATTACATTTTCGCTTATAAGAAAATAACCAGAACCCACCGAAGTCTCAACATTTTATTCCAAATGAAATTTCCTCAAACAAAAATATCCTTCCGTAAGCCGGCAAGGACCCACATCTCATAGAAAGGTATGACTTGATTAAAAAAGAAATCAGTATTTTGTCGAGTGAACTCTTCGTGTCACATATAACATACTCGTAAGTCGTTTCTAGATTCTATTTCTAGTGAATTGTTGTTTGTTAGCAAGGACACCTTTGTTTTATAAATGGTATCGTTAGCCTTCCTCAACCATACGATACCCCATATTCCCTCCAATCGGTGATGAATAAGAAAGTCTTCCCATTTTCGGGAACAACACCGCATAGACTACAGAGGTAAGTAAAGTACCTACCACAACGCAATCAATGACTATCTTGTATCTGGGTTCGGTTCGTCTTTCGTATTTCGTCTTTGGATTTGTGGTTATGGGTTGGATTTGAGGAAAACCAAATCCCATGGAACGTGTGAGGAATTTCAAATTAAATACGTTTTGGGAGATGCTGATGAACATGATGACGTGTGGATGAAGGCTTTGACAATAATTCATCATCTAGGTGTAAGGTTCGGGTTGGTATCTTACCTATAACAAAGAGTAAAATGGATACTGGTCGCATATTTTTGGTGAGCAAAGACAGTTGGCTGTTTGGTTATAGGGAGCATCATATTTTAGTTCGTCCATTAGTTTCAGTGCGGATAATTAAATTTTTGTGTCTTTGTCGTAAAGCCAAAGTCGTTAAACTTTTAAACTTAACCCTACATCTCTTGTTCGTCTTTTGTCATAACGAATTCTTTTCGTTCTGGACTGTAAGATCTAACTAACGTGTTTCTATTTTAGAAGAATCCATCTTTGTATCGACACGGTTAAATTTTAATTAAAATGTTGTCATTATTTTTTTGTGCAATAGTCCTGGAAGTATTGTTGGAAATTTACCCTGCCCCGCACAAGACAACTTAAAGTAGCTCACTCAAGCGAAGTTGTTGACTGGTCAATTTGGAAAATAATTCATTTACTTATGCTTTGGTTTTTGACAGAGTCGGCTTACTCCCAAAGAAGGGATACACACATTGCTATTATAAAACCGAACTATAATGATAGAAATGTCACTTCGTTTTGGTTGCCAGAAGAGCTTAAAGTCCAAAGTGGGATCAGACGGGACAGGGCTGTCTACTTTCCCTAATTTTTTTAACTTCCCATAGGAAGTTATTGTAATGGGTCCGATTTGTCAAATTGAAAATTTTGACATTTCTCGACGTTTCAAGGTCCCTAGAGTCGAAATAAAAGATTTTTAGAAAGATGTACATATGTGAGTGCGTGTGTACGTACGTTCGTACGTCAGTATGTTCGTACTAGAAGAGACATCGACTTCAAATAAATTTTATTATACAGATAATAAAGCAGAAAGATGCAAAAAGGGCCTTCAAGAAAATTACGTGGGTGATTTTTTTTCCATAGCAGTTTAAAAAAAGGTGAAAATTTTGGTTAACCCTAAATATCTCATGAACCAATAACGCTAGAGACTTGAATTAAATTTTATATTATATATTGTAACGTGATACAAAACAAGTATATTTTTAGAAAAAAATCCAATTAACTGTGTTTTTTATAAATCAAAAAAACTGAAAAAAAAAATTGTCACCTCGAAAATTTTAAGACTAAAATATGATTTCATCCCCAAAACAATTTTGTGCAACGAAGAATAATGTTTTTGACATCTGATAAAATTTTGAGAAAAATCTGATTGACAGTTTTTTTTATAAAAAATGAAAACCTAAAAAAACATTACTCAAAGTTGGTAAAAATTGATTTTCGACTCAAATATCTTTTCAAAAATTTGAGATAATGGCTTCTAACTAATTTTAACTTATTATAAATATTGTTTTCAACATAAGAAACAATTTTGAGAAAAATCGAATTGACAGTTTTTTTTTTTTTTAATTAAAAACCTAAAAAAAAATGTATAAAAGGTGGTAAAAATTGTTTTTCGACGTAAATATCTTTTCAAAAGTTTGAGACATTCGCTTTAAACTACTTTTATCTTTCAAAAAATATTGTTGTCAACATTCAGTAAAATTTAAAAAAAATCGAATAGACAGTTTTTTTTTATAAAAAATAAATACCTTCAAAAAAATTACTCAAAGTTGGTAAAAATTGATTTTCGACTCAAATATGAGTCGATACTGGCTTTGAAGTAATTTTGTTTTATAAAAATATTGTTTTCAACATTCAGTAAAATTTTGAGAAAAATCGAATTGATAGTTTTTTTACAAAAAATTAAAAACTGAACAAAAAAATTAACAAAAGTTGTTAAAAATTGATTTTCGACTCAAATATCTTTTCAAAAATTTGAGATAATGGCTTCTAACTAATTTTAACTTATAAGAAATATTGTTTTCAACATTCGATAAAATTTTGAGAAAAATCGAATTGACAGTTTTTTTTTACAAAAATAAAAACCTAAAAAAACATTACTAAAACTTGGTAAAAATTTACTTTCGACTCAAATAACTTTTCATAAATTAAAAATATTGACCTCAAACTTATTTTATTGTACAGAAAATATTGTTTTCGATATTCAGTAATTTTTTTTATAAAAATCCATGTCTGTTTTTTCATAAAAAAATAAAATCTACAAAAAATAGTACGTAAATTAGGCAAGACAAATCGACAGACGGGATGGGAAGTTATCAGTGTGGGTCGCATCCCAGTCTCTTTTTTTTATTGGTGATCATTGGCTATTTTTCCCGACGCACTGAAAAAGCTCACCCAATCAAGCGCTCAAACACACCGTCGGAAAACGCACACTATGGCGCGTAGGAGTCGTAAGTAAGTATGGTCAATCAATGTTAACATTTCTTTTTCACCTATGGTTAGTGGAATTTCAGTGGCTTGATGTTATTGGCAATATGAACCAACTTTACGATATCAACAACTAAGTATAGCTCAGTTAATGCAGTGCCTTAGAGCTCATATTTAGGAACACGTACCTAAGGCCCGAAGTACATGACAAGCGAAAATGCATCATTTCGAGTAAGTCGGTGAGCAACTTTGAGTTTCCTTGTGGGCGACATGCCTAAAGAAAATGTATCACCTACACATCTCAGACTATAATTGAAGAAGTTTAACGTAAAGCCACGTAATTCATCTACTATTTAGCTTGTAATTGAATTGAAATGTCTTAGGATTTAAGGCGTCTCATTAAACCACACCATATCATGCAAGACGTTATAAACTGAGACGAACATTCAATCAGCTGTTTTCTGTGGTAGAAATGCATATAGAATATACTATATGTTGCTATTATATTACCTGATACCCTTATAGTACCTACTTTAGATGTAAAGTGCTTTTACCTGCTTAGGTGTATATATTTTATGTATTAATTCATCTTCTATAGAAGTTGATGCTTAATCAGGCTAATGCAGATATATGTAGCCTGTTGTAGGTAACCTATGTAGGATGGAATATTAAAATGGAAATTTTTATTTGAATTTGAATAAATGATTGAAAATGTTTTTGGAGTAATCAAATTTTCAAAATGACTTCGTAAGTAATTCGAACGAGAATTCAACCGCAACCGCGTTCTTCTGATAATAATTATTGCTATAAATTTACATATCAGATTTTGATGATAAAATGTCACGTTTGTATAACGATGTCAATCAATGCATAGTACTAGAATAATTAAAGTGCCGCGGTTTTACAACTTTGGGGATTTAAAGTTTTTTTTAAGTTAATTCTAAGAAAACCAACCGATGGACATTTTAGACACGTTAACTATATTTCTAGAAATTTTCAATTCATATAAATTTAATAGATATCAAAAAATAATGTAAGTTTAAGATTTGTGTATTTCGAAAGAATTACGTAAGTTTGGTGTATGAAGTAGAAAATAAATTATTTCTTTTTTAAAAGAAAAAAACCATTAAATTATTGGAAAAATCGCAGCATATTGTAAAATTTGACATTTACGTCAAAAATGTAAATAATTCGATTATTTCCTCCATTTTTTTCTTAATGCTTAAAGCCAACTATGCACTTTTGAAACTAGTCAATTATACGAAGACACGTGTAATGTATCACATGCCATCTTCCGTCCACAAAATATTGATGCATATAGCGGGAAAAACAATCATAGATTTGCCAATTGGTCAGCTTTCAAAAGATGTTCAGGAAGAGTGAAATAAAGATTATATAAAGGTTGCAAGAAAAAGCTCAAGATCAGGTACGAATGAAGATGTTTTTTATACCTTATTATATTTTACATATTGTTTCTTAATTGCTTTTACAAATGGAGGATTAGATACTTGCCCTTCTACAAACTGCTCTATTGGAAAAATCACAAAGTGTTGTAGGAATGGTTCAAACAAGTATTAGAGTAATTTGTCTGGATTTTTAGAAGATCCCAGAGACATAATTAGCAACATTCAAACAAACTTTAATTAGTATTTACAGTTCTCAATAGATTTCTAAAATCAATTTTTTTTTATTTTTATAATCAGCGCACACTAAAAGGGGTTTGTATACCTTTATATGCCAAAGACACAGTGTAAGCATTAGGAAAAGAGGGAAGGGTTGGATAGGAGTTGTCGGTCTACATTGATTTTTAATTCTTGAACATCGCAACGACAGGGAAAGATAGAGCGTGGGAAGGCATTCCACATTCGCGTAGTACGGCTAAAAAAATGAATCTCTGTACTTCAAAGTACAGCCGAAATTGGGACTCAATGGTAAACTGATGGGAATTCCTAGAAGCATGAGAATAACGGTTAAATTGTTTAAGGGGAGGAATGCTACTGGCTATTTCACTAGAGCCTAGTCCGTTAAAATAACGGTAAAAAAGCGTGAGACAACAAACTTTCCGACGATGTTTGAGTGACGTAATTGAGTTGATGATGGTAATGTCACAAACCATTTTAAATGCTCTTCTTTGAATACCGTCAAAGAGGCTTAAATAAGTTGCTACATCACCAGCCCAGAGATGGAAATTACATATATTCAAGTTTTGGACGAACATATATAAGTTTTGTAGATTGTAGCCAGATCAGACGGAGAGAAACATTTCAACACGTTTTTATATACCCTATTGTAGAATGCTGTGAAGGTCAGAATTTAATGAGCTTATCATATTTTGTAGTTACATTTCCACATCCGAAAAGGAGGGTGGTGAGTCTGGAAACGAATATGAAAAGCTAAGAGTGCTATCGTCAGCGAAACAATTAATTGGATTAGAAGTTGCAGACAGGAGATCATTTTTAAAAATGGGGAAAAGGGTCGGAGACAAAACGGAAGCCTGGGGCACACCAGCATTTATATTAGTGGGTTTCAGACATGAAACCGTCCGAAACAACTTGTATTGAACGGTTGGAAAGAAAATTTCTAATTGATACCAAAATCATGCAATTTCGATAAGAGAGCAAGATGCCAGTCTTTATCAAATGGCTTTGAAATATAAAGTGCAATAATCTTACTTTCCCCAAAACGGTGTAAAGATTTGTTTCACTGTTCGGTGAGATAAACCATATGAGATCACCAGTGGACTTATTGCTACGAAAGCCATATTGTCGGTCATTAAGAAGCTTTCGTTCCTCAAGATATTTCTTCAGCTGATAATTAATCAGCGTTTCCATGACCTTAGAAAGAATTGACGTACTATCGATCGATAGCGTTTCCATGACCTTAGAAAGAATTGACGTACTATCGATCGATAACTTGCGGGAGAAGAAGATTCACCTTTTTTGGGATTGGATGAACAAATGCTGTTTTCCAACTACCCAGTACGAGGCTAGAGGATAAGGATAGATGGAAAAGCTTACGCAGTGGTTTTGCTAGCTTGGAAGAACACCTCTTCAGAAGAATAGCGAGGATTTCATCCAGACCGAATTTATGAGATCTTTAAGGACTCTTGCCACGGTTTGAGTATACTAAAAAAGATTGGTCCCATAATATCATTAACGCGTTCAAGAACTGGGGGAGCCATGACACTATCCAGGTAAGGTGGAATTTTCGGCGAACTGCCTTTAAAAACAAGTTAGCTTCTTCAATAGAGCTAACAAAAGGATTGTCATTTACAACAAGCGTAGGGACCGAGGGAGAATTAGAATTTCTCATGTTTTTTACGAATGATACAAAATTCTTACCCCTTTGGAACATTGCAGTATTTTTCGCCGTAATTTCTGGTCATGCACAAATTTGGTCCTTCGAATATGGGCGTTGCAGGCCCGGAGACTTTGAGTGAATTTCGTTCTTCTTCAGATTCAGCTGCTGCAATTTTTTTTTGATGAATATCACACGTCTGGCAAGTATCTGATCTAGGTGATCCGAACGAAAGCTTGAAATTTTTCGAAAAATATTCCCTGTAAAAATCGTATGTTACTTGTGGCTTATGGTTATCATTTTGTTCACTCATCAATGCAAAAACTTCAGGTTCAAACATCTCTAAATAAAGGCCGTACATTTTTTTTACATTTAAGTCGGAAGGTAAGTATCTCGATTCTTTATTTTGACTATAGTGCGAAGATCGTTTTGGAAAACTTTTAATGTGAGTGTCAATGTTTTGGACAATATGTTCTGGAATCTTTTTAGCTCTGTTGACGTTTCGACCTCTCATGTCCGAAGGTGCTGTTATTTTTCCAAGCAAGAAACCAGAGAGGCTTTCAACCCTACTTTTGTCAACTCCATGAACTGAACAAAATGCTTTTTTGCAAAAGCCCCCGTATAAAATATAAAAACGCATGGCACACTCTAATCTTAAAAGAACCGTTTAACTGTCTATGAAAAGCTTTTTTAGTACGGGGCAAAAACGATTTTTTTTTTTTTTTCAAATTCATTTTTATTAATTCAATCTTAAATCTATCTTAAAGCTAGAGAAAAATTCATAAAACTAGCCTAATTAACCATAACTTACTCTAAGTTAAACAATAATACTTAATTCTAATGCCTTTCGGCCCTAAGATCTATTTAACTTCAATTCAATTTTATTTATTTTTTTATTCATTAGAAAATTTCAAAAAAACTAATGTCAATGGGGCAAAAACGATACAACTCCAGGATTTGTCTTATTCTTGCCCCATTCAAAAGGCAAAGTAAACTCCATAACTGGGTATCTCTACCGCAGAGTCGAGATAGATGACTTTTTATTACACCGAATGATGCGATTTTTGTTTAATAACATCTGCACTTAAAACCTTATTTCGGAAAAAAAGTGGAGTTATCTGGTTGTTGAACTGGGTGCTTCGGAATCTTGGTATTTTCGGAACTCCGGAAAATAAACTTTGAAACTGTCACAAGAAGCGAAAGGCAATTAACGATCAGTGATCCAGGCTCCTCTCTCCTCCCTCTAGACAGGATATTGTGGAATGCACGTGGGGTAGTGAAATATTATAAAACCAATTTAACAATAACTAAGTGGTTCTTTTTTCTGTTCCAGAGGCAATTTTTCAAGTTAACTGTCATGCAAAAACAAGAAGACATCAGCAGTGTCTTTAAAAGCTCTCTTAATAAGGTCTGTACATTGTACTAAAAATTCGAATTGAACAAATTATATCAACTCTATTTAGAAGTTAATGTTCCTACGCAAAGTAAAATAAATAAATAAAAGAACTCCAATTAAATTTTAATGCAATACCTTCTAAGTTAACTTAAAAAAATAGAAAAAATTAGAATAAAAATAAATGTACATTTTTATATTTTCCCATGCGTGCATAAGCTTTGTTTTATTTCTAAAAAGTCTCAAGTGTACATTGAGTTTGTTTTACTTTTTCCCAACGAATTTTTGTGTATTTAAATTTAATTCTTATAAAATCAACATTTACAAATTTCATGTTTTCTATTTATGAAATTTCACAAGGACATTCCCTTAGAAGTCCTCAATTCAAAAGCATAATAGAATGTTTTTGTGTTTATTTTTCTATTTTACTCTGTCTATTTTTTTTTTTTAAATCATAAACATGGTTTGTTTGGGTTTTGGTTTGACTTCCAGAAATTTTTATAAATACATATAAAAGTTGTGGATTTAACATTTCAGTTAAGGATAATCCTTGTTGGTCGTTGCCAGTTAAGGGAAAGACCGAGTTTGAATGGAAATGTATACAGAAAAAAAAAAGTTAAAACTAAACTTAGTGAAGCCAAAAATCTAAACCTTATATGAAGTGATGTTTTTGTTGAATTGAAAAGCGTAGACCAACATATGTAAGGGATGTATGTAAGTACAAGAGCTAGGGTTTTTATGAAATTTAAATAAGATTTGTGCGTTAGAGAAGTTAGTGAACGTGGCGTGGTAGTGGCGGTATTTCTTCTTTTCAAATTCTGTCTTCTGAATCCTGACGGATTATACAAAACTCACATTTCAATGAATTCCACTTCTGACAGAAAAAAACGCGTGTGTAAAATAATCCAGATTTTTGTTCTTTTATACTAACGTGTGGGAAACTTATTTTGAAGCACGTACTCAACGCCATATGGTTTATGAAGTAATCCTAACTCTTGTTCGTCTTGCCCTCTTTAGCTTGAATAGTCGTATTTTTGTTTCTTTTTTTGTTGATAGAATAAGTTGTCTTAGAGATACGTTGCACATTCTCGATGACCAATTAATTACAAGACTTTTAGGTTTCCTACAATTTATATTGTATAATGGCCACAGTTATGTTATGCGCCATGCCGATTGTAGGGTTCTTATTTCAGATCCTAAGTTATAGATTTTGAAATTTTTATTAGGAGTACACATAGGTCAAATTAAATTAAGGCTCTTTATTCGAGTTAAGTATATTTGGGTCTGACATTTTTTGGAAATACTCATATAGAAGCCTCTTGATTTAAATTACATAAATATTAACATGCATATTTATTACCCACTTACCTTTAAATATGATGTCAATACAATAAGAGACATTATTAAATTTGATCCTGTTTATTTTGTTTGAACTGTGCTCTATGACAGCCTTAAATATACCCTAGAGAGGATTTTACAAAATATCTTCAATTAGGAATTTCAGAGCTACTTGTCACAAGGGGCAAATTAAAACCAAGAATAGCCTTTTCGACGTTTTCTTTCCTTTTTTTTTTGTATGTAAATAAGTTGAAAACAACCACTTATTTTATACCTGGAATTGGAGTAGCTTTATTCAATAGCTCTTTTGAAGCTCGTATTTATTTGAATATATAATAATAATTGTCCACTCAACACTCTTGAATGTCTTGACAAAGGTATAGTAGTTTTATAGGTATACCAATTTGTTACTTTTATGACGTCGCGATGACTACTCAAAGTCATCGTCTTGTCTGTTTAAAAGTCCTTAAAGTGATTATCCCCTCCATATTGTTGTATATATGTATAGCTATACCTACCTAGCTACTACAATTTCCTTTTAAAACTGACAATTTAAAATAAGGAAACTTAAGTTTTTTTCTCTTTTCTTCCAGTTGGGGATACCTTAGTACCTTACCTACCTATACTTTACCTAGACCTACGCTACGTGTTCTTATTTTTTTTTTAATCATAAATCTTCTATTCTTTTATGGGCCCTAAGGATAATTTAAGAAATCTCCGGTCCGAATGGGTAGCTATAGATATTAACTTAAAATGAAAAGGAGCATTAAATAATACACCTTCATCATTTCAAGCTAAATGTGAGTCATGTCACAGGAGTGTCGGATTTTGTCCCTTGTTATTATTTTCACGTATCATAAAAAAATATAAAACAAATCGTTGCGTCACAATGATAGTCATCCCTGTGTTATCGTCACGAGAATTGAGCTGAACCAACTTTATGAAGTTCAACTCGTATATACACTTGGAATCACTTGAATACAGCCAACATAAAAATATTATATTCTAGACTTTTTTCAAACCAAGAACACTCCGAACATGATAGAAGTTGCAATTTGAGAGCTTTATGTACCTCGATTTACAGCTTTTTAAGCATAGGACTTAATTAACTTTTACCTAAGATTCAGTGATTTCATCTTAAACGGGGACTATTTTTAAGTTATGAATTAAGTGCAGTAGAGTGTAAACGTTTGCGTAAGAAGTGGATTTTTGGTCGCTTTTCTAGTATATTTTTTCTCGAAATTTATGCTGTGGGAATAAAGCACTTGATATTTGGGAATTGGGAATATCAACTTCAGTATATCTGATGTGATATGATGGCACGAGTAAACTGTAAATTGAGTGTTTAATGCTTATATACTGTTTTCTACTTTGTGTTTTCTTTAAGTGTTGATACTTATGATGTACAATGATGTTGACACAGAACATATATCCGTTTTAATTTCAGAGAATGAGAATTAAAAAATGTTTTTAAAGTAAGATGACATTCATACATTTTGTTAATGTTAACAGGATTTAAGTTTTATGTTTTCATATTTTTTCTTAAAAATATATCAAATAATAGTTCGATATTTCAATTAAAACAAAATGGCGAGAGTATTTAACTTCGTAATTCATATCAGTACAATTTTGAAAAAGAGGCTGGGATGCCACCCACACTGATAACTTCCCAGCTCGTCTGTCGATTTGTCTTTGCTTAAAAGTTTGTAGGTTTTCGTGTTTTGTTAAAAAAGTTGTCAGTTGAATTGTTCTTAAAAATTAAAAATTACCAACAATATTTTGCATTTGACGGAATAGTTTGATTTCGAAATCTATTTTTGCTAACAATATTTATAGTCGTAAAACAATTTTTACCAATTTTAGTAGCATTTCTTAAAAACATTTATTTCTTATATAAAACTGTCAATTTTTCTCAAAATTTTGCCAAATGTTGAAAAAAATATTTCTTATAAGATGAAATTAGTTTGAAGCCAATATTTTTAATTTTTAAAAAGATATTTGAGTCGAAAATCAATTTTTACCAACTTTTGTTAATTTTTTTTTAGGTTTTTAATTTTTGTAAAAAAAACTGAAAATTCGATTTTTCTCAAAATTTTTCCTTATGTTGAAAACAATATTTCTTATAAGTTAAAATTAGTTAGAAGCCATTATCTCAAATTTTTGAAAAGATATTTGAGTCGAAAATGAATGTTTACCAACTTTTGTTAAATTTTTTTTAGGTTTTAATTTTTTGTACAAAAACTGTCAATTCGATTTTTTTCAAAATCTTACTGAATGTTTACAACAATATTTTTTGAACGATTAAAGTAGTTTAAAGCCAATATCTTAAAGTTTTGAAAAGATATTTGAGTCGAAAATCAATTTTTACCAACTTTTGTTAAATTTTTTTTTAGGTTTTTAATTTTTTGTTAAAAAACTGTCAATTCGATTTTTTTCAAAATTTTACTCAATATTAACAACAATATTTTTTGAAAGATAAAAGTAAATTTAAACCAATATCTCAATGTTTTGAAAAGATATTTGAGTCGAAAATGAATGTTTACCAACTTTTGTTAAATTTTTTTTAGGTTTTAATTTTTTGTACAAAAACTGTCAATTCGATTTTTTTCAAAATTTTACTGAATGTTTACAACAATATTTTTTGAACGATTAAAGTAGTTTAAAGCCAATATCTTAAAGTTTTGAAAAGATATTTGAGTCGAAAATCAATCTTTACCACCTTTTATACATTTTTTTTAGGTTTTTATTTTTTGTAAAAAACTGTCAATTCTATTTTTTTCAAAACTGAATGTTGAAAACAATATTTTTTGAAAGATAAAAGTGTTTTATGCCAATATCTCAAAGTTTTAAAAAGATATTTGAGTCGAAAATCATTTTTTACCAACTTTCATTGATTTTTTTTTAGGTTTTTATTTCTTATAAAAAAACTGTCAATTAGATTTTTCTCAAAATTTTATCAGATGTCAAAAACATTATTCTTCGTTGCACAAAATTGTTTTGGAGATGAAATCATATTTTGGTCGTAAAATTTTCGAAGTGACAAATTTTTTTTTCAGTTTTTTTGATTTATAAAAAAACCGTTAGTTGGATTTTTTTCCAGAAATATACTTGTTTTGTATTACGTTACGATATATAATATAAAATTTAATTCAAGTCTCTAGAGTCACCAAAATTTTCACCTTTTTTTAAAACTGCTATGGTAAAAAACCACCCACGCAATTTTCTTGAGAGTCCTTTCTGCATCTTTCTGCATTATTATCTGTATAATAAAACTTATATGAAGTCGATATCTTTACAGATTCTTGAGCTATGGACGACGAAAAAAACGTCGCAAACGTACGGACGTACAGACGTACGGACATACGAACGTACGTACACACGCACGCACAGACTCTCTCTAAAATCTATTATTATTAAGACTCTAGGGACCTTGATATGTCGAGAAATGTCAAAATTTTCATTTCGACAAATCGGACCGATTACAATAACTTCCTATGGGAAGTTAACAAGGTTTTTGTATGTAGGCCTTCCAGCAGTATATGTAGATAATGACCCAAAACATTTGAATTGCTTAAAAAATAGGGTTTTTAAATTGGTCAACTTAGTCCCCTGTCTTAAATTCCAAAATTCCAATGAAAACTTTGTACGAGACATTAAAATACCAGTTTATCATACTATATAAACTGATAATAACATACTTTTGAATGTTTTGGAAACAAGGTGACATTTAAAAATTCCAAGTGAACTTAGACTAACTTACTAAAATAGGCTTTATTGTACTTTAAAAATAAGACCAACTTGGCCTTAATTTTATCAAAGGGAGTGCACCCACATACATATAATAGGAAACAATCTTAGTTTTAAAAAAATGAAAATATACTTTTTCATACACCAAACCTTGCGCATCTACCCCAAATCCTATAATGTACCCTTGGGGGGGTTGCAGCATGTGTCCCCTCTTCAAACTCCCGAACTAACATGCCACTCTGTTGATACGCAGTAATTTGTGCAAAACAAACCGATGAAAGTGAAATAGTTCCAATTTGGTCTTCACCTTGCTTAAGTGTAAAATAAGACCAACTGCTAAGAATTGCGGTTTTATTTTTACATGGCTTTATTTAATAGTGCGCCATAAAATAACTCCAAATTTTGAAATTCATATACATAAGCAAAATAAACTTTGCATACCTACACCGAACTTATTTTCATGAAATCAGCGCTATGTTTTAACAATCGCAATTCTCATATTTTTCCGCAGATCAAATAATACAGTCTTATGTCAGATTAATGTGACCATTAAACAACTAAGTTGGTGGTAACTTGGTTATGTTAATAAAAGTTGTAGTTAACTTTAATTAGCTTGGTGTTGTTTTTCCATCGGTACTAAGAGTAACCATTTGACATTTATATTATATCGATTCTTTTGAGGTGATTTTCGACCTCTTTTTGACACTTATTGGGTAGTAATCTCATAACTTGACAAATATTGGTTTTTAAGTGCTCAAGAGTTAAAGGTTTATCTGCATAAACACGGTCTTTGGCGTAGCCCCACAAAAAAAAAAGGGGCCAGTTGATATCGCCACGACGAAAAATTATTAAGCCAGGAAATGTCTTTAGCAATAAAGCCATATTCGCTCGAGTTGTGTGGCATGTGGCATCGTCTAGTTGAAACCACATATTCTCCAAGTCGTATTCTTTAATAGCAGGCAAAAAAAAGTCGGTTATCATTATGACCATAACGCACCGAGTTGACGGTGACAGTCGTTCCAACGTCGTTTTCGAAGAAGTAAGGTCCAATCACACCTCCGGACCAAAGTGTGACTTTTTGTGGATACAATTACTTGAGGATTCTCAGAACCCCAAATACGACAATTTTGTTTATTAACATCCCCCCACCGAGTGAGGAATGTGTTTCGTCGATGAAGAAAATTTTGTTCGAAAGATCGCCGTCCATAGCCTGTTGCTCAAGCACCCGTTCGGCGTATCTATGACGTTGTGAATGGTTAGTTGGCTTCAGTTGTTGTGTGAGCTGGACTTTATATGGATGTAGGTGTAGATCCAAATGCAAAATACGCCATATTGTTCCGTAAGACAGTCCTAATTCCTGAGAACCACGAGGAATCGACACATTCGGGTCTTGGGCAACACTTTCACTTACAGCAGCGATATTTTCAGTGGTACGAGCGAAACGATGATGCACAGGCCTTACAATATCTGTAACCAATCCAGTCTCTTCAAATTTCTTAACATTGCTTGATGCTTAGTTGGACGATTGTGTAAACCATAATCTCCTTTTAAAGCACGATATGTGGTTGTGGCAGAATCACCATTTTTGTAGAAGGTTTTTACAACTTGTATGCGTTGAGCGATAGTTAAGCGATTCATTTTCGTAAATGTCACACTTTCAACTGTAAAACAAAATTCGTTTAAGAACTTAGTTTGACAGATGTCTAATTCCAGTCATATACTTTTGAAACCGCAAAATGAATAACCCGTTATATTTTGACTTGAAGTCAAACCAACATCCATCCTCTTTGATGCTTGAATAGATTTTGTTATTGTCAAATTTATTTTAAAAACATAATTGTAAGTAAGGCATCGAGATAATTTGATGAAACATCAAAATTAATGGCCTGAGATTTCGAAGTATATAAACACGGTCATAGAGCGAAACTAATGGACGATTAGTCGAATTCTATTGAAACCAGTTTAATCTTTTTTGTTTCATTCAAAGGATAGACTAAAAATGTTTATATGGATATCTAAAACTTTCTCCTTTATTTTTGAAATGAAAACGAATTAAGGATATTTGCTTTGATGACTTGATGACAATATCGTTATTTTCCTTCATTTTTGTCTGAATAAGCAGAAAACTTAGTCTTCAGTTCTTCTCGTAAATCAATGATTAACAGAATTAACTAACACTGTACTTTAACCTTCAAGGCAATATTATTCAAAACTTTAATGTTCTGATGTTGATAAGAAAGCAATAAAGGTTTATGCTTATCCTATTAGGCCGAGTAAAATGCAAATATTTCATAACCAATTGTTTTAGCTCATAATTACTCTAAAAATGACTGTTGATAGCAATTTAACCAATTAAATAATATGCACATCTACAGAAAAATAGAAAGCAGTCTTAAGAAACATTTAAGAGACAAATTATTCGCAATATCAAACGACCACTTGAAACATTATTTGACAAAATACAAATACAAACATTTCAATCTTATAAGTGGGTAGGGAATGAGTATACTTAACTTGACAGATCAGAATGTCAGTTATCAGTTATCATCAGTTATAATTAAATACCATTCAAAAAAACAAAACAAATACCAACTCATGACTATATTAAAAAGGGATAATAATGACTTGAAAACTTTTTAATATTATCCTACTATTAATTTTTATGAATTTAAAAATAAGATAGAATGGTAATAAAAAATAATTAAATTACGTTCATTTCTATTTATTATAATAGCTACCTTTTTGAATATTAAAGAAAAACAGAATGGGATTGAAAAAAAAAAATAAAACAAATCCTTTTTAATTAGGTAGGTGCTTACGTACAAAATTGAAACTTATATAATTTTTGTTATGTTAATTTTTGAAAGGCTTGGTTGTCTAATTTCGAGATTAATTGTTTGTAATAATTAAGACTTTTAATTAAAAAATTAAAAATTATAGTTAAGTTTGAAATATTTTAAGCTTTATCCATAAAAAAAACAATAATAATGAGTTAGTGTGGAAAATGATTCTGCTTTTTTTCTACCTGAGCGGAGTTGAAAAATATCCTCCATTTTGAAAAAAAAGTTATTGAATAATAATTCAAAAAAATTATCAATGAAAATCAATTACATACATTGATGGCCAAAACTAAAGCACACAAAATATCAATTTATAAACATCCCAATAAAAAGTTTAAACACAAGTGATATTTTAATAATTGTACAACTTTTAATTGAATTTTAAATCTTAACATATTTAAGAAAAATTTAAAAGCTTGCCAAAACTATAGCACATTTTTTATTTTATGTAAAAAGTAAGTAAAAATAAAGTTGTAGGTAATGCTTATATTTAGTTTCGTAACCATTATTTTTGATCACTGCATCACATCGACCAAGCAGTCAGGCAATTAGGTTGTTAATTATGTTTTTGGGGATGTTTTTCCAGTCAGTTTAAACTTGTTGCAGCAGTAAGGTCAAACTGTCACATTTTGTTCGATCAATCCTCTGATCGAACAACAATTTCCCATAGATTCTCTTTTTAACTTCCCATAGGAAGTTATTGTAATGGGTCCGATTTGCCAAATTGAAAATTTTGACATTTCTCGACGTTTCAAGGTCCCTAGAGTCGAATAAAAGATTTTTAGAAAGATGTCTGTGCGTGCGTGTGTACGTACGTTCGTACGTCCGTATGTCCGTACGTCTGTATGTCCGTATGTCCGTACGTCCGTACGTTCGCGACGTTTTTTTCGTCGTCCATAGCTCAAGAACCAGAAGAGATATCGACTTCAAATAAATTTTGTTATACAGATAATAAGGCAGAAAGATGCAGAAAGGGCTCTCAAGAAAATTGCGTTGGTAGTTTTTTTTACCATGGTTAGGTTAGGTTGGAGTGGCTGTCCAGATGTCATTGACTCACTTAGACCTCAAGGGTCCATTGTGATACCACTAACGAGGTTACTTATGGGAGAGTAATGAACTTAAACAAACCATTCTGTGCTTTTAATAAAGTTAGAGAGACATTTTATGTCAATCGTTGCCAGTTCACTGGTATTATCAAAGAAGGGATTACCGAGAAAGTTTTTCCTTCTAATGGAGAGTGCTGGACATGTACAGTACATAGACGGTGTTGGACTGTTTTCTCTTCCTCCTCGTCCATGCAGCTTCTACAGAAGTCATTTGTGTAGACCCCTAGCCTCAGAGCATGTCTTTCTATGAGGCAGTGTCCTGTTATTACTCCAATTGTAGAGCTTATATTTTGTCTGCTCAGGGATATCAAGCCTTTTGACCGTTTTAAGTCTATGCTTGGCCATATTTGCTTGGGTGCTAGGCAGGTGGTACTCTGTGACCATCTAGCATTTGTTGATTCTAGAGCATATTGTTTGAGAAGATATTTGCATGTAGCAAGTGGTGTCACCTATGTTATGTTTTTGTCTAACATTAGGCAGAAGTGTTCCGTTTTTGGCGAGCTCATCGGCTTTGCAATTTCCCGGAATGTCTCTGTGGCCCGGCACCCAAATGAGGTGAATATTAAATTGTTCCGTCATCTCATTCAGAGATGATCGGCAATAGTGGACTAATTGAGAGTTTGTGGAGACAGGCGCGAGAGATTTAAGAGCGGCTTGGCTGTCCGAGAAGATTCGTATATCCTTGCAAGATATAACGTTTTCTTTGAGCCAGGATAATGCCTCTTTAATCGCCATTACTTCTGCCTGGAATACACTACATTGATTTGGAAGTCTGTATGATAGACTGAGATTCAGTTGTTCCGAATAGATACCACTTCCAACTCCGTAATCGGTCTTTGAACCGTCTGTATAGAAGTGTACCGCATTGTCTTCCAGGGTCTCTCTTCTTCCCAGGAGGATCTTGAAGGGATGGACAATTGGACACATGGAAGCTTTTACCGAATACCATTTTTGGGGTGGTATAGTCTAAGCGATCTGGGATAGATCTAAAATTGTCTAGAATAGTAGTGTGTCCAGTATTGTTACTATTCCATTGAGAGGTGGCTCTAAGCCTCACACATGAGTTGGTTGCCACCTTTTTGAGAAGATGTCAAGAGGTGTTAGGTTTAAAAGCACTTCCGGGGCTGCAGTTGGTGTTGAGCGAAGTGCTCCTGTGATGCACATACCTGCTGACCGCTGGACTTTGATGAACTTATTTAGATTTACCATCTTGTCCAGTGCGGTCCACCATACGACAACTCCATAAATGAGTATTGGTCTGATTACCGAAGTGTATAGCCAGTGGGTTATTTTTGGGGAGAGGCCCCATTTTGATCCTATGGCCTTTTTACAAGTAAAAAGCGCTACAGTAGCCTTTTTTACTCTTTCATCAGTATTTGCCTTCCAGTTTAGTTTTTTGTCTAAAATGGGGCCTAAATATTTAGCTTGGCTTATAAAAGTTGGTAAAAATTAATTTTCGACTCAAATATATTTTCAAAAATTTGAGATATTGGCTTTAAACTACTTTTATCTTTCAAAAAATATTGTTGTCAACATTCAGTAAAATTTTGAAAAAAATCTAATTGACAGTTTTTATTACAAAAAATTAAAAACCGAAAAAAAAATTAACAAAAGTTGGTAAAAATTGATTATCGACTCAAATATCTTTTCAAAAATTTGAGATGATGGCTTCTAACTAATTTTAACATATAAAAAATATTGTTTTCAACATTATGAAAAATTTTGACTGGGATGTCAGAATGGAACACAGATTGCAATAAACTACCTTAGGCTTACAATTTTATTAAGTTGTAGTTTTCTAAATATTTAGCAATTTAATTTTGCTTACTAGTATATTACTAATTCCATTGCATTAAAAAAGGGCATCCGAACCTGTCTTTACAGTGACAGTTCGTAAAAATAAAAAGAGCAAACAAACATAAACGGTCCTATTAATTGGAATTCCCAACTTTAAACGGGACCATTTCATCCACTACTTTTATAAGATCAATTGTACATCAATAAAATCTCGTGTTCCATTAGGAAGTTTACTTCCGAACATAAATATGCCTAAAAAATATTTCTCCACACAAAAATGTAGTAATACTATACTTGTAATTCCGGTGAAACCTTAAACCTACGATTTGTAATTCAGTCTCAGGTGTTTAGGTTTTCAACCAAAAACAAAACTTTTACTTTGTCAAACCTACTTGGAGAAAAATTCATCATCACCCTGACTTCGGAGGTACTTGCTCGGGACTGAAAACATCACATTTTTTTCACAAAACCAAGTTCTAAAATATTTCAAAATCTTCATCTACCGAAAGTTAAAGTAGTCATTCCTTTTAACTTTGACAATTTTAAAAGAGAGTAAGATGTTTAAATCGTTTAAAATTAGTTAAATCAACTTTTTATCTTTTAGTGAATTGCTAAAAATGGCTTTGCCATTTTACAAAGTTGTTTAAAATTTTGCGTGACTGTGTTATCTATAAAATGTCATTGGTCTCAGTTCTGAAATGATTGTGAAGTTACTGTCAGTGGACATTGCTAAAAAGTGTTGTTAATGTTGTAATGGTATTTAATAGAACTAAATTGTTTGTGGTTTCGAGAAGACGCGGTCCAAAACTACACACCTGGTTTAACAATCGACTTATCAAAAATAAATTTTTATAAATCGGTTTTATCGAACTTGGTAAAAATTAATTTTTATAAATCGGTTATATCGAACTTGCGTTAATGTCTACGCCATGTGTTTTCACACCTCCGGATTTTTATATGGAACAACTTTAATTCATTGATTTACGCTAAAAAGCCGACCTCCTTAAAATTCTCAATACATTTAAATATTATGATTGCATTCAAAAGTTCAAACTAATAAAAGAAACGGTAGCCTATAAAAATGCCAAAAAAGAAAATGTACCGTTGAATTAAGAGTGTCTTATTTTGTACACGTATCCGCCAAATTACAGCTTGCACCTTTTTTTGCAAAACTAATCAAAAAGTGATAGTTCTCAGGTGTACAGTCAGATACATTTTTTAATTTACATTTTGGTTATAAATAACAAAAGTTTGTATGAAATGTATGGCAAAATATCAAAATTTTATTTTATCTATTGCGAAAGGTTTAAGTTGAAGAGGTATCGTTACTATGCAAGAAGAATCTTTTACGTGATTATGACGAAATGTTCCATGTGAAGGAGGTATAACGATCCTTTGCATGACTATAATGTCGACAAGGCAATACAATTTTTTGATACCTACGGGAGTAGGTAAAATGTATAGGTACCACCTATGCAGGTACCCAACTTTGATTTTTACTTATTAAAAGAAAGTGGTTTCATGAATAATACGAATAAGAATGACTGTTTTGTTTTTCTTTTTGTAATTTGACATTTATTCCACGTGCAATTCAACTATGTATGTATGTATATAACCATCTAGACAACTTTCAAGAGCAACCTTTTGCCTTTTTTATGTAATAAATTCCGAAGAAAAAAGAAAACAATGAACTAAGATTGGATCTTATAATGATTTGCTTAACATTTTTTTTTTAAAACGAAAAAATTTTTTAGGGGAGGTGAGTTTTTATTTATTGTATCTACTTGAAATAAAATACAAATAGCTAAGGTGTACCCTTGATTAAAGATTGTCATACAATTTCGTGAGTGTATTTCAAGTCAGACACCGCCAAAGATTTCGAAAACAGCTTTTTCGTAATTATCTCCGTTTCTGTACTTCCAATAATTTTAACACCTTTAACAAAATTGTGAAGCATAACATTTGCTACATTTTGGCGCAAGTGGCACTAAACTAACACATTCTGCATCATAGGGCAGGCAATACAGTGGAATCCTCTCACTCATTAGGTGGCGAAACAGTCCGTTGAGAACTAGGACCTAGTGACTTACAACTCTCAACCATTTCTGTGTGCGAGTACTTTTTTCAGGGATGGAGAGGACCTACAATTTTAAGCCGAACCCGAACGGCTAATTTGAGAAAGCACTTTTCATGACAAGAATTACTCTTGGAGAATTTGTCAATTCCTCGCAAGAGACAATACCCGTGAAAACAAAACTTTATATGGCACAGGAAGGGTTTGAATCCAAGACCTCTCCAACGCACTAACCATCACACCACGGGTACTGTTACTTCATTAAAAAAAAAAAATTAAAGTAAAAACTGTATCTTCATGCATTGAAGCTAAAGGGCTAACCAAATTACAATAAAATATTAATTATCTTTTTGAATTATTATCTCTTTTACCCACAATCACTCCCTGGTTTGTATTTCATCCAAACAATTGTACCAATTTAAATGGTAGTTAATGTTACCATGCCCACAACTACCACATCTTGATTTCTGGGAAACATACGATTTAGCAACAATTTTCCGGAGTTTCTTAAAAAATTAACGAGACCAAGGTTGATACCATAAAATGAAACTATAGTGAATCAGAAAAATTTTAATTGTCTTATTTTTTGTGCGGAAATTTCTGAGAAGTATTCTAGTGAAGAATTATTTAATTCTTCTTTAAAGTGAGTTTTACCGAGTCTGCCAAAAATCTTTAGAAAATGTATTGGCTCTGCTTGTTATCCTTATGTTACTTTTTGTTTTCAAGATGTTAATTATTCCAAGTAAAATATTTTATTTTTGTTAGAAAAATAATTCTAAATAAATGTAGTACTTATCAAAACTCTTGATTATTCTCCAATGTCTTTCGTTTTGTGTCTAATAGGAAACGTTTAGTCGGGTTTGTCCATCAATTTTAATTTCTTCGTCAAAGTCTTAAGTACTTTTAATGAATAAGTTGTCCTGCATTGAAGACACTATCTTGAAACTGTGAACAAATTGTATATGAAATTTTAAAATGAACAAATTAAAAACCGTTAAACTAACATTTATGAACGCGCTTTAAATGTATGTACGCTATGAAAACCCGTGTTGTTTTCGATTTGTGTTAAACTTAAAAGCGAGTTATCCATGAGTTATCCTCCGAAATAAATCATATTACCAAATTGCAGCATTACAAACAACAAAACAATTCTCCTTTAAGCCAAAAAGAAAAAAAATAAACATTTCATTCAAACTCACATCGAATTAAGAAGTAAGTTAAAATTAAATGAAGACTTTCGCTTAAATTCATATTTGGAGGTGCATACGCTGATCACGACTTAAGGGCCGGCAAGGACGGTATCAACGTAAGTATTTTCAGCCAAATTTCGTCAAGTCTATAAACACTTTGGCTTCAGGTCATCAGAAAAGTGGCTTGCTTACTTTTACTCTTTCCAAGAAAGCGCTGCGACGAAATGCCCAAACCATCTTTACGGCTTTAAACTAAAGTCTTCATATTTCTTCAACTTACCCCTGACTCTTAAGCCAGCTGTTTTGACTGAAATGTAGGCTTACGAGTAATATCGTTTCATGTCAACATTTTTAAATAAAGGATTTAGTATAAGAGTCTGAACGACTTTTTTTCAACGTATTCGCGATCCGACCGAGTGTGCGCCAAGAAAACTCTGAACGAGTTTTACAGTTCTGCTCTTGATTTCAATATATTTAGGTAGGAGTCTGAACGACTACTTGTTTTTTTCCAACTTTATTTAATTTTCTCGTGATCTCAAAACTCTTAACGACTTTAAAATGAATATTATCGCGATTTAAAAAAAAAAAACATAAATCTTTCAAACTTTTAACGAGATTTTCGATTCCCAGAGATCTAATTTTACTGTCAAGTTATAATGGTTTAAACGACCGACACGACGCTAACGATTTAACTCTACTGGTAGAAGTCTTGAGAAATATAAAATCAAAATGTTCACAGTCTTATCGTTCTTGATCGTACACAAAAAATTGAAATTGTTACTTCGAAGAAAAGGTTTCTTCTTGCAACATTGAAATTGTTTTTAAAAAACAGTTTAAAAATAATTGAAGATTTGAAAAAGACAAATTTAAATCAAGATTTTGATGAAACTTGATTTTATTTTTATTCAGATAGAAAAATGAACGGTGGGTTTATGCCTTAGTTTATTTTCTCACTAGAATTATCTTGTTATTGAAAGTATGAATATTTGTATGTAAATGAATTTTGAACATTTTAAAATCGCTTTACAATTTTGTGTTTATTGTTTTCTGTTGAGTAGTTTCTAAGAAATCAAGAAGTAGTTAAAGTGCTAATTTAATTTAAAAAAACAAATGAACAATTCGTTTACTCAAAACTAAGTTAAAAAAGAGGCTCCCACACTGATAACTTCCCATCCCGTCTGTCGATTTGTCTTTCTTAAAAGTTTGTCTATATGTATCAATTTTTACCACATTTGCTTACTATTTTTTGAAGATTTTATTTTATTGAATATCGAAAACAATATTTGCTGTGAAATAAAATAAGTTTGAAGCCAATATTTTTAATTTTTGAAAACTAATTTGAGTCGAAAGTAAATTTTTACCAAGTTTTATTAATTTTTTTTTTTTTGGTTTTTATTTTTTGTAAAAAAATTGTTAATTCGATTTTTCTCAAAATTTGTCCTAATGATGAAAATAATATTTCTTATAAGTTAAAATTAATTAGAAGATATTATCTCAAATTTTTGAGAAGATATTTGAGTCGAAATTCAATTTTTACCAACTTTTGTTATATTTTTTTTCGGTTTTTAATTTTTTGTAAAAAAACTGTCAATTTGATTTTTCTCAACATTTTCCAGAATGTTGAAACAATATGTTTTATAAGATAAAATAAGTTTGAAGCCTTAATCTCAAGTTTTTGAAGAGATATTTGAGTCGAAATTCAATTTTTACCAACTTCGAGTAATGTTTTTTTTAGGTTTTTATTTTGTATAAAAAAACTGTCAATTCGATTTTTCTCAAAATTTTATCAGATGTCAAAAACATTATTCTTCGTTGCACAAAATTGCTTTGGAGATGAATAATATTTTAGTCGTAAAATTTTCGAGGTGACAATTTTTTTTTTCAGTTTTTTTGATTTATAAAAAAAATCGTTAATTGGATTTTTTCCAAAAATATACTCGTTTGGTATCAAGTTACAATATATAATATAAAATTTAATTCAAGTCTCTAGCGTCATTGGTTCATGAGATATTTAGGTTTAACCAAAATGATCACCTTTTTTTTAAACTGCTATGGTAAAAAAACCACTCACGCAATTTTCTTGAGAGCCCTTTCTGCATCTTTCTGCTTTATTATCTGTATAACAAAATTTATTTGAAGTCGATATCTCTTCCGGTTCTTGAGCTATGGACAACGAAAAAAACGTCGCGAACGTACAGACGTACGGACGTACGAATGTACGTACACACGCACGCACAGACATCTTTTTAAAAATCTTTTATTTCGACTCTAGGGACCTTGAAACGTTGAGAAATGTCAAAATTTTAAATTCGACAAATCGGACCCATTACAATAACTTCCTATGGGAAGTTAAAAATGTATCCCAAACTTCCCAACGTATATAAATTATATGCACTTAGAGACATCTCTCTAAAAATCATAAAAGCTTAGATACTAGGGAACTTGAAACATCAAGAAATGTCAAAAATATTTATTTGACAAACACGACATATTACAATGGTAATTGTCTAGAATAGCTACTTTTGCTAAAAACATAGAAATTCGGAAAATAGCCAAATCGGTGTATTTTTTCGTAAACTTTAATAAAAAATCGGGGGAAGTGCAATTTTTCAAAAATTTTTTTTGTTATTAATTAAAAAAGTTGAAAAATGACAGATACTTGTTTCTCGATTGAAATTTTTGAAATTGGAGCCTAAAACAAGTTTTATTTGAATTGATAGCACGGCGTACTAACAGCTAGGTATGTAAGGGATCAACCCCCCTGCTTGGGATCACTAAAGGATTTGGGGTGGGTGCGAGTTTGGGTATATGCAAAGAACTTTTGCATTTGAGCACTAAAATCAAAGAAATTCCCAACAAAAAAAAAGCAACACTGAACAAAAAACAGGGAAGAAATGTCAAAATCAACTATTTTTGTGTGTTTTGTATGTAAAAAAAATGAACTTTAAAAATTAATTTAAAATAGAAATAATTGTTTCCTCGCTCTTCCCCCGATTTTTTTTATTAAAGTTTACGAAAAAATACACCGATTTGGCTATTCGCCGAATTTTTTTTCTATGTTTTTAGCAAAAGTAGCTAATCTAGACAATTACCTTTGCTGGATTCAATTTCATTTTTAAAAGTATTAAAAATCACTTACCAGTTTCGAAAAATTTTCTTCAACAAACCTGCAACTTTCATGTTTTGTCCTGTTTAGTCTTGCTCCAAAACTATCTTCAATCACTGAATATTGTTTTTTTTTTTTAAATCATTTTTTGCACTCTATATAAAATTAATTTCGCATTTATAATAACAGCACACTTTTTTTTATTAATTTAATTTAATTTAATATTTTCTTTAACAATTTACTATATATTTTTTAATCAATTTTTTTAATTTCCACAACTAGTCGGAGCAATTCTGTAAACAAAACCGCACTGGCAAAGAGAAGATAACGACTGCGCCATTTCTCGTTTCTTTTTAATCTTCTATTAATCTCCTTACTTACTCCTATATTGCTCTCATTTACAGATTAAATGCAAAGGACAATGGACAAAGCTCACTCAGCACAGCACTCAGCAGTTGAGTTCAGCGCATATGGCTTAAGCTGAGAAAAACTTTTTTAGAGAGAAATGAGTAGATAATGCTTTGGAATTGGAATGGGAGAAAATAAGATTTTGATTTAAAATTCCTTAAGTTAGAAACGTCTCAATTAGTAGAAAAAAAGGAACAAATATATAAGAGGGTGGTGTGGTGGTAGGTTTTGGTGGGTGGTGAGAGAATAAGAATATTTTTTTTAAATGATAATTCATAATTTGTCTCACTCACTCTCATGTTTGGTATTTGATGTTTTGAATCATGTTGTCATTTGTCAAATTAAATACAAAACAAGAGGCTGGGATGCGACCCACACTGATAACTTCCCATCCCCCATCTTTTTTTAGGTTTTTATATTTTGTAAAAAAACTGTCAATTCGATTTTTCTCAAAATTAAATGTTAAAAACGTTATTTTTCGTTGCACAAAATTTGTTGTAATTAAAAGTAATGGTTTAACACTTCTACGATCGCAAAGATTTATTTCAATTAATCTTATAATAATATAGAAAAAAGCAAACAGGTAAGCTCGGGTTTAAGGTTAGAAAGGAAGTGACGAAATATAATTAGATGACAGTAAAATGAATAACAATCTAAAAAGGCAAACACTGCTGCCAACAATTATTTAAAGGTGTTATTACATGTTATTATTATTTGGAGATGAAATCATTTTTTATTCGTAAAGTTTTCGAGGTGACAAAAATGTTTTTTTCAGTTTTTTTGTTTCTAAAAAAAAACGTTAATTGGATTTTTTGCAAAAATATATATATATGTACACTGCACAGATATCTTTCTAAAAATCTTTTATTTCGACTCTAGGGACCTTGAAATTGTTTGTTATTTTGTTTCAAAGAAATTGTTATGTTTTAGTTTTTGAGAATTGAGACCAACAAAAATCAATGCATTTTTTAAGAAACAAATTTGGTTGTAAGGCTCCTCGCAAAGTTTTTAAACAAAATAAATTAAACATTTTTGTCCACAAAACAGAATACTTACTAAGTAAACCCATAAAATTTAATCCAGCAATATTTTAATTTCAGATATCTGTCATTATTATAAGTTGTTTTGATATCACACTGTGAAAAATGAATTGATGCTAAAACCACCTTCCGAAATTTTTTTAATGATTTGCTTAATATTTCTTTTTTAAAAACAAAAAAAAAAACACTTTTTTAAGGGTGCGTTTTTATTTAATGTATCTTCTTGAGATAATATACAAATAGGTAAGGTGTACCCTAATTGGGGTTGAAATTTTAATTGAAGAGAGTGTTAACAAAAAGTTTATGTTTTCAATAATTTCAATTTGACAAAGCACGTTTTTTCTTTTTCTAATGGTCGAAATTTCACTTAAAGAAAATTAAAACCCATCTTTCTGCTTGTTTTGTTCCAAAGAATATTCAGGCGTTAAAAAAGCTGGTGAAATGTTAAAATATCAGTATGAAAAAGTTTTAATGAGATTTTCATCCTCAATAATATAATAAAAAAGATACACTTTTCATTTATATTTTCACCATTATCTTTTTACCCACTCGCTCCTACATACAAAAATATACTTATGGAAACGGAAAGCGTATAAAACAATTTGGGGATCAAAAATTGATTTTCTAAAACCCTAACTGCCATTTTGCATTGAATAAAGGATAGAATTATTATAGTCCCTTAAAAGCTGACCATGTACCATAAGGGTTCAATAAAAAACCTATAAAAGTTATGTTTCACGTTTAGGTAGGTTAGGATCGTAAAACTATTATCGACTATAAATTAATGTTTCCAGGCGGATAAATGGTTGTGCTTTCAATCTTTTTTTTCTGTATGCTTTGCTTATGAAGGTTTAGAGATTTTGTTTTATGTTCTTTTTGGATTAATTTTGTTTATTTTTGATCCACATAAAGGTTTTCAATCAATAATAAACTTTTATTTGAGGTCGTAGGAGTTAGTGAGTTAAACAGCTTAGCTGTGTGACATGTTATTGATATTTTAAATAAGGTTGTATAAGGCAACCCTAAGATTAGATTAGATTAGATCTTTTTCTTATTAAGTTTTAAAACAAATATTGACTTCTTAAAATTAACAGTTTTTTTTGACATACATTAGACACTCTTGCAAATACTTCAAACTTTTTACAGATTTTTGGGCTTTTGAATTGAAAATTTTGACATTTCTCGACGTTCCAAGGTCCCTAGAGTCGAAATAAAAGATTTTACGAGAGATGTCTGTGCGTGAGTGTGTTAGTACGTTCGTACGTCCTTACGTTCACGAAGTTTTTTTCGTCGTCCATCGACGTCGAATAAATTTTGTTATACAGATAATAATGCAGAAAAATGCAGAAAGGACTTCCAAAAAAATTGAGTGGGTGGTTTTTTTACCAAAGCAATTTAAAAAAAGGTGAAAATTTGGGTAACCCAAAATATCTCACGAAGCAATAACTCTAGAGAATTGAACTAAATTTTATATTATATATTGTAACGTGATATCAAACAAATATATTTTTGGAAAAAATTCCAATTAACGGTTTTTTTTATAAATCAAAAAACTGAAAAAAAAAAATATTTGTCACCTCGAAAATCTTACGAACAAAAATTATTTCATCTCCAAAACAATTTTGTGCAACGAAGAATAACGTTTTTAACATCTGGTAAAATTTTGAGAAAAATCGAATTGACAGTTTTTTTTATAAAAAATAAAAACCTAAAAAAACATTACTCAAAGTTGGTAAAAATTGAATTTCGACTCAAATATCTTTTAAAAAACTTGAGATTAAGGCTTAAAACGTATTTCATCTTATAAGAAATATTGTTTCCAACATTCAGTAAAATTTTGAGAAAAATCAAATTGACAGGTTTTTTTACAAAAAATAAAAAACCTAAAAAAAATTAACAAAAGTTGGTAAAAATTGATTTTCGACTTGATTGAGATATTGGCTTTAAACTACTTTAACGTTTAGAAAAAATATTGTTTTCAACATTCAGTAAAATTTTGAAAAAAATCGAATGGACAGTTTTTGTACAAAAAATAAAAACCTAAAAAAAATTAACAAAAGTTGGTAAAAATTGATTTTCGACTCAAATATCTTTTCAAAAATTTGAGAAATTTTCCTCTAACTAATTTTAACTTATAAGAAATATTGTTTTCAACATTATTAAACATTTTGAGAAAAATCGAATGAACAGTTTTTTTTACAAAAATAAAAACCTAAAGAATATAAATTATAAAAGTTGGTAAAAATTGATTTTCGACTCAAATATCTTTTCAAAACTTTAAGATATTGGCTTTAAACTACTTTAATCTTTCCAAAAATATTGTTGTCAACATTCCTTAAAATTTTGAAAAAAATCGAATTGACAGTTTTTGTACAAAAAATTAAAAACCTAAAAAAAAATTAACAAAAGTTGGTAAAAATTGATTTTCGACTCAAATATCTTTTCAAAACTTTGAGATATTGGCTTGAAACTACTTTAATCTTTCAAAAAATATTGTTGTCAACATTCCGTAAAATTTTGAAAAAAACCGAATTGACAGTTTTTGTACAAAAAATTAAAAACCTAAAAAAAAATTAACAAAAGTTGGTAAAAATTGATTTTCGACTCAAATATCTTTTCAAAACTTTGAGATATTAGCTTTAAACTACTTTAATCTTTCAAAAAAATATTGTTTTCAACATTCAGTAAAATTTTGAAAAAAATCGAATGGACAGTTTTTGTACAAAAAATAAAAAACCTAAAAAAAATTAACAAAAGTTGGTAAAAATTTACTTTCGACTCAAATAGCTTTTCAAAAATTAAAAATATTGGCTTCAAACTTATTTTATGTCACAGAAAATATTGTTTTCGATATTCAGTCACTTTTTTATAAAAATCCACAGGACAGTTTTTTCATAAAAAAATAAAATCTACAAAAAATAGTACGCAAATTTGGTAAAAATTGATGTTCGGTTCCCGGTATCTCGTGAACAATAAAAGATATTGACTTCAAATTAATTTCATTCATCCAATTTCCTGCTAAAATTTTTAAAAATTTGTTTTCGACTAAAAATCTCGTTAACAAAACCAGATTTTGAAATAAACCTATTTCATTATATGCAAAATATTGTTGGTAATTTTGAATTTTTTAAGAATAATTCAACTAAGAACTTTTTTAACAAAACACGGAAACCTACAAACCTTTTAAGGAAGACAAATCGACAGACGGGATGGGAAGTTACCAGTGTGGGTCGCATCCCAGCTTATTTTTAAAAAACAATATTGGCATTAAACATTTGCAAATCTTTCAAACTCTGTACAGATTTTTGGGATTTTTTCTATTACTATAGAATGACATTTTTTTGCGTCAAATATATAAATATTATCTTAAATTTTTAGTCAAATTAACATTAGGACGCGTCGTGACGTCAAAAACAGGGAGGACTGACCCGGGTGCCGGAGTTTATTTTGTTCAAAGAAAAATTTTCATAAAAATATGACCGAGTGAAGGAGTATAGTTTACATGAAGTTTTTCTATAGATATGAATTGATATTGAAAAGGCCCCACATTTCAAAACTATCCTGCTTTGGTGAGTTTACACGAATTCTTTGAGGATCCTAAATCCCCAAAGCGCTTCAAAGGCATTCTACCTATAATGGATCGATAAAATAAAGATTTATGCAACTTTAATTAAAGCCTTAATAAAATCTTATGCTCAGTGTAAAAATTGTCATATTAACCTCTTGAGAGGTATTTTAGAGAATATGAATGATTACGAATGCTAAATTAAATTTTTTGTATGTACCTTTTTTTATAAAATGGTTACCAAATGAGGGCTTTTTAAACCAAAATAATAAAGTTTTTACTCGAGAAAACTTTTGTAACACTTCACTTGATGGATTATCAGGGTCACATGTTTGTTTTAGAGTTTAACCAAAAAATTACTGAACTGATATATATTCTTGTCAGACAAACATTTTTACCCTAATTTATTCTTAATGTATGTCTATAAGTTCATAGTTTAAAGTTATATAATATAACAAACCTAAATATATGTAAATATATTCCATTAAAAAGTTTCATCTGTGTGTTTTGAGAAAATTTAACATTCTACCAAATCCTAATTTAACTTGTTACTTCGTATTGAAAATGTCAATAAAGGTAAACCTTCTCTTATTGTATTCTATATAGCTCTTAATATACATAACTATAGTTTTATGTACATATAGATATCTTTTAGTTTATGGTTTCATTGAACTTCATATGCGGTTAAATCCGAAAATCTCTGCAAAAACCCCTTAATTTATTTTGTCTACCACCCGCTTTAAGTGATGTTGTTTCGCCTTTCAAATGCTCAATTACTCTTATATACCACAACCTTAAATATCTAACATCATAATATACACTACTCGTATATAGCATATATGGGTTTACACATTTATCAACTCAACCCAGATAAGCTGTCATTTAAGGGCACATAAAGCTCATGCCACTATTCGACTATTTATATGAACTTGCTTACTATCTATTATGACCAGATTTTATGGACTTCTTGTATGGAACTGATTGCTTTACAAGCATTCCTTCCTGAAGCTACTGATACTCCTTTTTAAGGGCCATATCCAAGCCTTATTTTGTTATCCTGATAATAAAGCCTGTATTGATATTTATCTATGTATATATTTAGACCTATTGATTTTGATGTTCTTTTCGACACATTTTGTTTTGACGATTTATAAGGAACTTCTTATACGAGCACATCGTCAAGCTGTAAATTCAAGTTCAGTAGACTTCGATTTTGGATCAATAGGATATGAATGTCGTAATTGAACATTCTATAAACGCTTTGACAAAGTACAAAATAATGAACAGAGGAAATATGAATCGATTGCTCAACGAACATTGCAAATATAAACCTTTTTGCGAGACGATGACGAACGTTTTCGACAATAGGTTCACGAGCGTAGTAATAAAAGTTTTACTGTGACCTAATACTCCATTTTTACGACTAGGGTGAGGATGAGGATATAGACGAAGTCATAAAAATATCTGGGGATTTTGAAATGTCAATCATGCACAAAATTATATAAAAATAAGAAACAATTCGATAGTAAAAATAAATACGTCTATACAAAAGAAAAACTACTTGCTTTAAAGTTGTGTTTTGACACAAGATGTGTATAGACGGACATATTGGTTAGTTAAGTTATAAAAGACAAACATAGAATAAAAGTTTTATAGGTTATACAAAAAAAAACGAAACTTTTGTATATAATTTTTTTATTGCAAAATATTTGAGTTAGATTTGTTTTGATGATTTTGTTCACTTAGAGAGATGGGATAGACATGGACAGTCATAAATTTATATTTTTATTCTTTGACTGATACAAAGAAAAAAATGAAGACATTTTAAAGCGCCCCTAATGTCTCATAAAACGATGAAAACCTAAAAGTATTTTTTATTCTGTCTAAAGAAGGTTCCTATTCATATATAAATGTGAAAGATGTTAGGTATACCTACAACTCAGAGATATGTATGAAATGTAAGTAAATTTGTTTCAATTCATTTTTTGAAATTTATGGAAGATAATAATTTATGTAGTTTTTTTTTTTGTTTGTATTTTCTTTTTGGTTTAATGGCAGTACAAGAATATTTTTCTTCATAAAGTCTTATTTATTTTAACGCGTGAAAGTAATTAAAACCAATTTGTGTTATTAATGTAAATGGAATTTACCTTTAACATTGCCTATGTTCATTCTTATTTTGTGTTTAAAAAGAAGAACCTAATTACTGTGTTTATCCCTGAAGATATATCTCGCAGTAAAAAGATTTAATAAATCTTTGTCATGTTTACAAAGTTTTAACTGAAACAGATTTACGAGTATAGATTAAATTTGACAGATATTTTAATATAAGGAAAACTCGTATAGAAACTGTTTTGTGTTTTTGATGGTGATTAGGTGGAAAAACCTAAAAATAACCTATAGCTATATCTATCAAGAGATTATGACTACCGTTTTATCCAGCTTAACAGAAGTGAGGAGGTTGTATAAAGACAGCGAAAAACTCCAATTTTATTTACTTCCAAGTTTAATTAATCCACTAACTGAATCGTCACGAAAGGCACCAAAAAATAAGCACCTTTTTACTTGTTGCTGCAAATAAAAAAATTGAAAATTTGACATATTACATTTAAAAACCACTTAATTAAACATTTTCCAATTGGGACTTACCAATTTGTTGTCACATTTAATGCACCCTTAAATCAAACTGTCAAAGTCAAAAAAGAGGCTGGGGATACGACCCACACTGATAACTTCCCATCTCGTCTGTCGATTTGTCTTGCTCAAAAGTTTGTAGGTTTTCGAGCTTTGTCAAAAAAGTTGTCCATTGAATTATTCTTAAAAATTTAAAAATTACCAACAATATTTTGCATATAATGAAATAGTTTGATTTTTAAATCTATTTTTGTTTACGAAATTTTTAGTCGAAAACCAATACCAATTTTAATAGCATTTCTGAAAAGTTTTTATTTTTTTATATAAACAATTACAAATTGGATGAATTAAATTAATTTGAAGTCAATATCTTCTATTGTTCACGAGATGTCGAGAACCGAACATAAATTTGTACCAAATTTGCGTACTATTTTGTTTAGATTTTATTTTTTTTATGAAAAACCGCACTGTTGGATTTTTATTAAAAAAAAAATGACTGAATGTTGAAAACAATATTTTCTGTGAGATAAAATAAGTTTGAAGCCAATATTTTTAATTTTTGAAAAGATATTTGAGTCGAAAGTAAATTTTTACCAAGTTTTAGTATTGTTAACTTCCCATAGGAAGTTATTGTAATGGGTCCGATTTGTCAAATTGAAAATTTTGACATTTCTCGACGTTTCAAGGTCCCTAGAGTCGAAATAAAAGATTTTTAGAAAGATGTCTGTGCGTGCGTGTGTACGTACGTTCGTACGTCCGTACGTCCGTGTGTCCGTACGTTCGCGACGTTTTTTTCGTCTTCCATAGCTCAAGAACCAGAAGAGATATCGACTTCAAATAAATTTTGTTTTACAGATAATAAGGCAGAAAGATGCACAAAGGGCTCTCAAGAAAATTGCGTGGGTAGGTTTTTCACCATAGCAGTTTAAAAAAAGGTGCAATTTTTGGTTATCCCTAAATATCTCACGAACCAAAAACGCTAGAGACTTGAACTAAATTTTACATAATATATTGTAACGTGATACCAAACAATATATTTTTTGAAAAAAATCCAATAAACGGTTTTTTTATAAATCAAAAAAACTGAAAAAAAAATATTATTTACCTCAAAAAATTTAAAAAAACGATTTTATCTCCAAAACAATTTTGTCCAACGAAGAATAATGTTTTTAACATCTGGTAAAATTTTGAGAAAAATCGAATTGACATTTTTTTTTTATAAAAAAATAAAAACCTAAAAAAAACATTACTCAAAGTTGTTAAAAATAGATTTTCGACTTAAATATATTTTCAAAAATTTGAGATTATGGCTTCCAACTAATTTTATCTTATAAAAAATATTATTTTCAACATTCGGTACAATTTTGAGAAAAATCGAATTGACAGTTTTTTTTACAAAAAATAAAAACCTAAAAAAAAACGATACTAAAACTTAGTACAAATTTCCTTTCGACTCAAACATCTTTTCAAAAATTAAAAATATTGGCTTCAAACTTATTTTATCTCACAGAAAATAATTTTTTCGACGTTCAGTAGATTTTTTATAAAAATTCAACAGCCAGTTTTTTCATAAAAAATTAAAATCTACAAAAAATAGTACGCCAAATTGGTAAAAATTGATGTTCGGTTTTCGATATCTCATGAACAATAGAAGATATTGACTTCAAATTAATTTCATTCATCCAATTTGTATTTGTTTATAGAAGAAATAAAAACTTTTAAGAAATGCTACTTAAATTGGTAAAAATTGGTTTTCGACTAAAAATCTCGTTAACAAAAAAATGATTTCGAAATCAAATTATTTCATTATAATATGTAAAATATTATTGGTAGTCTTTAAATTTTTAAGAATAATTCAACTGATAACTTTTTTAACAAAACACGAAAACCTAAAACTTTTAAGCAAGACAAATCGACAGACGGGATGGCAAGTTATCAGTGTGGGTCGCATCCCAGCCTCTTTTTTTAATTTATTTAAGGCTTTTTAGTAAGAACATACATACCTTCTCATTTTGAAATACAACGTGCGTCGTCGAAGTGACTAGCTTACCTTGTTTCGTAGTAGAGCATTCTTTTAAAATGAATTTTGTAAACAAACTTGCGTACAGCAACCGCGGAGGGTTTTTCATTTAAGTCAAAATTCACAGTACTCACTTAATATTTTCCAAAGTCGTTCGAGCCTAAAGAAACTCATTTCGTTAATATGGGGATATGGCACTAATAGCAGACTACAACAAGGCAAATTTTGCAACGTGATTTGGGCCTGAACAAGATTCAAATGATCCAGGACATGAATGCATAATACACAGAACGAAAAAACTAATTCTATTGACTATTTTGGTAGTCAATATGACTATTTGGTAGTCAATTTTCAGCCGATATCCACGATAGTCAATAGAACAATTTTCGGTTGTCAATTTTGTGATCCGAAATTTGTTTACAATTTGGTAGTCGATATGACAACTGTAGTAGTCAATATGACAAATTTTGTTGAAGGAAATTGAAACTACGGGTTCATATTGACTAATGTGGTAATCAATACGAAAACTGCAGTAGTCAATTTTACAACTGCGGTAGTCAATATGACCTTTTTGGTTGAAAGAAATTGAAACTACGGTTGTCGTATTGACTGATGTGGTATTCAATACGACAACTGGGGTAGTCAATATGACAACTGGGGTAGTCAATATGACAACTGCGGTACAGTACGACAACTGCGGTTGTCAACATGACAACTGCGATAGTCAGTACGACAACTTCGGTAGTCAATTTGAAAACTGCAGTAGTCAATATTACAACTGCGGTAGTCAATATGACAACTTGGGTTCAAAGAAATTGAAACTACGGTTATCATATTGACTGATGTGGTATTCAATACGACAACTGCGGTTGTCAATATGACAATTTGTTCTTAAGACCGTAATCTAGTTTGACTACCGGATAATCAATATAATAATTCTCGATCGTCAGTTTTGGTAGTCAATATGACAACCAAATTGTCATATTGACTACTCAATAGAACGAAGTTGTTCTATTGACTACTTTTGTTGACATATTGACAGCCCAAAATCAACAATCAAAAATTGTTCTATTGACTATCTAGTAGTTAATTTTGCCAAATTTCAAGTTGACTATCGACGATTGTTAATAAGACAACTTTTTTTTATTCTGTGTAATATCATAGAAAAAATTAATTTATTAGGCTCTGGAGTTGGAAACCGGATAGGAAGCACTAAAGTTTCTGAGATTACTTATCTTCCTCGAAAACTATACCAATGGGCCAGTTATCCAAAGTGAGAAATAATTTAAAACTGGAGTTAAAGTACCAATTTGTGAGATATATTACGAATTAATTCAACTTATTGTTTTATGTTATATGTTATTTAAATCCATTCACATGTACCCTCAACATTTATGTATTTTCCGTGGTCACTAACTAATTTTTACATTTTAAAAACTAAGTAAAATGTAACAAAATATGAGCTGAATTTTTGTTTTGTATATCAAGCAAAAATTCCCAATAAACTTCATAATCACACACGAGCTTAATGTGTAGCAAATATTCATTACTAAGAACTCCATTTAAATACAACAAAATGAAAAACATTTTCCGGAAAAATCTTATTCATCATGTTTTCCAATTCACTGGAATGTAAATGCATTGCACAGCATAACATGAAGATATTTTGTAAATATTTTATGCATTTATATTTCGAATAGATTGATTTTTCATACATATCTGAATTCAAATTATAAATAATAGTTCTTAAAATCCTCTTAGAGAAATTAGTCGATCTACATACATATACATATATACATACAGTTATATGAATTATTGAACAAAACCATTAACACACACATAGGTAAATAAAGATACGATACTAACTCATCAATTAAATGACCAAAAATTATTTGTTTCCTGTAAACCTCAATATTATAGCTTATTCAGTAAAACCAAGTTTCTCTAAATTTCAAAATGAAACTTTAATGTACAAAGGCTATACAGGGTGGGTCTAAACTTTTTTCCTAATTTGTAAAAATCATAATTCTCCTCTGTTTTTAGTTTCACTTTTTTTCTATTTTAATGTACATACTTAAAAAAACAGAATTGGTAGACTTACTAAAATGAACTAAAGTACTTTAAAGATGACCTTAAATAATTGAATTTTAATATAGAGTACTAACATCGGCGTCATTTTAATGTGCGTTACCAGCACTGATGGCACGATTTCGTCAACAAGGAGCTGTAGTTGATCCTTCTCGATCTGGAAGACCTCGCACTGGACGGACTTTAGCATATGTGGAACGCATCCTTGAAAGTGCAGTGGAGAGTTAAGAAACATTTATACGAAGGCTAAAAGCCGAATTGCAGCTATTTCCACACACAAACCAATTTGGGCAAGAATTAAGGCAGTTCGCTTACAATGATTTCTTGCATCCTCTCACAATAAGTGATTTTTTTTTTATAATAAGCGCACCCACAAGGGGATATGACTACCCTTATTATGTAAAGACAAAGTGTGGGCACTAGAAAAGGGAGAGAGGGTTTAAAAGGGGGTGTCGTTGCACATTGGTTTTGAATTCCCGAATATTGCAATGACTGGGAAAGACAGATTGTGGTAAGGCATCTCACATTAGCGTAGTACGGCTAAAGAACGAATCTCTGTTTTTGACAGTACGGCCGAAGTTGGATTGATGAACATTCCTTGAAGCTCGAGTATTACGGTTGAACTGTTTAAGGGGAGGAATGCAGCTGGCTATTTCACTAGAGCATAAACCATTAAAATAACGGTAAAAAAGGGTGAGACAAGAAACCTTACGACGATGTTCAAGCGAAGTAAATGAACTTATGATGATATTATCACCTATCAATTTAAATGCTCTACATTCAATACTATCCAAGAGGCTTTAGTAAGTTGCTTTGGACGTGCATAAATCTTAGTAGATAACAGCAAGATCAGAAGGGGTAAAACATTTCTTGCATCGCCTAAGGAAACCCAAACACCTTCCGGAATTTTTGGTGACATCGCGTATGTGATCGTTCCACAAGAGATGGTTGGTGACACAGATACCGAGAATATCAAGATGTTCAGTCTCATTGATGTAAGTGCCATCCATGGATAATGGCAAGGGGCTTATATCTCGCTTTAACGATAGAAGACAGCATTGGTTTTTCGAAGCATTAAATTCCACACGGTTTTTTATTCCCCATTGTACAATGCTGTTTAGGTCGGAATTTAATGAGCTTATCATATTTTGTCGTTGCCATTCCACATCCGAAGAAGAGGGATGTGAGTTTAAAAACGAATATGAAAAGCTAAGAGTACTATAGTCAGCGAAACAATGTATTGGATTAGATGTTGCAGACAGGAGATCATTAATAAAAATGAGAAAGAGTGTTGGAGATAGAACAGAGCCCTGGGGCACACCAGCATTTATTTTGTGATTCTCAGACTTGAACCCATCCAATACTACTTGTATTGAACTATCCGAAAGATAAATTACTAAATCCAATCCAATGAAGAAGGGAAAGCACGCATTTTCGATAAGAGAGCCTGATGCCAAACCCTATCAAATGCTTTTGAAATATCAAGCGCAATAATCTAACTTTCTCCAAAGCGATCTAAAGATTTGCTCCACTGTTCGGTGAGATAAACCATGAGATCAACAGTGGACCTATTGCTGCGAAAGCCGTGAAGACGTTCATTAAGAAACTTTTGATCTTCAAGATATTTCTTGAGCTGATAATTAATGAGCGTTTCCAGGACCTTGGAAAGAAGAGACGTAAGTGCAATCGGTCGCTAAATAGAGGATGAAGAAGATTCGCCTATTTTGGGAATAGGCTGAAACAAATGCTGTTTTCCATCCGCTCGGAACAAGGCCTGAGGAGTAGGACAGATGAAAAAGCTTACGCAGTGGTTTTGCCAGAGTTGAAAAAGACCTCTTCAGAACAATAGTGGGGATACCATCCGGACCAGCGGATTTACTTATGTTAAGACCTTTAGGGACTCTCGCCACAGTACGAGTGCGAAAAAAGATTAGCCCCATAGAATCGCTAACGCGCTGAATCACAGGCGGAGTCATTCACACTCATTGGCAACTTTGAATTGGCGGCGAATTGCCGAACAAAGAGATTTGCTTTCTCTACAAAGTTAACAAATGGAGTGTCATTGATAATGAGCGTAGGAACCGAGGAAGAGGAAGAATTCCTCATGGTTTTTACGAATGACCAAAAATTTGTACTGCCTTTGGGACATTGCAGTATTTTTTGCCGTAATTGTTGGTCATGTATAAATGTGGTCCGTTGAAAATGGGAGTTGCAGGCTTTCCTGGCTTGCTCAGATGAAGCTCATTTCCGCTTAAATGGTTTCATTAATAAACAAAAGTACCAAATATGGGGTATTGAGAAACTAAGATCGATCCATACGCAGGGATCACATTCACTGAAGTGAAGTACCTGATGTGGTGTAACTTCAGAAACAAATATTGGGCCATTCTTCTTTGAATTACATTTTGCTGAAAATGCAACCATAAATGGTGAAGGGTATTGGGCTAGCGATAAAAAATCGATGAATTTTCAGCAGGATAGAGCTCCTGCCAACACTCCTCGCACCACAATGCAATGGTGCTACTAAGGGACATTTGTCGGCACCAGAATTTTTTCCGTGGGGTTGTTTGAAGCGTAAATAAGCCCACCACTATCCCGCAGCTGGAAGAGAACAATTGTGATTGACATGTCCTACGAAGTTTTATGGAAAACACTATAGAAAAAGTCTGTGAACATTAGGAGGCTAGTGCCCACTTGAGAGACATTATATTCCATACTTAGCCCAAACTAAATACCCATAAATCATACTTTGTGATTATTTATGAAAAATTAGATCTATTAAAGCTATTATCACTTTAAATTAGGAGGATACTTTTGACCCACCCTATTTAAAAGATATGGATGCAATGTAGAAGTGTTTACGAAGTTCATAAAACATACTTTTGAATTCAATCCTACCAACTTACACAGAAATATACAACATCACCAACAGAATATGAAATTCGTCCTTTTCATTTTGGTTTATTGAATAATTGGTATTCAGCAAAGGTATCCCTGTGACCCTAATTGATTTGACTGCTATAGTGTCTTAAGGTGTAGGTATTCAGTTATACGTTGTATATACAACTTGTACTTCTTCCATCCCCCGAACCCTATTGCCCAGCCCACTCCATACCCCACACCCACACATTTTGTCTTTTATTTCCGTAACAATCACAGACTTTCAGGAAATTACTCATACAAATCGAGAAAAATTCTCGTATCTCTCTGCTGTGCTTTGCTAAGCTTTGCTGTGTTATTTTTGTTAAAATAAGAAACTTTTTGAAATGAAAACACGTTCTTTTCAACATCTACTATAGCTATATAGGGTTTTTGTATACATATGTATATTGTATATGTATAACCTTTCTGCCTGCTAGATATCCTTGATTCTGTGTATAGTTGAAGTAGTTACTAAAAACAACATTTCTACTTAAAGCCCCTGCAGGAAAACAATCTATATAAACTAACAGAGAAAAAAAGAAAACAAACAAAAAGAAGAAAAAGTTTATAATGAAACTAAAGGACTCACTATAGGTACAGACATCATCATCAAGGATGTTAGATGTTCGTCGTTCAATGTTGGTGTCTTGCATCAGCTATTAATCTCTTGTTCTTACCTAGTCTCTTATAAGAGAATTCTTTCTATTGACTTGCATTATATTTGTTGTCGTCTGAAAGAAGGACATGAATTGGATTATCATCCTCAAGATTCCAGAATAACAGAGACAGATCCAGACGGATAGACAGACAGACGGACTTACGGGCGTTCAGATACAGATTGAAAGGATATGCTTTGAATTAGTAAACATGATCCATTTCAAAAACAATGAATAAATTATACGAAAACTTAATATTTCCGAGTAGATATACGTATAGCTCACAATCTATATCAAAAATTCATTCCAGAGACCAAAAAGGAGCAATTTACACATTAAAAGGTGAAAAGGCTTTGCTATACTTAACTAGTCGTATATTATTATCGTCATCGTATAAGGTTTATAATCCCCATACACAACACACATGGGTTGAGATTTTCAAAATTCATAGGAATTTAATTTAAATTAAATTTTCCTTCTTTAACCTGAGCTCAGAGATGTATTTTTATTCTGCAGTCCATAGATCAGAACTGTGCAACAAATTGGCTGCGGGCCACATGATGATGATGATGATGAAAGGTTTTTACAAAAACATTTGTTTTATCGATTTTAAGGGTGCGTGTTATGCTAAGGGCATCGTTGCTGTTATTACATGTAAAATACTGTTACTTTACGTGCTTTGCTCCATCATATCAGTGTGAAAAGGGAAGCTACTTTAATAAGGTCAGGAAATTTCATTGACGAGCAAACATATAAACAACGATTTTTCAGTGTAATTTTAAGTTTTAGGTTTGATACAATGATTTGACGTTGAAAAGGTTCATAGCAATGTCCTTATAGGTATAAAAGGGTTTTGCAAAAATGTTATTTGAGGACTTTGAACCATCATTGCGAAAACACTATTTAACCAATGACGAAACTATAGAATGGTTTCCATTCCATTAAAAAAAAGAGGCTGGGATGCGACCTTCGATTTGTCTTGCTTAAAAGTTTGTCTATATGTATCAATTTTTACCAAATTTGCGTACTATTTTTTGTAGATTTTATTTTTTTATGAAAAAAGGGACTGTTGGATTTTTATAAAAAAAATTACTGAATATCGAAAACAATATTTTCTGTGAAATAAAATAAGTTTGAAACCAATATTTTTAATTTTTGAAAAGCTATTTGAATCGAAAGTAAATTTTTACAAGTTTTAGTATTGTTTTTTTTTTAGGTTTTTATTTTTTGTAAAAAACCGTCAATTCGATTTTTCTCAAAATTTTATAGAATGTTGAAAACAATATTTCTTATAAGCTAAAATTAGTTAGAAGTCATTATCTCAAATTTTTGAAATGATATTTGAGTCGAAAATCAATTTTTAACAACTTTTGTTAAATTTTTTTTCGGTTTTTATTTTTTTGTAAAAAAAAATGTCTATTCGATTTTTTTCAAAATTTCACTGAATGTTGACAACAATATTTTTTGAAAGATAAAAGTAGTTTAAAGTCAATATCTAAAAGTTTCAAAACGATATTTGAGTCGAAAATCAATTTTTACCAACTTTGAGTAATTTTTTATTTTTAATAAAGAAAACTGTAAATTAGATTTTTCTCAAAATTTTATCAGATGTCAAAAATATTATTTTTCGTTGCACAAAATTGTTTTGGATATGAAATCATATTTTAGTTGTAAAATTTTCGAGGTGACACATTTTTTTTTCAGTTTTTTTGATTTATAAAAAAAACGTTAATTGGGTGTTTTTCCAAAAATATACTTGTTTTGTATTACGTTACAGTATATAATATACAATTTAATTCAAGTCTCTAGCGTCATTGGTTTATGAGATATTTAGGATTAACCAAAATGTTCACCTTTTTTTAAACTGCTATGGTAAAAAAACCACCCACACAATTTTCTTGATAGCCCTTTCTGCATCTTTCTGCCTTATTATCTGTATAACAAAATTTATTTGAAGTCGATATCTCTTCTGGTTCTTGAGCTATGGACGACGAAAAAAACGTCGCGAACGTACAGACGTACGGACGGATGGACGTACAAACGTACGTACCCACGCACGCACAGACATCTTTCTAAAAATCTTTTATTTCGACTCTAGGGACCTTGAACCGTCGAGAAATTTCAAAATTTTCAATTTGACAAATCGGACCCATTACAATAACTTCCTATGGGAAGTTAAAAAAAAGGCTGGGATGCGACTCACACTGATAACTTCCCATCCCGTCTATCGATTTGTCTTGCTTAAAAGCTTTGTAGTTTTCGTGTTTTGTTAAAAAAGTTGTCAGTTGAATTATTCTTGAAAATTTAAAAATTACCCACAGTATTTTTTTTTTTTCATATAATGAAATAGTTTGATTTCGAAATCTATTTTTGTAAACGAAATTTTTAGTCAAAAACCAATTTTTACCAATTTTAGTGGCATTTCTTAAATTTTATTTTTCTTATATAAACAAATGCAAGTTGGATGAATGTAATTAATTTGAAGTCAATATCTTTTATTGTTCACGAGATATCGAGAACCGAACATCAATTTTTACCATATTTGCGTACTATTTTGAATAGATTTTATTTTTTTATGAAATAACAGACTGTTGGATTTTTATAAAAAGTTAACTGCATGTCGAAAACAATCTGTGAGATAAAATAAATTTGAAGCCAATATTTTTAATTTTTGAAAAGATATTTGAGTCGAAAATCAATTTTTACAAACTTTGGGTAATGATTTTTTTAGGGTTTTTATTTTTAATAAAAAAGTGGCAATTTCATTTTTGTCAAAATTTTACCAGATATCAAAAACGTTATTCTTCGTTGCACAAAATTATTTTGGAGATAAAATCATGTTTTGTTCGTAAATTTTTGAGGTGACAAATATTTTTTTCAGTTTTTTTTTGATTTATAAAAAACCATTAATTGGATTTTTTTCCAAAAATATATTCGTTTGGTATCACGGTACAATATATGATATAAAACTTAATTCAAGTTTCTAGCATTATTGGTTCGTGAAATATTTAGGGGTAACCAAAATGTTCACCTTTTTTTTTAAATTGCTATGTCAATTTTTTTGAGAGTCCTTTCTGCATCTTTATGCATTATTATCTGTATAACAAAAATTATTTGAAGTCGATATCCCCACTCGTTCTTGAGCTATGGATGACGAAAAAAACTTCCCGAACGTAAGGACGTATGAACGTACGTACACACTCACGCACTCTCTAAAATCTTTTATTTATATTCTGGGGACCTTGAAACGTCGATAAATGTAAACATTTTCAATTTGACAAATCGGACCGATTCTATAACTTCCTTTGGGAAGTTAAAAATAAAGTGCTTCTTTATAAGGTATTCCAATAAGAAATTTCATGTCTAAATTATAAACAAATAGTTTTTCTTTAAGGGGAATGAATGGATGTTTATTTAGTTGAAAAATGAAAACATCAACGGAAAACGATATCAGACAAATTCTAAGATCAACAAAAAATTCTAAATGAATTCAGACGTTTGCGGCTGTATGTCCTTCAAAAATTCCATCTTTAAGGTCTCCAATAGGTTGTGGAAACCAGGAAACTTTCCTTGCTAAATTGCGAACGGTGAATACAAAATGTTTTCCATTTTTGTATAGTGTAAATGCGTTGTTGAAGCTTTTATGCCATTTTAAGTAATGGCGAAGTTTTTACTTTTAAAATTTTAAAAAATGACAGCTTCAAATGAGACATACGCTGAAATAGCAGGATTTTCAAAATCAAAACTTTATTCAAAAAAGTAAGTAGCATTGAACAATCAAACCACCACTTTCAAAAAATTGGTAAAAGAAGTATTTTTTACTGTCAAAATAAACGATTTTAAGGGCGTTTGCACACCAAGCAAGAGTGTTACATACGCTGATTTCATGCTTGGCCGAAAGCTTACGTTTATTTCTTTGTTTTAGGTATTTCTAAGAATTTAAAAATCAAGTCCTAACTGTGAATTTTGAATTGTATTGGTTAGTTCTGGGATTTGATGGAAGTTATAGGTAGGTACAAGATATTGGTTCATTTGTAGCCTAGGGATGTACATAGATATATTTGAAAGAACGGCAAAGTTCATACAATTTTAAATCAAATTCGCTTACTGTTGACCTAGGTATATAAGCATTGTGTGTCTTTTGAAAAATATAATTTATAGATAAACTTTTCTTTAAGGAAATTATTAAGTTTTCAAAATGATATATTTTCTTTATTTTTGATGATACGGTTGTGGAAAATAAAAGATTCTGTTTCATTTTCCGGTTTGTTTAACATATTATTGGGTTTATTTGTGTTGTTGGTATAAGATTCAAGTGGATATAATTCTTGTCTTTCTAAATAATTGGATTTGTGGTAGAAAAAGGATCCCGATATTTAAAAATTAATTTGGTTTTAGTTTAACATTGACAATTTTATATGCATTTTTATTTAAATAATGCTCCTTTAAGAGTAGAAATGTGGGTGTACTATACTTATACATTGCATATAATTATAACCTACTAGCGGCCCGTCCCGGTTTCGCACGGGTAGACAAAAATAGGTACAGATATTTAAGTTATAAGCATGCTAATTAAAACGACCATGAATCACTAAATTAGAAAACATTTGTTTGTCCTATCATTAACACTCTTCGCAGCGTATGCGGTGAAAGACATTTTATGGCTAATTTTTTTACACCTTCGGTTGGTTTAAATAGGAATTTTGAAAGATTTCTATAGTAATCTAGTACTAAATATAGATTATGTTACTCAGTGATAATGTAGCTTTCTAATGAAAAAAGAATTATTAAAATCGGTCCAGTACTTTTTGCGTTTATTTGTTACATACAAAAAATTAAAATCTTTCCTCCTTATAATATTAGTTTAGATTAACAGGTATTTTGTTTTTAATTGTTTGTTTAGATGAGGAAGTGTTTCAGATATTTGCTTTCGAGTTTATTTTTTTTCTTAAACAATTTCAACGAATCCGGCTAAAGATAGTAAGATTTGTAAATCATTTTTCCTTCAAAGCCGTTTTATAAAAATAGTTACTTGATGTTAATTATGAATTTAAAAACCTTAAGTAGCCCGCTTTCTAAACTATTTTAAACTGTCATCTTTGGATATTGCAAAGAAAAAACCATACCGTTTCAAAAAATGGCAAAATGGCTAACATTTTTCAATTAACGTTTACATTTTTTCAGAAAAAGTTATCTTATTGCTATTCTTAAAAAAGTGACCAGAATTAAAAATTTTACTCATATAGATATGTAGTAGGTACTAACTACAGAAGATACTGCAACTGTATTTTATAACAAAAAAAAATAAAAAAATGTCTTCACAATTTTTACTTCCGACATTTAGAAACTATATGTATATGGAAAGTATTGCATTACTATGGTAGAGAAGTCAATAAAAAAAAGGGTCCCTCGATTCCACACGTTTGTTTGTCTGTCTCTTCTCGTCCCTACAGCCAAAACTATTGGGTCGATTGACTTCGGCTTAAAAATTTGTTTACGAAAATTAATGTATTCTAAATAACTGTATACCAAAAATATTTTTAAACAAAAATTGAAAAGATGTATATTACAAAAAAAATTAAACAAAAACGATTTTCAAAAAAAAAAACAATTGAAGAATTAAGATTTTTTTGAGAAAACAAGTGGTATTTCTGTTTTGAAGTTCAACCGATGGAATAAAAATACACCATATTTTTCTATAAAAAGTTTCACTGTCAGCTCCCATTTAGTTAGTGTGCGGTGAACATTCCAAGTTCAATAATTTACAAAGATTGCAAATAATTTGAAGTCGTTTAATGGAACAAACAAATGTTCTAGCAATTATATCTCTTAATTCTTTAGTTAATTTTTGCGTTTTCAGAAATTTACATTTAAAATTTGAAATGAATATAAAAATTATCACATTGAAGGAGTTTTTACTACTTTAAATAAAAATAGACTTAGAGAGTTTTCATCGATCGATGAAGATATTATATACGCAGAAATCAAACGGAGTTTGATGGCCTATAAAGTCTGTTCAATGCAGTTATAAAGGATATTTTAAAGGCAAACAAAATAAATTCAACTAAGATTGTTTTCGTACTTCAAAGAAAAAACTTTTGTTTTGACATACAAATATTGCGAATATTGATGAGCTTTGTTTCTATTATGTTTACTGTAGACTTGCTAAAACGGAAAAATGTTATGGTTTCTAAGGACGACATTTCATTTTTGTTGATATTGACGATGACAAATGAATTATTCTGCGGAGATAGTTAAAGTTATTGAATGCCGTACAGATGTGATTTTCTTATACTATTTTTAAATTTATTTTTGCAAGAGTAAAATGAATAACTTTTTTGATAGAATCTAACACATGTTGGTCTTTTAAAAAACACATGCGGATCTTAAGTTATACATGTATGTGCATTAAATGAATATGTGTTTCATTTGAGTTTGTAAGAATATAGTTAAAGGCATACAATGAAAAGTTTTGATACGGTAGCAGTTCAATATTCAACTATTCAAGCACACGGAATGTTTTAAATTAGTGGGTGGATGTAATGTGTCTTCCTGATTAAAAGTGATAAGAATTTGTATATGTACTACATATATTTAATTTTCCATTAATATTTTATCTTAGAATCACTTAGTAATAATCAAGGATATTATTTTGTGCTAGTTATGAAATAATAATAATTTTTAAAATTTTCTTTTGCAAAGATTTCATGTTCTTGCATTAATTTCGACGAAGAGCCAAAGACTCTTAAAAAGTGCTGATACATTTTCTAAGTTTTCTTATAACAATCTATTACAGAAAAAAGATAAAAAGTAGGATTTATGTATAAATACGTCACTCTAATTTTCGTGTATTAACTGAGGTTTAACAAAAGTTCCAGAAAAATATTGATTCCTTAACTTTAACACATAATATTGAACCTCTGCATAAATGGATAAATGTGGATTTGTTGTTGTACCCTTAAAATGATTGTTCAGGGGTGGAATCGGCTAAGGTGATTATTGATAAATGACAGTCAAAATAATCGAATTTGATCTATGTAAGGTGATAGTCAAATTGATACCTAAAAAGCTGTCATCACAAAAATGTGATAGTCATTTTCCTACAGATATGTCGTTTCTGAAATCTGAATAGAGCTACCAGACGCTTAAAAAAACGAATAGAAAGTTTTGGCAGTTACCTTTTTTAGGTAGAAAAACACATTTTTGTGACCGACAAAGCTTACGGCATTCGAAAAAACACAAGAAAAGTAAGAATGTTATTTAAACAGAGCCAATTTGATACTTTTATTTAAATATTTCATAGGAATCATTTTAAAATTTCACCAGAGCACCACTGAATTATGACAATTATAAATTGAAATTGTTAAATCGAATTGAATTAAGTTGAATCATCTTACACAGACGGAATGAAAATGATAGTCAAATTTGAATATCAAAAATATGACCGTCAATTTTCACCTTAGCCGCTTCCACCCCAGTTACGAATTTCGAACAAAAATTAGTTTTGACTCAAGATCAATTTATTCTCAATTGACTAAGTAAACTCACTACTAGTAATAGACTGAAACTGCTGATCATTTCTTATGGAGATGGCCGACCAATTCAAATTTGACCTTATTTTGGTGCTGGGTCATAGAAACATTCCAGGAAATTGCAAAGCTAACAAACTAGCAAAAAGTGGAACTTATGCTAAAGCATATGAAACCATGAAGAAAGCAAACAACAGATGGCCTAATACAACCTCTTGTTGGCCAACTAAACTTATTTGGCCAATACTTGATACTAAACACTCTAAGCAACTCATTTTGGTTGGTAGATTGATCGCATATTAGCTTCGTTATAGAAGTCCTTAAAGGACAATGCTAAGTGGGTATTCGTATTGAAAAATGTTCAATCTAATTGAAATGAGATGAACCTATCGCAGACTTTCCGTCTCTAGATAATTTATTAATTGAATTATCATAAATGTGACCAATATTCACTTATTACCCAAGCCGATTTCACCCTCTATGTAATAGATAAGCTTCAACTAAAAGCGATTTTTGGTAACATAGCACAAAATTACATCTAAATCTATTATTTTAACATTTTCAGAAACATTTCCCAATGCATTATATTTTAATCATTCAAAACCCATAGGTTTATTTCTTAATCTAGAGAAAAGAGGAATTACATTATGTACATTGTACATATGTATATACGAAAGGTGTTATCAAAATTCAGAACTTATTCGTATATCCTGAATAGGTAAAGTACCATTTTTGTGTATACTTTAATCCTTGAAAGATAAATTAACTTATTAGAATTTCACCTTAAATGAAATGTTATAAAGGCTAACTTTCTGTTCTTCGAAAATAATGCTACCTACAAACCTAGACAGTAAACCGTTATTAAAAATAATCCTCAATATTTCTAAGTTGGTAAGTACATAGGTCTACATTCAAGTTTTGGGTACATAAATGTATCATCACTTTTTCTATTAAAATGTCCAATAAATGTTCAGCAATTCAAAGAAAAACCTCTTAGCAGTTGTACTACAGAAATCCCTTTAGGATTTCACCTTTTTATTTCAAATCGATTTTTATTCTTTTTTTTTAAGGAAAAAACGAAAACAACCTTAAAGCATATATTCCAGTTAACTTAAACCCTAAGGTATTAAGATGATATTAACTGAACCACGTTGCAGACACGTAGTCATTAGTAAAAGTGTTTATTTCAAAAATGTTGCTTAGAATGTTGTGCATATAGTTACATGATGTTGATAATAACGTTGTTGAAGTACTGTGTGTGCTTGATTTTCATAAGTTGCTATACCAGCCAGCATCAGTGTTGCCATTTAAGAAAAAAAGAAAAGTTAAATTCAAAATAATTTTTTTAAGTATAAAAGTGTTTTCGGATGTTTTCTTAGTCGTGTGGTTTTCAAATAGAAATTAAAAGCGAATAATTTGATGTTATGGCGAAGAATTGAGCTTAAGCTTAAAGATAGGCTGGTTCGAATAAATTCCAGTCGAGAGGCCCAATTTTTGACGTCTTTTTGATGTATGGGGCCAAAGTATCTCGGTCTTATTTGCGTAAAAAAGTTACTTTACATAAGAATACGAAAAATAGTGCAGCGGTGTGAAAGTTGGTAAAAATTGATTTTCGACTCAAATATCTTTTCAAAACCTTGAGATACTGGCTTTAAACTAATTTTATCTTTTCAAAAATACTGTTTTCAACATTCAGTAAAATTTTGAGAAAAATCAAATAGACAGTTTTTTTTTTACAAAAAATAAAAACCTAAAAAAAATTACTAAAAGTTGGTAAAAATTGATTTTCGACGTAAATATCTTTTCAAAACCTTGAGATATTGGCTTAAAACTAATTTTATCTTATAAGAAATATTGTTTTCAACATTCGATAAGATTTTGAGAAAAATCGAATTGACAGTTTTTTTTACAAAAAATAAAAACCTAAAAAAAAACAATACTAAAACTTGGTAAACATTTACTTTTGACTCAAATAGCTTTTTAAAAATTATAAATATGGTCTTTAAACTTATTTTATTTCACAGAAAATATTGTTTTCGATATTCAGTAATTTTTTTTATAAAAATCCAAGAGTTCGTTTTTTCATAAAAAAATAAAATCTACAAAAATGAGTACGTAAATTTGGTAAAAATTAATGTTCGGTTCTCGATATCTCTCAAATTAATTTCAGTCATGCAATTTGTATTTGTTTATACAAAAAATACAACATTTTAAAAAGTGCTACTAAAATTAGTACAAATTTGTTTTCGACTAAAAATCTATTTAACAAAACTAGGTTTTGAAACTAAACTATTTCATTATATGAAAAATATTGTTGGTAATTTTGAAATTTTTAAATAATTCAACTGACAACTTTTTTAACCCAACACGAAAACCTACAAACTTTAAAGCAAGACAAATCGATGGAAAATTATCAGTTTGGGTCGCATCCCAGCCTCTTTTTAATTTTTGAAAAGCTATTTGAGCCGAAAATAAATTTTTAGCAACTTTTATTAATTTTTGTTTAGGTTTTTATTTTTTGTAAGAAAAACTCCCAATTCGATTTTTTCTCAAAATTTGTCGGAATGTTGAAAACAATATTTCTTATAAGTTAAAATTAGTTGGAAGCCATAATCTCAAATTTTTGAAAAGATATTTGAGTCGAAAATCAATTTTTACCAACTTTGAGTAATGTTTTTTTAGGTTTTTATTTTTTGTTAAAAACTGTCAATTCGATTTTTCTCAAAATTTTACCAGATGTTAAACGTTATTCTCCGTTTCACAAAATTGTTTTGGAGATAAAATCGTGTTGAGTTCATAAAATTTTTTAGGTGACAAATATTTTTTCAGTTTTTTTGATTTATAAAAAAAACATAATTGGTTTGTGATATATGTAGGGTTAACCAAACATTTCACCTTTTTTTTAAAACTGTTATGGTAAAAAAATCACCCACGCAATTTTTTGAAGAGTCCTTTCTGTATCTTTCTGCGTTATTATCTGTATGACAAAATTTATGTGAAGTCGATATCTCTTCTGGTTCTTGAGCTATGGACGACAAAAAAAGCTTCGCGAACGTACGAACGTACGTACACACGCACGCACAGACATCTTTCTAAAAATCTTTTATTTCGACTCTAGGGACCTTGAAAAGTCGTGAAATGTCAAAATTTTCAATTTGACAAATTGGACCGATTACATTAACTTCCTTTGGGAAGTTAATAATTGAAAGTTAAAATATTGATTTAAATTCTTCAACTTTGTATGAAAAGCGATATCAAAAAATTTAAAGAGATTTGATCAATAGATAAAGCCAAAATTGTTCCAAGCTATTCATTTTAAACCAAGCAGCCATTGAACAAGAGAAAAAATTCAAATATTGAGACCCTCTTATAATTAACAGTCGTAAGCTATAGTTAAATTATTTTACTTTAAACTGTTTAAGAGATTTTTTAATAAAAAAAAAGTAAAAATAATTGTCATTAATTTATATTAATATTTTTCATATCTGGCAATACGTTTCCTGCAATGACAGTTTTCATTTTATGAAAATCTTTTTAAAGAAGAAGTCGACCTTAGAGTGTTAGTTGTTAGTTTTCCTACAAGAGTGATGTACACTTTAGAACTATAAGGATGCTAATTAACGCACGTGAAGAAACTGTATATGAGGATGTGGTGCATTGCTGCAAGGGTAGCATTTCCTCGAACTAGAAAAATAATATACATAATATTGTAAGGAGGAAAAAGAGATTTTCAAAATGTGTTAAAGCTGTTAATTGTAAATATAAATGTTATAGGAAGAAGATATACATATGTACATTTTGTTTAAGAACTTTTAAAAAAGCTTAGCTTTGATAGGATTTTAATACGTACAATTTTTCATAAGAATTGGAAATTTGAAGTGCATTACCTTTGCCAACAAATGAATCCATAGCATTTATTATTATTGTCTTTTCTAGGAATATGTTTACTGTTTTCTAAGACCCTTCTGAGAATGTAAAACAAAGTATAAGGGAGACTTAGAACATAAACCATACAAATCCTAAAAAAAGACGTATGATATTAAAAAAGTATTATTGCTAAAATTCTTAGTTATTAATTTTTGTGACAAGCAAAATCGACGTTCATTGTTTTGTGTTAAAATTAGAGTTCAAGAAGAACTGATTTTTTCTTACCTTAAGGAATGATGAATTAAGAGTTTATGAAACTGTGCCTTTTAATGAACGCACGTTTGGTTCAGTAAAGCAACTCAGCGTATCCCAGTTCAAAGTATATCAATCTGAGTTTTCTAGAATTGATATTTACAGAGATATAAGCTCTGTGATAAAAAAGAGGTTCAAGAAATGTAGGAATTCAAATACAAAATGGCGTCGCTGACTGACAAAGGTGTCTTATTTCCATATCTTTGGTAGATTAAGGGTGGATACAAAAAAATAGCGATAAAAATGTCAGTTCATAGGTAAGATTTCAAGTCCCAACAACATTTGTTGGTTCAGATTTCAAGTCCAATCTAAAGTATTGGTGACTCAAGTGTTTGATGAAAAGGGATTCACGAGCCAATAATGATATCGAATTGAATTAAATTTAATTTTAGGTTTTTAAATTTTTTTATTGAATATCAACTAAATCATTATTATTTTTAATTATTCCAATTTAATGGACGCCGAAAAAAAAATGTGTGGAAAACTTTAAACTCTTTATTTTGAAAATCAACTCGAACATTTTAAGATTTTGTTACCTTCAAGAAATACTGTAAAAATTGGTAATCATTGAAGATTATGTTGAGAAAAAACTATGATATCAATGTAAGACAAATTTTTAAACAATGGTGCTTTGAATACATAACGGCATCCATTTCGAAGGATTTTTTCAAAAATTCAAAGCTACTAAAAATCTACTTAATTGATTTATTACTTACTTACTCAAGGTGGCGCTACAGTCCTGTGTGAACTAGGGCCTCACCCAACAAACTTCTCCATCTAGCTCGGTCCCTAACTAGATTTCTCCAGTTTCGCGCTCCAAATTGGGTGAGGTTACTTTCCACTTGTGCGCGCCACCTGATCCGCGGTCTTCCTCTACTGTGCTGTCTTGTCGTTGGACTTTTACCCTTCTGGCCGTTCCAACTTCTCCTCCACTCCCCTTCTATTCATACGGGACAGTAGATCACACAAAAAACTTTTCCCTCGAAACGACCCAAGGTGCTTTCATCCGCTTTTGTCATAGTCCATGCTTCTGCACCGTATAGCAGGACGGGGATGATGAGGGTCTTATACAGCAACACTTTGGTCCCTCGTGAGAGCGCTTTGCTACTCAATTACTTTCTTAGCCCAAAGAAACAGCGGTTAGCAAGAGTTATTCTTCGTTTGATCTCAGCGCTGGTGTTGTTTTCTGCGTTAATAGCGGAGCCTAGGTAGACGAAGTCCTTGACTACCTCAAAGTTACGTCTGTCGATGGTGATGTTTTGACCGAGACTTCGGTGTTGTAGCGTTGTAGGTCCTTTCTTGATGAAAGCATGTACTTTGTTTTGCCCTCATTAACCGTTAAACTCATTTTTGCCGCCTCTGCCTCAATGATCACAAAAGCCCCATTGACATCACGCTGAATTCTTCCGATTATGTCAATGTCATCAGCATATGCTAGTAATTCGACAGACTTTTGAATGATAGTGCCTCTAGTGTTTAAGTGGCAGATCTGCACTATTCTTTCAAGTACGATGTTAAAAAAATCGCATGACAGCGCATCACCTTGTCTACAGTCTTTTTTGACATCGAATGGTTCTGTTAAGTTGTTTCCAACCTTTATGGAGCAGCGTGAATTTTTCATGGTCATCCTGCACAAACGGACGAGTTTGGCAAGGATGCCAAAATTAGACATGGCTCTATAGAGCTCGTCCATATAGATGCTGTCATATGCGGCCTTGAAATCGATGAAAAGATGGTGGGCGTCGATTTGATGTTCCTGGGTTTTTTCCCAGGACCTGCCCGTATGTGAACAAGGACCTATCAGGTTGTTGACGATGAGCTTTAGACGTTCACATATTACGGCAGAGAAGATTTTGTAAGCGATGATAAGTAGACTGATGCCTCTATAGTTGGTGCAGTTTAGAGGGTCTCCTTTTTTCAGAATCAGGCAAACAATACTGAGGTTTCATTCATCGGGCATGCTTTCTTCCGACCATATATTACAGATAAGTTGGTGCATGCTCCTAACCAAATCATCTACAGCTGCTTTGAAGAGCTCGGCATTCAAGCCATCTGCTCCAGCGGCTTTATTAGACTTCAGCTTAGACATGGCAATCTTTACTTCGTCTAAGTCGGGAGGACAGGATTGTTAGCTTTCGTCGTCTATGTTAAATGGATCATCCTGCCTGACAGCGGAATTCGGTTCGTCGTCACCATTATGCAGTCTGCAGAAGTGGTCCTTCTATATACTCAGCATTGACTGCGGTTCCACTATGATGTTTCCACTTTCGTCTTTGCAGCCTTCTGTTCGAGGTTTATGTACTTGTACTTTCGAACTTCATTCGTGCTTTTGAAACTCTCAACATCTTCGACCCCACACTTCTCATGCTCTCACTTTTTTCCTCTGAGAAGTCGGTGTTCCTCTCGCCTCTTCTGCTCATAGACCTCATGAGCAGCTCTCTTCCTCCTATATGCATCGCCGCTTTGCGTGCCTGTTGTTTGGCTGAATTTGGCTGCCGACGTTCCTCATCAAACCTGGGGTTCCTTGTTGGTGGCTGCTTGAAACCCAGCACGTCATAGGCGGCTTCTCTGATTGTCTCTTGGCAATGTTGCCTCTGGTTCTCGACACATTGTGTTGGCAGCAGAGAACTTCGGGAGAGGTTACTTGTAGCTCGGTCGGAGAAGGATTTGGCGATCTCTTGCGATTGTAGCCGTTCGACGTTGTATCTTCTCCCAGCATCTCTCTGTTTTGCCTTGGGTCTGCAAACCCGAAGTGCTACCTTGGCTACAACGAGGTATTCGTCGATGTTAGCTCCTCGGAATGTTCGGACATCCATGATGCTGGAAGCGTGTCTAGCGTCGATCGCAATATGGTCAACCCGATTAACGGTAGAATAATCTGGGGAACTCCAAGTTCCTTTGTGGATGTTGAGGTGTGAAAAACGGGTACTGGCTACCATGACTTGATTTATTGGTATTGATATTTTGTGACAGAATATTTTTTAAGATTTTTAAATGGCAATTTAGTTTAGTAAATGACTACGCCTATCTATATCTATACTATTTTATAAAAGCGAAACCATTTTAAAGTTTGTAACGCATGATCTCAGAAAGTAGTCAACCGATTTATTTGAAATATATTTTATTATTTTCTATATTGTTATGAGAGTGCTTATGGCTTTAATTTTTTCTTCATAAATTATTTGTCAAACTTAAATATTATTAATTTTACATTTTTTGTCCATTTTTTTTTTATTAGTTGACTTATACAACCACTCATATCTTAAAACCTATACAATAATCGACAAAGATTAGCATTGCTTCATAAAGTCAATATTGTTGCGCAAATTTTAAGCCTAAAATCACTTCTAAGTTAAACATACAACCTGAGAAATAAATAAAAACAAATTATAAAATTATAAACTTTTTGAATTTATTTTATCCAGGAAATTAGATTCCATCACAATCGCGAGGTTGCTGCTTTGTTTCATTTCATTATCATTCCAAAATTTTTAATTTTCTTCTCTTCCCATGTTCTTTCTCTCTTAATATGTGTTCCATTTTTAATAGTTACGTTTTTTCTCTTACCTACCTACCTACATATTCAATTTGTCTGTATTGTATATGTATAGTTCATCAACTAACCTACACACACACATTATTTTTTTGTTTCTCTAATTCTATCGTCACATCGCTGAGCAGTGTGGGCTCTTTTTTTTTAGTTACTATGGACATTTAATTAACTACAGTGCGGTGCACATGAAATGCCGATTTATCTAAAGAAAAATTAGATCTTTTTAACTTCTTATAGGAAGTTATTGTAATGGGTCCGATTTGTCAAATTGAAAATTTTGACATTTCTCGACGTTTCAAGGTCCCTAGAGTCGAAATAAAAGATTCTTAGAAAGATGTCTGTGCGTGCGTGTGTACGTACGTTCGTACGTCCGTACGTCCGTATGTCCGTACGTTCGCGACGTTTTTTTCGTCGTCCATAGCTCAAGAACCAGAAGAGATATCGACTTCAAATAAATTTTGTTATACAGATAATAAGGCAGAAAGATGCAGAAAGGGCTCTCAAGAAAATTGCGTGGGTGGTTTTTTTACCATAGCATTTTTGGTTAACTCAAATATCTCATGAACCAGTGACGCTAGAGACTTGAATTAAATTTTATATTATACATTGTAACGTGATACAAAACAAGTACATTTTAGGGAAAAATCCAATTAAATGTTTTTTTTATAAATCAAAAAAACTGAAAAAAAAAAATGTTCACCTCGAAAATCTTACGACTAAAATATGATTTTATTTCCAAAACAATTTTGTGCAGCGAAGAATGATGTTTTTGTCATCTGATAAAATTTTGAGAAACCCTAAAAAAAAATTAATAAAACTTGGTAATAATTGAACTTCGACACAACTTCATAACTTTGAGATATTGGCTTTAAACTTCTTTTATCTTTCAAAATATATTGTTTTCAACATTCAGTAAAATTTTGAAAAAAATTGAATTGATAGTTTTTTTTACAAAAAATTAAAAACCTAAAAAAAACAACAATTCTAAAACTTGGTAAAAATTTACTTTCGACTCAAATAGCTTTTCAAAAATTAAAAATATTGGCTTCAAACTTATTTTATTTCACAGAAAATATTGCTTTCGATATTCAATAAAATACAATCTACAAAAAATGGTACGCAAATTTGATAAAAATTGATACATATACACAAACTTTTAAGCAAGACAAATCGACAGACGGGATGGGAAGTTATCAGTGTGGGTCGCATCCCAGCCTCTTTTTTATTTTTTTGGTTCGAGGAATTGAATAGATTATAATTCTTCCAATTTAAAAATAAAAAGAGTTCTATTATAATAGCTTGAATTACCAATTTTGTATCACTTCCTCGAACAATAAAACTGAAATTACGTTAAAATTTTCTTTACAAATAACTCGAAGAAGGTATGTATGTACTTACAATGACGTCGATAAAAAGAGCACACAAATGTGGGTAGGTTAAGTCAGTTGCACTGCACTGAACACGAGCAGATGAATAAAAAAATGTGTCTATGGATATTTACACACGCATACCTATAGATGTATGAGAACATTAAAAAAAACAAATTTGTTTTTTTTTACCGCAAATCTATACTATAGAAAATATGCCTAGTCCCATTGAGAAATTTTTTTATATGCTAATACTAATATTCAAAAAATGTTCGTGGTTACAATTTGCGAAGCAACGCAAGCACGGGTCGGCTAGTATAAAATATGTATAATATCATATTTATCCCTATGAAGTTGGTAACCATATACATACATTGAGTGAACTCAAAATATCTTCCATTAATCTCATACCTCTTACCTCAAAGGTTTCTAATTGGAATTGCAATAAATTTAATAAAGAGCAAACATAATGTTTCAGGCAACAAAGTGTGTGCCTGTATTTGAAAACAAGCTCCATAACATTGTTAACTTCTTAATTAAATGGTCATCTTACCAATTTTCAAGATCCAATATTTCTTGCAGCTTAGCTTATAGATCTACATTTCTTTGTATCTGCGAGAAAATAAATCTTTCTTTTCATTCTCATATCCAATTATCTTTTTTAGGCTTTATGTTCCTTTTTTTTCTGAAGTAATTTATCTTCCTTTGTAAAAGTCATGATGAATAAAGGTTGGATTTAGTTCTAAGTAACTTAGACCGAAATACGTACTATTTCTTTTATTCAATTGGACTGATTCCAACTCTCTTAAATATCGAAGCACCACATTCAATGGCTACGATCAAATAACTTCCCCACAATGTGTTTTATTCTTAAATAATATCAATTTTATTTAATTCGTATCAACATATGTATGTATGTAAGTTTATGATTGTTCATTCAGGCTTCACAAATTAGGTTCTATATCAAACTGAATTTAAATATTCCAAAATCATTTCGACAACTCGAAGAAAAATCAAATAATGAAAAACTGTGAAGTTCCCAAAGTGAAAATGACTTCAAATGAAATTCAATGTCTTTTATGTTTTCTTATTCGATGGACTTTTCTTTTGTAATTTCTTTTCTATTGAAATCAAATAATATTTTTTTTTTTATCTTAAATCCATTTTCAGAAAGAAAGAAAAAAAAAGTTCCAAATGAAAGGACAAAAGCAAGCCCAAGTCCAAGTCCAACACCAAGTCCATACCATTCACCAATCATGGTTATCGAAAAGAATCCTATTTCCATTTAACATAATTAGGATGGTACTTACAAATAATTAACAGCCATTGCACGCCTTGCTAGTTTTTATTACAATTACAATCATTTTCTCATGTTTCCTTGTAATTTAAAAAGAACCCTCCCAACATTTTGTTTATTCTAAATGAACTTACCATAAGACGTTGAAGTGACCATTTGTCCTTTATTTTATTGAATTTCTTAAAAAAAACTTTCAGATATTCACATACGCATAATATCCTGACTGAATTTTAAAGAAAAAAATAACCTTCATTCCATATTTGAGTTAAAAGTTGATTTATTATAATATTAACTTCAGGATATTAAGTTGTAAGGTAGATAATTTTCCATTAAGTAGTCTTTAAAATGTCATGTTACTTAGTATGTTTTGTTACTTTTCTTTTTACAAATTATTTATTTGTACCTAATTAATAGTTAATTATGTAGTTGTGTGAAATTAGATATTGTTTTGAAATGTTTCTTATAAATAATATATAATTAATGGCAAATTAGTAAGCAATTAAATATTTAATACATCAGAAGTTTTTCGAGGTTTTTGGGCTTAAATAATAAATAAGGTGCTGAAACAGTCCGTTGAGAACTTGGGCCTAGTGACTTGCAGCTCTCAACCATTCCTGTGTGCAAGTAATCTTGTCAAGAATGGAGGGATCTACAGTTTTAAGCCGAATCCGAACGGCTTATTTGAGAAAGCACTTTTCATGACAGGAATTACTCTTGGAGAATTTTTCAATTCCTCGGAAGAGGCAGTACCCGTGAAAAAACTTTAGATGGCACAGGAAGGGATTGAACCCAAGAACCCTGGCATGACAGTCCCGTGCACTAACCACCTTGCCACGGGTTTTTGGGCTAAATTAAGTGATTAAGAATTTTGGAAAAAGTAAAAATTAATGAAAGTTTTGAGCACTAAAAAAAGAATATGGTCACCATTACTATAATAACCATCTAAGAAGGAAAAACTAATGTCACCACGACAGTCATTTGCCATAAATGAAAACAATTTCATCTAGGTATATATAAATACATATTTTTAGAAGCAACCCAAAGAGATAGACAACATTAACAGATAGTAGAAGAGTATCTAAAGTCCAATGTTAAGGTTTTAGGGTTGGGTAGGTAGGTTAGGGAAATGTACCTACAACACCAGTAAGGAATCAAGGGTTGTGGTGTACTAAAGTAGTTGAAGGTTGAATGGCATTCTTATACAAGAAAGTTAACATAGAAAATTTCCTCTCTGATTTCTCCCTAACCCGTTCAAATAGTTAGGGGTAGGAAAAATGGAAAACTGCAAGAAGTCAGTGGCAGCATCTTAAAGTAAAAGATATATAACAAGCGACAGACAGATACTGAAACTGAAAAATTATATAGTAGTAGAAGGAATTTAAAGACAGAGAGATAACTATTTTCTGAGAATTTTACTTAGTAATTTTAAGGTTTTATATTGGATTACTGCTAACTTAAGTGCAAAAAATTTGTAATGTAATTTTAAAAATTAAAATTTTAATGAATGATGAAAATATGCAGATGGCATTTTAAATTAATTAAGAAAATCATTATTGTTTCATTTTTGTATTTTTTAATAAAATTAGAAGTGAGAAGTTAATTCTTTAAATGTGAACTTCCATGGGTGTAAAATTAAGAAAGAAAAAATATATCTTCTGTACATTATTATCCATTTTATTTTAATTACTTGTTATTGGGAATCTTAATACACTTTTTCCATAACTTTAAAATGTAATTGAAGAATTCTTATTAATTATTACATGTAATTGAAAAGCTTCACGTACAAAATTGTCCAAAAATATGTAATGATTGCTTTCTCCAGTAATCATTACATATTAATGTAATTAAATGTTATTTTCGTTAGTTACATTTTATGCGATAATTTCCTGGAATGCTAAGCTCTTAAATGTTATTGGCTTTAAAATACTAAATGAATAAAGAAGCCAATAACCTTGTCTGAAATCTAAATCTTTATCTCAAGAACGTGAAAAAATTCATTAAAATTTTCAATAAAATGTAATTAGTAAGCGTATTTTTTTAATTACAATTACAAGTATAGTTGAAATGTTTATTTTTTCAATTACAATTACAAGTAATTAAATTGATTTTGATGAAACTCCAATCTTGTGAACGATTATCACTCATCTCGTTCAGAAACTAAAAATCTCAGAAAATCAAAGTTTTCTAGAGAACAAAAAGAGCTGATTCTTGCGATATGCCAGTCATTGTGCTATTTATTTGTAGTTGCATTATTTTATAGTTCACTAGAAAATTCACAACGACCTATTACTTGGATGCAGTTTCGAATAATATTTCTTGCTGCAAAACTTTCCTACCACAGTTTATTTTTTTCGTGTTCTTTATACTCTTTTTTGTAGATCAAACCGTAGAAATATCTTTGGTGAGCTTTTTCAGTTTTTATTTCCTTGCTTTACCAAAAATTCTTCATTAAAAACAATCCGGGAGCTATGAATTATGTCTTTCAAGATTTATGTCGGATTTCGTCTTCATTTTTTTGCTCTTTACTAAATATCTTTTGTCTTAAAGTTGATAATAATTTCAAATAGCCTTTGGCTGGACATTTTTTCTTTTGAGAATATTTTAAAATGAAGAACGTATAAGAAAAATAAAAAGTTTGTTGCAATCAACATACATACATATTTTTCAAGGGTTAAAAAATGAATTAGCTTTGTGGTTTTTGTTTTACTCATATTCCTGAAAAAACAAAAAAAAAAACAGGAAAAAATAATTTTAACTAAAAGAAACAAAAATAATTTGACTCAAACATTTGTTTAAAAAAGGTAAAAATTTTGGTTGAAATTTTTTCCCATCAAAAATTAAACAAGGGAGGAATTTTAAGCACAAAGGCGGTCTTAAATTGTTTAGAGAAAAAGAGTTATTTTAAAATTAAAAAAAGGGCATTTTGCTTTGAACCCTGGATTTCTAAAATGGAAACAATTCAAATAAAGTGTTCTACAATAAGAAATTTTATTAAAAAGAAAAAAACGCTGTTTCGGCAGCTGTAATTTTTTAAGCTGTTACCTTTGGAAACTTAGCAAGCAAAAACTACACCATGATTAAAAATAGAACGATACACACTTTAATAACAACTATTTTAAAACTGACTACAGTTTTTTTTTTAATTTTGGAGTCACAATTTGCAAAACTAACATACTTTTGAATAGAAGTACAACACGATTTTTAGGCTAAGTACAAATTAGATCTTTGTCAATACTCTGAAATCAATTAAAAAGCTTGAAGATGAAATTGGTGAAGTTCTCGAGCACATAGAGCTTAAAAATCAAATTGATGGCTATTTAAAAATACATATATGTATTTATGTATATATCATATTTCAACACTCTGCATGGATTTTATATAAATCATACAAATATGGAAAATGAAAAAAATATGAGTTGGATTAGAATACCTAAAACGGAAAACTCAAAATATCAAAAAAAGCATCACCTCAAAAATCTAAAAATTTGTTTCTGAGAAAGCCCAAAATTCTATTATATCGTCTTTATTGAGAAAAAAAAGTAACGAAGACATCCATATAAAAAAATATCTATTCGCGTATAGATTTTGCATTTTTTACATTTTAAAACTTCTGAAATTCTATATATTGGGAAGTTATGTATACAATTATCCATATCCTCTTTCTCTTATTGAACCATAAAAGATTGTATTTAATTGGTAACAGATAAAATTGGCCTTCATGTAAATACGGGGTAATCCATTTTGGGGTATCAAAAGTAAACGTAAATAAAACTCATATAAAATATTTTTTTTTCATGATATTTCTTTTTTTATTATAAAGTTTAAACGTTAAATTTAGGTGTGAAACACTATACAACATTAAAATGACCACCATGCGAATTATTCCAAGCATCGATTCTTTTAAGGTAATTTTGGACCAATTTTTGACACATATTGGGCTGTATCTCAGCCATTACTTGACCAATGTTTATTTTTAAGTGCTCAAGAGTTGAAAAGTTTATGTGCATAGAAATAGTATTTCGAGTAGCCCCATAAAAAAATTCAAGTGTTGTCAAATCACATGATCTTTGTGGCCAAGAAATGTCTCTTGCAATAAAACCATATTCGCTAGAGTTCTGTGGCATATTCTACAAGTCGTATTTTTCAATAGGAGGCAAAAAAAGTCGGTTATCATATAACCATTACACTCCGAAATGCCGGTGACAGTTGTTCCATCGTCATTTTACGAATAAGTAAGGTCACACCTTCAGACCAAAGAGCGCACCAAACAGTGACTTTTTGTGGATGTAATGGCTGTTCATCAATTACTTGAGGATTCTCAGAACCCCAAATGCGGCAATTTTGTTTATTAACATACCCACCGAGTGAAAAATGTGCCTTTTCGCTAAAGAAAATTTTGTTCGAAAAATCAACGTCCACCGCCGCCACCTGTTGTTCAAGCACCCATTCGACGTATCTACGAGACGTTGGTTAGCTGACTTCAGTTGGTGTGTGAGCTGGACTTTATATGGATGTAATAAGATCCAAATGCAAAATACGTCTTAATTTGCCGTAAGCAGGGGCGAACGCAGAAAAAAAATTTTTTTCAAAAAATATATAATATTATATTTTGTTTTTGTTTTAAACGTCAAGTGTTTTTATTCTTAAGCGGCATATACATTGTTCAAATGCTTGTCAAGCATGTGAGAGTGTATTAATAAATTTTGTTTGACGTGTCATATACACACATCATGCATAAACTTTCAATCATTTATATTTATTTTAATTTTGAGGTGAATAGACGTGCGATTATTTTATCGGGAAAAATATTTTTTGCGAATTTGATCGTAATTAATTTTCCGATACCCGATGTTCTCTTCGACAAATATTTAAAAAAAAGTTTGCTTGATCAAGCAATCAATTTCGAATATACATTATATCAATGCTGTCTATCTGATTGAAGCAAAATCAAAACATTTTGATTTTGCTTCAAGCATACACACATTGTATACGTGTTTCATTTTAACTAATACTCTCTCACATGCTTGACAAGCATTTGAACAATGTATATGCCGCATTAAGTAAAATTTCATTTTTTTAGAAATCAGTTGCTTATTTTTCTATAGCTATTGATTTAACTTTATTCTTCAAAGACAAAAAAATATGTTTTTGGTGCTATTGTTTTTGCAGCAGTTCTATATTACAATATAATAAACTTACATTTCGGTTTTCACTGTTCTGTGACACCTCTGGTTTTTGCTTTTTTGTGGGGGGACTTTTCGTCAGCATTCAAAACTGTTGCATTTGTAGCATTTTTGTTCACTGTTGTCGGTTTAAAAAACTTTTTACTTTTAAACTTTTTAAGAACTTAATATATTTATATATCACATATTTGATGCTGCTAAGAAATGACTTGCTTTCACGATTGACAAAACAGTTTGACTTTGACTTCAAAGCTAAAACTTAATTTTCATATGCATTATGCATTTATAAGTTTGTATGCCTTATTTCCTAGTTGCCATTGTCGATTCCATCATTCTTAGGCTGAACTCACACATAAATAAATAAGAGTTGCAGAAACAAAGAGATAAAGCGAGATTTTTCTATTTTCTAGTAGTTCTCTTTTGTTTGTTTTCGCATTTTCAAATTTACCGTAGATTTCTAGATTGAATTTTGAAATTGTCAAATACGTTTTTCTTAAACTCACCATAAAAATACTAGAAGTAATGATTTTGGATGCGTTCCGAACCTTTAGACCGAAGACATATTGTTTTGTGCCTTACATTAAGGTATGTTTAAATGCAGAAACGCAGAAATGAACCTAACAATTTTTCGGTGTTTTCTTATTCATATAAAATAAATTGGGTGGCTCAACAGTCCGTTGAGAACAAGGGCATAGTGACTTACAACTCTCAACTATTCCTGTGTGCGAGTACTGTTGTCAGGGATGGAGGGGACCTACAGTTTTAAGCCCAATGCAAACGGCAAATTTGAGATAACTCTTTTCATGACAAGAATCACTCTTGAAGAATTTGTCAATTCCTCGGAAGAGGCAGTAGCCGTGAAAAAAAAATGTTCACATGGTATAGGCATGGATCGAAACCTACATATGACCTCTGGCATAACAGTCCAACGTACTAACCATCATGCCACGTTTTTAAACGTTTTTTTTTTTAAACGTGTCATAAGTGGCCGTGAGATCGTTTCAAAAATTTGTACAACAAGGTCGTTCTCCTGTCTTCAATTTTTAGCCATAAGGAAAATGGCGAAAGAGAGCATCTTTGTGTTAATAATAATACTTATCTTCATACAAAAAGTTAAAAACCTTTCATCTTCTACCTCAGTGTTGGAAAATAAAAATACTAAACATTTTAAATGTTAGTATGAATGAAAACAAGAAAAAAATTTTTTTTCTTTACCAAAAAATACAGAAATGTATTATTCTGATTTATCGTGTTTGTGTTTTGTGCACAATTTCTATCACCGAAACTCTTTGAAAAAGAAATTTCACGAGCAATTTCTACGCCTGTTTATTTTATATCATTTTACTTACCGAATGTTACTCTGTACATAACAGTTTAATCATTATTTTTCAATAAAACGAAAATCAAAATTATATCAAAAAAATATTGCACATACGCCCCAGTGACCATTTAAATGAATGTAATGCACACATTTAATATTGACACTTTTATTAAAGTTCAATTTCGATGGCAATAAAAATAATCTTTTTCACTTCATGAAATAATAACTACAGGTCAATTTAAATTCTTTCGATAAAAATAAAACATAATGAACTGGTGAGGAAAAAGTACCTTGTTTGCAATGCAGGTATGTGGCAAAAGATAAACTATTTCCGGCTTTAATTTATTGAAAACAGATTCATCAGTTAGTGTGTTGATGTCATTTAGATAACAAAATTAAAATACCGTCAAAAACACTCGAACTCAACACACATTTCCACACACAGGCTGTCTTTACAAGCAAACATACATACATAGTAAAATCTCACCTGGATCTCGAACATCTGATAGATATGTTCAAATGTGACTCTGACAGTTCAACAACAATATTATAACTGTCTTTTGTTTGTTTTATCATTTTAAATAGAAATAGAAAGAAAGGAAGATAAAACAGAGAGAGAGACATAAAAACATGAATATTCATAAATTCTGAAGCAAAAGTCCTTCGATTTGAATTATAACCACACAGCGTGAAGTCTTGCTCTTATCAAAGACAGTTTATCTTTTATTTAGTGTTGTTTTTGTAGAGGAAATTGTTCCACCATCATGACGGGCTTCAGGGTGTGCTCTGCATAGTGTAAGTTTTATGCCGAGGTATTCTGTGTCGTTTCAATTCTTATTTTTCTTTTATGTCATTTCTTTTTTTTTTGATTGGTTGTATGCCTTTCTGTGATAACATTTTTATTTCAGCTCAAGTAAATTTTGCATTATGAAAAGGTCGTGTCGTGAGTTTATGAATAAAATAAATTGTGTGTGATGTGTTGTTTATTCACGTTTTTGGAGACGAGAACAATAATTTAATGTTTCTTTAAAAATTAATTTTGACAAATTAAAGTTCTTTCTTTTAAAAGGGGAGATAAGTTAAAGTAGATGTTTGAAACTATATGTAAATTAAGGGTTAATTGCACTTATTTTTAAGGAGGCGCTAACTCATCTTTTGAGTTGTTAACATGAACCATTATTGACACAATCTTTATTCAAACAAATTTTGAATTTGTTTAAAAATTCGTAAGTTACTGCTTTATGGGAAATGTCTGTTATTTCACTAAAATATGTAAATTATTAAATTTGACAATTTTTTATTTTATTAACTCCCTATTGGATATCATTGTAATTGTTTTGACCATTTGAAGATAAATTTGTTAACGAGTTGATTTGACGGATAAAATCGTTTTAAACGATAAAGGAATTCTGAGCATTGATTTAAGGTTAGTTCTTTTCAGCTTTTGAAATAAGGGACATTTTTTGAATTAAAGGCCAAATATGTGCTGTGAAATAAATCCGGTGTCTAAGCATCGATGCTTTTTGAAGAGAGCATTCCGATGAAAAGGGAGTTTTTACGCAAGATAACGAATCGAAGCATTAGTAAAAGCTGTACATTATTAACTTCAGTGCAAAAACCAAAGACATATTATGGTTAGAAATATGAAAAAAGAGGCTGGGATGCGACCCACACTGATAACTTCCCATCCCGTCTGTCGATTTGTATTGCTTAAAAGTTTGTCTATATGTTTAAAATTTTAAAAATTTGCGTAGATATTATTTTTTGTAGATTTTATATTTTTATGAAAAAACGGACTGTTGGATTTTTATAAAAAAACGACTGAATATCGAAAACAATATTTTCTGTGAAATAAAATAAGTTTGAAGCCAATATTTTAAATTTTTGAAAATCTATTTGAGTTGAAAGTGAATATTTACCAAGTTTAAGTATTGTTTTTGTTAGGTTTTTATTTTTTGTTTTAAAACTGTCAATTCAAATTTTCTCAAAACTTTATCGAATGTTGAAAACAATATTGCTTTTAACAAAAAATTAGTTTAAAGCCAATATCTCAAAGTCTTAAAAAGATATTTAAGTCGAAAATCAATTTTTACCAACTTTTGTTAATTTTTTTAGGTTTTTAATTTTTTTTGTAAAAAATTGTCAGTTCGATTTTTCTCAAAATGTTACTGAATGTTGAAAACAATACTTTGTAAAAAAATGAAATTAGTTTAAAGCCAATATCAAAGTATTGAAAAGATATTTTTGTCGAAAATCAATTTTTACCAACTTTTATTAATTTTTGTTTAGTTTTTTATTTTTTTTATAAAAAAAGCTGTCAATACGATTTTTCTCAAAATTTTACTGAATGTTGACAACAATATTTGTTAAAATATAAAATTAGTTTAAGGCCAATATCTCAAAGTTTTGAAAAGAGATTTGAGTCAAAAATACATTTTTACCAACTTTTTTAAATTTTTTTCTTAGGTTTTTAATCTTTTGTAAAAAACTGTCAATTCGATTTTTCTCAATATTTTTCCTAATGTTGAAACAGTATTTCTTATTAGTTAAAATTAAATAGAAGCCATTATCTCAAATTTTTGAAAACATATTTGAATCGAAAATCAATTTTTACCAACTTTTGTTAAATTTTTTTTAGGTTTTTAAATTTTTGTACAAAAACTGTCAATTCGATTTTTTTCAAAATTTTACTGAATGTTGAAAACAATATTTTTTGAAAGATAAAATTAGTTTCAAGCCAATATCACAAAGTTTTGAACAGATATTGGTGTGGAAAATCAATTTTTACCAACTTTGAGCAATGTTTATTTTAGGTTTTTATTTTTTATAAAAAAAACTGTCAATTAGATTTTTCTCAAAATTTTACTAAATGTTGACAACTATATTTTTTAAAAGATAAAAGTAGTTTAAAGCCAATATCTCAAAGTTTTAAGAAGATATTTGGGTCGAAAATCAATTTTTACCAACTTATATTAATTTTTTTTTAGGTTTTTATTTTTTATAAAAAAAACTGTCGATTCGATTTTTTCAACATTTTGCTGAATGTTAACAACAATATTTTTTGAAAGATGAAATAAGTTTGAAGCCTTAATCTCAAGTTTTTGAAAAGATATTTGAGTCGAAATTCAGTTTATACCAACTTTGAGCAATGTTTTGTTTAGGTTTTTATTTTTTATAAAAAACTGTCAATTAGATTTTCTTCAAAATTTTATCAGATGTCAAAACCATTATTCTTCGTTGCAAAAAATTATTCTGGAGATCTGGATTTTAGTCGTAAAATTTTCTAGGTGATCATTTTTTTTTCCAGTTTTTTTTGATTTATAAACAAAACCGTTAATTGGATTTTTTCCAAAAACATACCTATTTGGCATCACTTTACAATATATAATATTAAATTTAATTCAAGTCTCTAGCGTCATTTGGTCGTGAGGTATTTAGGGTTAATCAAAACTTTCACCTTTTTTTAAACTGCTTTGGTAAAAAAACTGCTCACGCAATTTTCTTGAGAGCCCTTTCTGCATCTTTCTGCCTTATTATCTGTATAACAAGATTTATTTGAATTCGATATCCCTTCTGGTTCTTTAGCTATGGACAACGATAAAAACGAAAAAAACGTGCGTGTGTACGAACTTACGTACACACGATCGCACAGACATTTCTAAAAATCTTTTATTTCGACTCAAGGACACACCGCTAGACTTTTAATTGAGGGGCTACGTAAAAGACCGTGTTTATGCAGATAAACCTTTAAATCTTGAAAAACCAACATTCGTCAAGTTATGGCTGAGATACCGTCCAGTATGTTTCAAAAAGTTGTCGAAAATTACCTCAAAAGAATCGATGCTTGCAACAACTCGAGTGGTGGTCATTTCAATGATGTAGTGTTTCAAACTTTATAATGAAAAAGAAATATCATGAAAGAAAAAATTTCATTTGTGTTTTATTTACTTTTACTTTTGAAACCGCAAAATGGATAATCCTGTAGTTCTAAAGAAATTTTAGTCATGTATATTGGAAGTATCAAACGTATGTAGAAGTGTGATTTTGTAGTATCCGTGGCGTGATGGTTCCTGTGCCACCTAAAAGTTTTGGGTACTGCCCCTTGCGAGGCATCGACAAATAATCCAAGAGTCATATAAAGTAATCAATGAGCCTAAAGAATGGTTGAGTGTTGTAAGTCCCTAAACCCTGGTTCTCCACTCACTGTAGCGTTACTAAATTATTAAAATTAATGAAAAATTGTTAGCATTTTGAATTCTGGCTAATCGAAGCGATTACCATAGCTTCAATGGAAAATTAAACATAATGTATGTACATAAGTCGTTTCATATAAAAACAAATATTATGCAATAATTCCCTCTATCCGATAAATAATTTTACAAAATTTTAAGGATTATCCATTCAACTGTCAGTAAATAAAAACATGGTACCGCCAGTTCACAGTTAAATTATGACATTAAATTATGCAAGAATTTCGCAGTTATATTCAATTTTCTCGGAACATTGCAACAAAATTAAAAAAAAACAATTCCAATATTTTGAAACAAAAATATCAAAATGTATTCTTAGAAAAAAGTTTTCTTTATTGTTTATTTTATTTAATATGTAAATCAAAACCAATCAATCGAGAGTTTTCATGGCCACTAAATTCAAGGAATTGGTTATAGCTATATAGGATTTCAAAGAGATGTTGATGAAAAGAAAAGGTCAATTGAAAAACTCCTCGAAACCATATGACCGACTTAGATGAAAAACACTACACTCTGGTAATCACTTTATTGACATTGACCTATGAAAGAGTATGTCTATATTACAGCAGCTATAAGGGATCTGTTTTTATTACTTTCTGTGAATACAGTCAATATGTTATGATTTGTAGTTTTTTTTTTCAAAAACAAAAACAAAAACAAAACCAAAAAACAATAGAATGGTAAAGTCAAAAAAAAAACAAAAAAAAACAAAACAATGAAAACAAAAATAAAACGAGAAACTGCTGTACCATTTTGATTGAACGCACTGGAGCCGGGCTAAAATTGGGATTGGCTGTCCAAGGCACATATTTTGTTTTGTTCTTGAATATTGATGATATGTTTTTGGAATAGAACACACAAAGCTGCAAGGAATAGATTACAATTTTGATGGACAAGCTTTTCAAATAGAACGAAAGCAAATAAAAAAAGCAGAGCAAAACAATGTGAGCTAAAAGCTTCAATATAATACCTAACTTACCACTGATCAAAGAAAAGAAACGAAAAAAATGTATATACAGTGTTGGCCAAAACAAAAGCAACTTTAATTGCCTCGTTTATTAAAGAATTAAAAAACAAATTTAGAATTCAATTATTATATATTTTTGTTTTTAAAATTTAAATAAATATTTACAGTTTGTACAATGGAAAATAAAATAAAATTGTTTTTGTAATAGTTCATTAAATATAGCACAATAAGTTTAATATTAGACTCGTCAAAACAAAAACAACTTTCTAAAAAATACCTATATTTTTAACCTTACTAAAATATTGCTAGTATTTGGTAGCAAAGCCCTTGTTAACTTCCCATAGAAAGTTATTGTAATGGGTCCGATTTGTCAAAATGAAAATTTTGACTGCTCCCAGAAATTACGCCAAAAAAATAAAATGGAAAAAAAGCCAAAAATTCTCCATACAATTTTTTGGCTTTTTTTCCTAGGAAAAAGAACCCAAAGAGTTTGGTGTTAATTCCGGATTTTTTGGCTATTTTTTCCAAAAATTTCTTGGCGTTTTTTCCTTTTAGAATAATGAAATAAGCCCCAAAAATGTTTGTTTGGAAATAACGCCAAAAAAGGAAAAAACGCCCAAAAATAAACTTTTTGGTTTTTTTTTCCAAATCTTAAAGGAAAAAACGCCACAAAACAAACTTTTTGGCTTTTTTTCCTAATCGAATAAGGAAAAAAAGCCAGAAAATTAACCGTTCGTTCTTCCAAATCAAAATCCTTCAGGTTTACATTTAATACCTATGTATACAAAAAATTGACAAATTGAAATAAACAAAGTTATAAGAAAATGTGTTGTTTAGGTGACGTGAAATAACGCCAAATGAAATAAAGCCAAATTCAAAAAAATTCTAGAATAGCTACTTTTGCTAAAAACATAGAAAAAAAATTCGGAAAATAGCTAAATCGGTGTATTTTTTCGTAAACTTTAATAAAAAATCGGGGGAAGTGCAATTTTGCAACAATTTTTTTTGTTATTAATTAAAAAAGTTGAAAAATGACAGATACTTGTTGCTCGATTGAAATTTTTGAAATTGGAGCCTAAAACAAGTTTTTTTGAATTGATAGCACGGCGCGGCGTACTAACAGTTATATATGTAAGGGGGGGCATGCTGCCCCCCTGCTTGGGATCACTATAGGATTTGGAGTGGGTGCGAGTTTGTTAATATGCAAAGAACATGAATGTGTTGTGATTCTTTCATAACTGTAAGCCATACTTGTTTTTTTTTTTGTTGTGAATTTCTTTGATTTAAGTGCTCAAATGCAAAAGTTCTTTGCACATACCCAAACAAGCACCCACCCCAAATTCTATAGTGATCCCAAGCAGGGGGGTTGCAGGGGGGCAGCATACCCCCCCTTACATACCTAGCTGTTAGTACGCCGTGCTATCAATTCTATTCTAGACAATAAATCAACCATTTTTGCGTGTTTTGTATTTAAAAAATTGAACTTTAAAATTTTTTTTATTATTCGGCGTTGTTTCCATTATTTTTTTGGCCTTTTTTTTTATAAATCGAAATAAAGCCAAATTGGTTTTATTTCGTTTTGAACAACGAAATAAGGCCAAATTTGAAATTTGGTGTTATTTCATTTGGTACTATTTCACGTCACCTTTAAAATATGTTCTACAAAACAAATGCACAAGTACCTATGATATAATCAAAGGCGGGGGGGGGGGGGGGGGCGGTGCGTACGCGTGGCGTTCGCACGCGTTACCGTTGCGCCGCTCCATGTTACGTCGTACGTTCAGATTCTTTTATACACTTTTTGGGCTTTAATTCCAAATTAATTTTGGAAATTAAGCCAGAAAAAGCTCTGTTTATACTTTTAAGGCTTAATTTCCAAAACTAATTTGGAAATTACACCAAAAAGTTCTTATTTTTTTGGAGTTTTTTCCATTTTAGTATTTTGGCTCTTTTTCCAAAAGTTTGGCGTAATTTCCACACTTTTTGGCGTATTTTCCTTTTTGTTTTTGGGCGCTTTTTCCTATTTTTTTACGCCAAAATTTTTTGGGCTTTTTTTCCAAAACAGTTTTTGGCGTAATTTCCTATGGCGTAATTTCCGGGAGCCAATTTTGACATTTCTCGACGTTTTAAGGTCCCTATAGAGTCGAAATAAAAGATTTTTAGAAAGATGTCTGTGCGTGCGTGTGTACGTACGTTCGTACGTCCGTACGTCCGTATGTCCGTACGTTCGCGACGTTTTTTCGTCGTCCATAGCTCAAGAATCAGAAGAGATATCGACTTCAAATAAATTTTGTTATACAGATAATAAGGCAGAAAAATGCAGAAAGGGCTCTCAAGAAAATTGCGTAGGTGGTTTTTTTACCATAGCAGTTTAAAGAAAAGGTGAACATTTTGGTTAACCCTAAATATCTCATGCACTAATAACGCTAGAGACTTAAATTAAATTTTATATTATATCTAGTAACGTGATACAAAACAAGTATATTTTTGGAAAAAAATCCAAATAACGGTTTTGTTTATAAATCAAAAAAACTGAAATAAAAAAATTGTCACCTCGAAAATTTTACGACCAAAATATAATTTCATCTCCAAAACAATTTTGTGCAACGAAGAATAATGTTTTTGACATCTGATAAAATTTTGAGAAAAATCCAATTGACAGTTTTTTTATAAAAAATAAAAGCCTAAAAAAACATTACTCAAAGATGGGAAAAATTGAATTTTGACTCAAATATCTTTTCAAAAACTTTAGATTAAGGCTTCAAACTTATTTTCTTTTATAAGAAATATTGTTTTCAACATTCTGAAAAATGTTGAGAAAAATCGAATTAACAGTTTTTTTTACAAAAAATTAAAAACCGAAAAAAAAAATTTAACAAAAGTTGGTAAAAATTGATTTTCGAACAAACATCTTTTCAAAAATTTTGAATAATGGCTTCTAACTAATTTTAACTTATAAGAAATATTGTTTTCAACATTAGGAAAAATGTTTGAGTAAAATCAAATTGACAGTTTTTTTTTACAAAAAATAAAAACCTAAAAAAATCTATAAAAGGTGTTAAAAATTGATTTTCGACTCAAACATCTTTTCGAAACTTTGATATATTGTCTTTAAACTACTTAAATCTTTCAAAAAATATTGTTGTCAACATTCAGTAAAATTTTGAAAAAAATTCGAATTGACAGTTTTTGTACAAACAATTAAAAACCTAAAAAAAAATTAACAAAAGTTGGTAAAAATTGTTTTTCGACGTACCTAAATATCTTTTCAAAAATTTGAGACATTGGCTTCAAACTAATTTTATCTTATAAGAAATATTTTTTCCAACATTCGATATATTGGATTCAAGCTTATTTTATTTCACAGAAAATATTGTTTTCGATATTCAGTTATTTTTTTTATAAAAATTCAACAGTCCGTTTTTTCATAAAAAAAATAAAATCTACAAATAATAGTACACAAATTTGGTAAAAATTGATACATATAGACAAACTTTTAAGCAAGACAAATCCACAGACGGGATGGGAAGTTATCAGTGTGGGTCGCATCCCAGCCTCTTTTTTTTTAAATTGATTTTACTATTGCGGAATCCTCTCATTTTGTAGTTTTTCTTGGTCTGCCACCTCGATGAACCGTTTGGAATGACTTTTTGGATTTGTAAAATTTTATTAATCGACAAATCACTGATTTTGGAATGGAATATTTTTGTCGATATTTTAATTTGACTCATTCCACTTTTATGCTCTTTTAAACAAATTCAACTGCACACGTTTGCCAATACCTTTAATATTAACTAATTTTTGAATTACATAAATATGGAGGTAGTTTTAGTTGTTAATATTTTGGCCAACACTGTAAATAGAAGCGTGAAGGATATTATTTTGTTACCTTTTCGGGATAATAAATTGGTTTTGAATTGAATTGATGCTAAGAACAGGACACGGACAGGTGTTTTTTTTCTTATATCTTTTTTAAAGCTATATTGGCTTTTGATGTTTTTTTTATATTTATTTGGATTTTATTTAGGCTTTGTAACGTTAAATGTAGACAAAATTAATGCTTAGGGTTGGCAATTTATTTTTATTTTTAAGTATGTATAGACCTTTATTGAATGGCTTATAACCTTTTTTGTTGGCCCTTAAGAAATGATTGAGGGATATTATATTACATGAAGGTAATTTTTATTTTAAGAATTTTACAGCTTTTGATATTGTTTCTTTTTTTGTGTTGGTTGATGAGCCTTTATCTGAAATGTAATTAATAATATGTTTTCATTATTTGAGAAAATATGTAATCAATCATTTTTCTACGGGTTGAAGTGCGTAGGTATTATAATGACATGACGTTGGAAATATGTTTTAAAGATTAAAAAATGCAAACTCATTCTGTTAGTATTTTGAAAAGCTTAATTTCATATCACTTTTTCAAATTTTTATATTTTTTGGGTGTGGGAGATAGAAAAGTTTTCCTTCTATAAATAAAACAATCTTCAAAAAAAATTAGAAATTAAAGTTTTTACTTTAATATCAATAAAGTCAGAAGATTTTTTAATCCATCACAAAAAGTAGAACACTTAGATGATCTTCTCATTGTTTTTATAAATCAAAAAATTAAAAAAAAGAAGAATAACGTTTTTGACACCTGGTTAAATTTTAGAAAAACCAAATTGACAGTGACCTAAAAAATATGCTACTAAAAGTTACGTACTTACTTACTTAGGTCCTCAGACCTGTTAAGGCCATTGGGGACTTTTTAAGGGACATAGGGCCTCTACTACTCCTACGCGCTATTGTGTACAGTTTACGGGGATATGTTTCAGCTCCCTCTAACTCTTGCCTAGTGACGTTTATTCCTCCTCGACTGTCTTGCGCCATGTGCTCCTTGGTCGTCCAGCTCTTCTTCGTTCCTGTGAAATCGGATTTCACTGCATTGCTTGGCCTCCAATGTAGTCGTTACCTTGTCGTTTGTCCAATCCATTGCCACTTACGCCTTAATAGAGTCTATAGGTTCGTGACCTTTCCTTCTATGAAGGACGTCATTGCATTGGCCAGAAAATCCTTAGGATGTTGCAAAGACATCTATTCTATCAGGTTTGCAGCTTCCTTGTAATAGTTGAAGTAACCTTTCAGGTGCTGCACCCATAAAGAAATACAGATTCGACATTTGTGCGAAAGAGTCGTAGCTTTGTTCTTAAGCTGATAGAGTTATTCCTCCAAATTTTCGACAAAATACCGACCGCCGCTTTTGCTTTGCCGATGAGGCAGATGACGTCTTGATCGGTTCCACCTTCGATGAAGACGATACTTCCAAGGTATTGAAAACTCTCCACTGGTTGTGAAGAAATATTTATTTGGGAGGAAGGTCGGGTTCCGACTTCCGAGGCTGATCATTTTTGTTTTGCCGGAATTAATTTTTAGCCCCACGATTTCGACTTCTCTCTTCACTATGATCCTATGAGAGAGTAAGCAAACATCGTCAGCGTGATTCAAGTGTTTTAAATAGGATGTCAAAGTCCATTGGATCCCACCGCTACCTGACAGAGGTGCGCACAGTACATCGCTTATCACCAACAAAAACAATATTGGCGACAGAATACAGCCCTGTCTGACTCCGCTAATATACAGAATTTTATAATATAGCATTTTTATATACAGTTTCTCGTTGGCTCGGGTTTGACTTTTTAAATGTTTTTATAAAAGGGAAAGACAGAATGTTGTAAAATATTCCACATTCACGAAGTACCGCTAAAAAATGAATCTCTGTACATGACAGTATGACGAAAATTTGACTCAAGGCTATTCTAATGAGCATTCCTGTAAGCCTGAATTTGAAATTATTAGCCTTTTTCATAATGACTGTGCATTTCTTTTTAAGAAGCTTTGTCTTAAAAAATAGTAAAATATCCAAACAAAAACGGTTTCCAGTTATACTTTTTACGGTATAAAGTTCCACAAAGTTTCCATCGAAGATAACATTCTCGCATATGTACTTTGTAAATGCGAAACTGCTACTTTGCAACTTCCGGACAAAACTTTTATTTTTTCTGTCAAATGGCTTAAAAAACAAACATTTGTGGTATTTTGGTTTTTTGATTTACAAAAACTTTTCTTCTTTATTTGCTCGAAAAAAGTTATGTACATATCTTCAGAAAATGTTGAGTAACTTGTCTTTCATTAGTAACAAACCATATATAGTTAACCACATAACTTGAACTTTATGGTATTATTTTTCTCTGTTTCAGAGCAAAATACACATTTATTATTTTTCACCATCATTTACTGTGGAGGTGTGGTTTCTTTCTGTAACTCAAACGTGTGAAATTTGAAATAAAAAATGGATTAAAACATTTCTAAAGTTTTGTGTTATAAGATAAAACTTTTTGTCAAAGATTCTTTTAGAGAGTATTAAATGATGGTTAACCTACTGAAAAAATGTGTGTATATGAAAAAAATTATGGAAAAGTTTACGACTTAAACGGTGAAACTTATGGAATGATAAACAAATATTGAAAGGAGAATTTATTTTTTGATATAAACGATTGCTATTTAAATAGCATTTCTGAAAATATTAATTTGTAATAACTTCAATGGAAAGGAGAGGAGTTTGGAGGGTCTAAGACGCGTACTAACCGAGATATGGGAATATAAAGTTTGAAAATCGATTTGTGTTCATAACATTGTGTAAAATTGCTCCTATACAAAAATGGTTACATCAATAGAAGAGAGAAGGTCTCGAGATCCCAATAATGAAATTTCAGCCTTCCAGATGATCTTTGAATGCATTGTCCACTCAAACTGAAATTGATATTTTAAACTTTATCAAGTACTGTTGGAAGTGCTATCATATCTCCTTCGCAGAGGCCACTGGGCTTGTTGTTAAACCTTGCGAATATTATGGGATCATTGTTGATTTTCTGGTCAGCCGAAAAATAAAACCTACCATCATCGGCTTCATGGACCTACTTCTTTCGTTAAAGGAATGGGCTGGCCATCACCTTCTTCAAATTCGTGTTGGAGAAAGCTACATCTACCAGAAGCAAAATCGTCAACAAGTCCTCACAAATACTGACTTACGTACATGACATTAACATCTTTGGAAGAAGCCAACAAGCTGTATTTTGTGGTACAATTTATGACAGAAAACAGCGGGGAAGAATAGCTTAGACCAGGACGCCCGGAACCTAATTTTGCGCAACATGGATGACAGCGTACGGTCGGCCAACAACCGTAAAAGATGGAGAAGTATGTTAAGTATAGCCGGGACATGATTGTGGTTGACACAGTTATTGGCCATGCCAGCAAAGTAAAAGTAAGAAAGGAGTTGAAAAATATTGACTACAAATTATTTATCTCACATAAAATATTGCAATCAAAATTTTGTTAAAGTTTTAAGCAAGACAAATCGACAGACGGGATGGGAAGTTATCAGTGTGGGTCGCATACTAGCCTATTTTTAACTTGCGACATATAGGAACTTGGAAGTTAAGGTTTTCAGCAGATTCGCGTTAGGCGTTTTTTTTTTTTAAGATCAAAACTAACAATGGCCCCCATAAAATTTTTTTGGTCAAAAAACGAAAATTCGAATTTTCTCAAAAACAAACCGATAGATTTTTTTTTAAATTGTCTTTAAAATTTTATTTTTTAACTTGGCTTATTTTGGTAAGAAAAACATATTTTTGTATTGCTCCGGAAAGGTACCGCTCATAGAACCGTTAAAAAATTAAAATTAATTAGGTGGCGCAACAGTCCGTTGAGAACTAGGGCCTAGTGACTTCCAACTTTCAAACATTCCTGTGTGTGAGTATTTGCAGAGATGGAGGGGACCTACAGTTTGTATGCCGAATCCGAACGGGTAATTTAAGAAAGCACTTTTCATGACAAGAATTACTCTTGTAGAATTTGTCAGCTCCTCGCAAGAGGCAGTACCCGTGAAAAAAACTTTAGGTGACACAGGCAGGGATCGAACCCAAGACCTCTGGCATAGAACCGTTATTTTGGTTTTTAAATTTCTCACCAACTTATTAACCGATTTCATTTTTGAACGAGCTCTTTTATTGCCTTAACAATATTTGATTATCAAAAGTGCAATTTTTTTTTTATTTGGATTTTTAAAAAAATATTGATTTTTTTTTTTTTTCAAAATTCTATACCTCAAAAACGGGTCAACATTTTTTTACGAAATCCAAATGTAGAGCGTATATTTACAATCACTAAACAACTGCATACCAAAAATATTTTTAGAACAATATTGAAAAATTGTATACATAAAAAATTAATTTAAAAAAAAACCGCTCTAACGATTTTCGAAAAAAAAATTTGAAAAATCAAAGATTTTTTGATTTATAAAATGGCATTTAAATTTTTGAAGACAAATTTATTTTTCAAGTAAAATTTTGAAACTTAAAACAGTTTTTTTTATTTTAACTGTATTAAATGTAACCCCCTCCCATCTCAACAGATCAAATCCTGTGCATGAGCCCAAAAGAGCGCATTATTTTGACAAAATTTTAATTACATTCCTATCTTTTATCGAAATTAATGCATTTGGTACATATTTATGTATTTTTATAACTATAACTATTGTAAATACCAACGATGGCCGTGTAGCGCCACTGCATCGGATTAACGAATATGATATGTTTAATCAACAATCTATTTTAAATTGTCTATCAAGAAGTATTATCTTGGTACTTTTGTATATATGATTTTAAAATATTATTCTTTTACTTGCCTTCGCCTAAATAAAAGAGTAAATACTTAGTACAAGTTAAAGAAACGGGCCAGAAAGAGTATATGTATTTTCTATTAGAATCACTTTTTCAACGTATACACATTATACCTATACTAGCGGCCCGTCCCGGCTTCTCACGGATAGACAAAATTAGGTACAGATATTTAAGTTATAAGCATGCTAATTAAAACGACCACGAATCACTAAATTAGAAAAAATTGTATGCTTATCTTAAAGCCTCCCTGTACCCTACGTTGGCTGTGGTATTTCTAGGTGGCAACAAAATGTATTAATTTTCAGGAGATCCTACTCGAGAAAGTGCCACATACAATTTCCCGTAGGAAAAGCACTCTTTCCTGAAGTCGATACCAACTTTGTAAAAAGTTTGTCCCTGGGATTTATTTATTGTTAGGGCAAAGGATATTTTTAAAGTGATCTGTAACCTTTTAAAAGATATGGGCAAATCAGTTGGTATCATTGGAATCCGCAGAACATGTGCGAGCTGACCAGCCACGGGACCTGTAATGATAGTTGCTACAATCACATTATCTCTTAATTCTTTGATCAATAGTCTTGTACCATTACACATATTGGGAGGGCTTAAATTTCTTAAAAGCATAATAGGTGTACCTAGCGGACAAAATTGTGAATCTAAACCATTCTCAGATCCCCTTGAACACACAAAAAAAATTTCATCAAAATCGGTCCAGTCGTTTAAGAGAAGTTCAGTGACATACACACTCACAGAAGAATTATATATATTAAGATAGGTATTACGTACAACCTCTACAAACAACTACTGCTTACGTGTCACTTCATAACTAAAATCCAAAACGCACAAGAGCCTGACTGTAAACAACGCATGAATAGCAATTTCTTGTACCTGTTCGTATGCTTGTTTTTTTTTAACTTCAACGAAAAAATAAACTGAACGTAATAACTCCATGTTTGCGCTGAAAACTTGTAAGAGTCGCTTAACAATTTAACCTTCCGACCACAACACTTTTAAAATATACATACACCACAACAGTGGTGGCATAACACCCCAGCCAAAAAAATAAATAAAAAAAGTACTTTAAAGCACAACATACAATTTTTATTTAAACATAACAATTAATATGATTTATTGAAAACATAAAAAAACTTAATGCATAAAAAAGTAAATATTTTTACGAAAAACGGTAGAAAAAAGAATGAAGCAAAATCAAAATTACATTTAAAATAAAAATGCCTGGGATGTTATAGCACCCCTGTTGTGGTCGGAAGGTTAAACATACATGTTCTTCCTCTTTCTCATCTTCAGATAATTTATTTTCCATCCTGGTTCTTCTAATATGAAATTAAAATAAAGCTATCCAAAGAAAAAGCTTTGAACGAACTATTTGAATACACAAACAATTGTTTTCGTTAAGTATGCTTACAAGTATTTTTCATTTCCGGGATGAGTTGTCCTAGGATGAGTTGTGTTTTGGGATAAATCGCGCCTTTCTATTTACAAAGGAAATACCTGGAAACAAGCTTACCGACAAAAAATGGTGTGTATTCGATAAGTTCATTCACATACACAAACAATTGTGTATTTCATATTTTTATTATAATAAGAAGTTAAGTGTTTTCAACAAATTATAAATTAATATTCAATAAAATACAATTCGCATAGTCTACGGAAAATTGTTTTTGTTTTGACATCTTATTTGTTAAAATAAGTTCTGCATGAGAGCCGAAAAAGGGAGATATGCTAACGAAATAATATATATGATGATGATTCATCCAGACTAAATTTCTATTCTCGACAGAAAAATTTCCCTCCGCCAAAAGCGCACTATTTGCTTTTGCACCTGAAAAAATGTACTCATATCAAAATTGTCTTAATTTTTTGATTAGTATTAAATTTTCTCTAATTTTTTTTCTTCATAACATGGCTTCTTTTAGTTAAAAAATGTGTTTTTGTATTGCTCCGAAAGGGTACCGCTCATATAACAGTAATTTTGTTTTTATAATTCTCAGGAACTAAAGAATCTATTTCAAAATTTGATAATAAAAAGTGTACCTATATTTGTTTGGATTTTTGATAAAATATTGAATTTTTTTTTTCAAAATCCGATATCTCGAAAAATCTTAAATCTAAACAACTGCACAACAAAAATATTTTTAAGAAAAAATGAAAAATTTGTATATATAAAAAAATTAATTTTAATAAAACTGGTCTAACGGTTTTGAAACAAAACAAATGAAAAAATGAGGTTTTTTTGACAAATCAAATAGCATTTATATCTTTGAAGACAAACTTATTTTACAGGTATATTTTTAAATCTTATATAGGTACTTTTTTAAATAGACTCTTTGCATACAGGAGCAAGTTCGTGCGACCCAGTCTTGCATTTTATTTTTGTTTAATTATCAATGATATTTTTTTCTATGTGACATAAGTTTGAAGTCTATATTTTCAATTAACCTAAAGATTTTCGAGTTGAGAATCAATATTTATTTCTTTACATACAATGTCAATCGATTTTTTCTAAAAATGGTAGCAGATGTCAGAAACTTTATTCTTCGTAGTTTTGAATTATTCTGAAGTTGAAATAGTTTTCTTATCCGTAAGATATTTGTTGGAAAATATGTTAACAAAACTGGCAGTAAAAATGAGTTTTACCTATATAACAATTTTATGCATCTAAGAATAACGGTTTTGACATCTGGTGTAATTTTTAGAAAAATAAAAAAAAAAAACCTTAACGAAATATTATTTCGAATTGGTAAAAATTCTGTTTTTAAATTATCTTTTACCACCGAATATTGACTTTAGTTTTTTCAAGTATATGTACAATATACAGTTTTACTCAAAATTATTTTACAGAAAACTGCTTCGATTCCAATTGATTGCAAACTTTGCTCAGTTTTTTAATTGACAATTTACTTATGACAACAAAAACATCAAGTTAAAATTTGCATAAGGACGAGAGCCAATTCCAGAACATTTTTATTGTTTTTTTCATTTTAAACTGCTCCATTATTTTGTTGGGTTTTATTACTTTTTTGATAGAATTTTTATTTGTCACAATCTGAAAACTTTTTCTTGTCATCCGTTTGACTATTGTATTTTATTGTCATAAAATATGTTTCATTTAATTTTTTGTTTTATTCGCTTAAAATTTATAATGTTCAGTTCATACATCATAAAACAATTAATGCCTTGAATAACAAAGGCATCAGTCACTTTTCATAAATTAAATGTCTGAAACCACTGAACCCTAAATTAAGCTAAAGTATAGCCCTCACAAGCACCCAAAAATATATAAACTTGAATCAAAAACAATATATAGTCAAATAAATTGTCCATTTATACAATTTTGGATAGACAAACAAACAGACATATAAAAATATTGAATTGGATATCAAATCATCTCTGTCTGGATGTCTGTGTCGTCCTTGCGTGTTTTTCTTTTTTCAAATCTGAGTTTGTTGGTGCTTGGGGGTTGTTTGGTTGCGTGGTGAAGGGGATGAATCCTGAAATCAATTTAATGATGAAATTGAGTTGTTCCTTTCGTACTAGTATGCATATTTTCTTTGTCCAAGAGCAAACAACAAATAAAAATAGAAAAAAAAAATTATTCAAAGATGGATGTTTTTTTTTTTTTTTTTTTTTTAAATAAAATTCTCATCCTGACTGAATACAATTAAATTGATAGCTTTGTTGAAAGAGTTCTAGCTTCCAGTTGTGTAATTAAAACAGGAAGAATTTTTATAGAGAGAAAAATTTGCTCTGTAGACGCCATCAGCTATTGTAGGATTTTGTTTCGTTTTCTATTGCTGGTTTTTGTTAAAGTCATTCTGTCGATAATTTTTATTCAAACAGAAGAAACATAAGGAACAAAAATAACAAATATAAATATTTATTCAAGACAAGGCAAAAGTACTTTTATGTAGCTTTTTTTCGGAATTGGGTTACCATCCCGGAAATAAAATAAACTTATCTTAGAGTTGTTATTTTATCATTAGAATTTAAATAATTTGAATTTGTTTCTTTATTTCTGTTTGGAATTTTGCAATATTTTAAGCACTACAATTAATTTTTTGATTATTTTATATAAGACATTGCTTAAGGACATCTTGGACTTTGTTAAAGAGTTGAGTAGCTAAGAATAAGGAACTGAATCTGAGCAGTATTAAATTTATGTATGTACATAATATTAAAATAATTATAGAATACAAACAAAAAGCAAGCAACTGTGCTCTAGACACAAAAGAATACAAATGCAGATTGCAATAAAGTAACTTATAATTTACATATTTATAATTTGTGAAAAAAGACATTCAAAGTTATGAAGTTATGGTGGAAAACACTGACTTTTGCTATGGCTTTGACATCTAAAAAAAAGCATAAAGTAAGATTATTGCACTTGATATTTCAAAGGCATTTGATAGAATTTGGCATCAAGCTCTCTTATCGCAAATGCGTGCTTTTTGTATTGATGAATCTCTTCTTTGTTGGGTTAGAAATTACTTTTCGGACCGTTTAATTCAAGTAGTATTGGACGGGTTCAAATCTGGTATCCACAAAATAAACGCTGGTGTGCCCCAGGGTTCGGTTTGTCTCCGACGCTCTTCCTTATTTTTATAAATGATCTTTTGTCTGAAACTTCTAAACTACCAAATTGTTTCTCATGCTTGTTCTTCGGATGTGAACTACTAACGCCAGCATATGGTAACCTCATTAAATTCTGATCTTGACAGCATTGTCCAATGGGGAGAAAAATTCGTAAAGAATTTAATGCTTCGAAAACTCAATGCTGTCTACTGTCTCAAAAGCGTAATCCTCCCCCAATGCAACCATGGGTGGTACTTGCATCGAGAAGGCTGGACTGCCTTCAATTCTATGTATGTATGTGTATCACAAACTACTTGTTTTGGAGTGATCACATATTCGACATTGCCAAAAATGCTGCTAAGTGTGGTTTCTCCGCCCATATATATATATATGTATATATGCGTGGGGCTCAGTCACAGAATTAAAACACAATTTTTTAAGAATAAAACACAGAAGTATTTTTATTAAATATTATTAAACAAAAGAGAGTTAAATTGATTACTAATTTATTTTTCGGTTAACTGAGATTACTAAAGACTCGAGGTTGCATCCGCTCGCGATTCTTTCCTACTACCAACTGACTCATTCTACCTTTTCCTTTTCTTCCTTGTCTACTGTCTTGTAAGTGTTAGTACTGTCGTCGTTGCTTTATACTGTCGTCGTCGTTATATACAGTTGTTGCTGTCGTATGTTATTGTCGTTGTTATATGCAGTTGTTGCTGTCATATGTTGTCGTCGTTATTATATGCTGTCGTCGTTGTTATGTACCGTCGTCGTCCAGTCAAACATCCTACATCTCGGCCATCCTACTTAGGCATTCATCCCGAATGACTTCGGCCAAGGCTTCATACCATCGGCAGCGGCAGTGGTGCGCCCAGGCCCAGAATGATCCCCAATCTTCTCCACTTCGTACCGGTCATGCTTGCATACCTTATTGATCTTATAGGGTCCGAGGTATTTTGACTTAAGCTTTAACCCAGGACCAAATTGCGTCCTTCTCACAGCAACGAGGTCATTCAGTTTGTACTTTAAAGCTTCTTTGCGTTTCCTTAAGTTATACCGGTAATTCTCTCTTTGGATTTCTACGATATTGGACTTCGTTTCTGCTTTCACCTTTTCCCTTGTTATATCTAGTTCCTCGCAGATCTCTTCGTTGAGTATCTCTTGGATATTAAGATTCTCTTTCAAGCGCATGTCGATTCCTGTCAAAATCTTAAATGGTGCGATCTCAGTACTTCTTGTTGGTGTGTTGTTTATGGTTTGTTGCGCTTTATCTGCATTTCTAAACCACAATCTAGCATCTCCCAGGGTCACTTTGGTTTACTTTGTCGTCTCTGATCTCAGCAATAAAATAATGTATTAAAGACGCGTCATCTATTTGGATCGGTTTGGCAATCTCTACTACGACTCCTCAACTGCCTATACACCTCGGATGAGCTCACTTCAATCGAAAATTCTTTCCTCAGTGCTTCTTTTAACATACTCAATCCCTTATCCCCTGAGTCCCTTGTATGAAAAGCTTTGCCGCTCCTGTAATGAGTCTCTTTCCAAACACAAACTGCTGCAACTCACCAAAACCCTCGCCCGAAAATGAAGAAACGCCGTCCTTAATGTCTCTGAAGCTGAAAGAGCTTGGTGGCAAACTTCCAACTCCAGTCATCGCCTCTCGCATATGGGACCGTTCCTGCATACGCGCACCCCTACTACCACCTATAGCATCACTAAAATCTTCTTCGTCAGAACCATCAATAGACCTAACTTGGTGGTAACCTATCAATCTTTCTATCAACTCCTTTTTGTTGCCTGTCGATGAGAACCCTAACTCTCTTAGTTTTCCCTTCAACTCCTCTACCGTAAGTAGTGCTATCGATGCGGCATCCATTATGCAACCTCTTATCTGTACATTTTTAGAATAATTATTTAAAAATTATAATTTAGTTAAAAATAGTTTAAAAATAAGTTATTTATAAGTATCAATAAATGAAAATAATTTAGATTACAAAATTTAAAGATTTTAAAAAATTAAAAGTTTTCGAAATTTTATGAATTTAATACAATGAAACTAGTATTTACGGCCGCTACTGCTGATTCTCCTCTTCTTACTGTTTTTCGTCTTCCTTCTTTCAGCTTCGCTTCGATATCGACTATGTATTTCTCCTCTTGGAAGTTATTTACCAGCTGCGCACACACACAACACAATTTCTACCCGCCCTAACTTCAGCTGCGCGCACACTGCACAGCTGCACATAAATATGTATACGTCTATTTGCTCTCTTTGCGCAAGCACCGTTTGTTTTTTTCCGTTTTTCAACTCCGTCTGCTTGCTGGCGTCAGGAGTTTTTTTTCGTTAGGGATAGACGGTCTAGCACTCAATCCGTCTACTATTGTAGTTGTAGTAATTACTTATCCCGGTTGAGCCCCTAAATTCTGTGCGGTTCAGTCGCAGAATTGAAACACAATTTTTTTAGAATTAAACACAGAAGTATTTTTATTAAATATTATAAAACAAAAGAGAGTTAAATTGATTACTAATTTATTTTTCTGTTAACTGAGATTACTAAAGACTCGAGGTTGCATCCGCTCGCGATTCTTTCCGATTACCAACTGACTCACTCTACCTTTTCCTTTTCTTCCACTTCTTATTTTTCAAGGGCAGAATTTTGTAAGGGATTTTCCATCAAAATTAAATGCCTGTAGATACACAGTATTTCTTAGCAAATGGTAACCCTAATCGAAGAAAATAATTTATTGCTTATTATTTTTATGCACATAGATACATAAATATATATTTGTAGGTATATAATGTATATTTATTTCGTGCTCACTTTCATAAGTTATTATATGGTCTGACTGTGGAAATGATTTATTAAAACATTTTGTTTTTCGGTGCTTGACGTTGAAGTTGAATATTATATACGATTATCTTTGATATTGGAATCGAAGTTATTTATCATAAAAAATGAAAGCATTTGACTTTGTGTGAATATTGGCATCTTTCATAGAATATTACATCCCTATGAGTACATTAAGGTGCTTCATATATTTAAAACAAAAATATTTTTAAGGCTCCTAAAGTCTCATTGGATAAGAAGTAAGTAAGTAAAAACTTACCCTATTTGTGTCCGCTTGTTGTTATTTTATATATTGAACTTTTTCAATCAGTTTTTTATATTAGTTATTAATTTAGTTGAAACTTTTTTCCTGTTGAAAAATACATTTTTTATTTGTTAAATCTACACGAAAATATAGAATTTGTCAAGCTTTATTTTAGGCAAAATTTTTAGACTTCGATACAAAAATGACGTTTTGATCTTAAAGTTGATTTTTGCAAATAATTATTTAAAATCTTGAAACACAAAATAAGAGCCACACTTATAATACACTTCATATCAAACTATGCGGATTACATTTTCATAAATTGTATTTACATCAATTCCAATAATTCTTTCGGTCAAGATTGTACGAGGGTTAATTTTATGTGAAATCATGAAATCTGTTTTTTTTGTAAGCCTTAACTAAATGATAAATGAGTTATATTTTATATCCAATACCCCATCATATTATCATTTTAAGCTTACTAACGTATTTTATTATTATGTTTTTATTTTGTGAATGTAGGATTAACTGTAAACAAAATAATAATATATCAATATAAATTTATTTCAGACAAATTTTTGATTCGACAAGAAGGTTTTATTTTTCTTTTATATTAATTGGAATATAAAGAAATTTATTGGATCGTTTGTTATAATGGAAATATGTTATTTATGCATATATATTGTATGTTGGTATAGTTTTCATTATATGAAGGCAGAAGATTAGCTGAAATTTAACAAAAAAAGAAGTACCTCCAAAATTGTTGTATGGTTCGAATAATAAAACTAACAAAAAATAATTATGCAAATTGATAACAAATGTTCTTTAGATTTGGATATCTTGAGAATGTAAAATGATTTTGATTCCGGATATATTTAAAATTTTGTAGACAGAACCATATTAGAAAAATGGCGGTAACATGCCCTGCACCATCACTGACATTTTGTTCAACTTATCTGTTATTTCTAAAATCGCAACCCTTTCGAAGACCACACAATTTCTATGATCTTTTTATTCGCGCCAATTACATACAAAGCGAAGTCTGAAGTGAGTTTCTTAGTTTAATGAAAACAAAACAAAAAAAATGTGTGTGTGGAAAGTTCAAAAATGTAAGTTAAAAGCTTATAGTCCGGTCAAAGTAGACCAAAAAATACGAGGGTGGGTTAATAAGTCCTTGACTTTTTGAATTTCTGACCTCTTTACTGAAACAGCAACACTGCTCCTGTCAGCAAGCATCTGTCAGTTGACTCCTGTCAAAATTTAAACTTGCTGCGTCAGTTAGTTTGTGTTTGACAGCTATTTTTATCAGACTACTTACTTATTTGAGGAGAAAATGGAAAAAAGTGAATTTCGTGTGCTTATTAAGCGTTATTTCTTGCGAAAAAAAACCATTACCGAGACCAAGGCTATAAGCTTGATAAATACTATGGGGACTCTGTACCATCGATTTCAATGGTAAAAAAGTGGTTTACTGAATTTCGTTGTGGCCGTACAAGCACTGAAGATGCCGAACGTCCTGGATGCCCAGTTGAGGTCTCTACACCCGAAACAATCGAAAAAATTCACGATATGGTGTTGGCCGACCGAAGATTGAAAGTGCGAGAGATTGTGGAAGCCGTAGGGATCTCGCATGGCTCAGTGGTTTCAATTTTGAATGATCACTTGGGCATGAGAAAGCTTTCCGCAAGATGGGTGCCGCGCAGCGTTACCACTTTACTTCAATTGAAGTAGATCTACTTCTTTTTTTCAAATAATTTAAAAATCTACTTCCTACTTTGCACCATCATCAAAATATTGAAATCTACTTCATTTTTTAAATCTGTGCTTCTACCTACTTCAATTTTATTAAAAATAGACTGAATCTACTCCTTTTTTCTTCTTGTTACTCTTGTATATAGTCTCAAGATGTTCTAGAGAATTAAAAATCGCTTGAGTGTTTGCTTTTGCGATAAGGTTCCGTTTTATCTAATGTATTCTAGTTTAACCCTTTTGTCATTTTCACTTGCGACATATAGGAACTGTATGGCAAATTTCATTTTTGAAATCTACTTCCATTTTTCTCAATCTACTTCGATTTTTTCCTAAAATCTACTTCCACTTTTTTTTGAGAAGTGGTAACGCTGGTGCCGCGTTTGCTCACAGTCGACCATAAACGCATTCGTGTAACAACTTCACAGGAAGGTTTGGCGTTGTTTAATCGCAATATGGAGGAGTTTTTGCGCCGTTTTGTAACCGTGGACGAAACATGGATCCATCACAACACACCAGAGACCAAACAACAGTCAAAACAGTGGGTTTCTAAGGGTGAATCGGCGCCAAAGAAGGCCAAGGTGGGTTTGTCATCCAATGAAGTTATGGCGACTGTTTTTTGGGATGCACGCGGGATAATCCAGATTGACTACCTTCAAAAGGGAAGAACAATCAATGGGGAATATTATGCCAACTTATTGGACCGATTCAATGACGATTTGAAAAAAAAACCGACCTCATTTGGCCAAGTAAAAAGTTCCTTCCACCAAGACAATGGCAAGGGTCCACACATGTGCAGTTGCCATGGCAAAAATCCATGAATTGGGCTATGAATTGCTCCCTCACCCACCCTATTCACCAGATTTGGCTCCGAGCGACTACTTCTTGTTCCCAAACCTGAAGAAATGGCTTGGTGGAAAAAGATTTGACTCCAATGATGAAGTCATCTCGCAAACAAAGGCCTATTTTGAGGACCTCGACAATTCATTTTTTTTGGATGGGATAAAAAAATTGGAGAATCGTTGGACAAAGTGTATAGAGCTCAAAGGATACTACGTTGAAACGTGTGCATATTATGACGATTACAACTTTTTGAATCGTCATATCTCAAAAATGATGGCTTAATTTTTTGTAGATAATTTTATGATCTACAATTTTTGTTTCAAATATTTTTATGATAAAACTTACCGTTTTGCTGAAAATAGCGAAAAACCTTTGACCTTGAATACAATTTTTTCCTTAAGCCTAGTACGCTGCTGATGCGAAACGAAAATTCCCATACAAAAATGACATGACGAAATCATAAACGAAAAATTTCGCTGTGCTTTTCGTTTTTCAGTACGCTGCTGAACGACGAAATGTGACATTTTAGTGGAGAGCTGTACTAGATTTCTTAGTACAATTCTCCACTCTGTTCGTTCTCAATTTAATTGCCCAGCACATTAATTGCTTGCGAAATTTTGACGTTTAATTTTTGTGTTGAAAAAAACAATTGTTTACTCGTGACTTTCGGTGTTTTGACTTTGATTTATATTTGATTTAAAATTTAAAATAAAATGGATTTGTCTAATGTGTTCCAACATTGCATTTCTGAATCGGAAACTCAGGATGTTATTGGTGACGTGCAACAAGTGATGAAGACAAGCAGTGAAATTCAACTTCCAGACAGAACTCTCCACAAATATTTTTCCGCTGTGGTTTTCGTTTTCATTTCGCTCTGGACTTGGAGACCACCGAAAAATTTCGTTTCGCATCAGCAGCGTACTAGGCTTTACAGGGGAAAGATGGGGAACTTTCAAATTTTGTTTTTAATGATATTTTAAACAATCTAACCGATTTTCAGCTTGGTGGGAATTTAGGTAACTTCAAATGTCTAAATTGACCGGACTATTATCATAATGAATGTGCAATTGTGCATGTGCTTTTAACATTTCTTTAAAGAAAATGGAGAAATATTAAGAGAAATCAACGAAAATTCAACCGACAATAACTTTCTTTTTTTGTGGGGCTATGTTAAAGCTCATGTCTATACAGACAAGCCCGTTTCAATTGACGCATTGGAAGACAACATTGAATCATTTATTCTTGAGATACGGGCCGCAATGTTGGAAAGAGTATATGAAGAATATACTAAGCGGATGGACCATTTGAGGTGCAGTCAAGGTCAATATTTGCATGAAATAATCTTTAAACATTAAATTATATATAATTTGATGTTTCTTTTTTTTGAAAAAAGTACGAGTAGAAATTTGAACCACACAAAATCACATGCATTTTAATGTTTTTAACTTAAATTAAAAAAAAAATCACTTACAATTTTAGACCAACAAATATGTATGTGTTTATGGAATCCTTCGGCGAACCTGCAAATGGTCAATTCAATAATATAATATATTACTCCTATTTTTCTTTTCAATTTGATTTTATTGTGCATTTACCTTACATTTATGTATTATTTCTTTATTATTCTTTAACACTTCACTCTTCACTGATCACTGAACAAATCTAAAAAACTAACGGTATTTGTTAACTACTCTGGAATTTAGGAACTACGCGGACTAGCACTTGACTTAACAAAGATGAGGCGACGACTGCGCTCTTTCATTGTAATCTACATTTTTATACTGTGAATTTCTTTCTATTATTTTTACTCAAAGCGTAAACACAAAGGAAAGGAGAAAGGACACATCTCAACTCAACTCAATGCGTGCGTATATGACTTAAAACTTGATTATTATAATTCATATTCTAACGTTTCACATGGAAACAAACAAAATGTCTGCTACTGATGACGTGAAGGCAATGATGGGAGAAAATTTTCAGGTTGACAAAAATACAATATGGAAGAGGAAGTTGGTGCGCGTTAACAAAATTAAATACAGCGACGGTAAAAAAAGTAAGACCATACTTTAATTGTGCTTAGATTTCTTAAGAAAACTCAAATATTAAAGCTTCATCTGTAAATAATTTACATATTTTGTATTTCTTAAACTAAGATAATTATAGTTAAAGTTATTAAGAAAAAACATAATTATGTTACTAAAAACAATTTGAAATAATAACAATAGTACAGCTTTAAGAAAATTGGGGAATTTAGTATTTGATGCAACTCGCACTTTAAGTAGGATATTAGGAGGATTTTTTGCATAGTAGGAGCCTTCGTATTGTGCTATTTAAAGTACTTTTACATACATAAAGTAATTTTACATACATACATACTACCACTGTTATTGCTAAAAGCTTGTCCTACTAGATTACTAATTGCTTCTTTAGTATTGTTTTATTTTGGTAAAATTGTTTTGGACTTTTACATTTTATAGCACTCGAAGAATTGTGAGTAAAAATAAAAAAATTAGGTGGCGCAACAGACTGTAGAGAACCAGGGCCTAGTGACTTACAACTCTCAACCATTCCTGTGTGCGAGTAATTGCAGGGATGGAGGGGACCTACAGTTTATATGCCGAATCCGAACGGCTAATTTGAGAAAGCACTTTTTCATGACAAGAATTACTCTTGGAGAATTTGTAAGTGCCTCGCAAGAGGCAGTACCCGTGCAAAAAAACTTTAGGTGGTACAGGCAGGGATCGAACCCAAGACCTCTCGCATGACAGTCCAACGCGCTAACCATCATGTACGGAATTGTGAGTAATACTCATTATTATTTAATATAAATTAAGGCAGAATATTCGGTAGGTCATTTTATTAAATCAATTTCATGAGACATAAGCCTTTCACCGATTTTGCCGGATTAACCTTTAAGGCCTTACAGTGGTTTAATTTTTAATCATTAAATATTGTTATTATAAGGAACATTCTTTAAATAAGTTCCCATTGAATGTAATATGTAATACCATTTCCAGTATATGTGGTATACAGAGGAGAACATTAAGAACCAATTAAGAATTAGAATATTTAAGTAAGTTCATTAGTAAGTTCTTAATTTAAAAAAAAAAAAATATTAACTAGGATTGACATGAGAAATTAATATAAGCATATGTATATGTATTATGTATGCACAACAAATTCTGTACTTAATATTACACAATTGATCAATGTAAGGTCATGCAGCGTATGGCACCAAGCGACAGAAAAAGTCAAAAATACGTCTGATAGTTCTTGAAGTTGATCTTTTCCCGTGACCTTCCGAATCTCCTATCATTATATAAAATAATATTACTTACAAGTAATCTAATGCTAAAAAAACCCAAAACCTTAAAAATTATGTTTGATATATGTACATACATAACACAATATTTTAAAAATAAAGTCCTCTAAAACGATAAATAGTTTATACCGATAGTTGTGTAGGTCCATACTAGTAAAATTAAGTTGAAATAGTACACCAAGAAAGCTTCAGTAATAAATATTTAGTTTCTACAATGAATTAATCTATTGTATAATACATTTTTGCCGGTCACTGTGTTTAATTCCACAACCAGGGATGAGAATGCTAAGCCCGAAAAGTGAAGCATTTTGCCCAAAAAAACGAAGTAGATTTGTAAAATATGTAGCAGATTATGAAAAAAAACAAAAAATACAAACAAAAAAAAATTATTAACTTCCCATAGGAAGTTATTGTAATGGGTCCGATTTGTCAAATTGAAAATTTTGACATTTCTCGACGTTTCAAGGTCCCTAGAGTCGAAATAAAAGATTTTTAGAAAGATGTCTGTGCGTGCGTGTGTTTTTTTTTTTTTTTTTTTTTTTCAATTCATTTTTATTAATTCAATCTTAAATCTATCTTAAAGCTAGACAAAAATTCATAAAACTAGCCTAATTAACCATAACTTACAACTAACTTACTGGTCCCATACGGACACTCTAAGTTAAACAATAATACTTAATGCTAATGCCTTTCGGCCCTAAGATCTATTTTAACTTCAATTCAATTTTATTTATTTTTGTATTCATTAGAAAATTTAAAAAAAACTAATGTCAATATGTGCGTGCGTGTGTACGTACGTTCGTACGTCCGTACGTCCGTATGTCCGTATGTCCGTACGTTCGCGACGTTTTTTTCGTCGTCCATAGCTCAAGAACCAGAAGAGATATCGACTTCAAATAAATTTTGTTATACAGATAATAAGGCAGAAAGATGCAGAAAGGGCTCTCAAGAAAATTGCGTGGGTGGTTTTTTTACCATAGCAGTTTAAAAAAAAGGTGAACATTTTGGTTAAACCTAAATATCTCCTGAACCAATGACGCTAGAGACTTGAATTAAATTTTATATTATATATTGTAATGTGATACAAAACAATTATATTTTTGGAAAAAATTGCAATTAACGGTTTTTTTTATAAATCAAAAAAACTGAAAAAAAAAATTTGTCACCTCGAAAATTTTACGACTAAAATATGGTTTTATCTCCAAAACAATTTTCTGCAACGAAGAATAATGTTTTTGACATCTAATAAAATTTTGAGAAAAATCGAATTGACAGTTTTTTGACAAAAAATAAAAACCTAAAAAAAAAATTAATCAGAGTTGGTAAAAATAGATTTTCGACTCAAATATCTTTTCAAAACTTTGAGATATTGGCTTTAAACTACTTTTATCTTTCAAAAAATATTGTTTTTAACATTCAGTAAAATTTTGAAAAAAATCGAATTGACAGTTTTTTTTACAAAAAATTAAAAACCGAAAAAAAAATTAACAAAAGTTGATAAAAATTGATTTTCGACTCAAATATCGTTTCAAAAATTTAAGATAATGGCTTCTAACTAATTTTAACTTATAAAAAATATTGTTTTCAACATTAGGAAACATTTTGAGAAAAATCGAATAGACAGTTTTTTTACAAAAAATAAAAACCAAAACAAAAATTTATAAAAGGTGGTAAGAATTGATTTTCGACTCAAATATCTTTTCAAAACTTTGAGATATTGGCTTTAAACTACTTTTATCTTCCAAAAAATATTGTTGTCAACATTTAGTAAAATTTTGAAAAAAATCGAATTGACAGTTTTTGTACAAAAAATTAAAAACCTAAAAAAAAATTTAACAAAAGTTGGTAAAAATTGATTTTCGACTCAAATATCTTTTCAAAAATTTGAGATAGTGGCTTTTAATTAATTTTAACTTACAAGAAGTATTGTTTTCGATATTCGATAAAATTTTGAGAAAAATCGAATTGACAGTTTTTTTTTACAAAAAATAAAAACCTAAAAAAAACAATACTAAAACTTGGTAAAAATTTACTTTCGACTCAAATAGCTTTTCAAAAATTACAAATATTGGCTTCAAACTTACTTCAGTAATTTTTTATAAAAATCAAGCAGTCCGTTTTTTCATAAAAAAATGAAATCTACAAAAATAGTACGCAAATTTGGTAAAAATTAATACATATAGACAGACTGTGTGGGTCGCATCCCAGCCTCTTTTTTTCATTTTATTTTACATCCATATAACGAAAACATACATTGACTAGAACAAGTCTCACAAATTCATAAATGAGGTACATATATACATAATATAGTACATACTATTTAGGTAAATTATTACATTGAAATAAATAGGAACATTCTGTTTTAAATTAAATTAGATTCTCCTCTAAGGGAAACATAACACAAATTCATAAAATATTATAAGGTATATGCATATAATAAGGATTTTAATCGGTTCTTAATACGTAGCCCTCCTGAACATATTTAAACTTTGAAAAATATCGTAATAACTTCTTGGGAGGTTCAAAATCTTCCAGTCCAGCCACAAACTCTCTTATTAATAAAATCGTTTTTCGGCTGCTGCACTGCTATGCGGTAAACTAGCTAGTGTAAGCACATAGTCGGGCAACACCCTAAACATATCTTCTTCCAATATATTTTTCTGAGAGTGTAAACGCGTCCAAAACTCAACAACATCTTCGTCGTCGTTCATTTTTATACTTTTAGTAACCATAAGCGTTCTTAATTCGGAGTTCAGAGTTTCTATGTTTGTTACATCAAAATAAGGAAATTCATTCAAAAGTGGAAGGATTGTCGGATATGTTTCAGTTTGTATTACTTTTGGATCCAAAAGTTCTAACAATTCTAACTTTTTGTCAGTTAAATCAAAACGAAGTTTTTTCAGTTAACAAAAAACGAATCAATACAACACATCTTAAATGAAATTTTGTGCGTTAGAAAAAATTTTAAAACGAAGTAGAAATAAGTTGCTACGTAGCAGATACATACAAATAAATTAATGAAGTAGATCTGCTACATATGAAGTAAATACTCATCTCTGTCCACAACCACAACCTACCACTTACATATTATTATAATGGTCAAATGTTTTGGTTTAATCTGAGAAAATTTAAAACTAGTCTCTCTCTTCAATGTCGTCTCCAATTAAACAATCCAATCACTGTCACCACTCACCATCAGCAGACATTTTGTTTTCTCTCATTGTTTAACGTTAGAATAAGAATTATTTCTTTCTAAAAATAAAAACAAAGATGAGTATTCGCAAAGAACCTGCATAAATACTCAAGTGTTAAGTCTTTTGCGCATGCGCTGCGCTGACGCTGAGCTTTGTCCTTAACGGTTAAGATTTGAGTGAAAATAATAGGAAGAAATTCAAAGTACATAAATTAGGAAAAAAAAAGAAGAGAGCAGTCGTTACCTCATCTTCACCAAGTGCGCGTCCGCGTAGTTCTTAAATTCGAGAAATCGAGAGTAGTTAACAAAGACCGTTAGTTTGTCAACGGCTCAAAATCACTAAGGTGCAGAATTGGCTTCGCTAGCAATTTAATGTCTCAAATCTTGACTTAATTAAGAAAAACAAATTAATAAAATACTAAAACTAACCTGTTTTGTGTGTCTATCAAACAATATAATTTATTTATAAACTAAATTTTAAATGAAATCAATATACACGCATAGAAAATAATTTTGGGAACGCGTCCTAATCTACAATCTTCAACAACAAGTCCATAATATAATTGAAAAATGTAATTTATTCAACCTCGGTCATCACTTAATACACCGTATTTTTTATACAAAATCTAGTTTTAGAAAGGATACTAAGAGATTATTTATTTTTAACTATAAAAAATGCAAAAATAGTTTGTCCGATACCGCACAAGTCATTTTAGTGAACATATCGATAATCGATCAAAAATAATTTTAAGTGAACGCAGCCATTCGGTGTGAAGCGTCAGTCGAGGTAGAGAACAATAACAAAGCCGGCTGCCAGAGTGTTTATCGTCAAATAAATTTTATCTAAATGGTAAGTACCTTTCTATTCATTATTTGTAGAGCCGTAGAGTCGTTAATTTTTATTAATATACGTTTTACATTTGAATTTCAATGAAAAATGTTGACTCGTTTTTGAGATATCAAAAATTTTGAAGACAAATTTAATATTTTTTGAAAATTCTTGTGTATGTTAAACGAATGTTAGTTAACCCGCCGAACGGTGTTCCTCTTTAAATCTTAATTTCCTCGTTTGAACCCAATCAGCCCAATGTTAAAGGGTATGAGGGCTTTGACAGCCATTTACAAAATTGATTTACACTTCGAATTTCTTAACAGAAAACATATTAAACTTAAATTATTGATTGCAAAACGAAATTTCATTTATTACAATTTGGCTTAATACAATAATTTTGCTCCAATGGGAAGTTATTAGCCATCAGAGTATCTCTTTTTTTCCAAAATCATTATTTAAAATCTCAATTGCATTTTTACAAAATTAATTACTTGAAGTTCAGATTCGTTTCCCATTTTGTTTCCAAAGTTGTTTTCTAAATACCTTCTTTATGTATCCCGAGGTGCTTTAAGACTTTCTTTCAATACCATTTACACACATACAGCTACATATAACTTACTTTCATTAAAATACATCAACATTTAGTACACCAAACATTCCAAAACCCAAAATAATTCCTCTTGAAAATGCAAATAAAGAAATTAAAAAAAAAAAGAAATTGAAAATCTTCCAATCCACACCTTTTGATATGGGGATCTTTTCTGCAAACCCTCTTCAGCCCATAGGACTTACAACTTTCTTTTTTTACGCACAAATAATTTACGACCTTAACCTCCAACAAATTTTAGGCACATTCGACATGTACATGTGTCGAGACATAATTTTTCCATTTTCCATTTCGTCGATCCACATGTAGTCTTCTTTTTTAACGAAACAATCTATCTCAGCCTAAAAAGGGAATTTTATGTAATATTTTTTATTGTAAATCTGTCTCAAGTGAAGGAAAATCTTCGCGCCACTTAGACAGATTGTCTTAATTATGTTTACGCTGTTGTAATTCAAGTTTAAGTGTGTGAATTTAAAGTATTTTACTTCACGACGACGACGACGACACTGTCGTTTGGGGTGGGCCGCTGCGGATGTTGTGACGACGACGCACGCACGGAAGGATGCGGGCATTTCAATGTTACATCGATCTACTCGTACCCTTATTTATTGTTGTCTTAGAAACAATGAACATTACAGGTAAAAGGTCTTACGATAATAAATGGTTAAGGTTTTCGTTTTTTTTTTTTATTTTCATACTAAGCTGAAAATTATGTCAATTCAAGAGTTGAAAACCTTATTCCTTGTACATATAACTCCCGTAGGTATTAATGTTTCATTACATATTTGATTTGTCTCCAAGATCATAGAGATATACGAAATATCTGTTAGGAATTAATGGTTACACAATAATATCAAGAAGAAAAGGCTTAAATTTTAAGTTACCCCTGCGGAAAGACCGATATCAAAAACAAAATAACAAGCTTATGGTGTTTTGCCAAGTTGTTGACAAAAGGAATACTCTCTTGAGGTTAAGCCTTTTAATTTTTTTTTTGTATTGTGCTTAGTTGTATTTATTTGGGAAGGAAAGTATTTTAACTTAAGGAGGTTTTCAAGTTCCAATTTTAAGAGTGTATCTTTTGTAGGGATAAACTATTGTTTTTGTTGGTCATTTCATTTTATCCTTTTAATACCCCCATAAAACTGTATAAATAAATCGAAATTGTTATTATGCTTTCAAATATTTACATATATGTAGGTACCTATAAGAACGTAAGTCTCATTGTGTAAGAAAAGAAGCTTTGATTTTAATTATTTTTTTTTTGAAAGATTAAACTTGTCTATTATGTTTAATACTGTCGTTATGTATTCATTTTAATTATAATGGAGACATTTGTTTTTTCTTATAAATTATTGGGGGTGTTTTTAAAAACATTCAAATATGTAAAGTATTACAAATTTTCTGTTGTTGACTTTCAAAATGATTTAATTTCTTTTTTTAAATGGTTTTTCTTTATTTTATTTTTCAAACAAAAACATTGACATTTCGATTTGTGAAAGAAATAGGAAATTTATTGTTTCCTATACAAACTATTGTTAATATAGAAATCTTTTACATGTTTTTTTCTAAAGAAAACTTTCAATTGCAGAAATATAATTTCAATAGTTGAAATGAAAAATGCAATTTATCTTATTTATTGAAACATAAATATTGACATTTTAATATCTGAGAATAGAAAAGTTGAAAGAATATGAAAAGGTCTTAAGTGACATGAAATGATTAATATATTTTTTTTAAATAAAATTCTTCATATTGATATCATTATTGCACCTTGTTTCTGTTTAATGCACTTCATTGTCTGTATACAAATATTTCAAGAAGAATGTTTTATTCAACTTTAAAAAAAAAAAAATGTCACTCAAGACCTTCACTTTCTCAAGGCTCTTTTAAGTCTGTGTGCAAGCAGTATCGCTATTGATTTGAATAGGAACAATTGGAATTTAAAAATGCGTCTTTTGTATGCAGAAAAGAAAATATGTGAGTCAGAAAATATTCAACTATTACTATTATTACTATTTTTCTTTAAAAATTCAACAAAACTTCTTGTGCATGCATGTCTTAAGTCCTTGTGTTGTTACGAGAATGTTCACCCAGTTTTCTTTTTTTTATATTTAAAATATGTATTTTAAATAAGATAGAATATGTTTGCAGTCATCACCTTTATTTGCTCTCAAGATATTCTATTTGAAAATCAATGTTAATTTATTTTTAGCAGTAATTTTTGAGCGTTTTCTTTGCTCAAAAACATCAATTATTGATTACTTTTCATTTTTACGAAAAGTAGTAAGCACCAAAATTATGTATAAAATTGAAGAAATTTTGAAGCCAGTAGCTTTTTTTATTTTCATTTCAGTAGGAAAATAAGTTTTACCAATTTAATCGGTCCGATTTTAAAAATTGAAAATATTAAAACTTCTCAACGTTTCAAGGCCGGTACGTCTGTACGTATGGAAAACGTTTTAATGTCCTTAATATCTAAAGAAGGAGCAAATATATTCACTTCTTCGAGTCTTCGTTAACGCAAACGTTGCTCGCACTGCACCCATTTTACGGTAGACGTGGTGGCCCTTCACAGTCGACACTTCAACGTTTGGTGGCCAAATGGAGACCGGTTCAGTAAAAAATCAGCCAACGTACGTTTAAGGAACGCAAGATCGCCGAGAACATCGCCGCGGTTCGTCAAAGTGTACAGCAGAACCCAAGGCAGTCTATTCCTCGCCGTGCACAAGAACTCGGCCTTTCGCAGTTTTCAACTTGGCGAATTTTGCGTCGGGACTTAGACCTACATCCAGGATCCAACTTACGTAGGAGCTCAAAGTTCATGACCATATAGACAACGCCGTTTGTTCGCTGACTGGGCTCAGGGCTTCGAATCGTTTGGAATTTTGGCCGAAAAATCATCTTTAGTGACGGACGCATTTTTGAATGAATAGCTGTGTTAACAAGCATAATTGCGGTAGATGGGACGACGCCAACCCAAGCGAGGTTCAATAAAAAGGTTCCTCAAAAAGTTACCGTTTGGTTTGGGCCGGCAGTGTAATTGGTCCATACTTTTTTGAAAACGACGTTAGTGAGGCGGACACCGACAACAGCGAGCGCTACATATAACGATGATAAATAATTTTGTGTGGCCCTAATTGAACCATATGGACCTAGACGACATGTGGTTCCAGCAGGACTGTGCTACGTGCCACACAGAAAACGCCACGACATCTACACACAACATCTACCCGCCTTTATCGAAAAACCCTATAGATGATAATATCGAAATAAGCTGAAAATGTATTTAAACAGTAGTTTTTCATAATAACGGGTTATCCATTTTGCAGTTTAAAAAGTATAGGGCTGGGATTCGACATCTGTCAAACTAAGTTGTTAAATCAATTTTTTTTTTTAGTTGAAAGTCTGAAATTTGCGAAAATGGATCCTTTAACTATCGCACAACGCATACAAATTGTCAAAACCTACTACAAAAATGGTGATTCTGCCACAGCCAAATATCGTGCTTTAAGAGGGGATTATGGTTTACATAATCGTCCAACTACGCAAAATTTTGAATTGGCGAAATTTTGAAGAAATTTGAAGAAACTGAATTGGTTACAGATAGTGTAAGGCCTAATTCCTGTGAATCATCGTTTCGCTCGAAAATATCGCTGCTCAGGAATAAGAACTGTCTTACGGTACATTATGGCGTATTTAGCATTTGAACTTACACCTGCATTCATATAAAGTCCATCTCACGCAAAAACTGAAGCAAGCAGATCATTCACAACGTCTCGTAGATACGTCGAATGGGTGCTTGAACTACTGGCGGGCGGTGGACGGCTTTTCGAACAAAATTTTCTTCAGCGACGAAGCACATTTCTCACTAGGAAGGCATGTTAATTAACAAAATTGTCGTATTTGGGGTTCTAAGAATCCTCAAGTAGGTAATTGAAGAGAATACGACTAGGGTATGGTTTCAACAAAACGTCACATGCCACACAACTAGAGCCTTATTGGTGGCCACCAAGATCATGTGATTTGACACCGCTGTACTTTTTACTTGCGACATAATAGGAACTATATGGCAAGTTTTGCATTCGTGCAAAATTTCGAACTCGAGATTTTAATCAAACATGATATTACGATGGTAGAGAAGTCGAAAAAAGTGGGTCCCGCGATTCCGTCCGGTCTGTTTTGTCTGTCTGTCCACGCTCCTACAGCCTAAACCATTCGGTCGATTGAGTTCAAACTTGGAAGTTAAGGTTTTGAGCAGATTCGCGTTAGGCGTTTTTTCATTTTTTTTTAAGATCAAAACTAACAGTGGCCCCCATACAATTTTTTTGGTCAAAAAACGAAAATTCGAATTTTCTCAAAACAAACCGATAGATTTTTTTTTAATTTTCTCTAAAATTTTATTTTCTAACTTAGCTTCTTTTAATAAGAAAAACGTATTTTTGTATTGCTCAGGAAAGGCACCGCTCATAGAACCGTTATTTTGTTTTTTTAATTTTCTCAGCAACTTATGTACTGATTTCAATAATTTTTTTTGTGAATAAGCTCTTATATTGCTTTAACAATATTTGATTATCAAAAGTGCAATTTTTAAAAAAATATTGAATTTTTTTTTTTTCAAAATTCTATATCTCAAAAACGGGTTAATATTTTTTTACGAAATTCAAATGTAGAGCGTATATTTACAATCACTAAACAACTGCATACCAAAAATATTTTTAGAACAAACTTGAAAAATTTTATATATAAAAAATTAATTTAAAAAAAAACCGCTCTAACGATTTTCAAAAAAAAATTTTGAAAAATCAAGGATTTTTTGATTTATAAAATGGCATTAAAATTTTTAAAGAAAAACTTATTTTTCAGGTAAAATTTTGAATCTTAAAATTTTTTTTTAAATTATTTTAATTATTTTTTTTTATTTTTAATTATTTATTTTTTTAATAATTTTAAATATTTTTAACTAGTTGAATACACAAACAATTGTTTTCGTTAAGTATGCTTACAAGTATTTTTTTTATTTTCGGGATGAGTTGTGTCTTGGGATGAATCACAAGTTTTTTGACAAATCAAATGGCATTTATATCTTTGAAGACGAACTTATTTTACAGGTATATTTTTAAATCTTTTATAGGTACATTTTTAAACAGACACTTTGCATACAGGAGCAAGTTCGTGCGACCCAGTCGTGCATTTTATTTTTGTAGGGCTACACGAATTTGGCGGAATCTTGACAACAATATTTTTTGAAAGACCAAAGTAGTTTAAAGCCAATATCTCAAAGTTTTGAAAAGATACTTGAGTCGAAAATCAATTTTTACCACCTTTCATACATTTTTTTTAGGTTTTTATTTTTTGTAAAAAAAATGCCAATTAGATTTTTCTCAAAATTTTTCCTAATGTTGAAAACAATATTTTTTATAAGATAAAATAAGTTTTAAACCTTAATCTTAAGGTTTTGAAAAGATATTTGAGTCAAAATTCAATTTTTACCAACTTGGAGTAATTTTTTTTTAGGTTTTTATTTTTATAAAAAAACTGTCAATTAGATTTTTCTCAAAATTTTATTAGATGTCAAAAACATTATTTTTCGATGCAAAAAATTGTTTTGGAGATGAAATCATATTTTAGTCGTAAAATTTTCGATGCGACACATTTTTTTTTCTGTTTTTTTGATTTATAAAAAAACCGTTAATTGGATTTTTTTCCAAAAATATACTTGTTTTGTATAACGTCACAATATATAATTTAAAATTTAATTCAAGTCTCTAGCCTCATTGGTTCATGAGATATTTAGGGTTAACCAAAATGTTCACCTTTTTTTAAACTGCTATGGTAAAAAAACCACATACGCAATTTTCTTGAGAGCCCTTTCTGCATCTTTCTGCCTTATTATCTGTATAACAACATTTATTTGAAGTCGATATCCCTTCTGTTTTTTGAGCTATAGACGACGAAAAAAACTTCGCGAACGTACGGACGTACAGACGTACGAACGTACGTACACACGCACGCACAGGCATCTTTCAAAAAATCCTTTATTTTGACTCAAGGGACCTTGAAACGTCGAGAAATGTCAAAATTTTCAATTTGACAAATCGGACCCATTTCAAAAACTTCCTATGGAAAGTTAAAAAGAAATATCATGAAAACAAATATTTAATATGTGTTTTATTTACGTTTACTTTTGAAACCGCAAAATGGATAACCCGGTACTTACAAAATATGCATTCTATTGCTGGAAATAAGCTTTTAAAATAGTTTGTTATTGAAAATCAGTCGGAATTAGGAAAAACCACTATATGTATTTAATTTTGGTAATACAAAATCAGAAAAAAATCATTTATGGCTCGAAAAATTCATCTTATATTTACTTCCGAATAATAATAATTGTACATTTTGAAAAATCACGTTTTCATCAACTGGTACACATTGTTTCTTATAAGTTTTGTATACATTTTCTTTCGGATAAAATATCATAAGAACGAAAAATGATATTGAACTCGGGTTGTCTTACAAAAAAATCAGAAAACCACATTTGTTTTAATATTAAAAGCATTCAAAGTGATTATGTTTAAGTAGAACTAACACAGAAGTTGTGACTTCAAAAAAGAGCCTCAAAATCTATGAAATTCGAAATAAGTCAATCCCATCCTTAAGATGTTTTCCACAATAATGATGCCCACAAAAAAAAGGACACACGATTTCTATTTTAGCGCATAATTTCAAAGACGTCCCATAATTTCTCCTTATCTTTCTCTCCATCTAATCCAACAATGTTTAACAAAGCAATTCATTTCAAAACACCATACTATATATACCTAACATCCTACCTAATAGAATAATGCTCTCGAACACAATACTCCACTAATTCATTAATGGCTATAACTACCCGTCCTGAATCTATTTGTGTGTGTTCTTTAATCCAATAAAGAAATATCATATCACATTATGCCATTAGTTGACACAACATAATGTAGTACATATAGTATAATCAACAGGAGCTGAATTATCCAAAAACATACATATATCCTCCCAAACACATTATCTGAATCTTAATTATTAAGGTTCTCATTTCCGGGATACATTTATAATTTTGTTAGAGGATTCCTTACTCTTTTGTATATTTATAAATGTATTTTTATAGTTAACATAATATCGCTAACATATAAAATATAGGATGGAAAAATTCAAAATTAAAGATTGCCCAGAGATTCATTAATGATGTTACGAGTAGAAAAATCCCCTAGGGATCCATTATTTACATATGGATGTGTGGTACTTTAGTGTAAAGGTAGAGTAAATAAAATTCGTCCTTACCTTGATGACAGTGAGAGAGGTTATCTTCAGATATAAACAATATAATTACATCCAATATATATTGATATAGGAAAATATAGTAGATATCTCTTAAGCTCCATAGAAACGATAGTTATTATACCTCGTATACCTTTTCCATGCAAAAGTTTTATTTAGATTAATGATCCCTAATAAAGTATAATTAGGAACCTTAATTTAGAACATAAGACTATATATATTGTTAATTTCCGCTCAATTTCTTTGATATATTAACAAAACTATATTGGCATCTATAGTAACAGAGGTATTTGGCAGTAAGCACCCAACGATAATTCCAAAATTAAGTTTGTTTACCTTGAACAAAAAAAAAAAATAGAGATTCATTAAATCAGAAAGACAGGGATTTGTAGCTTAATACTCGTATTTAACACCCCATAGTATTTTTTTTTCTTCGTTCTAAAGAACACAAAATTGTCATCCATTACATCCATGCCTTGTTTGGGAAAAGAACCTGCATCTTAACAAATTTTATTGCCACTTAAAGTTCGTTTATATCTTTTTCCCATTACCTAGACAAAAAAAAAAATATAGACGACTTTAGTACCTCCACCTGTACTTGTACCATGTACTACCTGTTTTGTATCTGCCAACGTTTTAGTTTTTAATTCTGTAATAATTAAGGACTTTATCTACATCTGGACATCCTGGAAAATTAAATAAAGTAAATGTAGCTATAGGATACAGGAGCAGTAACTTTCTAAACCGGATGTTAGCCATATTTTTGTTTTCGTTATAAAAATAAATTCAAGTGTTAAATAAATTTTCTTTTGTTTCCACACAATACTGTTGGCTTTTGTTGTATACTTTTTGTTATAACTAAGTAAGATATGGAGTTAAAGATTTTTTTTAAATTTTGCAATTTAATAGAGCTCATTGAAATTCTACATAGATATGGCACATGTATCAGCGATTGAATTGCTAATACGATCTTAAATCTAAGGACTGATAAGCAATCATGTGTCCTTAAAAGTTTCCCTTTTACTTGTTAGTATCTTCCTGTACCTGATGTACCTTTATTTAAAGTCCACCTAAATACCTACAAATAAAATGAACAACTGGGTGGCGCACGAACTTGCACCTGTATCCAAAGAGTCTCTTTAAAAATAATACCTACATATTTTAAAACAAATTTTGATCTCAAATTATATAAATCGGTTCATTAGTGCATAACAAAATTTAAAACAAAATAGGGGTTCTATTGGGGTACCCTTCTAGAAAAATATATACATTTATTTTTAATATTAAAAGAAGCCAAGTTAACCGTGGCATGATGGTTAAAGCGTTGGACTGTCATGTCAGAGGTCTTGCGTTCAATCGTTGCCTGTGCCACCTAAAGTTTTATTCACGGGTACTGCCTTTTGCGAGGAATTGACAAGTTCTCCAAGAGTAATTCTTGTCATAAAAAGTGCTTTCTCAAATAAGCCCTCCATCCCTGCAATTACTCGCACACAGGAATGGTTGAGCGTTGTAAGTCACTAGGCCCTGGTTCTCTACGGACTGTAGCGCCACCTAATTTATTTATTATTTATAAGTTAAGAACAAACATTTTTGAGAATATTATCATAAAAATCTATCGGACCTTTTTGGAAAAAATTCGAATTTTGGATTTTTGACCAAAAAATTTTAATTTCAAGTTCTGATTTAATTTGAAAAAATGTTAAAAGCTCCTAGTGCGAATCTGCTTAAGGCCTTAATTGCCAAGTTTGAACTCAATTGGACCTATAGCTTAGGCTGTTGGGGTGTAGCTTCGTATACATCAGGGCCCAAGCTACCAATAACTAATAGCGTGCCATGCCTTTCGCGATTTTGAAGATTTTTATAGGTTGAAAAACTAGGAAATTTATGAAAACAAATTTGCACTTCCAATAAATATCTCTCTTCGTGGTTTCAAAAATCTTTCAAAAACTATAACATGTTTTTAACTTCCTATAGGAAGTTATGTTTTATAATCGGTCCGATTTGTCGAATTGAAAATTTTGACATTTCTCGACGTTTCAAGGTCCCTAGAGTCGAAATAAAAGATTTTTAGAGAGATGTCTGTGCGTGCGTGTGTGCGCTGCGCACGTTCGCGACGTTTTTTTCATCGTCCATAGCTCAAGAACCAGAAGAGATATCGATTTCAAATAAATTTTTTTATACAGATAATAATGCAGAAAGACGCAGAAAGGACTCTCAAAAAAATTGAGTGGCTGGTTTTTTTACCATAGAAATTTAAAAAAAAGGTGAAAATTTTGGTAAACCCTAAATATCTCACGAACCAATAACGCTAGAGATTGAAATTAAGTTTTTTATGATAAATTGTAACGTGATACCAAAAAAATATATTTTTGGAAAAAATTCCAATTAAGGTTTTTTATAAATCAAAAAAACTGAAAAAAAAAATTGTCATCTCGAAAACTTTACGAACCAAACATGATTTTATCTCCAAAACAATTTTATGCAACGAAGAATAACAATTATGAGAAAAATCGAAATGACAGTTTTTTATAAAAAATAAAAACCTTAAAAAAACATTACTCAAAGTTGGTAAAAACTGATTTTCGACTCAAATATCTTTTCAAAAATTCGAGATTATGGCTTCCAACTACGTTTATCCTTTAAAAAATATTGTTGACAACATTCAGTAAAATTTTGCGAAAAATCGAATTGACAGTTAAAAAAAAAAAAAACAAAAACCTAAAAAAAAATTCATAAGAGTTCGTAAAAATTGATTTTTGACTCAAATATCTTTTCAAAAATTCGAGATAGTGGCTTCAAATTAATTTTATTTTATAAATAATATTGTTTTCAACAATCAGTAAAATCTTGAATAAAATCGAATTGACAGTTTATTTTACAAAAAAAAAGTAAAAACAAAAAAAAAACATTACTAAAAGTTAGTAAAAATTGATTTTCGACTCAAATATCTTTTCAAAAATTTGATATTACGGCTTTAAACAGTGAGTTTTAAAAAAAAAATAAAATCTACAAAATATAGTACGCAAATTTGGTAAAAATTGATTTTCGGTTCTCGATATTGAAGATCAATTTAATGCTATTTATCTAATTTGTATTTGTTTATATCGGGTGATTTTTTAAGAGCTTGAGAACTTTTTTTAAAAAAAAAACGCATAAAATTTGCAAAATCTCATCGATTCTTTATTTGAAACGTTAGATTGGTCCATGACATTTATTTTTTGAAGATAATTTTATTTAATTGTTGACCGTGGCTGCGTCTTAGGTGGTCCATTCGGAAAGTCCAATTTTGGGTAACTTTTTCGAGCATTTCGGCCGGAATAGCCCGAATTTCTTCGGAAATGTTGTCTTCCAATGCTGGAATAGTTGCTGGCTTATTTGTGTAGACTTTAGACTTGACGTAGCCCCACAAAAAATAGTCTAAAGGCGTCAAATCGCATGATCTTGGTGGCCAACTTACCGGTCCATTCCTTGAGATGAATTGTTCTCCGAAGTTTTCCCTCAAAATGGCCATAGAATCGCGAGCTGTGTGGCATGTAGCGCCATCTTGTTGAAACCACATGTCAACCAAGTTCAGTTCTTCCATTTTTGGCAACAAAAAGTTTGTTAGCATTGAACGATAGCGATCGCCATTCACCGTAACGTTGCGTCCAACAGCATCTTTGAAAAAATACGGTCCAATGATTCCACCAGCGTACAAACCACACCAAACAGTGCATTTTTCGGGATGCATGGGCAGTTCTTGAACGGCTTCTGGTTGCTCTTCACTCCAAATGCGGCAATTTTGCTTATTTACGTAGCCATTCAACCAGAAATGAGCCTCATCGCTGAACAAAATTTGTCGATAAAAAAGCGGATTTTCTGCCAACTTTTCTAGGGCCCATTCACTGAAAATTCGACGTTGTGGCAGATCGTTCGGCTTCAGTTCTTGCACGAGCTGTATTTTATACGGTTTTACACCAAGATCTTTGCGTAAAATCTTCCATGTGGTCGAATAACACAAACCCAATTGCTGCGAACGGCGACGAATCGACATTTCACGGTCTTCAGCAACACTCTCAGAAACAGACGCAATATTCTCTTCTGTACGCACTGTACGCATTCGTGTGGTTGGTTTAATGTCCAATAAAGTAAACTGAGTGCGAAACTTGGTCACAATCGCATTAATTGTTTGCTCACTTGGTCGATTATGTAGACCATAAATCGGACGTAAAGCGCGAAACACATTTCGAACCGAACACTGATTTTGGTAATAAAATTCAATGATTTGCAAGCGTTGCTCGTTAGTAAGTCTATTCATGATGAAATGTCAAAGCATACTGAGCATCTTTCTCTTTGACACCATGTCTGAAATCCCGCGTGATCTGTCAAATACTAATGCATGAAAATCCTAACCTCAAAAAAATCACCCATTATAAGAAATAAAAACTTTTAAGAAATGCTACTAAAATTGGTAAAAATTAGTTTTCGACTAAAAATCTTGTTAACAAAAATAAATTTTGAAATCAAACTATTTCATTATATCCAAAATATAGTTGGTTATTTTTAAATTTTTTAGAATAATTCAACTGACAACTTTTTTTTACAAAACACGAAAACCTGCAAACTTTTAAGCAAGACAAATCGACAGACGGGATGGGAAGTTATCAGTGTGGGTCGAATCCCAGCCTCTTTTTATATTTATTTTGTTAAGTTGATAAGACCATTCAATAGTAAAAACAAAAATAAGGGAAAGTAATGTAAAAAGTTTTAAAAAATTCATTGTTTGCCTTGTTTCTAAATTTTGAATTTAAAAATTTTGTTGCGGAACTATATGGACCGAAAAATTTGGACTTAAAATGTCTTAGGCTGAAAATAATATTGTCTTTTAGGCTTGACATTTTTAACAACTTTCCCTTTTCCATATTCCCTCGGCATGGAGAGAAATAAAAGTTGTTTTTATATCCAAAGCAGGTCAACCCTAAAGATCTACGACCTTTAAGTATACCATCATTCCTTCTTAAGACCTTAGAAAGATTGATTGATATCCATTTAAGGGCAAGTATTGATACAAAATTCCATTTGTTAACCCTCTCTATATTAAAGGAATCCAAATAAAGTTCTCAGACGAAGCTAATTACCTAGGTCTTATTTTAGACAAAAACCTTAATTGGAAACGCAATATTTTCTTGCAAAAAAGCTACTGGTAATAAATGAAGCTTACAACCTTCACCTTCTCTGTACATGCATTGCTCTAGTTCAAAACCGCAAAAATTACCTAGAAGAATTCTTCTATAACGATCTAAACGATCTCAATCATATTTCCATCATCAGCCTCTCATGTTTCGTAATCGTAAGGGACTCAAAATGGTTTCATGGAGCTTAGAAGAAAGCCTCAAGATTCATGTGGTATCACAATGGTCTTTTAAACTAGCCTAGGTGTGTCGTACTCCATCACAGACAACCACTTTAACCTAATATAGCCTAGGATTGAAATCACCATGTTGTGGTCGGTGCTTGAGTTTGAAAATTTCGATTATTTATTATGTCAACATCATTAAAAGCTCACCAAAAAAATCAGAAATACTGGATTTAACGCATCTGTTTCTTCTATTCAACTGAGAAAGTTAGTGGATTTTTTTTACTGATAATTGTTAATGAATTGAAGTATTAAGTAAAATAAGATACATACTCGTATGTATGTAATTTTGTGTAATGAAACTAGTTTAATTCTTCGTTTGTTTTTGCTACAATTATGCCAGAACATTGTTTCATTTCCCGGACAAACAAAATTGTGAATGATTAGCGTACCAAGCAGTTTCTAATTAGTTTGTTCGTATATTTTATGCAGATAAGATATTAAAATGCGTGGCTTCAAAATACAGGATAATATCAAGGACTTCAGAATAATTTTTGTATGCAACCTTAATATCTGCTAAGTCCCATACGAAAGAAAATCCTGTTGGACCAATATACGGAAGTAGCATTGTAAATTATTCGAGTATGTATGTAGTTCACTATGAAACACGCTTGTATGTACATATATGTATATATACATAATTTCATTCTGTACGAGCGCATATTACCTAAAAAAATGTACTTTATAAAATATCCCGGTAGTTTCAAAACGTGAGACAAACTTAATATAATATTCAGTCGTCGAATTACCATATAAATTATGTGTCTCTTCGTGATACATAAAGACTTGTAGTCTTTGTAATTTGTGATGTTGTTTAGGATAGAACTGTTGTCATTTGCTTGAAAAGAAAAGAGACTTTAAAAGTCCTTCATCAAGAGATTTATTTTTTAATTTATTTAAATTCAAATTAATTTAAATGCACAACTTTAACAACTTTCATCAAAAGCACCATTCTCCCGTACTAATATCAATGAAAATGATTAAATTTGCATATGATTATGTAGTTTTACTCTCAAACACTGGGGCGTATACGTACTTTTTTTTTTGTTGAACTCGATATGCGACTTCAAATTTTGCGATTTTACTTTAACCTTGCAGTGGAAAAGTGAATCTTACGCCATTTCTTCATAATTCAAAAAACATATACATTGATTTCATTATAATTTAAAAAATATCGAAATTCGAGTTTATGTTCAAAAATAAACAAAATTTGTTGAAATTTCTTTTATTCAACTCTTATCATCTATTTTTTAAAGAAATATTCCATAAAATTGTCAGCAACTTAGTTTTATTAGGGTTCTTAATAAATAGTACTAAAGGGCGGTTAAACCCACTCCAAAACGAATTTTAAGAAATTTATCCAGAATAGTCATCTCAATATTAGAAAAAAGACGATAAAAAACTACCTTTTACTTTTAAAACTAACTTTACGAACTTTAGTCTTTACGGTCTGGAAGGATGTGGTTTAAGGATGTTAAATTATTGGTGGACAATTGTGATCAGCTCAGGAAACTTTTGATGCAAAGTTGTGGTTGTTTCGTTATTTTATTCAATATATTCCTATTCCGGCTATAAACATCATTAATCATAGCTCGGTAGAGCAATAACACTTTAAGGCAAAAAACCGCAAAAAACTTTGAGTATAGAAATGCTTTTCAATAATGATTTCCGAATTTTCCGTATTTCAAGGACTCTGATGCATTTCAAGAACCCAATCAATGAAAAAATGCCATTGCTGAGCATCAATATACTTTATAATGTCGTTTATGGAATGCCTAATTCGTCAACGCAACATGCTACAGCAACAACATTTTCTGTTGTTCTTAAGTGACACACAAGCGCAGAGGCATAGGGCCCAGGGACATAACGCCCAACTTTTTTTTTTGGGGCTTATGTCTCACTTCGGTGGGACATAAAACCGAAATCTAATTTGGGCCCTAAATCCCACCCAAGTAAGACCGAAGCCCCAAATAAAAATTTTGGGGCTTATGTCCCACTTAATAAGAATTACCAAATGACAAAACTTGGAGCACTTTAATACCACAAGACTTTGTTTTGTGGAGTTTTAATCCTGAGATCCCGCGAAGCGGGCCACCCACAGGTGCTTTTATTGAAAGAAGTTGTTGATAAAGGCGCCTGCCTGGCGACTTTACACCCTAAGCGTATCACGGTATCAAAAAATTATTGTTCATTGTATTGAAACACAAAAACTTTTTATTCTTTTTTGGCTCTACATAAATTTGGGGACAATATCCCATTTTTAACAAACAAATTTGGGACTTAGGTCATATTTGAGTAGGACTTAAGGCCCAAATTCAAGTTTGGTTTTATGTCACACCAAAGTGAGACATAAGCCCCAAAAAAAAAGTTGGGCGTTATGTCCCTGGGCCCTATGTCTCTGCGTCGACGCACGCACATGAGTAAGATTGCTGATATCACAAACTTTTCCAAATGCACAGTTCAAATTTTTCCATTAGTTTCACTATTTCTGGTAAAGAAAACGATTCACGACTACCCAAAAATGCTTAAGTTTTTGTAGTGAATCAAAACTCTCTCAATTCGTTATTGAGGAGCGTATAATTCCATCTTTAATAATAATGTAGTTTTTACTCGAAAAAGTCAAAAAATCGCAGTTTCAAAATTTAACAGTAATGTCAGGTGCCCAAATAAGGGCTACTAGAAATGAAACTTCTTATTGGAAACTCATCTATTTCAAAAAGAAATTAAACTATATCTTTAATTATAAAAAGACAATTGGTAATTCATTGAAAAACATAAAAAAAGAATTTTAAGGCTTAATCATATTTATTTAAAACTGCTTTCATATAAACTTTTACTCAGACTAGATAATGTTGTGAGTAGAGGAGGTCATTTAATTTATTTTGTATCGCATAAATTCTACTTAACACCCATAAGTGTCTGCTAAATAAAATGATGTTGGTTCTTGCATTTAATGTCATATTTAGGATATGAGTTTTTGTATACATAATAGCCAAAACGCAACATGACACATAAAATTTAGAAAGCCCAAAAAACAACGCTTTCAAGGCTCATAAACTCTGGAAAATCTCAGAAATTCCAAGAAAAAATCTTCAATTTCATATTGCAAAATATATAATTTTAAATTTCCATTTTGTCAAGTATAATTTTTCTGTGCAGTATGGTGGTTGAACAGCTTTAAAATCATCAGGACACGACCATTAACACTCCCATTTGTTGCATATTTCCTCAGGGCATAAATCTACATTTCAAGACTCATAAAGAATATCATCATGATAAACTTAAACTTAAAAGAAACTTTATGGTTTAGCTGCGAGAAAAAACAAACAACAAAAAGGACATAAATAAATCTTCTAAGGATTTTATTTCATTAACCACTCACGTTCGTGTAGTAGTTGATGGTTTATTATAACTACTCTTACTCTACTCCTCTTCTATACTATCTATCTTGTTCCGTTATAACAACTTGTCTAAGGTATATAGATTTATTATGGCAAAGTGCGAGCGGTGTTAAAAATCTTCGTTTATCGCTGGCACCCATGGGATCATAAAAATTCAACAAAAGTCATTATTATCCTGGCTAAGGTTTAGATATATGTACTAAGGTATAAAGCTGTTCTTCCGTTCCCGTTCTTGCATATTAAAACAACAACAACAACAATGGTAGAAAGCTAGAATCAGTTTTCATTTGCACTTTTTTATTGTTCCAAGTTACAACGATCCTGATACCGGTCCCGGTCCCGGTCGGTTGCTGATGGCGGCTTTGGAGATGAACAAAAAAGCTGTAGACAAGTCTTGCATAGTAAAAGTTTTTATTTAAAATATTATTATTACAACAACTCAAACCTCAAGGGGTTTTAGTCTTTCTTTTTTAAGCAATTTAAAATAAAAAATCCTTTTTTTCCTGGAATTTATGCCAGGAAGTGTATCCATTAAATGTAATGCACTTAAATTGGAATCGTGTTTCGCGCTAAATGACAGCTTGAAGGATGATTTCGAAATGATTCTTCATCTCCTTCAGGGGCGGGCGTGAAGGAAAGGATAATACAATAATGCATCTTGGTGGAATTCTTACGATTTTAAATAAAAAGTGTCATTGAAAATAAAGTTTATATGCTGGGTGGCACTGATTGGTCGATAAGGAAAATCAGTGTATTTATGTATATGGAAGAGTTTACTCAATAGGTAGAGGAATATTGGTCTAGCATAGGTACAAAAAAAAGGTTTTTACCAACATTAACAATTGAAATGGTTTGATGATGGTCAAAAAATATAAATTTGTTCTATTTACAGTCTTACTTTTTTAACTTATCTTAAAAATAAATTTTGATTTTATAGTGGTTGGTAATTTAGAGGACAAGATTATAGTTTTTTGAACAGCTCATCATCTTCAATTTCGTTAAACAAAATTGAAAAGAGAATAATTTATTTAAACATAGAAGTTTTTATTGTGGTCTTCTATAATCTGATGTGATTTGACCGGCATCTAGCATTACGCTTTCAACTACTGGGCAGGTCCTGAAAGCACCTACATATATTGGTTCTTAACCCCTTGTTGTGAATAGAATGAAATATATTACACTCTCATAATATGTAATTAATAATAATTCAATAATTGTTTTCAGTCGAATTCACATTTCGAGTTTGGAAGCATTTTTAGGAGATTAAGGTTTTTTGATGACTTTGCTTTTACATGTTTTAAATGTTCAAACTATTAACTTCCCATACGAAGTTATTGTAATGGGTCCGATTTGTCAAATTGAAAATTTTGACATTTCTTGACGTTTCAAGGTCCCACGAGTAGAAATAAAAGATTTTTGGAAAGATGTCTGTGCGTGCGTGTGTACGTACATTCGTACGTCCGTACGTCCGTACGTTCGCGACGTTTTTTTCGTCGTCCATAGCTCAAGAACCAGAAGAGATATCGACTTCAAATAAATTTTGTTATACAGATAATAAGGCAGAAAGGGCTCTCAAGAAAATTGTGTGGGTGGTTTTTTTACCATAGCAGTTTAAAAATAAGGTGACAATGTTGGTTAACCCTAAATATCGCATGAACCATTGACGCTAGAGACTTGAATTAAATTTTATATTATATATTGTAATGTAATACAAAACAAGTATATTTTTGGAAAAAATCCAATTAACGGTTTTTTTTTATAAATCAAAAAAACTGAAAAAAAAAATTTGTCACCTCGAAAATTGTACGACTAAAATATGATTTCATCTCCAAAACAATTTTGTGCAACGAATAATAATGCTTTTGACATATGATAAAATTTTAAGAAAAATCCAATTAACAGTTTTTTTACAAAAAATTAAAAACCGAAAAAAAACAATACTAAAACTTGGTAAAAATTTACTTTCGACTCAAATATCTTTTCAAAACTTTGAGATATTGACTCTAAACTGCTTTTATCTTTCAAAAACTATTGTTGTTAACAATCAGTAAAATTAAAAAAAAATCAAATTGACAGTTTTTTTACAAAAAAAAAAAATAAAAACCTAAAAAAATTTAACAACAGTTGGTAAATATTGTTTTTCGACGTAAATATCTTTTCAAAACTTTGAGATATGAGCTTTAAACTAATTGTATCTTATAAGAAATATTGTTTTCAATATTCGGTAAAATTTTGAGAAAAATCGAATTGACAGTTTTTTTACAGAAACTAAAAACCTAAAAAAAAACAATACTAAAACTTGGTAAAAATTTATTTTCGACTCAAATATCTTTTCAAAAAATTGAGATATTGGCTTTAAACTAATTTTGTCTTATACAGAATATTGTTCTCAAAATTTAGTTAGTTAAATTTTTGAGAAAAATCGAATTGACTGTTTTTTTATAAAAAATAAAAACCTAAAAAAAACATCCAACAGTCCGTTTTTTCTTAAAAAAATAAAATCTACAAAAAATAGTACACAAATTTGGTAAAAATTGATTTTCGGTTCTCGATATCTCTCAAATTAATTTCATTCATCCAATTCGTATTTGTTTATATAAGAAATAAAAAAATTTAAGTAATGTTACTAAAATTGGTAAAAATTGCTTTTCGACTAAAAATCTAGTTAACAAAACTAGATTTTGAAATTAAACTATTTCTTTATAGGAAAAATATTGTTGGTAATTTTTAATTTTTTAAGAATAATTCAACTGACAACTTTTTTAACCCAACACGAAAACCTACAAACTTTTAAGCAAGACAAATCGACAGACGGGATAGGAAGTTATCAGTGTGGGTCGCATCCCAGCCTCTTTTTATTTTAAAGTTTTGACAAGAATCGAATTTCCTGCAAATCGCATGGACAAATGCTGTCCAACAAAAAACAAAACAAAAACTGGTTGAAAGCTAATGACAGTTTAGACTGATTTAAAATGTTTTTTTTGACGAGAAAAGAACGTGTGAAAAATTCCTCAGCAATAAACACAACTTATTCTCTCGTTCTGCACTCCAGCTTTATTTGCCTTTAAGTTAAAACTGACAGCTGTCTCTTTTATTCAATTATTACACAAATCTAACAAAAATTAAACTTTATTGCTAATTTAAAAATGCCCTTTTCAATGCTTCATTAAACTACAAATTATTAGTTTGATTTACTCCAACATTTGTTTTATTGTCTTTTTTATCAGTTGTTTTGAAATGTGCACTTTACGTAGTAAATGGAAATAGTAATTGCATTTTCCGAATTATCTCTATTTTGAATTATTACCATTTCATTTGTTAACCACTTGATTGTTTTCTATATTCGCCATTCTGCGGCAGGTTTAATTAGTTCATGGAAGTTTGACATTGAAAACCAATAGTTAGCTATTAGTGGTTTGATTCAACTAATTGATTATTGGGAAATTAGTTTCGGTTATTTTGATTAGTTATGTGGATATCCCCTTATCCACATAATGTATAGCCAAATTTTCGAGATAATGCTTCACCATAATTTTTAGATGTTAAATCATCTGAAAGTTCATAGAAAATTCAACATAAAACATTAATATATTAAAAGACTAAGGTTTCACCAAACCACACCCAACGCACGCAACAAAACCGTCTGGGATGATAACTTTGTTGATAACCGCTTTAGTTATTACTTAGTTTGGCAGATAATGAGATCTGTCTTCCACGAAAAATGCCTCGTTTTAGTTTGGTATGCCTTCTATATTAAAATTTGAAAACCACTTTCATTCCAATATACAGATTATGACAGTTCAAATAAGCATCAAATTCCAACGAACAACGTCAAAATGTATGACCTTTTGCAATGTCTCACGTGCAGTGAGGTTTTTCTCTTTAATATTTCAAAAAAATAAACTAAATTATTTTATTTTTCAAATAAAGATGAAACATCTTCATTATATGCCCCCGCATAAAATATCTTATTACGCACTTTAAACTTTTTATACTCTTTGTAAAAATCATTAGGAACTTTTTAAAACCCACAGATCTGGCGAGTAAATTTATTCCTAGAGGAGCTTGTATTTTATTTATATTAAAAAAGTATATTTAGAAAATTCAAGTTAACTGACATTAGATTGCGAATTGAAGTCTAAAATATTTTTTAATTTGCATTCTATTTGTGCTTACCTTGCGTTTGTGATGTTTACATTTTTACAGCTGGCTCTTCTTTTTTTTGTTTTTATTAAATTCAAAGAAAAAACATAGAATTTGTTTTCGTAAAAACATACATTATAAAGTTGAAAATAAACTTTAACTTTTAGTTCACTAGAAAAATACATAAATAAATACATACATACATGATAAGAACCGTAGAATATTTTATTAAATATGTCAAAGTTGGTACCAAGTAAGACATACATTATCAAAAAATGGGAGAGACATCGCTTTTTCCTCGTAATGTCATAACAGCTTAGTTTTTGTGAATACTTAAAGTAATTTCCAACTAAAAAAAAATGTAAATAAAATAAAAAGACAAAATTTTTGACAACACCATAATGTGAACGCGTGCAAAAAGCCTTATATGTCATGGAAGTTTGACAATTTGACACATTCATATGTAAGTTATATAAATCAAAGGTTTTCCCTTAAAATGTTTCACGTTGAATAGCCTGTTATTTATGAAGCTGTCAAATTTAAAGCTGTCATTTTTTATAATTTGACAAGTGATAACGACGCCACAACTAACAATAGAACGATACAATCTTTAACAACGCATTGAAGTTGCTAAAAATCACTACAAACATTTTGAACATTTTTTAATCACAGTTCCCTAAACTGAAGCATTTTTGGGACGTGCGTCGTCGTGAATCAAAATCAAATTATAAGCTGTCAATAGTAAAACTACTGGAAAAGTTTTGAGCAAAAGTTTGAATCAAAAACGTGTGAATCCCTCAAAAAAAAAAAAAAATTGAGAACATTGCTGCTTAAAATGTAACCACTTGCTAGAAAAATAGCCAAATAGGATATACACGCATTTTACAGGAATGAATGTGAGTACAGACAACATGATACCATGTCTGAACACCAACAAAATTTTCACAACAACCTTTCCTGATAGACATGAATGCGTAAACAATGTACCACATATAAATAAGTCGATATGATATTGACAGCTCGCAAACGAATGTAGTAATGGTGCAGGTATCTTTTCGGAATTATTGATCTCGCCAACTTCTACAGACTCCCCGATCAAACCAATTCCTTCCAAGTCAAGGTATTGGTAGTAACAAACGCTGGCAAACATGTCTCAATGATGCCGCTATCACAGGATGATATCACAATTTTCATTGATAGGCAAGCAACAATAAAATGGATTTCTGCCAGAAAAATCACATCGAAGCTTGTAAAATACTGTCGCCAACTGTTTTTGGATCACAGCATAACATTAGACTGTGATGGGTAACAGGTCACAGTGATGTGCCTTGATAGTCGTAGGAAAGGTACCACACTGGACTAATCCAATATTAAATCTACCATGATAAACACCCCATCATTTGAATTAAAAAGGATCAGTTTTAACAAAATACTTCAGGAAACCAATGAACGATGGAAAAGCCTAGAAACCTGCAAAATATACCCAGAAAATTATGGCCCAAATTTGACAAAACAAGATACCGTTCGATTATGTAGCTCGACAAAAAAAAGAGCTAAAGTTTCGTTTTCTGATAAAAAGTCTCTAGCAAGAACATTTCTTCTAGTTTCTCTCAGGACTGAACACCTTCCGACGAAATGAAAAATATCCTCTCGTTCAGCCATGTTGCAAATATCATAGAGCAGTGGACGATCTTCGCGATGTGGAACGTAATTTATGTTTAGCAGTTCACCTCTTAGCCGAAACATGTTGGAGATTTGCTCTACAGTACTTATGTCCTGGAAGTAGTTTCTTTCATTAAGATTATAATTCATCATGCTATAGATCATCCGATGAAGTGAGCTGGATGCCTGTTCTGTGAACACATTTCTAAAATGTTCATCCAGACGCCTAATTACCTGGTACAGTGACGATTTCTATGTACTATGGTTCACTGAGATTTAAAGTTACACCTGATCTTCTGCTAGCCCAATCCACTCTTTAACCCATCCTGCTTTGCTTTGTATCGCTTGTAAAGCTGCTTTTTTTGGTAAGCGATTGTTGGGCGTATTCAGTACTTTCAGAATATAATTGACTTGCAGCTTCAACGTTTTTATGAAAAGTGGGGATAAGCTTGTTTCTAACATTAAATCATTAAATCATGGGTTATACACGCACTTTTTAGGGAAGTCATAAAATGTCCAGGGTATCACAAGGGGTCTTCATTGATCTTTGTGTCGTTAGCACATTAACCTTACCTAACTTAATGCTTAAAGTTTACGAAAACCCAGGTTTTTCGATAAATTGTCTTGGAATAGGAAATCCCACAAACAACTCAAAACCGTATTTTAAGTAAAGTTTTAATACAACAAAATCATCGCTTCTTCGTTGAGTGGGTGCCTTAAAAATGCATCAAAATGATCTGTATTTTCGTATTCATATTTTGGGCTGGGGCTGTGCAGTGGTGATGTGATTGGAATCCATTCGAAAATACAATTGGTGAAACAGTAACGATAAATGGATGATTAGAAATTTTTTTTTTCCGAAATGGAAGATATTAACGAACGTTTTACTGTCCAAAGAGGTGAACACAATTAACCAACAAGATCTTCTTATTTAACTTTTAGACTTTTCTTATTAATATCTTTATACGTTTTTCTTTGTTGCCACATAAAATATATAACAACAAAGATATGAGGCTTACATCAATACTCCACAATTGATTGATTGTAGAAATTTTGAAATTTAGAAATAGAGTCAACCTGACCTTCTAAAACCAACATTTTTTGTAATAGCTATACAAGATAGAAATATAAATGTATGTACGATGTTTTCAGTTTCAACCTCAAATAGTCAAAAAAAAGATAATTACTGTTATCTTATGCTCTACTAATAACAATGGCAATGACTTTTGTTAACATGTTGTGTTCACAATATGTACATTAAATTTTCGAACATGATTAATTTGACATAAGTTCGAAGTAATTTATATACCCCTACCCCCTAACCCAATTCCAAAATTTCGATAATGTAAAGAACAAAAAACAAAAGAAAAAGATGATTGTGAAATATTTAAGCTCAATATATTATAGCCCATCAATATTGTCATTATGTCCCCTCAAAATCATCAGATATGTCACAGCTCATAGAGGGTTTCTGATGCTTGTGGCTTTAGGGTAAAATATGTGTCAGTTTGTTTGCATTTTCTAGGTCATAGTTAAAAGATGAATTTGTAATGATTGATGTTAGAGGGTTTCTTCCTTCCTACATACACATACATATACACAAAGGTTGACTGATTGACTGATAAATTGTTCAGAGAAATAGTAAACATCCAGAGTAATAAACACAATGACTCCCAGATGAAAATAGAAAAGGAAGTGACACTCGTACATAATGTACTTACATGTTATAGACATAAATACAAAAGTCTGTGATCATTAGTTTTTGGAGGCATATATATGTACATTGTACATATGTGTATGCGGCTATCTGTAGGTCAATGATAAATGACAATAGAAATAAATGACTCGCATTATTTTTAAAGTAAAATTTGTAAGCTTTAGTTCTATGTTAACCACAAGAACCACCTTTCATGATGAGAATTCATGTCAACTTTAAAATGAACAATACCAGCACAATAATTCCTTTGATAACGTGTGTTTTTAAGTTGCATAAAATTTGGTCCTTAAAGTGGACAACTGTACAAGAGACTCTTGAAGCATTTATGAATTAATTTCTTACATTTTTATTTACCTACAGTTGTTCGGAAGTGGGGTGTACCTTGATTTGTACCTCAATTGATTCCTTATAAAAAAAATGAGGCTGAGATGCGACCCACACTGATAACTTCCCATCCCGTCTAGCGTTTTGTCTTGTTTGAAAGTTTTGTAGGTTTTTCGTGTTTTGTTAAAACAGGTGTCAGTTGGGTTATTTGAACAAAATTTTTAAATTACTAACAATATTTTGCATATGATGAAATAGTTTGATTACAAAATCTTTTTTAGTTAACAAGATTTTTAGTCGAAACCCAATTTTTACTAATTTTAGTAGCATTTCTTAAAAGTTTTTATTTGTTATACAATAAATAAATAAAAATTGGACGAATGAAATTAATTTTAAGTTAATGTCTTCTATTATTCACGAGATATCGAAAACAAAACATCAATTTTTACCAATTTTGCGTACTATTTTGGTAGATTTTATTTTTTTATGAAAAAACTGACTGTTGGATTTTTATAAAAAAAATTACTAAATATCGAAAAGAATATTTTCTATGAGATAAAAATAGTTTGAAGCTACGAATATTGAAAATAATATTTCTTATAAAATAATATTAGTTTGAAGCCATAACCTCAAATTTTTTGAAAAGATATTTGAGTCGAAAATCAATTTTTACTATCTTTTTATAATTTTTTTCAGGCTTTTATTTTTTGTAAAAAACTATCAATATAATTTTTGTTTTCAACATTCTGAAAAATTTTGAGAAAAATCGAATTGACAATTTTTTTTACAAAAAATAAAAGCCTAAAACAAAATTAATAAAATTTGATAAAAAAATGATTTTCGACTTAAATATCTTTTCAAAACTTTGAGATATTAGCTTTAAACTAATTTTATATTTTAACAAATATTGTTGTCAACATTTAGTAAAATTTTGAGAAAAATCTTATTGACATTTTTTTTTACAAAAAATAAAACCCAAAAACTTTTTAAAAATTTACTTTCGACTCAAATAGTTTTTCAAAAATCAAAAATATTGGCTTCAAACTTATTTCATCTCACAGAAAATATTGTGTTTGACATTCAGTAATTTTTTTTTTGAGAATCCAACAATTCGATTTTGTATAAGAAAATAAAATCTACAAAAAATAGTTCGCAAATTTGGTAAAAATTGATGTTCGGTTCTCAATATCTCGTGAACAATAGAAGATATTGACTCCAAATTAATTTCATTCATCCAATTTGTATTTTTGTTTATATAAGAAATACATTTTTTTAAGAAATTCTCGTTAACAAAAATAGATTTCGAAATCAAAGTATTTCATTATATGCAAAAAATTGTTTGTAACTTTTTAAATTTTTAAGAATAATTCAAGTGACAACTTTTTAACAAAACACGAAAACCTAAAATTTTTTAAGCAAGACAAATCAACAGACGGGATTGGAAGTTATCAGTGTGGGTTGCATCCCAGCCTCTTTTTAACTTCCCATAGGAAGTTATTGTAATGGGTCCGATTTGTCAAATTGAAAATTTTGACATTTCTCAACGTTTCAAGGTACCTAGAGTCGAAATAAAAGATTATTAGAAAGATGTCCGTACGTCTGTATGTCCGTACGTTCGTGACGTTTTTTTCGTCGTCCAGAACGCTCAAGAACCAGAAGAGATATCGACTTCAAATAATTTGTTTTATACTCTCAAGAAAATTGCGTAAGTGGTTTTTTTACCATAGCAGTTTAGAAAAAAGGTAAAAATTTTGGTTAACCCTAAATACCTTACGAACCAAAAAGCGCTAGAGACTTTAAATTAAATTTTATATTATATATTGTAACGTGATACCAAACAAGTATATTTTTTGAAAAAAATCCATTATATAAATAAAAAAAACTGAAAAAAAATTTGTCACCTTGAAAATTTTACGAATACAAAATGATTTTATCTCCAAAACAATTTGGTGCAACGAAAAATATCGTTTTTAACATTTGATAAAATTTTGAGAAAAATCGAATTGACAGTTTTTTTTATAAAAAATAAAAACCTAAAAAAAAACACTACTTAAACTTGGTAAAAATTTACTTTCGAATCAAAAAGCTTTTCAAAAATTAAAAATATTGTCTTCAAACTTTTTTTATTTCATTGAAAATATTGTTTTCGATATTCAGTAGTTTTTTTTACAAAAATCCAATAGTCCATTTTTTCATAAAAAAATAAAATCTACAAAAAATATTACGCAAATTTTGTAAAAATTGATGTTCGGTTCTTGATATCTCTCAAATTAATTTCATTCATCAAACTTGTAAAAATTTAAGAAATGCTACTTAAATTGGTAAAAATTTGTTTTCGACTAAAAATCTATTTAACAAAACTAGATTTTCAAACTAAACTATTTCTTTATATGAAATTCAACTGACAACTTTTTTAACCCAACACGAAAACCTACAAACTTTGAAGCAAGACAAATCGACAGACGGGATGGGAAGTTATCAGTGTGGGTCGCATCCCAGCCTCTTTTTCCCATTTTACTTTAGAGGTGTTTTTCGGTTTTGTATATGCTTTAATTTTGAAGTAAACTTTAAACACTTTACATTACTACAATTCAACCTTGAGCTATATTTTTTAATCATACATAATGTGATCCGGCCCTGAATTACACCAAAGAAAACCCTTAGGTTTCGTTTATTCAAATAATATCTGTATATCTACAAAAATAATCACAAAATCCCAATGGCATGACGTTGACATTATTTCTAAACAATCGCACGACTACAGCTAATATTTCATCTTGTGTTTAACGAACGATTGCCTTCCGCACTATTCACTTTTAGTCTCTTGATGTTCAGTTTCATCAGATACGATCCCTTAAACAAACATATGTTAGATTAATTGTTTTGTGAACGGAATGGTTTTTCATTAAAAACCCTATAGGTATCAATCTTTTCACAACTTTAGCTTCAACCCCGACCCCATCCGATAAAATCGAAAAGGCAAATTCAAGAGAACGTGATATTAATTGAAGTGGAATAATTATTAGACTTCATTGCCTTGCTTCCGATATGGTAAACGTTAGATAGGTATATCCTATATATTTGTGTGTGTATTGGGATTTTGAAATCCTTTTGGAGCTGAATTTGATATTTGTTGATTTTAATGCCATGTAATCAATTATTTTACATTATAATAAATCAAAGCCGTGTGCAGGGAAAAAAATGTTTTTTTGTGAGAAATTAATTGATGAAAGCAAAAATTTAAGTTAAAGCTTTATTTAACAGACACGGCTTCGTGCTTAGTTTGAAGATAATTAAGGAGCATTACTATTGTCAAACTAACTTGTATTTAATCCCCAATCCTCAGTTATAGATACACAAAAATTTGCTAGTTTATTACTTACTTATAATTTGTTTTTATTTTAAAATGATAATGAATTATTGATTATCTTTCCTTGTTGTTCAAATATCAACTTTGAATGATTCAGTGGAAATAATATGACTCCTTATTTTATAAGTTTTCTATCTACGGCCTTGGTAGTACATACATACATATATGTATGTATAAATTCTTCGAACTTAATTTACATGCCTATAAATATTCGTATATCTTTTATCGCCTTTTAAAGCTATTAAAACAAAAGCTTATAGGATTAACAATAAATCTTAAAAGGCAAGCCTATATGTTTAAGATTTATGAATAGCCATTTAGTATTCTCAATGTCCATTAAAACACATTAAAACCATATTTTAGCTTTTAGGTGTTGACCCTTAGGTATATTAAGCTGCCAAAAGTAAATATTTATTTTTCGAACAAAATCGAACCCCATCAAAAAATACATACATACATAAATAAACCCTTAATATTAAATAATAATTTTAGCATATTCATCAAAAGGATAGAATCTAAATAGTTATGGTGACCATCTGTTTTTTATTATCTCCAACTTAACTTAAGACAGTGTGATGTGATAATACTGTTTGTTAAATATTACTGCAGGACATTTTTGGACAAAGTCTCTCTTAGCAAAATAAAACTCGTAAATGTCTGACAGCATACAGATAGAAGAAAAAGATGAATTAACAGGATGAGTTATCAAGCAGTTTCATTTTTAATAAAATTTTGTTTGGTATTTAGTTGGTATCAGCAATATTGGTAAATATTTAAAGTGAATTCGTGTAGGCCAAACAGTGCGTTTCCTTGAAAAAAGTCGTTTGTAAATTTAAGCACCCAGTTTGTGCAAAAACGCTCTTAAAACTGGTAGGTATACTGTTTAGAATGTAGCTGCACAAGCCGAAACGTTGAGACTCAATTAAGCAACACCAACTGACCATCGGTCTCAATAGCTCAAAATTTTCTAAACATAGATCTCAGACTATTCACAATTGGACTCACAATGTCCAATTGGCTTTTGGCGAAAATCTTTTATTTAATTGAAGGCATGAATTTGGACGGTTGCAGGTTCATGCAGAGTAACCCCTATGGCCTTATGCCAAAGTGAACTGATCTTTTCCATACCAAATTTTGCAATCAGCCGTTTTGGCTATGCTGATTTTCGTCATCGGAACTTTGATTTGACTATTTTGAATTTACATAAAATTAGTAAAAACTGATTTTCAGCTCGAATAAGAAACATATATCTCAGGAACAAAAACAGATATTGAAATCAGACTTATTTAATCATATGCAAAATATTGTTGTTAGCCTTTAGTAAATTTCTTTGAAAATATAATAAACAACTTTTTTACACAAACGGAAACCTAAAAAACAACTCAAAAAATGATAAGATTGGGTTTCAATTCAGATCAAAGAAAGATATTGACTTCAAACTTTTTATCCTACACAAAATATTGTTATTAATATTTTATGAAACTTTTAAAAACATGGACAGATTTCTAAGTAGCCTCTGCTTCTTTTTAATTTCTAATTATAAATTACCATTTTGTTAAACTTGACGCTTATCCCACAAATTTGTGTGTCAGGCCCTTCCCAATCAATGATCAAATTCGGGGAAAAGATATTTCATTTAAAAGTAACTAGAACTTAAGTTTATAGGCTGATCTTTCAACAGAGAAAACTATCCAGTTCAATTTCAATTCAATTTAAATATTCTTTTATTGCAAGTATAATCATTATATATTTTACAAAAGCTTTTATGAATTTTTAAATGTAGAAGTTCGCATCTTGATTTAAAAATTAGGGAAATATCTTTATAGGAGGGAGAATAGTTGAAGTAGTTCTCGTCACAGAAGTTATGATAAAGCTGGCTATAAAGTAATCTGCTCTTCGATTGACGGGCATTTTCAATCGTCGGATTTCGGTTAGATTCTTCAAGTTTTTGTATGATTTTGTAGAACTTCGTTTTCATCTGACCAATATTGTTAAGATTGATCTGCACAACTTCTTCCCAGGAAGCAGCAATGTTTTCCCATGTTCTCATCCACCAGCCCTTATTCTGAATTTCGTAGAGCGTCATTATTTTACATAACCGAGTTTCCCGTAGACTAAAACTTTGAAGTCAATTATATCGGAAAGCGTCCTAGAGCATTCAAAAAAAAAAGTAGATTAGTAATCTAGGGCACAGTACCTTTCCAACGATACGATGACTAGACCCCACTTTATACAATAGTCCGTAAGACGATTTATCATCAATTGCAGGGTTTCTGCTGATTCAGATAACAAGAGAAGGTAATCGGCGTAGAGTAATACATTTATTACGATACCCACAATTCGGACACCTCCTGGAATGTGCGCAGTTATATCATTAATAAAAAGAGCGAATAGAAGAGCACTGAGTAGAATTCCCTGCTTTACTCCTGTAAGTGATTTAAATGGTTTTGAATATGCTTCGCCATCCCAGACTGCAACTTCAGTATCTGTGTACAAACAACGGATTTTTTGGATTATTTGGATGAATTTTGTTGACACTCCAAGTTGGGAAAGTTTAAAAAAAAACATTTTGATTCACCAAATCAAATGTAGCTTTGAAATCGCCAAAAAACGAGTATACTTTTTTGTTTCTGGCTTGAAATGTTTTTAATATTGATGTTAAAGTAAATATGTGGTCACCCGTCGAATAGTTCTTTCTAAAGCTGGCTTGAACCTCTGTAAGAATGTTGTTTACATCCACCCAATTTTCAAGCCTGTTAATGAGAACACCACAAAATATCTTCGCAATGACATTCATGAAGGATATGCCTCGGTAGTTTTCAACTGCATTTAGATCACCTTTCCTATATATTAGAAAAATTATCGATTTTTTAAAAGAGGACGGCACATCAGCATTATCAAAAATCTTATTAAAAAGAGGCTTGGATGCGACACACTGATAACTTCCCATCCCGTCTGTCGATTTGTCTTGCTTAAAAGTTTGTCTAGATAGATTAGATAGATAGATAGATAAATTCTTTATTTGTTTTTTTTCATCATAAGATTTTACAATATAATTTCCTAAGAATAAGGACATGGCATTGACTGCCGTCTGCCGTTTGTCTATATGAATCAATTTTTACCAAATTTGCGTACTATTTTTTATAGGTTTTATTTTTTTATGAAAAAAATGATTTTTAATATAAGTATAGATTACTGAATATCGAAAACAATATTTTCTGTGAAATAAAATAATTTTGAAGCCAATATTTTTAATTTTTGAAAAGCTATTTGAGTCAAAAGTAAATTTTTACCAAGTTTTATTATTGTTTTTTTTTAGGTTTTTATTTTTTGTAAAAAAACTGTCAATTCGATTTTTCTCAAAATATTTCCTAATGTTGAAAACAATATTTCTTATAAGATAAATTTAGTTAGAAGCCTTTATCTCAAATTTTTGAAAAGATATTTGATTCGAAAATCAATATTTACCAACTTTTGTTAATTTTTTTTTAGGTTTTTAATTTTTTTTTTACAAAAACTGTTCGATTTTTTTTTTTAATTTTCATGAATGTTTACAACAATATTTTTTGAAAGATTAAAGTAGTTGAAAGCCAATATCTCAAAGTTTTGAAAAGATATTTGAGCTGAAAGTCAATTTTTACCTACTTTTATACATTTTTTTTTTAGGTTTTTATTTTTTTGTAAAAAAAACTGTCAATTCGATTTTTTTCAAAATTTTATCAGATGTCAAAAACATTATTCTTCGTTGCACAAAATTGTTTTGGAGATGAAATCATATTTTAGTCGTAAAATTTTCGAGGTGATACATTTTTTTTTCAGTTTTTTTGATTTATAAAAAAAAGTTAATTGGATTTTCTTCCAAAAATATACTTGCTTCGTATCACGTTACAATATATAATATAAAATTTAATTCAAGTCTCTACCATTATTGGTTAGTGAGATATTTAGGGTTAATCAAAATTTTCACCTTTTTTTTAAGCTGCTATGGTAAAAAAACACCCACGCAATTTTCTTGAGAGCCCTTTCTGCATCTTTCTGCATTATTATCTGTATAAAAAAATTTATTTGAAGTCGATATCTTTTCTGGTTCTTGAGCTATGGACGACGAAAAAAACGTCGCGAACGTACAGACTAGACGTACGGACGTACGGACGTACGAACGTACGTACACACGCACGCACAGACAAATCGGACCCATTACAATAACTTCCTATGGGAAGTTAATAACAAGAAAATCACTAACATCATTTCTCAATTGTCTAAATCATTAGTTATTTTAAATGACCCTCAATGCGTTCTGCTTCATCTTTGATTATGGAAATATGGATTGCACAAAGCTGTTATAAATGTAATTCTACGTTACACTTCTAAGTGATTTGGAGTAGAAGTACATACAAGTTTATTCTCTCAAGCTTAAACTGCTTAAGAGAACTATTTATATACTCCTACACAATAAATCGACTGCTTCTACCTTTTACTTTATAGCAAACAAACAATTTCTATTGAAATTCACAGTCCAATAAATTGTATAATACGAAAAGGAAAGTCACTTACAAGAAGTTCAACTTCAAAATACAACACGAGGCTGTTATTCTCTAAGCAATATCCTTTGATATACTACTTTACAAAGCTTATAGGGATTATTAGATAGAAATGCATTTCAGTTTGAAGAACGCATGCAAATGTGTAGAGAATGTAGTCCTTTCTTAAGTAACAATACCTAATAGTTATATGATCATATTATCTTCATATTTATTCTCTTTCCATCCCCGCCACTCTTTTCTTATAAATAATTTCAAAGCCATCTGTACGGCTTTTCTTAATTTGAACTTGTACACTATATTCCTACCGCACTGTAAACTAAAACCTCAACTTATCCACATTATATAAAGATGAAGTAAATCCTAGTTTCATGCATCAGTTATAAAGTTAAGCAGCCTGGATGTATGTATGTACAAGTATACTATTTGCATTGTATCCTTGAATGCGTTGTTTAATTTGTATGCATCGTCTTCCGGCAGCCATTAAATTGCTCAATTTTACAAGACATGTACATATGTTTGTGTATATTTATATAAATATACAATACATTTACAAAATACACATATGTTGCCCAAGGACGCGACTTAAATGCAACTTCTGAAGTTGCTTGAAAAAGTACACAAATAGTCTGCTGCGTTACCTCCTACTTCTCCTACACTGTCAGTCATATTGTTGAAAATCGCTGTAAAACGGCATCAGCTTCAGAATCAGCATCAGCATCATCATCAGCAACAGCAACAACAGTAAGCAGCTAGTAGCTTGAACATTTTTCAATCGATTTAATCGTACTCAAGCTTGCTCAACTGTTATGGAAGTGTTGAGGGAATTTAAGAACATTTTCCTCTTCTTATTTTTTCTTTTGTGGTAAAAATCATCTACAAACGCTACGAGGACGAAAACGAGGACGCGAATGTGATATGTTGGATGTATAGTATTTGGCTTTTCCACTTTTGAAAGTCTACGGAGATATGTTACTAGCGGTGGTATTGGTGCTGGCAGTGGTAAAAGTGATAGCAAGAGAAAACCCAGACGTACCCCGGGTGCAGTTCCGTTTCCAACAAAATTTAGTTTTTTTTCTATTTTATTATTATTTTATTTTTGCCAAACGGAAGACAATCCTCTAAGGATATTTTACAAAAATATGAAAAACATACGACTGAAGGTTGTCAAGGATATGCATAATATTTGTGAGGATATATATTTTTGTTTGTTTCCAAAACTGGGGGTGTATAAGCTTGGGAGTTCATTTAAACAATAATTGGGAGTTAGAAAAAGAAAATATAAAAAGTGGTTATAGCAGGAAGGGAATTGGATAGTTTTTAAAACGATTTTCATAACATGAAAATTGGGTAATTTCATTTAAGTTTGAATCTAAAGTTAATAGCTTTTGATGTTAAATGAATTTTGTTTGTATTTTAATTGAGTAAGGACAAAATTAAAATACCAATTAAGAAAATGATTGTCCTTGAATACCCCAGGGGGTAATTGTTTCGTCGTTTTTAGTTACAATTTGTTTTAAGAAATGGGGGAATTGTATTTTTAGGGGATTCGTATTATTATTTTTAACTTTGAAGTTATACTAAGTCCCTTAAAATAAAGTTGAGAAAGAACTTACGTAACTATTAGGTAATTTACTTTATCAACTTAAATAATAGTTTTAACTTTCAAGCCTGTACCATATGACTTCATATAGTTACATAACCTTAACTGCCATAAAGAGGTGTGGAGAATTCCATAAGAAATAACATAAATAAATAAATAAATACTTATACAGCAACAACGTAGCAGAATTGGAAAGTCCATAAAAATTCCTTAAATTTTGTATTACTCTCTTCCTAAATCGCCAACCATAACCAGCCAACAATTTTTGTACATTTTTATAGATTTATTTCAAAAATGTAGGGTAGAGAAGTACTAACCCAAATAAGTGGTTGAATTCGTTCAAAATTTATTGAGGAAATGAATTTTCCAAGGACTTAAGTTAACACATTTTATTTATGATATGCTTTAGGTAATAAAATTCGCGAAACATATGGGTTTCGGAAGTGTTATTATTATTTTGTTTATTTTATTTTTTTATGAAGTGGTGTAATATGGATTATAAAATTATTATATGTACAACAAGAGTAAATAAAGTTATTCAATTGAATACAAAAAATTTATTGTTAATGAAAGTAAGCAAATTTACATATGGTTAAGAGTTTTTAATTTCGTACACTGAGGCGTATACGTACTTTTTTTTCGTTAAACTCGATATGTTACTTAAAATTTTGAGAGTTTATTTGAGTTTAACTTTAATCTTGCAGTGAAAAAGTTAATCTTTGATCTTTTCTTTATAATTTTAAGTAAATACACAAATTTGTTTATTCACAGTTTCATCCGTACGTCTGTACGTCCGTACCTTCGCGACGTTTTTTTCGTCGTCTATAGCTCAAGAACCAGTAGAGATATCGACTTGAAATAAATTTTGTAATACAGATAATAATGCAGAAAGATGTAGAAAGAGCTCTCAAGAAAATTGAGAAGGTGGTTTTTTTACCATAGCAATTTTAAAAAACGGTGAAAATTTTAGTTAACCCTAAATATCTCACAAACCAATAACGCTCAAGACTTGAATAACATTTTATATTATATATTGTAAAGTAATACTAAACAAGTATATTTTTGGAAAAAATTCCAATTAACGGTTTTTTTTTTATAAATCAATAAAAATGAAAAAAAAAATTGTCACCTCGAAAATTTTTCGACTTAAATATGTATTTATCTCCAAAATAATTTTGTGAAACAAAGAATAACGTTTTTAACATTCAGTAAAATTTTGAGAAAAATCGAATTGACACTTTTTGTACAAAAAATAAAAACCTAAAAAAAATAAAAGACTAACAAAAGTTGGAAAAAATTGATTTTCGACTTAAATATCTTTTTAAAACTTTGAGATATTTTCTTTAAACTAATTTTATCTTTTAAAAAATATTGTTGTTAACATTCAGTAAATTTTTGGAGAAAATTCGAATTGACGGTTTTTGTACAAAATTTAAAAACCTAAAAAAAAATTAACAAAAGTTGGTAAAAATTGATTTTCGACTAAAATATCTTTTCAAAACTTTGAGATATTGGCTTCAAACTAATTTTATAATTTAAAATGTATTTTTAAAATTCAGTATAATTTTGAGAAAAATCGAATTGACAGTTCTTTAAAAAAAAAATAAAAACATAAAAAAAATTAATAAAAGTTGGTAAAAATTGATTTTCGACTCAAATATCTTTTCAAAAATTAAAAATATTGGCTTCCAACTAATTTTATCTTATAAGAAATATTGTTTTCAACATTCGATAAAATTTTAAGAAAAATCGAATTGACAGTTTGTTTACAAAAAATAAAAACCTAAAAAAAACAATATTAAAACTTGGTAAAAATTTTATTTCGACTCAAATATCTCTTCAAAAATTAAAAATATTGGCTTCAAACTTATTTTATCTTACAGAAAACATTGTTTTCGACATTCAGTAATTTTTTTTTTAAGAATCCAACGGTCCATTTTTTCATAAAAAAATAAAATCTATAAAAAATAGTACGCAAATTTTGTAAAAATTGATGTTCGGTTCTCGATATCTCGTGAACAATAGAAGATTTTGACTTCAAATTAATTTCATTCATCCAATTTTTATTTGTTTATATAGGAAATAAAGGCTACTAAAATTGGTAAAAAATTGTTTTAGACTAAAAATCTCGTTATCAAAATTAGATTTTGAAATAAAAATATTTCACTTTGTGCAAAATATTGTTGGTAGTTTTGAAATTTTTAAAAATAATTCAACAGACAACTTTTTTAACACAACACGAAAACCTACAAACTTTGAAGCAAGACGGGATTGGAAGTTATCAGTGTGTTTCGCATCATAGCCTATTTTTAAAAATTGTCCTGTCTATAACCTATTTTTAATATTAATTTAATTTAAAAATAATTTCACAATTTTCTAAACCAAATGGAAAGTAAAATATGTATTTAAGATGGTACTACTCGAAAACTTTTGAATAGAAAATATTTTCCCAACAATGTGTTGTGTATTTACAACTTTCTGTAAAAAAATTTAATAGTAATTGAGTAATTTGAAAAAAGTTAAGTTACCCCTTTCCCCCACCTAAATTTTGTTTTCTTTAAATATTAAGAGTACATTTTAGTTAGTAATATTGATGAAAAGTTAAGCTATACCAGAATGCAGTATTATTTAAATTTTTCAAAATAAGCCCATTTTTTTTTAATATAGTTTTTTTTTATTTTTGCACGAGGCAGTGACGTTTTTAACTTCCCATAGGAAGTTATTGTAATGGGTCCGATTTGTCAAATTGAAAATTTTGACATTTCTCGACGTTTCAATGTCCCTAGAGTCGAAATAAAAGATTTTTAGAAAGATGTCTGTGCGTGCGTGTGTCCGTACGTTCGCGACGTTTTTTTCGTCGTCCATAGCTCAAGAACCAGAAGAGATATCGACTTCAAATAAATTTTGTTATACAGATAATAAGGCAAAAAGATGCAGAAAGGGCTCTCAAGAAAATCGCGTGGGTGGTTTTTTTACCATAGCAGTTTAAAAAAAAGGTGAAAATTTTGGTTAACCCTAAATATCTCATGAACTAATAACGTTAGAGACTTGAATTAAATTTAATATTATATAATGTGACGTGATTCAAAACAATTATATTTTTGGAAAAAAATCCAATTAACGGTTTTTTTTATAAATCAAAAAAAACTGAAAAAAAAAATTTCTCACTTCGAAAATTTTACGACTAAAATATGATTTCATCTCCAAAACAATTTTGTGCAACGGAGAATAAAGTTTTTGACATCCAATAAAATTTTGAGAAAAATCGAATTGACAGTTTTTTTACAAAAAAATAAAAACCTAATAAAAGTTGGTAAAAATTGATTTTTGACTCAAATATCTTTTCAAGACTTTGAGATATTGTCTTTAAACTACTTTAATCTTTCAAAAAATATTGTTTTCAACATTCAGTAAAATTTTGAAAAAAATCGAATTGACAGTTTTATTACAAAAAATTAAAAACCGAAAAAAAATTTAACAAAAGTTGTTAAAAATTGATTTTCGGCTCAAATATCTTTTCAAAAATTTGAGATTATGGCTTCCAACTAATTTTAACTTATAAGAAATATTGTTTTCAACTTTAGGAAAAATTTTTAGAAAAATCGAATTGACAGTTTTTTTTACAAATAATAAAAACCTAAACAAAAAAATTAATTAAAGTTGGTAAAAATTGATTTTCGGCTCAAATATCTTTTCAAAACTTTGAGATATTGGCTTCAAACTTATTTTATCTTATAAATAATATTGTTTTCAACATTCGGTAAAATTTTGAGAAATGTTGGATTGACAGTTTTTTTTACAAAAAATAAAAACCTAAAAAAAAAAATACTAAAACTTGGTAAAAATTTACTTTCGACTCAAATAGCTTTTCAAAAATTAAAAACTCTTGGCTTCAAACTTATTTTATTTAACAGAAAATATTGTTTTCGATATTCAATAAAATAAAATCAACAAAAAATAGTACGCAAATTTGGTAAAAATTGATGTTCGGTTCTCGATATCTCGTGAACAATAGAAGATATTAACTTCAAATTAATTTCATTCAACCAATTTGTATTTGTTTATATAAGAAATAAAGGCTACTTAAATTGGTAAAAATTGGTTTTCGACTAAAAATCTCGTTATCGAAATTAGATTTTGAAATAAAAATATTTCATTTATGCAAAATATTGTTGGTAATTTTGAAATTTTTAAGAATAATTCAACTGACAACTTTTTTAACACAACACGAAATTCTACAAACTTTGAAGCAAGACAAAGCGACAGACGGGATTGGAAGTAATCAGTGTGTTTCACATCCCAGCCTATTTTTAAAAATTGTCCTGTCTATAACCTATTTTTAATATTAATTTAATTTAAAAATAATCTTACAATTTTTTAAACCAAATGGAAAGTAAAATATTTATTTAGGATGGTACTACTCTAAAACTTTTTGAATAGAAAATATTTTTCCTACTATGTGTTGTGTATGTACAACTTTCTGTAAAAAATTTAATAGTAATTGACTAATTTGTAAAAAGTTAAGTTACCCCTTTCCTCCACCTAATTTTTGTTTTTTTTTTTTGAATAATAAGAATACATTTTAGTTAGTAATATTGATGAAAAGTTAAGCTATACAAGAATGCAGTTTTATTTAAATTTTTCAAAGTAAGCCCATTTTTTAAAAATATAGTTTTTTTTTAATTTTTGTTTTTTAGTTTATAATAATTTCATAGAGCAAACGATAATTAAAAGAATACATATTTTAATTTAACACCAAATTTGTGTGACATTTTCCTGTAATCAATAATATATAGCTTCAGTCTGACACCTTGATTCTGACAGAAACGTATGTTTGTTAAAAACAACACTTTCCAACCCGACAAGGAACTACAACAAGATATAAATTTACCTAGAAGCCTGCATGTGTAAGTATAAGACCTTTTATGAAATAAAATATTTTCACGTATGTCTGGTGGCGAACTCCAGAATTCTACTTAATTTTTTAATATGTATTTTGAAATGCAATTAAAATTAAATTCACTTGAAAGTTTATTAGTAGTAAACGAAAACAAGACTCTTTTTATTTAATAGTGTTGTTCTTTAGTTTTGAATATTATGATTCTCAATGTAAAATTCACTTCAAGATCCATAAAATAACCTCAAGCTAAATAAATTTCTATACATAGATAGGTACTTGGGATTAAAAGTGTGAAGAATATAAACAAATTTTCAAATCCTCTATAGCACTTCTATTAAATTCTATTGAAATACCTTTTCATGTTATGGATATTCAAAGTGATGATGTTTATTCAAGAATAAAAAGCCAATATTTTGCAAACAAATCAACTTCTGTACTTTAATGCTTCAACGAACATCAAATACCTTATACCTATACTCAATAAATTCTATTGAATCCTAAATCAAAGCTATAAAAGAGAGGGTATGGTTTTTATTAAGCAGATCGCATTCACATAAATATTGGAAGTTTTTTTTTAACTTGAAAAAATCATCCTTTAAGGCTTTTGTTAAGGTCTGAAAATATGAAATTTTATTTTTTTTGTGTTTACAATACATTAGAAAAATATGTGTTTTCGTACAAAAGAGTGTTTTTTTCCCTTTTCATGACTCCTGTGTCCCTCTGTGAGTTAGTGGAAGTTTATATTCTTAAAGAAAGATGCCAGAATATAGTCTGGGTAAATTGCATATGTGGGGGTTTTTCTTTTTAATTTTATCTTGGATTTCTGACAATTTATGTCACTTTTCATTAAAAGGTTCTTTATATCGTTTGATAATTTAATTTCTTTTCACTTTGACAGTTTTGTTTTGAAAAGTTATATAAATAAGAATCTTAAAATCTACATCCTACTTTTATGCACCTTAGGAAGATAGGTAGAGGTTTTTTACTTCTTGGTGAGCGTATTTCTATTTTTTTTTCTCAATTTTTGTATTATGATTGTTTTTGAAGCTGACATTTAAAAATCTTAAGGAATAAATGACTTCAGTTTAAAGTTATCAAAGGGAGATAAAATACTTAAGATTTTTGAAGCAGTTTTTTTGCATATATGTTATGACCTTTTTTTATGCCAACATAAAAGATTAAAGCTAGAAATTCTAGTATTGCAAAATAATTCATGATTACGAATCGAAATTTCTATGTGGAATGAAGGGGAACTTCAATTTTAAAGCTTAATTTGAACACCTTATTTGAGAAAGCACTTCTCATGGCAAAAATTACTCACCGAGAATTTGTCAATTCCTCGCAAGACGCTGAACCCAAAACCTCTAACATAACAGTCATGCCCCGGAAATTACTAGATTTAAAAATATATTTGTAAAATAAGTTTGTAGTCAAAATTTTAAATGTGATTAAACTTCTCAATAAAACTTATTTCGGTATTTGTGTGTTAAATTATTATTTTATTGTTCAAATATTTTATTTAAAAATATCACGTATATGAAGATACGGGTTTTGGTCATTGTTTAAAGAGTGCCAATGAAAAAAACTTTGTACTGGAATTATTTTTGTAATAGTATTAAGGAATAAAGAATAAAAGGCATTTTCAATTGCTTTCCTTTTGTCTTTTTGGTTATTTAAATTTCAAAACTTTCCAACTCACTCTTGTGGCTCTTTTGTTAATTCTACCTTAAATAATCACAAACTGAAATAAGTTTATTCATTTCATTTTATTTCCTTTATTTGAAGCAATTTGTTTTTGCTTTGATTAAATATTCATGTTCATTGCACTAGCTTTCTGGCAAGTTTATTTTATATTTGCGGAAACTGTACTGTGGTCAAAGAGAATAGAATGCTTTTTAGTGAAAGAATCATCAAAGATAAAAGAATGCAAATTTACACATTGTCATTACACATAAAAAGACAACTCTTTTTAAGTGTATTACAAAAAAAAGACAACAAAGGTTAATATTGAAGTATAAGAATTTGTAGTACACGTGGCATGATGGTTAGTGCGTTGGACTGTCATGCCATAGGTCTTGGGTTTGATCCCTGCCTGTGCCATCTAAAGTTTTTTTCACGGGTACTGCCTCTTGCGAGGAATTGACAAATTCTTCAAGAGTAATACTTGTCATGAAAAGTGCTTTCTCAAATTGGCCGTTCGAATTCGGCTTAAAACTGTAGGTCCCCTCCATTCCTGACAACAGTACTCGCACACAGGAGTGGTTGAGAGTTGTAAGTCACTAGGCCCTAGTTCTCAACGGACTGATGCGCCGCGCAATTTTTTTTTTGTAAGAATTTCATTGCTTATCTTTCTTTTTTAATGGATTTTTTTTCTTATAGGGACCTAAGGCCATTTTTACCAGCACAATACGTATTGTGGTTTGCTATAAGCTTTTAAATTAAAGTGAAAATTATTTTTTTGGTAAAATAAAAGAATTATAGTTTAAATATAAAACATTTTTAAAACACAGCTTGACAATAAATTATACAATTCTTTCAATGACCACTTGGTAGATGGTTTATATGGTTATTTGCAGAGAATCAAAAATGCAGAAAAATCATGGATTATACCGTTTTTCGGTTTACAACAGTACCAAGAAAGGTAAAGTCGCAGTTCACAGAAAGGCATACCTCTGCTTGAACCACTTTGGGAAATATTGAAAACTTATTTCCGATTTAATTTGTGAGTAGCTCAAACTGTGCGTTTGCTGAAATAAAGCACCCACAAATTTTGTTTGGTGTGCGCAAACTTTAGCAAAAAGTTCCTGATACTTTTATTCTTATGGAAAACGCAGATGGTCCCCTTCGTACATTGTGCATATATGTATTAGAATGTGATTGGAATGTTTCATTGCTTAATTTTGCTTTAAAAACAGTTATGGAAAAGAACACCATATGGCAGTACAGGAGAGCAAAACGCTTTCACTATTAATTAATGATGTCCCAATTCCTTTGAAAACAGAACAAAAATATCTTGGCATACAATACCAAAATAAAAAAACAGGTTGGGATGAGACACACACTGATAACTTCCCATCCCGTCTGTCGATTTGTCTTGCTTAAAAGTTTGTAGGTTTTCGTAGTGTGTTAAAAAAGTTATCAGTTGAATTGTTCTTAAAAGTTTCAAAATCATTACAATATTTTGCATATAACGAAATAGTTTTATTTCAAAATCTAGTTTCGTTAACGAGATCTTTAGTCGAAAACAAATTTTTACCAATTTTAGTAGCATTTCTTAAAAGTTTTTATTTATTATATAAACAAAAACAAATTGGATGAATAAAATTAATTTGAAGTCAATATCTTCTATTGTTCACGAGATATCGAAAACCGAACATCAATTTTTACCAAATTTCCGTACTATTTTTTGTAGATTTAATTTGTTTATGAAGAAACGGACTGTTGGATTTTTATAAAAAAAATTACTACATATATATCGAAAACAATATTTTGTGTGAGATAAAATAAGTATGAAGCCAATATTTTTAATTTTTGAAAAGCTATTTGAGTCAGAAGTAAATTTTTACCAAGTTTAAGTATTGTTTTTTTTTAGGTTTTTGTTTTTTGTAAGAAAAATGTCAATTCAATTTTTTCTTTAAATTTTACCAGGTGTTGGAACCGTTATTCTTTGTTGCACAAAATAGTTTTTGAGATAAAATCATTTTTGTTAATTTTAATTTTTTCCAAAACTATATTTGTTTGGTATCCCGATACCATTTATAATTTAAAATTTAATTGAAGACTCTAGCGTTATTGGTTCGTAAGATATTTAGGGTTAACCAACATTTTCACCTTTTTTTTAAAATTGTTATGGTAAAAAACCACCTTCTCAATTTTCTTGAGAGCCCTTTCTGCATTATTATCTGTATAACAAAATTTATTTGAAGTCGATATCTCCACTGGTTTTTGAGCTATGGATGACTCTATTGACCTTGAAACGTCGAGAAATGTCAAAATTTTCAATTCGACAAATCGGACCGATTACAATAACTTCCTATGAAAGTTAAAAATTTAATAAACATGCCAGAGTAGTATTGAATAAAGCCAAAATGGCTTCTGGTCTTCTTAAACAAGTTATAACATCAAGTTCAACTTCAAAGAAAACCAAACTTCTTATTTATAAAACGCTTATGAGACCTATAATTACTTATGCTTTCTGATATTGGTTTAGTATCTCGCCAACAGTAACAATTAAATTAGAAAACTTTGAACGAAAACTACATAGATCTAACCGCGGAAAATACAAAGGGCCAAATAAAAAATGGTATTCAAACTTAACTATATATAAAGAAAAATAATATCGAACCTCTTTTTATTTTATATGTTGAAATTATCAAAAACGAAATTAGGATTCCTCGCAAACCATCCGAACTCAATTATAAAAGATATTTGCGACAGAAACATTAATAAAAGTGTCCTCGAAAACCACTTTTACTTATAGCCAATAAACATAATTGAACCCAATATTTCAATCGTTATTTGAACGAATATCCAGTTCCAATTTAAAACTTCCTTTTAATGAGAAAGCTTCATTGCATGTTTTTAGAGGTTAGGGGTTAGTCTTAAGAAAAACCAAAAATGATCAAACATACATATATGCTTAAATACAGTGTAGACTTTTGTTTCCTAGTGAATTAAAAATTGATATGATAGCTGATTTTCAATAATTGATCTTTCTTGTTACAAATATAGTCTTTATTATATATTTAACTAAGAAAAGATGGTTATTTTCTGTTGTTGCATTTTAAGTTATGGTATCTTCTCTTAAACAAGATACTTCTTTATATATATTTCTTTTATCTATGTATAATTTTAGTTTGTAAGTAGTTTTAGTCATTAAATTAACTTTGGCCAGCTCGAGAAATAAAATGAATATATGTCGGGAGCAAACATAAGCGATAAATGTGAGAATTTATTATATAAATAATTAAAATGGAAAAATTAGTATACATGTACATATCATATGCATAAACTTAGCTTAACCAGATATAATTATTTAAGACGGTTATTAAGAATTAAAAAAAAAAATGAAACAATTGCTTTATTTTGCTTCTAACCCTCTTTTTTATTTTTATAAATGATCTTTTGTCTGAAATTTCTGGTCCACTTAATTCGCTGACCATAGTTCAGCCTTTTATATTCGCTTTTAGATTCATGTCCTAGTCCTTGGAAGGTTTACTATGAACAGCAGCGTATGATAAGCTCACTAAATTCAGATCTTGACAACATTGTCTAATGGGGAAACAAAAACCGTGTAGAATTTAATGCTTTGAAAACTCAATGCTGTTTACAATCACAAAAGCCTTACCCTCTCCCAAGGCTTGGACAGAATCGAAGAGAGCTATATAAAAAAGACAGGTGACCGTTTTTTAACTGAAACATTTATATTTCTTGAGCACCATCGAAGGTTTTCATGTTTATCATTATTTTATCAATAATAAACAATGTTTTAGTTAAATAGCCACTTGCTCCTCAAAAAATTCAACCTACCTCATTCAACCAGTTTAACCTGGATCCCAATTCCAAACGTTCTGTATTGGACAGAGATTCATTTTTTGTGAAATGCTTTACCGAACACAATAATTCCCAATCATTACAATATCCCGAAATTCAAAACCAATGTTCATCGTTTTTACCTGTCTATTATGGACTAGAGGCATATTGGGCCACTTTTTATATCTTTTCAAAAATAAGATTGAGAACAATGGTTTCGTCAGTTGGTGCTACAATTTTGACCAACCTTTTGCATACCAAAACATGTTTTCAGTCATTTTGTCGATGGCACTTTTCTTGGAAGACCTTGAAGGACCAATGTTGTGCCAACAATTCAAGAACTTAAGTCTAATATCATTTAAACATTGGAGTGACAGAATGCACTTCTGCAAAGCTTGCCCAGTCAGCTACTTGAACGGTGGCGGCACTGCGTTCCATAATTAATGAGAATGTTTATTCTTACCGTCGTAAATGAACAAAAATTTTTTAACGAAATATTGTATTTAATCCTTCCTTAAAATTAACTCATTTAATAAAACACACAATTTCATTTCATAAATATTTTTTTTTATTCACTTGTTTTTCTTGTATTAATTATATAAAAATTATTCTTTATTTATACAGCTTTCATTCCATACAAAATAAATAAATTGATCACACTGAATTTAAATAAATATAGTTCTTTTTTTTTTAGTTTAGTTCTTAATTATTATTGAAAAGTTAATGTATTTTTTTTTATAATATAATTCTAGTTGTAATTATTTTCTTAATTTTTATAATTTTATTTTAGTATAATTGTTTGTAAATAAGTATTTAGTTTTATTTTTCGTTAAAAATAAGTCGAATTTGTATGTATAAAATAAGAACAAACATATTATCATAATGATGTACATTATACAATTTAGTGCTAGGCTTTAGTATAAATATAATATTTTTTTTTTTTAATTTAAATTGAATTTATTGTTTTTTTGTTTTTTGTTAAATAGAGTTTTGTTTTAATTTGTAATAATTAATACTCGTATAACATCTTATTTATATAAACAATTTCTATACAATACAACTAATAAATTAATTGAATGAATCAAAATAAATGTGGGGCTCTTAACATTATTTTGACTCATTCAAAAAATGTGAATAGTAATAAAATAAATATAATTTTTGGATTTAAATACAAAATATTATATTAACGTTGTCACATTGTCAAGAAAAAAAAAACGTATCTCTATTTAACTAGACAGATAAAATTAAATGTTGTCAAAACTTTTCCTATTCGAGGTTGAAAGAGAACATTTGCAATCATCTTCTGTCGTAAATCAAAAATTCATAATAAACAATTCTAATTTAATTCTGATTTCAAGGAAGAGTTTGTATGCCATACAGTAAGACAATTTATGTCTAAGAGTGGGAAGAAAATGAATAAAAATTGTAGATCGAAAAAAGGCACACATAAAGTCATCTTTTAAAAATAATACTTTAACAATATTAAGATAAAATTTATTGATAAACAATAAATTTGAGATTTAACACTTTTAAAATTTAGGTAAAATTTATGGTCAAAATTAACGACATCACGCTCCACTCTTTGTGTAAAGTGCTTCAGACATACTTTTGCTCAATTTGCATGTGAAATCTTTTTCTCCTGGGTAAGGCCGACGACGAAGAGGACAAAGACCATTCCAAATAGTGTGAAATGGAACAAAACTGGTTAAAAAGCTAAAACTTTGTCATGCAACCCCAATTTGGCTGACTCTTTATTTTCGAGTTCATATACATATATAATAATTTATTTCGCCTGGGGGTTAGTGCAGATTTCCTACTTTAAACGTGAAAGGACTTTTTTGTTTCTTACTCTTTTGTCCATCCCAACAATGTGCAAGCATCAGGATATGGAGGGACATGGACATGGACATTGGCGATAAAATTTGTAACTACTCATCTGGAACAAATTACTTTTTTTTTTCAACACAAAGTGCTAAATCAAAAAGGCTCATATATATTTTACACACATAACACACACAAACACAAATATAAATGTGAGAAAAGAGGACTTTTTAGGTCCTTATTTTCTGCTCCTTGAATTATTATTATTATGCTTGTGTTATATGAAGTTAAAATAAATTTAGTTAAAAATAAAATCCTATTTTTTTAAAATTTATTGATTCCCATAATATATGTTGGAATGTTAAGGCAGAATAATATGTTGTCGATCGAAAATTAATGCTGGATGACATTATCAAGTCAACAGGAAACCGTTTGAGAAGACACAATTTATGGATTGCTTTTAAGTGGAATAGGGAAACAACTTTATATGAACCTTAGTTCAAGTGATTTAATGGACAATATGAAATATGTGCTAAAAGAGATTTAGGAAAGTTGAAAAAAAAAACATATATATTTATTTTGAGTAAATAAAGATAAAAACAAATGTATTTGGTTAAATGCTGATTTAAAAGTATTGCTTGAAAAACAAAATATTTATCAAAAAGTGCAAAACAAATAATTGAATTTACGTTTTAACAAAGTTAAAATTGAGAAAGTTTCAAAATCAAAAAACTAAAAGTGGATTGTATCTCCATTATGTCTGATTAATTTACCAAGACTTTCTACCTGAATCATAGATTGTTTTCTATGGAACTTGGAACTAAGGTGCTTATTAATTTCCATAGGAAGTTATTGTAATCGGTCCGATTTGTAGAATTGAAAATTTTGACGTTTCTCGACATTTCAAGGTCCCTACACTCGAAATAATTTTTTTTATGAGAGATGTCTGTGCGTGCTTGTGTACGTACGCTCGTACGTCCACACGTTAAATAAAAACTTAAAAAAAAAAAAACATTACTAAAAGTTGGTAAAAATTGATTTTTTACTCAAGTATCTTTTTAAAAACTAAAGATATTTGCTTCAAACTTATTTTATCTTATAAGAAATATTGTTTTCAATATTCGATAAAATTTTGAGAAAAATCAAATTGACAGTTTTTTGTACAAAAAATAAAAACCTTAAAAAAACAATACTAAAAGTTGGTAAAAATTTACTTTTGACTCAAATATCTTTTTTTTAATTTATGGTATTAGCGTCAAACTTTTTTCATCTATTAGAAAATATTGTTTTCGACACTCAGTCAAATTTTTATAAAAATCCGACACTCAGTTTTTTTTCATAAAAATTAAAATCTACAAAAATTGGTAAAAATTGATGTTCGGTTCTCAATATCTCGTGAAAAATGAAGGTATTGACTTCAAAATGATTTCATTCTGTGATAATTTTTTTTTTAGAAAATTCAATCTGTATTTGTTTATAAAAGAAATAAAAACTAATAAAAAATGCTACTAAAATTGGTGAAAATTGGTTTTCGACTAAAAATTTCGTTAACAAAAAAAAAATTGAAATCAAACTATTTCATCATATGCAAAATATTATTTTTAAGTATAAGTTCATTTTTAACTTCCCATAGGAAGTTATTGTAATGGGTCCGATTTGTCAAATTGAATATTTTGACATTTCTCGACGTTTCAAGGTCCCTAGAGTCGAAATAAAAGATTTTTAGAAAGATGTCTGTGCGTGCGTGTGTACGTACGTCCGTACGTCCGTACGTCCGTACGTTCGCGACGTTTTTTTCGTCGTCCATAGCTCAAGAACCAGGAGAGATATCGACTTCAAATAAATTTTGTTATACAGATAATAAGGCAGAAAGATGCAGAAAGGGCTCTCAAGAAAATTGCGTGGGTGGTTTTTTTACCATAGCAGTTTAAAAAAAAGGTGAAAATTTTGGTTAACCCTAAATATCTCATGAACCACTGACACTAGAGACTTGAATTAAATTTTATATTATATATTGCAACGCGATACAAAACAAGTATATTTTTGGAAAAAAATCCAACTAACGGTTTTTTTTATAAATCAAAAAAACTGAAAAAAAAAATTTGTCACTTCGAAAATTTTACGACTAAAATATGATTTCATCTCAAAAATAATTTTGTGCAACGAAGAATAAGGTTTTTGACATCTGAAAAAATTTTGAGAAAAATCGAATTGACAGTTTTTTTACAAAAAATAAAAACCTAAAAAAAAACTTAATAAAAGTTGGTAAAAATTGAATTTTGACTCAAATATCTTTTCAAAACTTTGAGATATTGGCTTTAAACTACTTTTATCTTTCAAAAAATATTGTTTTCAACATTCAGTAAAATTTTGAAAAAAATCGAATTGACAGTTTTTTTACAAAAAATTAAAAACCGAAAAAAAAATTTAACAAAAGTTGGTAAAAATTGATTTTCGACTCAAATATCTTTTCAAAAATTTGAGATTATGGCTTCCAACTAATTTTAACTTATAGGAAATATTGTTTTCAACATTAGGAAAAATTTTAAAAAAAATCGAATTGACAGTTTTTTTACAAAAAATAAAAACCTAAAAAAAAAAATGAATAAAAGTTGGTAAAAATTGATTTTCGGCTCAAATATCTTTTTAAAACTTTGAGATATTGGTTTCAAACTAATTTTATCTTATAAATAATATTGTTTTCAACATTCGGTAAAATTTTGATAAATGTTGGATTGACAGTTTTTTTTAAAAAAATAAAAACCTAAAAAAAAACAATACTAAAACTTGGTAAAAATTTACTTTCGACTCAAATAGCTTTTCAAAAATTAAAAATATTGGCTTCAAACTTATTTTATTTCACAGAAAATATTGTTTTTAATATTCAGTAATTTTTTTATAAAAATACAACAGTCCGTTTTTTCATAAAAAAATAAAACTTCTAAAAAATAGAACGCAAATTTGGTAAGAATTGATACATTTAGACAAACTTTTAAGCAAGACAAATCGATAGATGGGATGGGAAGTTATCAGTGTGGGTCGCATCCCAGCCTCTTTTTTAGAATAATTTAACCAACAACTTTTTGAACAAAACACGAAAAACTATAAATCTTTTAAGCAAGACTAATCGACAGGCGGGATGGGAAGTTTTCAGTATGGCTCGCATCCCAGTCTCTTTTATTTTGTTTGTATTGTATATTTTACACTCAGTAATATTTTCAGTCCTTTTTTGTTTTGTATAAAATATATGTCATTTTATTTATTCAATTAAATTAAATTAAATTAATAGTTCAATGTTTTTTTAGTAAAAAAAACTGAGTTTTGTTTAACCAAGTTTTTAAAAAAAATTTTACTTGGAATACACTTACAATTTGTGTTTTCCTTAAAACTGTACCTTAAATTATGAAAATAAAGTGCTGTTCCTTATCTTTTTTGTAATCTTTTTTAAGCTCGAGATAAACCAACTTGACAAAAATTCTTGTATTTCGAATTTCGTTTTCATTTTTCGTGACCAAGAAAAAAAGTGGAATTACCATATAGAACTGATTGTTTTTATTTTTTATTTAATATTTTGAAAATAGGGTTATTTTTATTAAACTTAATTTGTATTTTGTGATGAATATATAAAAAAAAATTGAACACCAAATTTAGTTCAGGAAAAATATGGTTGTAAGAAAAAGTGCTGAAAAGATTTTTGAAATTTCTTCATTATATTTTTTGGTTATAATTCTTTTTCTCCAGCTGTCATAATGTCATTATTTTATATTTTTCCAAAATCTGGGTGCGAGTCAAATCCGTTTTCAAAAATTCTGCCTTAAATTCATTGTCTTCAAATTTCTCTATTCAAAAAATTAAAAAAAAATGTTTGATGGTTATCATTTTCAGTGCTCTTTTTTGGATTCTGTCCATAAGACTCAAATCTGTTATAGGGACACCTGTCCAAATATTTTAGTAATATTCAAGTTCTTGGAAGATTAAAGACAAATTAGAAGGGATGAAAAATGTCTTGCATTGTAGGAGAAATTCCTATCGAAACTACCTCTTTAACTATCGAAGACCCGAGACTATCGAAGACCCGAATGTGTGGATTCCTCGTCGTTCGCAGTAGTTAATACTGGCTGACTGCACATTATGGCGTATTTTAACTTCAAATTGGAAGTTATTGTAATCGGTCCGATGTGTCGAATTGAAAATTTTGACATTTCTCGACGATTCAAGGTCCCTAGAGACGAAATAAAAGATTTTTAGAGAGATGTCTGTACGTGCGTGTGTACGTACGTTCGTACGTCTGTACGTTCGCGACGTTTTTTCGTCGTCCATAGCTCAAGAACCAGTAGAGATATCGACTTCAAATACATTTTTTTATACAGATAATAATGCAGAAAGATGCAGAAAGGACTCTCAAGAAAATTGAGAGGGTGGTTTTTTATCATACCAATTTGAAAAAAATGGTGAAAATGTTTGTGAACTCTAAATATCTCACGAACTAATTTTTTTATCATATATTGTAACGCGATGCTAAATAAATATATTTTTGGAAAAAAATCCAATGAACGGTCCTTTCATGAATCAAAAAAACTGAAAAAAAAATATTTATCACCTCAAATATTTTATGAACAAAAAATGATTTTATCTCTAAAACAATTTTGTGCAACGAAGAATAATGTTTTTAACATCTGGTAAGATTTTGAGTAAAACAGAATATACAGTTTTTTTTTATAAAACCTAAAAAACATTACTCAAAGTTGGTAAAAATTGATTTGATTGGTTTTCAATCAATAATCTCAAATATCTTTTCAAGAATTTGATATTATGGCTTCCAACTAATTTTATCTTATAAAAAATATTGTTTTCAACATTTAGTAAAATTTTGAGAAAAATCGAATCGATAGTTTTTTTTACAAAAAATAAAGACCTAACAAAAAAATTAATAAAAGTTGGTAAAAATTGATTTTCGACTCAAATATCTTTTCAAAACTTTGAGATATTGGCTTTAAACTAATTTCATCTTTTAGAAAATATTGTTGTTAAAATTCAGTAATATTGTGAAAAAAATCGAATTGACAGTTTTTTTTTACAAAAAATTAAAAACCTAAAAAAAATTAACTGAAGTTATTAAAAATTAATTTTCGACTTAAATATCTTTTCAAAAATTAAAAATATCGGCTTCGAACTTATTTTATCTCACAGAAAATATTTTTTTAATTTTTTATAAAATCTAACAGTCAGTTTTTTTTCAAAAAAATTAAAATCTACACAAAAAATTGATAAAAATCGATGTTCGGTTTTTGATATCTCGTGAATAATAGAAGACATTCACTTCAAGTTAATTTCATTCATCCAATTTGTATTTGTTAATATAAGAAATGAAAAGTTTTAAGAAATGCTACTAAAATTGGTAATAATTGGTTTTGGACTAAAAATCTCGTAAACTAAAATAGATTTTGAAATAAAACTATGTCAGCATATGCAAAATATTGTTGGTAATTTAAAAATTTTGTTTAAATAACTCAACTGACAACTTTTTTTAACAAAAGACGATAAACCTACAAACCTTTTAAGCAAGACAAATTGACAGACGGGTTGGGAAGTTATCAGTGTGGGTCGTATCCTAGCCTCTTTTTATAAATTACTTCGTGCACACATTTTGGAATATTTTAATAAGATTTTTAAACATCATCAAAGTTTTGCAAAGCGATTTCAAACTATTTCTTCAATAACTCCTGAAACTTTTATTACCTAATTTTATGTGGATAAATTTGGAAGTGCAAAATTTTATACAAAATAAGACCTATAAATGAAATTATTTATAATTTTATTTTCCAATTTAGTGGTGGAAAAAAAATGTATCGCGATTTTTGTGTGAAAAGCTTAGCGTTTTTCGCTAACTAATTAATCACAAATGAATTATCATCGTATATCAAATAGTTTACAGAACTGCTAACCTGCTCCCTCTTGCTGTTCAATTCTTTGTGTTCAAAAGATATTAAACAAGGTTTTTGAATTGACTCTAATCACTTGAATTGTGAAATCACTAAAAGTTGTTATTATTCGAAATTTCCATAATTTCTGTTAGAACTCCACTTGTAACTTTTCTGCTTACTTACACTACTCGTACCACATGTTCTGCAAATTATCATTTTAAATAACATAATCAGCACTCGCGCTGTTGCCGACAAACGAAAAATACTGAAAAGATTCTTAGCCTTCTACGAGTAGCTATTGTAGGAGATTTCTTTTCATAATGACATCGGCTTGCGACTTTATTATAACTCTCGTTAACCTCATTTAGTAATATGATGTTATTTTTTAATATTGTACAACTTTCAATAACATTCTTTGGTTCTTTCAGAAATTTCTTTGAAGGGAAGCAAAATTTTGCAAAGCCAAAAGTAAAAGCATAAGCGTGCATATAATTATGTAGAATCATTTGTCCCTTGAACCCTGCTTTTTGGGTGCGTGGATTATATCGATTCATGTTATTCATTCACTATGGTTGAGTTCTAAAAATTACAACCATTATGTTTCTTACAAATTGTAACATTCTTGAAAACATCAATTTTCAAAATTTTACACTGATTTAGGGGCTTAGTTATGTGAGTAATTGAACATATTTCCTGTTTGTTGTTATAATCAAGATGAATACAAATTTCTTTTTTATCATGAAAAATATAATTAAATAGTAAGACATGAAAACTTACGAACATTGAATGTGCCCGCAATTGCTTTTATTTGTCTATCTTGTTATTATTATTGTTTGGCTTTTGCAATTGACCAATCAAGTCTTTTCAGTTAGATAGCTGATGAATTGTTATTTCGAATAAATAATATTATTTAAGTTTAAATCTTGAATTTTTAGCACAGGGAACAAAGTTACACATTTAAAAAAAGAAGCACGAAAATATGTTTAATGTTTATTGAACAGTAGTTTTAAATTCTGTTTTTGAAATGTAGCCAAACATTATTTCATTTATTAAAAATATGTTAATTTTGTAGAGCAACCGCTTGTCGGTACAGACAGGACCAAAGCAAAAATTTAATTAAAAGGATTATTTTAAAATATAATTATAGGTATTTTCTTACAGAAGGCAAATATTTAACCATTCCATTATTTGTGTTGTCTGTTTTTTCCGGAAATTATAAATGAAAAGAAAATTTCATTGTTAAAAGTATTCAAAATATTTTATGCAGGCTACACGAGTAGCCTTTAATCATTACGGAACACAATGATGTAATTTCATTAAACATTTAATACTCGTATATGGACCGCGTTGATTTTAGTGACGATCTGTGGTGAACACGTAGTGCACATAATAATTCTGAAAGTCTAAATTTTATTACCTCTATGATACTAAAACAATCAATTTGTTATTCAGCACGTGGATGCTACATAAATGTTTATTGTACCAACAACTATGCAATGTGATGCTATAAAAATAAACAATTAACAGTATCAAAATCTAAAATAATTAAAACTGAATAAAATTAAAAAAAAAAAATAATTCAAAAATAGAAACATGCACAGCATATAGTAGTTTATTTCAATAAAATAATACACGGAATATTCATATGACTATATGCATGAATATAAATTTTATTTGACACAATTAGAACAATTCGTGCGCGTTGAACGCAACAGAAACAGCCTTTGGCATTCTTTTGAATCTACATTGTACGTATAGAATTTTCACACAAATTAAGAATAAGGTGAAGCTATGTATATGTTTTTCTTTTTTTGTATGTATGACAAAATATATAAAAGGCACGTTTCTCACGCATTGGAATTTTATTAATTCACAATTTCCATGCAAAATTGGTTCACATTGTTAAAAAACATGGTTCTTCGTATTACAACATGGCACAGAGGGCACATACATAGTATTACAATATTCACCTTCTATACCAAATGCCAGCATTGATTCATTTTATTCATTTGTGCAGGTAGACGAATAGAATTTATAATAAATGTAACAAGAACAATATTTTGAATACCAAATATGAAAAAATGTAGGAAGCTTAAAAAATATATATAATATTTGATTTTGTTTTTTTAAGGATTGGGTGGAAAAGAAGAAAAATTCTTTGGAAAAATTAATTTTAACTTCAATTTAGCCGCTAAAAATTTTTAGAATTTCAGAACACGCAATCAATTTTCACCTCAGGGACGGTGACTTTGAAAGCATTCCGTTCAAGCAACAGACAAAAATATATTCGATGTATTTAAATTTTAAATAATTTGTAAAAATGAAAATATAGAGAGACACCTAAAATATAATCTTTCATAATTTGTATGTGATAAATTTTGTGATGATTTTTTGAGTTTATCAAAATCCTTGAAATAGAAAATTGATATATTTTCCTTATCATGACTTGGTCACGTGATAATGGTTCTAGGTGTTCAGGAAGGTACAATTTTACAGCATTTTATGAAAATAAAAACATTATGACATTTAATTTACCAGCTAGGCAGACAAAAGTTCTTAAAATATAAAATAATATTTGAAAATAGTACGTATACGCCGTAGTGTACAACAAATGGTAATTTGTCCTTTTACGTCGTGATTGATGTTTTTGTGTTTGTTGTGGGGTTAAATAGTTCATTATATTTATTTGTAGCTACTACAGAATGTAATTCGAACTCAACACACATTTTTTTTTTAAATTTGTATAATAAGCAAATACTCAAGGGGATATGACTACCCTTATTATGTAAAGACGCAGTGTGATCACTAGGAAAGGGAGAGAGAATTTAAAAGGAGGTGTCGTTGCACATTGGTTTTAATTTCCTGAATATTGCAATGAATGGGAAAGACAGAGTGTGGTAAGACATTCCATATTCGCGTAGTACGGCTAAAGAACGAATCTCTGTTTTTGACAGTACGGCCGAAGTTGGACTGATGAACATTCCTTGAAGCTCGAGTATTACGGTTGAACTGTTTAAGGGGAGAAATGCAGCTGGCTATTTCACTAGAGCATACACTGTTAAAATAACGGTAAAAAAGGGTGAAACAATACACCTTACGACGATGTTCCAGCGAAGTAAATGAACTTATGATGATATTATCACCTATAAATTTAAATGCTCTACGTTCAATACTATCCAAGAGGCTTAAGTAAGTTGCAGGAGCACCAGCCCAGAGATGGGAGTTATACTCAAGCTTTGGACGTATATAAGTCTTGTAGATAACGGCCAGATCAGAAGGGGAGAAAAACTTCTTGCATTGCCTCAGAAAACCCAAACATCTCGTTCCACAAGAAGTGGTTGGTGTCACTCGGTGTCACACATACAGAGAATGTCAAGATGTTCAGTCTCATTGATGCAAGTGCCATCCATGGATAATGGCAAGAGGCTTATATCTCGCCTTAACGATACAAGACAGCATTGGGGTTTCGAAGCATTAAATTCCACGCGGTTTTTTAATCCCCATTCTACAATGCTGTTTAGGGCGGAATTTAATGAGCTTATCATATGTTGTTGTTGAAGTTCCAAATCCGAAGAAAAGGGATGTAATTCTGAAAGCGAATATGAAACGCTAAGAGTACTATCGTCAGCGAAACAATGTATTGGATAAGAAGTTGCAGACAGGAGATCATTAATAAAAATGAGAAAAAGTTTTGGAGATAGAACAGAGCCCTGGGGTACACCAGCATTTATTTTATGGACTTCAGGCTTGAATTCGTCCAATACTACTTGTATTGAACGATTCGAAAGGTAATTACTAATCCAATGAAGCACTAAATCATGAAAACCGAAAACACGCATTTTCGATAAGAGAGCCTGATGCCAAACCCTATCAAATGCTTTTGAAATATCAAGTGCAATAACCTTACTTTCTCCAAAACGATGTAAAGATTTGTTCCACTGTTCGGTGAGATGAACCATGAGATCACCAGTGGACATATTGCTTCGAAAGCCGTATTGTCGGTCATTAAGAAGCTTTCGACCTTCAAGATATTTCTTGAGCTGATAATTAATCAGCGGCGTTTCCATGACCTTGGAAAGAAGGGAAGTAAGTGCAATCGGTCGTTAATTAGAGGGTGAAGAAGATTCGCCTTTTTTGGGAATGGGATGAACAAATGCTTTTTTCCATCTGCTCGGAACAAGGCCTGAGGAGTAGGACAGATGAAAAAGTTTACGCAGTGGTTTTGCCAGCGTTGAAGAACACCTCTTCAGAACAATAAAAAATAAATAAATTGGGTGGCGCAACAGTCCGTTGAGAACTAGGGCCTAGTGACTTACTACTCTCAACCATTCCTGTGTGCGAGTACTGTTTAGATGGCATAGGCAGGGATCGAACCCAAGACCTCTGGCATGACATTCCAACGCACTTACTATCATGCCGCGGGTACTTCAGAATAATACCGGGGATAAATTTAGGATTTATGTGTGTTTAGATCTCTAAGGACTTTTGCCACAGTATGAGTGCGAACAAAGATTGGTCCCATAGAATCACTAACTCGCAGTACAGGTGGAGTACACTCACTGGCAGTGTAGAATTGGCGGTAAACTGCCTAGCAAAGAGATCAGCTTTCTCTAAAGAGCCAACAAAAGGAGTGTCATTGACAACCAGGGTAGAAACCAAAAATTTGTACTGCCTCTGTAACACTGCAGTACTTTTTTCCGTAATTTTTGGTCATGTATAAATTTTGTCCATTGAACCGTTGAATATGGGCAGGCCTCCCTGGTTTTTTTGAAATATGTGCGGCTTTCCTAAGTAGGATTGGCTTTATTGCAACGAAAACTTACTTCTTTGACCCTAATTACCTCTTTACAGCTCGCATCAAACCATGCGTTTTCCTTAGATCTGATGCTTTAAACCCTAACCACACATTTTTGTCTGACTTCGACGACTGACTTTAAAACGTTTTCTGCTTGAATGAAGAAACACTCTTTAAAACGATAAAAAAAATTCAATCATAGCTGTCATGCAGAATTTTAAAAGCTTGATTTTATTTTTTAAACTGAATTTTGAAAAGTAGAGTAACGAAAAAGAAAGAAAACAACTAGAACTATGTACATATGTAAACAAAAATTTCTAATGCAAAATTAGTTTGATAAGAATAAAATTCAAATTTTATTTGAAAAAGCGGTGTCAAACGTTTTTAAACGCTCTTAAGGGATATTCAAGAAAATGCATTTGTCAAGACCTATTCATACAAAAAACAATTGATTTTCTTCAAAAACAGCTCCAACTATGTATTACAATTCAAATTTGTATGTTTCCTTGATAAATTTCATTCAGCTCAAAAAATAAATGTACCTACATACATACATTTAAAAAAAAAATTAAATAATTTTTCTTTAAAAATTTAAGCTGTAAAAAATCAATTTTCTGAAATTTGTGCATATTGAAATTTTTAGTCTAAGAAAAATGTATTTCTATGGAAAAAAAACATTATTTAAGACTCTCACTATTTTCAATCCCCTGACCTATACAAATAAATAGACCCAGTTCTGTGTGACTTAAATAAACTCAATGATTAAAAACAATATGAATTCCTCACGTACTAATCCTCCATTTTTGAACAAAGTGTCCAAGTAAATATTTTTTTAGATTGGGTCTACCTACACTGTTAATATAACGATGTATTAATTCGTTTTAAACGGGTTTTGGAAGCATTTAAAAGTTATTAAAACTTAGAAGACAAGATCTGTTTGGACTGTGACAACATTTTAAAATCTAGTTTTTTTTTTTTAACTTTAATATATTTACAAGAAAATAATAAAAAAAATCAATAAGCTAACCCCTTTCAAAGCGATAAATTTAAATTGTAAATTTATAAAGTTAGTCCTTAGCTATTCAATTAAAATATTATATTAAGGATTCCGGAGGAAGGACCCTTATAAAATTTAACAATTTTCTCTTTTAATAAAATTCCTTGTCAGATAAATAATTTTCTTATTTTACTAAAACTTAAGCTCTATAGTAGTGTATTTGTTGTTGTTTCTTTTTTATATAATTTTAATTCTATAAAGTTTATAAAATTTATAATAGATTTTTTTTGTTTGTATTTATTTATAAATGACATACCGCATTCGTATCACATCCCAGGTATTTATAAATTTGTTTTATTTTGTTTGTTTTTTTTTTTTTTATTTATAAAATATAAATGTTTATATCTTAACCTTAACTTTTCTATATTACAATTTTGTCGTTAATTTTTAAATAAAATATATTCATATATATTTTTTTAAATAATTATTAATGCTTAAAAATAATATATATAAGTTATTTTTATAGCGTTAAGTATGTAGTTATGAAACCCAAGAGATTTACAATGATTTATTCTAATTTTAATTTACAAATAAAATTAATTTATAATAATAATAAAAAAAATGTATGTATTTAGTAAAAATTTAGCGTTGCTAACCTACAATAAGGAACATTCTGGTTTCGTTGTATTCTGATACTGTTGCTGCTGTTGTTTCTCATTCGGATGCTGATGTTGTGAATTTCTTTTAATCAGATTGCATAGAATGCATTCTAAAATTGTAAATTTCGATGCAGACGACTTTTGACTCCTTGTATCCTCGAGGTAGCAACAATGCTCTTTATGCTACACATGTGATACTTGCGTTTGTGTATGACCATTATTATCACGACCAATATCCGTTCGACCAATATCATCGTCCTGGGCGACCGGAAGCCATTTGTCGAGGAATTTCGGACGAAATAGCAAAACAAATGTTGTACGAAATTGACGGCTCATGGCACAATAAAGGATAAAGTTTATACCGGAATTAATTAAGGCCAAAATGTCCATAACTTCACCTGATTGGGAAAAAAGAACAGAAGAGAACAAAAAGGGATTTTGTTATTTATTATGAAATATTTTTTGATGTGAATTTTGTTGAACTGAAAAAATTAGCATTAAACATATATGTTTGAAAACCCACGGGATTTTTTTTAATATGATATTAAACAATTATCCTTTCACCGCTTTCAAATGCTTTATTGTGAAACAAAGCTTTGTTTGAAATAAAAAAAAGTTCTTATTTTTATTAACTTTTAATTTTATTTTATTTATTAATTAAGTTTGAACAAATAAGTAAATAACTGTTTGCAAATGAACAACGTTAAAATAATATGATAATTTAAAAAGGATCTTTAATGTTTAAAAATTTGAAACAACCCACAAATAATATGACCTTTTCGAAACCCCCCTAAACTCACACTCAAATTGTTTGAGAAACATTTAAAAGGTAAAAGACGAATTATTTTTCCGGTAAAGTGGTAAATATTTTATTTTTTAAGGTATTCCAAATAAATTGGTTTCCAACTTGTTTACTTCAGCTTTAAAGTCAAGGTTGTCAGGTCTCTTTGTTCAATTTTGTCTGTGGTATATTTTTTGTGTCTATTTTGGGATATCTGATGAGCAGAATTCACCCGGATGCGATTTAATTAAAAAATCGTTTCAATAATCGTACGGAAGGAATGAAAGCACACAAATTTAATTTTATTTTTTTTAAAGTGAATAAAAGAATAAATAAAATGTAGAATATACGAATATAAAAGATAACGCAAACGGAAACACTTTTAAATAATAAAAAGTTCTTTGGATACGCCTGGTGGTTTTGTTTGGCACTAATTAATTTAATTATTTGCATGTGCTGTATTAACACAAAAAAACTACATTTAATCTGTGCATACACCAAGCATTGTTTTCTTATTTTCTTCGAATTAATGCGTATTGAAAAAGTTTCTACGAAATACCTTAATGCATAACGTGATGTATGAATAATTTTTTGAAAAATGTATAAAGAATGCAGTAAATGATGTGTTAGTTTTGATAAATTTATGGTGGTTTCAATTTTAACAGAAAAAAGAGATACAACTTATAGTTCCCAACGAACCGATGAAGGTTTTTCTTTTTAATGAGACTTGAACAATATTTTTTGTAAAAGAAAACTACAGTAGAATCAAATCAGTGAATTGGAGAAGTTACGTTAGATAAATCATTTTTCATTTATTCTTCTTCCAATTTGTGTTTTTGTTTTGTTTGAAAAAGAGACAATACCAAATAGGAATTTCCTTGAATTTGGTAGTTTGTACACAACCATATTTGTTTACCTTCCGGGAACTTTATGTAGCTCTAAGGCTTTATCCTTAGGAGAAAATAAAACACTGTGGAAGAATTTAATTCTAAGAATTCTGAGTTTTTTTTTTTTAAAGATTTCTATATCTTTGTGAGTTTTGGAAATGGCACTCAAAACATGAGTTTCCCTTTAAATTTTTGACATACATATGTGTAAATACAGATTGTAAGTCGAGTTTTTAAAGCTGCGTTTGTCACATTGGCGGTGGACATTTTAACTGTGCTCTTTTCAATGGTATCTGATATAAATGCGGATTTGTTTTATTAAGAAGAAATACTTTTGGGATAAGAAATACAAAAAAAATACTGTTTTAAAACAAACAATGATTCCACAGAGTAAATTATTAAATTTAATTATTTTTAAATACATAAGTAATAAACACCTACATACATCTTTAAAAACCCTCAAAAATGATTCAACAAAACAAACAAATGGATTCCTTTACGAGTAGGTGTATAGAGGTGTATTGTCTAGTAAATAATGAAAAGAAAATATTTTGATTCTTCAAGACTTTCTTCGTATTTCCCTTAATAACACCAACAAAAAATGATAAGTATTTCATTGTAAGGATTTTAATTGAAACAAAATACTTATACAAGTGTATTTTTGTATTCTTATAAAAATGTAGACATAAAGTAAATAAAACAAATAAAATGTTTTCGTTAATAAATGAAAATAGTATATCTGTAGGAGGTAACCCAAGCTCACATACTGCCATCATATTGTTTCATTGTATCCTTTTAAAAAATTCAACACAATGTTAACTTTTAAAAATAAATTGCGATTGATATAAATACATTTTGTTAGGGTTTAAAGCAATAAGAGAGGCAAGCTTTTGAGATTAAAATTCCAAATGAATATAAACCTGCAATATTCCTTTGTAATGCATAGTCAAAGGAAATAGATGTTGGACTAAATTTTTAGGCCCAATGCGTTTAATAATGAATTTTGTTTCAAATATTTTTAAACTCGTCGAAGTGAAAATGTTCAAAAACATAGAACATGATTATATCGTCGTAAAATTCAAAATTAATATTTTCAACGAGATAAATTTTAATAACAAAATTCTCAATGTTGTACAAATCCTACTTTTAAGTTAAGCAAACAATTTGTATCAGCTTGGGACGTTAATCTTTCAAACGACAAGACGATATGAAATTTTTGGATGCTGACTCAGACCTTAAACTTACCTTAGGAGCTATTTTCCTCAATTGATTCGTATAGGTACTACGAAAAAAGCAAGATTTTTAGCAAATTTTTGAACAAAAAAACTCTGCTGCAAATAGTATTATGTTCCAGTTAACTGAAACGTACATATATAAAAATACATGAAATTTAAAAATATACTAAAAAAAAAAAGTTGTAAATATTAAACTTCGAAACAGTGAACTGGGTGTATACGTAATATTTTTTTAATATCATTTAATTAAGAAAACTTTTTCTACGTTATTAACTTCCCGCAGGAAGTTATTGTAATGGGTCCGATTTGTCAAATTGAAAATAATGACATTTCTCGACGTTTCAAGGTCCTTAGAGTCGAAATAAAAGATTTTTAGAAAGATGTATGTGCGTGCGTGTGTACGTACATACGTTCGTACAAACGGGACCAAGTCCCCTGTTAGTGACGAAGGTTGAGCTTCAGCTCATCTTTAACTCAATAAGAAATAAAAAGTCAGCAGGTGTCGATGGTATATCCAACGTTGTACTAAGACATTTACCGATGGAGGCAATTGACATTTACACCACACTCTTCAATAATGCACTCAATAATGCATATTATCCAGTGCATTGGAAGACCGCTGTGGTTCATCCTCTCCCGAAAAAGGGAAAGGACAACTCCAACCCGTCAAATCTTCGGTCGATAAGTCTTCTTCCGAGCATCAGCAAAGTTTTCGAAAAGATCATCAATAGGGCTCTGACTAAGTGGGCTGCGGACAACAAAATAATTCCGGATAAACAGTTCGGGTTCAAGGCTGGTCATGACACAATTCATGCTGCGTCTAAACTCGTTTCTGATATCCAATGGAATAAAACAAAACAACAATGCACAGGTGCTGTTCTGGTTGATTTGGAAAAGGCCTTTGACACCGTATGGTTAGAGGGTCTTTACCTAAAACTGAGCAGGCTTGGCATAAGCAAGCCATTGTTGTATATACTTTATGATATGCTTAACGGTAGAAAGTTTGTTGTCAAAAGTGGCAATGTAACTTCTACCACAACATTCTTAATTAAAAATGGTCTTCAACAGGGAGCAGTGAATTCGCCGATTCTCTTCAGCATTTACACCAGCGATCTGATAGGTAGTCTTACAAAGGCAATTGCGTACGCCGACGATCTTATTGCGTACAGAACGGCCCGAAAGGTTGAGGTTATTAGAATTCTCTTGCAGCGTGATTTCGACAAGATTCAGCGATATTGCGACGACTGGAAACTGAAAATAAATGTCCAGAAGTCGGAGACAATTCTGTTCCGGACTCCGTTGGCTAGGGCCACGAGGGATACGCGCAAGAATTGGCGCAAGATGGTTATCGTTGATCTTCACGGGCAGCGATTAGCGAGCAAAAGTGTAGTGAAGTACCTCGGTATCTGGTTAGATCAGTATTTATATTTCGACAGACATATAAATGCTGCTCTAACCAGGGCCAGAGGAGCCTTCGCTCTGACGAAACGGCTGTTTTTTAGCAGTCGGCTTGACCCCAGAGTGAAGGTAATTTGCTACATGGCCCTCATACGGCCGATGATCGTTTATGGTTGTCCTGTGTGGTTCAACGTTGCCCCTTCCCAGATGGAGAAGTTTCGGGTGTTCGAGCGGCAGTGTTTACGACGCTGTACCGGCTTATATCGAACAGCCGAATCTTCTTACGTGCACTACTTTTCCAACGAGGTCCTATACAACGGGGCTCGAATCAACAGAATTGACAATTTCGTGATAAAACTCGTTCGAGGTCACATTGCAAGAGCTATGTCTTCGACCAACAATTTAATTTTCGGGGCGTTCTATCCGAACGACGAGTATTTTGAAAGTGCACGCTTGAGCGGCTTCATTCCACCAGAGGCATTCCTCTTTTTAGATAGATGCGGTCTGATACAGGATAGATTGGCAGTTCCGCTAATCTACCACGTCAGACGACGAACCGTGGATAGGCGACTCCTGTACAATCGGGACGTCGTGGCACAAGACGGAGCAGAGCTCCTTCGGTTCAGTAGGGCTGTGTCCGAAAGGGACCGAACTGATAGGGTGAAGCAGGAGAGCCAGTTTTGGTGGCTTCAATGTGCACTTGATAGTGAGTAGTCGGATTAGGTTTTAAGCCTTGGCCGGCTTACATACTTGTTTTATAGTTTTAGGGTTTAGTTTTAAGTAGAATAGGCATGGTGGCAAAAAAAAAAAAAAAAAATACAAAAAAAAATACAAAAAAAAATACAAAAAAATATAAAAAACACAAAAAAAAAAAAAAAAAAAATTAAAAAAAAACATGGAATAGTCAAAAAAAAAAGACAAAATATGAAAAACAAAACACGTTAGATAGTTAGATTTGCTGCTGTGGTTGTTCTAGTTTTAAGTAGGTTATAGGTAGAATAGGTAGTTTTAGTTAGCTTTAAGTTTTATATTAAGGACCTTATTTTAAGTAGTTTATAAGTAAAAATAAAAAAGGATATTGACATTAGTTTTTTCTAAATTTTCTAATGAATACAAAAATAAATAAAATTGAATTGAAGTTAAATAGATCTTAGGGCCGAAAGGCATTAGTATTAAGTGTTATAGTTTAACTTAGAGTGTCCGTATGGGACCAGTAAGTTAGTTGTAAGTTATGGTTAATTAGGCTAGTTTTATGAATTTTTGTCTAGCTTTAAGATAGTCTTAAGAATGAATTAATAAAAATGAATTTTGAAAAAAAAAAAAAAAAAACATACGTTCGTACGTCCGTACGTCTGTCCGTTCGCGACGTTTTTTCGTCTTCCATAGCGCAAGAACCAGAAGAGATATCGACTTCAAATAAATTTTGTTATACAGATAATAAGGCAGAAAGATGCAGAAAGAGCTCTCAAGAAAATTGAGAAGGTGGTTTTTTTACCATAGCAGTTTAAAAAAAATAATATAATAAAAATAATATTCAAAATTTTAAGACCAATGTGCACCGGTATCTCCTCTTAAATCCTTTCCTATTTTCCTAATACTCGCACTGTGTTTAACCGTAAACGTGTTAAGGGTATTAATATCCCTTTGAGTGCCTGTACTTTATATAAAAAAAAAAAAAAAAGGTGAAAATGTTGGTTAACCCTAAATATCTCATGAACCAATGACGCTAGAGACTTGAATTAAATTTTATATAATATATTGTAAAGTAATACCAAACAAGTATATTTTTTGAAAAAAATCCAATAAACGTTTTTTTTTTTATAAATAAAAAAAAAATTAAAAAAAAAATTTGTCACCTCGAAAATTTTACGACTAAAATATGATTTCATCTCTAAAGCAATTTTGTGCAACGAAGAATAGTGTTTTTGACATCTGATAAAATTTTTAGAAAAATGCAATTGACAGTTTTTTTTATAAAAATAAAAACAAAAAAAAACATTACTCAAAGTTGGTAAAAATTGATTTTCGACTCAAATATCTTTTCAAAACTTTGAGATATTGGCTTTAAACTACTTTTATCTTTCAAAAAATATTGTTGTCAACATTCTGAAAAATTTTCAAAAAATCGAATTCACAGTTTATGTACAAAAAATTAAAAACCGAAAAAAAATGTATAAAAGGTGGTAAAAATTGATTTTGATTCAAATATCTTTTCAAAACTTTGAGATATTGGCTTTAAGCTACTTTAACCTTTAAAAAAATATTGTTTTCAACATTCAGTAAAATTTTGAAAAAAATCGAATTGACAGTTTTTGTACAAAAAATTAAAAACCTAAAAGAAATTTAACAAAAGTTGGTAAAAATTGATTTTCGACTCAATAATCTTTTCAAAAATTTGAGATAATGGCCTCTTACTAATTTTAACTTATAAGAAATATTGTTTTCTACATTCGGTTAAATTTTGAGAAAAATCGAATCGAAAAACCTAAAAAAAAACAATACTAAAACTTGGTAAAAATTTACTTTCGACTCAAAAAGCTTTTCAAAAATTAAAAGTATTTGCTTCAAACTTATTTTATTTCACAGAAAATATTGTTTTCGATATTCAGTAATTTTTTTTATAAAAATCCAAAAGTCCGTTTTTTCATAAAAAAAAATCTACAAAAAATAGTACGCAAATTTTGTAAAAATTGATACATATAGACAAACTTTTAAGGAAGACAAATCGACAGAAGGGATGGGAAGTTATCAGTGTGGGTCGCATCCCAGCCTCTTTTTTTTAATAGTCTAATACTGGGTTTTCTCATCCGAGCTTGTCAATTGTGTTCTTTTTCCAGAACTTTTGTTCGCTTTGCGATATCAAACATAGATCAATAAAAAATTAAAAAAAAGAACATAAATCGAATTAATCTCAAAAAAAGTCACTGGCTGCATTTTGGACAGCCAAAAATTAAGGGATATTTAAAAAAATGTTTTATATAACATTATGGGGACAAGGAAAAATTCAGCAATGGAATTGTTAAAAAAACAACTTTTTAAGGATTCAAAGGCTAAAATATATTATATTATTAGGAATTGGTATGGATTTAAAGTAATCTCCAAATAACTTGTATTAATAGAAAGAACCATTTACAACATAAAAGAGGCAATAAGTGGGTCCATATCCAGGAGAGTCTAGAAAAGACTTTCAAAACCTTGTTTATTCGAGGAAAATATTTGCATTTTATTCCCGGAAACGTTAAATACCTCAAATCAGATATTGTGGCAAAAGTAAAACAAAAGGTGGGCAAGTTACCTTGCAAGTTATATATAGCACATTCTCTGGTTTGTGCTGTTTAAGCTGGAGAGTTGGAGTAGATTCACTTGCTTAGAGCATTATGGTATTTAAACTGGATAACGTTAGCCCACGATCAGGATAGGTGGAGGTTCTTGTCGAAGAAGACCATGACTTGACCTTCGTTTTCAATTCAATATATATTTTCATCAACGATGCGAGGCAATCCAATTCTCTAACTTCAAATTGTTGCACAGTGGTTGGACACCTCCCATTTACCTCCTAACCAAAAATTTAAATATAAAATAAGTCCTTTTGTCTGCCAAAACAAATGTTAAAATATCAAAACACAATAATTATGGTCTTAAACATAGAATAGTTAAGCATGCTTTGAAGAATAAAATTACGGATTTCAAGCACGCTTGGGTCCTGTACTCAAAACACGAACACCTCTGTAGGTAATTATTCCTCCCTATCCCTCTTTTTTTACTCATAGAATGTTAAACAACCTATTTATAACTACAACAAATTAGTTTTTTCTACAAGATTAAACAATTTTACCTCACTAAAGCATTCAAATCCTTCGTAATAAAGATTTTTTATCAAACTGATATCTGATTTCCTTATGCTATTTTTTGTTTCCATACAAAACTAAATTTACCCTTTTCTCCTTAATTGACAAAATAAATATTCATTTGTATGTATAGTCATGATATAAGGTGCTAAGCCTTACCTTCTATACATTGTACTTCATAAATTTGAAGGGATTTTTGTTGGATATTATTTCTCGTCGTTCAAAGCAAAATTGTTCCTGTTATTTTAATATTAATAATAAAATCCTAACAAATATAAGAAACAAGTACAACACGTGTTGCGTGTACATTTAAGATTCATATCTTCAAAGCTTATAGTGATTTACGAAAACTAAACCCTAAAAACTAAAAAAGAACAACGAAAGAGTTTCTATTACGATTGCTTTACAGTTTCTTTATGGTTTACCAGGGCGGGCGGTTCATACTAATCAACTACATTTGCATGAATATGAGGAAAGTTACAAAAACCACCTTTTAGTGGTTTCTCACACTTTCATAAATGAAAATCATTTACGTAATAAGTTTACTTTACATGGTTGACAGTTATTTTAAACGTAAACTTATGACAAAGAATGCGGTTGGAGCAAATGGCGGAGGAGCTGTAAATGTCACTATTTTTATATAGAAATGTTACCACTTTACAACTACACCACAAAATCATCCGACATTTAATTCGTAACATGTGGCTAAATAAAGTGTTTATCTGTTGATGCTAAAAATAATATAATAAAAAAACAAATGTCTAGAGAAGATGACTATAATTAGTTAACCGCAGAGTCAAAATTTGGATTAACTTAATTAATAAGGTTAGAAATTTTATTTTGATTCAAGAAATAGATTCGTGATTTGAACTTAATTTGTGGTAGTCTACTATAACTAGTATTTAAAAATTATATTGAAATCTTTCAATTGGTTCTTAAAAACACTTAAATATGGTTTTCCAATAAGAGGTTTCATCTATTAAAAAATCGAAAAAAAGGTGACAATTTTGGTTTACCCAAAATATCTCACGAGCCAGTAACGCTAGCGAGTTGAATTAAATTTTGTAATGTATATTGTAACGTGATACCAAACTAGTATATTCTTGAAAAAATTCCAACTAACGGTTTTTTTATAAATTAAAAAAACTACAAAGAAGTATTTGTCCGCTTAAATATTTTACGAACAAAAAATGATTTTATCTCCAAAATAATTTTGAAAGAATAACGTTTTCAACATCTGGTAAAATTTTGAGCAAAATCGAATTGACAGTTTTTTTAATAAAAATAAAAACTTAAAAAAAACATTACTCAAAGTTGGTAAAAATTGATTTCCGACTCAAATATCTTTTCAAAAATTTGAGATCATGACTTTCAACTAATTTCTTCTTATAAGAAATATTATTGTCAATATCCTAAAAAAAATTTGAGAAAAATCGAATTGACAGTTTTTTTACAAAAAATTAAAAACCTAACAAAAATTTGTAAACATTGATTTTCGACTCTTATATCTTTTCAAAAAATTGAGATTATGGCTTCAAACTACCAAGTTTTAGCTTTTCAAAAATTAAAAATATTGGCTTCAAACTAATTTTATCTCACAGAAAATGTTGTTTTCGATATTGAATAATTTTGTTATAAAAATCTAACAGTCCGTTTTTTCATAAAAAAATAAAATCTACAAAAAATAGTACGGAAATTTGGTAAAAATTGATGTTCGGTTCTCGATATCTCGTAAACAATTGTAGAATTTAACTTCAAATTAATTTCATTCATCCAATTTGTATTTGTTTATATAAGAAATAAAAACTTTTAAGAAATGCTAATAAAATTGGTCAAAATTGCATTTTGACTAAAAATCTAGTTAACAAAATTAAAATTTGAAATAAAACTATTTCATTAATTGCTTTTAATTTTGAAATTTTTAAGAATAATTCAACTGACAACTTTTTAAACAAAACACGAAAACCTACAAACTTTTAAGCAAGACAAATCGACAGACGAGATGGGAAGTTATCAGTGTGGGTCGCCTCTTTTTTTAATAATTTATACTTCGTAATAATTTAAAATTCATATTAATGCATTATTAAGATACTTTTCAGTTGACGTATTTCTATTGAAAACAAAATGAATCAACTTTTTATTAACTTCTCAAATAAGCGGAAGAAATTAAAAAATCTACAATATTTACCATTCCCTTGCTCAAATTGTAGATACCCTATCAACTTCACAAAGGAAAAGTATATAGAAAAAAATTAATAATTACATAAAGCCAATTACTTAAAGGTCTGAGCAATATATAGCCACATTTTAATGAGAATTCCTTAAAAAGGTACATAATATATAAAAGTCTGAGAATTTATTAAATTGTATTTTACAAAATTAATCTGTTCTTTGAGCTTTTCCACTTGATGGTAAATATTATTTATACATATATACCAATAAAAATCAGCATCACAAGAATCAGAACTACCATTCAAATAAAATTCAGCATCATCAGTAAACATTTCGTTTCAAAAATCTTTTCTTCGTAATTTTATCTTGTTTTTGTGCATTTTGCAATGCACTCACCTGGAACGTTAAAACCAAGCCTTTGAAACTTTTATTTTTTCTAAAAAATCATTATAATTTCCGAAAATTTAATTTACAAATGGCAATATTTCGTTTTCATTAATATGTATGTTTGAGATAAATCTGAGTATAAGTAATTACACCTTTTTAGATTTGTTGATGCAAATTAATTGAAATTTTATTGTTAACGCATACAATTTAGATACAAAACATTAGGGAGAATTATAATAATTAAAATAGAAAAAAAAAACCAAACAGTGTGTAGAGTCTGCTAAAAAGCCAAAGAACAATAACTTAATGATTTGAAATTTGAATTTTACCCTTTTATCAAAACGAATACAAAACATACAGTAGAAACCCAAATAAATAAACATTTTACTATTTTCGGGATTTTCAGCACGTTATACTAATCAAGAGTGTTTTTGGTATGACTTCAGCCTTTTTTTTTAAAGCTGGCAATTTTATTTATTTAAAAAGCGACTGGGATGCGATCCACACTGATAACTTCCCATTTCGTCTGTCGATTTGTCTTGCTTAAACTTTAACATAATATTCTTAACAATATTTTGTGTGAGTTAAATAACAACATCTTTCTTCGTTCTCCTTGTTCTACTTGAGTGAAAAAACATTTCTTATCAGTTTTCTTGTTGTTTTTATAGGTTTTCGTGTTTTGCTAAAAAAGTTGTCAGTTGATTTTTTCTAAAAAATTAGTCGATTTTTTTAAGTAGATTTTCTTGAAAGTTTTTATTGCGTACTATTTTTTGTAGATTTCAATTCTTATGAAAAAAACTCACTGTTTTATTTCTGTACAAATTTTACTTAATGTTGAAGACAATATTTTCTATATAATGAAATTAGTTTGAAGACAAAATTTTAAATGTTTTGAAAAGATTTTTGACTCGAAAATCAATTTTTACCTATAGCAAAAGTAATGTTTTTTTTTAAAATTCGACAAATCGAACCTATTAACTTCCTATGGCAAGTTAAAAATAAACCAAATATTAGCAACAAGAACTGCCTTAAGACTAAACTAGTTAGAAGTCAATTTTTTTTGTTGACCCAAGATATTAAAGTTGAAAATAATTTTTTCCTGTTATTTAACTAATTTAACTATTTTTAACTTCCCATAGAAAGTTATTGTAATGGTTCCGATTTGACAAATTGAAAATTTTGACATTTCTCGACGTTTCAAGGGTTTTAGAAAGATGTCTGTGCGTGCGTGCGTGTGTACGTACGTTCACGACGTTTTTTTCGTCGTCCATAGCTCAAGAACCAGAAGAGATATCGACAGATAATAAAGCAGAAAGATGCTGAAAGGGCTCTCAAAACAATTGCGTGGGTGGTTTTTTTTTACCATAGCAGTTTAAAAAAAAGGTGAACATTTTGGTTAACCATAAATATCTCATGAACCAATAACGCTAGAGACTTGAATTAAATTTTATATTATATATTGTAACGTGATACAAAACAAATATATTTTTGGAAAAAAATTCAATTAACGTTTTTTTTTTATAAATCAAAAAAACTGAAAAAAAAAATTTGACGCCTCGAAAATTTTACGACTTAAATATGATTTCATCTCCAAAACAATTTTGTGCAACAAAGAATAATATTTTTGACATCTGATAAGATTTTGAAAAAAAATTAAATTGACAGTTCTTTTTCATAAAAAATAAAAACCTAAAAAAAAACATTACTCAAAGTTGGTAAAAACTGAATTTCGACTCAAATATCTTTTCAAAAACTTGAGATTAAGGCTTCAAACTTATTTTATCTTATAAGAAATATTATTTTAAACATTATGAAAAATGATGCGAAAAATCGAATTGAAGTTTTTTTTTATAAAAAAAAAAACCTAAAGAAAAATTAATAAAAGTTGGTAAAAATTGATTTTCGACTCAAATATATTTTCAAAACTTTGAGACATTGGCTTTAAACTAGTTTTATCTTTTAAAAAATATTGTTTTCAAGATTCCGTACAATTTTGAGAAAAATCGAATTGACGCTTTTTTTACAAACATTAAAACCTTTAAAGAAAATTTAACAAAAGTTGGTAAAAATTGAATTTTGACTCAAATATCTTTTCAAAAATTTTAGATTATGGCTTGCAACTAATTTTCACTTATAAGAAGTTTTCAATATAATAAAAAATTTTGAGAAAAATCGAGTTGACAGTTTTTTTTTACAAACAATAAAACCTTTAAAGAAAAATTAATAAAATTTGGTAAAAATTGATTTTGGACTCAAATATCTTTTCAAAACTTTGAGATAATGGCTTCAAATTAATTTTATCTTTTAAAAAATATTGTTTTCAAGATTCCGTACAATTTTGAGAAAAATCTAATTGACAGTTTTTTACAAAAAAATAAAAACATAAAAAAAAACAATACTAAAACTTGGTAAAAATTTACTTTCGAATCAAAAAGCTTTTCAAAAATTAAAAATATCGTCTTCAAACTTTTTTTATTTAATAGAAAATATTGTTTTCAATATTCAGTAGTTTTTTTTTTCAAAAATCCAACAGTCCGTTTTTTTCATAAAAAAATAAAATGTACAAGAAATAGTACGCAAATTTGGTAAAAATTGATGATCTGTTCTTGATATCTCTCAAATTAATTTCATTCATCCATTTTGTAAAAATTTAAGAAATGCTACTAAAATTGGTAAAAATTTGTTTTCGACTAAAAATTTATTTAACAAAACTAGATTTTCAAACTAAACTATTTCTTTATATGAAAAATATTGTTGGTAATTTTAAATTTTTTAAAAATAATTCAACTGACAACTTTCTTAACCCAACACGAAAACCTACAAACTTTTAAGCAAGACAAATCGACAGACGGTATGGGAAGTTATCAGTGTGGGTCGCATCCCAGCCTCTTTTTACTTATTCTGTTATTTCAACTTTTATAAAAATCTTACCAAATTTCAAAAACGCCATTTTTGGCAGTTTAAAATCATTCTCACAAAATGAATGTTGCAGAGTAATGGGTTCGTGAGATATTTTTGTTTTAAATTTCTATGGTTTAAAAACCACCCACTCAATTTTTTTGAGAGTCCTTTCTGCATCTTTATTTTTATCTGTTTAACAAAATTTATTTGGTTCTTGAGCTTTGGACAACGAAGCTTGAGCTAATTTCGACCTTGAAACGTCGAGAAATGTGAAAATTTTCAATTGGAGAAATCGGACCTATTACAATAACTTCCTATGGGAAGAAGTTCATTTTTTAGAGATCCTGCTGTATTGTCTTTAACATAATTATCATGCATCATAAACTTCATAATTTTTCCTCACACATGGCTACCTTTTCCTTTTACACATGTGTATGAATTTTTTAATTTGCTTCAAGAAAATATAAAGAGAAAACATTTCAACAAGGACAAGAAAAAAAGGGAAGAAAACGGCGTCGTTATAAATGGGAATCGCTTGACGCCTTTTATATGTCATCAACAGCACCTTGAAATACATTCACCTTAACATACCTATGTTCACAACACATACATACTTTATACTCCTTCATTATGACATAAAACATAAATAATATTCTTATGTTTTTTCCTTTGTAGGAATAAAAACGAAGGAAAAGAAAAATTATTCGAATCGAGTGTCTCTCTACGGTACGTAAGGGATTCATTTTGTGGAGACAAATCCATATATACAATAACATATTCACAAAAATGTACATACGAGTATATATACATTACACACACTCATCTCAATAATATGATGGAATTTTGTTTTGTTCGACGGGAATCGGAATACCTACCTACAACAACAGTTAAGGACATTAAATTGAATGTTTCTTCCGTTTCGTTTTGGAGAAATGTGATGTTATTAGAAATTGATGAGGAAGACATTTTGAAAATTGTTCATGCACATCATAAGGATTTATCATGAAAATTATGTGAATAACAGTATATACAGGGCTATGTATGTGTGTATGGGTGGAAGTGTTCGTTGTTTTGTGTCTGTCGCGTTTTATTACATAATTTTATGCTTGAATTCATGAGGGAATACTATACTTAATTGAGTGTTTTCTATTAAACATACTCGTTCGTATTCTGAAAATAACAAACAACAACACTCAATTTCAATTATTTGTATACAAGTTTTTTCAATGAAAGAAGAATAGATAAAGAAGAGGAAACACAGGAAACTGATATTTTATTGTATAACGAAGATATTATTCTTCCATGCGTATCTAAATGTAATTAAGATAGAATTATCTGTGAAAATAATATTTCCAGAGTAGTAGCCATAGTTACCGAATAACTTTTTGAAAGGTTAAGAAAACTAAACCAAAACAATTTTTACAGAAAAATAGGCTTTTAGAAAAACGACAAAAATTAACGCTTAATCAAAATAAATTTCACTTCTGACGCCTGTTGTAAGTAATATAGGCTTGCACGTACATTTTTCCAATATGCCATCTTATTCCAAGCTTTTCCGACACAGAACTTTTCAGTCAAGAGTTCGAAGTTTACAGAAACGATCGTCATGTTGGTAGTGCAAAGGATTTAGGTTTAGGTGTTCTCATAGCGGTAAAAAATACACATTTCTCTTTTTCTGTATATTTTCCATTTGAACTATCAATTGAACTGGTTTGTGTAAGGATAATGGTACAGACTAAGACTATTTTCATTTTAAACGTTTACATTCCTCCAAAAAGTGGCATTAGACTTTCTTATCAATTTGTCCATCTCTGACACCAATATTTTACTTCTAGGTGATTTTAATTTCAACACATTGACTAGATTCCATCTGAAGACGAATCCTGCCTTGAAGCCTCTCTTTCTTCTTCACAATTGAAACTGTCTTTTCTCGATAAAATCCTTCTTACTGACTCACAGCAAACAAGCTGTATTAACAACTCAAAAAAACGAATTCTCGATTTAGTATTTTCTTCTGACGCTATTAGTACTCTTGTTCTAGAATCTAGATCAGGAATTACTTATATTGATGAATATCACTCCTCTTTGGATATTTTTTTTGACTTAAGTAATCACCTTACTGAAGACAGTAATTCCTTTGATTGCATATATAATTTTGATTTCAGAAAAGCTTATTTCCAATTGTTGTCTAAAGATTGTACTATTTCTGGAATTACTGATACATTAACATTTTCTAATATTGACGAAGCAGTTTTAAATTTTTATAAGATCCTTAATTATTGTTTGGAAAAAAATGAACCTTTAAAGAAATCTCAAGAAATTCAAACTTTAGCCACCCTTGGTACACGAAAGAATTGCGTTTACTGTGTAACAAAAGAAATAAGGCATGCCTCCAATCAACTTCTCTTTTTATGTTGAACTCTTTATAAGTCTCTTTCTAATTTTGTACATATATGCTAGTTATGTTACTGATTTGAGCACCTTTTTAAAAGAGAATCCTAAACAATTTTGAAAACTTGTAAACTAAAAAAAAAAAATCAGATGGCTTTCCAGTTAACTTCACTTACAAGAACCTTTCATTAGATAAAACTGTTGATATCTGAAACGCTTTCGCAAAAAATTTCCGTGAGTTATTTGTTAATAGCCCTGAAGAATTTGATGAAGTATATTTTCATAATCTTCACTCCTTTTTGCAAACTAGCTGTAGTCACATCCCTGTGGTACAGACTAGAGTATGGTCCTTGATCTTTAATCCGTGTGAATGATGACTGCTCAGCCGGTGCCGATGGTATTCCCCTAATAATATTAAAAAAGTGTATAAATGCTTAAGTTGAACCCCTTACGTTAATATTTAAACATTCTCTAGAAACAGGCAAATTTTCCAGTGCATGGAAAAAGTAATTTCTAACAACAATTTTCAAGAAAGGCAACAAGGAGGATATAACCAAAATTGTTTGAACAAGTTGTTTATGAAAGTGTAGCATTTTTTAGTAAGAACCTCATTTGCGAACAGCAACATGGTTTTGTGAAAAAATATCAACCGTAACATATCTCTTCACATTCTCGAACATATGTTCAAACACTTTAGAACAAGGTTATGACTTTTCTAAAGCTTTTGACCAACTTAGCCACGGAATTATTTTATTTATGTAAACTTAAAGCTCTTGGTTTTCCACCATTTTTCTTAGCATGGATTAAATCATACCATGAAAACAGGTCTTATGAGTTAAAATTTAGAAATTGTCATTTAGAACCTTTTATTGCTGAATCTGGTGTACCCCAGGGTAGCAATCTTGGCCGTTTTCTGTTCATCCTGTCTATCATCTATTATCGTCATGTTTGCGCTCAAGTGAAGTTCTCATTTTTGTTGATGACATGAAGATTTTTAAAACAATAAAGTCCACCCATGATTGTATTCTTTTACAGCCGACATTGATAGTCTCACATTTTGGTGTGGGAAACATAGCCTTACCCTCAACCCTTTAAAATGCCAGACGATAACTTTTACTAAAAAACGGATTGGTACTGTATTTGATTATAATAATCTGTCACGTCTTCACATTTAAAGATTTAGGTGTTCATTTCTGTTCCAACTTAGAATTTACACATCACATTCATTTTTTTGTCAATAAGGCAAGTTGTATGCTTGGTTTTATAAAACGCTGGGCAAAGGAGTTCAATGATCCCTTTGTTACTCTTTCTTTGTACAACTGCCATGTTCGACCTCATCTTGAATATGCTTCGCAGGTATGGATTCCCTAGTACGAAATTCATTGAATCAATTCAACATAATTTCATTCGCTGCGCCCTAAAGAGTCTTCCTTGGGATGATCCTTATATTCTGCCTCCCTATGAACATCGTATTAAGCTTCTTTAAATGTAACCTCTCCATCAAAGGCGTGTTAATAATGACTTGATATTTCTTCATCAGCTCATTAATGGTGAAATTGATGCACTTTATTTGCTATCTTGTGTACATTTGAACTGCCGAGGCGGAACTCATCACCCGCATTTGATTTGATTTGATTTTATACATATCGACTTCCATAGAACTAATTATGGGAAGAATGAAGCTTTATGTCGAATGAGCATTTTATATAACTGTCCATCGATAGATTTAAATCTAAATAAGGTGGGATTAAAATCATTGTTTAGAACCAGTGCTCAGCTATCGTAAACGTCTTTATTCTATTTTTTGTTCTGTAATAATTCATATTAAATGTTAATTATGTTTTGTATTTTGTGCAATGTGCGTGTGTTAGGCTAAATAACACATGCACTTATGATGAGCCTCTTATCGTAGTTTGACGCTAACTATAAGCTAACTTAATAGTTATGCATTTTTCTGCATTGTTTTATACTATTAAAACATATAAGACCAAATTTGGCAAATAGAAGAAAAAAAATTGCGTATACGCCTAACCCCTTGAACAGAATGAGATGTAGCTGTAGCTAAAAAAATCGCTGTAGTATAAGCTGTCAATAAAATCGCTCACTATGTAGCAAAGGTCGCCCACAATGGTGCAGCGCATCGGGCATGTTCAACGCATATGAAATTTATATTTGAACTGAATTTGTATGATAGCATACTATAAAAAAGTTACAAAACCAGAAAAAATTCTCAAATGCATTGAACGTTCCCAAAAAAAAAGTGAAAAGTCAAGAATGAAATGGGTTTCCCCCATCTGTCATCTCAAATGTAGCTTGTAGCGCAGCCAAAAGTTAAAGTTGAGTCAACTTGCGCTGCAGCTACAGCTACAACTACAGCTACAGCTTCTCATTGTGGCGATGTATAGTATATTTTCGTATCTTTTAACTTTGACAGTGCTACAAGCTACAGCTACAGCTACACCATTCTGTTCAGCCAGTAAGTCTCCCTCTGATGTGTTTTATCGTTTGTACAAAAAAAAAATATGTGTGATTCATTTTCAACGCAAAAATTAATTATAAGCGTTCTGGATGCTTCATTTCGACCAAAACTTCTTTTCCGAATACGTACTGTTTGGGCTACACAACACTTACTTAGGAAATAAATGGCAACGGCCTAGTCACTGGTAAAGCATCGGTTCCCATCGTTAACCGAAATCAAGCATCAGTGAGCGCGATTTGTAGACAGATGGATGACCATCTTGAAACCTATTGCGTGCCGTTGTCATATGTTCGTTCTTTCTTTCTGTTGTTCTTTCTCCTCTGTCCTTCAGTCTTGTATTAATATCTTGTATTGTTACCACCTTGCATAGTCTAGTCGCTCAAGGTACTGTGTCTCTACTCTGTACATTTATGTGCTTCGTAGTATGTAATGTAATTGTCAATTTTTCCCATTATACTGACTTTCTGCAAGATTTCAAGGTGAAAACAGCTGTCAGTTTCGAAATAATCTATTAAAAGGAACCAATAAAAGGCACACCCTGTACGCACAAACAAATAAACTACAAATTTGATAAAAAGCTAAAGTTAAAAAGTGTTTTAATATTGTGAGTTACATAGTTGTTTTTGAAGACTACACAATTATTGGCAGTTCATATTTAAGGCAAGTGTTCACAGATATTTGAATTTTGACTTATTGAAGTACATGATCACCCTTTTTAAATGAAAGTCAAATTGCGCTTAAATTTTCCTATTTTTCCGCCCAAGCATCATTTTTATAAACAAAACAAATTAAGGTCAAATAGACCTCGGGAAGAATTGTTTAAGAAAGAATTAAAAAACAAGTAATCTAGAAATGCTGTGTGATAGACAAGTCCGCTGTGCTAAGACTAGTATTGAATTTCAATCTACAACCTTCATTCCAAGAATGTCTGTTAAACAAAATTAAATTAAAAGTTAGGAAATATTTTGACTTTTTATTTCTATTAGCTCGTGAGGTATGAGGTTTCTCGTCTGCTGTATGGCTTTTATGTATCTGCACATTGAACTGTAAGTCTTTTAGAGAAGGTCAAACAAATGACTTAAAGTATTTTTCAATATATACATACATACGTATGTAAGTATACTGTTTCTAGTCAAACTCATAAAGTGTGGTAGCTCCCGAAAAACTTTGTATTTTATTTTAAAATTTCTCAAAGAAAAATAAAACTCAAAACTCAAAAAATGTTCTAAATTCATTTACAGATCATCAAAAACCACCAAACATGTCTAAATATTTGTTGTCTTTATTATCTTTGAAAATTTGAGTTATTACCATATCTCAAACCAGTCTACAACCTTCACCCATATACCATTCCACAAGAACACCTGATTGAAATAACATTTTTGTTTTCTGCCTTAAAAAAGTTTAAGTTAAAATTTATTATTTCACAAATTATCTTCAATTTTCAAAAGATTATTTATTACCTTGCAAGCAAAAAAAACACAAAAAAGAACTTGAACAAAAAGTTCTGAGAAAAAACAAAACAAAAAGTTCCTCTGTGAACAACTCACAATCATCTATCGTCTTTAAGATGTGGGCTTTTGCATTTAATTTTCATTACCATCATCGTGTAAATGTTAACCAAGAACAAAAACAAAAAGTTAAAAATAAAAATTCAAATTACTTGAAAGAAAAGCTTTGAACTTCAATTTGATGGTGAATTAATTTGTTTTTACATGTAAAATGTGAGGGTAAGACTCCTCTCTTTCCATTAGGTTTATTAAAATTTTCCTGTAGGCATGAAATAACAAAAGACGCTGCTTTAAAACCGTCTTAAATATAAAATTTTCATTTAAAGTAAGTCTCTATTTGTATCACAGAATTTCAAGATTTAAACGTATATTCTTTATTTTGAATGCAATTGTCATCAGAAAAAGCAAATAAGAGAAGTAAATTTCTGACAAATTAAATGAAAACAAAACATTATCATCGTCATGTGGCAGTTGTGTAGGATTTCCAAGGAAAAAAATAAAAGAAGCAGCCAATTATTTACGCAAATAAACCATGATCAATATTCTAACCACAAAACCAATTACACAGAAAGCATGGGGATATTCAACAAAGTAAGGATGATGCTTTTTGTGGTTGCGACCTTTAGATATAAGTCGGTTATATAACCATACATGCGTACATTTTGTGTGTGTGGTATTAAAGCCACACTTCCTTTCATTTCACTCCATTCCATCCACTCATATGCTCGGCTATAGGATCGTATGTAAGGGAATTAAATTTCAATACATTTATCTTCATGCGTTTAATTGGTAAACCAAAGGCATATGCTAAATCTTTTAACGAACTCATATTCATAAGACTATAAGCATACATTATTATTTACTTTATACGCAAAAAGGATTACCTATACGATACGAGTATTGAAGGATAAGTTCAAATAAAATTATAGTTGAAAATGAAGCCAGTATAATTAAGTCTATTATTTGCTTGCAGAAGGACGATTAATTAGAGGCTTTACTTAAAGCATAGAATCGATATCAGAAATTATGTATATTCGTTTGTAGCCCAACACAACACACGTTAGAAATATTGCACGAGCTATTCGAAAAATGGTTTCCTCACATATGGGATGATGTGAAAGTGAAATGCTCAACAAAATTGTGCGTTTAGACCTTGTTAGACTATTTCTTGTATAATTTTCTGAAGTCCATTCAATAAAATAATAGGCCACAAGTCAAAGCCTACATAGCCCATACCATTTTTACCAAAATTTAGCCTTATTCATGAAGCATAATAGCCAATTTTATATTTGTATGTACGCTTAGAGAAGCCAAACCTTATGGTATCGATAGGCCTTTCAAATGAATACAGAGGTTCAATGATGTCTCACAGAAAAATCTTGGCCATTAAACACTTATCTGCTATTAACATTTATGAAATTTTAGGTTTATCTTAATATTTTCAAAATTGTGCACTCTTGAAACCAATTTTGTATATTCGGAAAGAATTTCTCCTAATTAAGAAGATTTGCAATAATAGTTTTAATTTTGAATAATCTTGAATATGAACAGCTGCTCCTTTAGATGCTGTAAAACAATCAAAATTTCGCATAAATGCATTTTTTGACGGAGTTATTTCTCAAGGATGTGATGTGATTTGCTATACAAATCATGAGATTTGAATCTTTTAGACTTTTAAAAAAATAAAACTAAACCAATTGATTTAAGATAAATAAATAAATTAGGTGGCGCAACAGTCTGTTGAGAACTAGGGCCTAGTCGCTTACAACACTCAACTATTCCTGTGTGCGAGTAATGTTGTCAGGAATGGAGGGGACCTACAGTTTTAAGCCAAATCGGAACAGCTAATTTGAGAAAACACTTTTTATGAGAAAGAAGAAGATTTGTCAGTAGTACCCGTGAATAAAACATTAGATGGGATCGAACACAAGACCTCTGGCATGACAGTACTACGCACTAACTATCACGTCAGAATTAGCACTAATTGATTTAAGATAATAATTAAGAAAAAATTTATGAAGTAATCAAGGACATACAGCTGCAAATGAGCAAATTTGTCATGGAAAATTTCATGATAAAAGATATGATTCTGATACTGTAGCTGTGATGACCATTTGGTCGCCTGTTTTACAATAAAACAAAAATTCATTTTCAATTCCTTAAAAAAAAGAGGCTGCGATGCGACCCACACTGATAACTTCCCATCCTGTCTGTCGATTTGCCTTGTTTAAAAGTTTGTCTATATGTATCAATTTTTACCAAATTTGCGTACTATTTTTTGTAGATCTTATTTTTTTATGTTGGATTTTTATATCGAATGATATATGAATATCGAAAACAATATTTTCTGTGAAATAAAATAAGTTTGAAGCCAATATTTGTAATTTTTGAAGAGCTATTTGAGTAGAAAGCAAATTTTTACCAAGTTCTAGCATTGTTTGTTTTTAGGTTTTTATTTTTTGTAAAAAATACTGTCGATTCGATTTTTCTCAAAATGTTACCGATTATTGAAAACAATATTTCTTATAAGTTAAAATTAGTTAGAAGCCATTATCTCAAATTTTTGAAAAGATATTTGAGTCGAAAATCAATTTTTACCAACTTTTATTAATTTCTTTTTAGGTTTTCATTTTTTTTTAAACTGTCAATTCGATTTTTCTCAAAATTTTACTGAATATTGACAACAATATTTTTTGAAAGATAAAAGTAGTTTAAGGCCAATATCCCAAGTTTAGAAAAGATATTTGAGTCGAAAATCAATTTTTACCACCTTTTATACATTTTTTTAGGTTTTTATTTTTTTGTAAAAAAGTATTCATTCGATGTTTCTCGAAATTGTTCCTAATGTTAAAAACAATATTTCTTATAAGTAAAAATTAGTTTGAAGCTATTATCTCAAAGTTTTGAAAAGATATTTGAGTGGAAATTAAATTTTTACCAACTTTGAGTAATATTTTTCTTAGGATTTTATTTTTTATAAAAAAAATTGTCAATTAGATTTTTCCCAAAATTTTACAAGATGTCAAAAACATTATTTTTCGTTGCAAAAAATTGTTTTGAAAATGAAATCATATTTAAGTCGTAAAATTTTCGAGGTGACAATTTTTTTTTTTTCAGTTTTTTCATTTATAAAAAAAACAATTAATTAGATTTTTTTCAAAAATATATGTGTTTGGAATCACGTTACAGTATATTATTTAAAATTTAATTCATGTCTCTATCGTTTTTGATTCATGAGATATTTAGGGTTAACCAAAATTTATATCTATTTTTTAAACCGCTATGGTAAAAAAACCACCCACGCAATTTTTTTGAGAGCCCTTTCCGCATCTTTCTGCCTTATTGTCTGTATAACAAAATTTATTTGAAGTCGATATCTCTTCTGGTTCTTGAGCTATGGACGACGACAAAAACGTCGCAAACGTACAGACGTACAAACGTCCGTACGTACACACGCACGCACAGACATCTTTCTAAAAATCTTTTATTTCGACTCTAGAGACCTTGAAACGTCGAGAAATGTCAAAATTTTCTATTCGACAAATCGGACCGATTATAATAATGGTTTTCCTGCATTTCAAAATTAAACCTCTTATTGGAGAATCCTGTGGAATAATCGCATTTGAAAATCAATCAAATAAGAGTAAATAAATTGTTTGAAAACCACTTTATTTATGTTTTAAAAATATGTTGTACTACTTGCAGATAGTCGAATTCTTTATCAATGCTTCTCTTCAAAGTGCTTTCAGTTCAAGCAACTATGAGTGGAACATTTATTTTCGAGATATTTAATGATATTAAAGACAATATTGAATGACAGTTTTCAAAAGGAAATAGCAATAGAATTCTGTAGTTTTGGAATTTGACGTTTACTGCGCATACTGCATTCAAATTCAAAGTTACTTTTGTCATTCCTAGAAGAAGGAAACTTGATTAAAACTCGTCATAAAAGATGTATACAATTTCTAAATAAGTTACATCCTCACTCTGTAATAAGAGCATATTGCCCTGTGTTATGAATATTTCATCTGTTTCAATCAAAATTGTGTGCTTTTTCAATTTGTTGCTACATTTCCATTTAATTCAATTCAATTCTTCTTCAAGTCCAAAATCATTAGAGCAATAAATGGATACCGCCATTTTTTCTGCCCATAATCATCCGTCATTCTTATAACAAAAACCATCGCTATAATCTGTGTTATCCATAATCATTTCCATAAACATAATTTGCAACATTAATTCTGTAATCCCTCTTCAAAACAATACAAATACATTCCCACCGCTTCGAAAAATAAGTCTAAACCTAAATCTCTGCAAAAAAAAAAAGCACCATCGTCCTTGAATCAAATATACCAATAAAATATGTACAAATATTAATATCCGTGTAAAAAGACCAAAAGACCAAAAACAAAAAAAAAAACAAAACACAACTCACCCAATTTGATGTAACACTGCTCAAAGAACGGATCTCCCAGGGAGGCACTTAAAAGACCCAGAATACCCTGTGGAAATTCTGTGATTAGGAAGAGAAGCAGAACTGCCAGCAACATTTTGGTTGTGCGATCCGTTTGTTTCTCCTTCTCTAGGGTTTTGCTGGTTTTGCGCGCTTTGTCCACCACCTTCCCATTCACTATGTGCTTCATTCCATTCGAGTTGCTAGTTAATTGTTTCCGTCGGCGTTTGGCCTCTAAGAGGGCAGCTATTAGCCGCACACTCAGAATCGTCAGAGCAAAGCAGGGAATCAACTTTATAAGCACACTATAGATGAAGAAATTCGATTTCATAATTAAAGGGTAATCGCGGGCTAATTGACTCATTGTCACTCGGTACAGGGTGACATTGCGACCTTCTGCAGTTGTCGTTGTTGATGTGACAATACTGCTGATGGTCGTATTGAAATCCATTGCAGCTGTTACTAGTTTATTGCCTTGGCTGTCAAGCATCTCGTTGACAGGTGTTATGCTGAATGCTAGATATGGCGGTGGAATAGCAATCAGCGGACATATAACGTATGCGGTGGCTATGGTTAAAATAGTCGTCTGCATGCCACACCACAAACGATTCTTTTGGGGATAGACGACAGCTATATAACGCCAAACGGCCAACGTGACCGTCAGCCATATTGATATCGTGTGACAGGTTTGGGCGAAAATTGAATGAAATTTCACGAACCATGCCCAGCTGTAGGTTAATTGTTTTTCGCGGGGATAATTCATGCTGGGGAGGATGTTTTCGTGGCACGCGAATGGTATATAATCGACCATGACTGTCAAATCGGCGATGGCAAGTCCGGTGAGAATAGCATTGGTGGGCGAGCGCATTTCACGACGAGTTAAAACTATAATGTTCAAGGTGTTGGCTAGGATGCCGAGGATGCAAACGAGTAAGGAAACATAGCCATGCCACTCATTGTATCTGCAAAATAAAGAAAAGTAGTTTTGAAATTAAAAAATAATATTGACATAGATAAAATAAACAAATGCCATAATACTGCACACATACAAATAAATCATAGCTGCCTACTTTAACATAGGAATGAGAAATTCCCCCTTTTAATATTAAAGGTTCATAACGTTTCGAAGACATTTAATTAATGGCTGAATTTATTCTGGAGTCTTGCGACAATAACCAAAGCAACAAGAAAATGACCAAACATTTAACCACAGTGCCATCTTTTCGGTTTTAAAATTTTGTGATTTTTGTCTTCACAAAACAAATTGGCTTGGAATTATTTTGCACTAATACTCTCTCCAAATATATTTAATGAAAACTATTTTGTCTGTGACTTTAAACTAAATTTCAATTAAATTTGTTAATAGCCCCTACCAATCAACCAGATTTTCAGGATAGGCTTTAATTTCAATTTCAATCATAATTGAATTTTTCAACAAAAACAAATGCATATAAAAGAGGCTGGGATGCAACTGACTCTGATTATTTCCCATCCCGTCGATTTATCTTTCTTTAAACTTTAACAATATTTTGTGTGAGATAAATAATTTGAGGGCAATATCTTTTTTTGTTCTCCTAATGCTTGAAGCTTGAGCCAAAAAAAAATTTCTTATCACTTTTTTGTTAAATTTGTAGGTTTTCGTATTTTAAAAAAAAAATTGTCAGTTGAATTTTTCTAAAATTATTAACTAAAAATTAACAACAACATTTCGCATATGATGAAATAGTTTAATTTCAAAATATTTTGTTTGTAAACGACATCTTTAGTCAAAATCCAATTTTTACCAATTTTAATAGAATTTCTTGAAAATTTGTATTTCTTATGCAACAAATTGTATTGTAATCGGTCCGATTTGTCGAATTGAAAATTTTAAAAAATTTTGATCCGTTTTTGAGATATAGAATTTTGAAAAAAAAGTCAATATTTTTTTAAAAATCCAAACAAACAAAAATTGTACTTTTCATAATCAAATATTGTTAAGGCAATATAAGAGCTCGTTCCAAAAAAAAATTGTGAAATCGGTCCATAAGTTGCTGAGAAAATTAAAAAACAAAATAACAGTTCTATGAGTGATATCTTTTCCGTCCAATACAAAAATATGTTTTTCTTACTAAAAGAAGCCAAGTAAAAAAATAAAATTTGAGAGAAAATTAAAAAAAAAATCTATCGGTTTGTTTTTGAGAAAATTCGTTTTTCGTTTTTTGACCAAAAAAATTAAATGGGGCCACTGTTAGTTTTGATCCTAATCAAAAAATGAAAAAAACGCCTAACGCGAATCTGCTCAAAACCTTAACTTACAATTTTGAACTCAATCGACCCAATGGTTTAGTCTGTAGGAGCGTGGACAGACAGACAAGACAGACCGGACGGAATCGGAGGACCCACTTTTTTCAACGCCTCTACCATCGAAAATTTTTTACGAATACAAAACTTGCCATATAGTTCCTATATGTCGCAAGTATAAAATTGGGTGGGTGGTTTTTCTACCATAGCAATTCAAAAAAAAGGTAACAATTTTGGTTAACCCAAAATATCTCACGAACCAATAACGCTAGAGACTTGAATTAAATTTTAAATTATGTATTGTAACGTGATACCAAACTAGAATATTTTTGGAAAAAAAAACAATTACATTTTTTTTTATAAATCAAAAAAACTGAAACAAAAATATTTGTCACCTCGAACACTTTACGAATGATTTATCTCCAAAATAATTTTGTGCATCGAAGAATAACGTTTTAAACATCTGGTAAAATGTTGAGAAAAATCGAATTGGCAGTTTTTTATAAAAAATAAAAACCTGAAAAAAATATTACTCAAAGTTGGTAAAAATTGATTTTCGACTCAATTAATTTTATCTTATAAAAGATATTGTTTTCAATATTCAATTAAATTTTGAGAAATATTAAATCGATAGTTTTCTTTAAAAAAAATTAGAACTTAAACAAAAAATTACTTAAAGTTAGTAAAAATTGAGTTTTAATTAATAATTTTCGACTCAAATATGTTTCCAAATGAGAGATTATGGCTTCAAACTAATTTTATTTTATAAGAAATATTATTTTCAACATTCGGTAAAATTTTTAGAAAAATTGAATTGACAGTTTTTTGTACAAAAAATAAAATCATAAAAAAAAAAACAATACTAAAACTTGGTAAAAATTTACTTTCGAATCAAATATCTTTCTCAAAATTTAAAAATATAGGCTGCAAACTATTTTGATCTCACAGAAAATATTGTTTTCGACATTTAGTATATTTTTTTATAAAAAAACAACAGTCAGTTTTTCATAAAAATTTAAAATCTACAAGAAATATTACGCAAAATTGGTAAAAATTGATGAGTTATCAGTGTGGGTCACATCCCAGCCTTTTTTCTTAGAATTTTACGTTAACAACAAAATTTAGTACAAAAATGAAATTATTTTGAAGTCAATAATTTCATTTATTCAAGAGATATCGAGAATCGAATATCAATTTTGCATGCTATTTGAATCGAAAATCAGATTTTACCAACTTTTAGTAATGTTTTTATTTTTTGTAAGAAATTTTTCAATTCGATCTTTCCCAAAATGTTACTGAATGTTGAAAACTATATTTTTATAGAAATAAAAATAGTTTGAAGCCAATAATTTTAATTTTTGAAAATATATTCAAGTCGAAAATCAATGTTAACAAACTTTAGTAATGTTTTTTTTTTTTGTAAAAAAACTGTCAATTCGATTTTTCAAAATTTTACCAGATGTCAAAAACGTTATTCTTCGTTGCATACAATTATTTTGGAGATAAAATAATTTTTTGTTCTTAAAATATTTGAGGTGACACTTACGTTTTTGATTTATAAAAAAGCGTTATATGGAATTTTTTTCAAAATTATATCAGTTTGCTATCACGCCACAGTATTTAATATCAAATTTAATTCAACTCGCTAGAGTTATTGGTTCTTAATTTTTTTGAAAGTCCTTGCTCCATCTTTCTGCATCGTTATCTGTATAATAACATTTATTTTAAATCCCTACTGGTTCTTGACATGTGGACGACGAAAAAAGCTTCCCGAACGTACGGACGTACCACATCTCTCTTAAAATCTTTTATTTAGATTCTAGTGACCTTGAAACGTCAAGAAATGTCAACATATTCAATTTCCGATTACAATAACTTTCAATTGGAAGTTAATAAATGAATTAAAGCGAAACCATTTCTTATGTGCTTATTTGTTCATGGCAAAATAAAATAAGCTACGAAATTTGGTTAATTGAAATTTAAAGTATAATGTAAACAATACACAGATCGTCAATTTTAGTTAAATTCAAATTTATTCTCAAAACTGTACAGGAGCATCAATTTTCTTAAAAAAAAAACAACCTTCAAGGACAAATATCTGTACTGCGGGATAAAAAAAACACCCTAAACATACTTTTTTGTAAGGAATTTATTAATTCTTATTTAACAATATAATTTTATCATTCTAACCAACTTGTTCTTAACCTTTCGGCAAACTATGGGCTGGTTTTTGAAAAAAATCGAATTTTCCATTTTTGACCACCAAATTGATGTGGGGAATACTGTTATTGCTGTTGGTCTTAAAAATCAATTAACGCAAATCTGCTTAAAACCTATAATTTGAAGTTTGAATTCAATCGATCAAATGGCTTGAGCTGTAGTGATGATGACAAGTTGACGGATAGACGGATGATGAAATCTCCAGACCCACTTTTTTTTTAAATCTTGTTAAAAGAAATTGAACTCCAGAAGGTCTATTTTTTGAATCTGTGACTTATCATAATTTTTGAGCAGTTTTGTATAATCAAGGAAAACTCTTTGCTTTTTGCAGCATTATGAGGATCTTTTCTCTGGCCCTAAGATATCAGCATATTCCTTAAAAGTTTTTTATGTTTACGTTCTTATGCAAAGGATTAGAAATGAGATGTCAATGTACATTGGTTTTGAATTCTTGAACATGGAAAAGAAAGAAAAGGCATTAAACATTCATGTGGTACGGCTATAGAATTAATCTCTGTACTTCCCAGTAGATTAGATTAGATTAGATAAATTTCTTTATTACAATATGTAAGTTATACATTCTATTAAAACTAAGAACATAAGGACATGGCTAAGCTGCCGTCTGCCTGATAGACATTTTTTAAACTAAAATACATATGTATAAGTAAAATATAATCAAAATATAATCAATAATCAATACACAGTTTTTTACATTTTTTATTTATTTTATCAACTCATTCGACTTTTAAACAGAAAATTGTTAAAGAAAAAGCGATCTTTAAAAAAAAATCTACTTCCCAGTACGTCTGAAGCCTTTTTTAAAAATAAACTAATGGGAATTTCTTTAAACCCAAGTTTTTCGGTTGAACAGTCTAAGGGGAAGAATAGGTCTAATTTGTTTACACTAAAAGGTTAGGCCAAAATCATTACAACGCCGATGTTAAAATCACGTAACTATCCATCCATTATAATAAATTAAACTTATTCATTAAGACAAACACACAATCCTCTAATGAAATTCAAATTAATTTCATTTTAGATTTACCATACAAATGACTCATATGTTTGAGTTGATTTAATTGTTTTATATTTACCTACATTATTCAAAAACTGTTAACATAAAAACTAATAATTTTAAATTTCTCTTTATAATTCTCTTCTATTTTAAAATAAACTCACAAAAGCACTTAAGATGTTTAAGCTTGTCAAGGACATTAGTTTTTTTTTTCTTAATTAGGAATACCATATGCTTTCCATTTTCCTCATATTGTACCTACCTAACGTACCTACATTAACAGGTGGAAATAAGTTTTTCAGCAAACTAATTAGCCAGAAAATGTATGCTGTCTTGCTAAACTAACAGACCTTGAACTGTAAATGTCAACTATAGTATACTAGTTCTATTTGCAAGTATTCAAACATCTTATGGTCTTGAACAAAGTTAAAGACATTCAATGTCCTTGTAAATGGCAACAGTTTATATACAAATATTCATATATCCTTTAAGGTTCATATATGCATGTAATGTAGGCACTGGAAGCTCTTTCTCCCTATATAAATTCCAGTCTCAAACGAAATTCAATCAATTAACTTAATGAGATAAAGTAATCAAAAGCACGTATTACTGTTGACTGTTGTGTACCAAACCAACAGACAGTGTGGTGCTCGTCTTCTCGTTCACTCAATCTAATCCAAATAATGTGATTATACTTAATACTATACTCGTACTTATAAAAGCCAAAAGGACTACATACATACATGAGCTCTCTTCTTCCATATTTATATATACAAAATATGTATAACAGAAAACTGGGTACTTGAAAAATACATGTATACGCACTTCACTCTCATAGTACGTACTGTATAGTGTACATATTTTCCTTATACAGTAACTGTATACGTACAATAGCTATACGTGACCTAGAATCAAGTATACTCATTCATATTATGAGCCTCTTTGGAACTTAGAACTTAAAGTGAAGTTGCATCGTAAAAGTTGACATCTTTACCTAAAAGACGAGACACATCATGAAACCTTTGATTTATTAGTAGGTCCTCAGTTCAAGATATAGAATGGCGACATAAAAAGGTGAAGAGTTGGTGCGAGTTACATAAAGTGGTTTCCGGTGAATAATTTATTGATATATTTACGATGAAACGGTAGATAGGTATGGTATCTGTTGCTCTTGTGGTTGGCTTAGAGTGAAGTGACACTTATAAATTTGGGCCTTCTCCTATCTAAGAGTATTCTTTGTCAATATAAGCCACCACTTAATCGATTTATCTCTTTATCCCTTCATTCTCTATTGGTCGTGCCAATATGAGTTGACCATATTAAATTTGACCAAAGAATATTGGGCAAGAGATTATATAGGTACCTACATCTTAACCATAAAGCTTATACAAAAATAACCCTCCCCATAGAAAAGTTATACAGGAAAACATTATTTGCCGTAAAATGTGATGTGCGTGTCGACTAAGATATTTTCTTTGTCGTCCTTGACACACAAAGGTATACAAACAATAGAATTCCTCATAGCCACAAAAGACACTAAAACTATCTATGTTTTGGCCAAAACACTTTATCCGTGTCAACATACTCGTAGGTATTTTTTGTTTTCTCGTGTTGATATTAAATTTTCTGCTTGGAAAGTTTTAATGTACAATAAAATTTAATGGGAATATTTTTGTGCTTAGCGTTTTTATTTTTTATTTCGAGTTAAATAAAAATGTTTATTTTTCGCGATTTTTGTAATGAATGATTTTTCGGTATGACCATGTGTGTACATTTCTTGGCAGTATTTAGTACCAGGAACTATGATAATTTTTTTACATTATTCCTTCAAGAATTTTGTTGAAAAAGTCAATATCAGTCAGTTGTATACAACGTAACTTCCACTGTAACCTTAGCAAACAAATTTTTCATCAGACTAAAATAACAAAAAAAAGTGTTGGCCTTAAAACACTTTCTTGTGGTACATCTACTTTAACTTACGAATAATTTAGCATGCGTCGTTCTATACAAACTCTCTTAGTCCATTTTTAGGTAAATGCGCTAAGTTTTTGCAAATGACAAAATCTACAAATCTGGTTAGACTCCTAGATCTTTGTCCCTTTCAAACTATACCACTACCTGAAAATACAAAAATGAACTAAGAAAGTTTTAAGGAAACGGCCGGCGTCGAATGATGTGTACTACATTTACGAAATTCTTAGTACTGTTTGGAGAAGTAAGAGCATATTACACTAAAGTCGTAAATATTAGAACTTATTGAAGGTTTTCGACCCTTGAATTTTCTGGGAATAGGTATATGCAATTGCTTTTATCCATACTTGTTTTTTCTTAAAACACTTAATGTAATAAAATGAGCATCAAATGTAATACTTTGAAACGATTAGAAATGATACATGGCTTTGAGAAAGTCTAAAAATTAAAAGCACTTTTTTTTCTGATATGTGAGTTTTTTTAAAGTACAAAAAATAATTATTTCATCTCGAAATCATAGAAAGCAATTTAGTTTAAAAAAAATATTTCTGAGCGTTGTGTATTTTTAACTTCCCATAGGAAGGAAATTTTGACATTTCTCGACGTTTCAAGGTCCCCAGAGTCGAAATAAAATATTTTTAGAGCGATGTCTGTGCGTGCGTGTGTACGGTACGTATGTTCGTACGTCCGTACGTTCTCGACGTTTTTTTCGTAGTCCATAGCTCAAGAACCAGAATAGATATCGACTTCAAATAAATTTTGTTATACAGATAATAAGGCAGAAAGATGCAGAAAGGGCTCTCAAGGAAATTGAGTGGGTGGTTTTTTCACCATAGCAGTTTAAAAAAAAGGTGAACATTTTGGTTAAACCTAAATATCTCATGAAGCAATGACCCTAGAGACTTGAAATAAATTTTATATTATATATTGTAACGTGATACAAAACAAGTATATTTTTGGAAAAAAATCCAATTAACGGTTTTTTTTATAAATCAAAAAAATATTAAAACAAAATTTGTCACCTCGAAAATCTTACGACCAAAATACGATTTCATCTCCAAAACAATTTTGTGCAACGAAGAATAATGTTTTTGACATCTGATAAAATTATAAGAAAAATCTAATTGACAGTTTTTTATAAAAAATAAAAACCTAAAAAACACATTACTCAAAGTTGGTAAAAATAGAATTTTGACTCAAATATCTTTTCAAAAACTTGAGATTAAGGCTTAAAACTTATTTTATCTTACAAGAAATATCGTTTTCAACTTTCTGAAAAATGTTGAGAAAAATCGAATTGACAGCTTTTTTTACAAAAAATAAAAACCTAAAAAAAAATTAATAAAAAATGGTAAAAATTATTTTTCACTCAAATATCTTTTCAAAACTTTGAGATATTGGCTTTAAGCTACTTTGATCTTTAAAAAAATATTGTTGTCAACATTCAGTAAAATTTTGAAATAAATCGAATTGACAGTTTTTGTACAAAAAATTAAAAACCTAAAAAAAATTTAACAAAAGGTGGTAAAAATTGATTTTCGACTCAAATATCTTTTCAAAAATTTGAGATAATAGCTTCTAACTAATTTTAACTTATAAGAAATATTGTTTTCAACATTCGATAAAATTTTAAGAAAAATCTAATTGACAGTTTTTTTTACAAAAAATAAAAACCTAAAAAAAAAAACAATACCAAAACTTGGTAAAAATTTGATTTCGACACAAATAGCTTTTCAAAAATTAAAAATATTGGCTTCAAACTTATTTTATGTGAGATAAAATATTTATCTCACATAAAATATTGTTTTTGACTATCAGTATATTTCTTACAAAAATCCAACAGTCAGTTTTTTCATACAAAAAAAAAATCTACAAAAAATAGTACGCAAATTTGGTAAAAATTGATGTTCTGTTCTCGATAACTCGTGAATAATAGAAGATATTTACTTCAAATTAATTTCATTTATCCAATTTGTATTTGTTTATATAAGAAATAAAAAGTTTTAAGAAATGCTACTAAAATTGGTTTTCGACAAAAAATTTCGTCAACAAAAATGGATTTCGAAATCAAACTATTTCATCATTTGCAAAATATTGTTGATAATTTTAAAATTTTTAAGAATAATTCACCTGACAACTTTTTGAACAAAACCCTAAAACCTACAAACTTTTAAGGAAGACAAATCGACAGACGGGATTGGAAGTTATCAGTGTTAGTCGCATTCCAGCATCTTTTCTATTATTTAATTGTATAACCTTGTATCTTTTTCACTAGATATTGGTTCTGGTAAAATGATATTATCTAACATTTTCAAAGTCAACAAATATTTTCTGAATAGGAACTTCACTAGAAAAATAAATGTATTTATATAAGAATAAAACAAATATCAATTTGCCTAAAGTCAGGTTCAAAATTATTTCTAGAGAAACCATATTGGCATTAATATACAATACATATATGGTAACTAATTTTTCACTTGTCCTTATAAGTAATTCAGTTTAAAAAGCTTTGGGCTAGAATAATATATTATTAATAAGTTGAAAATTATTTTATGAACTTCTGATTTTCTCTAAGGAAGCAAATTTATAAATGTATTTAATGTATGCACATTAAGGTGTTCCTTATTCTGAAGATTAAGTATCATATCTTTTCTATATAAAAAAGATGATGTGTTCTGGGAATTAAGTACATTGAAATTATTTAACAAAAATGTATACAATCGGGATAAGAAATTTAAAATATATACATATGTAGTACATTATATATATTATTTATAAGATGCATTTTTCCGAAGTTTGAAAAATTTAAGGAATCCTTGTAAGCTTTGGGCAAACAACTAAATTGACTATATTACCAACAATTTCTTGCTTTTCCCTAAAAACAAACTTATACTTAACCAATAAGCTATTAGAAATCGAAACCCTAGATTACATAATATAAGAACCACCTTAATACACAATTGATTAGTATTCAATCTGTGTCGAAATGTATTTCTTTAAGAGTAGATTTGAATTTCCTTTGAAATATCATAAAACTGAGAGAAGGTAAACATTAAGTTTTAATAAAATTATGTCAACAAACAAAGTTTGCAAAGAATCCTGAATCATGCATATTGAAATTCGTCTGCAGAAACATTGAGTTTTCTCACTTTCTCTCTTATTAAGACAAATTTGGAAAGACGTAAGTGAAGACTTCCTTATGACTTATGAGGCAATGCAATATGCAGAGTTCTTAATTTTAGGAGTTAACTTGTGTATAATTAAAAGTGAATAAAGTTAATATACACAACACGTGTATCAAAAATCTATTGAGCTCAAATACACGTGTAAATAAAAATAATACTCACTCATTATAATATTTTAAGGACACCTAATTTCAAGATAATTTTGTACTATACTCCTATGTATTTAAAACAATTACAAAAACATTTATGTATAAAATCCTGTGTACAACACTAATGGGACAAGCCTTTTATACCTATTAATTTAGAATTAAAACCATTCAGATACAATATGTTAATTAGAGTTTATAATTAGCAATCTAAAAGCAATTAAGAATATTTTTCTCGTAAATCACTGAAAATATTGGAAATTCATCAATTATCTAAGGGATGTCCTTTTTTCAAAATTACATGTGCCTACTTCTGCATTATTTAACAAATTGATGACTATAGTGATAAAATTTAATGGGATTTTCATTATAGAAAATAACATTTAATTAAATTTAAAAGGAAAATGTATACATGAAAAAATATAATAAATAACCAATTTTCCACTTAAAATAATTCTACGTGATTTATTCAAATAACATGTTCTGTGTGTGAGCTTTTATATGCAAATAACCTAAATGACCTTAATAAATTATTCTTGTGGCCAGTTCTTGTATCTTTTTTTTATATCTTTGTAATTAATATCAAATAAATTGTGAGAGATAATTATTCTGGTCAATTAAAAGTGTTTTGTTAGGTTTTTTTGTGATTTTAGTAATTATTTAAGTATATATGTAATGTATGTACCAGTGCATACCTATTAGATAAAGTTAAAGAGAAAAAAATTGTAATTATGTATTAAAACTCACCCAGTATGAAAATTATCCAATCCTTTGCCACAATAAGTTGGGCCAGTTTGATTTGAGCCCATTGTCATTCTTGTAATATTAAATTTAACTGTCGTATTGAGATCCTCATCAATAATTAAATCAATGACTGAAATTAAATTGTGTAAGAAAAACGTGAAATCGATTAGAAAGTGCTTTTAACCAAAAACAAAATAGGTCAAATTGTTTAATATTCATAGAAAAATTAACATAATCAACAATTTTGAAGATTTTCTTATTTCTGATATTTGCAAGATAGATACAATTTAAAAAAAAAATCGTTTAACCTTTTTAAGAATTAATTTTGTATGTAAAGGGTGTCCCTACAAAATGAAAGATTTCATTTACAATTTTTTGAAGAATAGAAACTCCAAAAGAAAATAAACCATTTTAATAGTTCACAGTATGGGTTATCTTGGATCAAAGAAAACAGAAACAATGTGTTTTCACTGTTGTAAAGTGTTAAAAAAATAATAAAATACGAGTATGATTGAAATATTGTTTTAAGATCTATAAAGCGTACATTGTTGAATGAATGCAAAAAGAGGAATTTCGTTTTCAAAAAATTCTAAAATTTTGTGCAAAATAATTTACTTTTGCTTTAAAATAATTTTAATGCATATAATTAAAATTATTTGCTTTAGAATTAAAAAATATTTGCAGTTAAAAAAAAAACAAGTTAAAAACATTCGTATATAAATACAGGATTATCCATTTTGCAGTTTCAAAGCAAACGTAAAAAAGAGGCTGAGATGCGACCCACACTGATAACTTCCCATCCTAATTGTTGATTTGTGTTGCATAAACGAGTGTAGGTTTTCGGGTTTTGTAAAAAAAAGTGTCAGTTGAATTATTTAAAAAAAATTTAAATTACCAACAATATTTTGCATATGATCAAAAAGTTCGATTTCAAAATCTATTTTAGTGAACGAGATTTTTAGTCGAAAACCAATTTTTACCAATTTAAGTATAGTATTTCTTAAAAGTTTTTATTTCTTATGTAAACAAATACAAATTAGATGAATGAAATTAATTTGAAGTCAATGTCTTCTATTATTCACGAGGTACTGAGAACCGAACATCAATTTTTAAAAAAATTGCGTAATATTTTTTGAAGTTTCTATTTTTTTATTGAAAAAATGACTCTTGGATTTTTATAAAAAATTACTTAATGTCGAAAACAATAATATTTTCTGTGAGATAAAAATAATTTGAAGCCAATATTTTTAAATTTTGAAAAGATATTTGAGTCGAAAGTGTTTTAATTTTTTTTTTCGTCAGGTTTTTTATTTTTTGTAAAAAAAAATGTGCATTCGATATTTCAAACAATTTTACAGAATGCTAGAAACACTTTTTTTTATAAGATGAAATTAATTTCAAGCCAATATCTCAAATTTTTGAAAAGATATTTGAGTCAAAAATCAATTTTTACCAACTTTTAATAATTTTTGTTTAGATTTTTATTTTTTCTAAAAAAAACTGTAACCTCGATTTTTCACATGTTGAAAACGTTAGCAGTTAAAAAAAAAGGTGAACATTTTGGTTAACCCTAAATATCTCATGAACCAATGACGCTAGAGACATGAATTAAATTTTATTTTATATTGTAACGTAATACAAAACAAGTATATTTTTGGAAAAAAAAACTTTAAAAAAAATTTGTCACCTCGAATATTTTACGACCAAAATACGATTTCATCTTTAAAACAATTTTGTGCAACGAATAATAATGTTTTTGACATATGATAAAATTTTGAGAAAAATCTAATTGACAGTTTTTTTTATAAAAAATAAAAACCTAAAAAAAACATTACTCAAAGTTGGTAAAAATTGAATTTCAACTCAAATATCTTTTCAAAAAATTGAGATAATGGCTTCTAACTAATTTTAGCTTTTAAGAAATATTGTTTTCAACATTAGCAAACATTTTGAGAAAAATCAAATCGACAGTTTTTTTTACAAAAAATAAAAACCTAAAAAAAAAATTATAAAAGTTGGTAAAAATTGATTTTCAACTCAAATATCTTTTCAAAACTTTGAGATATTGGCTTTAAACTACCTTCATCTTTCAAAAAAAGTTGTTGTCAATATTCGGTAAAATTTTGAAAAAAATCTAATTGACAGTTTTTGTACAAACAATTAAACACCTAAAAAAAATTTAACAAAAGTTGGTAAAAATTGATTTTTGACTAAAATACCTTTTCAAAAATTTGAGATAATGGCTTCTAACTAATTTTTACTTGTAAGAAATATTGTTTTCAACATTCTATGAAATTTTGAGAAAAATCGAATGACAGTTTTTTTAACAAAAAATAAAAACATAAAAAAAAAAACAATACTAAAACTTGGTAAAAATTTACTTTCGACTCAAATAGCTTTTCAAAAATTAAAAATATTGGCTTCAAACTTATTTTATTTCCCGGAAAATATTGTTCTCGATATTCAGTAATTTTTTTTATAAAAATCCAACAGTCCGTTTTTTCATAAAAAATAAAATCTACAATAAATAAATAGTACGCACATTTGGTAAAAATTGATACATATAGACAAACTTTTCAGCAAGATAAATCTACAGACGGGATGGGAAGTTATCAGTGTGGGTCGCATCCCAGCCTCTTTTTGTTTTTTTTTTCGGAAATATTACTAGCTTGTTTTTAAATTAATTTTGTATATACCGTTTTCGGGTTGAGCTTTAAACCAACACCATCCGTATTGTGTTTCATCTCAATAATCTAATGAGTCTATATAATATCTGAATCCTCAAATCATTGGGATATCCAGACATATAATGAATTAGACAGTTAAGATCCAAGTTATAATTTCCAAACACTCAAAAAGATTTAAAAATATCAACTTGGTCGGATAGTGTTTTAATTATTCAAAAATAATAGCAACTTATAACTATCTCTGAATTAGTATCCCCATATGTTTTAACCTTACTATCTTTGAATAGTATTATATATTTACTTATTCTATACTATTTCCGAAAGTCAAAATCATATCTTAACTGTAACTGTGCTAACTGAACGTAAAAACTGAGATCCGAACTATTAATAATAATTCGGATTGTTGAAGAAATTATTGTGTTACGGTACTATCCGGATAGTTACGAATTTCTACTCTCTCTACTGATAATGATTTTAACTTACTATTTACCTATATGCCTATGAGATTCTCTTCTTCAAGTTCGTTCTAAATATTTTCGTTTATATTGTGTATTCACAATTGTATCCGAAATAGGTAGATTATTAATAGATATTAAGATCATTAAATGTTTGTGGTCTTAAGCTTGTGTAGATTTAAAGAAAAGTTATATGCTTCTGCATGAGAATATCCGCTCTCCTTATATTTGGACATGAGTTCCACTTCTATCTTAATAAAATTGATGTTTCAATTCCTGACTTTAAACCATGTTATTCTATCAACAAACCCATAATACGTTCTTCATTTCCTATATTTCTTTAAAAAAAAATCGAAGCTAGAAAATTTGATCAATTTCCCCTAATTTGCCTGTTATTTTTCCGCCTCTTCAAAATAGAAATACCCAGATATCTATATGGGAAAATCCCTTTTCAATCCTGTGTACTGTACTATGAATTCAACAAATCCTTTAACTCATTATTGGTTTCATTTGTTGGTGTTGTTGTTGTGTTTTCGTCCTCAACACAATTCTATTCGGAAAATTCTATACCTTTTCCGTTACAAAACGTGACACCATTTTCTTTGGTACAACTTCAATTCATCAATATTATATTGTTTTTTGTTTTCTGTTTTCTATTTTATTTTTCGTTTTCATTTCGTCCTGTGCAAGGACGATTTTTACCCATTTGCAGATGGATGAATCTACTACTGAGTTATATTTGTATATTTATATCTTTTTAGCAACTCAAAGGATAAGCTGATGGATAGGCACTTTGAGTAACAAATAGGATTGTCAAAAGAGGTTGCTTGTGAAAATAGTACGAGTAGATGATGAGGCGAATTTTCCAAATAGAAGCCAATCCATTTTTTATGTAGCTTCTGCTTATCTGTGTTTAGCTTGCTTTGAGACGTGACAATTGGTAGTATCGTGGGTGTTGTGTTTTTATTTTCTATGCAATAAAATAAAATCTATCAATATCATCTGTGATGCGATGAAAACTTTAGGATTTATTTTAAAAGTTTACCAGATGCAAAGGAAGCCACTCGTACCTTCTACACAAAAAGCTTTCACCAACAACTCTCGTCTATCCATAAAACTGTGTACAAACATACATATGGATATCGAGGATTGGAAATGAAAATGGCAACAACGACAACGAGGACAACGACGACTATGACGGTGATGGTGCGGTAATACCCATTTTATTAAAGTTCCATGTAAGTCCTTTTAGCTTGCTGTCATATTACCTTTAATAAGCTCGAATAAACGTACATTTTTTCCTCATTAAACATAAAAACATCTAAAAGACCAATTTACGATAACAGAAAATAATGTCGCGGCAACGTGGTGTTGGGTATTTTTGTTTTTTCATCGTCCCCATCGAGGAACGAGAGCACACCTATTCCCATACCTTTGTGTTATAAATAATCCTTCTTTATGTCCCGACAAATCATGTAGAACGTAATATTAAAAATCAATGAGCATACAAGTTGTATTAAGTAGGTAAGTGTATAGCATGTTGTGTTACTTTAGTCCTGGAACTGGAAATAAGGAAAAACTTTTCCCTTTTTATATTCAATGAGCCATGAAAATTATATAGAGATACTCGTATGAGTTCGTAGCGTATCCGTACTACACTCATCGAACTCATCTTATACTCGAATCCTTGCCTTGTTGTGGAAACAAAGTAAAATAGGATACACGTGATTTTTATTTTATTTTATTTTTTAAGTGCATTATCTATTTTAATACTTTTTTTTTTAATGTTATTTTGTTTTTGAGTTTTTCTTTGCCAGAGAAGATAATAATCGAGTAGGTGGTAAGATGCCTTGAAGTTGTTTGTTTCAAATAAACAGATTTACATTTATTGAGCTTTGAAAAATAAAAACAAAAAAAAAAGTAAAAATGAAACTTTTTCCAGTGTCTTTTGTTTCAGAGGAACGAAATCCTCCAGGGAAGGAAATGATTTCCTTGAGGTTTGAACCCTTTTTCTGTAACGATGTTACTTTCTTACATATAGGTGCGTGTAGGTATATGAAATATCGTATCGTGTATACGACGAGCTTTCCTCAATAAAAGAAAAAAGTAACACACAAAAGTACCTATACCTAATGCTATTCGCCTAAAGGATTAACAAAACCCACAAAACAGATGGAGTTACTTTGTTTTCTTATTTCATTTCTACTCTTATATACATACTAAGTCTAAAGGGTTATTTGTAAATGTACTATACCTACAACTAACTAACAAGATTATGTTTTTGGATCTTGGAACTAATCCTAACTAACCTAAATCTACTAACCCGGCTTTTAGTTTAGTTTAATTTTATTAAATGTACATATCTAAAAATTCCTTAAGGAAGAAAATAAATTAGTATTTTAGTCGAAGTTTTCGGTGCGGTCTTTGGTCATTCATTAGAGGATATAAACTTAACACATCAAGAGTATCTCTGACAGGATATTTATGGTCTAGTCTGGTCATCGCACATATCATAGACAGCAAGGTTCCATATATCCGCAAAGAATTAAATTCATTAATTTAGTAGTATGTAGGTTTTTGGAGAAAGGATACGTACGACAGACGAACCAACGTACGGTATCCTACTGCGAAGATAAACCGAGCTGAATTAATGATTAAGTGGCGGAAAAGTTTTGCTTTTTTTTTGTGTTGATGGTATTTTTTGAAATGTGAACAATATTTAAACAAAAAACAAACAAAGTTTATATTCTATATTTTGCTAGTGGGATTATAATTTTGTGACAGGAAAACTAAAGTTTCCAAATGCAATTTATAAATTATTCAAATGGAATTCCTTTCAGCGAGTTATTTTCTTGATTTTTATGAAGAATTGAAATTATGTCAAGAACCATTCTATTTAAATGATATTAGGAAGCTTTAAATTAAGAAGAAGCTTAATTCAACTAAACAATTTTTCCAATTCTTAGGGTGATATAGACAATGGACCTCCGCTTAATTGATCAATCTTATCAATTATAATACTTGTTAAGAAATTTGATAATTTGGGTTTAGTAGTTTCTTTTTAAATTTTGAACTACGCAGTTAGTTCTAATATTTATTACATTTTTCAGTTTTCACGAAAGAAACAATTTCCAACATCTAATAAATTATTATCTGGAAATTATTAATATCTCTATGATTTATTACCTTCCCAAAAGAAGATATTGTAATCGGTCTGATTTTTCGAAGTGAAAATTTTGACATTTCTCGACGTTTCAAGGTCCCTAGAGTCGAAATAAAAGATTTTTAGAAAGATGTCTGTGCGAAGAACCAGAAGAGATATCGACTTCAAATAGATTTTGTTATACAGATAATAAGGCAGAAAGATGCAGAAAGGGCTCTCAAGAAAATTGCGTGGGTGGTTTTTTTACCATAACAATTTAAAAAAACGGGCTGGGATGCGACCCACACTGAAAACTTCTCATGCCGTCGTACGTAGCGAACGTAAGGACGTACAGACGTACAAACATACGTACACACGCAAGCACAGACATCTCTCTAAAAATATTTTATTTCGCCTCTAGAGACCTTTTAAAAGTCGAGAAATGTCAAAATTTTCAATTCGACAAATCGGACCGATTACAATAACTTCCTATGGGAAGTAAATAAATTTTAGTACTATTTTATTTAGGTTTTTATTTTTTTTAAGAAAACCCTTACTTCAATTTTTTTTTTTAATTTACCACATGTAAACAGATTTATTTTTCAATGCATACAATTATTTTTGAAGTACATTATATCATTTTTCGTTCTCAACATATTTAAACTGATACATTTTTTTTTTAATAATTTTAATTTATAGAAAAAAATTGTCAGCTTGAACTTCAATTAATGAATATAACTTTACATATTAATTTGATATTTGTTTCCTTTTATTGAAAATAGTGTTCATAGTGACATTTTGAAAGTTTGGACAGAAACTCAAAATAAAATTGATTTATCAAATTACTTATATTAATTGATTTTAACTTTATAAAAATGCTAGAGAATAAGATGCTAATGTTGTTAAGATTTAGAAAATCAGTTTTTAAGCCTAAACTAAATATTTTAAGACTTAAAACATATTACTAGAAATAAATAAGTACATATAACCAATTTGTGTTTAAATTTTGTTTTTATAATTTCCTAAAACATTCACATTACATTTTACTTTTGAAAATGTTTCTAAATATTGTTATAGAAATAATTTTAACATATTATAATTTTTCAACAATAATTTCTTGGTAAAAATCTAAATCAATTTAAACTCTTTTTTTCGATAGCAGTTAGATGGTAACAGATGGATATAAACAGTGGGAAATTTCCGTTTTAGGTAATTTATAAGTTGTTCGGTTTTTAATTTTAATTTAATTTGTTTTTGTTATCACCTACTAATTTTAAATGAAAATAAAACCCACCAAAATAAATCATTCAGCTTATTGCTGTTGTAAGAAATAATTTATTTTAAGAAATAATTTACAAAATATTGTTTCCTCACATTTTGGTTAATAAGAGCCCTAAATTTTATCTGAGTGATATTGATGACAACAACGAAAATTAAAAAGCCAAATGCATTCATGGTTAGAAAAATAATTAAGTTTCAATTCACTTCACACCCTGGTCAAATAATATCAATTGGTTCCCATCCCTCCATTACTGGGTATAACTTACCTTTCTTAAATTTAATAATAATTTAAAAAAGCTCCCAATTTAATTAAATAACTTTTTGTATCCTCGAAATCGATATTTATTATGTTTTATTTTTGTATCAAAAAGAAGACGAAAAACTCTTAGACTCCAGCAGATAATCTTTACCCGCCATCTCTTAAGACTTTTAAATCTTCTCGCTCAAAAAACTTTTTTAAAGTTTGTCTCATTCTTCGCTATATGCTTGAAAATGATTTTCAATTGAAAAATATCAACCTATCTCTTGTTTGTCCTTTTTTTTATGAGTGAAAGGAAGAAAACAAAAATTATATTGAAACTTTTTCTACCCATCGGGAGGTCTTGGGTTTTCGCAAAGATAAAGTTCGTTGGAACATCGACGGCGACGAAGCAAGCACGCACGGGCTAAGAGCAACATCATCTGTTAAATACATCACACAAAGTAACGAGATTATTTTCTTAGAAGATTCAGTCTGAGAGCAGGCTTAAGTATACTCGTACCTTATTTCTATTTATCAAATTCATTCTTTTTTAACGGTCAACATTTTGGGGATAAAATACGATGGTGTCCATAACACATATTTTAATTGGAGTTTGTGGAAGTGTGATGATCCTCAATGTGTTATGTTTCAAAAACAGATGTAGATATCCCCGTGATAAGAAAAAGAAATTTTGGGGGAGAAGCAGCCGAACCGAAACACCCTCCTTGACCATCACGTCATCGTGACGTTAGTTGGAGGAAATTCATACTGTTTCACTTCTGTAATTCCTAAGTAGGCTTAACAATTTTAAAAGTCCTCTTAAATTTCAAAGAAAAAACTTGATATCGTTGCCATTATTATTCTTCTTTGAAATTTTGTACAGTGGTTCATTTTCGCATAATTCCAACTAATCTTTAAATGGTATTCTCTTTTAAATGAAAAAAAGCGAAGTTGTATTTAAGGCTTTAATCTGTCACAGTTTACCGAAATTTGGCTTTTTAAAAAGAACGTCCTGTCTTTTTACCATGCCCTCAAATTAAATGTTTATGTACAAAGGTAAAGTAAACATTCACCTAAAAGTGCACTTTTCAGATGAATTGACGGACGACGGTAGACGCACGACAGAGCGGTTGGTTTGACAACTTTCATTTTGTAGGTTGAACGGTTGGGTTTTCTTTTTTATAGAATCATCAAAGGAAAAGTACAAGTCATGTCAGTCAGCGGAAGGGTTTATTTTTTCAGTTAATTGGTTTTACTGAAAATATTTATTTTACTTTTACTCACTGAAAAACCATTCAAAAAGTTCCTCAAGTTAAATACATATTTTCATTTCAAATTGTTTTTTTTTTTGTATTTTGTATTTCTTTTTAATGTTTGATTCAGTTTGATTTTCAAAGAAATCTCAATTAAATTGTTTCGATTTGATGGAAACTCGCTGAATATGTAAATCAATGATATTGATTTGATTTTTGGTAAATTGTTTTTATGTTTGTATATCTAAAGCGTTATGTTGTTATTTAATTGAATTAAGTTGAAGAAAAAATAATATTTGTATTTCTGGAATGTTTGGGAAATATTATTTGCTTTTAATAAATTTTGGTCGAAGGGTAGGTTTTTTTTTAGCATTGCAATGGAACAATGCAATTTTCTTTGTTTGAGTTGAAAATGTTAAAGCTTAAAGTCCTTGCAATATGAAATTTAAAAACTATTCAGGCGTTTTAAATGAATTTCTTGGACTATTGGAATTCTTTGAATCACTTTAAGAAAACCCTTAAGAAATTCGATTTGTAACTATGTTTGAATAACGATTTATATTTGCGTACGTAATATTTTCAACTATTGACTTTTGTGGTTTAACTAAGACAAACTTGTGTATAGGCAAATAAATGTGTTTATGTAAGGACATAATTTAAAATTTTAAATAATATCTTACGTCCGTACGTCTGTACGTTCACGACGTTTTTTTCGTTGTCCATAGCTCAAGAACCAAAAGAGATATCGACTTCAAATAAATTTTGTTATACAGTTAATAAGGCAGAAAGATGCAGAAAGGGCTCTCAAGAAAATTGCGTGGGTGGGTTTTTTACCATAGCAGTTTAAAAAAAAGGTGAACATTTTGGTTAACCCTAAATATCTCATGAACCAATAACGCTAGAGACTTGAATCAAATTTTATATTATATATTGTAACGTGATACCAAACAAGTATATTTTTTGAAAAAAAATCTAATTAACGGTTTTTTTAAAATAAAAAAAAATTAAAAAAAAAATGTGTCACCTTGAAAATTTTACGACTAAAATATGATTTCATCTCCAAAACAATTTTGTGCAACGAAAAATAATGTTTTTGACATCTGATAAAATTTTGAAAAAAATCAAATTGACAGTGTTTTTATAAAAAACATTACTGAAAGTTGGTAAAAATTGATTTTCAACTTAAATATCTTTTCAAAAACTTGAGATTAAGGCTTCAAACTTATTTTATCTTATAAGAAATATTGTTTTCAACATTCTGAAAAATGTTGAGAAAAATCAAATTGACAGTTTTTTTACTAAAAATAAAAACCTAAAAAAAAATTTAAAAAATTTGGTAAAAATTGATTTTCGACTCAAATATCTTTTCAAATATTTAAGATTATGGCTTCCAACTAATTTTAACTAACTTATATGAAATATTGTTTTCAACATTAGGACAAATTTTGAGAAAAATCAAATTGGCAGTTTTTTTTACAAAAAATAAAAACCTAAGAAAAAATGTATAAAAGGTGGTAAAAATTGTTTTCGACGTAAATATCTTTTCAAAAATTTGGGACATTGGTTTCAAACTAATTTTATCTTATAAGAAATATTGTTTTCAACATTCGATAAAATTTTGAGAAAAATCGAATTGACAGTTTTTTTTACAAAAAATACAAACCTAAAAAAAAAACAATACTAAAACTTGGTAAAAATTTACTTTCGACTCAAAAGGCTTTTCAAAAATTAAAAATATTGGCTTCAAACTTATTTTATTTCACAGAAAATATTGTTTTCGATATTCAGTAATTTTTTTTATAAAAATCCAACAGTCCGTTTTTTCATAAAAAATTAAATCTACAAAAAATAGTACTCAAATTTGGTAAAAATTGATACATATAGACAAACTTTTAAGCAAGACAAATTGACAGACAGGATGGGAAGTTATCAGTGTGGGTCGCATCCCAGTCTCTTTTTAAAAATTAATTTATCTTAAAGCCGAGGAAAATAGCTGTCCCGAACAAACGAACTTTCTATTGCTAGTACGAGCTCACAGATACTCTTTTAGAACCATGGATTTAGATTCCGGGATACTAAAAACGTCAACAAATTTCAGTTTGACAAATCGCACAACTGCAAAAATTTCCAATTACATAATTTGAAGACAATATATTCGTTTGCTTTTAAATTCGGTCGAAGAAAGGAGGCTTCCTAAACATATAAACGAACATGCACACCAGACATATCTCTAAAAACCATTGATTCAAATTTTTGAAACGTCGAGAAATTTCGATTCGACAAATTGGACGCATTTCAATAACTTTCAAAGGGGAGTTAATAAAAAAAAAATAATTTTTTGGTGGGGTTAACTTTTTCATCGACATGTATACAGATTTCATTTTTCGTTTTTTTTCGATCTTAAACTTTTTCCTTGCTTTCTTCTCAATATCTTTTTTTAATATCATACAAATGTAAGCTAAGAAAAACTAAAATATTCCAACCACCTTAAACCAATTTTGTATTGGACCTTGTTGTACATTTAATTTAATTTGCTCTTTTAAACAACCTTATAAAGCTTTCATAAAAATTAAATTGAAATTAAGTCCATATTTTGGCTTTTATGACTTGGCTAGGCCACATCATAACAATTATCATAAAATCTGATGTATCAAAATGTTGAACATACCATTTATATGGTGAAGATTATGCAAAATCTAAAATATAAACCCAACCAGTCATCTCTACATTCACTATAATACAAAATTGTGCCCTACTAATGTTAACTACTTTGATTTATATCCTCAAATGGCAGTTTTGTAATAATAAAGTCCTTCCTCTTCAAGGAAAAGCAGCAGAAAAACGATTGAATTATAAATTCGATGATACCATTTATATGAGATGTTTTCGTATTTGGTTTTACTACATACATATATATACTGTAAATAAACTTCTGGCTTTCTTAAAGCATGCCAAACGTATTTTGGCAACTCTCACGACTCTTGATCATACAATTGCCATATATAGCCTGCCCTTAACGACTCTGGCAAACTTGAAACCCTTTTAGTTATTTATTCAATGAAAACTTTCTGCCTCTCATCATATAGTAGACCCAAGGACCTTCTATTTTTCTTTTGTTTTTGTTTTTGTTCTTATAAAGGACATGACAAGAAGAATAAAAGAAAATTTATCTAATCGTTTTGAGACCAAATTTCATGCGTGTGCTGCAGTCATCGAAGAACGAAGAAAGAAGAACGAGCGTGACTGGGACCTAAACCAAGTTAGTTTAGAGAATCATCAGAGATTTGGAAAAAGTTTTTCTCTGAAATCGATTTCCATAAACAACATTACCAGCATCAATTTTGTCTCGGAAAATAAAATACCAAAACAACGGAGCGTAGAAAGTTCAAAACAGAAAAAAACTACGACAGACGACGATATTGCTTTATATTTCAAGGACTCTTATGAAGAAATATTGCCTAGCATAGAAGTCGATGTACCGAAGTTAGTATTTAAATCTGAACATTCCTGAATTTAAAATGGATTGAAATTTGCATTTTTCGAATTTTTTCTCAAATAGCAGAAAAAAAATGAAAGTGTGGTATGGAACCTGTAGACAGATTATTTTTCGTGCTTTTCCTGTTTTTGGATAATTTGAATTTAGGGACCTACAAATGTAATGGGACGGCCGATTTAGGTAACTAAATTAGGTAAGATTTAAAATCAAATCCTTTTTTGCTTAAGTGGTTATGAAAAATGTATCCAAAAAAATATCATGATCGTATTTTATCAATTGAAGGAAAAAGTTAGTTTTTTTGTTGAAACAAATTTTATTATTATATTCTATTAACAGGTATATTAAATTACATTGTAATATAACAATTAATAAGGTAAGCTGCAAAGATTATTAGCTCTGAAATAAGTTGTATGATTAAACAGTGAAGTCCTTTTAGGTTACATTAAATCTCTTGAATCAGTCTGGATTCAGGAAGAACTGTAAGGAGAGGTTTAGTTTGCTTACAAAAATGTTTTCGTCGGAAGAAAGTTTTTGCAGCAAATTTGCAAAGTAATGAAGTAGCACTAAGACTGCTATAAAACAGACATCACCGCCATCCAAGAAATACGATGCCATGGGCTCAGAAAAAACTGCGATATTTACTATGGTGACTGATACCGAGAGAACCAACAACGCTTATTTGGATGCAGCTTTGTCATTGGAGCCAGATTTAGGCAACAAGTCTTGAGCTATAGGTGCATCAACGAGTGCCTCATGACCATCTGAGTCAAGGCTAAATTCGACAATTTGTATTTGTATTTATTTATTTCAAAAATCGCTTACAAGGTAGGACTTGAGTCTTATAAAGTGTTGCAAGCCTTTACATTAATTTTACAATTCGAATAAAAATTATATACCTAGGACTTCTATTTATACATCTAATCTAATATATAACATTTTCCTGTCACAGAGTTAGTTGCCACCCTAATTCGAAGCGGCTTAACCAATTTCATTGAAATTTCGCATTCGGTAGGTCTGAGAATAGGTTTTTATATTCTTAAGTGCTATGGTTTAATTGCATTAACATCGTACACGGTGCAACGATCTTACGATAGTATTCAGTGACGCTATGTACAATTAAGCATTGATTGCTATTGAGGACTTACCACTCAGTTATTTCGGAATGCATTCACCAAATCGAAATGCATCATTGTTGCTCGCAATGTCTCACTAATGAATGAAGAACAAAGAACCATTTATGACCAAATCATGCTCAAAGTTTCGGCAGGACAAGGTGGATTCTTTTTTTTTGGATGCACCAGGTGGAACTGGCAAAACATTCCTTACTTCGCTTATTCTTGCTAAAACAACGATAAAATATTGGTATCGTATTGACTGTTGCATCTTCTGGCATTGCGGCAACTTTATTGGATGGAGGCAGAACAGCTCATTCAGTATTTAAACTGCCACTAACTATTCAAAATAACACTGACGCGGTGTGCAATATAAAAAAAAAACAATCATCCATGGCCACAGTGCTGAAACAGTGTAAAATTATCATATGGGATGATGCTGGGAGAAGATACAACATCGAATGGCTACAATAGCAAGAGATCGCCAAAACCTTCTCGGAACGAGTCATAAGTAACCTCTTTCGAAGTTCTCTATCGCCAACACAATTTATGGGGAACCAGTGACAGCATTGTCAAGATGCAATCAGAGAAGCCACTTCTGAAGTGCTGGGTTTCAAGCAGCCTCCAACAAGAAACCTCTGGTTTGATGAGGATTGCCGCCAGGCAAATGCAGCCAAACAACATCAGAAGAAAAAGAGAGAGCATGAGAAGCGTGCGGTCGAAGATGTTGAGATGTTCAAAAGTAGGAATAAAGTTCTAAATCAACTTACTTTTCTGTAAGATATTGTCCGAAGAAAGCATGCCCGATGAAAAAAGGAGACCCTCTTAACTGCACCAACTTTAGAGGCATCAGTGTACTAAACATCGGTTACAAAATTTTCTCTGCCGTAATAAAAGAAGTCTAAAGCCAATCGTTAACAACCTGATAGGTCCTTATCAGTGTGGTTTTAGACCAGGAAAGTCTACAGTCGATCAAAAATTCACATTATGGCAGATCCTGGAAAATAACCCAAGAACATCAATCGACGCCCACCATCTTTTCATCGATTTCAAGGCCGCATATGACAGCATCTACAGGGAAGAGCCATGTTTAGTTTAAGCATACCTGTCAAACTCGTCCGTTTATGCAGGATGACCATGGAGAATTCACGCTGCTCCATAAAAGTTGGAAACAACTTAACAAAACCATTCGATGTCAAAAAAGGCTTTAGACAAGGTGATGCGCTGTCATGCGATTTTTTTAACATCGTACTTGAAAGAATAGTACAGAGCTCTCACGTCAATACTAGAGGCAATATTTTTTAAAAATCTGTCCAATTACTAGCATATGCTGATGACATTGACATAATCGGAAGAACTCAGCGTGGTGTCAATGGGGCTTTTGTGAGTATTGAGGCAGAGGCGGCAAAAATGGGTTTAACGGTTAATGATGGCAAAACAAAGTACATGCTGTCATCAAGAAAGGACTTACAACACCGACGTCTCGGTCAAAACGTCACCATCGACAGACGTAACTTTGAGGCAATCAAGGACTTCGACTACCTAGGCTCCGCTGTTAACGGAGAAAAGAACACCAGCGCTGAGATCAAACGAAGAATAACTCTTGCTAACCGCAATTTCTTTGGGCTAAGAAACCAATAGAGTAGCAAAGTCCTCTCTCGAGGGACCAAAGTGTCGCTATATAAGACCCTCATCATCCCCGTGCTGCTATACTGTGCAGGAGCATGGACTATGACAAAAGCGGATAAAAGCACCTTGGGTAGTTTTGAGAGAAAAGTTCTTCGTGTGATCTACGGTCCCATATGAATTGAAGGAGAGTGAGGGAGAAGATGGAAAGACGAGCTATACGGGCTGTACAGCGACGCAGCCAGAAGGGTAAAGGTCTAAAGACAAAGATGGCTGGGTCACGTAGAGCGCATGGAAACCAATGCTCCGGCCAGGAAAGTGTTCGAATCCACACCCACAGAACAGCGCAGTAGAGGAAGAACGCGAATCATTTAGCACGCACAAGTGGAAAGTAACGTCACCCAATTTATGAAAACTTTACTCATTATTCCTATCAAAAATGAAATTGAATCGTGACAGTTTTCAGTTTAAACTTATGCTGTATTATTAAAAATCTTGATTCAAAAATAAACCTCATCATCGTTTTAACTAATAGAAATCTCAAACATTTTTCTTTCATAAGTTTCGTTATTAGAAAAACACAGTTTTCCTTGTCGAAAAAGTTTTTCACTTAACGACAACCTTTAACTGTTTAAACTTTCCTAAATCGAATTTTCATCAGTCGCATCAGCAATGTCTACCGGCGAAGTTTTCAAATTCGTATAGCCATTTAATATTTCCATCAAAACCGTGTTTATTAAATTAGAATACTTCTATAGTACTTTTAAACAAATCTCATTTTGTATACCTTTTGTATATTTAAAATTGAATCAAAATCCTTTAAAATTAAATTTACCTCAAATTCGTACAATAACCGTCATTTCTGTTAGCCATCACATTATTTTTAGGAGTATTAGTAAAAACATTAACAAAACATTTTAACATTTAAATGATTCAAACAAAAAATAAACTAAACCTAAATATATTTGAGCTGCTATCGCAAAAATAAAAACGACTACAACAAATTAACGATAATTACTGCTATTAGCATAAAGCCAACAAAACTGCCTCACAAACGACCCTAAGCTTTTTTACCCTTTTAATTTGCTTTGTGATCCTTTGATGTGGAGTAAAAATAATACCTAAATAAAAACATGCGAAAAGAAACCCTTGTCACCAAGAAATAGTAATAAATGACTATAGAGGATTAGTGTTTTTGTATTAATGGTCAATTAAATTGTGGTTCTACCTAATTTTGGCTCGAAGGGGATCTTCTTTTCTTTCGCAACAACATTTATATTAAACAACAATAATTCAAAGCGGTTCGTTGGTCGGTTCTGTGGTGGCGAGGAACTTTTGTTCATGACTTGAAAATATTATTTTTATTTTGTTTTTCCTATTCGTTTCCTTCTGGTTGTTCCTGATGGTTCCATTAAAAGGGATAAACCCTATAAACAACCACATTCGAATGTGGTTGCAAGGAAGAGAGGGTGTGACCTAAACTGTTCTGTTCTGAGTTCCAGAGCCAGACCCTTTCTGCTCTGTTTAGAATCAACAAAAAAATATATTCCATATCCTTTTTCGCTTTTACGAAATTATGTATGTTGGGCATATACATATATCAATGGCAGCAAAGGAGTAAATGGGAAGCCATTTTGACCACCCTGGGTTCATAAAATTCATAAAATGGTTTTCCACATTCCAATTTTAACGAATAAGCAATTTTTAACGCATTTTATTTAAGAAACGCTTAAATGACTTTTATGATTTCTCTATCCTTTAGTTTTGGTATATTAGAATTTTGAAAAACCATTGAAAATGAAAATGTTTTGATAAATCACTGAGAAATCTTTTGTGTGAAAGCTTACGCCCGAAGCTTTAGAATTTAGCTCGAACTCGTACTTTACTGAAAACCACATTCCGGAAATTAATTACCAGGAATGTACTTCCAGGAAAATAATAAAACCGCTCTGGTGTTGATATTAAAAAATAAAAGAAAGAAATCCGATTCCCTCGACTGCATTTAGTTTTTATATTAAAAAAATATTAATTAGCAAAAGAAAATGTGTTTCAAAATGTATGAACATGAAGGTAATGTGATTATACCTAATATTTTCGAAAAACCTCTGAAGCGATATAGAAATTTAATATTAGCTGTCTTTTCTTCTTTTATGTCATAATCACAATACCACTTACATAAATGTGAAACGAAAACGTGTCCTCTTAAAAAAAAAACAAATCTGCACGCAGCGGGAATTACAAATTTATATCCTTTAATCATAAGTCCTTCAAAATACCCATGGGGAATGCGAGATTGAGAGCGGCCTTGTGCAGAAAGTATCTTCCATATACAGAAAAATGTTTGATACAAAAAAAAAAAAATAAAAAGGTATATAACGAGTATACTCTGTACTTGTACTTTTGAATTTAAATAAGTTGAAGTTTCATATGCAGCGTATTATATAAAGCCTTCGGGTCTTTAAGGTCTAATAAAAAAAAAATTATAAAACTACATAATTGGGTTACGTTACGTGGTGCAATATTTGTTTTTCTCTTTTTTGGGAATACTTTCTTTTTTCTAATTGCGTAGAAGAAAAATATTAAGCTCGTTATCATTACAGTTTTTAATCCAATATTACATGAGGTTAAATATTTAAAGTTTCTTTGTGGGATTTTTAACTTCCCATAGGAAGTTATTGTAATGGGTCCGATTTGTCGAATTGAAAATTTTGACATTTCTCGACGTTTCAAGGTCCCTAGAGTCGAAATACAAGATTCTTAGAAAGATGTCTGTGCGTGCGTGTGTACGTACGATTGTACGTTCGTGCGTCCGCGACGTTTTTTTCGTCGTCTATAGCTCAAGAACCAGAAGAGATATCGACTTCAAATAAATTTTGTTATACAGATAATAAGGCAGAATCTTTCTGCAGAAAGGGCTCTCAAGAAAATTGCGTGGGTGTTTTTTTTACCATAGCAGTTTAAAAAAAGGGTGAACATTTTGGTTAAACCTAAATATCTCATGAACCAATGACGCTAGAGACTTGAATTAAATTTTATATTATATATTGTAACGTGATACAAAACAATTATATTTTTGGAAAAAAATCCAATTGACGGTTTTTTTTATAAATAAAAAAAACTGAACAAAAACATTTGTCACCTCGAAAATTTTACGACTAAAATATGATTTCATCTCCAAAACAATTTTGTGCAACGAAGAATAATGTTTTTGACATCTGATAAAATTTTGAAAAAAATCTAATTGACAGTTTTTTTATAAAAAATAAAATCTTAAAAAAAAAACATTACTCATAGTTGGTAAAAATTGATTTTCGACTCAAATATCTTTTCAAAAACTTGAGATTAAGGCATCAAACTTTTTGACGTGACAACGTCTTAAATTAGGTTTATTAGGGAGTCACTTATGAAAAAGTGTAACGCCCGGTAACGTTACGATGAGTCACCGAACGAGAGAGAGGCCCGCCGAATGCCTCCGAACGAGAGAGAGGCCCGCCGAATGCCTTGCGTCTCTCTCCCACTCAACTATGATCGGTCTGCCGCGCGCGCAGCACTAGAGAATTAGGCGCATTGAATCGGCGCATGCTTGTGTCTCTGTCTTTGTCTTTCTCGAACGTTCTTGGCGTTGGAAAAACAAGAAAGCGTCATAATACAAGTTCACACGTGTGGTTAAAGTATCGTCAGCTGTGTCTGTAGTGAAAATGTGGAGTGCTTAGATTCGTCATTTACAACAACTACAACAATAAAGGTAAATAATTGTACACTGATATTTCATTATCGTAAACTATGATTGATTGATTAATTGTTAGATTGACACAAAAGTTGAGAAACTGAGTTTATAGGTTATGTCATACTATTGATAAATGTTGATAGTGTTAAGTAAATTATTAGTTTAACAATAAATATTCTACCTAGAAAAAGACGTTGTCACGTAAAATCTTCGCCCGTAAAACCGACTTTACAGGCAACCATTTTTTTATCTTATAAAAAATATTGTTTTCAACATTCTGAAAAATGTTGAAAAAAATCGAATAAACAGTTTAAAAAAAAAAATAGACTAAAAAAAATTAATAAAAGTTGGTGAAAATTGATTTTCGACTCAAATATTTTTTCAAAATTTTGAGATAATGGCTTTAAACTACATTAATCTTTCAAAAAATATTGTTGTCAACATTCAGTAAAGTTTTGAAAAAAATCAAATTGACAGCTTTTGTACAAAAAATTAAAAACCTAAAAAAAATTTAACAAAAGTTGGTAAAAATTGATTTTTGACTCAAATATCTTTTCAAAAACTTAAGATTAAGTCTTCAAACTTATTTTATCTTATAAGAAATATTGTTTTCAACATTCTGAAAAATGTTAAAATCAAATTGACAGTTTTTTTTACAAAGAATAAAAACCTAAAAAAGAAATAATAAAAGTTGGTAAAAATTGCATTTCGACTCAAATATCTTTTCAAAAATTTGAGATATTGGCTTTAAAGTACTTTAATCTTTCAAAAAATATTGTTGTCAACATTCATCCAAATTTTGAAAAAAATCGAATTGACAGTTTTTTTACAAAAAATTAAAAACCGAAAAAAAAATATAACAAAAGTTGGTAAAAATTGATTTTCGGCTCAAATATCTTTTCAAAAATTTGAGATAATGGCTTCTTTCTAATTTTAACTTATAAAAAATATTGTTTTCAACATCAGAAAAAATATTGAGAAACATCGAATTGACAGTTTTTTTACAAAAAATAAAAACCTAAAAAAAAACAAAACTAAAACTTGGTAAAAATTTACTTTCGACTCAAATAGCTTTTCAAAAATTACAAATATTGGCTTCAAACTTATTTTATTTCACAGAAAATATTGTTTTCGACATTCAGTAATTTTGTTATAAAAATCCAACAGTTCGTTTTTTCATAAAAAATAAAATCTACAAAAAATAGTACGCAAATTTGGTAAAAATTGATACATATAGACAAACTTTTAAGCAAGACAAATCGACAGACGGGACGGGAAGTTATCTGTTATTTTATTTATTTTATTTATTTATTTCAATGAATAGCTTAAGCACAGTAAGATACATATCTTATAAAATAGTGCTAAGCATAAAATAAGGAAGTTAAATGAGAGCTACATGAGGTTAAAACTGAATAAAAAGTTAAAAGTATAATGATATCTTAGATTATAAATTTACATTGTTTTATTTTACCAAATTAAATATATTTGAAGAATATTAAGGAATTCAAACGAGAAATTCAAAAATTAAGTTAATAATATTACTAGGCATACGAAGAAAAATAAGCCTTAAGCTTGCTTCTAAATCTTATTGAACTATCAATCCTTCTTATATCACGTGGCAAAGAATTCCACAATCGAATAGTACTAATAAAAAACTGACGTCCGGAAGTCAAACAAGAATACCGAAGAGGAATCAACTGAGCTGATCTGATTGAAGAGGTAAACCTAATTTTTTCATAAAGATATGTTGGTTGATGTGACAAGATAATGTTTGACAAGAGACTCAGAGAACGAAACTGTAGAAGACTATCGAATGACATATTATACAAATAATTGGTATAGTTAGAAATATGCGAAAAACGTCGCAGTCCAAAAACATAACGTACTATGCTGTTAAATGCGATTTGAAGTTTGCGTTTGGAGGCAAAGCTACAATTGTAAAATAATTCACAGCCAAAGGTGAGGATGGACACAGCAAGTGATTTTGCAAGAAGACATCGGGTTTTAAAGGGGGTATAGGAATGTGAGGCCCACAGAGTACGAAGTACACCATACGTCTTACCAACCGATACATTTATATGATTATCCCAGGTTAAGCTCCTGTTAAAGGTCACGCCAAGGTTCTTAACACTTTCAACATACCTAATTTTGTCGCCATTAAGAAATATGGAGGGAAAGTATGACAGATCTAATGGCTTTTTTGAAATAATAATGCAATTGGATTTTTTGGGGTTCAAAATAAGACTGCTTATGTTTGACCACCGTGCAATTTCTGCAAGATCTTCATTCATACAAGAAGCCCCGTGCTCTATCAAACCCAATGGACAGCTTAAAAGTAGTTGCACATCGTCAGCATACATATTAATCGAACAGTGCTTGATAAGAGTAGGGAGCTCATTGATATATAATGAGAAGAGAAGGGGCCCTAGGATGGATCCCTGGGGAACCCCATTGGATACAGAAAGAAATTCCGATAAATTATCATTCACTGCCACTGCTTGTGTCCTATCTGTTAAGTAAGACGAAATAAGTTTAACAGTGCATGGTGAAAAATTAAACAATACAGATAGCTTGTGACATAGGGATTGATGGTTCACCATATCAAATGCCTTAGAAAAGTCAAGTAAGACCAAGAAAGATACCTGTCCTTCGTCAAGAGCATTACGTATTTCTTCAGAAACACCTATTACAGCAGTAGTACAACTGTGTTTCTGCCGAAATCCAGATTGTCTAGGGGAGAGTAGGCTATGTCTGGAAATATGGTGATTGATTTGCTTTTGCAAAAGCTTTTCGAAAGCCTTTGATAAAAAGGAAAGGATGGAAATTGGTCTAAACTCATTACCTTTGGAAGTTTTGGGAACAGGTATGACCTTAGCTGACTTCCACTGCGTGGGGAATATACCAGTTGTAAATATCGAATTAAAGACATGAGTTATATACGGGAGAAGTACAGGTAATATTATTTTCAGGAATGAGGGATGTATTTCATCAAGTCCGACTGCCTTGGATTTTATGCAGAGAATGCTTTCAAGCACATCGAAGCAGCTAACCGAAGTTAAACAAAACATAGGGCAATGAGTAGACTGGGAATGATGACTAATTCCTTGAGGTGTTATTTGTTGGGTGTTATTATTTGACTGCGAAGATAAGAACTGTCGATTAAGCTCATCAGGGTTCACTGCATCAAGATTAAAACATTTAGCTTTTCCAATGCCAATATTACGCACGTTTTGCCACAAAAGCTTACCACTGTGGGAAGCATTGAGCTGGCTAGAAAAAGTTCTTGTTTTAGCTGCTCTTATCTCAAAAACAACTTTGTTGCGAATTGAGCAATAAATTCTACGGTGTTCTTCCAAGCGGTAGCGCTTCCAACATTTATATGCAAGGTCACGTTGTCGCATAAGCAATCGAATTTCATTAGATATCCACGGTACACCCTTGGGTAAGATAGTCTTAGTTCTTAATTGAACATGCGAATTGAAAAGTTCTAAAATTTTAGTGTTAAGAAATTGAACTTGGTCAGTGGGACAAGGAAGAAAGTACAATGTACTCCAATTGATGCTTAGGACTTGTTCTTCAAGGAGGTGGTAGTTGATGTTTTTGAAATCTCTATATGAAAATGTACGAGGTGAAGAAGTGATATCAAAATCAAAGGCAAGGTATAAGAGATCATGTCTCGAAAAGGCAGGTGTGGATAACTGATCATAAAGAAGAACTTTGCTTTTAGGGCTGGTGAGGAATAAATCCAGCAATGAAGAGGAGTTCTCAGAGAAATGAGTAGGTACAGTTGTGTTAACAGAGAATAAGTTGAGAGAACTCATTTCTACGATAAGACTGTTCTCAGCCAGGAGATCGCTGTTAAAATCTCCACTCAAAATAATATCGGGGTACGTTGAAGATATAAGTTCAAGTTCAGCAATAAATGGCAACAAGTTAACGTACTTATTAGGTCGATAAACAGTACCAACAAGAATTTTAGTATTATTGTTGGCAAGTTCGAGGAATAAGAATTCAATATCGGAGCCCGCAGGGGATACTTCAATTAATTTACAAACAATACCATCCCTAACATACATTGCAACTCCACCACCAACGCGACCAACCCTGTCACAACGAAAAACCCTATACCCACCTAAGCTACACATTGCATCACTAAATTCTTCCCTGAGCCAAGTTTCAGACACACACACCACATCAACCAGAGAATTTTCAAACAGAAAGCGGAACTCGTCAATTTTAGGAAGAAGACTTTGTGCATTAATGTGACATACATGCAGTCCAGAGCATTGTCCTCTGAGGACTTTAATCATAGTACTTAAGCATACATCCATTAGAATTATATTTATTAAAAGAAAAAATGATTGAACAATAATATTTTTACAATGAGTTGAAGCAAGGAAAAGAGCAAGGATACAAAATAAAGTAATACCTAAATGTATAAAAATGTACAAGAAAATTTTAAATATAAAAGAAAAAAAAAAAAAGAAAAAATTACTTAACTTAGACTAAAAATTATAAGAAAGAGAATAAAAAGAAATAATAATAAAAGAAAAGAGAAAAAAAAAACAATTTGGATAGTAATGAATTTAAAAAAAAAAATGAATTTAATGTAGGCAAAATTATTTAACTTCAGTATCATCATTTAAGCTGGCAATGCTATCAAGGTCTTCGATGTTGTCGATCATTACAGCAGTTTCTACCAGTTTACGTTTGACATATACAGATCCGTGTGAAGTATAAACAGAAGCAATGTGTTTACTTTTTTTCAGCTTCAAAGCAGCATGTAAGATTTGTTGACTGTGATGAGTTAAGCATTCCCGCAAGTGTATTGAGCCAGAGGAATTAATACCGACGTGTTGTAAACTTAGTTCTTTTTTAGTTTCTTTACAAAAAACACCTATCGATTTGAGAACATTGTTGCGCTCATATGGTGTCTTAAATTTAATTATAATCCCGGAATCTAAGGAGCTACCTTTCGGTTTGGTGCGACAAATTTTGGCGAGACTCGGTGGCTCGCATTTAATCGAAGAACAAAGTGAGTGAAACATAGATTCGAGGTTTTCGTCTGCCAAGTGAGGGATACCAAAAAGTATTGCGTCGGTGGCTACCATACGGTTTTCTTGTGTAAAAAGTGTTTTTTTTACAGTAGACAGTTCGCCAGTGACACGCTCAAGATTTTTTTTGAGGTCGGAAATATCAGAAGAGTTCTCGTTTATTATCGTCTTGGATATACTACATTTAGTGGTGACGACTGTGAGTGAAGTTTTTACGGTAGATATTTCTGATTTGAGTTGAGTAATTTCCGAATTAGTGTCGAGGAGTACAGACTCAAGATTAACAACTTTGGAGTTTATTTTTTCAATTGATCCACTCAATTCACTGATTTGCGCATCGATTTTTTTAGAAATATTTTCCTCGGTCTCAGTCAATTTGGTTGAAAGTTTGGCTATTTCTTGTGATAAATAACTTATTACAGACTCACTTTGTTTACGTAGCATATCGTCCATTTTAGTTGAAGTAATGTTGTCGTCTTCGGAACAAGGTAGACTGGGTGTGGGAGTGGTACACAGTGTTTTAATTCCTTTATCCCCTTCAGAGCACATTGTTTTATTTTTGAGTGTTTTTTGAGAGTTTTTTGACGATGGAGGGATAGGGGAGTCCGTTTTATTTCCTCTCAAGCGCGCACTGGGGGCATCATTAGGTGAGGGAGACATATTTGAGCGAAATGAACAAATGAAATTGGCACAATACGAGTGGCGGAATTATAATTTTTTTATTTTGCGTTAATTTTATAAACTTTGCACTTGGATCTTCCACTTTAAACAAAAAGATTAAAGCAGTTTATTAAAATTTTAACTTTAAAACTGGATTGAATTATTTATGCGGATTGATTAAGAAGAAGGAGACACAATTGCCAAGCGAAAAATACACGTCTACTCTGTAACAATCATTGAGAGTGTAGACGAAAACCACAATATCTGTGTGGGTCGTATTCCCACCTCTTTTTTTTAGGTTTTTATTTTTTGTAAGAAAACTGTACATTCGATTTTTATCGAATGTTGAAAACAATATTTCTTATAAGATAAAATTAGTTTTAAGCCAACATTTTTAATTTTTAATCTTTGAAAAGATATTTGAGTCGAAAATCAATTTTTACCAATTTTGAGTAATGTTTTTTTCGATTTTTCTCAAAATTTTACTCAAAGTTAACAACAATATTTCTTAAAAGATACAATTAGTTTAAAGTCAGTATCTCAAAGTTTTGAAAAGATATTTAAGTCGAAATTTTTAATCAATTTTTACCAGCTTTTGTAAATTTTTTTCAGGTTTTTATTTTTTTGTAAAAAAAACTGTCAATTCGATTGTTTCTCAACATTTTTCCAGATGGTTGAAAACGTTATTCTTCGTTGCACAAAATTGTTTTAGTGATAAAATTATTTTTTGTTCGTAAAATTTTCGAGATGAAAACCATTTTTTTTTTCAGTTTTTTTGATTTATAAAAAAATTTTTAAATTTAATTCAAGTCTCTAGCGTTATTGGTTCGCGAGATATTTAGCGTTAACCAAAATTTTCAACTTTTTTTTTCAAATTGCTGGTGTAAAAAAACCACCCACTCAATTTTCTTGAGAGCCCTTTATGCATCTTTCTGCATTATTATCTGTGTAACGAAATTTATTTTTAGTCGATATCTCTACTAGGGACCTTGAAACGTCGAGAAATGTCAAAATTTTCAATTTGACAAATCGTACCGATTACAATAACTTCCTATGGTAAGTCAATAATGATGCTTCCAGCAGAGGTGTGTTTTTTTCTGTCAATTTCCATGAACCAAAAATCTTCCAAAATCTATAGTTATTTTTAAAAGCTTGCAACAATATTATTGAATACTAAAACTTGGATATTGTTTGTGTTGAATCAAATTAAAACAGCTGTGCCGAGAGACGACGTAGCTGAGGCTAAGACGAAATTCAGTGAGTCGGAATTCTCAAAACCTTTCTGTGACTTATTTTGCACGTTTTAAGTGATTCGATGCATGAGCAAATAAATATCAATTCTCTTATAATACTTTGAAAGCTATATATCATTGATAACTTTAACAGATGCTTAAATAAAATGATTTGGAAAAACTATATTTTCCAATCTTATGTTCTATTATGCCTTTTCCTTCTGCCGATCTTTTACACTTGATTTCACAAACAAAATCAGCAACTTTCTCTGTATTTTGATAAAAAGCTAAGAAAACGTTCTTTATTGAATGAATGTTATATTTTAAAAATAGAATATCGCACGCGTCGTCGACATTAGGTACATCATCCAACACCCACATAGAAACCAAAGTAAATCCCAATCGATTGAAATATCCTAGTTACTGCTTGCTGTGGTGTCCAAAATTACATTGATTTCAGTTTATTTTGGTTTTGATTATTTTATTTTCGTATATCCTGAAAAGGAACACAGAACGAATTTACAAAACGTGACTAGAATATTGTTGAAAAAATATGTGTCCCTTTTTGCATGTGTCGTAAAGGAAAGGATTTTTCCTTTCGAATCCAAAAGAGCTATGAATCTAATTTTAATCCTCTCTTTGACTTGCTAAATGTGGATTTTAAAAATAAAATCCAAATGCTCCATTTATTGTCCTTAACAACTAACCAAATAACAGAAGAAAATTGTATTTTAATTTGCAAATGGAATTTCGAATTTCAACTTTAAATGAGAATAAGCCGAAGAGGTTATGTTTCAAAGAGAAGAAGACATGTATAGTCTTTTAATTTGAGTATACATTTTAATGAATTGAAAGTATTTGAAAGTCAATAAATTTTAATATTCTAATTTAATTTCTTCAAAAACTTTGAAATTGCATTTGTGTTACTGTTAACTTTTTTGAGTTTTTAAGTCATGAATAGAATAGCAGTACAAGTTCTTTCAATTGTTTTTTATATCTTTTTATTTCACAAAACAATGTCCCTGTCAAATTAACATTTTTCGTAAATCTCAAAAAAAATAATGGCATTCTCCGATAAAGTGACTGCACCTTGTACAAGTAATTGTGACAATCAATACGAACACTGTAAATTCAAAAGAAAACTGTTGTATTCTTTTATAAAAATATATTTCAACACTTCAGAGCAAAGAAAATTATAAATTAAATCCGTATTTCTCATTGTTGTGCATATTTATGTATGTAAATTGAAAAACATTATAACTGACTGGATAAATTGAAATGCTATTCAAAATTTATCAGAGTTCAATAAAAGAAAAAATAACTTCTTTAGATTTTCCTTGGATAGAAATCATCCATTAAAAGCTTACAGATTCAATGCACACAGAATAAAATCAATAAAATGAAAATCCACGTCCACGTCCAACGTCCATTATTTTTCTTTTCCTTCTTCGGGATGCTATTTATAGTGGTAAAATATTATTTATTACAATTTAAATCTTTTTGCATACAGTCACCAATTAAGTTGCACTTTATTTCACGATTTAAATCGTCTTACAAAAGCACTTTTTCAATAGTAAAAGAAATTTGCATTATTTTATCTTGTTTCTTTAAAAAAATATTGAATTTTAATCACAGTTGAAATCTTAATAATGTTTCTGTTTGACTACGCCTGTTTTTTTAAAACTTGTTAGTATGCATTTTTAGGACCAAGTACCAGATTTGTTTGAATGTTGATGAATTTTTGGGAGTTACACCTAATCGAGTTCATTGGTTTTTAAAAAAATTAGAACATTCTATTAATTTGTATAATTTGTAGAAAATGGTGGACAGTGATGTGTCCCCAAAGCAAACTTGTAAAAGAAATCAATCTTTTTTATAAATTTCATTCATTTCATTCAATGAATTCACTTCAGATTTGGACTTCAAATTTTGCAATCCCCACTCATTTGAATCATTTCATTGCAATCAATTGATTGCAATCATTTTAGAATTCATGAATTCTTTGCATTCACTTGAAGTCTTAGCCATTCTATGTTTTTTTTTTTCCTTTCTGATATCATTTAAAAATTGAATTGCTTAAACTAAAATGTAAAAGATACAAAATATATTAAATATAATTTTGCACCAACTTTTATATTTTTATCTTCTTTTCTTAGAATGTAATTGAAATCGGTTCGATTTGTCGAATTGAAAATTGTTGCGAAATAAAAGGTTTTAATAGGTCTGTCTGTGTGCGTTTGTAAGTTCGTAAGTCTGTACTTCCGTTTGATTGGAATACCATATTTCGTCGGCCGGTGGAGATATCAACTTTAAATCTAATTTGTTTTACATCAAAATATGCAGAAAGGGTTTTTGAGTTGATGTTGTTTTTACTTTGATAATATGACAAAAAAATGAAAAATTTTGTTCACGATAAATATCTGAAGAAGCAGTTATCCTAACGACTTTCATTAAATTGTATACAACATTGAGGGTGATGAAATTGGCATAAGCTTGAAAGAAAAACAATTTTTATTAATCAAAAATACTGAAAAAAAATATCTCTTATCTCAAGTATAAACTCCAAAACAATGTATGCGTCGACGAAAAACATTGTGAAAAATGATGTGAAATCTTGTAAAATTTAAAAAAATAAATAGAGGCTGGGATGCGACCCACACTGATAACTTCCCATCCCGTCTGTCGATTTGTCTTGCTTAATAGTTTGTCTATATGTATCAATTTTTACCAAAATTGAATACTATTTTTTGTAGATTTTATTTTTTTATGAAAAAACGGACTGTTGGATTTCGAAAACAATATTTTCTGTGAAATAAAATAAGTTTGAAGCCAATATTTGTAATTTTTGAAAAGCTATTTGAGTCGAAAGTAAATTTTTACCAAGTTTTAGTATTGCTTTTTTTTAGGTTTTTATTTTTTGTAAAAAAACTGTCGATTCGATTTTTCCCAAAATTTTACCGAATGTTGAAAACAATATTTCTTATAAGCTAAAATTAGTTAAAACCCATTATTTAAAATTTTTGAAAAGATATTTGAGTCGAAAATCAATTTTTACCAACTTTTATTAACTTTTTTTTTTAGATTTTTTTTTTTTGTAAAAAACTGTCAATTCGATTTTTCTCAAAATTTTTCAGAATGTTGAAAAGAACATTTATTATAAGATAAAATAAGTTTGAGGCCTTAATCTCAAGTTTTTGAAAAGATATTTGAGTCGAAATTCAATTTTTACCAACATTGAGAAATGTTTTTTTTAGCTTTTTATTTTTTATAAAAAAAACTGTCAATTAGATTTTTCTTAAAATTCTATCAAAAACATTATTCTTCGTTGCACAAAATTGTTTTGGAGATGAAATCATATTTTAGTCGTAAAATTTTCAAGGTGACAAATTTTTTTTGTTCAGTTTTTATGATTTATAAAAAAAACCGTTAATTGGATTTTCTTTTTTTTCAAAAATATAATTGTTTTGTATCACGTTACAATATATAATATATATCATGAGATATTTATGTTTAACCAAAATTTTCACCTTATTTTTAAACTGCTATTGTAAAAAAACCACCCACGCAATTTTCTTGAGAGTCCTTTCTGCACCTTTCTGCCTTATTATCTGTATAACAACTACTCGTATTATTTGAACTCGATATCTCTACTGGTTCTTGAGCTATGGACGACGAAAAAAACGTACAGACGAACGTTATGACATACGAACGTACGTATACACTCCCGCACAGACATCTCTCTAAAAATCTTTTATTTAGATTCTAGAAACCTTGAAACGTAGAGAAATGTCAACATTTTCAATTCGACAAATCGGACCGATTACAATAATTTCCTATGGGAAGTTATTAAAAAAGAAAATGATACATTTTCTTAAAATAAGCACGTTATTGGGGGTAAACTCAGTCACGCATATTTTGCTTTAAGAATAAAAGAAAAATACGATACGAATTAAGAATTTTTTGAAGGCTGAATAAACTTTTAAAAAATACTAAACAAGAAAGATTTTCCGAAAACATGACATCTGAAGCAATGATTGGATTATTTCTCCCTTTTTAAGGATTAACGAAATAATTTAAAATTAAGTTAAATAAAGTAGGTAAGTGGCTCAAGTTCATTGAATTTGTTTTGTTTTCAAAGTTTTAAATTCATGAAAAACTGCATAATTACGAAATGTAAATGTTTAAATATGTTTCAAATAAATCTTTCTTAAAATTTTGAAAACATTTTTTTAGATAAAATATAAGAAAACTGATGATACAAAAGTTTGTAACATTATTTACATGTTTAATACAAATATGTTCGGCTTATTTCTTTTTACTTTTACCCTTTGCACTAAAATATTAGTGGCCAATGAAAAAACTAATGTCAGCTTTTTTTAAGTGGACCTTTTTATATTTTCAATCTATTTTTAATGCATTTTTATTAAAGAAATAAAATTTAAGGAGTATATTTTAAAATTTTCAACAGTAATAATTTTTGAGAAAAATCATTTTACAATAATAATTCTCATTCTTATTTTTTAACAAACTAATAAAAACCAACAATTAAAATACAATACAAAAAATTAAATTTTAGTTATAATTAAAAATGGCTATAATGACAATAGTCTAAATCCCAATTTGCAGCTTTCAAAAAAAAAATACTTTGCAAAAGTATTAAGTTGTTCTGAATTCGAATATCACTTCATACAATTTTTCCATCATATCAGCTTTTTAATGCACGAAAACGGTATTTGTAAGGCTATGTTAAGTCTTCAGGAAAGTATAAATTGAAAGCTAAATACTTTGTCGACTAAAACAATGATTTAAAAAATTGTTGAAAAAAGAGAAACTGTTTTTTATTTACTGTCTAAAAAGTTGTATAGTAATAATTGCATTTTGGAAATCCGATAAGTATATTACCTATTTCAAATGAAATTCATGTTTTTAAATCAAAATAAATTTTATTTTAAAACTTTCTTCTTGAATTACTTGGATTACCTAGAAAAGGATGACACTGTTTTTTTAACTGAGATTACTCCACTTAAGTAAATTATTTATTTGAAAATCAATAGAGAATCCAAAGAACTTAAAAACGCAATTGCTTAAATCCATCCTTCGACAAGGATAAAAAGGACAATTTACTAATAAAATATTCTACCATGCTCATTTGAAAATACTCGTAAAATCCGTGCTATCGAAGTGCATATTACAATGCTGTAAAAAAATATCAATTGCATTTCGATTAAGGTTATACAAAGGATATCTTTCACTTTGTTTAGTTTTTTTTTTACTACAAAATACTCACTTGTAAAAGTGCAATCTAGGAAATGATAATGTAATAATTCTTCCCTATATGAGTTTAATATGGGTCACGTATTAGTGTGGTTTGGTTTGGATTTCATATACGAGTATAATGGAAAATTTTCCTTTTCCTTCAAAAAACATATTGAAAACATATATATTATATTTGTTGCATTTTGATATGCGAGCTAGGAACTAGAGCTGATGAATATTTAATAAGCTTTTGTCATCATTATGCTTAGCAGGAAAATATGGAAAACCAGCAGGATATTGTCTGCTATACCAGTAATTGATATACAGCTTGGAATAGATAATGTTAAGGATAAAATAATAAATTGTCTCTCCTTATTCTACTGTTCTACTCGTATGCGAATGTGGTGGTTGAAAGTGCTAAATTTAACTAGGCTAATGATTTTAGAATTGCTTGTTATTTTGATATTAGGAATATAGAAAATATTAATCTGGAAAAAAAAAACAACAGATTTATCACTTTATTCTACACTGCGAACGCATTGTTTACGATGGGAAACTATGTGAAACTATATAAGGATAATCCTATCCCAAAAGGACTTAATGGAATGGGAATTCGAAACAATAGGGATTTAAGTCTGAAAACTTATTTTATTTAAATATTTGAAATAAATCCTTTATGTGTGTTAGGAATTTAAGTTTTAATCATGGATTACTTTGGACACAATTAATCGAAAGTTATAGAATATGTGTTTTCCATGTATACTTAGCTCTCTATTTTTACATACATAGAGGGTCCGTCATATAACTTTTTTTTTTAACTAGTGCTTATTTCGTGAATAGTAACACTTAGCTCATGTCTGATTTGACAGATAATTAGTTTTATTCTTTCGCTGAACGAATATTGTATACGCTTGAGCAACGCTGGGAAATTTTGCGACATTACTTTGAAAATTATGGTAATGTTGCAGAATGCTAAAATTGCGTACGGATTTTGGGAGAAGAGAAGCATCTTCAGCTCCGTATGTTCTTTATCTTGTTAAAAAAGTGAAAGAAACTATCCTCCTCATCGATAAACCAAAGCGTGAAAAGCCGACACACCCAAAACGAGTCACTGTTTGGTGCGGAATTTAGTCCAGATGCATCATTATTTGATAATTTTTCTTGGAAAATGTGCAAGGAGTGGCCGTTAAAGCCAATGGCGACCGTTATCGGGCCATGTTGAACGAATTTTTGTTCACAAAAATTGAAGAGGAGGATATTGGCAACATTTGGTTGCAAAAGGACGAAGATACACTCGATGTTTTGCGCCCTGTTTTTGAAGATCGCATTATCAGTCGCAGAGCTGATGTCTTTTGGCCACCTTGGAGCTGCGATTTGACACCGTTGGACTATTATTTGTGGGGTAAGCCGCGCCGTAAGATATAATCCAGAGACAATTGACGCTTTAAAGGACAATATTCATGAAGCCATTGGATAATGTGCTTAAAAATTGGACCGATCTTTTAGGCTACTGCATGGCCAGCCGAGGCAGCCATTCGAATGAAATTATTTGCCATTATTAACTGGAAAGATTGTACTTTCAAATAAAAAAAGAAATTTGAGAAAATATTCAGTAGTTTTTTTTATAGCACTTTCAAAAAAAAGTTATTTTACGGACCGACCCTTTAAATACGTATTACTTGAGTAAAAAAACTCTAAACTTACTAAATTCTGATTTAATTCGACGTATATATCTAATAATTAGAACCAGTATTGGATCAAGACGGGGGAAATAAAGGAACTTAAGGGGTTAAGCCACCCTACAATTTTTGAAAACATTTATTTTAAGTGGTCCCCATAATGTTAGACATAATCGAAAAAATCCTCAAAATACTCCGTTTTCAAATTTGTCTATTAAAGGTATTGCAAAGTCAGTCATGATAATCTACTTCTCATAATTTCAAACGTGTTTCTTTCAATACTGAGTTTTTTAGTTTGATCTTATTCATAACTCAGAAAATTTTCCAAAGATTGACTTAAAATTTCGTGCGAACAATTGTTTTATTTTTCACTTTAGAAGAGTGTCCAATTTTGTCAAAAATGTATGTATCGCAAAAAGCGTACGTATTTCAAACAGAGTCAACATTTCTGAACTAAAAATTGCAATGTTAAATTTCATTTCATCTCAATAATTTTTGCATAATCTCAAAGATTTTTACCAACAAATTATTGCACAAAATAATTTTATAGAATTCAAAATTTTGTAAAAATTATTTACAGTTGAATTTGAAGCTACTTTAAGAAATCTAGTGTACCAAAATTGATACGGGTATAAAAATAATGTATTAATAAGATTCGGCTCTTATTTTACCATAAACAATAAATATTTAAATTGTATTCTCTTATGTTTGGAAACATTTTCTTAGCTGGTCTTTCTTTCTTTATACTTTGATGAATATTAGTAATTAAAGTTAAGACCCTCAAGAAGTCTGCCCACGAAAGAACGCAAAATGCAGATGCGTTCCGGACAAGTAGAATTAATTAAGTTTAATCTATAAAATTTGACTAATGGTATCAAATATCATGGAATAGAAAAACAGATTTGCAAATTTAACATTCCACATTCTTGATGTACTGCTAAAAACATAATCTTTGTACTTAATACTAAGCCTTAAATCAATCTGAATAGTTAACTGATGAGCATGATGATGAACTGATGGAAGTTCTTCGAAGATTTAAATCTCAGTCAAAGAAAAGGTCTTTAGAAAAAAATTATTGTTTTGTCTTCTTTAAGGAAGTGGCCGGCGACGGTTAGTATGCAAACATATAAACAACCTTAGAAGATTAGAAAAAGTCAATCACGATTTAAACTCAGTGTGTTCTTTGCATAAAAGTATTGAAGTTTATTTTCAAGTTTTGAACTTCATTTTTAACAGGAGGACACATTTGACCTAAAAATGTTAAATTTTGAGAGATTTTATTAAAAACCTGTAGGACAATACGAAATACGTTAAATCGTCCCCCCTCTTTCCACCAATAAATTCCAAATCAACTACTGCTCACACCTGCGGTAATTATATGCACGCTCAAAAACACGCAACCTATCAAAACTTTCGCTACAATAACTTTTCACAAAATTAATTGAGATATTTCAAAACCCAAAACATACTTTTTTTGTACAGTAGTTTTATGGAATTTTGCTATCCTGAATCAAAATGCAAAACAAATTAGTTTCCGCATAAATTTTCATTAGATTGCTACCATCACAACGGAATTTCCTTTTCATAAGAATTTTCAAATTTTCTCCATCTTTTTTATTTTAATAACTCACTAAAAATGTAACATCCATCAGGCAACAAAAACTAATCTAGTGAATTTGTAATTTTTGTCAGGATTATAATTTTTGAAACAACGAAAATTATGTAGGTGTTACATAATTTTTGTCAGGTACAGTTGGGTGCCTTTTGCCTGTAAGTTATATTTTGAGATAGACAGTGTCAGAAACAAATTCTGTGTATAACATCACGTTCCAGAAATAATCTCTTAATGCTACCCAAAACGAAGAAACTTTAAAAGAATTATTGTATCAAGTTGTTATTATGGTAGATTGCATTCATCACTGCTAAGAACTTTATATCTCTCTCATCTTGAGATGGTGTTGGTGATGTTATACGTATAACAACGTTGTACAACGTCCACACACACATATGCTTACATACCTACTGATTTTTGTGCTTTTGTACTGAGGTTGTGAGGACATTTATTTTGAAGGCGCATAACAAATACCTAAGGATTTTCTTCTACTTTTTCGGGATTAAGTGAAGCAACAGAGCCTGATGTAACGATGAGGAGGGTGAAATGATCACGGGTGTGTGGGGATGGTGTGAGATGGAAATAAATTGGTGGCATTTATTTAATTTCATTTAAGAACGTGATGTTTTCTTATACATGTATTTCCTTGAGAAAGTATTTTACGAGAGTTCCCATGGTGATTAATGAGAATGAGCAATTTGTGCAAATGGACGGAAACCAAACCAGAGCCAAGAAGAAGATTTAAACATTTCTTTTTATTCGTTTTTTTTTTTAAGCTCGATTAATATATTAAGATATTTTTATTCGATTGGAGTTGAACAACATTATGTATAAGGACCTGTTGATGGATAACTGTCATGTTTAACATGTTATCATCATGTCGTGTAGGATGGGTTTTAATTGAAGAGAATTGACTTGTTTAATTAACAAATCAAATGTTCATATTATCAAAGGAAAATCCTGGTCCTGGCGATGAATATTAAAAGACTTTGAGCCTTCTTTAGAATAAAATAGAACTCGAGAATTATTTGTTTTTGGAATTGGGATGAATTTTGACTGAATTAAGGACTAACCAATTTTGGAATTTTAACCTAGGACGAAAGTATATCAATATCATTTTATAAAAACAAACGTTTTTTACGAGCGAAAAACAGTGGAAGTTCCTTAACATTTTCTGGAGTCTGTTAATAAAAAAAAATGTTCCAACATTAGGATTTTAAAGCTTCGACAGTTAACATCTTAGTAACATATTATATTACCATGTGAACCAAGAGCAGTTCAATTTTCAACAGACAGTTTCACTTAATTAACAACTAACGTGACTCAACAAAACTGCAAGACCTATTGAAAAAGACGCTACTATTAGTAAGACCTCCGAGTCATTGAAATCCGATGCAGCTAGTTTCAAGAATTTGAGTTTTCACAGACCACATTTTTTAAATTCTGCATTATGATTCGGGCCGCGACCCATACAAATAAATATGTTGAAGACTAAATACCACGGCGCCGGCGGCGGCCAAAAACATAAGTTTTCCAATAGGCTCACTTTTAACGGAAAAATGACATTTAGCTATGATAACCATTTGTAGATGAATGGGTACGTAGCATCCATCTTATGAATCTGAAAAATTACTTTAAGAGGACTTAAATGTTTTTTGTGGTATCTCAAATAATCATTTTAGAAAATGATCTTTTTTTACAGAGCTTGAAACTTGCTTTTATTTGAAATGTTAACACTTAAACATATTTCATGAATTATGTTATATGTAAAAACAACCAAGTGAATTTGAGATACTACAGAAAAAGTCCAAATCCCCAACTCTAATTCCGACAAAAAAAAAAGACCCACACTGATAACTCCCATCCCGTCTGTCGACTTGTCTTGCTTAAAAGTTTGTCTATATGTATCAATTTTCACCAAATTTGCGAACTATTTTTTGTAGATTTTATTTTTCTATGAAAAAACGGACTGTTGGATTTTTATATCGAATGATATATGAATATCAAAAACAATATTTTCTGTTAAATAAAATAAGTTTGAAGCAAATATTTGTAATTTTTGAAAAGCTATTTAAGTCGAAAGTAAATTTTTACCAAGTTTTAGTATTGTTTTTTATTTTTAGGTTTTTATTTTTTTTTTTCAAAACTGTCAATTCGATTTTTCTCAAAATTTTATCGTTGAAGTCAATTTTATCTTATAAGAAAAATTGACTTCAACATTCTGTAAAATTTTGAGAAAAATAAAATTCACAGTTTTTTTTTTTAAATAAAAAACCTAAAAAAATTACTAAAAGTTGGTAAAAATTAATTTTCGACTCAAATATCTTTTCAAAAATTTGAGATTATGGTTACAAATTAATTGTATATACATACATTTGATAAAATTTTGAGAGAAATAGAGTTGAACGTTTTTTTTACAAACAATAAAAAAGCTAAAAAAAATTACTAAACGTTGGTAAAAATTGATTTTTGACTCAAATATCTTTTCAAAAATTAAAAATATTGGCTTCAAAATAATTTTATCTCACAGAAAATATTGTTTTAGAAGTTCAGTAAATTTTTTGTAAAATTCCAACAGTCCGTTTTTTCATAAAAAAAAATAAAAACTACACAAAATTGTACTCAAATTTCGTAAAAATTGATGTTCTGTTCTCAATATCTCGTGAAAAATGGAAGATATTGACTTAAAATTAATTTCATTCATTCAATTTGTAGGTGTTTATATAAGAAATACATTTTTTTTGAAATGCTACTAAAATTTAATAACAATTGGTTTTCGACTAAAAATATTGTTAACAAAAATAGATTTCGAAATCAAACTATTTCATTATATACAAAATATCGTTGGTAGTTTTAAAATTTTTAAGAATAATTCTTACTGACAACTTTTTAAACAAAACACGAAAACCAACGAACCTTTTAAGCAAGATAAATCGACAGACGGGATGGGAAGTTATCAGTGTGGGTCGCATCCCAGCCTCTTTTCTGCTAAACGTTTTCGACCAATTTTCTTCAAATATAAGCATTGTACTCAAAAATATTCATACCTTTTTATGAAGTATTACATGAGTTAAAATTTGTTTTATATTTTTTCTTCACTCCAAATTTATGGTATTATTTATGAAGTGTATACAAGACATTCTCCATTCAATTTCAATTCAAACTTATTTTTGTCGGAATTTTCTTGAAATTATGTATATATTATGTTCCATATGTAATTTCGCTGCACGTAATACTTTCTTCCAAAATTGAATTTTACTTTGTGTTCTACGAATTAAATTTATGGTATTATTTATGAAGTGCGTACATACGCCTAGGTGCACCAACCATCCAAATTTTTTTTTTTATTTTACCATTTCGGGAGAGCATAATTACAGCATATTTACGCCTCTTAGTTATTTACCTAGTTCGGAAAATTTTATCTTCCAGGAAAACTTTGAAATTGAAATCTCATTACGGAATTTTCCAGGAAACTAAAAGCTACCAAAAGTCCACATCAAGGACAAAATTAACATATAAATTCATTGAAATACCATTGAATAATTTTTTGATTACAAAAACTTCTTTTGTTTTTGATTACCTTGGCTGGGTTGGTAGAAACTATGCAAGATATTTAATGATTACATTATCTCCAAGAAGGGAGGAGTAAAACACCCCAAATGTGGTGTCAAATTTACTTTCTCGAAAATAGACAGATGTATAAAGTTTCTAGTCTGACAAAAAGATGCTCACATTGAAAGACTATTTTTAACGAATTAATTTAATGTTATTTTTATATATTAAATTTACAGAGCTCGAAACGCTTTCATTATTATTTAATGGAATTTTATGTGTCTCGATCTGAAGGAATGTAATGAAATATTTTTCTTTCTGCATAATTCTGAACTTTCAACAAAGACCAAATTATTTGATACCCATTTTCATCCAAATAAATTCAAATAATTTTAACATACCAAGATGCTGCTATGCATTTTTGTTAACTTAATCTTTTGTAAAAATTCCAAAAATGTCCATTTCTATATTATCATGACCATCATGATGACAACATAACATTTATTCTTTCTGATGATGAAAAATCCAACCATATGCCAACAAGACGTTGATTTATATCTTTTTTTTGTTTGTTATGAAAATAAAAGGTTTTATCTTGGAACTTGGAGACAGCAATGGACGTGATGTGAATTGGAAAATTCAGTTACATTCCTTGAAAACACAAGAAAACATTTAATGCAAAGGACATCACGAGGGGTATTTTCTGTGGGTGAATGATTTGTATACCATTACATTTGTTTTGGAATAAGTTAATTATATATATATATGTATATACGAAGCTTGGTTATAATAGATGGCATAATATTTTCATCAACTGTTTGTATACAGCTCCAGAAATAGAGGCGGTTATGGTGACATAAAGATGCTTCTTCTAATAACTAAGTAAAATGTTAAAATCGTGAGAAGCTTACTTACGTATAGACACTTGTTTCTTTGGGAGTCCTGAACTTACTCCTGCGACTATGTCGTTGTTACTAATGACAACTTTGGGTGATTATAAATTAGGTCTTTAATTAGAAGATAAACGATATTGGATTTATTTCAGAATTCTCAGTTCACTGTTGTTTGTTGATGCATGGTTAAGAGGATGTAGGGTACGTAGGTGTTGATGGTGTCTATGTCCACAGTCAACCTTCATATTATACAAAATCAATAGGAGAAAATTGACCTATGTACATAAAGCATTTCAAACACACATTATTCACTTCCAATTTAAATATTATATTCAAAGACAATGCGTATTTGCGGGTTTGAGAAAACTTAATATTCAGCAATTTACGTGCAGACATAAGACACAATTATCTAAAAGAGGGATTTTCGTGCTTTAGCGTAGACTGTCTGGGATCGATCGCAGCAATTAAGAAATGTTATTAAAATTATCAACTAATCGTTAAACGTACACATAAAGTTTTTACGTCATTAGTGAAAGCTGAAAGGTTAAAACTCAAGGAATATTAATATAGAAATATGACAAAATTTGGGAGAAGTCTGGTATTTTTGTATAAACATTAATGGTTATTTTTGGCATATTAATTAAAATCATATCATTAAAAATATACATTGAAGTTTTTTTTTTTTAATTTCGTTAAAGTGTCGCGTCAAGCTGGAATAAACATGAGTCTCTAAGACTTGGTGATAAAATTGTTGTCTTTGGTGGTTCGTTTTTTTTTAATGAAAGTTTGATTTCTTTCTTTCTTAATAATGACACGTTTTTACTAATTGGCCAAGTTTAAGATTAGTTATTAAAATAATTGCCAAATTTGAGCTTTAACTAGAAATCCTAAACAAAAGTTTAATGTATAAGATTAATGTTTTTGATTATTGAACAATATTTAAAACAAACAATAAAAGGAGACTGGATAAATTGCTGAAGTTTAACTCACACTTATTTCATTGCAAAATTTGTACGCAATGATCAAATGTTAGCATAAATATTTTGTACAAGCGGCCCGTCCCGGCTTCGAACGGGTAGACATAAATAGGTACAGATATTTAAGTTATAAGCATGCTAATTAAAACGACCACGAATCACTAAATTAGAAAACATTTGTTTGTTCTATCATTAATAAATCTTCGCAGCGTATGCGATGAAAGACATTTTATGCCAAATTTTTTGTACACCTTCGGTTGGTTTTAATAGGAATTTGTAAAGATTTCTATAGTATAATCTAGTACTAAATATAGCCTATGTTACTCAGTGATAATGTAGCTTTCTAATGAAAAAAGAATTATTAAAATCGGTCCAGTACTTTTTGAGTTTATTCGTTACATACAAAAATACAAATCCTTCCTCTTTATAATATTAGTGTAGATAAAGTCAAATAAGTTTGAAGTCAAATCTATCTATGTATGGTCAAAAAAAAATTGGACTTTTTAAAACGTTTTATTTGCGGTTTCAAAAGTATAAGGCTGGATTTCGACATCTGTCAAACTAAGTTGTTAAATCAATTTCTTCTATTTTTAGTTAAAAGTCTGAAATTTACGAAAATGGATCGCTTTACCATCGCACAACGCATACAACTTGTTAAAGCCAACTACAAAAATGGTGATTCTGCCACAGCCACATATCGTGCTTTAAGAGGAGATTATGGTTTACATAATCTTCCAATTGCCTAAGCATTTAGCAAAATTGAAGAGACTAGATTGGTTACAGATACTTTAAGGCCTAAGGCCTGTACATCATTTAAATGATGTAGTGTTTCACACACAATGTCATGGTTCAAACTTCATAATAAAAAAAATATCATGAAATAAAATATTTTATATGTGTTTTATTTACGTTTATTTTTGAAACCGCTGAATGGATAACCCTGAATATTTCAGATTTTTAAAACCTCATTTCATAAGAGTCAAAATTTTCAATTCCACAAATCACATCGATTTCAATAACTTTCTATATGAGAAATTAAAAATGTATTTCGATATTTCTGTCCCCAAGACCCAATTTGTGAACAATTTAATAATTCCCATTAAAATTTGACTATAAGGTCTCTCTTTCGATAATCCCTCCATGTATGTTGCAATGAAATATTGGCTTGGTCAATAAACAAATATTTTCTTACATCGAGGTTAAATTCCATTTGCTCGTGCTGTACAGTGAGATCACTTCCATTAAACGCCGCCGGTCGCCCCACCGTTTAAGCATTAACAGTGGTCCCTCTCACTGATTGAAGTCTGTGAGACACTTCAACCACACCACTGTTTGGTGACGATCTCGAAGGCTTTGAAGCACCACTATTTTTTTGTAACTCAGTGCATAATAAATTACAAACAAAATAAAGCTTTGAGGTTATGTTAAAAATCGTCAATCATTTTGTATGCCAATGTTTGTATCTATTTTTATTTTATTTCCTACGAAGAATATCGGTAATATGAAAATTTTCCATCATGTTCTAAATGTTTCTTAAACAACAATTTAATGAATGATTTTGGATATTTTTATTATTATAAGTGTTATTACATAAATACAATTCATTTAATCAACATTAATCAGTAGTAAATCATTATCATGGAAAAAATTAGAAAAAAAAGACTCTTATAATGTTAAAGTAAATAAAAATGTCTAATCGATTGTTTATTGATATTTCGTACAAATAGGTTAAGTTTGTGTACATGCCTTCAATAAATTGAGCTAAGGATTTTGTAAGGATCGTATCCATACCCACATACCACCTGACTGATTAAGACTTCAATATATACGTATTAGATTTAGGTACCTAACCTCAAATTCCCTCCTCAAATTATAAAAAAAAATACTGAACCACAAGCTATTATTTATTTAAATTCCCTTCCGATTAAAATAATAAACGTGCTTGATTTCTATAAAGCATAGCTTATTATTCTTTTATAGTCCTTGGGTGTTATGTATTGGATTTAGTACGAGTATTTTAGCATTAATTCGATGATAAAAAAAATCCCATTAACAATAAAATAAACTTCCCTCATTTAATATACCTTTCGTGTGAAGAAGCTTTTATAGATGGATTATAAAATTAAATTTTATAATTCCAAATAATGGCACATATAGCTATACATAAATACAAACATAAGCCGATTTATAATGGAATCATCGTCAGACGTAGACGTCATCATCGTTCGTCGCGTTCTAAGGAAGCAATTAGACAAGAAAGCTTTTAATATATATTAATACCATCAATGCAAGGTATATCACTGTCTTTCCTTCCAGGTGCATTTATTTGAATGTCGTATAAGCTTCACTTTGAAAATGCCTAGAAACTCAAAGATACCAACACGTATCCAGCACAAAGACACACACCCCACACATCGTATGAAGGAAGGATTAGTATAGTTCTATTATATCACCAATTTCAATAGAATCAAAGGGTAAGAGGTTTAAGGATCAAACAATATACGTACCCAACCCCCATTTATACATAAGCTTAAAATCTTAGGTATATGAGGTTCTTTATGGTTATACGAGCTTTTAAAACAATAAAATGTGGCTTCTAAGGAAGTTTTACACATTTCTTCTTCACATATATTTCACTATAATTAATTGTAGGTATTTTTTCTTTTGTATAGTTTTATAAGAGAAGGATGATAAGTTCTTCTATACAATTAAAAATAAAGACAAAATTAATTAAGTTGACTTCAGCAATAATTGATGAAATTTTTCTTCTTTTTTCCTTAAGGACTCTTTTGTATCTTATTTTTTATTGCAAATAAATTTTAAGTTTGAGTAACATCAAAAGGATTTCAAAAAGTTTTACTCTTTTTTATTTTATAACTGATCATAATAACCTCATTATAAAATAAGGACTATTTCAGCTTGCTGCCACTTCATTTCTTTTCAAGCTTGTGGTTGCCTTAGTTATTCCTCCCACCCACTCAAAAAATATGTATTTGAAAAATGTTGTCCAAAGGACGAAAATCTCTTTTCCATAAAAACAACAACACCCTTTTACGGAATTTATGAATCCAATCCTAGCTATTGATTTTCACGATGTCCATGTTAACGAACGAGTATTGAACATTTCCTGTTCGCTCATCAATCATTTCAATTCTCCATCAATCATCAATGTTATGTACAAATATACGAAATATGAGGCATTTTAGAAGCAGAACCTCACTATTGCGGCAAGTGGGTTAACTGATATATGTCACTGTCATTGATTGATAAAACAAAACCGTAACTAAGTTAAAGCTATAAAGTTAGACTGTCCTTTTTAAAGATTTCAGCATTCCGCATCCGGAGGAAGGGAATATAATACTGTTTTCTTTTTACTTAGGATTTTAGGCAAAACAATGTGATTGGTTTAAAGTCTTATTTTTATTTTACTCTATGGCTTAATTTTAAGTGTAGTTCTAGCTCTTTAAAGTCCATTTTTTCCCATTTTTGTAAGTGGTACTTTAACGAAACCTTCTTTGTCTTAGATGACGTTTATGTCGTTTATGTTTACACTACGTTGTGACAATTATTTTTAACAATTTCTTGAGACAATTGTGACACATACAAATTAACATGATTTGAAATGCTAACAATCTCAAAATTTTTCGCATCCTCCTAGAATGTTATTGATACTCGTATTTTTCACTTCCATGATATTTCAAAATTTCACCTCACAAAAGTAAAACAAATCCTGTATTTTCCTTTATGAGGGATCTTTGCATTTTGTCAAAGTGAAAAACATGCTAAATGATACCCCTTAGCACCTTATTCATGATTGGACTGACTAATTTCCAATATTTCCGAAAAAAAGGTTATTATTCGTTGATACGGTGTCTTGAACTCGTATTTTAATGTCTCCCAAAAGGTGCTCAGGTAACTGAATTGGCCAATATGAATTAGCTAACACAATTCTTTTATTATGAGACTTAAGTGTTTCGGGCCTTTATCTATCCTGCTGGATGACATTTGGAAGCGAACACTAAAAGGTTTTATATACCTATAATGTGCCAAAGACATAGTGTGAATATTAGGAAAAGAGGGAAGGGTTGGATAAGAGGTGTTGGTGTACATTGATTTTGATTTCCTGAACATTGCAATGATAGGGAAAGATAGAGCGTCGCAAGGCGTTTCACATTCGCGTAATGCGGCTAAAAAATGAATCTCTGTACTTCATAGTACGGCCGAAGTTAGGCTCAAGGGTAAACTGATGGGCATTCCTAGAAGCGTGGGTATTACCTTTAAATTGTTTGGGGAGCAATGCAACTGGCTATTTCACTAGAGCATAGTCCGTTAAAATAACGGTAAAAAAGGGTGAGACAAGAAACCTTGCGTCGATGTTCGAGTGACGTAATCGAGTTGATGATGTTAATTAATTAATTAAATTTATTTTTAAATTAATTTATTTTTAATCCTCCTTTACATCGCTGCAAAAATCAGTACAATCGTTACATGGGATCCATTTCTACCCCAGATCCATCCATTTTTTTTTTCAAATCTTTGCTATATTATTCAGTTTTAATTTTTCTAACTTATTTATGAAAGATTTTCAAACATTTATTAAATAAGTAAAGTTAAAATTTCAATAGAAAATTAATGTTTCAGGACATTCGAAAACATAATATTCTTTAATTTGACTTCAAAACAGGCATCAAATGCCAGAAGTTTGAAATTTCTCCCAAATCTACCTTTGATAAGGATTTCCGATTTGCCCTAATTAGAAACCTGTAAACAAAGTTCAACCCTTCCACCAGTACATTCACTCGTATACAAAGGTCCATTATTTAAAATTTGTTATTCAATTACAATTGACAATTTTGGCTGAAAATATAACTTAACATATAGACGAGTCTTTAGTCACCACTTGAAAATATTCTTTAACGTTTAGTAAAGGAGGCTAGCAAAATTTACATAACATAATGTTTATCTTAACCTTAAATTTACATATTTCAAGGGCTAAAGTGACAACTTTAGATATTAAATTATTTTAGAACACTGTTGTCCAGCAAGGTGTAGTCTTACTATTTACTTTGGACGACTCGCTACAATGGTATACAGCGTTTTTGTTGCTTTCACGCAGAAATGTAAAAAATTGTTTTGAAACGTAGCTTTTTTTAACGTATTTTTTTCGAACTCAATTTTCGGGAATCTATTAATTCTATCGTTATCAGTCTGCTTACTCGTAGATTGGAGCTGATGCTAGAAGATATTTTGATCTTAAAGTAGTCAACAAAACTTAAAAATTGGAGAGAGAAAAATGTTTGGTTCTTGAATTTAAGGAAATAGGTGCATTTACATAAATACATAATTTTATTTTTTCAATTAGCCATTAGTTTAACAAAGGTGACACTTTTTCTGTTTTTGGGACATTTATATTCTTTAAATTCGTGTTTAAATCTCAGCTGTAGAGCATCATTCATCATTCACTTTAAAAAGTAGATTTCTTAAATTTTGTAAGATTTTAAAAGCTTTTGTATTCAACAAAAAATCAATTTTGAAAGAAATAAAATACGCTAGAACTTACTAATTTCTTCCAAAAAGTCTGTTTCAAAATATTAAATATAGCTATTTTAATATTTGAAAATGTACCTGCAAAATAAGTTTTTCTCAAAAATTCAAAAGCCATTTTATTTCTCAAAAAACCTAGAATAACTTTATTTTGTTTGATCAATTTGATCATTTGATCATTGACAAGAGCTTGCGGAGAAGATTATTGAAATCGGTTCATTAGTTTTATAAAGATAAAGATCACCCTTCTGAAGCAATACTAAAATTCGTTTTTCTTTTAGAAAGAAGACAAATTTTGAAAACTTTTGAAAGAGTTAGAATTTTCGTTTTTTAACCAAAAATTTGTAGGGGGACTGCTGTTCGTTTTCGTATTAAAAAGAAATGAAAAAAAGGCTTACGCTAATCGGCTGAAAACAAAACGGTAATGAGAGTTCAAACATGGTCTGTGGTACATTTTGACCCCATGACAAAAAAATCCAATTTGCAAAAACTTTCTATAGATCTTTCTGGGTGGTATTTACTCTACAAAATAGAAGCTTAATGGTACCCTCAAAGTACACCAAACTTTACACTTTGTGATTCAAATTTGTTCTCTAATTTTAAAAATCAACAAAATTCAAGGAGACGAAAGGTTTTGTTTAGAAAGTTTTGATAGTAAGTAGTTCAGGAGACCTATTCACATCGCCTGCACACAGAAAAGAAATTCACCTCAAATTACAAAACAAAAGTTTTCGACTTTGGAGGTAATTGCAACATTTAAAAAATTAAAAAAGGAAACACACACATTACTCTCTAATGTTGTCTCTTTTTTTAGGAATTCAACCCTTAGAGGTAAATTTGAATAAGTAGCTAAATTCGCTTTAATTTGAAATCAGAACTTTCTTTTTAAGAGAACAAACGTTGATGTGTTGTTTGTAGGTTAAGGTCAAGGGTTTGGTGTATCGTGTATGCACTTTAAAAAACGACTTTTTGTTGATATAATCTTTTAATTTTACACATACATACATATATGTTTACTTAATAGTTCTAAGCTCATAAAATTGTTTTGTATAATACAGGGTTATCCATTTTGCAGTTTCAAAAGTAAAAGGAAATAAAACACATATAAAATATTTTCACCACGCGAAATTTTGCAAGCATCGATTCTTTTGAGGTAATTTTCGACCACTTTTTGACACATATTGGGCGGTATATCAGCCATAACTTCAAAAATGTTGGTTTTTAAGTGCTCAAAAGTTAAGGGTTTATCTGCATAAACACGGTCTTAAGCGTAGCCCCCACGAAAATAAGTCCAGCGGTGTCAATTCACATGATCTTGGTGGCCAGTTCATATCGCCACGACGAGAAATTATGCGGCCGGTCTCTTACAATAAAGCCATATTCGCTCGAGTTTAGTGGCATGTGGCACCGTCTTGTTGAAACCACTCATTTTCCAAGTCGTATTCTGCAATAGCTCCGAATTGACGGTGACAGTCGTTCCATCGTCGTTTTCAAAGAAGTAAGGTTCAATCACACCTCTGGGCCAAAGAGCGCACCAAACAGTGACTTTTTGTTGATGTAATGGTCTCTCTTCAATTACTTGAGGATTCTCAGAACCCCAAAACACGACAATTTTGTTTATTAAAATACCCACCGAGTGAGAAATGTGCTTCGTCATTGGGGAAAATGTTTTTAGAAAAATCGCCGTCTACCGCCTCGACTGTTCAAGCAACCATTCGACGGATCTACGACGTTGTGAATGGTCAGCTGGCTTCAGTTGTTGTGTTAGCTGGACTTTATAGGGATGAAGGTGTAGATCCAAATGCAAAATACGCCTTAATGTGTCGTAAGACAGTCCTAATTCCTAAGAACGAAGAGGAATCGACACATTCGGGTCTTCGGCAACACTTTTACTTACAGCAGCGAAATTTTCAGTGTTACGAGCGAAACTTACAATATTCGTAACAAATCCAGTCTCTTAAAATTTCTTCACAATTTTGCCAATTGCTTCCGTAGTTGGACAATTATGTTAACCATAATCTCCTCTTAAAACACGATATGTGGCTGTGGCAGAATTACCATTTTTGTAATAGGTTTTAACAATTTGTATGCGTTGTGCGATAATTAAACGATTCATTTGCGTAATTGTCAGACTTTAAACTGACAAAACAAAACAGGTTTAACAACTTAATTTGACAGATGTCGAGTTCTAGCCCTATACTTTTGAAACCGCAAATGGATGTCCCGTTATAATGACGAGTTGCTCCTATAAATTTCAAAAAAGTACCTTTCTTAAGTTGTCCTTAATGTGTTTCAAAATTTCATAACATTTTAATAAATTTTCCAAAACTTCGAATACATAATGAGAATATAAATAAATAGAATTGGGGTTATATGCGTTAATATTCCAATTATGGTAATATTTGAATATATATAAAATTGAACATTTCTAGGTTCTTACTCTAAATAGATCACGTTTTTTTTTTTCTTTTATGTAGGTATTCAGTTTTCAACAGAGAGATTTTTGTTTAAAATATAACACACTCTGATATGATACGTTCTTAGAATATGTAACACCACATAAAGCAATAAATCAAAAACAAACACAAAATAAGACCTATTCCTTCCTTCCGTATCCTAACATTTTTCCCTTTTTCAAATTCCTATGAGCTTTTCTTTTTAATATAACCCAGACAAATATTAAAGCATAATAGCTATACTGTGTTTCTGAAAATTCAAAAACAACAAATTTCTATGTGAACGAAGACGATAATGCTTCATATGAGCTCATATCTTTTACCATTCCACTCGATATGTCTGGTTTCTGGTAAGCTCATAAAATAAAAAGAACTAAGATTATTTTATGTGACTTTGGTTTTTGTTTTTGAAGTGAAGGAGTCATTTTTCATTCACATGTTTATTCTAGTGTGTGGTGTGTTTAAAGTAAATGACTAAGCAGATTATGAGGTATAAGTACTTAGACATTATTTATATTTTTTTTTTTATGTAAACAAGACAAGAATATTTTTATTTTTTGGATTTTATAACAAAAACACAAAACACAAAACACAAAACGTTTGAAATATTTTCAAATCAAAAAGGATTATTTTCCAGTTCAAAATTTAAAATAAATGGTTGAAGACAATTTTTGATACGTAAGTCTTCACCATTAAGTGAAAGTGAAACAATTTGACTAACATCATTATAATTTAAATTTTAAGGAAAACTTTTAGTGTTTATGTATGTCAGAAAAATTATAATTATTTTTCTATTTAATTTTATACTATGAACTACTATTTTAAAGGTTGTCCTATTACAAAAATTTGACATTGAAAATTATTATAATCGTTCCGCTTGGGTAAATTAAAGGTTTTGAGGTTTCGAGAACCCTAAATATCTAGAGAAATATCTGTTTCTGCGTAAACATAGTACGTCCATATCTTAACGCCTGAATACCTTTATTTTTTGAAAGAAATATACCAAGAAATCACATTAATATCGACCTCAAATAATTTGTATTTAATGGATAATAACATCGAGATGCTTTTTTAACTTCCCATAGGAAGTTATTGTAATGGGTCCGATTTGTCAAATTGAAAATGTTTACATTTCTCGACGTTTCAAGGTCCCTAGAGTCGAAATAAAAGATTTTTAGAAAGATGTGCGCGCGTGTGTACGTACGTTCGTACGTCCGTACGTATGTCCGTACGTTCGGGACGTTTTCTTCGTCGTCCATAGCTCAAGAACTAGAAGAGATATCGACTTCAAATAAATTTTGTTATACAGATAATAAGGCAGAAAGATGCAGAAAGGGCTCTCAAGAAAAATGCGTGTGTGGTTTTTTTACCATAGCAGTTTAAAAAAAAGATGAAAATTTTGGTAAACCCTAAATATCTGAATATGAACAATTGACGCTAGAGACTTGAATTAAATTTTCTATTATATATTGTATTGTGAAACAAAACAAGTATATTTTTGGAAAAAAATTGAATTAACGGTTTTTTTATAAATCAAAAAAACTGAAAAAAAATGTGTCACATCGAAAATTTTACGACTTAAATATGATTTCATCTCTAAAACAATTTTGTGCAACGAAGAATAATGTTTTTGACATCTGATAAAGTTTTGAGAAAAATCTAATTAACAATTTTTTTTTTAAATAAAAGCCAAAAAAAACATTACTCAAAGTTGGTAAAAATTGAATTTCGATTTAAATATCTTTTAAAAACTTAACATAAAGGCTTCAAACTTATTTTATCTTATAAGAAACGTTGTTTTCAACATTTTAAAAAATGTTGAGAAAAATCGAATTGACAGTTTTTTTTACAAAAAATAAAAACTTAAAGAAAAAAATTAATAAAAGATGAAAAAAATTGATTTTCGACTCAAATATCTTTTCAAAACATTGAGATATTGGCTTTAAACTACTTTTATCTTTCAAAAAATATTGTCAACATTCAGTAAAATTTTGAAAAAAATCGATTTGACAGTTTTTTACAAAAAATTAAAAACCGAAAGAAAAATTTAACAAAAGTTGGTAAAAATTGTTTTTCGACGTAAATATCTTTTCAAAAATTTGAGACATTGGCTTCAAACTAATTTTATCTTATAAGAAATTTTGTTTTCAACATTCTATACAATTTTGAGAAAAATCGAATGGACAGTTTTTTTACAAAAAATAAAAACCTTAAAAAAACAATACTAAAACTTATTAAAAATTTACTTTCGACTCAAATAGCTTTTCAAAAATTAAGAATATTGGCTTCAATCTTATTTCATTTCACAGAAAATATTGTTTTCGATATTCAGTAATTTTTTATAAAAATCCAACATTCAGATTTTTCATAAAAAATTAAAATCTACAAAAAATAGTACGCAAATTTGGTAAAAATTGACTTTTTTAACAAAACACGAAAACCTACAAACCTTTAAGGCAAGACAAATCGACGTACGAGATGGGAAGTTTTCAGTGTAAGTCGCATCCCATCCTCTTTTTTTTTAACAGTATGTAAGATTTTTAGAAAAATCCAAGTGACAGTTTTTTTAGAAGTCAATTTTATCCTACCAAAAATGCCACACTGAATTTGTTTAATGTCCCGAATATCTTCACAAAAAACAACTTCAACTTCAAAAGGGTTTGCATACTTGCATAAGGTTTTAAAATGACAATTTAGCGTATTGCAAAAACATAATTACTTTAGAAGACAATAATGGGAAGTTCTCAGTGCGTGGCTCAAATCCCAGCTTCATTTGTAAATTTGAATTTAAATTTGCTGGCTTATGATGTGGAGTGTTGGCAATTTTAAAAAATATCATTTAAGATTAGGAAAACAAAAATTTTGATTGCTCAACAATATTTCAGTAATAGTGACGTTATTGCTGCCATTGTTCTTACAGGTTTGGTTTGATTGCACTTAATATTGATATGGATAGACACGACTTTAATTTTTGACAATAAATGAGTTAAGCATTGCATATTAATTTAATTTGCCAATTTTTTTCAACTTTTAACAAACTAAAATATATAATCCTACCAAATTTATATTATTTTTTAAAAACATTATTAAAAAACACATGATTTATAAATTTGTCTTTAACCATTTGCAGCCAATTTTTCTTAAAGAGCTTCCAACTGAAATACTGGTAAGTACATGTTCAATCTCCCTTTAGGCGTCTTTTCTGGACCATTCTCATTCTTATATAAAGCGAAAAATAATATTTCATCAAAAACAGAATATCATGTCTACTTAATCGAACAATGATATAAGACAGTCACAGCATTTCTTATTAATGTTACTAATTTATTTTTGGAAAAGCACACACACAAAAAAAATGTATTTTCATCCATTAACATTATATGACGATGAATTACATACATACTGACACCTTCCTACACCAATCTTAACCTGATGATGAAGTTAATTTGATTTTATTTATTTCTCAATTTCCTTTGTTATAATTTTTGCAGCATCAAATAACATCTCTCTTTATATACGTAGGCATGTATGTAGGTAGTTAAAGTGGTCATGTTACATCATATTTAATTTATTCTAAGTCAATCATCTTAATTTTTGGTTTTTTCATCTTAATTTAATTATTATGATATCACTTAAGCAGAAGACGATGTCCTTCAAAACATCATGGTCGTTACGTTACCGAGAGAAGTCTTATTTTCGACATTGACCAGCAGGCATTTTGTTATACAAAAAATAAAATGAATGTTTAAATAAAATCAAGAAAATTAATAAATGAATTCACCACATTTAGAACAATGGGAGCCGATAATAAAGAATGGTCCAACAATAAAGCACAATGTTAATTGTGAGTCACATTTTAATGTCAAGTTTTTGGCAAAACTTTTTTCGACATTTCTTTGTTTTTTTAATTTTTGATAATTGCCGAATTGAGCAAGATTTTCGAAGCGTTTTATGAAAACGAGCCTTCAAATCAAAAAGGTTTTTGTGACCTTAGTAAATGCGTTGACAAGCAGAATTGCAGCATTTGGGAAAATAAATGTTTAAGGGTGATTTTTTAAAAAGCCTTTGTGTATGAGGTTGGCCTTACTTTTGTGACCAGACTTTAAGGGTATGAATCTGGACAATTTGTAGTTTCCAAACTTATTTTCTGGAATTCTTTTATTTTATTTACAGACGCCCTTGTGTAAGAGTTTCATAATTTTTTGACGCCCGATCTCAAAAAAACATAAATCGGATGATGCCTGAAAGCTGAATATCTTGATCTTTGTGGATTAGTTTTATTCTCAATTAGATATCTAGAAATAGCCCTCATCGCTGAAGATTATTTTTTGATAAAAACAAAATTTAATCAAATCCAATGCGTTCACCTTCAGGTCACATGTCAGCAAAACTTTTTCCGGTTACAACTTCATGTCACGAAATAAAATTTGCCAAGTTATGGATGGTTTGCAAAGTACCAAGTTTTTCTAAGCAACGTGAAATCGACTGCTACAGATTCTCCTGCACAGCCTCACGGATAGTGACGATGTTTAACATATTCATCAATATGGCTGCTGTCGACTGTCAAACTTTGGAAGTTATTATTGAATTTATATTTAAGAACGTTTTAAAATTTTGTAGTTCGATTGATGGTGAGTTACGGACATTTTCAATTCTAAAGCCTAAAAGGCTTCACTTACCCGGCCATATTTTATCATACATTTTGCTCAGAAAACAAGGTCTATTCCATTTCTCAGGGTATATTTGTTTTCATGATCACACAACATAACAACACAATTTCACAAAATACAATTTATCTTACATAAATAACCTTAGACTTTAACATAGACTTCTGCTAGCATTTGCTGTCTCGAAAGTTGATGCAAATATCATTGCGCTTCTTGGGATTATACAATTTGTAACTTGCGGTGTTTTTCTAAACTGTTACAAATTAGTCTAGAGCAGAGTATCTCTCGTATTTCCTTTTTAATTCTCTTAAAACTTGGTCCTCTTGCCCAAAAAAGTTTTGCTTTTGACACGAAAACAAAATTTCAACAAGCTTAAATTAAAATCAGCAGGAACTTTCGCTGGACAGAAAGATAATAGGTCTTAAAATGCACAACAACGCATCTAAATACGTTAAAGGCAGCATTTTACCAAAAATTATGGAGCCTAACAGTTCAAAATACCTTATAAGTCTTTTAATATGTCTGTACTCGACCTCTGCCTGGATTTTGAATGCTATGGCTGTGACTTTTCATTTCGCTTATATGACCAAATGACAATGGCTTTCTACGGTTCAAAACTCATTTCCCTAACTTGAATTTCATTAGAACAAAAAACCATCCCTTTCTATGCAGTGACGTAAATTGTCCGGTTCATAGGGCAGTTTAAATAGGATATATATACAGTATACACGTGTGTACACATTCGCAGTTTTATTAAAATAATAGGCAAAAGCACACAGTTTTTTGTTTAGTCACAACATTCATCAATTTGGCATTTCTTCTTGTCACCTCGAGTAATCTTAATTCCAGAAAAAAAAATAAAATATTTTCTTCGAGAAAATTCTCGCTTAACTGACCACAAAAATATTGCAACACACACATACAATACATACAAAAATAAATCATATCTGTTTGTGTAAATAGAAATATGTACATACATCAGAGCCTTGTGTTATAAGCTCCTTTATACGAGCATAGCCATTACTCAATTTGATTTATTCGAATGTTTACCTTTAATTTTGTTCAGCTGTATAATATAAATATAAGCATTTGGCTAGAAGGGGTAATGGAACCAAAACATTATTTTCCATTGACAAGGACACTTTTCTAGCACCGAGTATGTGTGTAAGTGTGTCACATATTTTTCTATTTGTATCCTTTTTTATTTTTGTACGATGGTACTTTTGTTGTCGCAAGAGCTGGCTACGAGACGAAATACATACGTTTCGGTCTCATATCTTGAAACCAAGATAATACCTTCAAAGACGATACGAAGACGAGATTGTAGATTTTGTACCAAAATTTGTCAAGAGTCTTGTCAGTCTGGTAAGCCTCGTCGATTTAAAATTTACAGCTGAGAAAATCTTATTTTGAACTTAATATCAATTTTTCATAATACTTATGGGCGGTTTCTTGACCTAGCTTTAAAGTCATTTAAGATAGGTAGTTAATTTTAGCAGTTGGTTTATTAAGGAATGAAATTGAGTATATCGAGTACAAATATTGTCCACTTAACCAATTTTAAAGGCAGGAATTCTGTGAAAAAATTAGCCTCTCAAGCAATGAACTATCAAATTTTGATGACTACGATCTTTTTGTATGCAGAATCTTTGAAAAATCAAAACTTCTCAGATTTATTTTTGTACCGTTTGAGATATTTTAGAGCTTCAGATAAAATGTATGTCAAAAAATTTAGAAAAACGAATTTAGCACTGTCAAATTGAATAATGTCAAGGATCCTGATTTATCAAAAAACCTTCAATCAGAAAATTTAGAATATATCATTTCAAAATTGTGACGAAAAGAGATACAAATTTTGAAGAATCTGAAACTTGACAGTATAAAGTCAAATTTTTTAATATTTAGGTTTCCTTATAAAATTCTAACTATTCATTTAAAAATTCAATAAGCTACTCCAATTCATACATATATGTGAGAATATATTTTTGTATATAAAACAAGCAAAATTTAGAGATGTATTAATGTTTTGTGTGTTAAAGATGGTATCATTCTGCTTTGGCAATAAGGAGGAACGCTTTTATGTATCTTTTTCATATTTAAAAATATTGTTTGCCTACAAAGTAGACACCACTTTCTTTTTGAACTTTTCAACTAATGACAAAACTAATAAAAGCATCATGTGTATACTTTACGTAAAATGTTGACAAGAAAATGTCAAAGCAAAGTAAACCCGTATAAGCCTATTTTAAAACAGGGTGTTCTCAAATATGCGGTAGATTTGAATTTGTCATCATTTGTGTATTTTCAAGTCTTAATATATTGAAGATACGTGCCAAGATGTTTGTCCGCGATGGACTCTTAAACTACTTAACCGATTTTAATCAAATTTCTACACCGTGTGCAGTTTGATCGAACTTGAAAAATAGGACAGCTTATTATTGCATTATTATTTTATTGCAAATTATTTGTTTATCATTTGACAGTAACAATTATCTGCTAGCTCCAATCGGTTCTAGCTTACAGATGGCTTCATCTGTTGACTGGAATGAGTAAGTATTCAATAGATGGCGCTATGCAAAAGACCACACAAGCTACAATTGAATAGCATAACCACCACATGTTGCTGAGGCTAAAGTATAGGTTAAAAAAGAGGCAGGGATGCGACCCACACTGATAACTTCCCATCCCGTCTGTCGATTTGTCTTGCTTAAAAGTTTATCTATATGTTTCAATTTTTACAAAATTTGCGTACTATTTTTTGTAGATTTTATTTTTTTATGAAAAAACGGACTGTTGGATTTTTATAACAAAAATTACTGAATATCGAAAACAATATTTTCTGTGAAATAAAATAAGTTTGAAGCCAATGTTTTTAATTTTTGAAAAGCTTTTTGAATCGAAAGTAAATTTTTACCAAGTTTTAGTATTAATTTTTTATTTTAGGTTTTTATTTTTTGTAAAAAAAACTGTCAATTCGATTTTTCTCAAAATTTTACTGAATGTTGACAACAATATTTTTTGAAAGATTAACGTAGTTTAAAGCCAATATCTCAAAGTTTTGAAAAAATATTTGAGTCCAAAATCAATTTTTAACAACTTTTTTAATTTTTATTTTTTTAGGTTTTTATTTCTGTAAAAAAAACTATCAATTCGATTTTTCTCAAAATTTTTCGAAATGTTGACAACACTATTTTTTGAAAGATTAAAGTAGTTTAAAGCCATTATCTCAAATTTTTGAAAAGATATTTGAGTCGAAAATCAATTTTTACAAACTTTTGTTAAATTTTTTTAGGTTTTTATTTTTTGTAAAAAAAACTGTCTATTCGATTTTTTTCAAAGTTTTACTGAATGTTGAAAACAATATTTCTTATAAGATAAAATAAGTTTTAAGCCTAAATCTCAAGTTTTTGAAAAGATATTTGAGTCGAAATTCAATTTTTACCAACTTTGAGTAATGTTTTTTTTAGGTTTTTATTTTTTATAAAAAAAGTTGTCAATTAGATTTTTCTCAAAAATTTATCAGATGTCAAAAACATTATTTTTCGTTGCACAAAATTGTTTTGGAGATGAAATCATATTTTGGTCGTAAAATTTTCGAGGTGACACGTTTTTTTTTTCAGTGTTTTTGAATTATAAAAAAACCGTTAATTGGATTTTTTCCCAAAAATTTACTTGTTTTGTATTACGTTACAATATATAATATAAAATTTAATTCAAGTCTCTAGCGTTATTGGTTCATGAGATATTAAGGGTTAACCAAAATGTTCACCTTTTTTTTAAACTGCTATGGTAAAAAAAACCACCCACGCAATTTTCTTGAGACCCCTTTCTGCATCTTTCTGCCTTATTATCTGTATAACAAAATTTATTTGAAGTCGATATCTCTTCTGGTTCTTGAGCTATGGACGACGAAAAAAACGTCGCGAACGTACAAACGTATGGACGTACGGACGTACGAACGTACGTACACACGCACGCACAGACATCTTTCTAAAAATCTTTTATTTCGACTCTAGGGACCTTGAAACGTCGAGAAATGTCAAAATTTTCAATTTGACAAATCGGACCCATTACAAAAACTTTCTATGGGAAGTTAATAAATTAAATATTATTGTTAGAAGATTTTAAACTTAGTATCCGCCCTATCTACCTCATTTATAAGTTTAACTGATGTCACATGTTATTAACTATAAAACTTTGTAATATACTCATTTATTACAAACTTGAATACAAATCATAATACATTTTAAATTTAATTCTTTATGGTATTGATTTTTGCTTAACATCAAATGTATGAACATTTGTACCAATTGTGTTCAAAGTCCTTTCCCTTCAAACCAGTACATTTTTATACATACCAGCTTTAACGATTCCGTCTTCGTTCGTAAATAATAATTTCACTGTAATAAGGGGTAACGGTGGTGGTGCCCATGTCTGATATGTCCCTACCGTTCCCCTTAAATAGTTTACAACAATGTAAAAACGTTTGCCACAGCAACGCGTGAGGGGGTCAGCTAGTACAACTATATAAATAAAAAATTTCATCTACCAGCTTATGTTCGTTCTTTAACCCTACGAATGTGGAATGCCTCTTCACGCTCATTCTTTCCATGTCATAACATTGTTTAAGGATTACATTACTAAATTTTGTTGTCAATTACATTCGTTTCGACCGGCAAAGTCAAATTAAGGCGCATAAATTCGAATGCCATACAAGGAACTTCAATATAAAGCAAGTTGTCTAATTCTGTTCAGGTAGTTAATTTCTTTTTTAGTTATGGTAACTTTCTTAGAATCCTAACTCGAAATTTCGTCAGTAAATGATCCCTCTTCTAAATTTAACTATTATTATTTTTGTGCTGAACTGTCAAAATACGTATTTTCCGTTTTATATACGTCACAAATGGAAGCCATTTAAGATCTTGACTATTTTTGAACCACCCTGTTCACATTCAAACATTTTTATTTTATAGAAAAAGGTTCCTATACCAAAAAAAAATAATTCAATATCAATAACAACCCCTAAAGCATAACAAAATACATAATAATAATCTACATATCACAAATATGAACTGAACACAAATTTATTTAAAGTGAATCGATGAAAGGTCAAAAAAAGGTAAATTGTGTGACAGACAAAATGATAAAAGATTTAATAAAATATTCAATTTACATGCATAATAATGTTAGCAATGTTATTTAATCTGTTGTTGGTATATTCTCAAATTAATACTCTTTGAATGATTTTTTGAATGATAAATTTAAAATTTAAAAAAATATACATATATATGCAATTACTTCAAAAAATAAAACAGCAATATTATAAACTTTTTGAAGCTATTATTTTTTAATAAATCCAACTTTAAAATCAGTCTATTTGGTCAATGTTTTGATATACCAGCTTTTTAAATTTAAATAAAACATTATAATAGGCTTTTGATAATTGAGTATTTTCGTTTCTGAAAAAAGATTTGTGGTGTTTTTCAAAATTTATAATTCCTATCATTAATTTTGTACTGCAATAATTTTAGTATCTCATTTACTTGAAGAAAAATCCTCATTACTTCATAATCGTGAAATTAACCTTACAAAAAGCTAAACCATACAAAATTAAAGCACGGTTAAAATAAAAGAAAGCTATTACATTAATTTTTTGAATTATTATGAAAAAATATAAAAATAATGCTAAAAACTATTTATTTTTAAATACTTTAAACTGATAGCTTAAATCGAACGATTTCAATATCAGCACAAAAATTTAAATCTATAACTTACTTTTCCGTATCATAAAATCCTAATATTTGAGGTTTTTCTTAACCATAATGATATTCATAGAAGTTGTACTAGTCGAATGCCACTTTTAACGATATCGTCTATACCAAATGATTGGTTATCTTATAACGAACAGTTTTAAATGGAAAATCTATAATCTATCGTTTTTAACATATTAAAAAAAGGAGCACTCCAAACTTCGTAGATATAAAATAATAATTTCCCATTTGCAGTATTTTTGTGTTAGAAAGCTTCACTTTTTCTTTTTTAGAGCAACTCGAATAGTCATTTTTACATCACGTCATCAGGTAAAGAGGGTTTTTTAAAAATGCAAAATGTAGTCTTTTTACTAATGAAGAAAAAGCTTCAATACTTTCAAAGCTCAAAGTCAAGGCACAGATTTTTAACTTCCCAGAGGAAGTGATTGTAATGGGTCCGATTTGTCGAATTGAAAATTTTGACATTTCTCGACGTTTCCCTAGAGTCGAAATAAAAGATTTTTAGAAAGATGTCTGTGCGTGCGTGTGTACGTACGTTCGCACGTCCGTACGTTCGCGACGCTTTTTTCGTCGTCCATAGCTCAAGAACCAGAAAAGATATCGATTTCAAATAACTTTTGTTATACAGATAATAGTGCAAAAGAATGCAGAACGGGCTTACAAGAAAATTGCGTGGGTGGTTTTTTTTACCATAGTAATTTAAAAAAAAGGTGAATATTTTGGTTAAACCTAAATATCTCATGAACCAATGACGCTAGAGACTTGAATTATATTTTACAAATATATTGTAACGTGACACCAATTTTGTGCAACGAAAAATAACGTTTTGAACATCTGGTAAAATTTTGAGAAAAAACGAATAAACAGTTTTTTTATAAAAACAAAAAATCCAAAAAAAATTAATAAAAGTTGGTAAAAATTGATTTTCGACTCAAATGTCTTTTCAAAAATTTCAGATTATGGCTTCCAACTTATTTTAACTTATAAGAAACATTGTTTTTAACATTCTGAAAAATGTTGAGAAAAATCGAATTGACAGTTTTTTTTACAAAAAATAGAAACCTAAACAAAAAAATTAATAAAAGGTGGTAAAAATTGATGTTCGACTCAAATATCTTTTCAAAACTTTGGGATATTGGCTTTAAACTACTTTTATCTTTCAAAAAATATTGTTTTCAACATTCAGTAAAATTTTGAGAAAAATCGAATAGACAGTTTTTTTTTACAAAAAATAAAAACCTAACAAAAAAAACAATACTCAAACTTGGTAAAAATTTACTTTTGACTCAAATAGCTTTTCAAAAATTAAAAATAATGTCTTCAAACTTTTTTTATTTCACAGAAAATATTGTTTTCATTATTCAGTACTTTTTTTTATATAAATAAATTTTTTCATAAATAAATAAAATCTACAAGAAATAGTACGCAAATTTGGTAAAAATTGATATTCGGTTCTTGATATTTCTCAAATTAATTTCATTCATCCAATTTGTAAAAATTTATGAAATGCTACTAAAATTGGTAAAAATTGGCTTTCGACTAAAAATCTCGTTAACAAAAATAAGTTTTGAAATCACACTATTTCATTATGTGCAAAATATTGTTGGTAGTTTTAAAATTTGTGAGAATAATTCAACTGACAACTTTTTTGACCTAACACGAAAACTTACAAACTTTTAAGCAAGACAAATCGACAGACGGGATGGGATGTTATCAGTTTGGGTCGCATCCTAGCCTCTTTTTAATTATAAGTGTTTGCACTGAGCTCTATTTTGAAACGAATTCTATAAATGTAAGTTTTTTCTGCATATCCTTTAAGTAAATTTAAGTTTCGAAAACGCCAATACTTTCATACTTATGTTATATCCTTTTATCCCTCAACAATATTATTCTAAAAGAATAAGCATCATAATTTTCTGTCATGCATTCAAGCTTAAATCACATAGCAGAGGTAACAGAAATGAATGGATTCAGGTACAATTATATTAAGCTTAAGTGAACAAATTCCAAATTGAATCTGTCCAACCCGAAAGAAAAAGATAATCCTAATTGAAAAGAATGCCAGCATCAACTTTTTTTGATGAAAAACAAAAATACGATTTCATTTGATGGCATTTCTGATGGTCAGTTTAATTTAACATACGTACATAGCTCCAATTTGGATTCATTTCAAATAACAAAAATCAAAATTAATATTTAACAAAGACAAATGATTGAGACCTTATGAATATTTAAATCTAGATCAAAAGATTAGAGAAAATTCTAAAGCTATGTACTACATAAGATTGGAAGTAGAAAAATTATTATCTTTTATCTGAGATCAACTTAAGTTACATAATTGACTAGCTATGCTTTTTCGTGGATGAACTCAACTCCAACTATAAGTCATATTCCAGGTGGATGAATGTCGTTTTTCATTAGAATTCCATTTTCATCAATAAATTGTTAGACTACACTTTGGCCAAGTGAGCTGGATTATTCGGTCCATTGGGTATTTTATATCAGTTCTTAATTGCTTTTGACATTGGTGGTGAGCTTAAGCATAAAAAGTTATTATATTAGTTTTTATGTTTTCATGCCTTATATGCATATAGAAAATAGAGCCGTTTCATCATAATAGGTGGAAACATCATCATCAATAATAAATTTGACTAGAAATTTGTACATATGACTTCTGTTTTTGACATTTGTTGGATTTTTATTTTTGTGTTATTTTGATGGGTCCGCCTACTATTAGTTTTAGAACCAAATAGATTGGCTTATTTGTTTTTATGTTATTAGATTACAACGCTGGGCTGTTTGTCGATTCCAAATCTGTGAGCTGTTAAATTTACATAAAAGCAGAAATTACTCATTCAAAACCACACAAGCATGAACATCAAATTATAAACCTTAATTTTTGAAATCCCAGATAAAATGTTTTTACAATCAGTGTTTTTCATGTCGAATAGATAATGTATTAAAATGACTGTCTAGAGAAATTCCAAAATGAACTTTTTCTAATTCTTTGTACATATATTTGTGTGTAAACACATTTGTACTATTGAGTGAACAGTGCTACATTTTCTATTTCACGAATAATTACCATATAATAACAAAATTTACGTGATGGATAAAACATTATTATTTTACATCCACGAAATATTGAAAGTTGATTAGCTGCATTTTGCATTTTCCAAATAAATTATCGGTGTTAAAATGTTACAAAATGGGCATCGGAACATCGAAAGATGATAGCGGCCATATTGTAATATATGTCATATTAGCTATCTTAATTTAGTCTACCTTGGGAAATCGCGTTGGTCAAAGCGCTGAATATAACTTTAAAACAATAAAATAGTATCTAGGTTAGGTTGGGCTAAAGTGGATGTCCGTGATGGAATAAGACACACTTAGGCCAGTTTAATGGCCCATTGATACCACATGAATCTTGAGGCTTTCTCCTTAGCTCAATGAAACAAGTTTGAGTCCCTTACGAAACGTGAGAGGCTGATTATGTTAATATGATTGAGATCGTTTAGATCGTCATAGAAGAATTCTCCTAGGTAATTTCTGAGTTTTTGAGCTAGAACAGGGCGTGTACAGAGGAGGTAAGGAACTGCTTCCTCCTTTTCCTCATCCGTACAGCTTCTGCAAAAGTCTTTTAAGAATACGACTAGCCGCGTGGAGTGCTTTCTTATTAGACAATGCCCCATTATGACACCTATTATCAAGCTTATATGCGATCTGCTTAGAGATAGATAGCACCTTGATTTTGATATCAGGGTTTCTTTAAACCAGTACAAGACTTCTTTAATTGCCAACAGTTTCCCTGGAACACGCTACAATGATTGGGAATGCGGAATGAGAGACTTAATTTCAGTCGTTCAGAGTACGCACCTCCACCAACCCCTTCTTTTGTTTTTGATCCATCTGTATAAAAGTGGATTGATTCGTCTTCCAGGAATGCCCTATCCTCCCAGAAAGATCTGGAAGGTATAGAAATCTGGAAATTTCTGTCGAATTGCAGTTGGGGGATGGTGTAGTCTGTGTGCTTTGGAATTGATTCTAAATACCTAAGGATTACAGAGTGGTCAATGTTGTAGTTAATCCACTGCGACGAAGCTTTGAGGCGAATAACAGAGCTTGCAGCTATTTGTTTGCTTAATGTATCAAGAGGTGTTGGGTAGAGTAGATTGCCATTCGCGGTTTATAGCTTTTTCTAAAGCAGTCCACAATACTGCCTTACAGTACATTAAAATCGGTCTGATTACTTATGCGTACAGCTAATGCGTGATTCTGGGTTGTAAGCCCAATTTATTATCAATAGCTTTTTTGCAAGAAAAAACAAGACCCAGGTACTTAGCCTCGTCTGAGAATTTTAATTGGATTCCTTTAATATAGGGAGGGTTAACAAATGGAATTTTGTATTTCCTCGAAAATAGGACTAATTCGGTTAAAAAAAGGTATTTAAGGTGTTATACATATCCTACGGGAACCATACGTACTGTCAAGTATACAGGTATTCTGTTTTAGACGTATTACACGAATGTGTAATCAAACCTTTGCATCGACAAAATGCAAGATCTACAGAAAATATTGCTGTTCGAAATAATGTTAGTAAATCAGTTAATGTTTATTTTAATATGAAGAATGGCAGACCTTAACTCTCAACGGTAAGCTATAGTTTTAGGATTTCCAAGTTCTTTTGGCCTTAACTGGATGACATAGACAGTGAATTGTTTACCCTGTTCATGCAATTTGACGCAGTAAGATATCCGTGAGCGGTCCTCAAAGGTAAACTAACCTATTTGACATTAGACAAATTGAATCTGATTTATGATAAAGAGTTGAGGAAAATTGGTCATTTTAGAATGACAAGTTTGTACTAAAATTTTGAGAGGCTCGCATGCTATTAGCCAATGCACATGTTCCTTGTTCTGTCGACTGTGTGAGATTCAATTCACGAACGTCAACTCACCATCGATCTTAACAACTAGAAATTTCACAAGATTTCTGAACAAATATCTCAGATTATCTGCTTACGAGGTATAGTTAACTTAGCAATTAATGACGATTGTCTATTCGCTTTGATATCGTTTCGTAGTTCGGGTCTTTGATCGGCTTGAATTGGAAAACGATTTTGTTAGATAAATCATCCTTTCTGATAAGTAGGACAACCAAAAATATGTCCTAAAAAAATAGTTTTAAGCGCTTATAATATACCCTTAAAAATCAAATATATGCCCTCAAAATATGCTCAATAAATGTAAAAGATGTTTATAAGAAGCGTTATCTGCTTTAGGAAATCAATTAATAAGAACAATACCAATCAAAACTCTTCTTCTTCACTCAAATTTTTTGAAAATAAATAAACCATCAAAAAAATTTGTGTAAAGGCGAATAGTTCAACTTCGCACACATACATATATTATTTAAGAAAGAAAACTAAAAAACAAAGTTAACAAAGCAGATTCATTTTTGAATAAAAGAAATTTTTTAATGTCAGCGATCAGTAAGAAAATGTATTGCAAATTTTTGTTGCAGTAAATAACTAACATTTCCCTCAAATTTTTGAAAATGAAGCTTTGTCTGTTTGATCGAAAAACACTTTTATAAATGGAAAAGCTTCGTTCAACGTCAACAGAAGTGATCGGAGCGTATTTGAATGCTAAAACTTCAGCAATTGTATAGTCTTTAACTGCTTTGGATTTCTCTCCTGATAAAGCCATTGCAATTATTTTTAGTTTTTCAAAGCCAGCATTTTTTTTTTCAATTACATTTTTTATTTTTTTTTTTCACTGATTTCTTAGCCTTGCTGTTAATGCTGTAGATTGTCTTCACAGCATCACTTATAATTTGTGTGCTGGAATTGAGCGATAATCCACGTGATTCAAGTTTTGAAATTGATGTTACTAGAAACCCATAGCTTGATGCCAAAAAAATTAAGTCGGCTTTCAATTCTGTTTTTTAAGAAGATCTTTACAAACTTTTACTGAAGCAGCTTCCTGGTTGTCAAAAACATCAAAAATCCGAACAATCTTTTCAAAATGCTTGGCGTAGTAGTTCACCGCTTCGAGCCATGTCCCCCATCGCGTTATGATTGGTTGTGGAGGAAGTTCCAGTCCAGGTTCTAGGTCTCTAAAAGTTTTCACTCTGGATGGAGCTTTAATTTTTTTTCTGATTTTTTGTTTCGTCCTTTTGTTCTTGTTAATACTTTGTTTTTATTGCTTGCCTTTACAAAAAAAGGAAAAATATGCAATAATATGCCTTTTGAAAGCAAAAATGCAAAAATATGCATTTTCAGTGAAATATGCAAAAATATACAGATGACGTTTAAAAGACGAAGATTTCAATGAAACGCATTTCTATCACAGTCTCGTGATAATAGTGATGTTAACAAAAAATATGTTCGGACATATTTGTGGTTGCCCTACTGATAAGGCTCATTTTCATCTCGGCGTTTACCTTAGAAAACGAAATTGCTACACCTGGAGCTCGAAAAACTCGCATGTTATTATCAAGAAGCTAAGTCAACCAATAACGGTGATAGTTTGGTGCTGGTTGCGGAGCAGTGGCATCATTTTCTGGGGAACATACACTTTGCCATGTTTCACAACTTCCCTATCGCTATCTGTCAACTAACATTAAAATTTCTATTAAGAATTCTAAGGGGTTCTTAGAAATATACCAATATTAAATTTTAAACACGTTTTCTAAATGTTCATAAATATACAGAAAAAAATACTAAGAAAATATCCTTTGAACTAAAAAGACTCATTTGTGTATCATTTAATATTATTATGCATAATACATTTTTCAATGATATGCATAATTTTACCTAGAAAAAAATACATTTAAAAAAGTAGCTATACCTAAGAAAAACGAAGATAAGCTGAATGACCTTCCTAGAATTTGAATAACTATTTTAACAGGACAATAAATATAGAATAGAAAAGTTTCAAGTTAATTCTATCGTAATTCAGCTAAAAATAGCTTTTTTTAAGGTCTTTACTCTTAAGAAATTGATTATTCTTTGCTGCACTTTAATTTATTTAAAATTGTAGAATTCATAGAACAAACATTCCGTTTATAAATTCATACAATACAAATTTTAAAGAAAAATTGTATTTGCAATTTAAACAAATTCAATTTAATTATACATGAAATTGCTTTCCTTTGATTCATTCATTAAAAGCTCTGAATTAATTAATAACACAATATATCGACATATCGTTTCAACCATCAAATATACATAGATGCAATTAATATCTTAATGAACACTCAAAGTGAATTCAAGCTAATAAACTGTTAAATATCAAAAAATATACATACATAGATTTACGATAACTCTAACAACTTTAAAGTAAATAAAACTTTTCTAACAACTTTAAATAATGAACTTAAACTTTTCCATTTAGGTATTGGAAGAGATATATACAATACATACGTTGAGAAATAATTAAATTGGTTCAGGCAATTGATTTTGATATAAACTTCTTTTCGATGGTTAAACTATATTGAATAGTATCTTTTTCAAAAACCCAAACCAAAACACCCCAATCACAATTTTCCTCTCTATACTCGTTCAACTACTGCTATTGTCGGCCTTCAAAACTTTTCATAACATTTTTCATTGTTCATCAAACCATGATAGTACCTCTAGAAGTTATATTGTACCCATATAACCTTCCTTACCTATACCTATGTAGCTCTTCTAGTCTTTTTAGTGTTCCTCATGCCATTCACTTGAAAAAAAAAAAACTTTAAAATTTTATGAATATCCTTTCCTAAAATTGTTGTGTTTGTTGTTGCTAACTGTGGTTTGTTTTAAAATAAAGAAAAATATCCCAACTATAAAAATACATATATTTTGAGAATGCCAAACTTTATCAAGTGATTCTTGCAGCCTGTCCGTCCGGTGGCAGGCCGGCCGGTGGCGATGCGATGCGATGGCAGCGGCAACAGCAGTGATGATGTTATAGTGCCAGCAAATAAAATTTCATTCGAATTCCCTCAGCTACATTATTGAGCTGATGCTCTCTATAGCATGAATTAATAAATTCAAACTTGAAAAGATCATTCAACCATCGAATATTTATGTATATATGTATATATGTATTTTTATATTATTTTTTATGGCATAGGGTTTTTCAAGCAACTTTCGAATCCATTTATTCAAAATGAATGAATTTCGTCCATTTGATGGTTACCCAACCCACCCACAGTTGTTGTAAGGTACTCGTGATACCCTGCCTTGCCAATACCAACAAATCCGAAGGGCATTTACTTAAGTGAAGTCCTTCCAAGAAAATAAAACAAAGCACAAACGGAAAAATCAACGAACGCGCAAACACAGAGATTTATTGCCTGTTTAATTTTTTTTTTTCCGGCATTTTGCTTTTGGCTGAAAATTTATTTGATGCCAAATTGAAGGTCACGAATATAAAAAGGACGACCACCACACGACGAATTATAATTGTGGCAAATTTTAATTACTTAATTAAAATTCAGGCACTGAGATACTGATTAAGTTGATTAAACACTTCATTGAAGGCATGTCAGGCAGCTGGCGGCAACGAACGGCGGCGACATTGCGCCGGTTATTATGAATAGACTTTATTAAAATTATGAAAATATCCTTTTGATATTTAAACAGAAAAAAATGTGTGTTGGCTTTGAGAGATTAATTTAATTTGTGCGATTTAATAGTATTTTTTTAAATTGTGTTATATCGTGTTAAATATGAGTTTATAATGAATAATTTAATATTTTTAAAAGGTTCGATAGGTAACTAAGTTATTTGTTTTGTAAAATCGATATTTTGTTAAGCGTGTAGTGATTTTTTTCGAACTTAAAAAGCGTCAATTCCTGATAAAATTTAGAATTTAATTTATGAGTTCATCTCATTCAATATTTTCAATCTGTCTAAATATATATATAAAAAAAAGAGGCTGGGATGCGACCCACACTGATAACTTTCCATTGTCGATTTGTCCTACTTAAAAGTTTGTAGGTTTCCGTGTTGGGTTAAAAAAGTGGTTAGTTGAATTATTCTTCAAAATTTTAAAATTACCAACAATATTGTTCATAGAAAGAAATAGTTTAGTTTGAAAATCTAGTTTTATTAAATAGATTTTTAGTCAAAAACAAATTTTTACCAATTGGATGAATGAAATTAATTTGAGAGATATCAAGAACCGAATATCAATTTTTACCAAATTTGCGTACTATTTATTGTAGATTTTATTTTTGTATGAAAAACGGACTGTTGGATTTTTATAAAAAGAAGTACTGAATATCGAAAACAATATTTTCTGTGAAATAAAAAGAGTTTGAAGACAATATTTTTAATTTTTGAAAAACTATTTTAGTCGTTAGTAAATTTTTACCAAGTTTTAGTATTGTTTTTTTTTTGTTAGGTTTTTATTTTTGTAAAAAAAACTGTCAATTCGATTTTTCTCAAAATTTTACTGAATGTTGAAAACAATATTTCTTATAAGATAAAATAAGTTGAAAGCCATAATCTGAAATTTTTGAAGAGATATTTGAGTCGAAATTAAATTTTTACCAACTTTGAGTAATGTTTTTTTAGGTTTTTATTTTTTATAAAAAAAATGTCAATTCGATTTTTCTCAAAATTTCACCAGATGTTGAAAACGTTATTTTTCTTTGCACAAAATTGTTTTGGTCATAAAATCATTTTGTATTCGTAAATTTTTCGAATTAAATTTTATATAATATATTGTAAAGTGATACAAAACAAGTATATTTTTTGAAAAAAATCCAATTAACGGTTTTTTTATAAATCAAAAAAACTGAAAAAAAAATTTGTCACCTCGAAAATTTTACGATTAAAATATGATTTCATCTCAGAAACAAATTTGTGCAACGAAGAATAATCTTTTTGACATTTGATAAAATTTTGAAAAAAATCAAATTGACAGTTTTTTTATAAAAAATAAAAACCTAAAAAAAACATTACTCAAAGTTGGTAAAAATTGATTTTCGACTTAAATATCTTTTCAAAAACTTGAGATTAAGGCTTCAAACTTATTTTATCTTATAAGAAATATTGTTTTCAACATTCCGAAAAATGCTGAGAAAAATCGAATAGACAGTTTTTTACAAAAAATAAAAACTGAAAAATGTTGAAAAAAATCGAATCGACAGTTTTTTTACAAAAAACTAAAAACTGACAAAAAAAATACAACAAAAGTTGGTAAAAATTGATTTTCGACTCAAATATCTTTTCAAAAATTTGAGATAAAATCTTCTAACTAATTTTAACTTATAAGAAATATTATTTTCAACATTAGAAAAAATGACAGTTTTTTTACAAAAAATAAAAACCTAAAAAAAACAATACTAAAACTTGGTAAAAATTTACTTTCGACTCAAATAGCTTTTCAAAAATTACAAATATTGGCTTCAAACATATTTTATTTCACAGAAGATATTGTTTTCGATATTCAGTAATTTTTTTTATAAAAATCTAACAGTCCGTTTTTTCATAAATAAAATAAAATCTACAAAAAACTAGTACGCAAATTTGGTAAAAATTGATACATGTAGACAAACTTTTAAGCAAGACAAATCGACAGACGGGATGGGAAGTTATCAGTGTGGGTCGCATCCCAGCCTCTTTTTCATTTTAATTAATGACCTCCTGTCTGCAACTTCTAATCCAATAAATTGTTTTGCACTTACCTGTTCATATTTATTTTCAGACTCACTTCCCACTCCCTCGGATGTGGAATTGTAACCACAAAATATGTGAAAAATAAATAAGTTGGGTGGTGCAAAAGTCTGTTGAGAACTAAAGCCTAGTGATTACAACTCTCAACCTCCTGTGTGTTAGTAATGTTTACAGGGATGGAGGGGACCTACCTACATCTCCTTTTAAACCCTCTCACCCTTTCCTAATGGATTTCCTGATGGTAAATCCTTTATAAATAAAATAAAGAGAATAGATCCTAAATATCTTCCTTATGGAATTGCAGATTTAAACATATGTACATTTCTAGAAGATAAAGGTTTGTACTTCATATAATTTTGGTTAAGAGCTGTTATGTATTTTACCCTAGACTTGAAAACACAGTATTGTTTTTTTTTTTCGTTTTTAAAGTCGTGTATTTCAAAAGCCTGACAACTCAGGACAACAAAATAATTTGGAACATTATTGCTGGGTTTGTATTACAGTAAAGTAATTGAGTTGGAATCACATTACTACAATATATCTTGAAAAAAGGGTATTGAAAGTTTTTTTTTTAATTTATTTCTTGCTGCATGCATATTTCGTTGATTTTTATCAAAAAGACTTGTCTTTTCAGTAAACAAAATACAACATTGTATTTCAACGTCTCTAAAAAAAAAATAATATTCAAAAAGGAAATGTTTTAAATATTTTGAACATATATTTTTAAATGAAATAAGAAGAATCTTTACAAAGGAAATACATTTAAAATTCATGTACACAAGTTTAAGACTGAGCAATAATTGAGTCGTATGGCCCTTAAAATGATGTATTACATAATTATTTTCGATAGACCCGAGGTGCTAAGATCCATACAGTCGATAAAATCGAACTCAATTTTCAAAGTAATTTTCCAATAATAAAAAAAAAAAAAATTGGGATATATTTTCTTAGTACAACATATTTACAATAAAACAAGACAAATTACTTAGAAAATAGGTAAAAATAATGGCAGGTAAGTTCAAAAGGTAGAAGTGATATAAATAAAAAAGGTTAAAAAAGCAATTAAGGTAGACAAAAAAAAAACAACAAATAAAGGCAAATAAATAAATAAAACAATAACAAAAAAGGAAATCAAAGTAACCTGGATGGAACGTGTTTGTAAAAGAAGATATTTTCTTATACAAATAAATACAAAACAAAAACAAAAAGAGGCGAAGTTAACGAAATCTCATCCCAGGCTTATCCCTATTTATCGAGAGTGTTTATTCAATAAAGATAGCAACCTATAAAAGATTTAAAAATAACCTCTTATGTAAATTATAAATCAATTTTATATGTTATTTAAAATTCACCTGATGGTTCTCAAAATATACGTAGGTGCTATTTTGTATAGCTTTTTCCACGTGTAGACAAAGTTATACCAAAGAACATTATAAATCATGGCTTAGACATATAGCTTACAGCTTTTAAGTGAACAATTTTACTTTTCAAAAATCTCAAAGAAAATCGATTTTATTATTTATGCACATAAGGATATGTTTCTTGATATGTTCTTTTAAAAATAATTTTACGTCTTGAAATAAAAACAAAAAAATAACAGACGAGATGAGTACAATTTAATTTAAACGATTTCACTTACTACATATTGCTCACGTTTAGAGACATGTAGGATCAAGGAACCTCTATTAGGCTATTTTTAAAAAAAAATGTACTCCACAAAAACCATTTCAAGGTTAGCCTTTGATATGATTCTGGTGGTTACTAGATTTTTAACGTCATTTTGATGATGTAGATCTGTGATACTCTGTCACTGCAAATCACTCCCTTGCTCTGAATTTATCATCAAGGAAGTCATTATTCTTAGATTTATTCACAGTTGGTGAAACAAACCGAAGTGTTTGGCAAATTTAGTCAAAAGCTTAAAAAACAATATGTTTTTGTATTCCATTTACATACATACGTATAGCATAATGTACGATTCCCTGAGGGAATTTGTAAAAAAAAATAACTTTATTACATGATACTCTTAACTCTTACAACTAAATTGGCTTAAGGATATCCTTTTTCTTGTGTTTTTGCTTTTGAAAAATTCCATTTATTTTACAGTCAGTCAACCGATTGAATGGGACACATTATGTTCAGTATGTCAGTACATTAATAACGTCATAATATATAAGAAGCTTAAATTCATAACAACACTCTGGGGAATTCCAGCAACACCAACAACAACAGCAACTCGAGCTGCACAACGCAACGACACGAAATATATATCCAACAAAATGTATACGTACATACTCGTACGTAAAAAGGATAAACTTGAGTAGGTAATAACTTTAAGAAGAAAACAAAAATGGAAGGAAGAAGGATGTGTCAGAGTTGGTGTCGTTGTTATTGTTGTTGTTATTGCTGAAGTTGAATTCCAAAAGTTTAAACCCAAGAATGAACAAGTAATTTCTCATAGAACCAATGATTTTATATTATATATGATATTCAACAAATATACAAGTTCTTTATAACTTCCGTTTCGTTTTTGTTCATTCTTCATTTTGTTTCTTCTTTGGTTAAAGGGATAAAGTCGGTACAAGAACAAATGGATATAACTTTTGTGTTTTCCATTGTTTTTACACCTGTGAACAAAACTTTTTGAATTTCGAATCGGATGTCATATTGAGGGTTGCAAAAATAAAGCTTATAAACATGTTATAAAGTCTGCTACTCTCTCTATATATTTATAAATCGTATAGGTAAACGTGAGATTCATGAATATTCAATAATGCTTTTTGTTGAGATCAAATAATGAATCACACAAATTCGTACTTTATTTAAATTTATTTACATTATGTGATCTGAAAAAATAGGTATTGCAGGATTTAAAAAAATATTCAAGATATCAAGGGGACCCAGTAGTCTAGTGCTCGACAATTTAACTTATTTTCACGAGATTTGTTTGCCATTAAAAATAAATAAAATGCACGACTGAGTCGTACGAACTTGCTCATGTATCCAAATAGTCTGTTTAAAAATATTTCCTGCATTTTAAGCAAATGAAGCTTGTTTTAAAAATTGAATTGCCGTTTGATTTCTCAGAAAAACCTTAGTTTTTCAAAATTTGTATTTGAAAATCGTTAGAGTGATTTTTGTTTCTTAATTAATATAATACATCAAATACATTTCCTTTTAATTTGAATTTAAAAATATTTTTAGTATATTCAGTTACTTAGAGCTTATTAATATACGTTTTACTCTCCAATTTCGTTAGAAATGACCCATTAACGAGATTTCGAATTTTGAAAAGAAATTAGAAATAAAACCAATTACATTTTTAATTATCAAAAATAATTGAGACAGTATACGAGCTTGTGCAGAAAAAATTATTGAAATTAGTGCATAAGTTCTTTAGAAAACTTAAAAACAGACCAAAATGCAAAACCTGCCATATTATTCCTTTATGTCACAAGTCACAAGTAAAGAAACGATTTTTCAATTTTTCGAGCTTATTACTACGTTTATTGAGCATACAAAAAATACATTTTTCATTTTACAAAACAATAATCATTATAAAAAAAAATGTCGCTGAAGGTCCGAAAAGTCGGACTCGGATAGCGTAGTTGTTTCCTACTACTACTCATCTGAAACACAAGAGTCAAGAAGATTCTTAATCAAAAAGAGTTAAAACTATAAGAATCCAAAAAAGAGGCTTGGATGCGACCCACACTGATAACTTCCCATCCCTTCTGTCGATTTGTCTTGCTTAAAAGTTTGTCTATTTGTATCAATTTTTACCAAATTTGCGTACTATTTTTTGTAGATTTTATTTTTTTATTAAAAAACGGACTGTTGGATTTTTTAAAAAAATTACTGAATATAACAATATTTTCTGTGAAATAAAATAAGTTTGAAGCCAATATTTGTAATTTTTGAAAAGCTATTTGAGTCGAATGTAAATTTTTACCAAGTTTAAGTATTGTTTTTTTGTTAGGTTTTTAATTTTTTGTACAAAAACTGTCAATTAGATTTTTTTCAAAATTTTACTGATGTTGAAAACAATATTTTTTGAAAGATAAAAGTAGTTTAAAGCCAATAGCTAAAAGTTTTGAAAAGATATTTGAGTCGAAAAATAATTTTCACCAACTTTTGTTAAGTTTTTTTTAGGTTTTTAATTTTTTGTACAAAAACTGTCAATTCGATTTTTTTCAAAATTTTACTGAATGTTGAAAACAATATTTTTTTAAAGGTTAAAGTAGTTTAAAGCCAATATCTCAAAGTTTTGAAAAGATATTTGAGGCGAAAATCAATTTTTACCAACTTTTACAAATATTTTTTTAGGTTTTTATTTGTTGTAGAAAAAATGTCAATTCGATTTTTCTGAAAATTTTTCCTAATATATTTCTTATAAGATAAAATAAGTTTGAAGCCTTAATCTCAAGTTTTTGAAAAGATATTTGAGTCGAAATTCAGTTTTAACCAACTTTGAGTTATGTTTTCTTAGGCTTTTATTTTTTATAAAAAAAAACTGACAATTAGATTTTTTTTCAAAATTTTATCAGATATCAAAAACATTATTTTTCGTTGCACAAAATTGTTTAGGAGTAAAATCATATTTTAGTCGTAAAATTTTCGAGGTTAAAAATTTTTTTTTTTCAGTTTTTTTGATTTATAAGAAAAACCGTTAGTTGGATTTTTGTCCAAAAATATACTTGTTTGGTATCACGTTACAATATATAATATAAAATTTAATTCAAGTCTTTAGCATCATTGGTTCATGAGATATTTAAGGTTAACCAAAATTTTCACCTTTTTTTTAAACTGCTATGGTAAGAAAACCACCCACTCAATTGTCTTGAGAGCCCTTTCTGCATCTTTCTGCCTTATTAGCTGTATAACAAAATTTATTTGAAGAAGATATCTCTTCTGGTTCTTGAACTATGGACGACGAAAAAACGTCGCGAACGTACGGACGTACGAACGTACGTACACACGCACGCACAGACATCTTTCTAAAAATCTTTTATTTCTACTCTAGGGACCTTGAAACGTCGAGAAATGTCAAAATTTTCAATTTGACAAATCGGACCTATTACAATAACTTCCTATCTGAAGTTAAAAAAGAAATATCATGAAAACGAATATTTTATACGTGTTTTATTTACGTTTACTTTTGAAACCGCAAATGGATAATCCTGTATTTTCGAAATATCAAACAAAAATACAATTTATTTAGTCACAGTTTCTAAAAGATTGAGTATAGGAAAGTCAAAATTATAGTGAAATACGATTGCTTGATAATTATTTCGACTCTTATTTATTGAGGTCTATCAATAAATTTGAATAAAATTATGTTCAAAGGCCAATTGTTGAAATTATGTTTGGAATGTAACATCGATCAACTTTCCACCTCGTATTCCCCGATTGACGTGCATTCTTATTGGAAGGATACAATTTATAAATAAATATTACGTATACGCCCTAGTGAACTATTTTTGTTTTTCAAAAGAAACAAAAATGAAATACAACTTTCGTTGGTAGTTGGAGTATCCGTGACGTGATGGTTAGTGCCAAAGATTGTAATGCCAGAGGTCTTAGTTCAATTTCTACCTGTGCTTCCTTTCAGGGATAATGTCTCATGCGAAGAATTGACAAAACCTATATAAGAGTAATTCTTGTCATGAAAACGTACTTTTTTAAATTAGCCGTTTATATTAGTCATATGAACTGTCGGTCCCTTCCATCCCACACAGCAATTGTTGAGAGTTTATAAGTAACTTGGTTCTGATTCTCTACAAATTGGAGTGATACCAAATATATTTATTTATTTATGGAACCTTTGAGTAATACAATCGCGTTCGTGTGACCTTAAACACATAATAATCAATTATTTCTAACTTTTACTCTGTCTTTTTTCCTTACACTAAAGCCTTTTTATAGCCATTCACAATGACCTTTAAATAATAACTAAATACTTCTTACAAAATATTCATTATGAGATCTGTTGGTTTCACCGTTTTAACTAATTTAACAACTGACATAAAAATAATTTTTAATTAGTTCTCTTTTCCTTCGTGTCACATCGCACACAACTTGTCAACTTGTGTGCTTAGTGCTATGAAAATATAAATTCACATTTTTATGACAACAATGCACTCTACATTATTAAAACAAGGTGTTAATTTCTAAAATGTGTCGCAAATAAGATCTGAATAAGAAAATTAAAATTCCCTCTGTGTTTATAATTATTTATTTAGTTTTTCGTTGTTTTTAGAAATAAGGAGGAAAATAAAAGAAAACATTCAAAAACATACAAAAATACATTCATGTTGTCGTGTGATTTCTAAATAAAAACAAACAATTAATTTTGATCACTTAATTAATTTGCACACAGTGATTCAAAAGATACATATTTTTATATATGTATATTATAAAAGTGAAAACTAACAGAAAACAAAAATTACATCTGCTCAGAACAAAACGATTTATCTTGGGAACAAAAATTACAAATAGTTTAGCACATATGTGAGTCCTGTCAAGTCGACATTTTTACTTATAAAAAGGTAAAGCAGGTAAGTATCTCTTCTTAACTGAACTAACCTAAACTAGAGAAAAATGAAGATTAATCACAAAAAGAAAAAGCATTTAGAAAACACTACAATAGTAATTAAATGCCACCCCTTGCCCTCCTACTGTCTTGTCAGTCAGCCAGAAGATTGAAAGTGATTTATGTATATTTTGGATTGGGATAGTTTCGTGTTGATTTAGATCTCTCTTTTTACAATAAACAATTGTTTGAGAGAAAGTTTTTATTTTTTTTATTTTGTAGGGATAGTACCTACCTACATATAGTAGTTGGATGTTTTTTGTTAGTTTAACTTTATAAACAAATGGACTTCAGATTAAAGTGTAGACACTGATTTATTAAGATTTCTTTTTGTGTGTGTTTTTATGTTCCTGATGTCGGTCGGTTGATGTGGCACAGAGGATAATGTGGTTTTAAAAGTAAATTATTATATCTCTGGTGTTTTATCAGAATGTTAAATTTCCCGTCAAGGAAAACCAGGTTTGTTTTTATTCAGAGGGATAAGAACTTTTAGCAGGTAAATATTTTTGCAAAAGGACATCTCAATTTGTTATTGTCACACACTTTAGAAGAACAAAACTTTTTGGTTTAATACAAGTGTACCTTAAAATCTATAAGATTGACCATCAGCACCAGAGGGGCAACCTTACAAAAAGCCTGTACCATATAAAGCTGCTATGCTGTATGAGTCTTTAAAAAACACCCTTATTAATAGTTATTTCAGGTTTTTAAATAATATATGAACCTCCTCACAAAACTCAATCATCCTAATCATCAGCAATCTCATCATGTACATCTCTAAAACTTAAATCAATATATGCCTCAACCATATATATGTATGTATATCTTTTGTGTATTATTTGAAATTAAAAATTCAACAGGCGTACCAAATAAACGAACAAAACTCTTCTAAATAAAAATGCACTCAGCTCAAACCTACACCGGATATCGGTGTAATACGAGTATTGATGGAAAAATGGTAGCAATTCAGCAAAATATGAGTGATTTTTTTAAATATAGAGTTTGTATTTTTATTGTTTCTTTCATATACAATTATATATTGATCCCAAAAGTATAGCCATGAAACTAATCAACTTTCCCTATTCTGGGAAAATTTGTTGATGAAAAATAAATACCGCTATATTGTATTCCTATGAGCGGAAATAAATAGTATAGTAAGCTGAAATTTGAGATGTAGGCCAGATTTTAATTTTTTTGTCTGGTTTGAAAGGATAGAAAATGGAATTACATAATTAATAATATTCAATGAACGTTGATGATGAGTATTGTTAGGCAGGTGGAAGTACTTAAAAAATTTAACAGGTCTGTACCTACTTGGAAAGATACTTTAATGATAATAAATTTTTAATTTTTCTTAGAAATGATTTGTGAACATTGTGATAATATATATGTAAATATTTTTGAGCTGGATTATTTTACTAAAAGGGTCTTTAAAAACCAACTTCCAAATGTTTACTATTCATAGCGGTCATTTTGTTGAAGTTTCATCTATTAAATTAGCTGACATTTATTTAAAATGGATATTGCAACTTTAAGTCCAATGCGTTTCGCCCACTTACGACACTTGAGCTTAACAGATAGAATTTGTTTAATCAGTTTCTGTTAAATATCTATGCATAATCGAGCAGTCTGCTTTATAGATACTTAAATATAATGGGTTATCCTTATTGAGGTTTCAAAAATATAGGGCTGGAATTCGACATCTGTCAAACTAAGTTGTTAAACCAATTTGTTTTCAGTTCAAAATCTGACAGAAAAATGGATTGCTTAACTATTACAGAACGTGTACAAACTGTTACAACCTACTACAAAAATGGTGATTCTTTTAAAACAGCCACAAATCGTGCTTTAAGAGAAGATTTTGGTTTACATAATCGTCCAGCTAATCAAGCAAGTGGCAAAGTTGTGAAGACATTTGAAGAGATTGGATTTTTTACACAGATTGTAAGGCTTGTGCATCATCGTTTTGCTCGTACCACTGAAAGTATCGCTGCTATAAGCGAAAGTGTTTCCGAACACCCGAATGTGTCGATTCGTCTTCGTTCTTAAGAATTAGGACTGTCTTACGGCATAATGTAGTATTTTGCATTTGGATCTACACCTACATCCATATAAAGTCCAGCTCATACAACAACTCGTAGATACTTCGAGTGGGTGCTTGAACGACCAGCGGTGAACGGCGATTTTTCGAACAAAATTTTCTTCAGCTACGAAGCACATTTCTTACTCGGTGGGTATGTTAATAAACAAAATTGTCGTATTTGGAGTCCTGAGAATCCACAATTAATTGAAGAGAGGCCACTAAATTCACAAAAAGTCACTGTTTGGTGAGCTCTTTGAGCTGGAGGTGTGGCTGAACCTTACTTCTTCGAAAACAACGATGGAACGACTGTCACCGTAATTTCGGAGCGTTATGATCATATGATATCCGACTTTTTTTTGCTTTCTATTGAAGAATACGACTTGGAGAATATGTGGTTTTTAACAAGACGGTGCCACATGCCAAACAACTCGAGCGAATAGAATATAATTTATTATTAATAGAATAATAATTTATTTCTGTTAAAATATAAAGTTTACAATAACTTACTTAGGTCCTCAGATCTGTTAAGTCCGTTGGAAACCCCTTAAGAGGCATAGGGCCTCTACTACGCCTACGCTTACGCCTACGGTTTGGCCAGAAAACCCTTAGGATGTTACGAAGACATCTATTTACGAAGGTTTGCAGCTTTCTTGTTATAGCTGAAGTAACCTTCCAAGTGCTGCACCCATAAAGAAGCACAGATTCGACATTTGTGCGAAACAGTCGTAGCTTTGTTCTTAAGCTGATAGAGTTATTCCTCCAAATTTTTGACAGCATACCGAACGCCGCTTTTGCTTTGCCGATGCGGCAGATGGCGTCTTGTTCGGTTCCGCCTTCGATGGAAACGATGCTTCCAAGGTATTGAAAGCTCTCCACTTTTTCAACGGGTTGCGAGAAAATATTTATTTGAGAGGATGGTCGGGTTCCGAGGCTGATCATTTTTGTTTTGCCGGAATTAATTTTCAGCCCCGCAACTTCTGCTTCTCTCTCCACACTTGTTGTCATTTGATGGAGATCCATGATCCTATGAGAGAGTAAGCAAACATCGTCCGCGTAATCCAAGTGCTTTAAATAGGATGTCAAAGTCCATTGGATCTCTCCACCACCTGACAGAGCTGCGCGCAGTACATCGCTTATCACCAACAAAAACAATATTGGCGACAGAATACAGCCCTGCCTGACTCCGCTACGGATTTCAAAGTCATCTGACAACCTACCATCGTGCAGAACGTGACACTTGGATCCATAATATGCTGCTTTAATAATAGCAATTAGTTTTTCTGGGATGCCTTTCCTCCGCAAAGCTAACCAGATATACTCCCTGTTAACGCTATCAAAGGCCTTCTCGAAGTTGATGAACTGCAGGTGTAGTGGTGATCGATATTCAACACACTGATCAATAATGATCCGCAGGGTGTTAATATGATCAATACAGGAGGATCCAGCGCGGAATCCTGCTTTTTCGGCATCGAGTGTGGCCTCAAGGTGTTCTCGGATGCGTTTCAGTATAACTTGTGCTACTATTTTTGCAACGGCAGTTTACAATTAATGTTTATAAACATAATAAATAGAATTTGGCCTTGGTTTAAACCGTCTGCCAGAACACGAGCGAATATACTCAAGCTTTATTGCAAGAGACATTTCCTGTTCGCGTAATTTCTCATTGTGGCGATATCAACTGACCACCAAGATCAAGCTATTTGAAACCGCTGCATATTTTTGTGAGACTACGCGTAAGACCGTCTTTATGCAGACAAACCTTTATGCAGATAGCACTTAAAACCCAATATTTGTCAAGTTATGGCTGAGATACCGCCCAATATGTGTCAAAAAGTGGTCGAAAATTACCTCAAAAGAATCGATGCTTGCAACAATTCGCGTGGTGGTCATTTAAATGAAAATATTTTATATATGTTTTATTTCCGTTTACTTTTGAAACCGCAAAATAGATAACCCTGTATATTTTTGGAAAAAAAATCAATTAACGGTTTTATTATAAATCAAAAAACCAGGAAAAAATGTCACATCTAATATTTTACAACCCAAAAAATGATTTTAACTTCAAAATAATTGTATATTGCAATGAAGAATATCGTTTTTGACATCTGGTTTCTACAAAAAAAAAAACTTACTATTACTAAAAGTAAAAATTACTAAAAGCTGTTAAAAATGTATTTTCTAATTGAATATTTTTTTAAAAATTAAACATAAAACCTTTAGACTTATTTCATCTTTTATAAAATATATTTTTTAATGTTCAATACAGTTTTGAGTTTCGATTTGACAGATTTTCTTACAAAAAATAAAAACCGAAAAAAAACTAATCATGTCATACAAAATATTATTTTCAACATTCAAAACATTCAGTTTTTTTCATAAAAATTTAAATCTGCAAAAAATATTAGACAATTTTTTTTTGCAAAATATAAAAATCTAAAAAAAAAAACATTACTAAAAGTTGGTAAAAATTGATGTTTAGTTCTCGATATCTAGTGAATAAATGAAGGTATTGACTTAAAAATGATTTCATTCTGTGATAAATTTTCTTTGAAAAAAATCCAATCTGCATTTGTTTTAAAAAGAAACAAAAATTGGTTTTCGACTAAAAATCTCGTTAACAAAAATAGATTTCAAAATCAAACTATTTCATCATATTTTTAGTAATTTTTAGTTAATTTTTTAGAATAATTTCACTGACAACTTTTATAACAAAACACAAAAACCTAGAAAACTTTTCAGCAAAACAAACGGGATGGGAAGTTATCAATGTGGGTCGCATTCCAGTCTCTTTTTTGTTTATTTTCGATACAAGCATTTATCGCTTCTCAGTTTCTCGCTACAACACAGCATTTGAGAAATCATTTATGTAGATGTTGACATCTCTTCAAAGGAGCTAGCTTAAAACATTTTGAGAGTTTTCTAAGTTTCGTGTGTATTGTGTGCTATACAATATTTCTTCGAAATCAAAAATGACAATCTCAGCAATCGGTGTTACACAATTTAGCATACAGCATAAATGTTCAAATATTAATAATTTTTTTAATTTCTTAAATTTCTTAAATTTATTTTTTACAAAATGATTTCATACATGTGACCGGCACGGCTGGCAAAGACTTAGTTGTTGTAACCCGCATCGTTTTTAAAGAAGTATGGACCAATTATTCCACAAGCCCATAAAGCACACCAAACAGTCAGTTTTGTGGGTGTAAGAGTATGTATCTTAAAATACACTTGTTATTACAGTAGTTTTGTCTATTGATATATCCTTTTACCCAAATGTAAGCTTAACTGCTAAACAACATTTGCGTAATACGTATGTATTTTAAAAGGAACCATGATTTTCAGGCGTCAGTCTATACATGTTCCAATTCCAAATCAAACTGGAAATAAATCACTTGCCAGCTGACAAAATAGCCGCCAGTGAAAAATGAAACATTACAAACTTAAAGTTCTACGAGTATATTTCTAAAAAAGCGCACAAACTTTATTCATGAATAATTACGTTTTTCGATTAAGGAAACATATTGGATTAATTTTAATTCATCAACATCACCACACATGTCACTCTTATAAAATGAAGAATAAATAACTTTCAATTTTTTTTCTTTTAATAAAAATCAGTGCGTAAGGCCTTTAAAATATTTAATCTGCCACTGGCTGACTGGTACTTATTATTATGCACCTTACCTCTCCTTCCATGATTAAAAAAGAATAATAAATAAGCAAACATTTCAGTTGTTTTTTTTTTGCATGACAAAGCATACCTACCTTAGCAGTAATCATCTTCTTTCGTTGGCAAGGACACCATCACCGGAAGTACAGAATATGAGATCCTCTAACTAAGACACAACAACGACAGCAAAAAAGAAAACAAATATGGTTTACCTACATTTGTCTCTTTAAACAAAAATAGTAACAGTTTCAGTTGTTTTTGTTTTTTATTGTCCTTACTATTGTTCCTTAAAGCTTAATTAAATCAAATCTTTTTTTTTTAGCAAGATTCTCTTTTTTATCAGTGTCATTTTCTTTTACTTTTGTCAGTTCTTTTTTTTCTTTGTAAAAATGAAACTTCTTATTTTTCTGGGTAAATGAACACAAGATTATGGTGAAATACGAACAAATAGTTTGGGTAATGAAAAATATACGTAACGTACTGATACATATACAAAGAAACATATTATGATGGTCTAGGATTTCAATGAAAAAATTCTACTCTGAAATACAATTCAGTTGCATCAAGTGTGGTTTTTATTGTGTATCTGTACATGTGTACTCATAGATTTGTAAGTTTATTTGTGGGTAGACGATATGGAACGCCACTTACAAAACCAAGATAAGTTTAAATTTGCAGCAAAATTAGTTTTCAAATTTAATTTAAGTGAGTACAAACCTGTAGCAATATTGTTTTTTTTTTGGTTGAATTGATATAATGTACATGTGTACATTAACATAGAATTACAATGAAAAGTTCTGATGATCCTTTCGACCATGAAAATACATATGTACATAGTACGAATTCAAGTAAAATACCCGAAAATCAGTTTGTGTGTTTTGTTCTTTTTTTGTATCCGTATGTAAATTTAAATATACTTTAACATGGCACACACACAGGACTTACCAAAATCAGATATAAGGTTCAGAGGGAGAAAAGTACACAACAAAAAAAACTGTTTACTCTGCAAAATGTGTATGAATAAAATTTAATCAATTCAATCAGGCAAATGCGGGCGCTGTGGCGTATGAGTGCTATTTTTTTTGTACTGCATATTATTTTTTATAAAATCAACCACCACAACAAAGTGTCATCAACATGTTGTACCTATTTAGGATGTACTCTACGAGTACATATGAGTAATAGATGAGTCTAGTGTTGGCATTGACTGACGATAAGAGAATTATTATTGTGTGTGTGGGTTTTGGCGCCCATAGTTATAAATATGACAGTCTATATGTAACTTAAAGTGCCTTCAACAGGGTTGTTTTTTATTTTATAAATCTGTTACTTTTTGAGTGGTTATGACGTAATGAATTTAATCCATCAAAAAAGGATGTCCTTAATGATATTAAGTTTTAAAGACGAAATTTTGTTTTGGATTTCCAGAAGGTTTTGCCTAAAAATTTGTTTTTATTATTTAAGTTAAATTATGACAAATTTTCAATTCAATTTGGTATAGTTTTAAAAAATGTTAAAAACATGTATTTCGTATTGGAGCCTAACGAATCCCAATTTTTCTGGTCACTGGTCTGATAATTTTCAATGTAATTTTAATTTAAAAAAACAATAACAATTCACAATATTAAATTCCACTAAAATCTAACAGAGGTTTTAGATTTTGCACATTTATTTGTTGTATTATAAATTTCACGAAAAAATTGTTCACTTGTGTAAATATTCAACCTTATTTGAGCCCCTTTAAAACATAATATGCAATTTATTAATTTAATCAACGTAAACATCCATAGGGTTATTTGATTTGATTTTATGTGGGAAAGTAAAATATTACAAAATAGAGACATTTTTAATTAAAATATTATTGTGATATGTAGATGTAGATGTGTGTGAGAGTCCGTTTGGGTATACCACCAACAAATTTTTAATTAAAAATTTAATTTTATTTTGTAGGACAATTAAGTGTGTAAATTAGTAAATAAAATACAATATTAAAAATATTTTGGTTATGATTGAATGTTATGTTAAATTTATCAAGGCTGATGTTTCTAAACTATATTTTAATGAATGTATAATAATATGAGAGTCTAATATCTCAAACCTATTTGACCTAAGAGATGTTATGTAAGTTCTCTTGAAAACTTACAAATGATATATTTTCTAACAATAAAAACTTAATTACAGAATTTCAAAAAGGTGATATTTGAGATGTAAAACTTTTAGCTACCAATTGCATATTTAGGAATATTTTATAAGTTAATTAGTAGTCAATCTAAATGTTTGTTCTTAAAATATTCTAGTCATGAAATAATTAACTTTCCGTACTTCAGGACGCTCGGGGTACCTAATTGCGTGCATCATATTGCAAGCATGAGTAAGGATATCGACGTAAAATAAATGTATTACAAATATTAACATAAAAATATGTCGAAAGAACTTTTTAAACAATTCTTTCTTTGGTTTTTTATAACAATAATTCCAAATAAATTTAAAACATTTCTGTTAGCCTTAAATATATCACGAACAAATATTATAAAATATAATATAACTAGCGGCCCGGTACGTGCTTCACTACGTATAAGGCATAGTAATAAAAAAATAAAATGCACGACTGGGTCGCAGGAACTTGCTCCTGTATTCAAAGGGTCTGTTTAAAAAAGTATCTATGTATATAAGATTTAAAAATATACCTGTAAAATAAGTTTGTCTTCAAAGATATAAATGCCATTTGATTCGTCGAAAAAACCTCCATTTTTCAATTTTTTTGGGAGGGGGTTACATTCAATACAGTTAAAATAATTTAAAAAAAAAACTAATTTAAGATTCAAAATTATACCTGAAAAATAAGTTTGTCTTCAAAAATTTAAATGCCAGTTTATAAATAAAAAAGCCCTTGATTTTTCAAAAATTTTTTTCGAAAATCGTTAGAGCGGTTTTTTTTTAAATTAATTTTGTATATATAAAATTTTTCAATTTTGTTCTAAAAATATTTTTGGTATGCAGTTGTTTAGTGATTGTAAATATACGCTCTATATTTCAATTTCGTAAAAAAATATTAACCCGTTTTTGAGATATAGAATTTTGAAAAAAAAAATTCAATATTTTTTTTAAAAATCCAAACAAAAAAAAATTGCACTTTTGATTATCAAATATTGTTAAAGCAATATAAGAGATTATTCACAAAAAAAATTATTGAAATCAGTACATAAGTTGCTGAGAAAATTAAAAAACAAAATAACGGTTCTATGAGCGGTACCTTTCCTGAGCAATACAAAAATATGCTTTTCTTATTAAAAGAAGCCAAGTTAAAAAATAAAATTTTAGAGAAAATTTAAAAAAAATCTATCGGTTTGTTTTTGAGAAAATTCGAATTATCGTTTTTTGACCAAAAAAATTGTATGGGGGCCACTGTTAGTTTTGATCTTAAAAAAAAAATGAAAAAAACGCCTAACGCGAATCTGCTCAAAACCTTAACTTCCAAGTTTGAACTCAATCGACCCAATGGTATAGGCTGTAGGAGCGTGGACAGACAGACAAAATTCTGCACGAATGCAAAACTTGCCATATAGTTCCTATATGTCGCAAGTAAAAATATTATTAAGTTTATTTATTGAAACAAAAAAATATTTTAAATTGCTAGCTATTTAAAAGTCCAAATGATATATTGTTTATATTATATTTATCAGCAAAGATTAAAAACTAAAGAAAAAAAAAGAATTGGGTACTCTTACTATGGTGGGTCTATATGGGTTAGTCCAAACCAGTTGGATAAACAATATTTTTTGTTTTTCTATTTTAAGCATGAATAAATAAACAGTTGGGGGTACCAACTCTGGAACAGGCAACATAAAGTTGGCCATGTGAAAAACATGGTTCCTCCAAATTGACACCACAAACGTGAAGTGTTTCCCCTTGGGCCTTATTTATGGGCATCGCAAGTGATAAACGCACAGGATATTGTAAGCTTTTGAATTCAAATGGCATATCAGTTGGAATCATAGGGATACGCGGTATCAAACACACTTCTCCTTTTGATTTACCAGTTAAGATTGTAGATTCAATCAAATTTGGCCATAACTTTTTCACTGTCAATCTGGTGCCATTACACAGTTTTGGTGGATTAATATTTCGCAATAATATAATCAAAGAACCAATTTTCAGATTCAAGCAATGCGGTGGTATACCAGGATAATTCATTGGCTCATCTTGATTCATAACACTGTCAATTGATTTATATGTCGTGACTACACCTGACAGTTTCGCTTGAATTTGAAAATTAATGGCATTAATATAAATGTTCTTCGGTGCTAAAATGGCGCGTTCTCTCAACCAATCATGATGATTTCTGTAATTCTGAAGAATATTCGGAAAAACACATTAAATCAACTCATCTATAGATTGCACAATTGTACAAAAATTGTTCGGTAAAGTTATCAATCCGTTGGTACTGTCGATTGGTATTTTGCCATCACCAATTTCTAACAATTGTTTTGAAAACTCAAAAATGTAGGTGAATACGCATATTAATGTTCAGTGTCAATTTTCGTACATATCTCCAAAGAACTGATGACTTCAAACAGGCGTTTATTTCATCAGCAGGAGTTGATCGAGAAATGACAGGCAATGTTTGATGAAAGTCCCCTGACAGCAATATCAGAGCACCACCAAAAAGCTGTTGATTACCGCGTAAATCTTGCATTGTTCGATTAAATGCTTCTATTGATTTTTTATTCGCCATTGTGCACTCATCCCATAAAATAATTGACGTTAATCACAAAACTTTTGCCATAGCAGAATTTTGCCTTGCTCGTGGCATTTTACCTTCACTTAACAACTCAACAATATTTTGGAAAATATAAACACAAAGCAATAACTCAACAATATTTTGAAAAATATAAACACAACAAAGTAATAATTATCGCTGATAAAATGAAATGACATATGATGACATTAAATTTGTTTGACAGAACTAACGTCACTTTTTTGTCTTCGATTGTTTTGTCTTCGATTAGCCAAATCGGTAAAGGCATTGTTGAGTTATAACATTACAACGAAAAGTGGCATTGATTTTTATATATATAGATATAAATGCTATTGAACTAATTTAAATTTAACTCTACACACTATAAACTTTACAACAGTAAATGTAACTAATTATATGTAAATTAACGAAAACACTTTCTAAAAGAAAAACAAAAATTCAAAATATTGATATTCCCATGAAAAAAGAATCTTAAAACTTGAAAACTAAAGCAGGATTAATAAAAATTTGTTATGAAACCTCATTCTTAAAAATATTCTGAACTTTAAAATGATGTTAATAGTCTGTTTTTACATTTAAAAGTGAGCAGTTTTTATTATCAAACCAATTTTACATTTTTACACTTTCTTTTTACAGCATTTAGAAAAACAGAATTTTGAAATATAGAATTTTGTTAAACAGAATTTTGACTATAAAGTATTTTGTTCACACAGAATTTTGTAATCCAGTTTTTGACCTCAAATCAATAATAATATATACTTTTAATTGATAAAATTGTGTTCCCTCTGGTATTGAGTTATTTCAGGTTATACAAATATTATTGCTAAATATTGTAAAATTTAAAAAAAAAATCAATTAATTGTGTTTTATTTAGAAAAAATAAAGTCCTTTCAAAAATACTATCAAATTGATAAGAGGTCTCGAATATTTTGATAGTAATAAGCTAAAACTTTTATGCTTCATTGCATATTTTCTAATGTTTTGATTTTAATGAAATATAAATATATAGTCTTATGGGACATATAATCACTAAAAAGGTTATTACTTCCCCTAACATGTTTCAACACAAGCATTAAGAAAATATGGAGACATTAAAGACAAGATTTTGATGCCCTGAATATTAAAAATGAGACGAAAAAATAGTGTTGGGTGAAACATTCTTGATGTGTCGTTGAAAAAAGAATATCTTTGCGACAGTACGTCTGAAATTGGACTCAAAGGTATACTGATTGGGATTAATACAAGTTCGGCTATGATGGCAGAATTACTTGACGAAAGGAACACATCTAGATATTTCAGAAAAATATTGCTTACAAAAATATCAATAATTTTATTGTAACATGTTTTGTTGTTAAAAACTTGTGTTGTGTAACCAAGTAAGAATGTTTGAAAAGTGAGATACAAAACAATCATACAGTTTACTATATTTTTTCCAAAATTAAAATGATAGTCAGTCAATTTTGACCAATTATCGCCAATACCCGGAGATTTTATGTAATTTTTATTTTAGTGTAGACATTTTCCTCTCACCTGAATTAAAATAATCGTGCAATCAGCACCAGCCACATTTTTTTAAATATTGTTTTTTTATATATGTACATATGTAAATTTTACATCAGTTGAGTATACCTATAATGAACTACATTTATTTTAAATACACCCTTATAAAATTTCAGTTCATTTTAATTTGACATAATTAAGTGCCATTATAAGATAACCACTATAATAACTTGTACATTTTGATTCATATTAGCCTACAGGATAACGCAATTTTCCATGTCAAACTCAATTCATTAGTAGCAGTGCAGTATAGTAGCACATAATTTAGTTAAAGAAGGAGGAGGAGGAGGAGGAGAGATTTTAAATGATATCAAAGTGTAATTAATTGACATGCAATATGCAACCTTGTTGTATTATATATACATATGTATACGGTACACTGTATTGTATTTTATTAAATATAGATAAAAAAGGATGTTATAAATGAATTAATCTAGGTATTTAAAACTGGACAAACTTCCTATAAATGACAAGTTATGGATAAATTGATAAGTGCATGTCATATGTTTCATAATGATATAACATAATGATGACGAGATTAAAATTGATTACGATGTTTATTAATTAAATGGACTTTCAAATGGTAAATGCACGGATGCGTTTAGAAAACATATGCGTAAATTTGAAATTGGATTCCTTTTAGAAATCATACTTTGAGAGTCGTTGGGTTTAAATCAATCAATTATTCAAATGGAAATTGAAAAAAAATTCCAAAAGTGTTATTGCATATGAGCATTGAGCAGTATAAAATAGGAAACAAAACGGATAGAAAAATTTAATATACAAATTCCAGAGTAGCTATGTATCGTACCTGCCTACTCATTTGACGAAGAAGAGGTTTTAAACGTTGCATTGCTACGTTGGTTGGCTGATGGATAAAAATTCAACAAATAGTGTTTGAACTTAAAAGTTCAGTTTTCGATCGAGAGTATAGTTAAATCTATTTTGATTAGGAATACGAAATTAATTTCTCTTACTTTACCGAATACGGACCTACGAAACTTTTATGTTATCGAGAAAATTGTTGGAAATATTTTCAAAAAAAAATATTCTGTTTTCATTATTTTCTTTCGACACGGAAAGTGTTGAAATATTTAGTGACGAAGTGAAGAGTACTCATTGAAAATCACTCCGAAGCGTATTTCAAAAATGTTGCTACAGAAATGATGAAAGTACGAGTAGAATACCATTTTATCAAGATTAGGATTCTGATGGTAAATATAAAACCTACATGCATATAATATTTGTATTCAGAATGCGATGTTACGTCGTTTTATCGTTTTAATATCTTATAAAAATGTATAATAATATTATGTTTAAGTAAAACAAGTATCTATATAGTTAATAGGAAAGTCATTAATTTGCCTTTACTTCGCTTCGGTTTAAATAACATTCAACAAAACACACTTTTTAGGAAAATATTTGAAATCGTATTTTTTTGGCCAAACAAATTATTGAAACATTTTATCTGCACTTAATTTATCCGAACGATAAATTTAAACTAAATTTTATATTTATCAAAATTTTAAGGGCATTTTTATAATGAAGGTGTGTTTTCTTCCATACAACGCTAATTTTCATTCTAAGTTGTTTTGAATTAAATATTTTTTCTATGGTTTTGGTCTTAAACTATTCCACTTTAATCAAGGACACTAAAAATCTTCTCATTAATTGTAACATTACAGTTTTTATACATATGTTAGCTAGCAATATGAAAGTAAAATATTTGAAAAAAGTTTCATAAATATGGTTAACATTTAAACAATTCCAAATAAAATTGGAAGTTTAAAACCAATCACAATAAAGAATGACACATAAATAATTAAATAATTAGCAGTCAAACATTATATGTAGCTTAATAATTGAAAATTTGACCAGCAGTTTAACATTTTGAATTAATAATGTAATTTAAATATTTCAAAGGTTTTTCTTTAAACATCTAGAATAATAACCATTATTTATTACTTTCAAAACACATTATTATTGTTCTATACTGTATGAGTAATGCATTTTTTTAACTAATCATTTAAAAATATGTAGTAATTAATATTTTCACCACATAAACTACTCAAAACAAAATAGGGCCCACCCAAGATTTATTTTGTATTTGGCCTAAAAAATACATAATTGGTGAAAATTGTCGAAGCCCAACATTTTATTGAAAAGTTTTCATGTGTATGATTCCATTTCGATGCTTTGAATAACAATTTTAGGGTTACCTCCGAGTGAATAGGCAAAAAAAGCCTACTTGCTACTAAGCAAAAGAAATAAACCAGAAATCATAACAAAAAATAGTGATATGTATTTTTTTTTATTTTTTGTAAATTTTACTATTAAAATGTTTTTTTCAGTGTAACTTAAATAAAGAATTTTTGTCTGTGTTAGAATTGTGTACACTATTATTTAATACTTAACTGAAACATAAAAACCAAAAACAAAAATTTAAACACTAATTTTTTCAGACGAAAGCCAAAAAAGCCCTATTTTGTTTTGAGTAGTTTATTTATGATGAAAAATTGTGATTGGTCATCGGGCACCCAAGGCTTAATTCATACCTGCTTTTAATTAATCCAGGACAATCTAGAAAAAAAAGAAAAAAGATTATTTAAATTAATTCGAAAATTCTAAGAATAAAAATAAATATGTTAAATTTCGTAATCAGTCTTTTTCATAAATTAAATAAAGTGACTTTGAAAATTTCTTATAAGGAAAAAATAGTGATTTTAGTGCAAAAAACCATGACAAAATGTTCAAAAATGTTCATTTTCAAACTGTAGGTAAAATACTTTTTCAATTTAAAGTAATTTTTAGTTCCGACTTTATATCGTTTCGATAATGTAAGAATGTAGGCTTTTTTCTTTTTGGTTCTATTTAAAAAATCTTAAAACAAACAAATTTGACAATACATAATTTTGGACTAGCAGAATGTTGGCTGTAAATATACATTACATTTTCTTAAACATACTGTTATGACATTCCTACAATATTTTGAATATATTATTACTCATGGAGTATTTCGACAGCAACTCGTTTGCGATATTTGCCAAAAATGTATTTCCATGAATTTTTAAACATCTATCACTGAGCTATTTGTCATCAAAATTATTGAAAACCAACTCCAATGAATTTATCAAAATTGTCCTTTGCTTGGATTTGTTTTTACTTTTCTTAAAGTTCTGTTAATGTTTGCACATTCTTGATGAACTGACTTTAAAATTAAACAAAGGAATATAAAGGGTGATTTTTTAGCTATTATCTTTTTGGCAACACTGCCGAACGTTTCGTATTTTTTTTAACGGTCAAACATCTTCAGTTTGGTCTATAATTTAACCATGAATCGTCTTACAAACGAACAACGCTTGCAAATTATTGAATTCTATTATCAAAATGCTTGCTCTGTTAAGAAAGTTCATCGCGCGCTTCTTCTATTTTATGGTCAGTTTAATCGACCCACTGAAGCGGCTATTCGGGCTATTGTGACTAAATTTCGCACCTAATTTACATTTTTGGACATTAAACCACCAACACGCTTACGTAGAGTGCGAACTGAAGAAAATATCGCAGCTGTATCGGGCAGTGTTAATGATGACCATCAACTATCGATTCATCGCCGTTCGCAGCAATTGGGCCTCTGTTAAAGCCCATGTCTATACAGACAAGCCCGCTTCAATTGACGCATTGGAAGAACACATTGAAGCATTTATTCGTGAGAAACCAGCCGAAATTTTGGAAGGAGTATGCCAAAATTGGACTAAGTGGATGGACCATTTGAGTCAACATTTGCATAAAATAATCTTCAAACATTAAATTATATGGACCGTACTATCGATTCAAATAAGGATTTCATGAATTTTTCTGAATTGTATGTGTTTTTTTTTAAAGTTTCCTATATCTTTTTAAAAATCACCCTTTATAATAAAATAATGTACGAAATAACAAATTTTCTTTCTGGTTAATATACATATTTTGACATGAATTTGCAGATCATATTAATTCGTACATAATTTGATAATAAATGAAATTCTCAATTCCTTACATTACAATTTAAACAAAACCAATTGATTCTATTAAATTTTCAAAAAAAAAAAAATATATAGGTACTATTAAATTTTCATTTTATTATTTCATTAGTAAGAATTAGAGACACAGTTCTATTGCAATTAATTTTTCTTTCAAATTTAGAAAATTTCAAAACAAAAACTACGTATTTGTTTTATAAATAATTTTTATAGCGAACACAAATATCCTATATAACAACCATTTACAAAAATTAGACTACACCCACATATACCAAGGAAGCCCAATTTTTCTGACTTTTGCAGCAATTCCAAATGTATCTCCCTCAAATCAACGGAACGGCAACCCTCCAAACTCTATATACAGTAATAAACCAGTATAAATGTCTCTCGCTCAAGTGCCTTACCCACATTATTGTCTTTCATTTTTAAAAACAAAAATTTCTTAGTATATGTTTTGTCAAATAAATCAGCTTAAAGCACTCAAATACTTTTTTTTTCTATAACACTTTCTCGTTCATCGTGCCCAAAAATTCAATACAAAAGAAATTAATAATCTAAATCTGCTAAAATGGTGGAAATTATTTTCGAATAACATTAACTTATTAATTAATGCTTTTTCGTTATACACTTTTTAAATTTGAAGTTACTGTCTACATAAATGTGCACTTAAGCTAAGTGATCAGAGTGTGACTGTATTTATAAATGTCAGAAACGTCAAAGGTTTGCTTTGTTAGCTAACAAAGACTCCCTTAACTTCATTAAGTTCTTCTTAAGAATTAAATTCTATATTTACAATTAAATGCATAATACAAATTTACAATACAAAGACCAGCGCTGAGGTCATCAGTAACGGTAACAAACAAAAGTCTTTCATCCTGTCACAAATTCTAACAAAACGTGATAAATTCTATAAACTCTCTTACCACCCCATCAAACGAAATAAAAATATGAGAAAATGAAAATATCCTTGCACAATGCACAGGCCATTGTTGTCGTTGAAAAGTTAGAGAATTTTCAGATGTTACCCCCACTTGCGTTAGACGTGACGAGTTATGTTCAAATCCATTTCCGATGTCAGAAAGGATATGCAATGCATCCTTTCCATACCAAAAGAAGCCAGAATGTCAGGAAATTTACCATGCAATTCTTCTGTGGAAATTTCAAGCAAGCAAGCGAGTGATGTTGAATGAAGAATGAAGAACGATGAAAGAGTATGTTGGGTAGTTTGGTGAGATGGTAAGATGTGCCACGTCACGTTCAACTGCTTACAAATGGAAAGCTCGTTTTAATTGAACATAATATACGTATTAAATGGAAAGATGTACAAATGTCCTTCGTTCTTTCATCGTGTGCTCCATAGTTTCCACCGACCGACCGACCGAACGAAAACGTGTGTCTGAAGGTGTTTGTACACCCCACCCTCACCTTAAAATACGGCCCCAATACTATAGTATGCAATGCATATTATTATATAAATTTAAAGTAACACCATTATCCTTTTGGTGTTATTTTCAAATAGAAACTTACACACTATAATGTTCATAGATTTACGAGAAGTGTTGACGTGAAAGAGAGTTTTCCTCTTCATCGTGGCAAAGAAAAGTAAGTATATACTACTAGCACTAGGGAATAAGTTGCCAACGTTTTGACCTTGTTTTAACTTATTATTCTACTATAGGTTATGTACCTATCAATGTATACTCTAGGATATAGTATAGAAAGATCCTAGTTAGTAGTAGTTGAACTTATTTTGTGCTTACTGATGAAATATTTCAGAAGATACTCTTTGGTGACAGAGTGAGTGAAGGGGGCGCGATGACGGTTTATTGAGAGGTTCATATACTCTCCCTGTAACACCGTGACAGTATATGTATATATATAATATTTTCCTATGAATTATGTCCTGCAGAGAGTAATTTATTTTAAAGATTCAATTTTATGGTTATATCATGGAATATTTCACATTGAACAGGGACATTTAATATTCACACACAAACATACACTTAAAATAATATTTGAATTACTTAATTAATAAAATTTTATCTTTGGAAATATCTAAGGTAAAGTCCTAACGTAACGGTACATATACCTTGATAGTTTCAAAGTTTATAAAAGTCCTTGAGTTTTCTTTACATCAAGATTTCTTATACTTACTTATATTAAATAATTAGAAATTAAAATTTTGTTAGGTACATTCTTTATAGGAATAGAGAAGAAAATTTCCTTCAAGGAATTCCAGATGTATGTAGGTTACTTTAAATGCATTTTAGAAAGAGAAACCAGTAGATTATAGGTTTTTGAAAAATAAAACTAAGGTGATAAGATAAAACCGATAATAAAACGTTGTGAAGCAATTTGGTGCACTGTGGCGTATACGCACTATTTTTTTTTTTTTTTCATGTTTTAGTTTTGTCAGTGATTGGAGATTTCATAGGGAGTAGTTGGATGTCATTAACATTTAATGCCTCGATAAAAGGTTGTTTAAAAGGCAGTGCGAGAGTAGGTACAAACTCATATAGGCAGTATGACTGAGACAGACAAATTATAAATCAAAGTTACATAAAGAAAATATGTCACCTAATTTATTTCAGAATAATTTTATGCTATGAAGAATGGCGTCAGGTAAAAATAAACACTTACTCAAAAAACTTCTAAAATTGAAAATATATGTATTTACTTAAAAGTTTAAGATGATACTCTCTGAAAGTATCTTCAAAAACCTTCCTTCTATAATAAGATCATAGTCAATTAGTTTTGGTAAACCTTTCATGCCAAGGACACATTGCGAGTACTACAAAGTGTATGTAAATGTATAGATTCATAGAACACAAATATGCAAATATGGTACATTTTCTATTCAAAAATGTTGTCCTAATATAATTTATTTATTGATTTTTTAAACTTTTAGAGATCATTTTTTTGAAGAGTGCAAGGGTCTTGTTCCTCAGTTTTTTTATTAAGCGCTTTTAGCATGAAATCAAAAATTAAAAAATAAAAGAGGCTAGTATGCGACCCACACTGATAACTTCCCATCCGGTCTGTCGATTTGTCTTGCTTAAAACGTTTGTAAGTTATTAAGTTTTGTTAAAATGTTTAAATTAATTTAGTTAAAAATTACCAAAAATATTTTGCATATGATAAAAAAGTTTGATTTCAAAATCTATCTTGGTTAACGAGATTTCTATTCGAAAACCAATGTTTAACAATTTTAGTAGCATTTCTTAATAATTTGTATTTCTTCTATAAACAAATACAAATTGGATGAAAAAAATTAATTTGAAGTCAATATCTTCTGTTATACATGAGATATCAACAACCGTACTATTTTTGCGTAAAATTTTTTGTAGATTTTAATTTTTTTATAAAAAGATGTTGGATTTTTATTCAAAAATTACCGAATGTTGATAACAATATTTTCTGTAAGATAAAATTACTTTGAAGCCAATTTTTTTAATTTTTGAAAAGATATTTGAGTCGAAAATCGATTTTTACCAACTTTTAGCATTGTTTTTTTTTTATATTTTTATTTTTGATTATTTTTTGTAGAAAAACTATCAATTCGATTTTTATCAAAATTTGATTGAATGTTGAAACCAATATTTTTTACAAAATAAAAATAATTTAAAGCCAATATTACAAATTTTTGAAAAGATATTTGAGTCGAAAATCAATTCTCACCAACTATTAGTATTGTTTTTTTTTTAGGCTTTTATTTGTTGTAAAAAAAAAATCGATTTTTCTAAAAATTTTACTGAACGTTGACAACAATATGGTTTACAAGATAAAATAAGTTTGAACACAATATATTAGGTTTTTGAAAAGATATTTGAGTCGAAAGACAACTTTTACCAACTTTTAGTTAGATTTTAATTTTTTGTAAAAAAATGTAAATTTGATTTTTCTGAAAATTTTACCAGATGTCAAAAACGTTATTTTTCGTAGCACAAAATTATTTTGGAGATAAAATCATTTTTTGTTCGTAAAATATTCGAGGTGACTATTATTTTTTTTCAGTTTTTTTTATTTATAAAAAATACCGGTAAATGGATTTTTTTTCCAAAAATATACCAGTTTGATATCACATTACAATATATAATATAAAATTTAATTCAACTCGCTAGCGTTATTGGTTCGTGAGATATTTTGGGTAAACCAAAATGTTCACCTGTTTTTAACTTCCCATAGGAAGTTATTGTAATGGGTCCGATTTGTCAAATTGAAAATTTTGACATTTCTCGACGTTTCAAGGTCCCTAGAGTCGAAATAAAAGATTTTTAGAAAGATGTCTGTGCGTGCGTGTGTACGTACGTTCGTACGTCCGTACGTTCGCGAAGTTTTTTTCGTCGTCCATAGCTCAAGAACCAGAAGAGATATCGACTTCAAATAATTTTTTTTATACAGACAATAAAGCAGAAAGTGCTCTCAAGAAAACTGCGTTGGTGGTTTTTTTACCATATCAGTTTAAAAAAATGGTGAAAATTTTGGTTCACCCTAAATATCTCATGAACCATTGACGCTAGAGACTTGAATTAAATTTTATATTATAAATTGTAACGTGATACAAAACAAGTATATTTTTGGAAAAAAATTCAATTAACGGTTTTTTTATAAATAAAAAAAAAAGGAAAAAAAAATGTGTCACCTCGAAAATTTTACGACTAAAATATGAATTCAACTCTAAAACAATTTTGTGCAACGAATAATAATGTTTTTGACATCTGATAAAATTTTGAGATTTCTAATTGACAGTTTTTTTACAAAAAACAAAAACCTAAAAAAAAATTAATAAAAGTTGGTAAAAATTGATTTTTGACTCAAATATATTTATAAAACATTGCGATAATTGCTTCTAACTAATTTTAACTTATAAGAAATATTGTTTTCAACATTCGATTACATTTTGAGAAAAATCGAATTGACAGTTTTTTTTTACAAAAAATAAAAACCTAAAAAAAAACAATTCTAAGACTTGGTAAAAATTTACTTTCGACTCAAATAGCTTTTCAAAAATTAAAAATATTGGCTTCAAACTTATTTTATTTCACAGAAAATATTCATATTTTTTTATAAAAATCCAAAAGTCGTTTTTTCATGAAAAAATAAAATCTACAAAAAATAGTACTCAAATTTGGTAAAAATTGATACATGTAGACAAACTTTTAAGCAAGACAAATCGACAGACGGAATGGGAAGTTATTAGTGTGGGTCGCATCCCAGCCTCTTTTTTCTTATGTAAAACAATACAGATTGGATTTCTTAAAGAAAATTCAGCACATAATGAAATCAATTGGAAGTCAATACCTTCATTTATTTACGAGATATCGAGAGTCAAACATTAATTTTTTAAAATTTTGCGTACTATTTTTATGAAATAAACTAACTGTCGCATTTTTATACAAATTTTACTGAATTACACATTTTTAATTTAAAAAAAGATATTTAAGTTGAAAACCAATTTTTACCAACTTTTATTAATGTTTTTTTTTTTAAGTTTTTATTTTTGGTAAGAAAACTGTCAACTCGATTTTTCTCAAAGTTTTACTGAATGTTGAAAACAATATTTCACGATGAAATTGTTTGCGCGACACAGTCGTGCATTTTATTTATTTTAATCTCATTTACTTACTGAAAGATAAAGGTCAAATAGAAATACTTTTAACTTTTCAACTCAAGAAATTTCGATATATATTTTTAAAATTCCAAAAAAGCCATATTCAACTTTTACAGTTTCACAGTGTTTTAAGTGCAACAATTAACCCTATAATGACAGATAATTTAAATTCCTTTAAAATAACTTTACTAAGTATATGTAAATCAATGAAAGACTGTTCTTCTGTCAATAAATCTTTGTCATCTAGGCTTAAGAAGATAATTATTATTATTGCAATTATGTATTCGGTATTTAATCCTATTTATTTTTTTCCATTAAAATCCATTATAATATTCGTTGTTGAAATCAAAATAAAAAGTTTAAAAGTAGATTTTTAAATTGCAAACGGATGTAATAATTGTATTTTCTGTACATATATAAACCTATAGTTAAGAATTTAAAACCAAAGCTTTTAAGGCACATATTAATTTTTTTTAACTTTTTATATGATGGGTAATAGGATTAAGATATGCACATCACATACAAACATGAATGTTAATTGTATGTATAAGTATGAATATTTTTTTATTATATTGAAAAATATTAATCCTATAGAATTAAAAAACACTAACGACCTCATATTTAAAATAAACTTTATGCCTTTAATTAAACATTGACTTTTTCTCTGAAATTATGTATGTATATTTATATACAAATATAATTACTTTTCTTTTTCTATGCGTTTACTCCACCACCAGCAAATTATAATAAATAGAAGAACGTTTTATTTATATAAATTTAAGTTGTAATATACAAACAATTGCATTTATTTTTGTAGTATTGTCTTGCACCAAAATATTGTATATCTAGAAATGAATCCAACCACAAACAAATATAAAATTCTAAAGAAAAACATAAAATAAAATATACTTTCACAGGCCATAATTTTATTTGGTTCGCACAGTTAATGGAAATGGTCTTTGAGTCTTATAGCCACAGTAGAAAATATAAATATACAAATATATGAAATATTTTTTTCCGAAAGGTTTAGCTATACAATAAATATTTTGTCAAAGCAGGTGCACCATTGAGTATGTATGGGGTGAAAGTCTTGAAAAACAATTTGTTATAAAGAACCTAATTTACTTCTTGCTTTTTAATCTCAAACAAAATTTTAAAATGGTTGCAATTAAGCGTTTCCTATTTCATCAAAGTGTGTGGGGACATCATCGTTTGAAAGGTCTCCTAAAAGCGGTATTGAAAAGAGTTGAGTTGATACACAGAATCTATCCAGCAGAATTATGCTAAAATGAGAATTTTGACTTGCGAAAAAATGTTAAAAGCTTAGTCTAAAATTTCCATTCACTAGACTAGGTCGGTAAACCAATGTATTTATATTTTTGCATGTGTAACCTCAAAATGCGCAGTAAATAAAATGTTCGAATGAGTCCCATGAACTCGCTAATGTATCCAAAGCGTATGTTTAAAAATATTTCCTGTATTTCAAAAATGTACCTGAAAAATAAGTTTTTCTTTAAAAATTTAAATGCCATTTAATTAAAAAAGAAAAAAACCTTGATTTATAAAATTTTTCTTTCAAAAATCGCTACAACGGTTTTTTTAATAATATAATTATATAATTATATAGTAGTTTTTTGTGTTTCTTAACTTTCCTTTGAAGTAACTATTTTCTATACCTTTGAACAACTAAAAAACAGAAATAAATTGAAAAGAAATAATTAAATATGATACGATTATTACTTTGAGTTAATATCACTAGACTACGAACCAACCTTTTTTTAAAAGAGTTTTATACATGTTCTATCTCAATTTGGGCTTTCTGGGTTTTGGGTTCTTGGGATCCTGGGTTTTCTGTATTGAAAATTTCGGAATTGTGTCCGTCTCCCTCTCCTTACAAAAATATTGTACAGTAAAACCCGGATACGTGTCTAAATTTGTTCATAATTCTGAACAATATTTTCGAGTTTTTATTCAAGAATAAAAATATTTTATTTTCTTGGATCAGTATATAATAGGTCCGTTCGCGTACCCTCCTAAAACAGTCCAATTTTACGAAAAATTACGAAATTTAACCAATTCCCGTTTTCGTACTCAAAAATTTCGTAGTTTGTCGTAAAAGAGAGCGCTTATGAGAGAGTAAAATATTTCCCCAACCTACGAATTTCAGCCCAAGAAATTTCTTTGGGCTGATTTGTGAAAAATGTCAAATTTGATAGAACTTTAAATAAATTAAACAAATTGCTCGCTTTTGCTGTCACTTGTAAAATTTCGGGTTTCTTTAATCGGTTGAATATAAGTAAACAAACTTTCATCTTCTTCGGAGTCCTGCAACAGAATATCATTAATGTCATCATTCATTTAAGTTCATATTGTCTTAATTTATCCATTTACAAAAAAAAAATCTAAACATGAAATTGAATGATGATGTTTCAAAAATTATATTTTTTTCGACATTAAAATTGTGGGAAAAATTTGTTGTTTTCCCGTTGGCTTACTTTTTTGTAGTTTTGTCTTTTTGTGAGAGAATTTTACACCCACTCTTTAAAATATCTCTTTTTACGAATTTTAGTGCAGAAATTACGCGAACGTACCTAATATTCTATACTTATACTACAAGGTGGGGTAATTCTGAAGCTAACAGCTGTCAGACAAATTAAAATAAATGTTGTTCTAAGGTTTGTGAAAAAAATGCAAACTTATGATCACCAATCACAGAATTTTGGTAATTCACAAACATTGACTAGACACTGAGGGTATTTTTGCACCAAGAATTCGGATTATTCGGTTAAAAGGTATAATTGAATCAGCAATTAAAAATGCACATACTTCGTTATTACTTCGCACCTTAGGCTTTAGAGTAGTTTTTTTTAATTCATATATTTATCAAAAAAGCTATTCCTTACCTCTGTGGCTTGTATTAAAAAGCTTTAAAAGGAAAACTGTACACAATTATTAATTCAGTCCAAGACTCCATTCTTCTATGATTACTTAATCAATCGTATACCTACGCAATTTGTAAGTCATCATGACTTACAAAAGCTGAAGTTTTTAAAACTGAAAATGTTCGGAACATAATACTGGATGACAACAAATTGAGCTGTCACAGTAATGTAAATTTACATAAAATGTAATTGAAGTTTGCGGAAATCGATTGGTCGTCTGTAAATGATAGAAGAGAAAAGACAAAGTAAAATTAAAATCAAGAAAGTTATCCATGATCTTAAGAGAAAAAGAAAAATCATTTTAAATCAGGTTCAAGACTCATTCAATTTACACAAATCACACAAAAAGAAAAACTTTTCTTCACCTACTTTTTTCCATCTTTATCCTTACCCAAAGGAAACAAAATAAATCAAAACTGAAAAATTGAAAAATTGAAAACCATCATAAACTGATGTTTCATTTCATTAAATCGAATCTTTAAAGTTTTTTTTTAGTTCTAATATTGTTATTACAGTTGTACCTAATAATAACGGTTTTAGAAAATATTACAAATTATTTAGTAACACTTTTTTTTAATATTTAAGTGATACCAAAAGTTGGCAAACTATCAAAGTTTTTTTTATCAATTTTTTTTTCATTTTCCCACGAACTGAAAATATTGTTATTGCAGTTTTTCCTCTGAGCATTCCAAGAGAACTGAGGTAGTTGGCATAAATAGTTATAAACAAAAAATCATTTGAAATTTACACAAGACAAATAAAAATAAATATTCCAAAAAGGTCCAGAAAAACTTTATCATTTGATAACAAAACTTTTAGCTGCTAAGTTAAGTTGTCACAAGTTGTGTGCCATGCTAATGACACTTTGTAAAAAAGTTCAATAAAAGTTTCAATCATCATCATGATAGGGTAAATGGAACCCATGAGAATAAATAATCAAAACTATTTTTCCACCAAACAAAAAAAAGAAAATAATAAAGTTCTCTCCGAAAAGGATATTTTAAGAATTTCTTGAGAAAAAAAAAAGTTAAGGAAACGAATTTTCCCCTCATCAAAACTTTAAATGCAAATGTATCCTATAAAAACAGAAATGTGCGACACCGTTTGATTGTTTAATTTTTATTTCGCAGAAACTCCTGAATAAATCATAGAAAACAATTCTAATAAAATTTCTATTTGAAGTAAAATAGACGTCCAAAGAAATTTTCACTGCCTTTTCTATTGACCTGTTAAAAATTTAATATGTTTGTACCTTTCCAAAAATTACGAACATACGAAAATGAAAAACAAATATCAAAACGTTTTATTTTAACATTTTAGCCTTGGTCCTTAAAATTTTTATTAGTCTTTCGCTATATGCAACACAATCTCACCAACCCCACATATAAAACCGAAATGAAGGTGAAGGATAAAATTGATTGCGGTCATTCAAAAGAAAAAACAATCTTATTCCAGTGGAATAATGAAATGGGAAAAATGTTAAGTATACACTTACATATATCTATACCATACTAAGTATCAATTGCTGTTATCTTTTTCGTCATGAGAATGGGTTAGGGGGATAATCCACAAAGGATATTCTCTGCTATTATGTTGCAAAGGATTCCAAGTACTGGATCTGGATGTACATATTTAGGAGGTAGAACGAAACGAAACGAAGGGAAGGGAAGGATAAAATTGGGTGTGATTCGAAAAGACGAGACCAAAAAAGAGAATAAATATAAACTCCAACCAACTCTTTTTACGCAAATTCCATCCAAGTAATAAATATAAGTCCGAGATAAAAAGATAATCCTGATAACGGTCTTTTTCGTTCGTTCGTCCATATCCATTGATACAGATACCCAGCATTCTAGTATCTTTTTAAGCTTAATATAAATTAGTATATAGAACTGTAGTTAGGGTTTGAGGAGTAGCTTTTTGATGGTTTGGGTCCGAAAATTGCTTTTTTGTTTTGTTTTCCTTGGTTATTTTGTTTGTTTTTCTTAAAGAGTTTTCAATTAGAACTTTCAAAGGATCTTTTGTTTGCGTTTGTGTTCAATTAATAATTATTTTGTCATTTGATAAAGGACCAAAAAGTCTTATTTAAATTAAACCTAAAATAATAATGAAATAAGGATCTTTAAACTTTTCTGTAAACAAAATGGGAATCAATAAATTTGAATTTCTTTAAACAATGAGACAAAAGTAATTAAAATTCATATCATGGTAGAAGAAAAGACGACTTTAATAAAGAAGTGTCTTTTGACTAAGCTATAGACTATAACTGCAATAACTTATCCAGCATACAATGGGAATATTTTGTATTTGAAAGATAAGGTTTGTTTAGATTAAAATTGTTTAAGCTTTGAAGACGATGGATGCATTGAATGTATAGATTAAATTTCTTAATTCTTAGTGGGAATTTAAATAAAATGGAATCCATTTGTAATACGAACAAAATTTTGTTTGCATGTTTTCGATTAAATTAGAAAGTATTTTGACATAAATATCTTGAGAAAGAAAAATGATATAGATTTGTATTATCCAAGTGCAAAAGACAATGCATTTAGAATTTTAAGAAATGTCTATGCAAATACAAAATTTCAATGCAATTTCAAAAAAAGGGACTGATAACTTCCAATTCGTTCCCGTTTGACAATTCGGTATTTCTGAAACTTTAACAAAATATCAACAACATTTTGTGTATGATAATTAAGTTTTTAAGTGAATGTTTTTATTTTTTTCTCAAGATACTTGAGTCGAAAATCATTTTAATCAGTTTTTAGTTATTAACTTCCCATAGGAAATTATTGTAAGGGGTCCGATTTGTCAAATTGAAAATTTTGATATTTTTCGACGTTTCAAGGTCCCTAGAGTCGAAATAAAAGATTTTAGAAAGATGTCTGTGCGTGCGTGTGTACGTACGTTCGTACATACGTACGAGCTATGGACGTTTTTTCGTCCATAGCTCAAGAACCAGGAGAGATATCGACTTCAAATAAATTTTGTTATACAGATAATAAGGCAGAAAGATGCAGAAAGGGCTCTCAAGAAAATTGCGTGGGTGGTTTTTTTACCATAGCAGTTTAAAAAAATGGTGAAAATTTTGGTTAACATTAAATATCTCATGAACCAATGACGCTAGAGACTTGAATTAAATTTTATATTATATATTGTAACGTGAATCAAAACAAGTATATTTTTTGAAAAAAATCCAATTAACGGTTATTTTTATAAATCAAAAAAACTGAAATAAAAATTTGTCACCTCGAAAATCTTAGAACTAGAATATGATTTCATCTCCAAAACAATGTTGTGCAACGAAAAATAATGTTTTTGACATCTGATAACATTTTGAAGAAAATCTAATTGACAGTTTTTTTATACAAAATAAAACCTAAAAAAAACAGTACCTACTAAAACTTGGTAAAAATTTACTTTCGACTCAAATAGCTTTTCAAAAAATTAAAAATATTGGCTTCAAACTTATTTTGTTTCACAGAAAATATTGTTTTCGATATTCAGTAATTTTTTTTATAAAAATCCAACAGTCCGTTTTTTCATAAAAAATTAAATCTACAAAAAATAGTACGCAAATTTGGTAAAAATTGATACATATAGACAAACTTTTAAGCAAGACAAATCGACAGACGGGATGGGAAGTTGTCAGTGTGGGTCGCATCCCAGCCTCTTTTTTTTGCAAGTTTTCGATTTTTTGAAAAAACTTTTTGTCAGTTGGATTTTTCTAAAAACAATTAGTTAAATGTCAACAACAATGTTTTGTATTTGATAAAATGAGTCTGATTTGTACAATTTTTCTAAAATGTTCACCAGATTACAAAAACGTTTGGAGTTTTTATATTTTATTTATAAATTTTATTTGTTTCATGTTACAAATTTATAACGTACAAATAATTGAAATAGCTAGCGTAATTCGTTTGTGAAATACAAGGTGGGTCAAGGTTAGATGGGTTGTTCTCGACGTAGGCTGAGTGTGAGTAAGTCGGAAAGGTCTTGTAATGCTTTTAGTTTAATCAAAGGAGCAGTGAAGTTTCCTTCACCGTGTGTTCGCGTACGACTCATTTGTCAAAAACAACGAAACGGTAGTGAAAGTACAGCGAGCATTCAGAATTAATTTTAACATTGGCCGTCACGGTGTGATTCCAGATCGGAAAACAATTATGAGATAGGTCACTGCTTTTTGAACAACGGGAACAATTAAAACAAAAAATCCACCTGGCCCCGTACATACTGTAACAGCTCCCGAAAATATGGAAAGGTTAAGAGCCGCCGCTGTTCTCCAAAGTCCACGAACGTTCGGTGCGCAAGAAAGCTCAGGCTTTACAAATTAAGGGGGTATTCTAGTGTAGAGACATGAATTTCGCCCGGTTTTTGAAGCGTTGTATAAAGGAAACAACAAATATTTTTATTATAAATTTCTTTATCATTTGTTTATTGATTTGTTGTTCATACATAAAAAAATTAATAAAAAAAAAAAAATTAAAATTAACAAAGTTACAAGCAGTCAAAGTGGGGGGTCTAAATAAAAGAGGGTGTCCTGGCGTGCATCCTACCAACCCTCCTGGTAATCTGAAAAACAAAAACCAGACGGATTCTTAATTATTATAGATGTCGCTATCGTTTGACCCTTGGATAAGTTAAAAAAAACTTTTTAACAAAATGGCAGCAGTTTAAAAAAAAAAATGTTCGCATATTTTTCAACAATTCCGAATTTTTTAAAAATACTAAATGAGAAGTTATATTTCTGGGCAAGGACCACACGATAAAGAGATGTATGAAGAACATCCTCTCCAAATTTGAAGTAAATCGGTCTATTAGAACTCGATATATCCTTACCGCCAGCTCGAAAACAGTAGTTTCGAGAAAAACGCGTCCAGAGTTTTGAGACAAGTTTTCGTCAATTTTACTTATAGAATGATACAGAATACGTACATATTTTTAATCCACATAAATATCCTTCCTCTACTTCAAAATACTGATTCGATGTTCTCTAATGAAGACGAGCAGTTCTACCCTCCTTTGACGCCTCTGAAGTCCGGAATTCCGAGCGCTCGACCTTCCGAGTTTCTATGACCTTCAAAACCAGTTTCTATGACCTTCAATTAACTTGTGAAATAATAGGAATATTAAAAAATCTTTTAAACGCATATTCTTGAATGTCTAAACTTTGGAAATATGAAAAAAAAAAATGTTGATTTTTTCAAAATTCTTCACTAGAATACCCCCTTAATCGTTCTTCCGTTCGATGCATCATCAAGCGTGAGTTGAACTTCCATTCTTATAAGTTGACAATTGTTCAGCAGTTGAAACCCACTGATTATCACCAATGTTCAGAATTTATATTGTACAGATGCTTTCGTTATTTTAATGACTCTAAAGTGACTGTTTGATGTGCAGTTTCAAAAAAATTAATCATTGGTCCTTAATTTCTTTAGGTAAATGGAACCATAGTGACCGTGCGTCGATAGTTCCCGTTAAAATGACATGCTTAATAACTTATTTAAATCAGACTTGCGTAGAAGAAGGCGAATACTCAACCCGTCAAATGTCTGGTTTCAACAAGATGGAGCACCTTCTCACACTGCGATCGCCACAATGAACGTGCGTTGTACGCGAGATGTTTCCCAACCGCCCAATTTCACGTTTTAGAGATATGCATTGGCCTCCTAGATTACTTGATTTGATGGTGTGCGATTTTTTCTTTGGGGATATCTGAAGTCACGTAAGTGAGATCGCACCACACGAATTTTGAATCGTTCACAAGTCTACGGAAGCGTTTGTTATACCTCTTTAATTGCGCCTTCGTATAGCTTGTTGTTTTCCAAAAAAACAAAAAATAAACTCTACCAAAAATACAAATTAACTGATTCAACGTCTCCAATATCTCGCAGAAACTTATAATTCGCAGAAGCTTAAATTTCAATTTTTTGAACTCGTTTCAATAATATTTTAACTTAAAAAAAAAACCTTTCAGGAGACACCAATGGAAAATTATCAGTATGGGTCGCATCCCAACGACTTTCTTTAATAGTTACATTACATTACATACTACTCAGCACATAAATGTACAGAGTAGAGAACACAGCACCTTGAACGACTAGACTATGTAAGGTGATAACAACACAAGACATTAATAAAAGACAGAAGGACAGAAGAGAAAGAACAGACAGAACAGACAGAAAGAAAACATGACAACAGCAAGCGGTAGGTTTCGAGACGGTCCCCCATCTGTCTACTAACAACTAACCACGCTCACTGCTGCTTGATTTCGGTGATCGATGGGAACCGAAGCTTTATCAGTGACTAGGCCGTTGCCCTTTAATAGTTATTTTAAGTTAATGAATAAATGAAACACCTTTTACTTAATTTTGTTTCAAATTTAAAAATAGATTCCTTATTCTCCTATTCAGGTGCATCATTCATATATTGATATGTACATTGTAGAACAGAAGACAAATATTTATACTTTCTCCTGTCACACTATTTGAATATCGCTGACATTGTTTGACGTTTAGCTTTCTAAATTAGACACCTGTTATGACGTCTGAACTAAATGACGTACAGTTGGTTTGGTTTTGAACACAAAAACTATACCTATTTGCATACATCAGTGTGCATACAATTTTATAAGTTTACATTTTGAATTTTCTTTTCTAGTAGGTAGTTGCTTGCCAGAAGTTTCAGAATGCAGAAAATTGCTTGGGAAATGTTTTGACATTGACACTTTTCCTAATATTTAAAAAAAAAAAAAATAATATAATTTTACTCGAACAGAAATGGAAAAGAAGAAAAATCATGAAAACGGAATATTTTTTGAAGCAAATTTATCGTTATAGCGAATGTGAAAGGAAGTTCTATAAGCGGAAATGAGAATGCAAATAATGCACTCTCTTCGTCTGCACAGCACACAAAGAAAAATGAATAGAAAATGCAAAACAAAATATTATAAAAAAGAAATTTGTGAATTTATTTTATTTTTCATGTATGTATGAAGAGGTATCTGAAGATACATTTCTGTGTACGTTATTTATGCAGAAATAAGTTGTAAATATTTCATCATCATCAAGAGTCGTGAATTATCTTTATCACTTGCAGCTGGATCCAGCGATACATGAACGGGTTGAGTTGGAATGGGTATGGTACATAGAACATATTCAAATAAAACCCTCATTGTTTCAATATTATTTTATTTTTCTTATTTCGTTAAACAAAAATATTTGCGAGGCATTTAAGTTAGACATGTTTAAAACAACAAAATGAAGCTATCTCATTATGGCCAAAATTGGAATAGATAAAATTTTTAGGTATTATAACTATTATTGGACATAGACAGTACTTACCTATTTATACCCTCAAAAATACATAATACGAGTTGTTCTGACGATAATAAATTAAGGCACTCAATTGATTTTATGTATATCGATGTCGAAACACATGTTAAGTTAAGTCCAAATTTATGAAGCCATAAATACAATGTATAGAGAAAAATAACCTTATCTCTAGACAAAGGATGTGTATGTACGTTCCCAAATAAATATGTATATCTATATAAAATTATAGAGCAAGATGTAAAGAGGTATTGAAAGACTGTAGGATTTTCACATCAGCCAACAGTTTTATATTGACACCTTAATGAGTTGTAATAAATTGACTTTGTTTAACAAGTGAAAGTCTAATGGTTTGAGGAATGCTGGGTTATGTTTTTTTATTTTTATTTTATATGAAAGTTGATATTCCGTATTTAAATTGGAAGAGACCTATGAACATTTTCTTTCCCTTGACACTCGTTAGCTTTGAACTTTCATTTACAATGTGTTGTCAATGTTAAAATAGTCAACGAAAACTGTAAGACAAACAAAGATCATTTACAAACTTCATCAATAGTCAAAATCATAGCAACTTGTCGTTTTTCTTTAATTGATAACAAAAACTACTGTCACGTTACAAGCAATGGGAAACCGATATACCTATGCTGCAATGTCGATTGTAACATTTATGGTAACTAGTGCCACAAATTATACTCGTAAGCTGGGTGTAGTAAAAGATTTATTAAAAACTCTTCTCCGATATTGAAAAATGTTTTCGTGGAATGGAGTGTATCGTTTTCCTTTGACGATGTTTTAAAGAGTCGATATTTTCAAAACTTACTTATAAAAGAATTGGCGTATTAATCAATCTTAATTTAATTGTCATTTAAGGAACTTCAAAAAGTACCAATCAAAACAATTGAAGATTAAGTTGTTTTCGTTTTAGAAAATCGGAAAGTTAATTAAATTAAGGTTTAGATTTTTATATTTTGTAAGAAAACCTATTATTTTCATTGTTCTACAAATGAAAATACTTCTTAAAAAGAGGCTGGGATGCGACCCACACTGATAACTTCCCATCCCGTCTGTCGATTTGTCTTACTTAAAAGTGTGTAGGTTTTCGTGTTGTGTTAAAAAAGTTGTCAATATTTTGCATATAATGAAATAGTTTTATTTCAAAATCTAGTTTTGTTAACGAGATTTTTAGTCGAAAACAAATTTTTACCAATTTTCGTAACATTTTTTAAAAGTTTTTATTTCTTATACAAATAAACACAAATTTGATGAATGAAATTAATTTTAGAGATATCGAGAACCGAACATCAATTTTTACCAAATGTGTGTACTCTTTGTTGTACAGTCCCTGGCCATATTATTAGACGCACTTTAGATTTTATCGAAATCTCAATTTTCAGCTATTTTAATCATGTTTTTGAATATCGTAATGAATTTAAATTATTTTGTATGCAAAATATAAACTACTTCTTACTTTTTTATAGAAAAAAAAACAACAGATTTATAGATTTTTTCTTTAATAACATTTAAAAATATTGCGTAAAATCTAATAATTATAAAAATTCTGCAGTGCGTCTAATAATATGGCGAGGGACTGTAGATTTTATTTTTATTACTGAATATCGAAAAAAATATTTTCTGTGAGATAAAATAAGTTTGAAGCCAATATTTTTAGTTTTTGAAAAGCTATTTGAGTCGAAAGTAAATTTTTACCAAGTTTAAGTATTGTTTTTTTTAGGTTTTTATTTTTTGTAAACAAAACTGTAAATTCGATTTTTATCAAAATTTTTTCAAATGTTGTATACAATATTTCTTATAAGTTAAAATTAGTTGTAAGCCAATATCGCAAAGTTTTGAAAAAATATTTGAGTCGAAAATCAATTTTTACGAACTTTTATTAATTTTTTTGTTTAGGTTTTCATTTTTTATAAAAAAAACTGTCAATTCGATTTTTCTCAAAATTTTACCACATGTTAAAAACATTATTTTTCGTTGCACAAAATTGTTCTGGAGATAAAATCATTTTGTATTTGTAAAATTTTCGAGGTGACACATTTTTTTTTCAGTTTTTTTGATTTATAAAAAAACCGTTAATTGGATTTTTTTCCAAAAATATACTTGTTTGGTATCACGTTACAATATATAATATAAAATTTATTTAAAGTCTGTAGCGTTATTGGTTCATGAGATATTTAGGGTTAACCAACATTTTTACCTTTTTTTGAAACTGCTATGGTAAAAAAACCACTCACGCAATTTTCTTGAGAGCCCTTTCTGCATCTTTCTGCCTTATTATTTGTATAATAAAATGTATTTGAAGTCGATATCTTTTCTCGTTCTTGAGCTATGGACGACGAAAAAAACGTCGCGAACGTACGGACATACGGACGTGCGGACGTACGAACGTACATACATACCCACGCACGCACAGACATCTTTTAAAAATCTTTTATTTCGACTCTAGGGACCTTGAAACGTCGAGAAATGTCAAAATTTTCAATTTGACAAATCAGACCCATTACAATAACTTCCTATGGGAAAAAAATAGCAAAAAATTAACTGTGTTAAATTTTTTCTTAAATAAATCGCTACAAAGTTTTTTCTTAAATTATAAGTTGAGAATTAATTGAAAAGTGAGCACGGTCAAAAAATTAAGCGTGTTTAAAAAAAGAACATTTTAATTTATACGGAACGCATTATTAATAAACATTTATGTGCATATTTTTTACTTAATTGGTCTTAACTAATAATTCAAAAGAATTGAGTGTTTTTTTTTAGAATATAGTAGACAACAATAGACTTTTAATATACACTGATCAAAAACTTTCATTGTTTTAAATGTTGTTTATTCAAAAACAAATGAATAGAACACATTTTGGAAAAAAAAATAAATTGAATAAAAAACGTTAAAACCTATTAATTTTTTTTTATTGATTTAAAGTGCATAGCAGTCCGTTTGACCTTTTTAAAAAGATCAATTACCTAAAATAAAATAAGCAACAGTTATTGTAAGAAAATGCCACACTTAAATCAAATTATCTACATAATAACCTTTGATCACAATTTTTTAAAATATGCTTACTCTAAATTCAATATTTCCAAACGCATTCGTTTATGCAATAAGGGCTTATGTTGTCATTGTTGTTGTTTATTTTCACTGCTTGTATTGAAAACATTTCAAAATTTTACATCATTAGTTAATTGGTAATATCAAGCATTTTTTACAATAGTAACTGTAATTTAAACAAAAGATCTCAACAATTAATATTGTAATGATTATATCAATGTAACAATTTTGAGTTGATATTTAATAAATTGTTGATGATTATGGACATATTTATGATTTATTTTTTCCGTGTAAGCAAGGGTTTTGTTTAATTAATATTCTTCAAAAAATTAATTCTGTTTTTGAAGCTTTTAAGTATCCCACAACTTGTAGAAAAAAAAATGTAATGTCTTAAAATTAATTTACTAAAATTTTCGAAATTAAATTCCTCTATGAAAGGCTTGTTACTATATTTAAATTATTGAAAGATTTATTTATATTAGGTATTAAAACATTTCATAAAATATTATTAAAAATTTAAAAAGACTACTTCTATGTCCAATACTATATTTCAATCTTAGAAAAAATATTATTGAAAACCATTGTTTACTACTTGCAGCCCTATTCTGCTACCCGACCCGGGTTATTTAAAACACAACAACACAACACATCCCTTTACAATTATTTGAATGGGTGTTTTTCAAATCACAAACCTTTATCTTCTAGATACAATTTAAATCATTTTAGTATTTTTTGAAGTTTTGAAAAACCTTGTTACTTTCTCCGAATACAAACCCCGACTTTAACTATTGTATGTGTTCAAACTCAGAAATATCCATTTTAATAATTTTTTTTTATATTTTTTTCAAAATATTCAAAACATTCGAAATATTTCACGTTATAACGTTAGAAACTTCGAATTCCTAATAATATCAAACATTCCTTTTATACCGTTTGGTGGTTACAGTTACGAACCGTTTTAGCATAAATGCTTCAACGTTCTTTTGAGCTTAATGTATGGCAGCTGAAGACTTTTAACTTAAAGGAAAGGCATTGTAGATTTAGAAAATAATAACGTATTTTATCGAAAAAACAAAACTAATTCAAGAATTTACATAGCCTCAAAAAGCCTAATATACATTTCTTTTCGAAATATAAAAGGTTATAGCTCAAAAACCTGAAAAAACAGTATAAATTGATTTTAAAATCGGATTCTAACTAAAACAATCAAAAACCTAAGTGAAGCTAGTATTTGACACCTTTATTTCCTTGTTTACTAGTGTTATTTTTTTAAACGTTGTCTTTTATAAATTTTTTTAGGGACAAGGTGATGCCTCATCATAGATAAAAGTCAGTAAGGTTTTTTTCTAAGATAAATCTCTGTTTACTTGATAAAGTATATAGAACCTTAAAAGCAAGTTCATGCAATCAAGTTTGGATCCTTAAACTTTCTGAAATCTATTTTAGAGGTAGGAATGTGTGAGTCATGGCTAATTTAAACATCAAAAAATGTTTATTTAAGGCTTGCATTTGTATACATTGAGTTCAGTCTTCAATTACATTTGATTTTCATATCATATTAACTTCATACTCATAGTTAAGCATGGATCATCGTTTTGTAGTTACAATATTGTTCTTATTGATTTTTGGACAGTTAGGAGCTATAAATGGTAACATATACAAATTATTTTCAAAAACCAGTGAATTTTACTGTCAGTAAAATAATAATCTTCCTAGAAAAATTGTGTCTTTAAACTCAAAAGCTTACCTTACTTTCCTTTTTTTAATGCGGTTAGTTAATTTTTCAAAAATATTTGACATGTGATTTCTAAAATAAAATTGAAATGTTGTGGGATTTTGTAATGTATTTTATCAGTTGTATTTCGAAAATAAAAAATAAAAAGAGAACTTTAAGCGATCCCGTATTAGTAGTCCCAACCCAATCCGAGGTTCAAATATACAAAAATCGAATTTTTTGTAAATCCTGCATGACCACAAAATTGACTTACAATTTTTTTAAAATAACGAACAAATCGAGCCCTTCCCTCCATTTTATCGTAAGTGACATTTTCAATAAAAAAGACAATTTAGTTATTAAAATTTTCTAGTAACACATAGAGCTTTGAAGGCTAGTGTCAAGTCTTAACTTAAGCATAATTAATAGTTTTCAATTTTGACTATGGGTACAAGTGGTTTCAAGAAAGAGCAGTAAGCTTTTGATTTGTCGTTTACGATACAATTTATTTTGGCGCTTACGATAAATTAGCGGAAGGGGCTGGATATTTTTTAATGGACATTATTGCCATTCATTTGATTTTGTTCTTTTTCTTATCTTAGGATATGCTGCTTACAAGTGGCAACCATTTAAATCAGGTGATAAAATACCTAATAATGCTGCTCAAATTGAAGCTCAAGAAGATATCTACGTCGGAAGAGCCAGACATTTTGATGAAATACTTCCAGCCGAGATCAATGCAAATGGATCAGCAACGATATTATCTTGCCAAAAAGAAATACCGAAATATGTATTTGAAATTCTTTTGATATCGGAAGAATGCGATTGGAAAGAATTTTACAGTTTACGTGATATAGATGAAACTGCAGTACGTGCTGGAACTGTGAATGGTGAACCTATATATATTGGAAGCGGAACTTCACATAGTACTTATTATGATAGCAGTGTTCGACATATTGCATCAATTATGTTAAATTCCCAACAAGTACATTGTTGGAAAAATATCGATAATTGTAATCTAAAGCAATACCTTAGTTGTAATACAAGAACTCAATGGGTTGATTCTTCGGCAGTGAATTTACCAAATAATTCAATTTCTGGTGGTAAGTCCGAAGAAGGCTACGAAATGTATGTGGCACAATTGAAAAAAGGCTGTGACATTTTAGCGGGACAAGTTATCCCACTTAAGGGTTTTGCAACTGCCATTCAATACAATAGAGAAACTATTGTGGCTAAATATTTGCAGGTGCTAGTTGGAGAACCAAATGAATATACTTGGGTTTCAGCTAGTAACAGACAAATACCAGATTATGCTGTTAGTAATGGAAAATATGGAAATGAGTTAGGTTATCTGGTGCGAGTTAATAGGACACTAACATATGTTACAAGTGCTATGTTTTTTGGTATGGAAGCAGATTACGAATTTTTAGTTGAAAATGAGGACCTTATTAAATTTAATTAAATATTACTATACAAATTCACTGTCACTGTTGTGATTTATGGACAAAAATTAACGAAGTTCAATAAATAAAAAATACAATAAAAATCAGATACATATTTTTTAGATATTGCGTTTATTGACATTATTTCTCGGGCAAATGAGTTAGCGAGATTTTTGTCAAATGCTAAAGAATATTAAGTAAGCTTCTCTTTACCTCATTAAATTTTAATTCTCATTGAATATAGAGTTTTAAAAAGAAAAACATGTAGCCAGCCATCTTAGACGTTGGACTTTTACCCTTCTGACTAAGTATTCCTCGCTGTACAGCCCGTAAAGCTCGTCGTTCCATCTTCTCCTCCACTCACCTTCTACACCTTCTATGCATATGGGACCGTAGCTCACATGAAGAACTTTTCTCTCGAAACGACCCAAGGTGCTTTCATCCGCTTTTGTCATAGTTCATGCATCTGCAACGTATAGCACGGGATGATAAGGGTTTTATATAGCGACACTTTGGTCCCTCGAGCGAGGCTACAGCGTAGCCTAGGTAGACGAAGTCCTTGACTACGTCAAAGTTACGTCTGTCGATGGTGACGTTTTGGCCAAGACGTCGTCGGTGTTGTAGGTCCTTTCTTGACGATTATGTCAATGTCATCAGCATATGCTAGTAATTGGATAGACTTTTGAAAGATAGTGCCTCTAGTGTTGACGTGTGAGCTTTGCACTATTTTTTCAAAACGATGTTAAAAAAATCACATGACAGCGCATCACCTTGTCTAAAACCTTTTTTGACATCGAAAGGTTCTGTTAAGTTGTTTTCAACCTTTATGGAACAGCGTGAATTCTCCACGATCATCCGGCACAAACGGACGAGTTTGGCAGGGATGATAAAGCTAGACATGGCTCTATACAGCTGGTCCCTGTAGAAGCTGTCATATGCGGCCTTGAAATCGATGAAAACATGGTGGGTGTCGATTTGATGTTCTTGGGTTTTTTCCTGGATCTGCCGTAATGTGAATATTTGATCGACTGTGGACTTTCTAAAACCACACTGATAAGGACCTATCAGGTTGTTCACGATGGGCTTAAGACGTTCACATATTACGTCACATATTTCGTAAGCGATGAATTGTCGACTATTGGTGTTAATTCACAAGACCTCAAATAAAGTATCAGAAAATAAGATTTTCTTGCGAGCTCAATTATTTAAGACTTTAAGAACGAAATTTAAGAAAAAATGTGAAGATTTTACTTTAAGTCATATCTTTGTTTTCTTTTGTGTTCTGAGTTCGAATCTGATATTCGTAAACTGCATACAATTTTGAATACATTGCACAAAACGTTGAAAACCGTTCATATTAATTGTTAATCTGTTAATTTTAATATTTTTGCAAACCGAAAAAAACTTGAAATGTCAAAATTTAACTGATTTTAAGAAATACTCAAATTTACATCAGTTTTCATAATTTTTCAATTTTGAATACAAACTTTCATATAACAAATTTATTTTTGAAAGAAATGTTTTCACACCTTGATTCTACAACTTATTTACTGTAAGAAATACTTCCAACATATGTACATATAAAAAGCACAGCTTTCATACAAATGAAGTGTTAACGATTTTTGTAGTGAATTTAAAAAATTTCGATTCGTTAAAATTCTTCCACTGGTAGTAATGGCGTACATTCTTCCTACCAAATGTCAAAACATGACAGTTTCAAAAATATATGCAAACGAATGAAAATGCTGATGATGTTTGACACACATTTTGTTTTGTTCAAGTTGGAAAGAGTTATTTGACTATACATATGGATTTTCTTCGATTTCAAGCTACGGCTAGACAATAGGAAAAATAAAACTCTGTGACGACGACGAGCGACGTACGGACGAGAAAATTGAAAACCAAATTATTAGTATACAAACATTTTAATTCAAATTCACCCTCGAGCAATAAAAAAAGATCCCAAATCAATTTAGAACTCACACAGACCAAAACATATAAGGAATTGTATGTGTTTCAAATAACAATAACCAAATATTCTTATTTAAAGTATGTAAACCCAATTTTCAAAAGCTGAGCAAACAATGTCCGAAGGTTGCCTTTTTTTGAAATAACCCCAACAACAATAAAAAAAAAAACAACAAAACTTTATTGTTTTCTTTTAAAACAAGGTCAAGGATAATGTTTAGTGTGTGCATAGAAAGAAATATGTCATCTTAATCTAGAACGCTTCTAAATCTCAGAAAAGCGAATACAAAGATTGGAAAAAGAACCTACGTATCTAAAACTTTTACTTCCCAAAAGCATATTAGCTAGTAGCTGTTGTTTCGTTTTCACCAACAAGAAACAAACTTAGGAAAAGAGGGAGACAAAATTTAAGATTAAATATCACACACAATAGGAAGACGTTCTTTTTATGAAAAACAACATTCAACACGACCAGAACAAAAGGGACACCCCTGTTTATATGGAATACACAAAAAAAAACTAAATCTCGAGCTTGGGCATATCCTTCCGCCTATCCAAGCTGGCAGCTATTTCTATAACCGCCGCCGCTGCACACCGCTCTACATCGGCACAGCTCTTATCCCATCACAAACATTTTTAGAAGCATCCATTAAATCATTGTTATCCCTAAGGAGAAAAGAACAAAATGTGAAAAGTTCATCTCATCATCTACTCTCTGGAAAACACATTGTTTCTTCTTATACTTCCTTGAGTTTCTATTGTGGATTGTGGCTATTGACGTGGTGAATGTCTAAGTAAGGAAAAAATCACGAAGCGGTCATTTACAATGTTCCGAAAACAGATGTTTTTTTTTTTGTCAGCTTTGTTTTTTAATTTACATTGTTCTGAAGGGAAGTATTCAAAATTAAAGGCAAGTTCTGTTTCTGGGGTTCTTAAAAAAAAATTGTAGTAGATTTGTTTGTTACTGACGGATGTACGGTAGAAATGTGGCGACCATCACACAAATAGGTAACCTAGATTAATGACCCAATTAGCGCTGATTTTCGACTTTATTAAGGTCATAACTCCTTGAACTTTTTGTTGGGATGATGGGATAAGATGTAGATAAGGGATGAAACTCGCTATAATTGAGCCTGTCAGTAGTATAACAAAAGTAACAACCATTATCGTTTTCGTTTCTTTACTGCTTCTTCAAATAAAATTAAAAATTAGATCCCACCTTGCCTGATGGTTGGTAAAGAATAGAATGTTGCCTGAACATTAGGGTAGGTTTTGTTTCCAAGAAAAAGAAGTTTGGTTAAACGGATAAAGCTTGAAGAAGAGAACGCACATTTTAGTAATTTATTGTTAATTGCTCTTTGATAATTTGTGTATATGAGCTTTATCTGCACCTGAACTTTAAGAACTAATTAACAAAACAGCTTATTAGATGTATGTTTCCTTTGTTAACTAGAAATTATTGGCCAAGAATAAGATAGATAGATAGATATTTTATTTCTTTCTTAAAAAGTTATTTGGTTTGCTACCGCTCAGTTTACACAGAGATTTGATATTAAAAATATATCTTTCTACTGAATAAGTTATTTTTACAACATTATAATTACAAATTCAAAAAGAAAACATTTATATTTTGAAGGAAAATATGACAAAAACCTTCATTTAAGTAAAACAAACATTTCATTAAGAAATAGATTGAATTTTAAAAACACATAGTATACGTAAAGTAATAAAAAGGTTGCATTTAAATTGAATAAATATAAATAAATAAATAAGTAAATTACAAAAAAAAAATATATATATAACATATAAATTAATAGTAAATAAATGAATAAACAAGCAAATTATTTAGCAACAAAATCTAAAAGAACCAAAAGCAGGTAATAACTTAATAATAAAAATAAATAACAAATAATAAATAATAAATAGTAAATAATAAATAATAAATAATAAATAATAAATAATAAATAATAAATAATAAATAATAAATAATAAATAACAAACAACAAATAATAAATAACAAATAACAAATAATAATAATAATAAATAATAAATAATAAATAATATATAATAAATAATAAATAACAAATAATAAATAATAAATAATAAACAATAAACAATAAATAAATAAGCATAAATAGTAAGTAATAAGTAATTAAAAATAAATAAGCTCAATATATATAAATAAATTAATAAGTAATAAATAACAAAAATTAAATAAATACATTTTTAAATGTTTAATTGCACTACCAAAGGGTTGTCAGAAATATCACAGTTCATTAAGAAATTGTCAGTTAATTTTCGAATTCTTGTGCAAATCAATTCAACACCTGTTTGATTATGAAGATCATTAGTTGAATAATGCCAGGGTAGATTAAGCATCATTTTTAAAATTTTGTTTTGACACACTTGGAGTTTTTTAATATGGGAGATTGCGCAATTACCCCACACCTGACATCCATACAACAACATTGCTTGAAACACGACCTTTTGTATAATGATCTTGTTTTCTGCACTTAAATGCGATTTTCTATTTATAAGCGGGTATAACATTTTAATTCCAATATTAACTTTTTTAATTATTACACTAATATGTTCTTTAAAAATAAGCCGCTTGTCAAGGTTTATTCCTAGATATTGCACATTGGACTCCCATTTTATAGTAGCACCGTTGACTTCCAGCTCATTACTGGGAAGAAATAATCGCTTTCTTTTTCTCGTGAAAAAGATTGATTTTATCTTTCCAGCATTTAATTTAATTTTCCATTTGTGATAATATCTCATTAAAATATGAAGTGCATTTTGAAGATTGGTCTCAATATTGAGACCAAACTCATGCGAAGAGAGTATGCAGGTGTCATCTGCATAAATCCCTGATTCACAATAAGGTAGCTGTGGAAAATCAGATGGCCAAGAATAATAGTCAAGCCTTCATTTATCTATCGCAGTGTAGCTGACACATTTACTTTGATCTTGGAATTTGGTAGAAAATTTCATAACGAACTCGAGTAAAGCAGCTTTCCAACAGTGAAAAACACAAGTGTTTTGTTTTTTAAATCACTTTTACTTAGTTAAACTGGAGTGAATCGTAATACTCGAACTTCCATGCATGCTCCTCAATTAACTCTTGAGCTTGAATTCGGAGAAACTTACAAGTAAAGAGATTTTTTTTAACCGCACATCAAGAATGTGGAATGTTTTACCCAACTCTGTTTTGTGCTCCCATTTTGACATTCAAAACTTTAAGACTAATATGTTTTTTTTTCTGAATCGCCATATTCACGGTATCAATAACATAAGTTGGGGGTAATTGCAAGGAGTACCATAAACCAATTCACCAACTTGAACATTTGTAGCTGTATATCCTCGATAATTTCGCGAATTTCATCTGTAAGGTACTTAATCGATTGTGGAGCATTGGCATGACTTTATTTTTCACATAGCCTCATAGATAAAAGTTAAAAGGTGTAAAACCATAAAGCGTCGATTAGCTTTTTTTGATATCATTTCTACAATCAAACACACGGTCAGGAAACTTTTCTTAAGAAATTGCTAATACTTCTTGACCGCTTTGTTTAAACTAAACATCCTCCAATATCCACATGCATTTCTTTCAATTTCATCCACAAGGAATCATCAATCATAGCTAGGTAGCGCTATTTTTCCTGTTACCATTTTGACCCTAGTCTTTATGCAAAATACCTTGAAACATATTAGGCCATTAAGTTTTTATTGTTTTTCATTAATTTCCAAAGAACGAAAAACCTGGGGTGGAATCGGCTAAGGTGATAATTGACTATCAAATATTGATAGTCAAATTGACTATCACCGAGTTTCCCGTCTGTGTAAGCTGATTCAATTCAATTCAATTCGATTGAACAATTTAGAAAATAATTGTCACAATTCATTGTTGCCATGGTCAAATTTTAAAATGATTTCTGTAAAATATCTAAATAAAAGCATTAAATTGGCTGTGTTTTAATTACATTCTTACTTTTATTGTGTTTTTTCGAATGTCGTAAGCTTTGTCCGTCACAAGAATTTGTTTTTGTACCTAAAAAAGGTAACTGACAAAATTTTCCATTCGTTTTTTATAAGCGTCTGGTAGCTCTACTCAGAAACGACATGTTTGTAGGAAAACGACTATCAAATTTTTCCAGCGACAGCTTTTTAGGTATCAATTTGACTATCACCTTACACAGATCAAATTCGATTATTTTGACTGTCAACAATCAACAATCACCTTAGCCGATTCCACCCCTGGGTTTTCATCAACGCTTCGAGCTACAGCAGCAATATTTCCACAAATTCTTAAGCAAATTCCCATCACTAGGGCAACCAAAAATATGTCCTAAAAAACTAGTATTAAGCGCTTATAATATACCCTTAAAAATCAAATATATGCCCTCAAAATATGCTCAATAAATGTAAAAGATGTTTATAAGAAGCGTTATTTGCTTTAGGAAATTAATTAATAAGAACAATACTAATCAAAAAGAGAAAAATCAAAACTCTTCTTCTTCACTCCAACTTTTTGAAGATAAATAAAACATCCAACAAATTTGTTTAGTCGCAAATAGTTCAACTTCGCACACATATATTATTTAAGAAAGAAAAAAAAAAAAACAAAGTTAACAGAGCAAATTCATTTTTGAATAAAAGAAATTTTTTAATGCCAGCGATCAATTAGAAAATTTATTGCAAATTTTTGTTGCAGTAAATAACTAACATTTCACTCAAATTTTTGAAAAGGAAGCTTTGTCTGTTTGATCGAAAAACACTTTTATGCATGGAAAAGCTCCGTTCAACGTCAACAGAAGTGATCGGAGCGTATTTGAATGCTAAAACTTCAGCAATTGTATAGTCTTCAACTGCTATGGATTTCTCTCCTGGCAAATCCATTGCAATTATTTTTAGTTTTTCAAAGCCAGCATTTTTTTCCATTACATTTTCTATTTTTTTCTTCACTGATTTAGCAGCCTTGCTGTTAATGCTGTAGAATGTCTTCACCGCATCACTTATAATTTGTGTGCTGGAATTAAGCGATAAACCACGTGATTCAAGTTTTGAAATCGATGTCACTATACTCTGTCCAACAAAAATAGTCAGTACACGTCTTATGGGAGAGCTTTTTTCTTGCAAATGGTGCCAGTCAGTGGTTTTATTCCCTTTTTACCTACTGAAAAATAAAATTCAACCACTGACTTACACATAAATTGTTGTTGTAATTACGCTTCGACGAGCGTACATCCCCACAACCTTTACCATGCGCAGCCAAAGCCACACTGACACTGATAAATAATGTGTTCACAAACAACCCTCTTCGTATGTATTGAAAATAAGCAGATTGTTATTAGAGTTACCATTTCCACTTTAATGCAAATCATGGTGGATTTTTCTTTGGATTTTGTTTGGGAGCTTTCAGAATGTGTGCTTTTTTAAAAGCTTTTGAGAACAAATATGCGAATAGTGTTGTCGCTTGCTGTTTTTCGGTAAGTGAAGTTTATTTATTATTCTTCGTAAATTAACCCTTTATTCCCGGAGATGTCAACTTTTTCAAAAATTTGTATAAAAACTTAAAATTTATATAGAATGTGTATAATGAATAATGCATTTAAATAAAAAAAATAATATTTACTAAAAATTAAAAAAAAACCAGTAGGAATATAAAGAAAAAATATAGAGTATTTGGTTTAATTGCAAAACCACTAGGAAGCAAAGGGTTGAGTTTAAGCGAAAATTATTTATAATACATGTTGTACTTATAGATGGTGAAAAATAGTGATTTTGTTCATAAAAAAAATATTCTTTGAAAAAGTTTTTATTTATACGGTGTTTTTATAATCAGTGCCAAAAAAAGAACTGCTTTTATTTTATTATAAAGCTGTGCTGTGTTGTTTATAAATTGTGTATTTGTGAATATTGTGTGATACAGAATCGAAAATTTTCATTATTTTTTCATAATTGAATTTATGTTACTCTTAGTTTTCACAAAGGGGTTTTTGAATTTGGGATTATGTACATAATTTATAAATTTTCTTAAACGGAATTTATTTTTAACTTTCAATTTAAAGTCAAAAGTTGGTATCCCTACTAATATTTATCAGAGCTTTTTCGAAATTTATAATGGGCACTACGGAAACCCTGTAATATTTGCTCTCTCTCACAGCTTAACGAGATTTCACTTCAGTCAGAGTGAGAGGTAAACGTCCTATCTTCTCTGTACTGACTATTTTTGTTGGACAGAGTATAGAAACCCATAGCTTGATGCCAAACAAAATTAATCCGCTTTCAATTCTGTTTTTTTTAAGAAGATCTTTACAAATTTTTACTGATGCAACTTCCTCGTTGTCAAAAGCTTCAAAAATCCGAACAATCTTTTCAAAATGCTTGGCGTAGTAACTCACCGCTTCGAGCCATGTCCCCCATCGCGTTATGATTGGTTGTGGAGGAAGTTCCAGTCCAGGTTCTATGTCTGTAAAAGTTTTCACTGTGGATGGAGCTTTAATTTTTTTCTGATTTTTTGTTTCGTCTTTTTGTTCTTATTAATGCTTTGTTTTTATTGCTTGCCTTTACAAAAAAAAGGAAAAATATGCAATAATATGCCTTTTAAAAGCAAAAATGCAAAAATATGCATTTTCAGTGAAATATGCAAAAATATTCCCTAACAGATGACGTTTAAAAGACGAAGATTTCAATGAAACACATTTCTATCACAGTCTCGCTTTAATAGTGATGCTAACAAAAAATATGTTAGAACATATTTTTGGTTGCCCTACGCCATCACTAACAGCTCAAACTTTTTTACCAGCTTAATTATTGCCACCCGAAAGGTGCTTCAAGACTTACCAAAAGTGCTTCAGAATACCGTTCTATTTTCAGTAATGGTATGGGCTTGTCAAATGTCAAAAATTGACAGCTTCAAAAGTAACAGCTATCGAAATGTTTGGTCTTTTTAAAATGAAATTTGGAAAACCCTTTATAAAAGAAACACGAAAAATACTTATAGACTTATCCCTTTCTACAGCAAAAAAGAACACTAAAAATTTACCAAACTAAACAAAATATTTTACAACTCTGTCACTCTGTCACCATAAAAATTCTATGTGTTCATTATCTTATCAGTAACAAAATTGGGACCAAATTGGATGAGATGTATTTACCTTCTTTTCAATTTCCGACTTTTCATTTCTTATATTTATTTTATGAACAATTACTTTTAAAAAACTTAATTTCGCTATTCGCTAATTGGAACTTTAAATTTAGCTTTCAAGGATAGTTGACTATTTTATGTCTTACATTTTTTTTCAGAAAAAGAAATTTAAACGTCTTCCTTTCGAGATAAAAAGGCGAAATATTTGCAGGTCAAAGTGAATCTTCTTTTTTTTATGTTAGGGTTGAATTGTTGAGAATTTCTGGGAAATAGTTTCGAGGACATAAAACCAATTGGTTTCTATAGTGTCTATATCTAGATATATTTAAGTCATTGAATGGTCACGTTAATTGCTTTAATGACGACGACTAAGACGACGACGTTAAAATACAAAGCAATTTTGTAGCACTTCTGAGAAGAGTATTCTCTCCCACGAATAGAATTGGTTTGAATTGGTTTTTCTTACAATTTATAGAAAAAGGTGTTGGTATTCATGTCCTTTTTTTACTTTAAACTATTTATATGATATTGAAAAAGAAATTTATCAACAAGGTCTTAATTGATGTTAAAAAAGAAACCCAAAAAAAATCATTGCATGTTTAAATATATATTTTAAGATATCTTTGATGTGCGGATAAGAAACGAAACAGAACGAATCAGACTAATTCATTTCAAAACAAGCTTTCAAACACCTCTTTCTATCGGTTTTGATCACTTTTTACTATTGAGTATTATTAATGAAATAAAAGATGGAGAAGAAGTTAGAACTGAAAGAAAAATTAACAGCCTAAAGAAGAACTAAAAGAGTTATTCCCAAGTGCCAATAATTGAATCGGTTTTTGAATTTAAATTTAAAATATAAACTTTTGTTTACAATTTTTTTCTTTAAATTTAAGCAATGTATAATTTTAGCTTGTTGTGATAATAATTCACCTTTCTAAAAATAGGTGGTAAAACTTATTATGGTCTAATCATTTTTATTACTATAGTCATATATCAAGCGAAAAAGGACACATGGGACATGGCATTTATTAGAATGGTTTTTGAGGAATTTATATAATTTGCACTCTAAAACTATTTCCAAATTCCAACATCGAAGTTTTCCTATACTCCTATGATATACATTTTGGTCCCGCTTAACTAGATACAATAAACTACATTCTTACCATAACAAAGTATATCTCCGGTGACATACCTTACCTGCATATATGAAGTATGATATCCAAACATTTTATTGCTAAAATATTCAGAAACGACTTTTGAAATTATACGTAAATGTATACGGTGTATATTTAAGTATATCTAGATACCTGCATAGAACTGGATGATGGAAAAGGAATTCCAAAATATCAAAATATTCGGTTCAATTTTGTCTTTGCGTTGTTTATATAGGACACCCCAACCAACAACAGTTACCGCAGCTAAAACTAATTTGAAAACCATCAAACCCAAACGGCGACCTTAATCAAACACACAAGCATACAGTGAACTAGCAACTAAAAATAGCAACAAACCAGTGTGATGTTGAAAGCTATAGTTCAAAACTGCAATCTACCACTCAACTCAACTTTCAAATTTCGAACTAACATTCATGTGTAATGTAGGTGTATATGAACAAGTCGCGTTTGAATTATTTACTTCCTGAGTCCAGACTGCGCCACGAAATTTTCAATGCTCCATTTTCAAAACTGATGCAGCACAAAACTTTTAGTTCGATTTAACTTTCCAAAATCATTCATGTGATGTGTGGCAGCACATTCAAACAAAATCAACTAAGCACACATCAAGAACGAAGAATACACTTGGACTCGCGGGCATATGACCACAAAAACATTACTATTCCAACCAGGTTTTTTGCCAATGAATCTAACATAAAAGGAATACATAATTTTGGGTAAGGCTGTTGCGATGGTGCATTAGTAGGGCAATGCTTTTTTTAGGGCCTAGAGAATCCCCACGATCAATACTCGGAGCGTGTGGGGTATAGCCGCTTGATGCTTTCTTCTATTAAGGCAATCGAAGCCGTGATGGAGAGACAGTTCCGCTTATACACCACATCCTTAATAGCAGTAGAACTTTGGATGAAAATTTTTGTTTGTATATTCCAAACTTCCTTCAACAAGAAAGAGCCGAATTTCAATCCAAAATACAGGGTGGGTCATGTAGTAGTTTTGTTTAAATTACAGGTTGTTTTGATACTACCATTAAAAAAAGAGGCTGGAATGCGACCCAACTTGATAACTTCCCATCCCGTCTGTCGATTTGTCTTGCTTAAAAGTTTGTAGGTTTCCGTGTTGGGTTAAGAAATTTGTCAGTTGAATTATTCCTACAAATTTTAAAATTACCAATCATATTTTTCATGTAAAGAAATAGTTTAGTTTGAAAATCAAGTTTTGTTAAATAGATTTTTAGTCGAAAACAAATTTGTACCAATTTTAGTAGCATTTCATAAATTTTGAAATTGGATGAATGAAATTAATTTGAAAGATATCAAGAACCGATCATCAATTTTTACCAAATTTGCGAACTATTTTTTGTAAATTTTATTTTTTTTTATGATAAAACGAATCGTTGGATTTTTATAAAAAAATTACTGAATATCGAAAACAATATTTTCTATGAAATAAAAAAAAATTGCAGACACTATTTTAATTTTTGAACAGCTTTTTGATTCGAAAGTAAATTTTTACCAAGTTTTAGTGTTGTTTTTTTTAGGTTTTTATTTTTTGTAGAAAAACTGTCAATTATATTTTTCTCCACATTTTATTAAATGTTTTTAACAATATTTTTTGAAAAGATAAAAGTAGTTTAAAGCCAATATCTCAAAGTTTTGAAAAGATATTTGAGCCTAAGATCAATTTTTACCAACTTTTAATAATTTTTTGTTTAGGTTTTTATTGTTTGTAAGAAAAAATGTCAATTGGATTTTTCTCAAAATTTTTCAGAATGTTGAAAACAATATTTCTTATAAGTGAACATAAGTTGGAAACCATAATCTCAAAGTTTTGAAAAGATATTTGAGTCGAAATTCAATTTTGACCAACTTTTGTTAAATTTTCTTTAATGTTTTTAATTTTTGTAAAAAAACTGTCAATTCGATTTTTCTTAAAATTTTACTGAATGGTGACAACAATATTTTTTGAAAGAAAAAAGTAGTTTAAAGCCAATATCTCAAAGTTTTGAACAGATATTTGAGTCGAAAATCAATTTGTACCTACTTTTATTAATTTTGTTTATGTTTTTAATTGTTTGTTTTTTTTTTAAAACCTTCAATTCGATTTTTCTCAACAATTTTCAGAATGTTGAAAACAATATTTCTTGTAAGATAAAATAAGTTTCAAGCCTTTATCTCAAGCTTTTGAAAAGATATTTGAGTGGAAATTCAATTTTTACCAACTTTGAGTAATTTTTTTTTTTAGGTTTTTATTTTTTATAAAAAAACTGATAATTTGATTTTTTTCAAAATTTTATCAGATGTCGAAAACATTATTCTTCGTTGCATAAAATTGTTTTGGAGATGAAATCATATTTAAGTCGGAAAATTTTCGAGGTGACACATTTTTTTTGTTTCAATTTGTTTGATTTATAAAAAAACCGTTAGTTGGAATTTTTTCCAAAAATATAATTGTTTGCTATCACGGTACAATATATGATATAAAATTTAATTCAAGTCTCAAGCGTCAATTGTTCATGAGATATATAGGGTTAACCAAAATTTTCACCTTTTTTTAAACTGATATGTTAAAAAAACCACCCACGTAATTTTCTTGAGAGCCCTTTCTGCATCTTTCTGCCTTATTATTTGTATAACAACATTTTATGAAGTCGATATCTCTTCTGGTTCTTGAGCTATGGACGACGAAAAAAACGTCGCGAACATACGGACGTACGGACATACGGACGCACAGATATCTTTCTAAAAATCTTTTATTTCCACTCTAGGGACCTTGAAACGTCGAGAAACGTCAAAATTTTCAATTCGAAAAATCGGACCCATTACAATAACTTCCTATGGTAAGTTAAAAATAACATATTCACATAGTATGTGATTTTTCAAAACGAACAGTGAGTTTTTTTTTCAAAATGGTATGAAGGTCTGTGTATACATTTCGTGAGAGTGAGATTGGTATGCAAGTGGACGTCATTAATGATCTTTGTCATTCCATCTCGGATTTTTTGCTTGTCAAAAAACGAATGTTCCCATAGAGATTGATAGTTTGGTGCGTACTGTACATTGGTAGCATCATTTAACCATTTTTTTTTTTTTTTTGAAAATGAGGTTCGGAACAACGTTTCCGTCAACAGTGGGCGTAACAAAGCCATAAGAAGCGCAATCCGTAAGCTACAAGCCGAGTAGTTGGAATAGTGATGATAGTACAAATCACAAACAAAGTATAGATATGTCTTTCATATTTTATTTCAAGATTTTGAACTTGTGATAAGCTTTGGGTTTTTTAAATAATATAGGTATAGTTCTTTTTTTTTAAAGTAACATAAATTTAATGTGTTAAAGCTAGTGAACCGTATTGTATACAGAACGAAATACTTCAATGTGCCAACATAATATATAATTTAAATATTCAATTTTTGCCATAGTCAGAGATATTGAATATAACTTAGATACTATATTACAGAATGTTTGATTTATTTATTTATCCTGCTCAAAAAGTACACATACATTCACATATCTTACCTACATATATACTTAAATGTATACAATGTACAAACACACAACCCCAACATTGGCAGTTATCCAATTAATCCTTCTCGATTTATATTTAACATGACACTCTGTAAACCAAAGCATTGAGGTTAGATAAGTAAATATTTAGACACATCACACGTAAAGATAATATTAAACCGAAATCTTTGTCGCCAAAAAAAATACAAAAAGAAAATAATAAAACATCCACAAAAATGGAAAATAGTTAATCCAAACAAAAATTCGAGGTGGTAGGTTAGGTACGTGCAACTTTGACTATCAGATGAAGATTTATACAAATTTGGAAAACGTTTTTCTTTTACTCTTTCTTTCATTAGAAATTTGAATTTAACATTGTATCTGGGTTAAGTAAAGTTCAAACAAATATTGTTCTGGCAAACGTGTGAATTTTTTCCTTTTTTTTATTTGATATTTTATTAAATTTCAATACCAAACATAGCCCACAAAGGGTGTGCCAAAGATGAATTGAATGTATCGCCATTTGTAGAGTTAAATGTTGGCAACCCTTAGAAAAACAATTTAACAGCTGACTGTTACCATATAGTGAAAAAAAAATAAATAATCAAGTACTTCATTTTAAATTATGAAGAGGGAAAGGACAAAATTCAAAGAGACTGAATATAATGGTGATGTGAAAAGACTTTAGTCGTCGAAAAACAAGTCGCATAAGCTCTGCCTTATGAATGAAGTAAGGCTCAATTCTTAAAAAATAGAAAAAGTTTTTTGACCGTGGGGATTTGGAACTTCGTCTGATATTTTCAATACAGGGCTTATTTTAAAAGTCCTTGGAGCACTAATACAAAAATTCTACCACTATCAAAAAAAAAACAAAGATATTTGAAATATCTTAATAAAATATCACAATAAAAAAGACTTGGACGTTTTCAACCTCATTTTATAAAAACATTTACAAAACTGTAACTTAGCAAAGATCTTAGATCTTAAATCTATAAGTATTGTAAATAATTGTGCATTTTATTAGTGACAAATTAACTTCTCGAATAGTTTTTAAACAAAATACATTTATTTTCAAGACGGCGCATTTCCATTGCAATACAACTCTAAAACTTTGTTTTTTAATAGAAAAATAATTGCAAACTCCAAAAAATAATCAAGTCTACTTAACTTAATTTTAACTACTCCATATAACATGCCTGAGATACACCGATTTAAAAATATTGTAATAACAATACTATTTTTATTATTATATTTTATTATTTAATGCTTACAAATCACTAACAAATTTTGTTAAAACATATTGACCAGTTTTTGAGATATCGAGTATTGAAAAAAGTCGTTTATGTTTATAACATTAAAAAAATCTTATTTTTGATTATCAAATATTATTGAGACAATATGAGGACTTCTTTAGAAAAAAAAATTAAAAACTGTTCAGAAAATTATAAAAATAGTTCTCGAGCAATACAAAAATATATTTTTATACATTGGAAGAAATTGAGAAAATGTCAACCAAAAATTAAGCTGGGATGCAACCCACACTGATATTTTCATATTCCTGCCGATCTGTTGATACTTCTTTAAGTTTTACTTATTACTTATAATCATCATATTCATGCCTTTTTAATTGAATTTTGACACAAATTTTGTTCTGGTTTTCAAAAAAAAATAAAAATTAAATCAAGTACTGGCTTTGTTTTACAGATTGTTAAAAACAGAACTATCGAAAACACACTTTGTAGGGATACAGGCATTTTGTGATGAGAAATTTGGAGATACAGTATTATGAAATACAATGTTTTAATCATACATCATTATGGTACAGAGTAGTTTAAGTTTACAGTGTTTTTTAAATACAGAATTTAAGACCTACAAACAATATCATACAGAATTTTGATCAAAAATATCAAAACCCACTCCCAAATAATAAAGGAATGAAATAAAAACTCTACAATTTTTTTTTTTTTTTTCAAAGTGTTTCATAGAAGAAAGTAGAATACTCCCTACAACATTTACTGGGTTAGCTATTAGAAAATAAAACCTTAAAAATAAAATCGAAATACGTGTTTTTTAATTATTAAAACCCCATCAATTTCACCACAAGTGGTGTCACGGTTAAATTTGGGGGTCATTAAATGACAGGACTCAACAAAAACCGGCATAATACGAACATACGAATATAGCTCTTTTGTTTTGTTTGTTATTGTTTTCATGGTGTATATACAATACACCTCCATTTACCTCAATTATTTCTAGCATAGGTATCAATCAAAACAAAATCAAAAACACAACCACGTGTCGGTCGTCGTCGTGTTGCAATTATAGTTTTATATTACTTTTCTTTTTTAATTCAAACCCTTCAATGGAATTCGTATGCTAATATGGATTTTCCATAAGTTTCTATTTTGGTTTTACAAAACTTTAACCACATTATACAGGTAATCAATCTTGATTAAGGATATCATAGATTCTATTTTAGGCACTCACAATGTAGAACATACTCGTAGGTATTTTTAAATGTTTATAAAACCCAAATTATGAAATCAACCTATGTAAACGAATAACCAAATGAAGGTTCAACCTCTCTCTTCCTTTGCTGATGATGGCATTTTTGTTGATGGTGTTAGCTGGTTTTGGTTTCGATTCGATTAGTGGTGTGTTTTTCAATTGAATAATTGACTTATTACAAGTTATAGCTTTAGTTAATCAATATTTTGCTCTACATTATGTACATACATACATTTATCGGAAATATCAAATAAAGGTAAAATGAAATGATTATACAGTTTATTAAGCTTTCTTCTGTCACAGATATTTTTCCATTTAGTGACATAATACAGTACTTATTTACTAAATTCGAACCGTTAATAAAAAGGACAATGTTACTTCCTCTAACTGTAATAATTCATTTGAAATAATTTGTAACATGCATAATGTACCTATGATATTTCATGTGCCCTTGAAACTGATTTTGTGACAGATTGATGATAAACAATTTATATAAAGGGATCATTGAAATCGATATTATTTATGAACCAAATCAAATACCAGAGGGAAATTATTTTGTCTATGGCATAAATAGTTGAAATATTTCTTCCTCGTTTGATTGGAGTGAAAATTGTGTCAGATTTTTTGGTCAATTATCTGGGTGTTTAGTTAAAAGAACCTAACTTAATATTTATCAAGCCAAATCAATCATGCAAGATAGAATATTAAAAATGCATCTGAAAAAATTATACGTCAAATTTCAAAATGCCAAAAAAGTAATTTTAAATATGGAGAGCTGTAATTTGTAAGCATTATTGAGGAGTGATACAAATTTTAGTGGTTTTAATGATTTTTAATTAACCAAAAACTGTACATGTTACCAAAAAATGTTGAAAATTTAACGGTGTATTTAACCCATATAAATATGATCCACTTATAGATGTAATAATCCAAAAAATAGATGTCATCAAAAACTAACATATGAAATAATGGAGCAAAGTTCTGCAGTATGCGTAACCGCTATTTTACGATTTTTACTTGAAATATGACATTACGATGGTAGAGAAGTAGAAATAAAATGCACGAGTCTGTTAAAAAATATTTTCAATTCTGTCTTCTATTATTCACGAGATATCGAGAACCGAACATCAATTTTTACCAATTTTTTGTAGATTTTAATTTTGTATGAAAAACGGATCGTTAGATTTTTACAAAAAAATTATTAAATATTGAAAACAATATTTTTTATAAAATAAAGTTAGTTTGAAGCCTATATCTTAAATTTTTGAAAAGATAATTGAGTCCTAAATCAATTTTTACCAACTTTTTTTAATTTGTTTTAGGTTTTTAATTTAAAAAAAAAAAACTGTCAATTCGATTTTTCTTAACATTTTACGGAATGTTGAAAACAATATTTCTCATAAGATAAAATTAGTGGAAAGCCAATATCTGAAAGTTTTAAAAAAATATTTAAGTCGAAAATACATTTTTACCAAATTTTGTTATTTTTTTTTCAGGTTTTTATATTTTTTGTAAGAAAACTGTTAATTCGATTTTTTCTCAAAATGTTACTTGATGTTGAAAACAATATATCTTATAAGATAAAATAAGTTGGAAGCCATAATCTCTCAGTTTTGAAAAGATATTTGAGTCGAAATTCAATTTTTACCAACATTGAGTAATGTTTTTTTCGGTTTTTATTTTTTATAAAAAAAACTGTCAATTCGATTTTTCTCAAAATGTTACCACATATTAAAAACGTCATCTTCGTTGCACAAAATTGTTTTAGAAATAAAATCATTTTTTATTCGTAAAGTTTTCGAGGTGACACATTTTTTTCAGTTTTTTTGATTTTGATAAATTCGAATTTCGAAAAAAATTTTAATATTTTTTTTTAAATCAAAAATAAAAACAATGACATTTTTGATCACGAAATATTACTAAGACAGTATAAGAGTTTGTGCAGAAATTATATAAATTATTAAAATCGGTTTGTTAGTTCTTGAGAAAACCTAAAAACAAAATAACGATTCTATGGGTCGTACCCTTCTGGAGCAATACAAAAATATTTGTTTTATATTAAAAGAAGCCAAATTAAGAACAAAAAATTACAATAAAAAAAAAACAATCGTTTTGTTTTTGAGAAAATTCGGATTTTCGATTTTTGACCGAAAAATTTGTCTGGAGACTGTTGTTATTTTAAGTCTTAAGAAAAATGAAAAAAAAACACCTTACGTGAATCAACTCAAAATTAATTTCCAAATTTGAAGTCAATCAACCCCATGCTTTGGGCTGTAGGCACCTGGACAGACAGATAGACAGACGGACGGAATCGGGGGACCCACTTTTTTCGACTTCTGTACCATCGTAATTTCATGTTTGATTAAAATTTCGAGTCCGAAATTTTTTAAGAATGTAAAACTTGCCATGTAGTTCCTATGCCTCGAAAGTTAAAAGTGGTACGGGCGATTTTGTCAGGTTGTCTCCAAATATTTCTCAAGCCAATAACAATAGCGACTTAAATCAAATTTTATATTATACATTGTTAAGTGATAACAAATTTTAAAATAAATTTAAAAAAGATCAACCAATGTGTTTTTGCATAATTCACCTAGAATATTTTGTTAACAAAATTATATAGCTTCCAAATAATTGTGTGCATCAAAGAATAACGTTTTTAACATATGATAACATTTTAAGAAAAGACAAAAAATAAAAACCTTAAATATACTACTAAAAGTTAACAAGCAATTAAAAATAATCACTTGAAATGTATTCTTCTTATGAAAGGATTGTTTATAACATTTGGTAAAAATTTTAGAAAAATCAAAAAGCATCAATCTTACAAAAAAAAAAATAAAATCTACAAAACTGGTACAAACTGTTTTTAGGCACGAATATTTCGAGAATTATTCAAGGAATTGATTTCAAAATTATTAAGTTCTATATAAAATATTGTTTTTAACATAGAGTTATTGTTATTTTTGTAAGAAAATTACTCAAGAAACAAAAAGTTTCAAAAAATACTACTAAAAATTGATAAAAATTGTCTTTTTTTACTAAATAACTCATGAACAAAAACCAGATATTGAAATTAAACTTATTTTATCATTTGCAAAACATTGTTGTTAATTTTTAGTTAATTTTTTAGAAAAATCCAACTGACAATTTTTTTAATAAAAAAAAAAACAAAAATTTACAAAAACAACTAAAACTGATATAACATCGTTTCCGACTCAAGTATTTTGAGAACGAAGAAAGATATTGACTTCAAACTTTTTATCCTAAGCAAAATGTTATAACTTATAACTTTAGTAACATTTTAAGAAATGGTTAGACACTAAAATCGATTTTACATTATTGAGCTTTACAAATTTTTCACCAGCTTCCTTTTGTTGACATAAAATAAAGTTAAAACTTAGAGTTAAAATTACTGCTAATTAAATTATTAAACAACATTCTCATACTACACTATGCTTCTTCAGAGAAAAGTGTTGATCTTTAAGTCCGCCTTCCATAAGAATAATTCTCAGAATATGAAACCCATACATAATTTAAATACTTATAATTATCATCCAAAAAATTTCGATTAATTTCAGTTATTATTAATGAATAAAGTCAAAATGTTTTTCATAAAGTCAAAACGAATATTAACAAATATGATGCCTTACAAACACATATAAGTTTCCCTTGAAATTTTGTAACCATAATTATAAAATTCCTGAAACCAATTAAAAATCTTTTGTTCAATTATTATACTTTAATCTTACAGATGAAATATTAATTTTGTGAAAATTCCATATTCATCAATGCGTGCGTTCGTTCGTCGATATTGGCAAAAACAAAGAAGTAATTAATTCAATCCTGGAATATTTTTATCTTAAACGAATATAAACACTTAAATGACGTTTAAGCTTGACAGCTGTCAAAATTACAGTGCATCACAAATATGTATGCATCAATTCTTGCATTTAATAACTTCACTTCCATTAAAAACCTACCTCCTGGGAACTGTATACCCTACTTTATGCTTTGTAAACCTGGTGCATGACGTGTGATAAGGCATACAATTTCAAAAAAAAAGTCTGACTCAAACGAAATTATTGGGATTATTTTAATCAAAAACAGTTTAATAGCTCCTGTTGCAAATTTTAATCTCACGCAATCCATTTTACATATTAAAATGAAAAGCCTATATAACAACTGCAAGTGCATATCCGTCGATAGAGCACAACAACAAAAATTACCATAACCATTCCATCAGGAAATCATTACATCGTTTCGACACAAAAATACCTCATCCTTATACTTTCTGGTTTATCATACGAATACGACATTTCGTAAAAATTTCATATACATACGAAAGAAAAACATTTGATCGAAATGACACGCAATGGTCGGCAACGATGAGGATGACGAGCAACATTCAAAGAGTCCCTCTTAAAATGAGCACAAATATTGGCATATCATGTGCCTTGATGGGGCTTGACATATAAATTGCTATATCACTTGAAATCTTCAGCTGTTGATTATTATATCCAAAGGGGAGCAAAAAATTGAGTTTGTATAATCTTACATCCGATAGACTCGTACATACACAGGAATGTTATCATTTTTGTCGTTCTTGATGTCGTTGTCGTTCCAATTTAACAAAAATGTACTTGAACTTTCGTCATGATGAAGACATCACCAGAATTGATGGGATCATCATCATGGTCGTCATCGTCATTCTATCGAAATGGGAATGGTGATGAAATTTTTTGTTCTCGTTTAAATTAGTTCAGGATGATGGAGAAGAAAAGCTTGAAGCTCTCTTCAATGCAGAGCGGTATCTTTATTTTCTTTTTGTTTTTGATTTTGGGATTAAGTTTTCTATTTCTAGTAGATAGTAAGATAGAAATGAACAGGAAAGGATATACATAGATTTTTAAGCTACAATTCTCATTTGTCTATATAAATAAACCTGAGATCTTGGTTTCTCCTTGAACCCCTTTTCGCATGAAGTGCTAATTAGTTTTCTACAATAAATCGATTTTGAAAAAGTAGTACTCTTGTTTGCCTGTGGCATCAAAAAAATCACTCTCGCTCCAATTGCACCGATACGGTGCTGGAAGCCATTTATTAAATTGATTTACATCATTTATTTTACAAACTGTATTGAGAGTTTTAAAGTTTAGATATTAGCCGTGTTTTTTTGGTATTCCATTTATAGTACAGTGAGAAATTGCCAAAAAAACAATCCGCAGTAGTCCGGTTTTTATATTTGAAAGTTGATACAATTGAATATTTGCCAGAATAATTAATCAAAAAATTCCAAAAAAAAATAGCGAAATTCAGACCAGGGGTGAAATTGTGTAAGCTGATTTTTGATAGTTCACTATCAAAATCAAGAAAATACGTCTGTGTAATGTGATAGTCGATTTCAAAGTTTTAACCAGACAATTTGGTATAAAATAAAAACTTCAAGAAGGGGGTTTGTTCGTAGACGACTAAATTTACATGTGGTGTTGAAGCGAGCTTGAAGCTCACCTAAATTCTTTATATACCTGAATCGAGTTGAAATGAGCTTGATTCGCCTCGATTCCGGTCAGGGATCGGAGTCAAGTTAAAATTTGTGAAGAAAAACCTGTGTGGAGGAGTTGGTTTTAAATATAATGCGTTATGGTCTGTTTATTTGCATATTTGTGTACAAAAAATATAGTTTTGTTTTAATCAAATTAAAAAAAAAAATTGCACATGGAGTAGGTAGCATATCCTTATATGGTGCTGAACTATTCAGTTTTTCATTGTTTAACTCGAATCAAACTTCATAAGAAACATCGAAACACCATTTGCATTTTAGAAAGTGTTGTCAAACTTAATCATTTTTAAATCTTCTTGTGCGGTGGAAACACCAAAAAGATTTATTTAATCTAAACTGAGATAAACCTTTGATGGAAACATAGCAAAACTTAATTATCTTTTCTATTGTTTTCTCTTGCAAAATAAGCCCAGTTAGTCCATTTTGATTGATTGATTTTTTTTTCCCAATGGAAAACACATGATTCGAAATGCACAACTACTCAACGAACACAGCCATCGAGATACAAATGCAATATCAATCGTACCAACATTGAGAACGAAATTACATAAGACCCATTCGAGACTCGTATTAATGTCAAAAAAAAAAACACATCCTTAGTAAGATTCTACTTTAACTTTTATCGGTAGTATTCATACTCCGGATATTGTTTTTGTTATTCGTGTAAAATCCTACTATACTATTGATAGATTTTCCAAGAAAACACGGCTAATGTTTTTATATTGAAAACCAAACTTTTTTAAAATAAGTTTTTTTTTTACAAACATCTGTCTGTTCTTATACCCACTGAAAAATTAAATAAAAACGAAGCAAGGTAAATTTTGCCTTCGATCTCAGAACTGCTTATGAGCTACAAACCTTCAATTAGGATGCCTTTACTTATTCATATTCACATGTTAATTACATCTGAGCTTTCAGAAAAGAGTTCTGAACAGAGTCCTTACATATGAAGCATGCCCTGAACAACATAATCTGAACAGAACCACATATGATCACTCAGCTCTCACCATTTTTCATTTATCAATTTAATTGTCATTTTCTTCCACAGAAACAAGAAATTAGATTCAAAAAGAAATACAAGTTAGAAGCTCGGAACGTTCAGAGGTTAAAAAAGAAACACAATTTTTTGTTGGACAATAACAAAAAAAAAACGCTCGTTGTTGAAGCTGCATTTGTAAATTTGCTGTAATTTATTCAGTTTGATTTTCTCAAATAACAGTGGACGGATATAGTTACTATACATTGGAGGTCATCTAAGAGTTTATATTAAAATTATAGGTAAACTTGACAATGACATCTTGATAGAAAGTTAGTACCATATCTCCGTCGATTGGAATGAGTCTTTAACAACGTTAGGCAATATTGAAAATTGATTTCCAAAGTGAGTATAGCCCAAACAATAAGTTTTTAGAAGAAAAGTTTTGGCTGGAATAAAGCACCTATGCTGAAGGCAAGTTTTTTCAAAAATTTTGTAGTGGTCAACATGATTCCAATTGGTCGTATAGTTCTGCTGCTGTAGTCGAGAGTGTGTAAATACTTAATTCACGGACATCAACATCGTAACCCATGCGCTACAGCTCAAAACCATCAATTAGGTATTGGAAATTTTGAGTAACAGAATTCAAAGCTTAGCAGATACAGCCTCTTGAATGACGATGTGTTCATTAATGAATAACAATGTTTGCCATAACTAATTAAACCATAATGAATAGAATCAATTTAATGTCTTTCATTGTATTGTATTGTTAAAAATTCAACGAATCGAACGATATCGCTTTCAACGCTTGTTTTTTGACGTACACATCAATTCAAGAATAGGCCAGTTTCCACAAATCCAAATTATTATGTTAAATTCACAATATTTCAACTACGCCAGATTTCTCAGCATTTTCTCAATAGCTTAAAATCCCCTTTTTGGCAGTTACTTTTAGAAGACCTTTTCTTTCTACTTTTCTTACGTAAGTTTCCGCTAGTGTACACGATGTTTTTTTGCTGATAATTTCTAAAAAAAACTTACTTTATTTCTGCAATGAACAGGTCTTCTAGCTCCCTAACACAGGATTGTTTTCATTTCTGCAAAAGAAAAATGTAAAAGAAAGATCTTTTGTAGTAGATACAATCCAAAGCAAAGCATAAAGTTTTGTTCACTTTTGAAATACTTAATTTCAAACTTTCTTATTTTAAAGGCTTCTTTTCCTTGTTCATTATGGATCTCATTCTAACTTTCTTCTAGGAATAAACTAATTACATACATAAGTATTTTGTTCTGTTTTTGATAAGAACAAAAGCTTTTTCAAGTTTTTCTATGAATCTTATTATCTCTATTCTTAAATAATTTTACCGGAAGTTTTTTTATAGAGAAAAAGTAACCCCTTATATTTAATGCACTTAATTTGTATAAAACAGGAAGGTCAATGTTTAGGGATTTCTAAAGAGAAAATAAAAAGTTTAAAAATCATGAACTATAAAAAAAAGATTTTTAAAGTTTTGCATAGAAGCAGTTTCATATCTTTAAATTTGATTTAAACAAATTGTTATCGTCGTTGATATGTAACTTGAAATGTAACTTAAACGTTTTAGACAAAGAAAAATGAGAAAGAGGGAACGCTTTGAAGAAAAAAATGCTAATTAAAATGCACGTAAGGTCACCTAGAAAAGCAGATGATTTATACTTTCCGACTTTTTCGCTACCGAAATAATCATTTTGATCAAGTAAGTAAACAAAAGGAAGTAAACAAAAAAAATATCTAACTTCAAACTCATCTTAATCATCATACGTTATCCTTAAAATCCTTAGTACAGGTTCTCTTTTTTTATTGGTGTTATGTGTGGAAAAGATGTTAAGATAGAGCTACCTATAGCTTATTTATGTTGTCGTTTTGTTGAAAAATCTCATTTCAACACATCAGATCGTTATAAAATTGTGTTAAGGTCCTTTGAGCTTATCGGGATGAAACAAAAATAACTCACAAAATCATATCCGTATCATCGTCATCGTGCTTTGGTAGCCGGATGTTATGTAGTTTCCAACTGATGCTTCTTTCTCTCTCTCAACATATGTATGTACACTTCTTAAAAATATATGTTTATATTTTGTTGACGTTTATCCTTTTTTATCGCACGTTCATCAAAAAGGAAATGAGTGTTGAAACTTGGAAGGCTTAAGATAAAAAGTTCATTTTCAAAATAACAAAACCCATTTCGCACCTGTGATGTATTGTTATTGTTATTATTGTTTTTAATGAGTTATGGACCTTTGAAAGTACAAATGATTCTGAGTTTAATTTAAAATAAAAAGGCCCTTTGTGGGGTAGGTTGATAAACATTCAATGTTCTAGTAAAAATCTCCTTCTCAAAATCTTCGATTTCTTAGATTTAAGATATTTTGTGAAACACCAACAATTTTTAAAATAATATATTATATAAAGGTAATTGAAATTGCTCTCTTAGTGCTATAAGCAAAATGAAGATTATACCATTAAGCTTCAAATTGCGAAACAATATTAATTAAAAGTTCAAATATCTGCCTACAGTGTTCCTGAGGCTTGAGGCAAAACAACAATTTGTATTAATTTATGTGCCAAAAGTTCAAAGTGCTCATCACCACCGCCATCATCATCCAAACAGTATAATTAAAATCTCTCTTCACTTTACTTATCTTATATTAGTTTTATCAGTGATGCCGAAAGTGCTATTTTAGTACTATTGTAGTATTTGCAAGATTTTTATACTCTCAAACTCCTCCCCTAACATTTGTATTCTAGGATCTGTATTTATATAATATAATGCAATAAGCTTTAACGTCATCCTCTAAAATTCCCTTAAATTAAAATGTTAATACACATTTGACAGAAGTTGTCTTTCAAATTGTCTGTCAATAAAATAACATTCTTTTTTGTCTTTGACTTTATGTCTTGGTTTAATATTTTATTATTGTAGTAGTTGCATTAGTTAACAGATTTGTTTTTCTAATGGACTTAAGGTTTAAGAAATCTTCACTAATACTTTTTTAAAATGTCTTCTTTTTTGCAGCTCTACTTTTTGAACAGTCAACTTCATCGGCAACCCTGGTAGTAGCATAAATTCTTAACATATCTTAACTAAGCATTACAATCAGCAGCGTTCGGAACGTGGAAGTCGTGGTGGTTAATTTTAACGTGTAAAGAAGGATAAACGTAATGCAAACGCACCTATTATCCTACACCTTACATATTTAACATTCACCATAATTCACATTGAAATGCACCACCATTCTTCACACACGTGTTCTGGATGCTGTTGCTGGATGCTGCCGTGATATTTTATAAGTATTATGGAGCATGTTGATGGACATTGTTAGAATTGTTGCTCTAGTTAAAGAATTATATAACAATAAAAGAAAATAGAAAAAGGAAAATAATCAATACTATACTTACTATGACGGTCATTATGTAAACACAATCTGAATGTTAAGTGTGTGACCTAGAATTACTCGTATGCTTACACATCAGCTACTAAGGAATTTCTATTTCAGCATACAGATTTCCTGTTTTAAGAAAAATATGTATGTATATGGATGAGGACATCCGTTTTGTATAAGCTTTTGTATATCGGGTGGATAAGATCTTCTAATGACTATACTATGACTGGTATATTATTTATAAAGTAATAAAACGGAAGTATGATTAAAATGCTTTACAAATTGCAACAAAGCTGAATTGAGACAAATTTGTGGAGTAAACTTCCGTCGAATAGAAATTATCCGGATGAAGGAAACGTACATACATTGAAAATAAAAACCTTTTTGTACAAAGTAAGATCCGACCTGTTGAAGCTTTTAGTTAAGAGAAGTTTTTTCTTGTTGCGCTTTTTGTAGATATTCTTTAGTATATCCTCCGTATTTTTTACCCCAGGACAGGACCGTAATGAAAGGTATAGATTATAGTTCCCTATATAAAAAAGCACATTTCTACTAGATATTTCTTCACTAATAATAGTTTTCTTTTTAATGTAAGGCAGGGTCTTCCACAAGGTAGGTGCTGTTGAACTTTGACAACGATAGGAAAAATACATTGGACAAATTTGTTATTCTATTCAATCTGATTTGTAAAATGATCTTGTAAGGATATAGTATTTAATTGAGAAGCCTATCAACAGTGTGGTGCCCCGTGATTAAAATCAAGACTAGGTCTGCCAAAACCTATAATACTTTCAATGTTCCGTGAGTCCATTTGGACGCGTTAGAAGAAAATAGGCTTTTCTTTGAGAGCGTCATCAACATCAACGGGAAGCGCTAAAAGTCAATAATTAACAACTTCTTTTGGCATCCTTTGGATGGTATCGATACCAACACTAAATAATTTCATGAGGATGGCGCATTGTGACAAAAGGATCACGTCAATTCGGGAATTCTGAATCAGCATTTATCAAACAACATGTCAAAATAATCAATAGCGTTTAAGATACGCATCCTTTTGTGAATTTTTTCTTGTAAGGTCTTTAACTGTTTCATACCCCAGTTCCATTAAACTTTGTGTGTGAATAGAAATTTCTGTTCCCGATAGTTAAAAAGAGGCTGCGATGCTATCCACACTGATAACTTCCCATGCCGTCTGCCGATTTGTCTTGCTTAAAAGGTTTGTAGGTTTTCGTGTTTTGTTAAAAAAAATTGTCAGTTGAATTCTTCTAAAAAATTAAAAATTACCAACAATATTTTGCATATAGTTTGATTTCAAAATCTAAAATCGTAAAATCTATTTGTAGTCGTTAACCAATTTTTACCAATTTTAGTAGCATTTGCGTACTATTTTTCGTAGATTTTATTTTTTATGAAAAAACTGACTGTTGGATTTTTATAAAAAAATTACTGAATATCGGAAACAATATTTTCTGTGAGATAAAATAAGTTTGAAGCCAATATTTTTAATTTTTGAAAAGATATTTGAGTTGAAAATCAATTTTTACCAACTTTTAGTAGGTTTTTTAGGTTTTTTTATTTTTTTTTAAGAAACTGTAAATTTGATTTTCTCAAATTTTTATGGAATGCTGAAAACAATATTTTTATTAAATCACATTAATTTGAAGCCTATATCTCAAATTTTTGAAAAGGTATTCAAGTCGAAAATCAATTTTTACGAACTTTTAGTATTGCTTTTTTTTCGGTTTTTATTTTTTTGTAAAAAAAACTGTCAATTCGATTTTTTTCAAAATTTTACTGAATGTTAACAACAATATTTTTTGAAAGATAAAAGTAGTTTAAAGCCAATATCTCAAAGTTTTGAAAAGATATTTGAGGCGAAAATCAATTTTTACCAACTTTTATTAATTTTTTTTTTTTTTGGGTTTTTATTTTTTGTAAAAAAACTGCCAATTCGATTTTTCTCAACATTTTTCAGAATGTTGAAAATAATATTTCTTTTAAGATAAAATAAGTTTGTAGCCTTAATCTCAAGTTTTTTAAAGATATTTCAGTCGAAATTCAATTTTTACCAACTTTGAGTAATGGTTTTTATTTTTTATAAAAAAAACTGCCAATTCGATTTTTCTCAAAATTTTACCAATTGTTAAAAACGTTATTCTTCGTTGCAGAAAATTGTGTTGGAGATAAAATCATTTTTTTTTCGTAAAATTTCAGAGGTGACAAATATTTTTTTTTCAGTTTTTTTGATTTATAAAAAACCGTTAATTGGATTTTTTGCAAATATATTTTTTTGTTGGTATTGCGTTACAATATATAATATAAAATTTAATTCAAGTTTCTAGTGTTATCGTGAGATATTTTGGTTTAACCAACATTTTCACCTTTTTTTCAAATTGCTATGGTAAAAAAACCACCCACTCAATTTTTTGATAGTTCTCTCTGTATCTTACTGCATTATTACATGTTTACCACCATTTATTTGAAGTCGATATTTTTACTGGTTCCTGAGTTATGGTTGACGATAAAAACTTCCCGAACGTATGAACGTACGGACGTACGGACGTACAAATGTACAAACGTACCCAAACATCTCTCTAAAAATCTTTTATTTCGACTCTAGGGGCCTTGAAACGTCTAGAAATGTCAAAATTTACAATAACTTCCTATGGGAAGTTAAAAAAAAAATGTAATAAAAGGACTTAAAGTAAGCTCTTTTGCAATGGATAGCGTATGATTTACATATACAATTTTGTTTTTCAAAGAAGGTCCAGAAAGCGTTTAAGAGAAGATGACTAAGAGGACAACTAACGTACCTCAACTGATAACCTCCACACGATACAGTCAAAGAATTGGTACTCAAAATTGGATGTCCAACTTAACTAACCTTGTTGTAATATTTAAAGGATCAATGATCATATCAATCATATGATGGGTCTCATAAAATTGAAAACTTGATTGGTGCCAAAAATTCTCAATATTTTAACCAGTAGATACTCATCATTTCCGTTCCAAAACCATCGAATTAACCTGTCTTAGAACCAAACGACTTCTGGATATTCGCTAGAGTACCGTTTCAAATCAATAGAATATACATATGTATGTATGTATGTATGTATGTAAACATTTTTGAATTTTTAACCACATTCGCAGTGTTGTCAAATTTTGATGAATTCACCTTTTACAATTCTTTGCCTTCATCTTTTTCACATTAACGTTTAGCTTTCGTGGTTTGCAAATATTATAAGAACGTCAAAACCATTATTTTCACAAACAAATTCATCTGTTTGATTTTCTTATAAAAATACAATTCTCAAAAGCTTATGCTTTGACAGATTCAAAAAAGTCACTATTCTTAAAACCTTTTTAACAGGAAATTCAATGCAAGTGAAAATAAATTATATTACTTAAACTCACATATTTTGAAAATAGAAATGGATTTATCACAGTTACCTATAGGTACGTCAAATAAGAATACTCGACTTATTTTGTATCATATTTGTTCGGAAAATATGTAAATACTTGCTCAACAGGTAGAAATTTCAGGAAACAGAAAATTCCAATAACTGGAAGATTAATCCTAAAAAAAGACTATTGTGAAAAGCTTATACAGAAGCATCTGCAACTAGCTGATGGCAATGCCCACAACTTCTAAAAGGTATATACATTTTTGACTTAACTATAAAAAATGCATTCACGTATTGTCTATACACGATCTCTCATCAGGATAACATTTGCATGAAATCAAATCCTCTATTCTCGAAAATGGAAAATATGTACATATTTTTTAAAAAATGTTGGTCAGTATTGTATTTTTCCACTTCAATTCTTCGTTACTCAGAAAAAGAGAGATGCATTTACATTTTATTTTTTCTTATTTAACCACGTACATCCCATTTGATCCTTAAAGGCATATTATTGGGAAAATCTCAAAGTATGCAGTTGGAAAAAGGTACAAACAAAAATAAGGCCTTAAGGACTTCTTAAGAATTTATTCAAAACCAACGCAAAGTATTTTATTTCGTGGTGGTTGAAGAAAAACTCACTATTTAACAAATGACATTTTTGTGTATGAAAAAAGAAAATGTTTAAAAAATCAATTTGGTTTAAATTTTCCAAGTTCTTCTACAATAGTTCCTCAAATTTACTTTGCATTTAAAAAAGAAAGGGACTTTTTTTCCTGTGTAGTGTAATCGTGGTCGTGAGTCGTCTTCGTTGGTGGTGTCGTTTGTATTTTAATATGAACATTGACAGGACACTGCTCACTTAAACTTCACGTCAAAACGTTTACTTCTATTATGATTATTTCCAGAAAACTTTAATGCGCATTTTTGTCTTCTCCTTCCTCTTCTACATTTTGTTCTCTGACATCTCTGCTATTCAAGACTTAGTCAGACTATGAATGCTATGAAATAAAATCGAGAAAGGATATTTTCCTTTTTGATGCAGTTTTTCCTTTTTATTTTTGGATTTTGTAGATTTTCATTTTAACTTAGAGTTCAAATTCAAAAGGGTATAAAAGGACAAAGAATTTGTGCTTTGCATTAAGATGTACGAGGGCTTTAAATAAATTTGCGACGAAACGCAAATTTTTATTACTCTCAAATATTCGACTTAAATTCTTGAAATCAAAAAGAAATTATTTTTAAAGAGAATTTTTAAAAATATGTTGCTACTTCATTACAAATAATGTAAAGTTCATTTATCTTTTCTACTTCACCACCCCTTCTATTCGACGATATACATAAATAAATTCGTATCCATATGTATAGCGTGTATTTTATAAATCCAAAGGATGTCTTATCCTTGATGAATGAAAGGATATCGTAGTGAAGTTTTGTGTTTGCTTATGCCTCGTTAGCTTAAACTGTCTTAGAAGTATGATAAGGAAGTACAAATTGCTCTTTCCATTTTGTTTATACGTACAACATCCACTTCGTTAACTTGATTTTATTATATAGAAGGAAAACTGTTGCTGATGGAAAAGCTTCCTTATTTTACTTCCTGTTCTACAAGAGCGTTTCATATGTATGTATGTAAGTGTATATAACTTTCACCAAAGGAAATACATATAATAAGTTTAATAAAGCAATTTATTAGTTTTCTTGTTCGTACGAAGCGGTGCAAGGGATGGTACAACAACGGTAGTGGTGGGAGGGTAAACGAAACTATTATATTGGGGGTTTTAATATTGCTTTATTGTGATTTATACTTTTTTATGTTCTTTTTAACGTTTAATTTATTTTTCATGTTGGGTTTTTTATTTGTTTCTTTGCGTTGATTTCGGCCAAAGGGCAATTGGCATGGTTTCAAATAAGATTGTACATTGTAAGCTATTTACTAATATTTACATTTTATGGTTTAAGGAAAATGCTATTTTGTTTCCTTATGAAATTTAATTTTTTGATTGATGGCAAAAATTGCTTGTGCATAATTTGTGTTCTTATTTTATTTAATTTAATTTGTTTTTCGAAAGAATTGAGACATTTTACTATAAATTTATTCGAGGAAAAAGTTACGTTTTTATATTGAGTTAGAAAAAAGAAAAGATTTAAGGTTTTTTTTAGCACATTGTTAAATGCATTTCGAGGTAAAAATATTATAATATTATAAGAGCCAATTTAAACCAGAAGCAATAAAAAGTCACTTAACTAGGTATTCAACGTCATGTTTTATGTTATTCAGGCAATTTGCTTGAAATTGTTACTACTTGTTGTCAGCTTTTATTTTAAAAAAATTTAAAACTACCAACAATATTTTGCATATGGTAAAATAGTTATATTTTAAAGTCTAGTTTTGTTAAACAGATTTTTAGTCAAAAACAAATTTTTACCAATTTTAGTGCATTTCTTAAATTGTTTTTATTTCTTAAATAAACAAATACAAATTGGATGAATGAAATGAATTTAAAGTCAATACCTTCTATTTTTCACGAGATTTCGGGAACCAAACATCATTTTTTACCAAATTTACGTACTATTTTTTGTTGATTTTATTTTTTTATGAAAAAACGGACTGTCGGATTTTTATAAAAAAAATTACTGAATATCGAAAACAATATTTTCTGTGAAATAAAATAAGTTTGAAGCCGATATTTTTAATTTTTGAAAAGATATTTGAGTCGAAAGTAAATTTTTAACAAGTTTTAGTATTGGTTTTTTTTAGGTTTTTATTTTTGTAAAAAAAATTGTCAATTCCATTTTTCTCAAAATTTTACCAAATGTTAAAAACAATATTTCTTATAAGATAAAATTAGTTTGAAGCCAAGATCTCAAAGTTTTGAAAACATATTTACGTCGAAAAACAATTTTTACCAACTTTTGTTAATTTTTGTTTAGGTTTTTATTGTTTGTAAGAAACTGTCAATTCGATTTTTCTCAAAATTTTTCCGAATGTTGAAAACACTATTTCTTATAAGTTCAAATAAGTTGGAAGCCATAATCTCAAATTTTTGAAAAGATATTTGAGTCGAAAATCAATTTTTACCAACTTTCTTTCAAATTGTTTTTCATTGTTTGTAAAAAAACTGTCAATTTGATTTTTCTCGAAATTTTACTGAATGTTGACAACAATATTTTTTAAAAGATAAAAATAGTTTAAAGCCAATATATCAAACTTATTTGAGTCAAAAATCAATTTTTACCAACTTTAATTAATTTTTTGTTTAGGTTCTTATTTTTTGTAAAAAAACCTGTCAATTTGATTTTTCTCAAAATTTTACCAAATGTTTAAAACATTATTTTTTATAAGATAAAATAAGTTGGAAGCCATAATCTTTAATTTTTGAAAAGATATTTGAGTCGAAATTCAATTTTTACCAACTTCGAGTAATGTTTTTTTTAGGTTTTTATTTTTGGTAAAAAAACTGTCAATTCGATTTTTCTCAAAATTTTACAAGATGTTAAAAACGTTATTTTTCGTTGCACAAAATTATTTTGGAGAAACAATCATTTTTTGTTCGTAAAATTTTGGAAGTGACAAATATCTGTTTTCAGTCTTTTTTTGATTTATAAAAAAAACCGTTGATTGGAATTTTTTTCAAAAACATACCTGTTTGGTATTACTTTACAATACATAATATTAAATTTAATTCAAGTCTTTAGCGTTATTGGTTCGTGAGATATTTAGGGTAAGCTAAAATGTTCACCTTTTTTTTAAACTGCTATGGTAAAAAAACCACCCACGCAATTTTCGTGAGAGTCCTTTCTGCTTTATTATCTGTATAACAAAATTTATTTGACGTCAATATCTCTTCTGGTTCTTGAGCTATGGACGACAAAATAGACGTCGCCGAGCGTACGGACGTACGAATTGGCAGTTTTCTTTCAAAAAATTTAAAACCTAAAAAAAATTAACAGAACTTGGTAAAAATTGATTTTTAACTCAAATATCTTTTCAAAAATTTGAGGTTTTGGCTTTAAACTTATTTAACTTTTAAAAAATATTGTTTTCAACTATCAGTAAAGTTTTGAGAAAAATCGAATGGACAGTTTTTTACAAAAAATAAAAACCCAACAAAAAATAATAAAAGTTGGTAAAAATTGTTTTTCGACTCAAATAGTTTTTCACAAATTAAAAATGTTGTCGACATTAAGTAATTTTTTTTATAAAAATCTTACATTCCGTTTTTTCATAAAAAAAATAAAATCTACAAAAAATGGTACGAACATTTGGTAATAATTGATGTTCGGTTATCGATATCTCGTGAACAATAGGAGGTATTGACTTCAAATTCATTTCATTCATCCAATTTGTATTTGTTTATAAAAGAAATAAAAACTTTTAAGAAGTGCTAGTAAAATTGGTAAAAATAGACTAACGACTAAAAATCACGTTCATAGAAAAAGATTTTGAAATCAAACTATTTCATGATATGCAAAATATTGTTGCTAGTTTTTAATTTTTTAAGAATAATTCAACTGACAACTTTTTTTTAACAAAACACGAAGACCTACAAACTTTTAAGCAAAGCAAATCGACAGACGGGATGGGAAGTTATCCGTGTGGATCGCATCCCAGCCTCTATTTTATTCATTTATTTAGTCTCACCTGAGATGATAATTTTCTTAAAGAAATTACCTTTTACAGCCCTATTATTCAACTTTTACAATTCTTACTTAATGGCAAAACTACTTTGATGGACTTTCTATTTTTAAAATTCTTCTCATAATTTGATTGGAATTTGAATCAAAATTATGAAAAACTTAAAAATATTCAAACAGTAAAAATACAAAGAAATTTCAGCTCTTATAATTGGGTTTAAACAAAATTTTAAATTCATTTAATAAAGTAAGTATACGCCATGTTGTACATGTACACATTTAAACATGGCTTATAAATAGAATTTTCATACTCAAAATTCTATGAATAATGTATTATAAAGTACTTCCAAATACATGTTTATAGAATAAACTAAACTCTTTAAATTTATCAGTATCGAAAGTCTTCTTTTTTTCAAGAATCTTTTTCCTTTAAATAAAAATGAAATCCAAATGTTCTATTTTTGTTTCTTTTCTATTATCATTGTGGTCCTTAGCTTCCTTGCGATAACTTCCTCCATCACTGATGTTATTTTCCTTCACTCTTTCTTGGTTTATGATTTTTTTTTTTGTTTGATATAAAGTCGTTGATACATCCTTGTTCAATCTATAACACACATGAGAAAAGTCCTCGATTATATTGCCACCAAAAAATAAAAAAAGAAAATAATAAGTTGGTACTCGTATAAGGACTTTTTATTGATTTTTCTACGTGCAATAACAGTTTTGTTTGTTTTGTATCACCGGAGCAGGAGTATTATCCTACCATCTTGCTTCTTATGGAATTGTTAACCCCTGCCAGTGGCATTTTAGTCACTTCTTAAGAAATAAAATATTATATTCAGGTGTGTACACTTGAGCTATGTTATTTTGTGTTGTAAGGTTGCAAGTGCTATACAAGAGGTAATAAACTGAAAAGATCCTTCACACTTTACCTTGTGTTTATGAGTTTTTTTTTTTTGTATTATTGATGCCATATGTTATATGCATTAGGGTGGTTTTCGTTTTAAAACTATGTCGAGTTTTTGAGGCTCTTAGATGCGTATTCGATTTCAAATAACGAAAGAAAAACTTTTTATAAGTTACAAGTCTACTACGCTATGATATGATTCTTATTGGAATTTACGAGAACTTAAATGTTTTAATTAAATTTTAAACAAATTACGACTATCAGTTTTTCTAAGAAGTTTTTTTTTCAGAATATCAAAATTCTAAATTTTATAAATTCTTTTACTTAAATTCAAAATTGATCCAATTACGAAAATGCTATGTTCATAAAACTAGACAATTGGAATCTTTTGATTTCATAACATTAAGGATCACCCTATTAAACTCATATATATTTACGATTTGATAAAAGATAAAACACGTTTACACTTGACCGATGAGGTTGTTGGATGTTCGAAAAGAAAACAAAAACATTTTTCATTTACAATAAATCATTGATTAACTTGATAGACTTGACGAGAAAAACAAAACAAAAAATAACACTCAAGTTCAATACCTTTTTTCAACATAATAGTATACAGCTTTAGAAACTTTGAACAATAAATTGTTCGTAAAAAAGAAAAATGCAATATAACAGATTTACATGTTTTAATACATAACCCTTACGAACGGTAAAAATGACGAATGTCTTTGGTAATTTAAGAAACACAGTACGTCCTCTTTTGTTATAAATATAAACTTGATTTTATTTCACTTTACTTTAGTCTCAAAACCTTTTTCTATTTATTTTTAGTTCTTAAATAAAGGTTCATCACTCGTTAAGTTTTCTTAGAAATCAATAAACTCGCAATATTTCCCAGGACTCAGTTCTTCTTTCTTAGAATTTATGGTATTTTGTATAGAAATGAAATTATTTGCTTAATTAAATAGAGAAACCCTTTTAAACAAATTTTAAATAAAACATGCAATCAAATAATGAAATAAAGTCAAGCCATCAAGCCATGAGAAAGTCAACTCATATTTTTGTATAAGTCATCTTGACATCCAAAAAAGTTTATCTTGACTTCGATTTTAATTTCATAATATATTTTGACAGTTGAAAGCAAATGCTTTTTAGGGATAGATCAAAAAAGTAGTTTTTGTGAATAGAACCAATATCTTCTTGGCATCTTTTAATATCTTCTAATTCCGACCCACACTGATAACTTCCCATCCCGTCTGTCGATTTGTCTTGCTTAAAAGTTTGTAGGTTTTCGTGTTGTATTAAAAAAGTTGTCAGTTGAATTATTTTAAAAAAATTAAAAACTACCAACAATATTTTGCATTTGGAAAAATAGTTATATTTTAAAATCTAGTTATGTTAACAAGATTTTTAGTCGAAAAACAATTTCTACCAATTTTAGTAGCATTTCTTAAAAGTTTTTATTTCTAAAATAAACAATTACAAATTTGATGAATGAAATTAATTTTGAGCCAATATTTTCTATTATTAAGGAGATATCGAGAACCGAACATCAATTTATACCATTTTTGCGTACTATTTTTTGTAGATTTTTTTATGAAAAAACTGACCGTTAGATTTTTATAAAAAAAATTACTGAATGTTGAAAACAATATTTTTTATAAAATAAAATTAGTTAGCCAATATCTCAAAGTTTTGAAAAGATATTCAAGTCGAAAATCAATTTTTATCAACTTTTGTTAATTTTGTTTTATGTTTTTAATTTTTTGTAAACAAAATGTCAATTCGATTTTTCTCAAAATGCTACTGAATGTTGACAACAATATTTAAACAAAACTAAAATTAGTTTAAAGCCAATGTCTAAAAGTTTTGAAAAGTTATTTGAGTCGAAAATCTATTTTTAACAACTTTTATTCATTTTTTGTTTAAACACTGTCAATTCGATTTTTCTCAAAATTTTACCAAATGTTGAAAACAATAGTGCTTATAAGATAAAATAAGTTAAAGGCCATAATCTCAATTTTTTAAAAGATATTTCAGTTGAAAATCAATTTTTGCCAACTTTGAGTAATGTTTTTTTTAGGTTTTTATTTTTTATAAAAAAAACTGTCAATTTGATTTTTCTCAAAATTTTACCTGATATCAAAAACGTTATTCTTCGTTGCACAAAATTGTTTTTGAGATAAAACCATTTTTCATTCGTAAAAATTTCTAGGTGACAAATTTTTTGTTCAGTTTTTTTGATTTATAAAAAAACCGTTAATTGGATTTTTTTCCAAAAATATACTTGGTTGGTATCACGTTACAATATATAATATACAATTTAATTCAAGTCTCTAGCGTTATTGGTTCGTGAGATATTTAAGGTTAACCAAAATTGTCACCTTTTTTTTAAACTGCTATGGTAAAAAAAACCACCCACGCAAATTTCTCGAGGGCCCTTTCTGCATCTTTCTGTATTATTATCTGTATAACAACATTCATTTGAAATCGATATCTCTACTGGTTGTTGAGCTATGAACGACGAAAAAATATACGAACATACGAACGTATGTACACAGTACACACGCACGCACAGACATCTTCCTAAAAAAAATTTATTTCGACTCTAGGGACTTTGAAACGTCGAGAAATGTCAACATTTTCAATTCGACAAATCGGACCTATTACAATAACTTCCTATGGGAATTTAATAAACATAGCTTGATAGTGTAGTATCCATTCACCGCAACAATTTTACCAGCCTCTTTTCGAATTTTTCCGAAAAACCACAACAAAAATGACAATTTAAGGATAAAGAGGCTTTCCGGTTACCAAATGCAAAAATTCTCTTTATTAATGTAGCGGTGGAGCTGGAGATCAAGAGGCTTCAGCTCTTGCCTTAATTAAATGTTAAACACCAGGTTCACTATTGCAAACCGAAAAGGTACATTAAAACGTAACGTCCTAAAACTGCTTAAGTATAACAAAGTGTGACTCAAAATGTTAAACATGTTTGAAATGAGTTTTAACAATTTCGTGTATCGTTACACTTTTAGTAATGGCTTACTTTTAGCTTGTCAAATGTCAAAAGATGGCAGCTCCAGAAGTAGCAGCTGTCGAAATAGTTGTGTATTCGAAATGAAAATTTTTATAATTAAAACCTCTACTTAAGTTCAGAACATTAATTTATTTAGAGGACATAACCGTAGAAATTTCACCCAGTTCTTTAAATGGGTGTACAGAATAGAGTGCATCCGACCAGTATCTCAATTAATTATTCATTCGGTAATTGCTTTTAATTAAATAAGTGACGAAATGAAATAAATCAGTCGCTTTAAGAGTGCTCGCTGTAATCAGAATCAATGGAAGAAATTATAACAACTTTCTTCAAATAAGAGTTAAGTTTAAGGTTCGTAGGATCAAATAAACCAGTATTTACAAATTTTCCTTCTGAAAAAAAAAAATAATTACATTACCATTGAAAACGTCATTATGACAAGCTCATGAATGAATTTCGCCATGTTGCATCTATGTATGCTTACATATGTTTAAACAAATTAAACAAAATTAACTTTTATTAAGGTTTCAAGAAATCGATCAATTTAAAACAGAAATAAACGATTTCAATCACATCCAGATCAAAAAATAGAATAAAAGTTTTGAAGAATTTTGAATCGAAAGCATTTTAAATGTTAAACTTTAATTATTATTATTTGATTAAATATTTCAGTTAATTTTTCCTTGGTCGAAAATATAATATTGATACAAGTACATACATATGTAGATTTACTTATTCTATCAAATTCAATCCCTAAAAAATGTTTAAAAATATGTACCTGTTGCTTTAATATTACAATAATCTCATTCAAATCCTTTTCAATATATTGTAATGATAATTATTTTACAGGTGCCTTCGTTCACATTCTTCGTTTTTTTTTTAATTTAAAATCAATATAGTAAACGTTTTAAACTTTATATGATAATTATACTCAACCAAAAGTAGGATCTCCTTCTTCCATTACAGTATTAATAATAATTATCACAAGGTTACACCATTAACTTGAATGGGGTATTTTTCACCCATCATAAGTATGCAATTAAACGTGAAATGAATAAATTATCCCCCCTCGTAGGTACTTGTTTTAAGAAAGTATTTAAAAACTTGAAGCACAGCACGAGAAGAACATTTATCGCGAAAACATTATAATAAGATGGCATACCTCTCCTCCTTCTGGTGGTTTCACGAAACGCAACGGCTATAGATGTGTTTTGAAAATTAATTTGTTTTTATTTCTCGGTTTTAAGTTTTCCACTTAACAATTCAATGCAGGACTTACCTTAAAAGAAAAAAAAACGAAAGAAAATTAATTAATGAAAGATTTCAAATTTTCAAAAGAAAAAATTGAAAACAATTAGGAAATAGTCACAAACCAATACATATGAGCGCAGTTATACAAGGGTTGCATTAAGCGCCCTCTATCATTAAATTTTATTAACACAAAGAGTGAGTGAAATGTCATTGAAATTTTGTAATCTTTTGAAAGGTCTACCAATAACGTAATATGTATTTTCCAAGACTCTGGCGCACAAAGCAGGCTTCATTTTTGACTCTTAGCATTTTGTGGCTTAGTGGCTTGTGGCTTATTTAAAAAAAAAAACATGTGACTTAAGATAACCTCACAAGGAAACCTAAATCTATTATCATTTCAATAATGACACTGCTACCGACCTTCAATGTTATAAAGGGTGTCCCAAATTCAAGTGTTTTCTTTTAAAGCAAATTTATTATTACTTCATAAGTTCAAGCAGAAATTATCATTATTTATTAGGGTGGGTCAAAAAGTATTTTAATTTAATTATGGGTTCTAATAGCGAAAATATGTTGCAAATTGGCCCTAATAATACGTGTATAAAATATTTATGCCATCGGTAAAGTATAACTGCCTCCGGATCAGACATAAAGTTTTGAAATAAGGGAATATGGTCAAATTTCTCAAAATGAGTATGCATAGGAGAAGCAAATCATTACTTTTATATATTTATTGAGAATTAAATATTGAGAATATAATATGTTTTTCTAATAATATTCAGTTAGTTTTAGTAAGCATTTATAGTTTTAAAAAGGTCAAATTTACCCTCTTTTTCTTTCTCATCAAATTTCCATCGTTTCAAACACAAATTTTATCAGAACTTTACTTTAACATTCTAATAAGCTTTGCAATTTGAAAACCTCGATTTATATTCCACGGCATACTGCGGCCGCGGCCGTGAATAAGTGGTTATTTAGAATTTAGAATAACATTTGTTTAAAAAAAATTTGAAAAAAGAACCAAATTTTCAAGAAGTTGCTGATGTTATATCCCTAAAAATAGTAAATATATCACCTTAAATTCAAAAAATATTTTGAAATCACACCCTAAAATACCTAAAAAGCGTTTAAAAGATTTCCTCGCTTCAAGCACGACTTTGTTTGATATTTCTTCATGTAAGTGCTCAAATTTTACCAATTGTATTTGTCCTAAGGAAAAGAAAATCCCATCGTGTGAGCAAAATTTTCTAACCGATCAAAGAAAAACTGTAAGAAAAATGATAATTGGAAACACAGACTTGGCAACAACAAAGAAAAATCAAAACGGGAGAGGTTAGAAAAAAATAACTATCAAACCGGTATAGAAGTCGTTCCTGTTAGTGCTTCTTTCGTCAATAACTCTTCATCTTCTGCGTGTGATACGTCCTCGTCCAGTGAAAATTATCCACCAGCAAAAATAAAAAAAAACAGAAAAAGGAATCTTCTGTTTTTATAAGCTTTTCTGCGTTTTCTCAAACTTGCGATCGTTACGGTTTGTCATATAGAGCAGCTGTAGCTATAGCCTCGGTTGTTTTGCAAGAAACCAACATGCCTATTATTGACAAAAATAAGTTGCGAAGACAAAGAAAGTAAGCTTGAAAAAACATCATTAAGAAACAAAAAGTTCACCAAATACCAGCGCTATACTTTGACGGTCGTAAAAACAAAACAATGGTCGACAAGAAAAAAGACGAAACCATTGTTGAGGAACATACTTCGTTAATTAAAGAACCCGATAGCAAATATTTAGGCTATGTCACTCCAGAAGATGGAACAGCTAAGTATATAGAAAGAGCTGTTAAGAGAGCTGTTTTCTGTTAAGAAGAAATTAACGATTATTTCTTCTTAACAGAAAATGTACCTCTGGATCAGTTAATGGGTATAGGATGTGATGGAACCAACGTCAATGTTAGCAAATATGGCGGTGTAGTTAGATTAGTAGAAAAAATATTGAATGAATTCCCATTTCGGCATTTATTTTCATTTCTTGATGGATCTACTTCTGGTCCAAGAACATTTACTGAAGAAATCGGAAAAGCTTTGGAAAATTGTGAAGAGAAAGCTGTTGTCTCTACGTTGCAACATCAGACCCTTGTGAAGAACTAAAGGCTGTTATCGAACCGGTAGTACAACGTATCTAATAGTTACCTCGCCTATCCAGAAAATCTTTTCGAGATCCATATGTTTTAAAATTACTGTTTGTTTCATTTGTGAGACCAGTCCTGGAATATGCTTGTACAGTATGGTCACCTTACTACGCCGTACACGTCACAAGACTCGAAGCCGTTCAGAAAAGATTTTTGCGTTTTTGTCTACGATCCCTTCCGTGGTTTCATGATATTCATACATTACCGCCTTATTCACAAAGACTTTCTCTCATAAATCTTCCTTCTTTGACAAATCATAGGAAGTACTTGCAATTTTGTTTTATTGTTGGAATAATAAACGGACAAATTTCATCACCATCAGTTCTTGGTAGTTTGAACTTTAGTTTTAGTCGTTCAAGTATAAGACTCCAGAAACCATTGAATATTAATTTTAGCAGATCAAACTATGGTGTACATAGTCCCTTAAATCAATTAATTGACATCTATAATAAGTTTTACTCTTGTATTAATTCACCAAATGATAATATAAAAAGTATAAATTGCAAATTATTATTTTTCAACAGTCTAGTTTAAGTTTTTAGATTGTAAGTATATATTAAGAATTGTTAACGTTAGTATTTAACGAATTATAAATAAATAAATGAAAAATAAATCTTTTGTTAGCAATGCTAACAGACTCTCAAAAACACATAAGAGAATTGGCTCTTCGTCGTATTCTGAAAGTTCGAGGTCAAAATACACAAAAGTTGAAAGAGGCTGTTCCAGGTTCCAGTAATAAATATGAATGCTGAAGTTTATTACGACGGATTTTTGTGTAGCATAATAAATCTTGTAAAAAAACGTTTCACTTATATAGCTATCTATAACTTTTGAATTATAATGGATAATTTTCCACCTTGTTTAAGTGGATAGTATATTAAGTTTGTTTTATAATTTTTCCTTCAGTAAAAAAAAAATAAAAAAGTTTTAAGAAATATGAATTTTATACAATTTTTCAGAATTTCAGGGCCAATCCGGAGGCAGAAGGTAATATCTGAATTGTACAAAACTTTCTAAACAAGTTTCTGTAACCATGGGGCATATTTATATTGCTATTAGAAGTTAAAAAAAAAAAACAAAAACAAAAATTCCCATACAAAAGTGGCCCACCCTATTATTTATAGAAAATATCGTCGTTGAAATAGTCAGCCGAGGTGGCTTCTTAGTAGTGCTTTCTGTTACTCCAATTTTCCAAGATGATGATTTCGGGTTGTAGAACACGGATTGCTTGTCTTATATTTGCCTTAAGTGCTGGTATCATTTCCTGATTAGTGGTATAAATAAGTCCTCCACAAAAAAAAATTTAAGATCACAGTTCCAAGGTTTTCAATTAACATTACCAAGCAGACTGATAATACGATGTAGGAATTTCTTGCCCAAACGAATGATTTGGCATGAGCTGTATGGCAGTATGCACCATTGTGCTTAAATCCATGTCAGCTATTTAATCGTTTAGACCGGTAACGTTGTTTGTAGTCGCATTTTCGAAGAAAAATGGTGCAATGATTCCACCACTTCAGAATATGTAACAAAATGAAAATTATAATTTAACCTTATATCACAAATTGAATTTTCATAAAAACAATAGCCGTGTTTTTTTGGTATTCCATATATACAGTATACAGTGAGAAATTGCAAAAAAAACGATCCGCAGTAGTCCGGTTTTTATATTTGAAAGTTGATACAATTGAATATTTGCCAGAATAATTTATCAAAAAATTCCAAAAAAAATAGCGAAATTCAGACCAGGGGTGAAATCGCGTAAGCTGATTTTTGATAGTTGACTATCAAAATCAATAAAATACGTCTGTGTAATGTTATAGTCGATTTCAAAGTTTTAACCAAACAATTTGACATAAAATAAGAACTTCTAGAAGGGGGTTTGTTCGTAGACTACTACATTAACATGTGGTGTTGAAGCGAGCTTGAAGATCGTCTCAATTCTTTATATACCTGAATCGAGTTGAAATGAGCTTGATTCACCTCGATTCCGGTGGGGGATCGGAGTCGAGTCAAAATTTGTGAAGAAAAACCTGTGTGGAGGAGTTGGTTTTACAGATAATACGTTATGGTCTGTTTATTTGCATGTTTGTGTACAAAAAATATAGTTTTGTTTTAATCAAATTAAAAAAAAAATTGCACATGGAGTAGGTAGCATATTCTTATATGGTGCTGAACTATTCAGTTCTCCATTGTTTAACACGAATTCAACTATCTCACTTGCACTTCATAAGAAACATCAAAACACCATTTGCATTTTAGAAAGTGCTGTCAAACTTAATCATTTTTAAATCTTCTTGTGCGGTGGAAACACCAAAAATATTTATTTAATCTAAACTGCGATAAACCTTTGATGGAAACATAGCAAAACTCTATTATCTTTTCTATTGTTTTCTCTTGCAAAATAAGCCCAGTAAGTCCGTTTTGATTGATTTTTTCCCCAATGGAAAACACATGATTCTAAATGAAAAACTACTCAACAAACATCGTACCAACATTTGAGAACGAAATCACATAAGATCCATTCGAGACTCGTATAAATGTCAAAAACCCATCCGTAGTAAGATTCTACTTTAACTTTTATCGGTAGTATTCATACTCCGGATATTGTTTTTGTTATTCGTGGAAAATCCTACTATACTATTGATAGATTTTCAAACAAAACACGGGTAATGAAAACCCCATCGTTAAGATGCAACATTTCTTGAGTAGTAAACTTATTTGAATAACTAAAGTTAATTTTTCTTTAATAAATCATTTCAATGCTTTCCATCAAAGCATTAAATCATAAAACTTAAGGAAAATTTAATGAACTCTATTTCTCACACCCAAATTCAAAATATTTTTTGTTTAGCTTTTTTAAAACAAAAACATAAGAACCCTTTTAGAAAATAAAAACTAACCAATTTAAAATTTTGTGCAATAAAGTTAACAATTATGTATACGTCTTCTATCTCTCTTCTTTTATATTGTGTATTCTCTCTTAATTTTATTTGAAATATACGAATACTCATTTTTAACCTTGAGAAATTTCAACAGAATTTTACACTCCAGGACACTCAAATTAAATTTTGTAAGTTGAATTTTATGCTTCAGTTGGGGATTGGTTGGTTCTTGGTTCTTGGTTCTTTATGATTTCCTTTCTCGGTAAGCGAGAAAATTCTGGACGAAGGCAATGGGAGCTGGAAGGTTGATACATTACACGGTGGATGGGATATTTAATTTTCCTGATGCCACAATTTTCAAAATATATAAGTAAACTTATGTTATTCATTTAAAAAACAGACAAAGATGTACCTTACGTAATGGAGATAAATATTTCTCTGATTTGGAACTTATATTTTTTAGTTTTTGATGCCTTCACACGAAAACGCACCCACGTACATAGATAAATAAATGAAGAAGATATTCAGAATAAATTAGCTTGTCAAGAACATCCTTAAGTTCTAATTATTTGTATAAACAGGTATTTTTTTTTTCAATTTTTGTTAACTTTTCCTTTTAATTTATCAGCATGTGGTACAAATTAATTCAAAAACAATGTGAGCCTTTAATTTTATTTATGACTTTTTTAAGCGGAAGGAAACAAGTTGAGAAAAAGAGGAAACAGAAAAAAAAATAAGGTTTTGTTAAAAAAAAATGTATAGTTGTTATTAATTAGATACTCAAGTCCTACTCAATACGTTACTTTGAGGAAGTTAAGGACTTTGTCTGTCTAAGCTCCGCTATGAACACAGAAAACAACACCAGCGCTGAGATCAAATGAAGAATTACTCTTGCTAATCTTTGCTTCTTTGGGCTAAGAAAGCAATTGAGTAGTAAAGCCCTTTCTCGAGCGACCAAAGTGTCGCTACATAAGGCCCTCATCGTAAATCAGAAGAGTAAAAGTCCAACAATTGAGATGGCTGGATCACGTAGAGCGCATGGAAAACAATGTTCCGGCTCGGAAAGTCTTCGAAATCAAGGCCGCAGATCAGGTGGCGCGCACAAGTGGAGTGCGCAACTGGAGACATTTAGCTAGGGACCAAGCCAGATGCAGATGGAAAAGTTTATTGGGTGAGGCCCTAGTTCACACAGGACTGAAGCGCCAACTTAAGTGAGTAAGTATACTCAAGTCCTATAAAGCTCCTTTAACTCTGAAATTCCACCTTGTCGATTCTATGTCCATTTGAAAGACAAATTCTGTCAAGCTTATCTACTTTATCAAAATTGTCGAGCTTGGTACACCTAACTTCCAAGAGAACAGATCTTTTGGACTAAATTGGATGTTATAATAGACACCAATGATATGTTGTTCCTCAATGCTTTTCTTATAAGAGGTTTCATCTTGAATCTTGATTAGCCCTCTATTTGAGCAGTTGTCCCTTATGAAGCTGTCCTATTTTGGCATTTAACGCATACAAACTATGATATGAAATTTGTACAGTCCCAATTTCTAGAATCACAATCTCTGTTGGCAATAATGGAACTGTTGGACAAATTTTGAGTTGTTGGAACTGGTTAATGACGTGAACAATTGAAACAGTGGGACGAAAACTCTTCGATACTACGTTAAAAAATATAATCTTAGAATTTAGAGATCAAAAATTCAATAAATTATTAAAAACCCTCTGTATTCTCAACTTGTCAGAATCTAGAATACATGATTTGAAGCAACTTAACTTTCTTTCCCAAATTAAAAAACCTAACACGTATTATGACTAAAAATTAATCCTCATTCTCAACTTGTCACGGCTCAGTGCGATTTTTTGGCTGGAAAGCGTTAATATTGGAGCTTACTTGTTCGAAAATGTGTCTGATGAACTATTACGTTGGAAAATTTTGCTACTGAGCTATTATATGCGGTTTTTAATGTGGATGACCCTTATTTTAAACAAGACGATGAGGCATTAAGTGCCAATCAATAGCAATAAGACAATCGTAATTTTACAAGAAAAGTTTCCTGATCCGGTTTTTATCTCGAAGAGAAGATCCCGATGGGCTCAGAGACCTTGTGATTTGACACATTTGGACGTTTTTCTTGGCAGCCACTTGAAAAATAAGGTCCATGGAACACTCCACAGTTGATTCAGGAAATTAAAGATGGAACTCGTACATTTATAGAGGACATACGACCGCAAATGTGGGACATTTCATGAAAAGTATTGGGTGTAGACACGTTAGCTGTAGGGGGGATATCTGTTTAATATCTATTATTTAACATTAATGGCATTTTTTTCTTAACAATAAAATAAACGTTAATAAATGTGTCGGAAACAATTTAAGTTGTTTTGGTATATCAAAATGAAACTTCTTATTGGAAAACCTAATCTAGAACGGCTGGTGCTAAGTTCTACACAACTACTAACAATTTCTAAATTTTGCACGGTCAATTGAAAGGACTGATTATTTCGCTTTTGGTAAAATTTAACTTGATTTACGCGACATATTTATGAAAAATTGGGCACTTAGGATGTTCGTTACTCAAAGAATTCGTGGCAGTCATTTGAACGATGTTATATTCTATACAAAGCGACATGAACTGCACTCCAAATGAATAATAAACGTCGGCAGTAAATTACACGCAATTTTTTTTTTTTTTTAAATTAAACAAAATAGGAAATGTTTAATTAAATACCTTGTACTTAATAAGACCACAAAAGACGAAAAAAGACGAAAAAAGAAAACTTAAAAAGGGATTTCCCTTTTTAAGTTTGTCGTATTAAAAATGATGCCTTTATTAAAAAAAACACGTTTCAATATAAAAGTAAACTGTATCTACTCTTATTATAATAAAAGATTAAAAATACGTATTTAAATTTTACATATTAGGGGTCAATCATGTGTTACATATTTGTAATCAAATTACATTTTAAAAATTAATTTTAATCTACAAAGTATTTATAAATCGAATATTTCTACTCTTTGTTGTTTCTAAATGACATGAAGATGAAGTTGAACGGCTTACATTTAATCGTCTTCTTTATCTCTGTTGTGTCTATAGGCAAATATGTTCTTATTTTACAAAAACAATTTAAAATCAAAAAGAATCCATTGATAGACTTTTATACAAATTTTATAAACTTTGATTTAATAAAATGTTCTTACACAAAGTACTGGAAATAGTTGCAGCGATGTTGTTAAATTAAATTACTTTAAATAACCACAAAAACAAGGTAATTTAATGACGATACAAATGTTCGCCAATATAAAAATAATATCAATTCTGAGTCCACTTTTATTTTAGTATCAAAATATGGCTTATATTCAATATCCATAAAAAAAATTTCAAATAAAAATTCAAATCATTCGAGGAACATTTAAAAATTGTTTATTTTTTTTTGGAAATTTTATAGATATGCTGAAAATGGATAGAATGTTAATGCTTTAAATAAGTATGATTAATATTATTAAAACGTTTATTTCAATCGATTTTATAATTGTTTTGTAGTTTTGTTTATGAAGTTTAGGAAATAAATACATGTATCAACTTTTTAACAAAATATAATACCCAGCCATAAAAGCAAGTACATAAGATCCATTCGTCCAATTAATTCAAAAAGAAATAATTATAAGAAAAAATTGAGTTTATGCAATTTAATCTTACATTTTATTTGATACGAATACATTGAAATTATTTCGATTTTTTTTTTCTTTTCAAAATTCAATAAGTTACTGATAACAAAAATTTATTTAAACTGTAAATTATGAAACGAAGACCTCAGTTTGAAAAATTTCTTTCTATTGGAAAGTTCCTATTATTGTACAAAAATGGATCGTTTTCGTTGTCTTATTTTTTCCATATTAATTTTACTATTTATTGAAAAACCTGAATTTGCCAATGGTAGGGTATTGAATTATTTTTATTAAATCATCAATTCCAATTTAACAATAACATTTGTTTGTGATAGAGTGATATTTATGAATAATTATTACTAATTTATAAAAAAAAAAATTTAGTAATGTCCTTTCGAATTGTGATTTATTTATGTCTCATATTGTGAAAACGGGCCTAGTCTTTAAAAAAATGCACATTCTTTCCATGTTAATTTGAAGGTTCTTAAGTGCGCTTTTTACTTAAAAAAAAAAAAAACAGTGTAAGCATTAGGACAATAAAAAAGGATTTTCAATTTCTTTATATTGAAATTGCTGGGATACACATTCGCGTAGTTTGGCTTAAGAACAGATTTTTATAAATTACAGTGCTACCGAAACTGGACTGATGAGCATTCCTGGAAGTACAAGTAAACTGGTTGAATTGCTTAAAACTATGCAAAAACATAGTACTGAAAGAAGCTCTATCGTTTCTAACGAATATAGTGTAGTGTGAAGAATTTTGCCATCCCTGTTTTTTTTAGTACATAATTTCACCGCAGTTAAGTAGATTTGTTTTCAATTCAGCGTTACCATTTTTAACATTCAGTAGATTCGTCTCCTAAATTCTTCGAAATTTTTTTAAGAAAATTGTTCTGTTCTCTTTAAAATGATTTTAAATTTTTGAGGTACACTGCCTCTTTCACTCAGCAATGCTGTGCGCACATTTTTACATTCTGTTCTGATTTAAGCATAACATCTCTCAAAACTAAAATCTTAGCTTTTTTCGATACAAGTACTTAAAATCAAACAAATTTAAAATGGTACGTGTGGCTGGCTTTGGAATTATAATTTGAATTTGAAGTAAATTCCTTGCAAAGGCGGTAACACTGGATTTTAATAATAATATGTAGGTATTTTCTTTATAATTCCTCAAAATTCAACTAAACTAATTTTGATTTAACTAAAAATAAGTTTCATCATAATCCCCTCAAAGCAAGTGCAAAAAACTTGCATGATAGATTTTTTTTCCTAAATTATAAACTTGGTAATAATACTATCAGACATTTCAAATATATGGACCATATAGCGATTTTTTGAAACTCTACAAAAAATATCACTGTAATAGCTAAGAAAACAACAAATCTTCCTTAAGTCTCGAACTTTTAAAAATGCGGACGTACAGAAAAATAAATCCATTTTTCAACCGCACATTAAGAATGTAGGTTGTTTTACCCAACTCTATTTTCCCTATTCTAGTTATTTTAATATTCAAAACTAATGTGCACCTTATTTTTCTAACTCTCGGACTGTTTTTGAACATGTTTAGGGTAGTAATAATCACCAACTTTAGAGTTCGAATAATACAAAAAAAAACATATACTGAATTGAATAGCTCAAAAATATTCACAGTTGAGCTTTGTGTTTTAAAAATACTCTTAAGCGGTGTAAACATGCGGAATATTATTTCCTATCACAATACCTTACATCTTCATGTTCTGAAGCTAAATAAACGATAATTTGACTGCAAGTTACCTACTCACTAATCTTTTTTGAAGTCAATTCAATAACAAGTAAACCAATTGAACGATTGGAATGGCTGGTTAAAAAATTAATAAGTGTAAGCAACTTTTTGTCGATGTAGCTCATGTATAACGTAATTTAAAAAATTAAATAGGTAAATATTATGAACCCCATTCAAGGCGGATTATTTACTCGTGTAACCTTACGATGAGTACAAAACGAAAATAAATGTAATTAATTAGGACAATTTTTAATTAGAAAATTTTTAATTCAAAAACTCAATGCATTTTATAATATTAATCTATGCAATATTACCTTATTCATAGTTAATAAAGTTTTTACTCGTAGAATATTAACTGACACATGTCAATTATAAAATAAGTAAAAGTGACATCCTTATAAATGATTAGCACATGTCAATCATTACAAAAATTCAAATAATTTAAGTGAATTTTAATTACAGGCCTAAAATTTTATTTTGTAGTTTAAATTACTTTACTAAAATAATTTAATATCAAAGAAATTTCCAAATAAACATCAACTGAACGCACATTAAACAGTTCATAGGCAAACGTAATTCAAATCTCAATTTAATTTAAAAATTTTAAAGTGTCATAATGGTGGAAGTTTTGTGATTTAAAATTAATTAAAAAAAACTTACATATAATGATAACAAGTTTTTAAATATTAAACAATTCACTTGCTTTTTCAAATTTGGAATCATTTGCTTATTACTAAAATGAAGTTACTTAAAAACTGACATCTGAACAGGTCTAAACCGTCCAAAACTCAAAAATTCGGTTCGGTAGAAATTTGTATTTTAGCAAAGTCTGTTTTGAACTTAGTAACTCACGAAAACGCTTTTATATTTTCTTAAATTATTATGTGTCAATTACTGAAGTATCTCACTAAGTAGACGTAATATTAACGCCAATATTTTTATTCAGAAACTGCTGATATGGCAACTTGTATGGTCGAATTGTTTGACAGAAAGCATACTCCTCTGGCAATGATGCTGGAGAATTTGTTTACATTTATTCTTCAATTGTGTGTGCACAATACGATTAGCCCTATCGTATCAAAAGACACAAAACTTTTGAGATTGATGATATAATGCCCAGGTCAATTTGTTATCGACAGCCAGATGTTACTTATGTGGTCAAAGACATAAATTTAGTTGTTTATTGCTATTCTCTTTGAAGTCCACAATTGATGTTAAAAGAAAGTTTCTGTCATGGGGTTGGTTAAATTTAAATTAGTTATACATGAGCAAAGCTAAAACAAAAGATCATCTGTCATTAAACTATTTTCTCTTTCAAAATTCGCCTTATTTTGTTTCAAGACTAATAGAAGTTTTATTTTGTAAATATATTTTTTCAGGAGACACATCTTACCGGTGGATATCTTTAGAGGCAGGTGAAAAATTGCCCACAAATAGTGTTTTCGTTTACAAATCTTCAACCCGATACATTGGAAGAGCTAGACATTTTGATGAAATTCTGCCAGCTGAAATCTATGCAAATGGTTCGGCTGTCATTTCATCGTGCTATAAAATAAAACCCAAAGAAAAATATGAGGTTCTTACATTGCCCGAAAAATGTATTTGGAAATCTTTTTCCGAAATACAGAATTTAGATGACACTGCAGTACGTATTGGTACAGCTTGGAATGGTGAACCCACCTACATTGGAGCTTCTTCTTATTATTCTGATTATTTTGATCTTGATATAATTTATTTAACTAAAAATCAATTACATACATGGGTTGATAAAAGTAATTACTATTATAATAATGAAAGGGTCTATCTGAGCTGTCCCCATAAGAACAAATGGATTGATACTGCTGCAGTGAAATTACCAAACAATACAATATCTGGTGGCAAGTCGGAAGACGGCCATGACATTTATGTAGCTCAATTGAAACGTGGTTGTGATATTGTTGGCGGACAGGCCATACCAGAAATGGGTACTGCAACTGCATTTTTATACGATGGCAGGGCTATTGAGGCTTCTTATTGTCAGGTATTAATTGGTGAACCAGACGAATATATTTGGATAACAGCTAGTGATGGAGAAATTCCTGATTATGCTGTTGTTAATGGAAAACATGGAAATGAAGTTGCATATGTGGCACGATTTAATAAGACTTTAGGACATTTGACACATAGTGAGGCGCTGGAAGAACAATTTGATTATGAAATATTGGTAGCAAAACCATAAGTACCAGTATATAATAAAATTACATATCTCTTTCTTTTTATACAATAAATACTTTTCAATAATATTTTGTGTCTAAATTCTGTGTTTTAGTAATGTACACTACATTGAAATTGTTAAGTCTGTTATGCTCTATGTCAAGATCGCATATCAAAGTAACTTCTCTTGAACAAAATGTAAAAACCTGCACCGGAGATGATATTAATCAAATGTGTTTCTCATTAACAGCATTATAAGTTTTAAGATGAGACTTCGTGTCCATTAAAACAACAGCAACAACTTGGAAGACCTTACTTTCGGGTAAGTAACTTTGCAACAATAAAAAAAATAAGGAAACGCATTCAATGTAAATATTTCATTCAACAATCAAGAGCGAAATTGTCAATTAAAAGTGAAGGGCATGACTTTGTTGAAAGTGAAAGACAATTTGAAACCATCAAGTCAAAAAAATTTATAATTTTATATGTATGGTACCTAAATTTGTATTTAATTTTATTCTGAAATAAGATTTGACATAACTACGATTAAAGCAGAAATTTTGGACATCAAAATGTTGACTTTAATACACATTCCTGACGTTTCTCAGTTTCTGATCAATCGATCATGAGAGAGTTACTTGACAGAAAACAGGTTTTCTTTGACGGAGTTCATTCGCCTCTACTGGGTCCCTTATTAAATGGGCTGCGAAAAATATGTAATCAATATTTAAAGTTAAAGTTAAAGAAGTTTTTTCTCTTGATATTCTAAACAGTTAAGAAATTTTGGATTTTGCATGGTTAATTTTTGAAAAAAAGAGGCAACCCACACTGACAAACTTCCGATATCTGTCGATTTCCTCTTACTTAAAAGTTAACAAAATATTCATAACAACTTTTTGTTTGACATAAATAATTTGAAGTCAATATCTTTCTTTACTTGAGTCAAAAACCATTTCTTATGAGTTTTTGGTTGCTTATAAGTTTTGTTAAAAATGTTGTAAGTTGAATTTTTCTAAAAAAATAACTAAAAATTACCAACAATATTTTGCATATGGTGAAATAGTTTGATTTCAAAATCTATTTTTGTTAACGAGATTTTTATTCGAAACCAATTTTTAGCTCAATTTGAGTAGCATTTTTTGAAAATTTGTATTTATTATATAAACAAATACAAATTGGAATTTTCTAAGAACAATTTCTTAAGTTAACAACAAAATATAGCAAAGAATGAATGTAGATTTTAATCTTTATGAAAAAACTGACTGTTGAATTTTTATAAAAAGTTTACTGAATGTCAAAGACAATATTTTTAATAAGATGAAAATAGTTTAAAGTCAATGGCGCAAAATTTTAAACAACCTATTATTAAGGCCTTAGCACGATACTAGTTAACAATTTACTAAATACATAGTAATCTACTAACTTTTCACTAATTTTAAACACTTTTTATTGTTTTGCTAACTAGTATCATGCTAAACCCATTTTATTAAAAAAAAGACCATGAACACATCTAAATAATGACAGATTGTGGAGCAAACATCGGTGCCCATCGATCACCGAAATCAAGCATCAGTGAGCGCAGTTAGTAGTCAGATGGGGGACCGACTCGAAACCTACCGCGTGCTGTTGTCATGTGTTCTTTCTAACTGTTCGTTCTTCTTTCTCCTCTGTCCTTCTGTCTTGTATTAATGTCTTGTGTTGTTATCGACTTATATAGTCTTGTCGCTCAAGGTGCTGTGTTCTCTACTCTGTACATTTATGTGCCGAGTAGTGTGAAATGTAATGTAATGTAAAAAAAAAACATATGTACCTTATTATTTTTTTATTTATTTTATTTATTTTTATTTTATCAAAAATATACCTGGAGTAAAATTCACCATCGTCCAGCTCTTCAAGAGGATTTGCTCGAGTTTTAAAACTTTTAACTTTCCTACACAACACTGAATCCTCAAACATTTTAAAATCTTCTTCCTCCGAAAACATTTTAAATTAATTTACTTTTTATGATATCTATAAATAAATTTTATTTCACAATTTATCAATTTTAAAACACTTTGTCACATTTGAGAAAAATGACATATGTCATACAGATTTAGTACGATACTAAAAAGATAAAGTAGCCATTTGGTGATTTTAACTTTAGTAAAATGTTAAGAAGATAGTACGATACTAAACTCGTTTAAAATTATCAAAATCCTTTTTTTAACCTAGTATCATACTAAAAATGATTTAACATCGTACTAAATCGTCTAAAATTTTGCGCCAATATTTTTAATTTTTGAAAGTATATTTGAGTCAAAAATCAGTTTTTACCTAGTTGTAGGAACGTTTTTTATGTTTTGTAAAAAAACTATCAATTTGATTTTCCTCAATTCTGTTACCAGATGTCAAAAACGTTATTCTTCGTTGCATAAAATTATTTTGGATATAAAATATTTTTTTCTTCGTAAGATACTATTTTTATGTTCAGTTTGATTTATAAAAAAACTGTTAATTGAATTTTTCAAAATTATATCGGATTAGTATCACGTCACAATATACAATATAAAATTTAATTCAAGTCGTTAGCGTTATTGGTTCGTAAGATATTTTGGGTCAACCAAAAACTAAATTGCTATGGTAAAAAAAACACGCACTCAATTGTTTGAGAGTTCTTTCTGCATCTTTCTGCATTATTATCTGTACAACAAAATTTATTTGAAGGCGATACCTCTACTGGTTCTTCAGATATAGACGATGAAAAAAGCTTCCCGAACGTACGGACGTACAAACGTACGTACAGACGCACGTACAGACATTTCTCTAAAAATCTTTTATTTAGATTCTAGGGACCTTTAAACGTCGCGTGCGTCGTCGAGAAATGTCAAAATGTTCAATTTGGAAAATCGGACCGATTACAATAACTTCCTTTTTGGAGTTAAAAAATATTAATTATGTTTTTTTGAAAATTTTTAACTTATTAGGTATAAGAAACAAGTTTGAAGTCAATACAATTTTTTGTTTTCAAAATATTCGAGTCTAAAGCGGTCCCTAGACAAATATTGCACAATTTCATAGGCACCCCAGACGATTCAATATTTTATACAATAATTTAGTTGAAAGCTGAAACTTGTGTCGTGTAGACAACACGCTGAGTGATGCCTTCATTATGGATGCTGCTTTGCAACGGGAATGGTTTCTCCAAGTTTCTAAAGAAACTGCATAGTGTCATCGCGTCAAAATAAACACCACTTTTTTCAGAATCCGAATTTTGTTTAAATAGAAAATTCGAATCTTCTCAAAAACAAACCGATAGATTTTTAAAATTTTTGTTTGCGTTCTCATTCATAACTCGATGAGCTCAAGCTAGACACTGCAAATAGCCAATCAAAAATCTGCTTTGCCAGCATCAATAACTCGATGCCTTTTGGCTCGTCATCAGTGTTCCCATAACGCCATTATTAATGCTAGATCTAGCATTATAGAGAAGAGAAAAGCATTATGAAATTTTAAAATAATGCTAAATGCTTTCCTGGCATTATTGGCGCAAAATTTTAAACAACCTATTATTAAGGCCTTAGCACGATACTAGTTAACAATTTACTAAATACATAGTAATCTACTAACTTTTCACTAATTTTAAACACTTTTTATTGTTTTGCTAACTAGTATCATGCTAAACCCATTTTATTAAAAAAAAAACCATGAACACATCTAAATAATGACAGATTGTGGAGCAAACATCGGTTCCCATCGATCACCGAAATCAAGCATCAGTGAGCGCAGTTAGTAGTCAGATGGGGGACCGACTCGAAACCTACCGCGTGCTGTTGTCATGTGTTCTTTCTAACTGTTCGTTTTTCTTTCTCCTCTGTCCTTCTGTCTTGTATTAATGTCTTGTGTTGTTATCGACTTACATATATAGTCTTGTCGCTCAAGGTGCTGTGTTCTCTACTCTGTACATTTATGTGCCGAGTAGTGTGAAATGTAATGTAATGTACAAAAAAAAACATATGTACCTTATTATTTTTTTATTTATTTTATTTATTTTTATTTTATCAAAAATATACCTGGAGTAAAATTCACCATCGTCCAGCTCTTCAAGAGGATTTGCTCGAGTTTTAAAACTTTTAACTTTCCTACACAACACTGAATCCTCAAACATTTTAAAATCTTCTTCCTCCGAAAACATTTTAAATTAATTTACTTTTTATGATATCTATAAATAAATTTTATTTCACAATTTATCAATTTTAAAACACTTTGTCACATTTGAGAAAAATGACATATGTCATACAGATTTAGTACGATACTAAAAAGATAAAGTAGCCATTTGGTGATTTTAACTTTAATAAAATGTTAAGAAGATAGTACGATACTAAACTCGTTTAAAATTATCAAAATCCTTTTTTTAACCTAGTATCATACTAAAAATGATTTAACATCGTACTAAATCGTTTAAAATTTTGCGCCATTGTTTTTAAGTTTTGCATTCTTGAATGCCAAAATTGATTTCAAAAGATTGATTTGATTATATCATATTTGGAAAAAAATAAAAATCATAAATCATAAAAACTATAAATAAGAATGTGATAAGTCTGAATGATTTAAAATTAAATAATTAACTATAAAACATGTTCCTATACTTAAAAACATTGTTCTGTTAATACCTATTTTTTTTTTTGTTTTTTTTTTTTTTTTTTTTTTGGTATATACCTATGTTTGTTAGGTATTTGTATGTGAAAATGAATATTATTTTGCATTTTTTAAGATGTTTGTTTTTTAATCATCGATATGGACGTTTTATATGGATTTTAAAATCTAGCATTTTGTTTTTCGAGCTCCCATACGATCTAGCATTATAAAATTGGAAATCTAGCATTATGAAATTTGAGATTATGGCAACACTGCTCGTCATGCAGTAGTCTACCTTACCTATACATGAAATCTATTAAATTGACATTTTGGTATCCCCCCCTTAAGTACTTGCAGTATTATAGGCTTTGTTCCTATAATATACGTGTTTGTATGTGTGCGTATTCTGTATTTGTTCGGATGAATTCAGTATCTGTACTTTTATGAACTGTATCATGTATCTACGAACTGAATAAATCTATACATTGATAAATATCTTCGTCTGTACTGTTTATCTGTACCGGTTGTGATTTTTGTATTTCTTTTTATTATTGTGACCCCCGATCATAATAATAACACTTGGTTCCAACAACAAATTTAATCTGTGCACGCATGTTTATATCTATACTGTTTTGTTTTCAGCCTTGGCAAGGGCAACTCATTGCAGACTATGAACGAACAAAACTCTATACTCTTTTCTGTACGACCTGACTGCGCTTGGTATTGCTTTTAGTCTCGTGGTTTATTTGTTCATATTCATTTTAGGAAACATAAGGGTAACCTTATTGGATTTACTTCCCCCATGCTACACTTTGTATTTAATTGCATTTCTGGTCTATACTTAACTCTATATGTTTTATGTTAATACATTTCTGTACTACTTGTAATTTTTGCTGGCACTGTATCGAACGCTATTTAAGATCTAATTTTTATTTGTAAAAATACTAATATATTGTAAATATATGAGTCTTATATACCCTAGAACTTATCGGTTAGGACGGTCGCCTTTGAGCAACCGTGAGTTAGTTCAATTTGTACAGTATTCTATATCGGTCATGGTTTGTGAGCTCCTTCTGAGCGAAAGTACAGTAGTACAGTTCAGTGATTCCTTAAGAACCAACTAGTATTAATTTAACGCACTTAAAGAAATAGTGCAGTAAAATGTTCCTATAGTCGGGTTTTCATAGTTTTCCCGACTTTAAATAACATTCCTATAGTTTACAGTCCAATAAATACAATGTGGTTCCTCAATGCTTGTCTAATAAGAGGTTTCATCTTGAATAGCCTGCTATTTGGGCAGCTGTCCCTTATGAAGCTGTCATATTTTGGCATTTAACAAGTAACAACTATGATGTGAAATTTGTACAGTCCCAATTCCTGGTGGATAAAATTTGAGTTGTTGGAACTGGTTAAAGATGTGAACAATTGAAACCGTGGGATGAAAACCCTTCGATACAACGTTAATAAACATAATCTTAGAATTTAGAGATCAGAAATTCCAAGAATGATTATTAAAAAACCGCTCCATTCTCAACTTGTCAGAATCCAGAATACATGCTTTTTATCAACTTCAGTTTCTAGAAATTAATCCTCATTCTCAACTTTTCACGGCTCAATGTGATTTTTTGGCTGGAAAGCTTTAATATGGGAGTTTACTTATTCGAAAATGTGCCCGATGAACTATTACGTTAAAAACAAATTCTCCTACTGCGATTTTTAATGTGGATGACTCTTATTCTAAACAAGACGATGAGGCATTACTAATGCCAATCAATAGCAATAAGAAAGTCGTAGTTTTGCAAGAAAAGTTTCCTGATCCGGTTTTTATCTCGAAGAGAAGATTCCGATGTGCTCAGAAGCCTTGCGATTTGACACATTTAAACGTTTTTCTTGGCAGCCACTTGAAAAATAAGGTCCATGGAATACTCCACAGTCGATTCAAGAACTTAAAGATTGAATTCGTGAATTTATCAAGGACATACGACCTCAAATGTGGGAAATATCATGAAAATTATTGTTTGTAGAAACGTTAGTTTTAGGAGGGGATATCTGTTTAATATCTAGATATTATTCAATATTAATGGCATTTTTTTCTTAACAATAAAATAAACGTTAATAAACGTGTCGGAAATAATTAAAGTTGTTTTGGTATATCAAAATGAAACTTCTTATTGGAAAACCTAATCTAGAACGGTTGGTCCTAAGTTCTACACAACTACTAACAATTTCTAAATTTTGCACGATCGATTGAAAGGACTGATTATTTCGCTTTTGGTAAAATTTAACTTGATTTACGCGACATATTTATGAAAAATTGGGCATTTTGGATGTACTTTACGCAAAGAATCCGTTGCAGTCATTTGAACGATGTTATATTCTATACTAAGCGACAAGAATTGCACTCCAAATGAATAATAAACGTCGGCAGTAAATTATACGCAATTTATTTTTTTTTTTAAATTAAACAATATAGGAAATGTTTAATTAAATAACTTGTACTTAATAAGATCACAAAAGACGAAAAAAGAAAATGACTAAGTCAGAATGCTTGGTGCTTTCGTAGGGAATTTCCCTTTTTAAGTTTGTCGTATTAAAAATGATGCCTTTATTAAAAAAAAAAAACACACGTTTCAATATAAACTGTATCTACTCGTTTTATGAGAAAGATTAAAAATACGTATTTAAATTTTACATATTAGGGGTCAATCATGTGTTACATATTGATATTTGTAATCAAATTACATTTTAAAAATTAATTTTAATCTACAAAGTATTTATAAATCAAATATCTACTCTTTGTTGTTTTTAAATGACATGAAGATGGCGTTGAACGGCTTAATTAAATCGCTTCTTTACCTCTGTTGCGAGTAGGCAAATATGTTCTTATTTTACAAAAACAATTTAAAATTAAAAAGAACCCTTTGATAGACTTTAATACAAATTTTATTAACTTTGATTGATCAAATGTTCTTACACAAAGTACTGGGAATAGTTGCAGTTTGCAGTGATTTTGTGCATTCATATACACTTTAAATTGAATTATACATTAAATAACCACAAAAACCGAAGGTATAAAAATAATATAAAATAATACCAATTCTTAGTCCACTTTTATTTTAGTACCAAAATACGGCTTATATTTTTCAAATAAAATTAAAATCATTCGAGGACTTTTTAAAAATTGTTTATTTTTCTTCGAAAATACTATAGATATGCTAAACATGGATAGAATGTTAATGCTTTAAAAAAGTATGCTTAACAAATTTAAAACGCTTATTTCATTCCATTTTATAGGATTGTATTGTAGTTTTTTTTATGAAGTTTAAGAAATAAATAAATGTACCAACTTTTTAACAAAACATAATACCCAACTATGCCATGAGAGCAAGTACATAAGATCCATTCGTACAATTAATTCAAAAAGAATCTTACATTTTTTTTTGATACGAGTATAAATTGAAATTATTTCGATTTTTTTTTTCTTTTTAAAATTAAGTCACTAAACTGAACAAACATTTATTTAAACTGTAAATTCTGAAACGAAGACTTCAGTTTGAAAAATTTCTTTCTATTGGAAAGTTCCTATTGTTGTACAAAAATGGATCGTTTTTGTTGTCTTATTTTTTCTATATTAATTTTACTATTTATTGAAAAACCTGAATTCGCCAATGGTAAAGTCAGAAGAATTATTTTTATTAAATCATCAATGCCAATTTGACAACAAAATTTGTTTGTGATCGAGTGATATTTATGAATAGTTATTTTATTACTAATTTATTAAAAAACATCGTATGTCCTTTTGAATTGTGATTAATTTATGTCCCATGTTGTGAAAGCGGACCTAGTCTTTAGGAAAATATATCTTCTTTCTTTCTTTGTTTAAAGGGTCTAGAGTGCCCTTTCTAATCCAAAAAAACAGTGTGAACATAAGGACAATAGAAAGGAGGCGTCGTTGCACATTAGTTTAAAAATTTCTATATATTGAAATTGCAGAGGCAAACATTCGCGTAGTTTGGCTAAAGAACAGATTTTTACAAATTACAGTGCTACCGAAACTGGGTATACCGATGAGCATTCCTTGAAGTGTAGTACCCATATGGCGTGATGATTATTGCGTTGGACTGTCTTGGGTTCAATCCCTGCCTATGTTATCTAAATTTTTGTTTTCACTGGTACTGCCTCTTGCGAGGAATTGACAAAAATTCTTTAAGAGTAATTCTTGTCATGAAAAGTGCTTTCTCAAATTAGCCATTCGGATTCGGCTTGAAACCTGGAAGTGCAAGTACATATAACGGTTGAATTGCTTAAAGTTATGCAAAGACATAGTATTCATAAAAGTTCTTACGTTTCTAACAATTACTGTGAAATTATGTTAAGAGGCCAATTCTCACTTAAATAAATTTTTTGAGAAGAAACTTGCTATCCCTGTTTTTTTAGTACATAATTTCACCGTAGTTATGTACTGCAGTGTTAACATTTATTAACATTAGGTATATTTGTCTCTTAAATTCTACGAACATTTCTTTCAAAATTATTTTGTCCTCTTTAAAAATAAAATGAAATTTTTGATGTACACTGACTCTTTTGTTCAGCAATGCTGCCCGCAACATTTTCATATTCAGTTCTATTATTCACATAACATCTCTCAAAAAAAGAGGCTGGGATGCGACTCACACTGATCACTTCCCATCCCGTCTGTCGATTTGTCTTGCTTAAAAGGTTTGTAGGTTTTCGTGTTTTGTTAAAAAAGTTATCAGTTAAATTATTCTAAAAAGAATTAAAAATTACCAATAATATTTTGCATATGATAAAAGAGTTTGATTTCGAAATCTATTTTGGTAAACGAGATTTTTATTCCAAAACCAATTTTTACCAATTTTAGCAGCATTTCTTAAAAGTTTTTATTTCTAATATAAACAAATAAAAATTGGATGAATGAAATTAATTTGAAGCCAATGTTTTCTATTATTCGCGAGATATCGAGAACCAAACATCAATTTTTACCAATTTTGCGTACTATTTTTTGTAGATTTTAATTTTGTATGAAAAAACTGACCGTTAGATTTTTATAAAAAAAAATTACTGAATGTTGAAACACTATTTTTTATAAAATTAAATTAATTTGAAGCCTATATCTTAAATTTTTGAAAAGATATTTGAGTCGAAAATCAATTTTTACCAAATTTCATTAATATTTTTTTAGGTTTTTATTTTTTGTAAGAAAAACTGTCTATTCAATTTTTCTCAAAATTTTACTGAATGTTGAAAACAATATTTCTCATAAAATAAAATTAGTTTAAAGCCAACATCTCAAAGTTTTGAAAAGATGTTTAAGTCGAAAATCAATTTTTACTAACTTTTATTAATTTTTTTTAGGTTTTTATTTTTATTTTAAAAAATTTTCAATTCGATTTTTCTCAAAATTGTACCGAATGTTGAAAACAATATTTCTTATAAGATAAGTTGGAAGATAAGATTAGTTGGAAGCCATAATCTCAAATTTTTGAAAAGATATTGGAGTGGAAATTTAATTTTTACCAACTTTGAGTTATGTTTTTTTAAGTTTTTATTTTTTATTAAAAAAAACTGTCAATTACATTTTCTCAAAATTTTATTAGGTGTTAAAAACGTTATTTTTCGTCGCACTTAATTGTTTTGGAGATACATCACATCATTTTTTTCAGTTTTTTTGTATTTATAAAAAAAACATTAATTTGATGTTTTTCCAAAAATATATTTGTTTAGTATCATGTTACAATATATAATACAAAATTTAATTCAAGTCTCTAGCATTATTGTTTCGTGAGATATTTAGGGTTAACCAAAATGTCTACCTTTTTTTAAACTGCTATGTTAAAAAAAACCACCCACGCAATTTTCTTGAGAGCCCTTTCTGCAACTTTCTGCATTATTATTATCTGTTTAACAAAATTTATTTTAAGTCGATATCTCTTCTGGTTTTTGAGCTATGGACGACGAAAAAACGTCGCGAACGTACGGACGTAAGAATGTGCGTACACACGCGCGCACAGGCATCTTTCTAAAAAAAACAACAAAAAAACATCTGTCATTAAACTATTTTCTCTTTCAAAATTCGCCTTATTTGTTTCAAGACTAAGAGAAGTTTTATTTTGTCAATATATTCTTTCAGGAGACACATCTTACCGGTGGATAACTTTACCGCCAGGTGAAAAAAGTCGCATAAATAGTGTTTTCGTTCACAAATCTTCAACCCGATACATTGGAAGAGCTAGACATTTTGATGAAATTCTACCAGCTGAAATATATGCAAATGGTTCGGGTGTCATTTCATCGTGCTATAAAATAAAACCCGCCGAAAAATATGAAGTCCTTATATTTCCCGAACAATGTATTTGGAAATCTTTCGTCTCAATACGGAATATAGATGACACTGCAGTACGTATTGGTACAGCTTGGAATGGTGAACCCACCTACATTGGAGCTTCGAGAACTGAAATGTATGATTCGGGATATTATGATCTTGCTGCAATTTATTTAACTAAAAATGAATTTTATACATGGATTGATAAAAGTAAAGGAAAGTCCTATTTTGAAGATGAACAGGTCTACCTGAGCTGTGCCCATAAGAACAATTGGATTAATACTGCTGCAGTGAAATTACCAAACAATGCAGTATCTGGTGGCAAGTCGGAGGACGGCCACGACATTTATGTAGCTCAATTGAAACGTGGTTGTGATATTGTTGGCGGACAAGCCATACCAGAAATGGGTATTGCGACTGCATTTTTAAACGATGGCAGGCCTATTAAGGCTTCTTATTGTCAGGTATTAGTTGGTGAACCAGACGAATATACTTGGATAACAGCTAGTGATGGAAAAATTCCTGATTATGCTGTTGTTAGTGGAAAACATGGAAACGAAATTGCATATGTGGCACGATTTAATAAGACTTTAGGACATTTGACACATAGTGAGGCGCTGAAAGAACAATTTAATTATGAAATATTGGTAGGAAAGTTCTATTGGTAGTATATAATAAAATTATATATCTCTTTCTTTTTATACAATAAATACTTTTAAATAATATTGTTCGTCTAAATTCTGTGTTTTAGTAATGTATCACAAACGAACTGATAAGAAGTTCAGCAATATGCAGTAGTAGATTTCTTTTCTTAATTTTAAGTCAATATTTAAGTCATTATTCGTTCCCTTTTTTTAAGAAAGTTAATAAAAACCGCAATGAACTTGCTTGCAAGTGATTTATTCTGTATTATAAAATCTTTAAGAATTCGATATCTACTCTCAATCTTGTAACGGACAAACGTATAGTGCGTAAGAAAGTTACAGGTAAGTAAGATGCAAGCATAATTTGATCGTGTTAGTTTTCGAATTTTTATTTAACACTTTTAGACAACTTTGAAAGGTATGGTGCTTGTTTATGCTCACAATCGATTCAAGACTTCCAAGATAAAATTGGTCATGGAAAATTTGGCTGGTATTGTGAAATCATTATCTTCTTTTTTAAATTAAATATAAATACATCCTTTGATTTCTCTCAAGAAAAACTATTTTTTGAATACCAAAATGAAACCTTTTATACCAAAACATGCGTTAACTAGAGCAATGTCAACCCTACATGCATATTTGTTTTAATAACAAGTTTATTTATTTTTTTGGAAATACCTACTTAAATTGTCAACCTTTTAATATATGCTCTGATAGAATAACTGAGTATTACAAATTGGATTATCAAGACCATGCTATCACCGACCGTGAGGCAACCATATGCGTACCTACATTTTTAACCTTACGTCCTATTTTAATATCCTCGATCTAATTCAAGAATGAAATTTCTTTCTCCTGATTATTATTAAACAAATTCTTCTAAATTTCATATGTTATTGATCTGGTCAACAAACTTAGTAACACTAAGATTTGATGAACTACTAATGTATATGTATGGACTTTGTGCTAAGGTGACCAACAGTATTTCGTATTTTTCGTATTGGAACATGAAATGTGCTCTGTTTTCTTTTTTTTTTAAAGAAGAATTTATACAAAATTTGTCGAACATATTTAATTTAAATCTTATGTATATTTGATAAATATGGGTCAGAAAGGAGTTTAAAATTATAAATTTTGTTTTTATTGCTACATTCATAAAAGAATAGTTGAGTGGGATATGAAACCATTAATTTATAACCTTTCTTCTCAACATATGGCCACCGTAGTTTTTTTTTCAATCTTATGAATTATTATTATTTCTTTATCTAGAGATAAGATAATATTTGAAAAATAGATAATAATTTTAACAATTATGCGTGGATTTTAAAATTATTAAACAGTTATAGATTTTAAGTTTTCCATTACACATTTTTCGTTAAGTTTTATGTAAAAGTTGTTACAATAAACAAAATGCCATCAAAGTGATATGAAACGATTGCGTTACATTAAAGTTGTGTTCTTTTTAATTTTCCTTACCAAATTTCATCATACTGCTGGTATGTATTGTATATAGCTGATAAACTTTCAATTATTGTTTATATTTATTTTTAATTTATGTGTTTTCTAGGAAGAGCAATTAAAGCAAAATTATTACAAATTCAAGAAAACAATATGAGCCTGGTTGAGGTGAATGATTTAACTGAACGAAAAAGAAAGAAAAAGCTCATTATTGTCGATGCAATATTATTTTTAATTAAAAAACTTGAAAATGGGTATTTCTGTCAATATTTTACACTAAGTTGGTCCCACTACTAATTTTATTTTCTATTGTAGTTTCATAAGTAGGAACCGTGATGAAAAACCAGCAATCAATTCCGAAAATGAGGATGTAAGCTCTGCGTCGGCAATGGTGGCACATGAAGACGATGCTGATAAAGCATTTCTTTTGTCTGTTCTGCCCGATTTGAAAAATCTTAATGATGACGAAAAACTTGAATTTCGATTACATACACTTCAGTTTTTCAAAAATATTCGCAACGGAAATAAACAACACATAAATCTTCAATATAATCATCAGCCATCATACTTTGGCATCCAACCGACACCAACAGCACCATCATCGAATCATCCAATGTTATCTCAATATTTCTTGAACTATCACACACAACAATCGTTATATCCAGGAACTCGAGGAAATAGTTTCCCACCACCATCCTCAATGTACTTTCCGCCACAACAGTCATTAATTATTCCATCGGCTGAAGGTCCAAAGACGTTTTTTGATACAGATAATAATTTACGATGTATTGGAAGACAAGAACCAATTTTGTGTGACATTTTATCCAATTCAAAGCATTTGGAAGATTATAATATTTTAGACTTGAAATAGAATATAAATATATATACATATTATAGACTAAACGAGTGAACTATTAATATAAAATTGTATTATTTTTACAAGACTAATCTACTAGTAGCGTAAATCTGTAAAAAAAAAAAACAGAAGTGTTTGTAAGTCGTTTTTGAGATGATATTAATCAAATGTGTTTCTCATTAACAGCATTATAAGTTTTAAGATGAGACTTCGTGTCTATTAAAACAACAGCAACAACTTGCAAGACCTAACTTTCGGATAAGTAAGTTTACAACAATAAAGAAATAAGGAGACGCATTCAATGTAAATATTTCATTCAACAATCAAGAGTGGATTGTCAATTAAAAGTGAAGGGCATAACTTTGTTGAAACTGACAGACAATTTGAAACCATAAAGTCCAAAAAATTTATAATTTTCGTATTAAATTTTATTCGAAAATAAGTTTTTGACATAACTATCTACATTAAAGCAAACATTTTAGACATACAAATTTTGACTTGACACAATCCTGACGTTTCCGATCAATCAATCTTAAGAGAGTTACTTGACAGAAAATAGATTTTCTTTGGAAAAATGAAATCAATATTTTAAGTTAAAGCTCTTTTGCTTTTGAAATTTGATTGGTTGATTCGGTGTTTTGTTAAAAAAGTTGTACGTTGAATTTTTCTGAAAAATTATCTAAAAACTACCAACAATATAAACAAACATCAGTTTTAATTTTTCTTAGAAAATTAAGCTTAGAATGAAATCATAGATTTTTTTTTTTTGTAAAAAAACTGTCAATTCGATTTTTATTAACATTTTACCAGATGCCAAAAACTTTATTCTTCGTTGCATAAAATTATTTTGGATATAAAATAATTTTTTGTTCGTAAAATATTCGAGGTGACGATCATTATAAACTTCACATAGGAAGTTATTGTAATCGGTCCGATTTGTCGAATTGAAAATTTTGACATTTCTTGACGTTTCAAAGTCCCTAGAGTCGAAATAAAAGATTTTTAGAAAGATGTACGTACGCACCGTACGTTCGCGACGATTTTTTCGTCGTCCATAGCTCAAGAACCAATAGAGATAACGACTTAAAATAAATTTTGTTATACAGATAATAATACAGAAAGATGCAGAAAGGACTCTCAAACAAATTGCGTTTGTGGTTTTTTTACCATAGCAATTTAAAAAAAGGTGAACATTTTGGTTAGCCCTAAATATCTCACAAACTAATAACGCTAGAGTCTTGAATCGTGATATCAAACAAATATATTTTTGGAAAAAATTCCAATTCACGGTTTTTTTTTATAAATCAAAAAAACTGAAAAAAAATTGTCACCTCGAAAATTTTACGAACAAAAAATGATTTTATCTCCAAAACAATTTTGTGCAACGAAAAATAACGTTTTCAACATTTGGTAAAATTTTGAGAATAATCGAATTGATAGTTTTTTAATAAAAAATAAAAACCTAAAAAAAAAAACAATGCTAAAACTTTGTAAAAATTTATTTTTGACTCATATATCTTTTCAAAAATTAAAAATATAGGCTTCAAACTGATTTTATCTCACAGGAAATATTGTTTTCGACATTCGAAACATTTTTTATAAAAATCCAACTGTCAGTTTTTCATACAAAAATAAAATCTACAAAAAAAAACGACGCAAATGCTACTAAAATTGGTAAAAACTGGTTTTCGATTAAAAATCTCGTAAACCAAAATTGATTTTGAAATCAAACTATTTCATCATTTGCAAAATATTGTTGGTAATCTTTAAATTCTTAAGAATAATTCAACTGTCAACTTTTTTAACAAAATATCAAAACCTACAAACTTTTAAGCAAGACAAATCGACAGACGGGATGGGAAGTTATCAGTGTGGGTCGAATCCCACCCTCTTTTTTATTTTTAAAATTCATAACCTACTAATAAAAGGTTTTTGAGATTTTTGGGGACCTTGGAATGTAAAATTTGACACATTGGAGCTAAAACTCTGAATGAAAAGTTGAAAATATTAATTATTGGACTTTTCATAAAATGTTTGTAATTCAAAACTAGTTGTCCCAGTGAAAAATATATAATGATTTTGTCCAAATTTTGAAAATTATAGGCATTCAAATGGATTGTACTGTTTTGGGAGAGCTTTCTAATTTGACAAATAAACTTAAGGTTTTTTATGTTAATAGTTCAATTTTTAATTCAACTGATTTTTGAACTTCAAAATGCTTTAAAAATAAAATATTATAGTTGTCATAATTAATATTCTTCAAACATTTGTCTTTTTAAATCATTCTTGCTCTGAAGAAGACAAAATCAATAGTTAGAATTCTTCCATTAAAATCCCTTTACGATTCAATAAACTTAATTTGAATAATTTAAATACATTATGAAATAGTTAAATTAGAAAATGTAGGTACATAAATACTTTTCTAAAAGTCCAATTAAAGTGATGTTTTTTTTCCTTTAAATTTTCTATAAATATTTTTTTTTTAGATTTTAAATATTTAAAAAATAATTGTGCCAAGAAGTAATTAAAAGGTATGTGAAGTTAGATACCATCCAAATAATGCTAAACAAAACTTTTTATGTTCAAAAACATTACAACCTAAAATAACAGAGTATTGTTTTTGTTGTTGCTATCTATAGAAGAAAGTTTGTTTATTTAGCTTTAAAAACAAGGACACAAAAGTAAAACCATACCTCATAGTATAAATGGTTTCAAATGAAACTCTCCCCTTCAGCCGTAATACCTTCTTTTCTTCCCATAGAGAATTGTATGTGGATAAAAAGAAATCTTAATGGAATTTTTGAATGGAATATTGTGAAACAAAGAAAATACAATTACTAATTTTTAATACAGACTTGTTGTTTTTTCGTTAAATAAAGAAGGAAATGCATTAAAAACTTAGTGCTGATTATGTTCGAAATAAAAACAATTCCGTACATGTGTACATAGATGTGTATTTATAAAGATGGTTATGGTCGAAGAGTGCTTTTGTAAAGTTTATATACATATGTACATATGTATATACACACAATACAATAAGAGAAAATAAAAATAATAAACACAATGTCGAGATATTGAAATCAAACTTTTCTAATGTATTTTTCTTGGATTATTCTCTCATTCATAAATTTTCAATTTTTCATTGACAGATTTAACTGACGAAATCTATTTTTATGACAAAAAAACTGTGTTTAAGTTGGATTGATTTTATTTTAAGAATCAAATTGTAATTTTTGGTTTTAAATTTCCATTTTCAATTCAACGGGAACAGCATCGTTTCATATAAAAGCTAAATATTGTATATATGTTTTTATTAAGATCAGACTATTTTTCCTGTTTAAAGGGAAAGAAAATTGAGATAACCAAAAAATCAGTTTTTAAATTAGTCGAAACTAGGGGTTTTGTAAGAGAATCGCTTCTTTTGTTTATTTTTAGCAAAAATAATTGTTTTTTAATATTCAGTCATTAAAACCAAGTGATAGTCAAAGTTAGATAATTGTATGATGTAGAAACCGTGTTTATGACCATTGAGCGATTGATAACATAAGTAAAAACAGTCGTTTTCCAAATATTTTATAATAAAAAAAGAGACTGGGATGCGACCCACACTGATAACTTCCCATCCTGTCTGACGATTTGTCTTGCTTAAAAGTTTGTAGGTTTTCGTGTTTTGTTAAAAAAGTTCTCAGTTGAATTTTTCTTAAAAATTTAAAAACTAAAAAATAATATTTTGCATATAATGAAATAGTTTGATTTCAAAATCTATTTTTGTTAACGGGATTTTTAGTCGAAAACCAATTTTTCCCAATATTTTTAATTTTTGAAAAGATATTTGTGTCGAAAGTAAATTTTTACTAAGTTTCAGTCTTGTTTTTTTTTTAGGTTTTTATTTTTTGTAAAAAATCTGTCAATTCGATTTTTCTCAAAATTTTTCCGAATATTAAAAACAATATTGCTTATAACAAAAAATTATTTTAAAGCCAATATCTTAAAGTCTTGAAAAGATATTTGTGTCGAAAATCAATTTTTACCAACTTTTATTAATTTTTTTTGTTAAGTTTTTTTTTTTTTTTGTAAAAAAAACTTTCAATTTGATTTTTCTCAACAGTTTTCAGAATGTTGAAAACAATATTTCTTATAAGATAAAATAAGTTTGAAGCCTTAATCTCAAGGTTTTGAAAAGATATTTGAATCGAAATTCTTTGAGTAATGTTTTTTTTAGGTTTTTATTTTTTATTAAAAAAACTGTCAATTATTTTATCAGATGTCAAAAACATTATTCTTCGTTGCACAAAATTTTTTTGGAGATGAAATCATATTTTAGTCGTAAAATTTTCGAGGTGACAAATTTTTTTTAATTTTTTTTATTTATTAAAAAACCATTAATTGTTTTTTTTTCAAAAAAATATTTTGTATCACATTACAATATATAATATAAAATTTAATTCAAGTCTCTAGCGCCATTGGTTCTCGAGATATTCAGGTTTAACCAAAATGTTCACCTTTTTTTTAAACTGCTATGGTAAAAAAACCACCCACGCAATTCTCTTGAGAGCCCTTTCTGCATCTTTCTGCCTTATTATTTGTAACAAAATTTATTTGAAGTCGAAATCTCTTCTGGTTCTTGAGCTATGGAGGACGAAAAAAACGTAGCGTCGGACGTACGGACGTACGAACGTACGTGCACACGCACGCACAGACATCTCACTAAAAATCTTTTATTTCAACTCTAGGGACTTTGAAACGTCGAGAAATGTCAAAATTTTCAATTCGACAAATCGGACCCATTACAATAACTTCCTATGGGAAGTTAATAATTATTTAATTCTAAATATAAATATACATATTTTGAATATTATAAAATAAATACAGGTATTGGCTTCATAGTGCTTTTTTTTGTAAGCTTGTTCTTAACGTTAGAAATAAGAAAGTTCAAAAAATCCTGCTACTATTCTCGTACATATGTATATTTAGGTTTCTCGAATATGCACAGAGAACAGCTTGACTCGTAAATGGTTGCGTACTTTTCTGATATTAGAGATTGTGAAATTTTGATATTAGAGATTCTGACATGCATTATAAGCAAAAAAAAATAAAATAAAATTCAAAATCTAAAGAGAAGAAAATGAAAACAAATTCCTGAAAAGATCTCAATGCTGTAAAGGTCATGTTGTCATGTAGAATGAAGAAGTTTTAAGTAACTTACAAATTACAATGCTTAATAAAACCCATTCCTCTTTGCGAGCTGTAGCAGAAAGAGATGAGGCCTTAATTTGTATGCCCAATTCTTACAACTGAATTTAATACTCTTTTGTGTTAATGGAAATGTTTAAAAAAAAATGAAACAGCTTATGAATCCACAAGGAATTCACCTAACCCAGATTTTGTTTGAATAAAATTTGTTTTTTTTTTTTATGCAGCAGGTTCAAAGAAAATTCCTTAACATAACCGCATTTCTCTTTATTTAATGAGATTTTTCAACGTTGGGTATACATTTCATTCATTCATATTAAAAATTCATTCCATATTAAAAAAATATAACTTAAATAACCTGTGTTTTCCCTTAAACATTAAAAAAATTAATCCAACAACAACCAAATAAACTTTTCCAAGCTCAATATGTTTACTGAGTTGTCAAACTGATCATTATAAAATGTCTCCGTTTATCTGATAACAAGGCCAACCATAAATGCATATTATGTTCTAAAGAATATATTCAAAGCTCTTTCAAAATGTTCTGATAAACCAATTTTTTTTAAACATGACAAAATATAAAACAAAGTGCTAAAATACACACTTTAAACACAAGACGAATTTTGGCTGAAATATGGAAAGAAATAAAGAGTTTTCAATGTTACGGATCAATGATTTACCAAAATTATATATAAATAGTTGAAATTTTACATTTTTCTCAGTTGGCACTTTATGTTCCAAAATCTTAAAAGCAGAAATAAAGCGTCTTTGTGAAAAAAAACAAAACGACTTTAACAAATTATTTATAATATGTCTGCCTACATTTTTTGAAAAGCAAAATTAAAGATTTTTTGAAACTTAAAGAGATGAAATTTTTTGTAGCACTTAATGTGCCTACGGAAATTATCATTTAACTATAGAGTTGCTGCCATAAACTCTTAAATTTTCCAACACAACAATGAAAATTCAATGAAAATAACTTTACACGAAGTATATCTTTATCATAATTTTGTCATAGAGTATATAAAACTCTATTTCGGGACAACAACCTATTTTGCACGGGTAACGATTTTAAGGTCTTCAGGATAAAATTTCATTTACAAAATTTATAACTCACCTTTTTTAATATTAACGAAGGTTGTAATTTTGTGAAAGAGGACGATGAGTGGATTGAAAGACAAGAATAGGAATTAAGGACAAATAATTAAAAACGTAGCAGGGGAGACAAATGGACCACAGCACATATTTTACATTTTATTTTATTTATTTTTTCTCTACGACACTTTTTCAAATTATTTGAAATATAGAAATAAATTTTATATTTATAATAATTTAATTTATTTATAATTTTATATTAAATTTTAACTCTCACTTATTTTTTTTTATTTAAATTTGAATAAAATTTATATTCTTAAGTTTACAACAATTAGCAATATTTTTATTTAAAATTTTGAATTTTACCTTAATATTTAATTTAACTACATTTTTTATTTTATTTTAACCAACACTGAATATTTATTAATATTTTTAAGTATAGTTATTATTTAAAATCTTAGTATGATTTTTTCGATAACATTATTTTAAAATTTTATTTCAAACACTTCTTTTTTAATTGAAGAACAAAAAATAAGAACAACACAAATAGATAAAATTTTGTTGACTTTTCTCAGTCAACTTATAATTTTATATAATTTCACGACAAAATATTGTATATTTTATTTTTGTTATATTCTTTTGCCGAACGGTTGCGTTATTTTGACTCGATATTCAAAAATCAACTGAAACACTTTGATTCGAATTCCGGTTGTATTATGTGAATTTTTACCGCGATACCATCCCGAAGGCTTTAATAAAAACCACCACAAAGATCGGGGAACGAGCCAACAACTGATAAAACAAATTTTCAAACTACATACGGAGAGCTGAAATCAAAAGTCTTGTTTTTTTTTCGAGATAGAAGATACATTTTGACTTGGCTAAAACACAGGTTTGTGTGTGTCTATTAAGTTATATACAATTTCTATAATATTGTGAATGAATTTTGAAAGGAATTTCGCTGAGTTCTCTTAAATTTCAATGATTTGGTCTTGCGCATGTTTTCTCTTTTTTTTCATCTTTCATCAACTCAACTAAGAGACAGTTAACGGTATAAATATAAGTATAAGTATCTTTTGTTTGGATGCATTTAGAACGGAAGTATTGTTTATATCTGAGGAATAGCAAATTGTTGCGCTACTACGTACATAATGTTTTGTATATATGTATCTATTATGAGGACAAGGTGTAAAAGATGTTGTGTGTAATGAGAAAATTGATTTTTTTTGTTGTAAATATACATTCCAAGGAGACAAGGTTACTGGAAAACCACGTGGACTTTAAGGGATGTAAGCAGAGCAGATACCTACCTATCTAACTTTATTTAAGTTCAGTATTTTTGGAGAGTACCCAGCTAAGAGATTGGAGATGTTTTATGAATGAAAATTTTATTTTTGTATTTAAAAGAAATTAAGGCTTGTTTTCAGGATTTTGTTTCTGTTTTAAGTTTTATTAGAAAACAAAGAGAACTAAGCGAAAAAAATTAAACGAGAGTATATTTTGTTTGTTTAGCTTTTCTTCGGGACAATTATTGGTGGATAATATCTAGTACTAGTACTTACTATAGTATATACAACCCTTGTGATGATTGTAACGACTCATGGTAAGTTAAAAATATGAATTTATGCTGGAAGCCGGATGGGTTTAATAAATAATATATATTTCACTACCTGCATCCTTGAACTTAACTTTGTTTTGAAGTTAGAACATACAAAATTTTTTTGAAATATTTTTGTTATTTTCAGAACCAAGCTAAAGTTGGATTTTTTTTTGTTTGTTTGTTTGAATGGACTGATTTATTAAGTATGACAGTTGAAGGCTAAGGATAGTTCTGACCTCTGACAATGGGATGGATTGAGATGAGCTGAAATTATTATTATGTTATCACAAAATAATATTTCCAGTTCAAGATATGTATTTGAATTCTTTATGTCCAATCATTTATGATAATCATTTTGAACTTCATTCAATAATGAGAATAGAACTTACTATAAATTTTAAATGATTTATCATTTAACGCTAACTAAAATTATCAATACTATCAATTGATAATTACTTCAATTTAAGTCTTGATCTGTGTTATGAAGTAAATTTGGAAGCTTTGAAATGAGGGTGACAATTTTGTGGTTTTTCAAGAACGCAAGAAGTCTGTATACAATATGAAACACCAGGTCTTATAACGGGTTATCCATTTTTCGGTTTCAAAAGCATAGGGCTGGAATTCGACAACTGTCAAACTAAGTTGTTAAACCAATTTTTCTTTTTTTCAGTAAAAAGTCTGAAATTTACGAAAATGGATCGCTTTTAACTATCGCACAACGCATAAAAGTTGTTAAAACCGACTATAAAAATGGTGATTTTGCCACAGCCACATATAGTGCTTTAAGAGGAGATAATGATTTACATAATCGTCTACTAAGCAAGCAATTGGCAAAATTGTGAAGAAATTTGAAGAGACTGGATTGGTTTTAGATATTGTAAGGTCTAAGGCCTAAGGCATCATCGTTTTATTCGTACCACTGAAAATATCGACCATTCACAACGTCGCCGGTACGTTGAATGGGTGCTTGAAGAACAGTCGAGGTATTGGACGGCTATATTTCGAACAAAATTTTCTCAAGCGACGAAGCACATTTCTTACTCGGTGGGTATGTCAATAAAATAAATTGGCGTATTTAAGGTTCTGAGAATCGTCAAGTAATTAAAAAGAGACCATTACATCCACAATAAAAGTCACTGTTTGGTGCGCTCTTTGTTCCGGAGGTGTGATTGGACCTTAATTTTTCGAAAAAGACGATTAAACGACTGTCACCGTGTCAATTCGGAGCGTTATAGTCATAATGATTACTGATTTGTTTGCCTGCTATTGAAGAATACGACTTGGAGAATATGTGGTTATAACACGTCGGTGCCACTTGCCACACAACTCGAGCGAATATAGCTCGATTGTAAGAGACATTTCCTGGCTGAATAATTTCTTGTCGTGCCGATATCAACTGGAAACCAAGATCATGCGATTTGACACCGTTGGACTTTTTTGTAGGGCTATTTTGTTTAAGTACTCTATTTAGCAAAACAAATCTATTTTTTTGTTGTTATTTTAAAATAATTTAAAACTAAAAATCCGCACACAACCCTCACTTATAACTTCACACTGTTCCCTTGAGAAATTATTGTTTCTTTGCAATAATCCAAATTGTCATTTAAATAACTTCCAAAAATATGCAATCAATAATTGAAATTTAAGCCAATTTTGTGCAATGTTTTACTTAAATTTTTGGTTATATTTTATTTTTTTTTTTGTAAGATAACGGTGGTATCTTCTTTAATCTCCATTAAATACATCAAATTAATCCGGGTGTTAATTGAAAAATGATCTTCAGTGATTAGACTTATTTTAACCTCAAAGGTTTCTAAGCCGAACTGTAACATTTAAGGCTCAGTAAATCCAAGAATAAGTATTGAAATGCCTCTTCATCCTTAAAGTGAAACTCTTTGCTGCGGTTTTAAATCTGCAGAGCTATTACCTAACTTATCGGTTACGTTGAAAGAATTGCGCTTCCAAGCTATTATTTACGATTCCTTATGTCCGGAATTGGAATTATGTTCATGCAGACGCGCTGTTTATACCTTCAACTCAAATATACATTATGTGCGACACAAGCAACACAATTTTGCAAGAAAAGTTTTGTGACCGTGATATTTGTCAAAATTGGCCACCGAGATCTTGTTATTTAACGCCTCTAGAATTATAAGATCCAAACCAATACACGACAATCGATTCAAAATAAGAATGCTTTTTTTACGTTTTGCATAATTAGATATTTTTTTTACAAAAATATTTCTTGACAGTTTTATTCACAAAAAAAAACTGTATAATGCTTTTAATATTTCAGCACAAAACAGCATGACAGTGAACCAGTGGTGATATTGACTTCAATTAAATTTTGTTTCTTTTTTAATGAGTGGGTGGTTTTTATATTAAAAATAAATGAATTAGGAGTTGCAACAACTTGTACAGAACCACGGCCTAGTGACTTACAACCCTCTACAGCTTTTATGCCGAATCTGAACGGCTAAGGGTTTGTCAATTCCACGCAAGAGGCAGTACTCGTGGCACAGCCAAGGGATTATAGTCCAAGAACTTTGGCAGAACAGTTCTACGTACTAACAATTACGCTACGGTTTCTTCGTTTTTTTTTTAACATAGCTATTTAAAAAAAAAAAAGATAGTTTCGGTTGACCCCAAATATAAGACGAATCAATAAAGACTTCAATTATATTATACATTTTGACGTAATTTGGAATTTTTTTAAACTTGAAAAAACATCGATTGACTTTTCGTTTTTGCCTTTTAAATCAAAATATAGCAGGATAAAAACTTAAATATTTTACGAACACAAAATGATATAAGCTCCAGAATTTTTAAGAAAACGAAAAATAACGTTTTTTACATCCGGTAAAATTAAAAAAAATCGAATTGACATTTTTTTTACAAAAAAATAAAAACCTGGAAAAATGTTCACTATAAATAAGTAAAAATTGATTTTCAACTCGATTATCCAATCCAATTTAAATCTTGTTAAAAATTTAAATTAAAAAAAATCCAATTGACAGTTACCCTCTACTGCACGCACTATGATCCAATGAAAAAATAAATAATTTTTTTTCGTTTTTGTTTTTCATTTAGTAAAATTAAAAGAATCAAACAAAAAAAATTGTTTAAATAAATTTTATTAAAAGTTAATAACTTTTGCCATATATGGCTGCTTGTGCAGTTACACATACATATTTCAATAAACTTAACTTTTGCCATATATGGCTGCTTGTGCAGTTACGCATTTTTCAAGCTTACAAAAAAAAACAAACATGTATACCTAGAATTTACTTTAACAGTTTAACAAAACAAAAACATTTTCATAAATATTCGTATCAAAAGTCAAAATTTAATAAAAGAAACAAAAACACTTGGAATGAAATGATGTGAAACAATTTCGATCTTTGTTCAGGCACAGACTTACTTTGCATTTTTTACACATAATAAATGACCTGTATTTGCAGTCGTTTTCGCATAGCTGCCTGCCATTTCGGAATGTGATCCATTGCGTCCAAACGAACCGAATTCAATGGAAAGTCATGGCGCCTTCCTTTTTTCTTCAAATGTTGAGTTAAGGAAGCGGGGGTCAAAGGACTTGAATCAATGGTAGTTTTTTGACGCTTTGGAGTGTTCGAAATTGAAGCCGGGCGTCCCCTTTTCAGGCACTTTTTATTCTTGCATAGGTGTTCTGCTATAGCCAGCTTAAAATCGAAGAGAGGCATATACGTGTCGCTCTTCTGCCACCACAAAATCCATGCATTGACAACACACAAATCTAAAAAGTGGAAACAAAATTTGATGTACCACTTTTTGGATGGTATGTCAATTCGAAAAAGAAGGTCAACACCACCCATATACTTATTATATTCATCTATTATCTTTGGGCAGTCAACATCTACATACTTTTTTTCCTTCCTTGAGTACCTTCATACACCATAACTATTGTTGTGAATGGATAAAGAGCCATATATGGATGTTGTCAAAAACACTTCGCGTCTTGAATTCCACGGACATAATTGAACATTTAACACTTTAATATTACTTATCAATATTGAATCTTTCTTAAAAAAAAATATTACTGTCAATAATTATGCACAAGCCAATGAAAAATAAGCTTTTATTTCTATGTTTTTTTCCAACGGTCACACCACGCGCACTGTCAAATTTGATTGCGGATTATCGCGATTGTGCAACGAAAAATAAAACCAAATACACTAAAAAATATAAAAAATGAACTCTTGTAAGATATCAAAACGGTACTTTTCCAATATCAGTTGCGCAATCCAAGCAGTGGGCGTTTAAAAATCAAAAGCCATATATGGCTTCTTGTGCAGTAGAGGGTTAAAAAAAAAAGAAAAAACTACAAATACAAATACGAATACCTACTCGAAAACAAAAAATATTGAAATCAAACTTATTTTATCTTATGCAGAATATTTTTTTTCACATTTCGATATTTTTTTTTAGAAAAATTCAAATGACAATTTTCTTTTAAATAAAAAACGAAAACTTAAAAAATTACCAAAAACTAGTTAACTTCCCATAGGAAATAATTGTAATGGTTCCGAATTGTCGAATTGAAAATTTTGACATTTCTCGACGTTTCAAGGTCCCTAGAGTCGAAATAAATTTATTTTAGGAAGATGTCTGTGCGTGCGTGTGTACTGTGTACATACGTTCGTATGTTCGTATGTTTTTTCGTCGTCCATAGCTCAAGAACCAGAAGAGATATCGACTTCGAATAAATTTTGTTATACAGATAATAATACAGAAAGATGCAGAAAGGGCTCTCAAGAAAATTGCGTGGGTGGTTTTTGTACCATAGAAGTTTAAAAAAAAAGCTGAACAATTTGGTTAGCCCTAAATATCTCACGAACTAATAACGCTAGAGACTTGAATTAAATTTTATATAATATATTGTAACGTGATACCAAACAAGATCCAATTAACGGTTTTTTTATAAATCAAAAAAACTTTTAAAAAATATTTGTCACCTCGAAAATTTAAGAATACAAAATGATTTTATCTCCAAAACAATTTTGTACAAGGAAAACGTTTTTAACATCTGGTGAAATTTTGAGAAAAATCGAATTGACAGTTTTTTTTACAAAAAATAAAAACCTAAACAAAAAAATAATAAAAGTTGGTAAAAATTGATTTTCGGCTCAAATATCTTTTCAAAACCTTGAGATATTGGCTTTAAGCTACTTTAAAAAACAACATTCAGTAAAATTTTGAGAAAAATCGAATTGACATTTTCTTTACAAAAAAATAAAAACTTAAAAGAAAATTTAATAAAAAATGGTAAAAATTGATTTTGGACTCAAATATCTTTTCAAAATTTTGAGATATTGCCTTTAAACTAGTTTTATCTTTTAAAAAATATTGTTGTAAACATTCATCAAAATTTTGAGAAAAATCGAATTGACAGCTTACAAAAAAATAAAAACCTAACAAAAAAAACAATACTAAAACTTGGTAAAAATTTACTTTCGACTCAAATAGTTTTTCAAAAATTAATAATATTGGCTTCAAAATTATTTTATTTCAAAGAAATTTTTTTTCCATATTCAAAAATTTTTTATTTAAAAATTCAACAGTCCGTTTTAAATAAAAAAATAAAATCTACAAAAAATAGTACGCAAATTCGGTAAAAATTGATGTTCGGTTCTCGATATCTCTTAAATTAATTTTATTCATCCAATTTGTATTTGTTTATATAAGAAATAAAAAATTTAAGAAATGCTACTAAAATAGGTAAAAATTTGTTTTCGACATTATATGAAAAATATTGTTGATAATTTTGAAATGTTTAAGAATAATTCAACGGACAACTTTTTTAACACAACACGAAAACCTACAAACTTTTAAGCAAGACAAATCGACAGACGGGGTGGGAAGTTATCAATGTGGGTCGCATCCCTGCCTCTTTTTTACATTTTTCAACTCAGTTGTCTTAAGAACAATGAAAGAAATTGACTGCACAGATGTTCAAATCACCGGAATTGTTTTTTTATTGATTTAACTTCTCAAATATATCTCAACAGAAAACAGCTTAAACTTAAATTTAAAGTTGCATACTCTTTCAATTTCCTTAAATTATAAAAAAGTGACTTTAAAAAAATAAACTTTCAAATTTTCATCGGACGCCAATGTGAAGTTACCAGCTTCTAATTTTTATTGATGTTCAGCACTGATGCATTAATGATTAGCTACAGAGAAAGGATATGATGATTTTCAAAAATTATTTTTGTTTAAGCCAGTCAAAAGCAGTATCATTGAATGTTTACAGTTGAATGCATTTTTTTAATTCATATTCAATTTCCTGAAGGACAAATCTCTGTGTTCAATGCATATACGTATATTTTTAATATAAATTCAAATCAACTTAACCCTTTTAGCCATGAAAGTAATTTTGGTATAAAACAGAACCGATTCCAAATTAGAAACTAAACTAAGAAAAAGGAATTTTCCTTTTACGCACAGTTTCATATTAAATGTACATTTATCAAAAATCAATATCTAAAATGGGAAACAATCATATTTTGTGGCTATTTCTAAAATGTACACTCGTCCATCATATTCGTTCAAAAAGATTTCTCTGAATACAAATTACGTTCAACTTTGAACTACATAAATGTAACAAAACCATTTCCATTTTGTTAGTATAAGAATAAGAATATTCGAAAACAAAAATCCCTTCCGGTCAGATAAATATTACTATGTTCGTCAAAAATATCTTATATGTTTGCCTTCAGAACACGCACATGAAAGTACGTTCTGTATAACCTACATTCGTCTTATGCACGACATCAAAATATACAAAGGGACCTTCGACAAAGGACATCGTGCAAGGTACCTACATAAAATTTATTTCTCTCAACCGGATAAAATGTAAAATTATTATTTACATTTCAATTTTCCATCTATATGTATACATAGAAATCTATATACATAGGTTTGTTTGAAAAACTGAAAACGTTTAGTTTGCCAAAAATCAAAAAAAAAATCCAGATTCACATGCGAGTGAGTAGGTATATTCAATGTGAAATATCCTTAAACCCCAAAGGGACCAACATTTTTACTTCATATCATCACAAACCAATATAAGAATGTCCTTATACATTGTCTAGGATCATGGGTGTACAATATTTGAGGATGATGGAGGTTTTGTATTGAGAGTGTGGAAATTGCTTAAAGAATAGGAATGGATTAACTGAAAATCCCCTCTAGGGAATGGCCTTCTTGACAAGGCTGTCGAGATTTATCATATATGCTTGTATGACATGACACATGAGTTTAGAGTGTTGTTCTTCTAAAAGGATTTACAAATTTAAATTGGCCAACAATGTATTCCGGTCACGACTGATTGCCTTTATTAATGGTTTGTCTTTTATTTTTGTTTTGTCTTTGGCTTTTACTTTTTCTTTGACGCCAAAAGTTTTCAGTTATGGTTTATTGACGGATTTTATCCTTTTACTAAGAAATAATGTCCTTTGAGATTGTTTTTCCTTTTTAATGCCATTTTTCAGTAATTGATAAAATTTAATTTTCTTTTTAAGTGGAAAATATTTTATTTTATTGTTAAATCTTAGTTTGTATAAAAAGTTGTAATGGGTGATTTTTTTGAGGTTAGGATTTTCATGCATTAGTATTTGACAGATCACGCGGGATTTCAGACATAGTGTCAAAGAGAAAGATGCTCAGTATGCTTTGACATTTCATCATGAATAGACTTACTAACGAGCAACGCTTGCAAATCATTGAATTTTATTACCAAAATCAGTGTTCGGTTCGAAATGTGAAAATCCGCTTTTTTATCGACAAATTTTGTTCAGCGATGAGGCTCATTTCTGGTTGAATGGCTACGTAAATAAGCAAAATTGCCGCATTTGGAGTGAAGAGCAACCAGAAGCCGTTCAAGAACTGCCCATGCATCCCGAAAAATGCACTGTTTGGTGTGGTTTGTACGCTGGTGGAATCATTGGACCGTATTTTTTCAAAGATGCTGTTGGACGCAACGTTACGGTGAATGGCGATCGCTATCGTTCAATGCTAACAAACTTTTTGTTGCCAAAAATGGAAGAACTAAACTTGGTTGACATGTGGTTTCAACAAGATGGCGCTACATGCCACACAGCTCGCGATTCTATGGCCATTTTGAGGGAAAACTTCGGAGAACAATTCATCTCAAGGAATGGACCGGTAAGTTGGCCACCAAGATCATGCGATTTGACGCCTTTAGACTATTTTTTGTGGGGCTACGTCAAGTCTAAAGTCTACACAAATAAGCCAGCAACTATTCCAGCTTTGGAAGACAACATTTCCGAAGAAATTCGGGCTATTCCGGCCGAAATGCTCGAAAAAGTTACCCAAAATTGGACTTTCCGAATGGACCACCTAAGACGCAGCCGCGGTCAACATTTAAATGAAATTATCTTCAAAAAGTAAATGTCATGGACCAATCTAACGTTTCAAATAAAGAATCGATGAGATTTTGCAAATTTTATGCGTTTTTTTTTTAAAAAAAGTTCTCAAGCTCTTAAAAAATCACCCGATATATAAAGTCAATAAAAAAATTATTGATTGTAAAAAAGAGTTTTTCTTTAATGACATCCCCATCATTAACAATCAACAAACATATTCTTTTTAGTTCAAATTCAAAATTCAGAAGTTGGACTAAGTTTTATATTTTATTTTCTGAGAATTGATGGTTTTTTATTTTTTTAAGGTTATTATCACCAGTCTAGACTTTGGTTTTTCTCTTATTAAGTTGACTATTTTATTTCTTATGTTTATATTTCTTAAAAGAATATTAATCTTAAATTTAGATTGAATTTAAATTGTGAGTTTTAATATTTAAATGACATTAATTTTTTACAAATGTATATATTTTCCAAGATAAACATTTCTTACCGAAAACAAAAAAAAAAAAAGGTTTGCTCTTTAAAAAATATTTCATGTACTTTATAAACTAGAATAATAGAATGAATCAAAAAAGAGGCTGGGATGCGACCAACACTGATAACTTCCCATCCCGTCTGTCGATTTGTTTTGCTTCAAAGTTTGTAGTTTGTTTTGAAATTCTATTTTTGTTAACGAGATTTTTAGTCGAAAAATAATTTTTACTAATTTTAGTAGCATTTCTTAAAAGTTTGTATTTTTTGTAAACAAAACCGTCAAATAGATTTTTCTCAAAATTTTACTGAATGTTCAAAACAATATTTTTTAGAAGATTAAATTAGTTTGAAGCCAATATTTCAAATTTTTGAAAAAATATTTGAGTCGAAAATCAATTTTTAACAACTGTTATTAATTTCATTGTTAGGTTTTTATTTTTTGTAAAAAAACTGTAAATTCGATTTTATTAAAATTTTTCCGAATGTTGAAAATAATATTGTTTAAAAGATAAAATTAGTTGGAAGCCATAATCTTAAATTATTGAAAAGATATTTGAGCCGAAAATCAATTTTTACCAAGTTTGAGTAATGTTTTATTAAGGTTTTTATTTTTTATAAAAAAAAAACTGTCAATTCGATTTTTTTTGAAAATTTTACCAGATGTTAAAAACGTTATTCTTCGTTGCAGACAATTATTTTAGAGATAAAATCATATTTTGTTCATAAAATTTTCGAGGTGACAAATGTTTTTTTTTCAGTTTTTTTGATTTATAAAAAAAATCGTTAATTGGAATTTTTTCCAAAAATATATTTGTTTGGTATCGCGTTACAATATATAATATAAAATTTAATTCAATTCTCTAGCATTATTAGTTCGTGAGATATTTAGGGTTAACCAAAATTTCAACTTTTTTTAAATTGTTACAATAAATATTGTTTTCAACATTCGGTAAAATTTTTAAAAAATCGAATTTATAGTTCTTTTTATAAAAAATAAAAACCTAAAAAAAACATTACTCAAAGTTGGTAAAAATTGATTTTCGACCCAAATATTTTTTCAAAACTTTGAGTTATTGGCTTTCAAGCAATTTTATCTTTTGAAAAACCAAAAAGACCAAAAGAGCCTATTTTCAACATAATCAAAAATATTGTTGTCAATATTCAGTAAAATATTGAGAAAATCGAATTGACAGTTTTTTTACAAAAAATAAAAACCTAAAAAAAAAATTTATAAAAGTTGGTAAAAATTCATTTTCGACTCAAATATCTTTTCAAAACTTTGAGATATTGGCTTTAAACTAGTTTTATCTTTTAAAAAATATTATTTTCAACATTCGGTAAAATTTTGAAAAAAATCGAATTGACAGTTTTTTTTACAAAAAATAAAAACCTAAAAAAAGCATTACTAAAAGTTGGTAAATATTGTTTTTCGACTCAAATATATTTTCAAAAATTAAAAATATTGGCTTCAAACTTATTTTATCTCACAGAAAATATTGTTTTCGACATTCAGTAATTTTTTTATAAAAATCCAACACTCAGTTTTTTCATAAAAAATTAAAATCTACAAAAAATAGTACGCAAATGCTATTAAAATTTGTAAAAATTGGCTAACGACTAAAAATCTGGTTAACAAAAATATATTTTGAAATCAAACTCTTTTATCATGTGCAAAATATTTTTTTAGAATAATTCAACTGTCGACTTTTTAACAAAACTCAATAACCTACAAACCTTTTAAGCAAGACAAATTGACAGATGGGATGGGAAGGTATCAGTGTTTAATTTATTTAATTTGCTACTTAGTTTGTTAAAAAAAACTGTAAAATAAATGTATCCTGTAAATAACTTGTTTACTCTTGTTCCTACCTTAATTTAAGCATAGTTAGTATGTTAACATTGATGAAGGTTTTTACCATTAGCTTTTTCTTCCAGTTATATTCGATCACGTTCTTCAAAATACTCAAACATATTACTGACATCAGTAACGTACAGAAAACAATACCTATGTAAATTCTGCAATTGCTATTTTGTAACAAAAGATACATTAACGCTAATACTAAATAATGTTCTGAAAAACCCTAACTTATAGCCAATTTATATCAAAATCACTTATTTTTCGAAAGATATGGATATAATTTTAAGCTTAAATTCAAAAACAACTTTTTTCGGCCAAAAAAAAAAAACTTGGGTTAATCATTCTAAGGCAAATGCTTGCACTCAGTAAAACAACAACAATATATAAAACTAGCGGGCCGTCCCGGCTTTGCACGGGTAGACATAAATAGGTACAGACAATGTAGCTTTCTAATGAAAAAAGAATTATTAAAATCGGTCCACTACTTTTTGAGTTTATTCGTTACATACAAAAATACAAATCTTTCCTCTTTATAATATTAAGTGTAGATAAACAACAATACTAAGTCGTAAAATTCTATTAAGCGAGATTTCAGCACAAGTGTGGTCGAAAATCATGCATTTGGAGGTTTCTACATTTTTCTAAGGTTAGAGCCTTCTGTCTTTGACATGACATTTCTACTGCGTGTAAAAGTTTAACCGAATAAAATAGACAAATTGTGAACCTCTATTGATACATTATCTTTTCGACAATAAAGCGCGGGTTTTGATACCGCAATTTTTAAGGCACAGAAATGAAAACGCGCCTTGACAGAAAAGATGACATTTGGTCCAAAATTGTTGTCCAATTGAAGCTGCTTCAAGGCCCAAACAGGGAAGCGTTAACGAGGAGGATGGTCGTCTACCTTCTGTTGCTGAGTCAATTTTTATAAGCTCATAGTTCAAGAACTTTGTGCCAAATTGTGAGTGAAATGTTGAGGTGTTAAGATTGATGGGAAGTTAATGTTAGTGAATTGTGTTTCATCCTTTTTAATACAATAAGTTTTGTCCAATAGCATACAAAAGTTCTTTTCTCTCAAATGTTCTCAAAAATGTTCTGTTTCAGCTGCACAACACTCACTTTGGATGTAAGTTTTTCACGGTTCTCGGTACCGGACAACATTTTTTATTTAAAAACTTTAAATTGAAATATAATTTTCTTTTAAAAATCAACAATATTCAATCAAAGTTATTTCTGTCATGTACAAAATCAAACGGAAAACATAATTCCCATTATCAAATACTCTTCCATCTATTAGACAACATAAGTGATATGTATAATAAACCCTAGATACACTCACGCAAATTCATGCTGAAAGTCTATTACAGGATCAATTTAGGGTCGATTTAGAAAATCCTTAAGAGGACATAAAGATAGTATCAAACTATGTGCGGTATACAACAACAACAACAACATCAACAGTAGCAACAAATACAAAATAAAGGACCAAACTTGCCTCATTCTTTTCCATTCAACTTGTCATTCTTTTGAATTCAAATGTCTGGCAAATAGACGAACGACTTTATAAAGAAAAAGGTCCAAAATGCCAAATCAAATATAAGAGAAAGGGGTTCATTATTTTGTGTTGAAAACACATTGTATATTATGCAAACCAGGAAAACACTTTTTCGTCCTTCAAAAGATAAATGGTGTTGAAAAGTTTCTTTGTTGTTTTTCTTGGTTTAGTTTGATTTTGTTGTTATTTGGGTTTGGGTTTCTTTATTTGAAATGAGATTTTTCTATTTTATAAGATTTCTACTTTGAATATTTATCTTTAAATCAAAAATAAACTTCAAAGAAAACTTCTGATTTAGATTCGAATAGAAAATCAATATCATATGATGATGAAATGAATAAACTTTTGTTTGGGTTTTGATTTTGTTTGATGATGAAGAAAAATCATGTCATGTCAATTGACGAACTAAATCAGAAGTTTTATGAATATCTCGAAGAGATTATGTATTCAAGTGTCAATATTGATGATCCATATGGTAAGTTATGGTATAAAGTTTAAAAATCCAACAATTTTTTTTAAACATTTGAAAAATAAAAACTTTTTTAGATCGCGTAACTGTAATGCAATGGATAAGAAAGCTAAGAAGTTTAGATGACAAATTGTTGACAGATGTAACGATAAGAAATCAATATGCAAATTATTTACGTATAACTTTAGACAATGTGAAAATATTTTTGTCTGCGCCTTTTAAAGAAGCTCCTCCAGAAGGTAATTTAAGACCGTTGTGTGAAGTATTGGCTAATTTTGTAGCAGCTAAATGCCCACCAATTCCTATGACAGGTATAAGACGAGGAACGATTTTTTGTTTTATTTACATATAATAAAAGAAAAATGTGTTTCAGGACCGATTGAACCCATAATGTCACAAATGTCCTCCGATGGAAAAGTTTTTACCAAAGTTAAGCAATCTCCTGATGGAGGAATTTTGTGTTACATTGCTGTTACCCCCGATGGATTTGGGGAAAATTAAACAAAATAAAGAGAAGATATTAATGATGAGCTATGATTTATTCTTATTCCCATACTGTGTAGTTTCTATATACAAATGTCACTTTTTTATATGGGGTAGGGATTGATGGCTTTAAAATGATAATAACGTCATAAGTTCTTTTTTTTCAATTCTATATTTAATTTTTGGAAGTTTTTTGTGCACATTTTCAAAGTAGATCCCTTCCACTTTCCTTAAAACTCGTCTGTTGCTCAAAACCTTTATCTGTTCATCTAATAATAAAACTTAAAATGTTCATCATTTCTTCAGAATATAAATCTGAAAGAAAAAAAAATGCAAACTTTGACACTTGAAGATACCAGATACATATATTTACGAAGTTTAAAGCTTTATTGTACTATCTCGTCAAATTTGGCTAATATTTTAAATTTGAATCTGCCTTTTATATGTCAATCTTTATCAATGTCAACATTAAAAATATTCAAATTGTAAAAATGTACTTTAAAGTTAATTTATTACCAATTTTACACCAACCATTTCATCCCTGAATGTTTAACAGAACAAAGCTGTACATCTGTCAAATTGTTTTCATTTTTTCGCTTTATTTTTGTTTCCAAATTACAATAGATAGATAGATTATTATCTGTATCAGAGAAAATGATAAATTGTTGTTTGTATCAACATAATTTACGATTACCATACTTGTCCTCCCTAAAAGAACCAAATATAAGTTCACTGATACAGTGACAAAAAGCAAAATCTTATGAGAACTTCGTCACTAATCATGACATTGTGTAGAATTCAAGGCTGTCGATTTCGCGTCACTCACAAGAATTTGTTAACTCGCATTAGACCTGCTTTAACCCGTGCAAAATTTCACTGGGCGTAAGTTTGTTGAGTAAGAGTTAGAAACTGACACTAATTTGCATCAAAGGATCACCTCTAGCGATGATGCGTATTTTTAAATGAAATACAAAAACAAAATTCTTGAATAAGAAACGATATAAATACACATTTGAGATCCAAGAGCGCCAAAAACTGTGTAGCAGGATGCAGTGACTTTAAGCCGTTAAACTTTTTCCTGAGGGTTGTTTGAAGTTCAAGGTCTACTTATGCCCCCGTCTCAACAGTTAACACAACCAGTGGCGTGGCATAGATAAAATTTAGACTGATTAAGGCGCATGCACGTCACCTAAATAAATTACCTAGGATATTTAAACGACGACGTAAGGCTGGCCATTCACGACACCAATTAAGTGCGCAAATTGATATCTTACGAAAGTAAGTTTTTGCAAAACACGATACAAGTCGACTGTACAGTTTTCAGTTTTAAAATAGTTTTGTTGCAGAGAACATTTTAAAAATATAAAATTCTATTTGCTTGCTATTATATTGAAATAAAACGTGCATATGTATGTGGTCTAAGAGCATTTGTATTTAAAAATACAAAACCTTGGCCAAACAAATTGTTAAAAGAATTAGAATTAAATTCTGAAGAAGATTGAATAAATTTTGTACGCATGGAGAAGCGTGCTTTTAAACAACTTCTGTCTTACATAAGTGACACCATTCATCGAAAAAAGATACTTTAATGATCAATGCAATATTTACATATGTACCTATCATTGCTTATCTTTAACTTTAAGGTTTTTGGCCAACAGAAACAGCTGCGAAGATTTAAAATTCTTGACAGCTATTTTTTCGCAAAAAATTGGAAAAAAAGTCAATTCGAAAGCGTTGAAATATACCAGAACGACACGGTTCAAAAATTTCATCCGCTCCGAGACCGGACTTCTGATTGCTTTTTAATTTCTTGAGCTTTTTTCGGTAATTTGTCCTGAAATTATTAACATAATGTACATGTACATACTTTTTTCACAGCTGTCTCACAGTCAGCATTTGGATATTTTTTTAAAATTTTTCAATTAATTGGTCGTATTTTCCATAATCCTTTTGCTGTAGGTAATCAGGACTCTTTATTTTACGAAAAGGTGAATATTCCCTGTATAGCTGAAAAATGTTGCCTGATATCTCATATACACTTTATTTCATTGATTACTAGCTGACCCGGCACGCGTTGCTGTGGCTAACGTTTTTGTCATATTGCATTGTTGTAAACTATTTAAGGAGAACTATGCTTTTTTGCATTAATGCCATTTGTAAAAAAACATGGTGACCTTTATGACTGATTTTCTACTACCGTTACCCCTTATTATAATGAAATTTTTATTTATGAACGAATACGGAAACGTTAAATTTTTTTGGCTGCCAAAATAGCCCGATGACTGAGCCAGTTATGATTCAAGTAATTACTTCGTATATCCGGAAAAATACTCTGTATCAATTCATTTTTGTCCTGAAGAATAGTGCAGAAATTGTCTGGCAGTTTAATGCATTGCGAATTTTTATATTATTTTACCGTTCCCAATATGTAGTAATTTTTCGGAAAAGTGCTAACACCAAAAATTGAAAAAGTAAAATTCACTGTATTTTGTTTACTACAAAATAAATGTAACCTACATACTCGTATACTTTAGCCTCAGCAACATGTGGTGGTTAAGCTATTAAATTGAAGCTTATATGAAAAGTTTATAAGTTTGACATAGCGCCATCTATTGAATACTGACTCAATCCAGTCAACAGATGTTACCATATGTTAGAATGTTTGGAGCTAGTAGATAATTGAGACTGTCAAATATTAGACAAATAATGTGCAAGTAAAAAAAATATTGCGATCATAAATTGAGATGTAAGCTATCCTATCTTTTAAATTGGATCAAATTTCACACGGTGTACAAATTTGATTAAAATCGGTTAAGTAGTTAAAGAGTCCATCGCAGACAAATATCCTGACACGTAATTTATATATATTGTAATATTCGGCTTGGTCCGATAATTAAAACTTATTCACACTTGTAAATAAAACACAAATTTTCTTTATTTAAATCGCTCTAAACTTATTTTTTCACCACTTTCAATTATTACTTTTCGAACACAGTCTTTACTTTCAATTATTGCTCTTCAAACACAGTCTTTACTTATCGCAGTTCACAATCAATAATAATCCGCTTCACTTCCGAGCGCCTATTTATATACCTCAAATCGGTTCGAGAAACTACTAGGTTGTTCTCGATGCTTAACGAAGCGAGTTCTCCTCTAGATCACTAGATGTTGCCCCTTTCGTTGCAGAACCCGAGGCAGTCTTTTCCTCGCCGTGCACAAGAACTCGGCGGTTCGCAGAATTCAACTCGGCGAATTTTGCGTCGGGACTTGGGCTACACGCGTGCAAGATTCAACTGACCTAGGAGCTCAAAGTTCATGACCATAGACAATGCTGTTTGTTCGCTAACTGGGCTTCGAATCGTTTGGAAGAGGACCCTAATTTTGGCCGAAAAATCATCTTTAGTGACGAGGCGCATTTTTGGATAAATGGCTGTGTTAACAAGCAAAATTGCCGTACACAAACCTACGCGAGGTTCACCAGGTGATACTGCATCCTCTAAAAGTTACCGAAAATGACGTTAGTGACAGGAATGGTTGAGAGTTGTAAGTCACTTGGCCCTAGTTTTTTACAGACTGTTGAGATACCTAATTTATTTATTTTTTATATATAATCAAGTAAAAAATAGATAAAATACAACAATGATGATTTTTTATAAAAGTGGGGACTCTTTTTCCATCATATGAGGGAAAGTTGTACAGTATAAATACGGAAAAAGTGGCATTTAATTATCATATATAAGAACTTGTTCATAATTAAGTGACATTGAGCTACACAAAATTCACACTTTAAATAAACATACACATTGCACACTTGCACGGCGAAAAAATTACAATTATTATAATTATTAACATACAACACACTTTTACTTCTTTCAAAAAATTAAAATCATAATTTAAGTTAGACCTTTTCTTCTTTATTGTATTTTATTTTATTTTGCAATAATAATACATTCTTAATAATATACAAATTTTATATCTCCGTAACAATGAGTCCATTGCAGTTCTATTATTTTATCTGTCTTGTTTTGTGAATTTTTGGAGCAGACAAATTGTTTTTTATTTTTCTTGTTCTACAGTCAGAACATGCGATGCTTATAATAATAAATAAGAAAAAAATAATAAGTAGTACAACTAATACATAATGTTCTCAATGCGCTACCAGAGAACATCATTCAGGAAGATCTTTCGCAACCGGATGCAAGACAATAGAAGCTCCATTACATCCTGCTGTATCTGCTATGAAGTCATGGAAATTACTTTCCAGTGCCCACATAAACTTTTTATGTCCTGGCACAACCTGTAATACAAGTTGAAAATGTATTTAGTTTTTTTTTTAAGCTACGTACGTAAGGAAAACAAAACTAAACACATACCTGAGTAGATAGACGACAATCGCCCCCATTCTGCACTTCAATCAAATTAGCCATCTTAAAACACGTTGCTGAATCCCACATATAGATGTCATTCTCACCCTTGAATCTCAAGAATAAAGAAGCTCCACCATCTGTGCCTAGAAATACTAAAGGCTTGCCATAGGGTTTTGGACCAACATCTACAACAGCTCCTGCACCTTGTCCCACACGCAAGTAATGAGTTTTTATTGAATAAATCCGAGGTGAGCTGAGGAAGGTAAGGAACATAGTTGCAGCTCCACATGGCTTAACGGCAAGGGCAATATAAAGGACGTCATTGATGGGTGCTGCTGCTTTAGGTAATACAACACGGAATGCTTTGGCTCCAATCACGTCATAGACTAGAATACTTCGAGTTCCAGCATCTGCGACATATCTAGAAATGTATTGTATTTTTTATGATGAATAATACTCGTATGTATTATAAAATAAAGCTTTAAAATAAAATCTATCAGGAAAGAGTTTTTTTTTCAATAATCTTGGTTAGGTTAAATTTTCTGCCCGAGATGGTGTAGGACACACTTAGGCCAGTTGATTGGCTCATTGTAATGCCACATGAATCTCAAGGCTTTCCTCTGAACTCAATGAGACTAATTTGAGTTCCAAAAATCTAAGTATTGAAGAAGTTACACACAAAATAAATTCATCTCTTAGGCGCCAGTAATAGTTATCATTGAAATCGATCCGGAAAAATTTTTGAATCGATATTTGACGGTGTTTCCCTTTAGAAATGAAAATTATAAACTGATCGATCGGAAATCATATAAAGAATTTCTTTGAGGCAAAAAAGTGTAATTGCGCATTTATTTTTCTCTAAGAATGTATTTTTCTATTTTCCGGACGGAAATTCATTTTCCTGAACAGCTGATACTTTTATGTTCAAAAGCGAAACGAATTGTTCCACTGATTTGTGTTCCAATTTCAAACAATTCCAATGACAGATTTCTGTCAGTAAAAGTTTTTCGGTGGATTTCAATCAGGAGATTTTTTTCAATGACAGAAATTTTTAATAAAAGCTATAAACGACCTGTCAACAAAATTCCAATGTTTGTTTTCAATGATGAAAACCAATGATAGCTATAACTGGCGCCTTTATATGTTAAACATCACAATTCCTATAACAGGGACGTACACAGAAATTGTGAATAGGATACAAAATATATCCATTTTTGTGTTGTTTCTGATATCCAGTGGAACAAATCTAAAAGGCGGATGCTTGTCTGGTTGACTTGGAGAAGGCCTTCGACAACGTATGGTTGAGAGGTCTTCATCCAAAGCTGACTAGATTTGGTATAAGTAAACCACTGTTGTATATGCTTTATGACATGCTTAATGGTAGACGGTTTATTGTCAAAATTGGCAATGCAACATGTAGCAAAATTTTTGATGTTAAAAATGATCTTTAATAGGAAGCGGTTAACTCGCTGATCTTGTTCAGCATTTTCACCTGCAGCGATCTGATAGCAAGTCTGACTCAGGCAATAGCGTACACCGACGACCTAATTGCGTACAGAACTGCCCCAAAAATTGAGGTTATCAGGACACTTTTGCAGTGTGACTTCGACAAGATTTAGCAATATTGCGATGACTTGAAGTTGAAAATCAACTTTAAAAAATGCGAAAGTATTCTGTTCAGGACTCCGTTGTATGGAGCCTCAAGGGATACGAGAAAGAAGTGGAAAACTCTATAGTGATCATTGGACCAAATCGACAGCCACTGGCTAATAAAAGTGTAGTAAAGTACCTTGGCATCTGGCTGGATCAGTACTTGTATTTCGAAAGACATATGAGTGCAGCTGACCAAACGGTTGCTCTTCAGCAGCCGTCTTGACAGCAGGGTGAAAGTGATTTACTACATGGCCCTTATCCGGCCGATGATTGCCTATGGGTGCCCGGTATGGTTCAATGTTACCCCATCTCAAATGCAAAAGATTCGGGTGTTTGAGAGACAATGTCTGCGACGTTGCCTTGGACTACACAGAACACCAGAGTCGGAGAACAAACATTACTATTAAAACCAGGTTCTATACAACAGAACCAACATAAGCAGAATAGATAATTTCTTGCTGAAGCTTGATAGGGGTCACTTGCGAGAGCGATGTCTTCGCTTAAAAGCTTAATTTTTGGGGCTTACTACCCCATAAAATACTACTACGAAAGTGCACGTTTAAGCGACAACATTCCCCCCGAAGATTTCCTCTATTTAGACAATCAAAGGCTGATACAGGATAGAGAGGCGCTTCCGCTAATCTACCACGTCAGTCGTAAAATTGTAGATAGGCGACTCCTTTACAGTCGAGACGCCTTCGGTTCAGTAGGACTGTTTCCGATTGGGACGGAAAAGATAGGATGTAGCAGGAGAACCAGTTTTGGTGGCTTCAAATTAAAAATGTCATTTAAAGTTGTCTAGGACGTTTGGTCTTGGCTGGCTTACATAGTTATACTTATAAGTATTAGGTTAGGGATAGTCAGGGTGGCACCAAAAGATTAAAGATAGTTGTAAGATTTTGATAAAATAAAACACAGAGAAATATCCATTTTTGTCCTGTTTATGAATTTTAACTAAAGCAACAAGAATCTATTTCCTCTAATATCAAAATTATGGGGGTTATGATTATGACCTCAAAAACACAAATGCAACAGAACGTGTTTTATAATTAACATACAGTTTTTCAATAAAAGATTTAATTTTGAATAAAGTCCTATTTCGGCAGCATTCACTTTTAAAGCTGTCATATTTTGACATTTGACAAGTGAAAATACGCCATTAGTATAAATGGAACAATACACTCTTCAATAATGCATTGATTGAATGCCCAAAAGGTGAAATGTATTTTGTTGAAGAGGAAACACAGCCGTGAATATGGGAATTGGTCATGGAAAATTTTATAAAATATTTAGAATTAACCGTAGTCGTAGAAGTAATTTTTCATATATCGTTTCCATTGTTAATGGCATACTATCTTCCATACAATAAATAAGACAGCCATTGATTTATTTTAAGGAATATTCCTTTTTTTTGCATTTCGAAATGAAATCTCTTATTGAAAAATCCTGTAATCATTTATTTTATTTGCAGTATAATTTAATTTATATTTTTATTTTGACTTTAATTTTACTGCCACTTAACTTTTTCAATTGAAATTTTGTAAAATAATTTATTCTTAACTTAACGTTATTTTAATTGAATGAAATTAAAAAAACAAAAAAAGTTTTATGCAACATACGCGTTTGGTTGAATGATAACATTTTTCTAAATAAATACAAAGTCTTTATATTCACAAGCGGATATTCGTTCTACGAATTCATTTAAAATAAAATTGAGGGCGATGAGCTTCTGGGTGTACTTTTAACGTCATTTTAAAATAATTGTTTATCTTCCGGTTGTCAAATGGATAGCAGGCGCGCCCGCCCGCCCAATTCTAATTATGTTAACTTAATAGAACATTCATAAGATTTCCACAGTTCTTTTTTATTTTTTCCTTATTTTCAATTGTAAATTTTTGCGATACTTGCAAGTAGAGTTATAACTTTGGGACAAAGTTATAATAACTTTTTCTGAGATTTATGTTTATGTTACCATAAAATTGAAGGGTTCATATTTCGCAATGATTTGTGTAATAAGAAAATTCAGTGGAATAAACAATTGAAAGACAAGACATACTCGTATAATTGAATGTATGAAACAAAAGAGTGCAAACAACTGATAATAATGTTGGTATTCATTTAAGAAAGTTCCTGGAAATAATTGGTATACCTTTTTGGTATTTTGTGACATAATAAAAAGGAAGTAAACTTTGAGAATTCTTGGAATATAATATAAAATTCTTCATCTACTTTTGCATTTCCTGCAATGAATAATTTGTTTGTCTTTATCTTTTCAAAGAAGCTATTAAGAGAATGAAATTTTAGCCCAAGGATTGTTTGAACTTGAACCTTTGTTTCGAAATGAGCTGGAAATTTCGATATAAAGAACTGTAAACGTCATGTAATAAAAAGAGTATGAGCATTAAATATTAAAGCAGAGCTAAAGAGAAATAAAAATGTATTGTTTGTTAAAAGTGATTGGTTTTATTTTGGTATAAATAAGGAGTATATTTAAAGAGAAATCAATTAATGTTTATTTTTATAAAACGATATCAGCCAAATGTCCGCCACGGCTACGGTTAAAGCACCACATTCTTTTCATGAAATTTGTCATACCAATGCGCACATTTACAGCTTTATGTCGTCGATAACTTCACGAATTTTACCTTTTGTCTTTCACGTAGTTTTGAATAAAAAGTATAAGGGTGTTAAGTTCGGAGACCTTCTTTGCCAATAGTGATCAAGTTTTCGAGAAATAAGACGGTCAGGAATTTTTCTTACAAAACTATGAACTGAGAACTGTAACTCTAAAATTGTTAACCATTTTTGTAGTGAATTTTAACAACTTCCATTCGTTTTTGAAGAGTTTCACTTTTAGAATGGTGTAGTTTTACGTGTTAAATTTCAAAAGATGACAACTGCCCAAATAGTGGCAGGTTTAAAATTAAAACTTTTATTGGGAAACCATATAATTTGGATTTAAGAACTAATTTTCAGGGTGATAATACATCTTATAAATATTTTTCGTTGGTAACACTGGCCGAAAAAATATGAACAATAAAAAAAATCTATTGATATTTACAGGCTAAGACCAATTCAGCAAAATCTTTTATACTGTTATTTTGTCATTACTTGCTGTGAAATCTAACTTAATATCAAATAAATCGATTTCTCAACAAAAATTTTATTTCAAGAAAATGAAATCTTTCAAACCGACAAAATGTTTTATAGACTTGTCTTGCATCGCGTTAAAACAAAAACGATCGTTCGATAAAGTGGTAGAGGCTGTGATGGGACTCACACTGATAACTTCCCATCGCGTCTGTTGATTTATCTTGCTTAAAACTTTAACAAAATATTCATAACAATATTTTGGGTCAGATAAATAATTTGAAGTCAATAGCCGTGTTTTTTTGGTATTCCATACATAATACAGTGAGAAATTGCCAAAAAAACGATTCGCAGTAGTCCGCTTTTTATATTTGAAAGTTGATACAATTGAATATTTGCCAGAATAATTCATCAAAGTATTCCAAAAAAAAATAGCGACATTCAGACCAGGGGTGAACTCGTGTAAGCTGATTTTTGATAGTTGACTATCAAAATCAAGAAAATACGTCTGTGTAAGGTGATAGTCGATTTCAAAGTTTTAACCAAACAATCTGACATAAAATAAAAACTTCAAGAAGGGGGTTTGTTCGTAGACTACTAAATTAACATGTGGTGTTGAAGCGAGCTTGAAGCTCACCTAAATTCTTTATATACCTGAATCGAGTTGAAATGAGCTTGATTCGACTTGATTCCGGTCGGGGATCGGAGTCGAGTCAAAATTTGTGAAGAAAAACCTGTGTGGAGGAGTTGGTTTTACAGATAATGCGTTATGGTCTTTTTTTTGCATGTTTGTGTACAAAAAATATAGTTTTGTTTTAATCAAATTAAAAAAAAATTGCACATGGAGTAGGTAGCATATTCTTATATGGTGCTGAACTATTCAGTTTTTCATTATTTAACACGAATCAAACTATCTCACTTGCACTTCATAAGAAACATCGAAACACCATTTGCATTTTAGAAAGCGCTATCAAACTTAATCATTTTTAAATCATCTTGTGCGGTGGAAACACCAAAAAGATTTATTTTATCTAAACTGAAATAAACCTTTGGTGGAAACATAGCAAAACTTAATTATTGTTTTCTTTTGCAAAATAAGCCCAGTTAGTCCACTTTCATTAACAAAACTAAATAATATCAACAGTAACAGATTGATTTTTTTCCCCAATAGAAAACACATGATTCCAAATGCACAACTACTCAACGAACACATCTATTTTTGTTAACGAGATTTTTAGTGGAAACCTAATTTTTACCAATTTTATCAGGAATTCTTAAAAGTTTTTATTTCTGCTGTAAACAAATACAAATTGGGTTTTCTAAGAAAATTTAGCATAGCATGAAATCATTTTGAAGTCAATATCTTGATTTGTTCACGAGATATGAGATATTACCAACTTGGGTACTATCTTTTGTAGATTTTAATTTTTATGAAAAAAACTGACTGCTGCATTTATAGTTATAGTTTATAGTTAAAAGATTACTGAATGTTGAAAACAAAACTTTCTTTAAGAAAAAATTAGTTTGGAGCAAATATTTTTAATTTTTGAAAAGATATTTGGGTAGAAAATAAATTTTTACCAAGTTTTATTTTTTGTAAAAAACGGTCAATTCAATGTTTCTTAAAATTTACCTAGTTTGAAAACAATATTTTTGTTATTAAACGAAATTAGTTTTAAGCCAAAATATGTTTAATTTTTGAAAAGATATTTGAGTCGAAAATCAATTTGTATCAACTTTTAGTAATTTTTGTTTTATTTATATTTTTTGTTAAAAAACTCTCAATTTTTAACTTCCCATAGGAAGTTATTGTAATGGGTCCGATTTGTCGAATTGAAAATTTTGACATTTCTCGACGTTTCAAGGTCCCTAGAGTCGAAATAAAAGATTTTTAGAAAGATGTCTGTGCGTGCGTGTGTACGTACGTTCGTGAGTCCGTACGTCCGTATGTCCGTACATTCTTGACGTTTTTTCGTGTTCCATAGCTCAAGAACCAGAAGAGAAATCGACTTCAAATAAATTTTGTTATACAGATAATAATGCAGAAAGATGCAGAAAGGGCTCTCAAGAAAATTGCGTGGGTTTTTTTTTACCATAGCAGTTTAAAAAAAAGGTGAACATTTTGGTTAAACCTAAATATCTCATGAACCAATGACGTTAAAGACATGAATTAAATTTTATATTATATATTGTAACGTGATACAAAACAATTATATTTTTGGAAAAAAATCAAATTAACGGTTTTTTTTTTAAATCAAATCAATCAAAAAAAAAATTTGTCACCTCGAACATTTTACGACTAAAATATGATTTCATCTCCAAAACAATTTTGTGCAACGAAGAATAATGTTTTTGACATCTGATAAAATTTTGAGAAAAATCGAATTGACAGTTTTTTTTTATAAAAAATAAAAACCTAAAAAAACATTACTCAGAGTTGGTAAAAATTGAATTTCGACTCAAACATCTTTTCAAAAACTTGAGATTAAGGCTCCAAACTTATTTTATCTTATAAGAAATATTGTTTTCAACATTCTGAAAAATGTTGAGAAAAATCGAATTGACAGTTTTTTTTACAAAAAAAAAATTAATAAAAGTTGGTAAAAATTGATTTTTGACTCAAATATCTTTTCAAAACTTTGAGATATTGGCCTTAAACTACTTTTATCTTTCAAAAAATATTATTGGCAACATTAAGTAAAATTTTGAAAAAAATCGAATTGACAGTTTTTTTTACAAAAAAATAAAAAACGAAAAAAAAAATTTACAAAAGTTGGTAAAAATTGATTTTCGACTCAAATATCTTTTCAAAAATTTGAGATAATGGCTTGTAACTACTTTTAGCTTATTAGAAATATTGTTTTCAACATTTAGAACAATTTTGAAAAAAATTGAATTGACAATTTTTTTTTCAAAAAATAAAAACCTGAAAAAAATGTATAAAAGGTGGTAAAAATTGTTTTCGACTCAAATATCTATCAAAAATTTGAGACATTGGCTTCAATCTAATTTTATCTTATACAAAATATTGTTTTCGACATTCGATTACATTTTGAGAAAAATCGAATTCACAGTTTTTTTTACAAAAAATAAAAACCTAAAAAAAAACAATACTAAAACTTGGTAAAAATTTACTTTCGACTCAAATAGCTTTTCTAAAATTAAAAATATTGGCTTCAAACTTATTTTTTCTCACAGAAAATATTGTTTTCGATATTTAGTAATTTTTTTATAAAAATCCAACAGTTCGTTTTTTCATATAAAAATAAAATCTACAAAAAATAGTACGCAAATTTGGTAAAAATTGATACATATAGACAAACTTTTAAGCAAGACAAATCGACAGATGGGATTGGAAGTTATCAGTGTGGGTCGCATCCCAGCCTCTTTTTTTTCAAAATTTTACTAATTTTGGTGTCACATCACATTATTCATTATAAAATTCAAGTCGCTAGCATTATTGGTTCGAGAGATATTTTGGGATTTTGAGAGTCCTTTTTGCATCTTTCTGCATTATTATCTGTATAACAAATTTTATTTAAGTCAATATCTCTAAGCTTTCCGAACGTACACAGGCACTCAAACACATCTCTCTAAAAATCTTTGATTTAGATTCTAAAGACCTTGAAACGTCGAGAAATGTAAAAATTTTCAATTTGACAAATCGAACCGATTTCTTGCTATATCAAGTTATAAAAAGGCCAAGCAAAAAGTTCAACTTCAGTGGTTGATTATTACAAAAAAAAATCTTAATATTTTTGAACATTGTTGAATTTAAAATGTATGAATCAACGACTGTTTTTCAATCCAACACACTATTTTTTTAAAATTGAACCTGTGAGAATTTCATCTAAAAAAAAAAATATACATTCTTAATCAAGTCAAAAGACTACTTGAAATAGGGTTGAATATCAAATCTACCTATGCACAATGACACTGACAAAAACATCTCAATTAGTAATTAAACGAAAGTTCATTTTATCAAAAAATACCACACACAAGAAAATTAAAAAGAATTCTATCACCCGAACATTTTGTTTGTTTTTTCGTAATAAATTTTACATACATATGTAGTTTTTAGTCTTTAGAAATGAATGGAACAAAAACAAATTATTCTCAACATCTGCATTCCAGGAAATTCTTTTAAAATGTGAAAACATAAAAAACGTATGTATCTAACTCCTACTGAAATCATTTATCCTCATAAACCCCATCTATGTGTCTCCCACTGAAAGGGTTTTTCTTGTACATCAGTTAATTATAACTATGCAATTTTCCTTCAATAGGGTGACCATTTATTATAATTTTCTCTCAAATTTGCATTAAAATGCTGAAGATTGAAAAATTTAAAACAAAGTTTTGTAGACCTTCAGATAGAAGTTTATGATATTGTAACCTTTCTGAGCTGTTTTTCTTTTTATTTTAAGAACATTAAACGACAAAATACGAAAGGGATAGGTGGCGCTGTTCTTGTGTTATTTATACTTTTGAACGACTCGACCGATTGGAGTCATATTCACTCAAAATTTTTTCGAAACATATTATTTTAACTTTATTGACCTTTCCTATGCATATATTCCACTCAAAGAACATGGAATACAATAGGGAATTTTGTATTGTCATCATATTAAACTAAAGCATCCCCACTGTGTTGATTCTGCTGTTAACATTCTTTAAATATATTCAATACAATGTATGATGGGTAGGGTACTCACACAAAAGGTTTATTGTCCTTGGAGTAATCGATGGCCATAAATTGAGGTCGTGATTCTGGTGTTACGATAGGTGACAAATCGATGCTCTTGACAACTTTACTATCCAAAGTGTTAATGGCAACAATTTTTGGTGGACACCTTCGGATGGGTTGTTCCAATGTATTGACAATACCAACATCCAAAGCCCAGAGAATGCCCTGTTGAAAAAAAAAAGAAATTAATTAATAAAAAAAATAAATTCAATACAAACGAGAACATAAAATAAATAAATAAACTTCAGAACTTTCTGCCATTGATTTTGTTACCTGTTTCTGTTTGTTTACATTTTAAACATTGACAAATTATTTGATTACTCTGTGGTATTGTTCAGTAAAAATAAAAACAACAACAAAAACATGTTTTTATATGCAGTAAAAACTAACGTGTACTATGAAAGCAAATCGGATTTCAAGTTGCGAAAAAATAATTTTAAACTTTATTTGTTACTTGGAAATTTATAGCGTAACTTACGCTAACATAACTTTTAGCAAACACTAAGAAATCATGTTCTTGTTTTGAGAGAAGTCAAACTAACTTCGAGTGCATCAGATATCAAGTATTCATGGATGGTTTTCTGGAGTTTTTCTAGGCGTTTCATTGTGATATTTCATCACTTTTCCACTTAACCACCGCCGTTGAGAACTAGGGTCTTCTAGTGGCTAACAACTCTCAACCATTTCTGTGTGCGAGTATTGTTGTCAGGGATGAAGGAGACCTACAGTTTTGACAAGAATTAAATTTGGAGAGTTTGTCAATTCCTCGCAAGAAGCAGTACACGGGAAAAAACTTTAGATGGCACAGACAGGGATTGAACTCAAGACCTCTTTCATGACAGTCCTACGCACTAACCATCACGCCACGGGTAATACTCACTTTTCCACTTGATGGTTAAAAAAGATGAAAGTGAGAAAGACATTTTTGATTTCTTTGTAAAAGTAAGTGGAAATAAAATAAAAAGATTATATATCAATACAAGTGGCTTTAAAGTAGTCGAATGGTAATTATTACGTAATAAATGATGAGACTCATATTTGTCATATTTGTTTATAATTGACGGGCACTCCAAAAGTTATTAATACCCTAAACATGTTTAAAGTTTGAACACAGTGCGAGCTAAAGGAAAATGGGAAGGATTAAAGAAGAGATACCGGTGCACATTGGTCTAAAAGTTTTGATTATCAAAATGATAGGGAAAAACAGAGTTGGGTAAAGCATTCCACATTCTCAATGTGCGGTTAAAAAAAGAATCTCTATACTTCACAGTACGTCCGAAATTGAGTTCAAGGTTAAACTTATGTGCATTCCTAGAAGTACGAGTATTACGGCTGAATTGTTTGGGGGGGGGGGAGTGCAACTGGCTAATACGACAGAACACTGTTTATAAAAATACCTATCTATAGCCTATCATTTTCAAAGCTCTTTTTTTCGATCCTGTCCAAAAGACTTAAACTTGTTTTAGGGGTACCTGCCCAAATATGCGAGTTATATTCAAGTTTTGAACAAATGAAGGCTTTGTAAATTACAGTCAGATCAGAAGGGGTGAAAAATTTTCTGCACCGTCGGAAAAGTCCTAAGCACCTAGCAGCATTTTAAATGTCATTCATATTCAGAAACTTTCGGAATGAAAATGAAAATGATGCTTTTGATTTCAGTTTGAAAAGTTCTCTTCTGAAAAGACAAGAGTTACTTTAATCTGGATTTTATTATTGAGTAGCAAAAGTATCCGAAATAATCATCTGTCAGTCGTCATGACCTTACAAAATGTCAAATTAATATGAATAGAAATATCAATTGTAAGTTTATCTGTATGTTTTTTTTTCTTAAACCTTACATATTTACACTTTTCATTCATGCCAATTCTTCATGACTGCATTCATTTAACTTGTTTTTTTGTAAAAAGTTTTGACTTTTATTGATAGCATTTTTGGCCATGATCACACCACACCTCACCGCCACCACTCTTTTGAAAATTGAGTCCAACTAGCTGGTGTGAAAAGTTATATACATACATACATATGTAACTTTATTAAATTTTTAATTGAAAGTTAATCTATTTATTTTGCAAAAAATATATATGTATATATAATATATATAATATATATGTTATACTTGTATACGTCAGTGAAAATTATTCTACTCCCGGTGGATATATAATTGAAAACCCATCGACAATATAAATTGCGTAAAATGACACTTTCCGATGAAACGAAAAAGACAAAGTGGGGTAAAATAATTGCAACTTAATTGACCTCAAAGTAATTTAATTATGTTCTTTAGCTTATTAAATAAAAATTAATACAAACGTAAGCTTCTTAGAATTTCACCTGCCTATACATATTGCCAACCTTTCAGTTAAAGAACTGAATACAAAAAGTTGTTTAAATCGAATTTGAATATAGTAGAAAACATAATATACACATATTTATATACCGTCAACAGGAAATTAAATTTTATCTTCTTAAAGAGTAACTTCCGAAATTTATATCTTATATTATTTTGCCTTAAGTATTTTGTTTTGACATGTTAATGAAATTGACAACGGAAGAGAAAAATGGTAGGTATAGGTTAGGTAAGGTATACAAATAATAAGCTTATGGAGAAGCGTCCCATTTAAGACTTAACAACATTATGATGAAGTGTTTGAATTTGAATGAAGTGTTTTAAAGCAAGTTACTTTAAGTAGGTACCTAGACCTGCCTGAAATTTGAAGGAAATTTTGTAAATTTACAACAACACTTACATAGATGTTTTAAGCATCGAGGAAAGAGTATAAATTCATTGTTGTTTAAATAAAGGAAGTAGGTACCTAGGGTATTATGATGCTTTTAATAGGAATAATGATTATACTATAAAAGTTTGTATTCTGTATGCAAACAAATCTGAAGCTCAAGAAGTTTTAATAAGTCAATTTGATGGAATTTATTTTGTTTATGAGTTTCAGGAGTTTTTCTGGGTGATTGTTTATAGTTTCAGGAAATCAAGAAGAGAGGATACAACAATTACCTAAACAAAGCATCGTTGAAGATATTATTTCAAAAGTCAACACCGAATCAATGTCCTTTTTGTATTTGTTTTTAGTCAGACTTAATTAAATTTTATGATAATGACTGGTAAATGAAATTCAAATTCAGGTGCTAGATTTTTTATTCTGAATTTCATAATAGCAATAAAAACTGAATTTGAAATAAAATTTATAATTTTAAAACAATTATTACAACTCCAGTAAGAACCAAGTGCAATCGAATAGTTACTCGTGTGTATGAATTGCAATTAACGAACACATCCTTTTTTTAATACTACAGGCAATGGGTACGTTCAACATCAATTCACTTCAAAATGTTTAGATATTTAATATTTTTTTCTTTTCTATTTCTAAGTAGTATTTCAACGGTCAAACTCAAACTCAAAATTTTGTGTTTTTTTTTTGTTTAGAGCGTTCAGAAATTCCTAGTTTTTAAAGAACAGTTTCCAAATGTTTATAGCAGGTCTACCAGTATAGTAAAATATTTTATTTGTTTCACAGTCAAAATTTCGTTTTGACTCAAAATTTTCAGAATGATGTCGAAGAACTGTACTGATGCTCAAAAAAGTGTAAATGAACAATTTGACTCTTCAGGTGACTTTCAGATCGTGTTCAACGTGCTCAAAATTATGACCTCTGAGTAAAAAAAGAAAAGGTTAAAAACCACAATACTTGTTGAATTATTATTATTTCTTTCTTACTTTGTATAACTGAACTGTTTTATTGTACTACGTATTAATTTCAAACAAATAAATAAGTACTTTTATTTTGATTTATTCGTCTCTTTTATATCTCCAAAATAATTGTAAGCAATGAAGAAAACCGTTTTTGACATCTGGTAAAATTTTGAGAAAAATCAAATCGTCACTTTTCTTAGAAAAAATAAAAACATATACAAATAAAACAATACTAAAACTTGGTCAAAATTGATTTTCGACTCAAATATCTATTTAATAATTTAAAATATTAGCTTTTAATGAATTTCGACTTATAAAACTAATGGCGCAAAATTTTAGACGATTTAGTACGATGTTAAATCATTTTTAGTATGATACTAGGTTAAAAAAAGGATTTTGATAATTTTAAACGAGTTTAGTATCGTACTATCTTCTTAACATTTTACTAAAGTTAAAATCACCAAATGGCTACTTTATCTTTTTAGTATCGTACTAAATCTGTATGACATATGTCATTTTTCTCAAATGTGACAAAGTGTTTTAAAATTGATAAATTGTGAAATAAAATTTATTTATAGATATCATAAAAAGTAAATTAATTTAAAATGTTTTCGGAGGAAGAAGATTTTGAAATGTTTGAGGATTCAGTGTTGTGTAGGAAAGTTAAAAGTTTTAAAACTCGAGCAAATCCTCTTGAAGAGCTGGACGATGGTGAATTTTACTCCAGGTATATTTTTGATAAAATAAAAATAAATAAAATAAATAAAAAAATATTAAGGTACATATGTTTTTTTTTGTACATTTTTTACATTACATTTCACATTACTCGGCATATAAATGTACAGAGTAGAGAACACAGCACCTTGAGCGACAAGACTATATAAGTCTATAACAACACAAGACATTAATACAAGACAGAAGGACAGAGGAGAAAGAAGAACGAACAGTTAGGAAGAACACATGACAACAGCACGCGGTAGGTTTCGAGTCGGTCCCCCATCTGACTACTAACTGCGATCACTGATGCTTGATTTCGGTGATCGATGGGAACCGATGCTTTATCAGTGACTAGGCCGTTGCATGTTTGTTTTGTTTGCTCCACAATGTGTCATTATTTAGATGTGTTCATGTTTTTTTTTAATAAAATGGGTTTAGCATGATACTAGTTAGCAAAACAATAAAAAGTGTTTAAAATTAGTGAAAAGTTAGTAGATTACTATGTATATAGTAAATTGTTAACTAGTATCGCGCTAAGGCCTTAATAATAGGTTGTTTAAAATTTTGCGCCAATGTTTTTAACATTCAGTAAAATTAAGAGAAAAATCATGTTGACAGTTTTTTAAGAAAAAATAAAAACCTAAACAAATATTACTAAAGCTTTATAAAAATTGATTTTCGAATAAAATATCTTTTCAAAAACTAAAAAAATTGGCTTTAAACTAATTTTATATTAAAGAAAATGGCGCAAAATTTTAAACAACCTATTATTAAGGCCTTAGCACGATACTAGTTAACAATTTACTATATACATAGTAATCTACTAACTTTTCACTAATTTTAAACACTTTTTATTGTTTTGCTAACTAGTATCATGCTAAAACCATTTTATTAAAAAAAAAAACATGAACACATCTAAATAATGACAGATTGTGGAGCAAACAAAACAAACCTACCTTTTTTTAACCTAGTATCATACTAAAAATGATTTAACATCGTACTAAATCGTCTAAAATTTTGCGCCTTTGTCACATTTGAGAAAAATGACATATGTCATACAGATTTAGTACGATACTAAAAAGATAAAGTAGCCATTTGGTAATTTTAACTTTAGTAAAATGTTAAGAAGATAGTACGATACTAAACTCGTTTAAAATTATCAAAATCCTTTTTTTAACCTAGTATCATACTAAAAATGATTTAACATCGTACTAAATCGTCTAAAATTTTGCGCCAATATTGTTTTCGACATTCAGTAAATTTTGTATGAAAAATTTTGGACAAAAAATAGTACGCAAAATTGGTAAAAACTGATATTCGATTGTCGATATCTTTTGAATAATTGAAGGCATTGACTTGAGAATGATTTCATTCTGTGCTAAATTTTGTTGTTAAGGTTAGATATTTTTCTTAGAAAAATCAAATCTGTATTTGTTTACATAAGAAATAAAAACTTTCAAAAAATGCTACTAAAACTGGTTAAAAATTGGTTTTATACTAAAAATCTCGTTAACAAAAATTGATTTTGAAATCAAACTATTTTATCATATGGAAAATATTGTTGGTCATTTTTAGTTAGTTTTTTTAACTTTTATAAAAAAAAAACAACAAAAACCATAACGAACTGATTAGAAATGGATTTCGACTCAAGTTTATTAGGAGAACATATAGAAAGATATTGACTTCAATTTACTTATCTCACACAAAATATTGTTATGAGCATTTTATTTAAGTTTTAAGCAAGACAAATCGACAAACAGGATAAAAAGTTATCAGTGCGTGCACTGGAAACATTATTTTTTACTTGCAACCAAATGAAAGTGCAATCGTTGGATTATTAAAGGGACAACTTTTTAAAAATAATAATTGTTCTTAAGAAATTTTAAATGCTCACTTTCTTAACAACAAAAATAAACATTGTCGTTGAGATTTTATTAATAATTCGGAGATTCCTTATACCATATATCACTCAACTTAACTTAACTCCTTTCACTTTCAAAAATGATTGATATTTTTCTACGCAATAAGACATTGATGTTTCTATTAAAATATTCAATTATCTTCAGTTCAAAAACAACTAATTTCTTGTACTCGAAATCTGAAATGTATTAAAATGAATAAAGACATAATTTATTTCAATAATAATCTGCGCCGCAAATAATATTCAAAAATATAATTGCATCATCCAAATATTGCATGTTAAACATTTTATACTTATCAAACGCCTATAATATTTACGATTTTGTTTACATTTTGGCACATTACTTGCACTACATCAGCGAACCAATTATCCCCCCTCAAAAAAAAAGAATAAATACCTATATGTATGTATAACCTACTCTCAAGTCGTAACGTACAAAACCTCCTTTGCGAATCATTAATATTTCCACACAAATTGTTATACCTCTCTCTGATAAATATGCAATAAATTTATGCCATAAAATCGATTCACTCTGACAGTTTGATTGTTTCAAATTGTATTTTCAACCGCAAAATATAATTTTATTTAGAATTGACAGATGATTATAGTTCATAGCTCCTTGAATGTGCCCGACCGCGTTCCTCTCGCACATCAACATCAGCAAGAGGTATAATATCTGACATTTTTATTACACAATCTCATCAAGTCTTTCAGGCGCCCAATCTAATATGCAATATCATCAGGAGGAAAAGTGTTTATTTAAGAAATAATAAAACAAAATAGGTAGGCATACAAATAGAGTGTGGGGTAATTCAACGTAATGATGCAGCCAAAGCTATAAGAAAGACGTAACTTAAAGATGATAATGACATTTTGTATATAATTTAAAAGCGTAGGTTTTGTTTCTTAGAATTAACGTGATCAAAAAGTTGGCGTATACAATGGAAAGGTCATTAGTAAAAATTTATTATTTTTTCTTTGGCTTAAATGATAAGTTTTTTTTTGTTGCACTAATGAAACAATTCACACTTCAAGGCAACAAGTCATGGGTTTCGTAAAACTGACGTAAGATTTAACGCCATTTGTGTAGAAAATTTGATGAGAACTCTACAAAATAACAAAATGGCAGCTGATATTTAAATTGTAGAAAAGGGCATAATAGTCTACAAAAGAAAGTTCGAAAGTACAAAGCACCTGTAAATATTCATGGTGCATTCTTAATTAAATTTCGTTAATTTTGAAGATACAAGAAGATAATTTTAAAATGAAGGTAGATTGGATTAAATGGTGATGTTAAATACACTGGTTGTCCAAATTTCAAAATCGAACATAATTATAGTTCTCCAATTTTACTAACTTCGAACTGTCAGCTGTCAAACTTTATAGTTTCTTTTTATGTTAACATCTCGCATAATTATTTTGGTAACACCTTTTTCCTAGAAAACTCACTGGTCCAAATGTCAAAATGGAACATAGTTGCCAACAAAAAAAAACACTTATAATTCTCCATTTTTCCTAACTTCGAACTGTCAGCTGTCAAACTTTATAGTTTCTTTTTATGTTTAGAGACACTGGTTGTCCAAATGTCAATGGAACATAATTGCCAACAAAAAGACACGTATAATTCTCCGTTTTTACTTACCTCGAACTGTCAGCTGTCAAACTTTATTGTTTCCTTTTATAGTTACATACATCTTGCATTATTATTTTAATGACACCTTTTCCCAAGAAAATGTGCACCTATTTCGTGTATTCAAATGCAACTTAATTGGACTTCAAAATTGATCAAAAAAGTAGCTCTTACCTAATGTTACCCATGCGAATACTCTCGCGTTTGTTATAGGCATAGCATAAAACACACAAATCATAAAACGTCAAGCAATGAATCATGTGTGGAGATGTTTTTCATTTTTTTTCACTCAAATTGGTTTCGTTTTTGACCGGCAATTCATTATTTCCTGTTCAGTTTTCTATGTGATGAAAAAATGATTCCTATTATTTTAAAATAATAGAAATAAAAAATATTTTGTTTTACTATTCTATTTTCAAATAGAAAAATAAATAACGGTAGTCATACCTCTTTTAATAAGTAACACTTCGAAAAATATATTCATTGAATTGAATATTTTACAGAAATTCGAAATAACCAATTGTATGAAATGTATATCTACTTTAAATTTATATAAATGCATGTACATATGCATATATATCTCAAAACCAATCATTTTAAAAAAAATATAGAGTAACGTGAAAAAATAAAGCATTTTCACACATAAATGCGCCTTTAGATATTGAAAAGTGACAATGACAATGACAAGATATATTTTGTATTGAAAAATGTTCATATAGAGAAATTGATAAATAATTTGAAGTGTCTTGGAGCATTAAAGTTTTTATTTTCATAAAGACTTTTTTCCAATTTTGACTTTTCAACTTTGAATTTTAACAGTGAACGCACCCTCAAATCTTAATTGTCCATTGTCACAATCACTCAGTAGAATTATAATTTCCATGGGTCTTTATACCCATGGTTACAGAAAAGGTTTCAATGCTGACAAAACGATAGTTGTTTCTTTAACTACATGTTATCCAAGTCTAAGCTGCGAATACTTTCTTTTTCATCCTACGTGTAAATTCGAAATCAGCACCAAAAATTAAGTCGTATTTTTCAAAACCGTACAATTTACGATTTTTTAAAACCTCATATTAGTGGAAAATAAAGTCTCAGAATTAATGAAGATTCCCCGAAACTAAGTAAGTTACTTAACAGATTTAAATTGCATCTAGAAGAACTATGTTTTGCCTAAAAAGACCCTAAAAAGACCGTATTATAGATTTGTTATGATTTTCAAAGAGTTATATTTCAAAAACTTGGCCTAATGGAGAGATTATAAGATTCAATTTATTCAGTGATGTTGAATTATAGTGAATAAGAATAATTTGGCAATAATTTACGCTATTACTTAAAATGGAACGATTCACTCTTTACACAGACAATTAACAGTTTTTTAAAGAAAAGTTTCCTGGCTGAGTTATTCCTCGAAAAGGTAATTACAATTTTAAACCGGGACTTTGTCTTTAAACTTTTTTCCCTTTAAAGGTTTATATCGAAGCTTCACAGTTGATCCAAGACGTTAAATATGGGATTCCTAAAGTTATAGAGTCGCAAATGTGCGAATTGGTCTTGGAGAGCTTCATAAAATGAATATGGTTCTGCAACGATAGCAATGGTGGCCATTTAACCGATATCGATTTTAATTGTTAACGAAATACCCTCCTCTTTAAATGAAATAAACATTCATGTTGATTTCTCTTCAAAATGAAACCCTATGTAAAAAGAGGCTGGGATGCCACCCAAAACTGATAACTTCCGTCAGTTTTTTATTTCTTAAATAAACAAATACAAATTGGATGAATGAAATTAATTTGAAGTCAATATCTTCTATTGTTCACGAGATATAGAGAACCGAACATCAATGTTTAACGTACTATTTTTTGTAGATTTTAATTTTTTATGAAAAAATCGGACTGTTGGAAATTTAAAAAAGATTTACTGAATTTTAAAAACAAGAAAGAAAAAATAAGTTCGAAGCCAATATTTTTAACTTCCCATAGGAAGTTATTGTAATGGGTCCGATTTGTCAAATTGAAAATTTTGACATTTCTCGACGTTTCAAGGTCCCTAGAGTCGAAATAAAAGATTTTTAGAACGATGCCTGTACATTCGCGACGTTTTTTTCGTCGTCCATAGCTCAAGAACCAGAAGAGATATCGACTTCAAATAAATTTTGTTATACAGATAATAAGGCAGAAAGATGCAGAAAGGGCTCTCAAGAAAATTGCGTGGGTGGTTTTTTTACCATAGCAGTTTAAAAAAAGGTGAAAATTTTGGTTAAACCTAAATATCTCATGAACCAATCACGTTAGAGACTTGAATTAAATTTTATATTATATATTGTAACGTGATACAAAACAAGTATATTTTTGGAAAAAAATCCAATTAACGGTTTTTTTTATAAATCAAAAAAACTGAAAAAAAAAATTTGTCACGTCGAAAATAATGTTTTTGACATTTTGAGAAAAATCTAATTGACAGTTTTTTTATAAAAAATAAAAACCTAAAAAAACATTACTCAAAGTTGGGAAAAATTGAATTTCGACTCAAATATCTTTTCAAAACCTTGAGATTAAGGCTTTAAACTTATTTTATCTTATAAGAAATATTGTTTCCAACATTCAGTAAAATTTAGAAAAAAATCAAATTGACAGTTTTTTTACAAAAAATTAAAAACCGAAAAAAAAATTAACAAAAGTTTGTAAAAATTGATTTTCGACTCAAATATCTTTTAAAAATTTGAGATAATGGCTTCTAACTAATTTTATCTTATAAGAAATATTGTTTTCAACATTAGGAAAAATTTTGAGAAAAATCAAATTGACAGTTTTTTTTACAAAAAATAAAAACCTAAAAAAAATGTATAAAAGGTGGTAAAAATTGATTTTCGACTCAAATATCTTTTCGAAACTTTGAGATATTGGCTTTAACTTACTTTAACCTATAAAAAAATATTGTTTTCAACATTCAGTAAAATTTTGAAAAAAATCGAATTGACAGTTTTTCTACAAAAAATTAAAAACCTAAAAAAAAATTAACAAAAGTTGGTAAAAATTGATTTTCGACTCAAATATCTTTTCAAAAATTTGAGATAATCTCTCCTCTAACTAATTTTAACTTATAAGAAATATTGTTTTCAACATTCGACAAAATTTTGAGAAAAATCAAATTGACAGTTTTTTTTACAAAAAATAAAAACCTAAAAAAAAAACAATACTAAAACTTGGTAAAAATTTACTTTCGACTCAAAAAGCTTTTCAAAAATTAAAAATATTGGCTTCAAACTTATTTTATTTCACAGAAAATATTGTTTTCGATATTCAGTAATTTTCTTATAAAAATCCAACAGTCGGTTTTTTCATAAAAAAAAAATCTACAAAAAATAGTACGCAAATTTGGTAAAAATTATTACATATATTCAAACTTTTAAGCACGACAAATCGACAGACTTGATGGGAAGTTATCAGTGTGGGTCGCATCCCAGCCTCTTTTTAATTTTTGAAATGATATTTGAGTCGAAAGTAAATTTTAACTAAGTTTTAGTATTGTTTTTTTAAGTTTTTATTTTTTGTAAAAAAAACTGTCAATTCCATTTTTCTCAAAATTTTACCGAATATTTAAAACAACATTGCTTATAACAAAAAATTAGTTTAAAGCTAATATCTTAAAGTCTTGAAAAGGTATTTGAGTCGAAAATCAATTTTTACCTACTTTTATTAATTTTTGTTTAGGTTTTTAATTTTTTTGTTAAAAAACTGTAAATTCTATTTTTCTCAAAATTTTAACAGATGTTAAAAACTTTATTCTTCGTTGCACAAAATTTTTTTGGAGATAAAACCATTTTTTGTTCGTAAAATTTTCGAGGTGACAAATATTTTTTTTCATTTTTCTTGATTTATAAAAAAAAACCGTTAATTATAATGTTTTTCCTTAAATATATTTGTTTGCTATCACGTTACAATATATAATATACAATTTAGTTCAAGTCTCTAGCGTTATTGGTTCGTGAGATATTTAAGGTCAACCAAAATGTTCACCTTTTTTTCAAACTTCTATGGTAAAAAAACCACCCACTCAATTTTCTTGAGAGCCCTTTCTGCGTCTTTCTCCATTATTATCTGTATAACAAAATGTATTTGAAGTCGATATCTCTACTGGTTCTTGAGCTATGGACGACGAAAAAAACGTCGCGAACGTACGGACGTATAAACGTGCGTACACACGCACGCACAGATATCTCTCTTAAAATATTTTATCTCGACTCTAGGGACCTTGAAACGTCGAGAAATGTCAAAATTTTCAATTCGATAAATCGGACCGATTACAATAACTTCCTATGGGAAGTTATAAAAGCCCCGAATATATATGTACATATTTAAACCATAGTTTAAACTGTTACCTTATAAGTTGATATGCTTAAATCAGTGACCTAAAATTTCTCAACTTACTTGAAGCCACAAGGCAGTCAAGTAGTTCTTACAGTTAAAAGAGTCAAAGTTAAAAGATCTTTTTTGTGTTACTCAAATTCCTAGGCAGACTTACTTACTAATACTCTCGCTCGTTTTAGTTTGAGAGTTATATTTTACCTAATAGGCTTACTTGTGTCTATTATTAAAACTTTTAAATCTGACGTACAAGAGAAGATTATTTGACTACACAATCCATAGACCTTCAAACAAACCGGATAATCCAAATACCTTCTTATGGTTATATATCATTCAAAACCTATATAGCTACAGATTTCGAAGTTTCAAAGTCTGTTTAATAAGTCTGTAAAAAGTTCTCAAATTTAGATTTCTGTTGCTTTTATTTTCGCATTGTATTTATTTATTTTCCATCGATTTTTTCCAAGAAAGTTTTCCTAAAGGTTAAGGTTTTATTTAACATTTAGGTGCAAATTTCAGAAACTCAAAATGCTAATTTCATCAGATACATATATTTTGTATAGACTTTCTTCTAAAAGCATAGAAATACATAAAACCCTCTATAACATTCCCCATGCGTCATGATACACATTTTCCTTCCAAAGAGCTAACAAAAAAAAAATAAAAGAACATGAAGCTCTATTTTCTATCAGTCATGTAATCCTCACATGGATATTGGATATGTATAAATGAACTCGATTAAACTTTATGCAAAGTTGAATTGTGTTTTGTGTTGTGTTATACCTGATGGAGTTCATTCACAGCTATGTAAACATGATTCTTAGTAAATATTTCTATGCACTTTGGTCTACAGCATCATTACATTATCATAATGATTACTTGGAGTCCTTGGCATCTCGAATTTACATACATAACATAGGTTCTTTGTCCAGTTATATCATAGTAATAGAATAATGATTTTCCATTGCTCTTTGGTTTTCTATGACGTGTCCAGTTCATCATTCTAAAACAGGGTACACCACACAATGACTCAAGATTATAATCCACATAATCTATATAATATCCTGACGCGACATCTAAATGATTTACGAGCAAATGAATGAATCCTGGGATATTTGTGATGCTGATGACTAAAAAAGTCACGCTATTCTGAAGGTACTTGTACTTCATAGATCGAGGCTTCAAAAGGACAATGTTCCTAAGGGCAATGTACCTAACAAATGTACATAAAACTTTCTATCCGCTCGCTGAATGCACGATTTCTTGAAAATAATAAACTTAATTTCTATCCCTTTGTGTTTAAAACAAGAATATGTAAGAAATTTCGAAGAAAATCCCTTAAATTGCCCAAAACCTTCCTAAACAAAAATATTATGTTGTTATGGTTTTGGCTTAAACGATATATGCAAATCCATATTTGTTAAGATGATACTAGGGGGCTTATTAGCATAGGTACTATGCGTTGGTTTTTCGCGTGAATTTCTTTGAAAAATATTTTTGATGCTATTTGTAGATTTTACCATCATTCCACATAATTTGAATACACAATAGTCTACGACGACGATGACGACGACGACGTCTGTCATGGTAGTAGCGATGATTTTGAGATGGTGGTTTAAAATTGACGATGTTATGTTGTCTTGCTTAAAATACAATTCAATTCTTAAATGATGTTGTCTTGATGCTTAAAATACAATTCGATTCTTAAATGGAAATTGGAAAGCAATAACAAAAATGAACGAATAAGGTTCCTTGTTTTTTAATCGATTTCTTGTCAGCTTTCCATTTACTAGATGTATTTATAAAATCTCGTTTTCATTTCTCTTGCACAAAAAGATTGAAGTTGAATTTAAAACTACTATCGAAAAGGTTATAGAAAGCTTTGTACTAGTAGTTTCTCGATGACCTATGATGGAACTATGCATATAAGATGTTGTATCTATGGAATAAGGACGACGCAGTTGCTATTCCTTTTTCAAATTCATTGACACGATAAACGTGACACGTGATAACTTCATCTTTATGCTCTTTTTCAGTTCAAACATTGATCAACTTCTCTTCCTTTTTCTCTTATTCAAAGAAGTAAGTGGATGCGAAGTTGATTGAAAGGATTCTTTTTGAAACTGGAAAAAACATCTAACGAATTTATAAATATTTCAATCCAAACCAAGGAACCAACAAAAAATTGAAAAAATTTAGGATTTACATTTTTTGAAGGCACACGAAAGTGTGAATAGATGAGAACTGAAAAAACGAAATTCTTAGAAAAACAACTCTAATATAATTTTTGATATATCACAAATTAAGCTTCATAAAATTTCGCCCTCAGTGCGGTGCGCGGCGGCGGCGCGGCGGTGGCGTCTGATGGTAACTTAGTAAAGCTTAACAAATCTGAATATCCTCGGGTTAAAAACATATGTAGGTGGATTTTGCACGTGGATAGAAAAAAGTTAGAAACACAAATTCCTTGAAAAATCCACTTTCAAAAATAATTCCCACCGCATAAAACACGAATTTTGTTTGTTCGTGTGTAAACGATTATATAATTACTTGAAGCCATATATGTCGATGAGAAGAAAAGGCGTTAAGTAATAAGATTACGTTCTAAATTTAAGTGTAGACGACCGACGACGCGACGCACGATTGAAAAATCAACAATTCTCGTGGAATTTTACTTTTTTTTTAAGCGTTTATTGGATTTATTTCTTTAGAATTTATACATTTAATTTTGTACGGTATAATAAAGGGCGATTTTTTAAAAGCTATAGGAAAGTTTTTCAAAAAAAAACACATACAATTCAGAAAAATGCATAAAATCTTTATTTGAGTCGATAGTACGGTCCATATAATTTAATGTTTGGAGATTATTTCATGCAAATGTTGACCTTGACTGCGCCTCAAATGGTCCAGGCGCTTAGTCCAATTTTGGCATACTCTTTCCAACATTTCGGCCGGTATCTCACGAATAAATGCTTCAATGTTGTCTTCTAATGCGTCAATTTAAGCGGGCTTGTCTGTATAGACATACATGAGCTTTAACATAGCCTCACAAAAAATAGTCTAAAGGCGTTAAATCGCACGATCTAGGCGGCCAATTGACCGGTCCCGAACGTGAAATAAAATGTTCACCGAACTCGCCTCTCAATAAGTCCATTGTTGCGCGTGTGCTGTGTGGCATGTGGCACCGTCTTCTTGAAACCACATGTCATGCAAGTCAAGCTCTTGCATTTTGGGTAAAAAAAAAGTTTGATATCATCTCACGGTAGCGCTCACCATTCACAGATACGTTACGATTCGCATCATCTTTGAAGAAGTACGGTCCAATGTTGCCACCAGTCAGTGACTTTTTGTGGATGCATTGGTAGGTCTTGCAATGCTTCTGGCTGATATTCACTCCAAAATCGACAATTCTGCTTATTTACGTACCCATTGAGCCAAAAATGAGCTTCGTCGCTGAACACAAGAAGCGTGCGATGAAGTTTCTTAACAGAGCACGCATTTTGATAATAGTTGAATTCTTCTTAAAAATTTCAAAATTACCAACAATATTTTGCATGTAATGAAATAGTTTGATTTAAAAATCTATTTTTTTAAACGAGATTGTAGTCGAAAACCAATTTTTACCAATTTTAGTGGCATTTCTTAAATTTTTACAAATTGGATGAATGAAATTAATTTGAGAGATATCGAGAACCGAACATCAATTTTTACCGAATTTGAGTACTATTTTTTGTAGATTTTATTTTTTTATGAAAAAACGGACTGTTGGATTTTTATAAAAAAATTACTGAATATCGAAAACAATATTTTCTGTGAGAAAAAATAAGTTTGAAGACAATATTTTTAATTTTTGAAAAGCTATTTGAGTCGAAAGTAAATTTTTACCAAGTTTTAGTATTGTTTTGTTTTAGGTTTTTATTTTTTGTAAAAAAAGCAGCAAGATAAAATAAGTTTGAAAGTTTTGAAAAGATATTTGAGGAAAAAAATCAATTTTTACAAACTTTTATTCATTTTTTTTAAGTTTTTATTTGTGTACTCTCAATTCGACTTTTCTCTAAAATTTTTCCAAATGTTGAAAATGTTATTCTTCGTTGCACAAAATTGTTTTGGAGATAAAATCATTTTTTATTCGTAAAATTTTCGAGGTGACAAATATTTTTTTTCAGTTTTTTTGATTTATAAAAAAAACGTTAATTGGATTTTTTTCCTTAAATATATTTGTTTGGTATCACGTTACAATACATAATAAAAATTTAATTCAAGTCTCTAGCGTTATTGGTTCGCGAAAATATTTAGGGTTAACAAAAATGTTCACCTTTTTTTCAAATTGCTATGGTAAGAAAACCACCCACGCAATTTTCTTGAGAGCCCTTTCTGCATCTTTCTGCATTATTATCTGTATAACAAAATTTATTTGAAGTCGATATCTCTACTGGTTCTTGAGCTATGGATGACGAAAAAAACATCGCGAACGTACTGACGTACGGACGCACAGACATCTCTCTAAAAATCTTTTATTTCGAATCTAGGGACCTTGAAACGTCGAGAAATGACAAAATTTACAATTCGAAAAATCGGACCGATTACAATAACTTCCTCTGGGAAGTTAACAAAGTTAGACCAATAGGCGGATAGGAAAGCTAAGGAATAAGATATTTTCACAATTAAAATAGCCAAAAACATTTTAATTTTTTGGTAATTTCAATTCCTAAATTGAATTCTTACTATATCTGCATTTCTTTTTACTTGTTAAATAGAGCCGTTGAAACACAAATTCTGAACACACCCCAAAACTGGAAATCGTTTTCTTTCCCATCATCTCTTAGACCAATTACTTTTTTTTTGTTAAATTCTAGACATTATATTTATTAAAATCAAAAATAATATCTGTCATCATTAAAAATCTGTTTAGTGCTTAACTTATCCATTTTATTTTGATGTTTTAAGGACGGTCATTTATAACTTGAAAGTTATTTTAAAAGATCTGAATTGTCAACTTTATAATTTTGACATTTGTCCACTTTTCAAGGTCCCTAAAGATCCTTCTATCTTTGACTTTATCCCAAAAATGGATAGAAATATATACTTCAAATAAATTTGATTTCATAAAAAATAAACCCAAGATGTGCAAAATGTACTTTCAAATAAATTGAAGGTTGGTTAATAGAAATTAAAAAAAAAGTGAACAAATTCAATCAACTGAAATCATGATTTAAAAAATGGACAAATATTTTCCAACTCGAATATTTTACGAGCAATAATAATTTGCCACTTGTTTGACAAATAGTATACTTTCTTATTGTTTCTTTCTTATTATTACAAATACAAATTTATTGAAAATATTAATAAAATATTAATTTTCGACTCAAATATCTTAAAAACGAAAAAGGATTATGATTTTTTTTTTATTTTATAGTTGACAAATTATTACTCAGAGATATGTACGTCTAGAACATTATTATTTCAAAAATCTGAGCATGTGATTTAAGGTTTATTAAGACCGTAATTAATATACATATATACTTCAATTTAAACCAGATGTAGACATAAACAGCCCAAGTGCAAATAAGTTTAATCTTAGTGCAAAAAGGTTTAATCCAATTTGAAACTAAATGGATTAAGTTCTTATGGTTTGATATCATATTTTCACTTGAGTTAAATATATTTGAATTTGGGAACCATAAATTAAAACAAACAAAATAACTTACATTGTGATCAACAAAAATATCCACAACCGATTGCAACGCTGCACAATTTCCTTCTTCTTGAATGGCCCAGCATGGATACGGAGCTATTGGTGGCAAACATTCACCCTTCTTCAAATCAACCTTACCCAAGGTAAATGGTACACCTTGTTTGTAACGTGGCAAGGCCACAAACGCTGTATCCCCCAATATTTGCGTCCGGGTTGCAATAACATTTCTCGGGACATATCGACCCGTCTGAATGTAAATATTTTTCGTCGAAGAACATGGCCACAAAAGATTATTACCACCCAATTGAAATGTCAATTCGGCCAATGAACACTTTGAGTAAGTCAAAGTACTTTGAAGGATAACAACTAAAGCAAATAGGCCCGTCTGAAAAATTGATATCCGACTGTTCGACATGATTTTTAAACTATAATATAAAACTTAACTTTCAAAGCGCACTTCTTTAAGTTTTTTGTACAGAACGACTAACCGTTCTTTTGGTTAGCTAACACTCTTTTATAAATTTAATTGTAATTAAATATTTTTAATCATCTTCTATATTTTTTTTGTTACGGTTGCATCACGATCAAAATTGGCTTCAATTAATTTAGTATCGTGACATTTGGAAATATTTGGGCATGAGTACAAAACATCTCGCGAATATGCAAGAACATTGACATTGCCAGAAGGTCAAGTTTCACACGTCACATTCATATTTCACATTACAGCGTATCTTTGCGATGATTTGGAATCATTTCTGCAGTGCGAGCAGTTTTTCGCCGGTAGCTGCATTGTTGATGTTTAATATTTTCGTCATCGTTATTGTTGTTGTTATTTTGCTTAAGACCAAAACGAAATACCTATCGCATTTCATTTAAATGACTTTTATTTCTCAAAGTCTGAGTCAAGTTTTGTGTCTGCCCTAATTGTTTTCTGAGGGGAATTCGAGAAGCTTCATACATCAAAACGATACTTTATGATTTTATAGTATACAACATTTTGGTAGATGACCTAGCCTAAATGGAAGCAGGACGTGTCCTCTATATTTTAAAACTTTTGTATTGCATAGCAGTTCTGTGACTTACCTACATATTCTAGTCATGCTGCAATATTTGCTTATGGTGAGTCTTATGTTTGTAAACACTTTACCCCCGTTTGCTTAAGGTTTAGGTGAGAAATGAAAATTAAAAAAAAAGAAAGACGTTTATTTTCTTTAAATTGTTTTGCTGCAGTTTTTGCCAATTTCAAGTCACAAAGGTCCAAGTTTTACGATTGGATTTATTATATTTTATCACTTTATTTCGTTCTTTGCACTTTGCTCAAGAAGTGAAAGTGTATTTATTTAAAGTGGGGAACTTTTTGAAAATTGAATAAAAGTTTGGAAAGATTTTCAAATTGGTTCATAAAGTTGATTGCTTAAAGTAAGAAATAGTTTTTATTTTTAAACTAGGGGCAAGTTGGGATTGGTTAAAAGTTTAATTCTTATATTGCTTATTTGAGGCAAGGATACCCAAATTTATATAAAATGCATGAATACTGTAAGAAGCACTTAAAAAATAAAATATAGGAAAACAAAAGAAGGAGACTGTGAATGCATATACACTTAAAGTAAAGAATTAATTATAAGAGAATTTAATGTTTTATTAATGTAAATAGAATGTAAAGATTGCAATCTTTTTTTTCCAATCATTATAGAACAATCGTTTTACCACAATTTTTCGAAAATATGTATATGATTTCTATGCCATTATTTTGTGTTATTACAATTCCTAAGTTCAAAAAATGTTGAAGGTTAAGAATCTTAATAATTTATGTGATAACAAGAAAAAATTTTCGTTGGCCGAAAATACATCAATAACGACATCGACTTCAAATAAATTTCACTTTTCACTTTTCTTCAGCGAGGAAGCACATTTCTCACTCGTTGGGTATGTTAGAAAACAAAATTCTCGTACTTGGGGTTCTGAGAATCCTCAAGTAATTGAAGAGAGGTCATTACATCCACAAAAAGAGGCTGGAATGCGACCCACACTGATAACTTCGCATTCCGTCTGTCGATTAGTCTTGCTTAAAAAGTTTGTAGGTTATAGTGTTTTGTTGTCAGTTGAATTATCCTAGAAAATTTTAAAATTACCAACAATATTTTGCATATGATGAAATAGTTTGATTTTTAGTCGAAAACCAATTTTTAACAATTGCATATTTTTTTTTATATTTTATGGAAAAACTGACTGTTTGTTACATTTTTATAAACAAAATTTCTGAATGTCGAAAACAATATTTTATGTGAGATAAAATTAGTTTGAAGCCAATATTTTTAAGTCGAAAGTAAATTTTTACCAAGTTTTAGTATTGTTTTTTTTTTAGGTTTATAATTTTTATTTTTCGTAAAAAAAAACTGTCAATTGGATTTTTCTCAAAATTTAGCAAAATGTTGAAAACAATGTTTCTTATAAGATAAAATTAGTTTAAAGCCATAATCTCAAATTTTTGAAAAGATATTTGACTTAAAAATCAATTTTTACCAACTTTTGGTAATGTTTTCTTTAGGTTTTTATATTTTGTAAAAAAAAGTAAATTCTATTTTTCTCAAAATTTTTATTGAATATTGAAAACAATACTTTTTATAAGATTAAACTAATTTGAAGCCAATATCTTAAATTTTGGAAGAGATATTTGAGTCGAAAATCAATTTTTACCATTTTTTAGTAATGATATGTTTTAGGTTTTTATTTTTTGTAAGAAAATTATAATTTAGATTTTCTCAAAATTTTACTGAATATTTCTAACAATATTTTTTATGAGATAAAATTAGTTTGAAGCCAATATCTCAAATTTTTGAAAAGATATTTGAGTAGAAAATCAATTTTTCCAACTTTTAGTAATCTTTTTTTAGGTTTTTATTTTTTATAAAAAAAAACTGTCAATTCGATTTTACTTAAAATTTTATCAGATATCAAAAACGTTATTCTTCGCTGGATGCAATTATTTTATGTTCGTAAAATATACGAGGTGACAATTTTCTTTCAGTTTTTTTGATTTATAAAAAAACCGTTAATTGGATTTTTTTTCAAAAATATATTTGTTTGTCAAGTCGCTAACGTTATTGGCTCGTGAGATATTTCGGGTTAAACAAATTTGTCACTTTTTTTTAAATTGTTACGGTAAAAAAAACTACCCACTCAATTTTCTTAAGAGTCCTTTCTGCATTATTATCTGTATAACAAAATTTATTTTAAGTCGATATCTCTACTGGTTCTTGGCTATGGACGACGAAAAAAACTTCGCAAACATACGGACGTACAAAGGTGCGTAAAGACGCACGCACAGACATCTCTCTAAAAATCTTTTATTTAGACTCTAGGGACCTTGAAACGTCGAGAAATGTCAAATTTCTGACTGTCATCGTCAATTAGGAGCGTTGTTTTCATATGATAACCGACGAATATGCTCGAGCTTTATTGCAAAAGACATTTCCTGGTCGGGTAATTTCTCGTCGTGACGATGTCAACTGGCCACCAAGATCATGTGATTTGACACCGCTGGATTTTTTTCTGTGGGGCTACGCGAAAGACTGTGGGTATGCAGATAAACCTTTATCTCTTGAGCACTTATAAATTAACATTTGTTAAGTTATATCTGAGATATCGCCCAATATCTGTCAAAAAGTGGTCGAAAATTACCTCACAAGAATCGATGTTTTCAACAATTCACATGGTGGTAGTGTTTCACTCATAATTTCAACGTTCAAACTTTATAATAAAAAAGAATTATCATGAAAAAAAAAATATTTAATATGTGTTTTATTTATGTACGTTTACTTTTGAAACCGCAAAATGGATAACTCTGTACTATATTATTGTTTTAAATTTAAGTAAGATTCAGAAAAAAATCCAACTGACAGTTTTTCTAAAAAAAAATAAAGTCCTCCCAAAAATATCAAAACATCCTAGGCTTCTATTTTTGATTTATAACTTTTGAAAATTGTCAAATGACAATTTGGCTTACTAAACAAGAAGACCTCTTTTTTCTTGCCGAATTCAAAATAGAACTATTAACATAATCCGAGCGTCTGAACATTCTCTGAACCTAGCTTGCTTTGAGGGTTCTGAATTTATTTTTAAATGCACCTAAACACATCATGAATTTTGTTTGTATAATGCTTGTGTACAAAAATTTGCTACCTCTGCCCAGTTATTTTAATTTGACTCTTAGGGCCCCCGCAGACTGTAGACTTTTTATCGGGCGATAGTTTAGTCGGCTACTTAATCAGTATCTAGAGGAAAGCATATGCGCACTCTACAGCGATTCAGTATCGGCCGATAAGAAAGTTTGACGGGCTACCCGATTACATTCAAACTAATCTGTCGGCCAACTATCGGCCGACTGTTTAATCAGTATTGGCGCATACACGCCTGCGCATACATGACGATTGTTTAGTCGGCCGATAGCTCAGTTCGCTCTGTGATTTGGCCTCGTGTGTGTGTATTTTCATTTTCATTGTGCGACTGCTTAAACAGTCAGTTACAAACTAGTTCGAGAATAGTCGGCCGGCTGTTAGATAGTCTGCGCCCTGTTCACCAACCAAACTGTTTAGTTGGCTCGACTAAACTATCGGCCGATAAAAAGTCTGCAGTCTGCGGGGCCCTTAGTCTGACCGAAAGAACTTAACATCTTTTTGGAACTACGAGAATCAAAGAAAAGCCAGGAGATATATCTTAAGTTGACTCGTTGATTCTTATCAAAGGGTAATGCTTATAAAATAAATTACTGACATAAGGCTGGTGTTAAAGACAGATTTACAGACCTCTGAAAAGACTATCCTTACACACCAAGAAAAATACTACAATCTAAAATTAGACATAAATTAAAATGCTGTATAATTTCACTCTATACTCTCAAGCACTAAGAATTAATTGCTTTGCTTGAATTAATTAATGTATATTTAGATTAAGATTAATGAACATTCAGAATAGCTTTCTATATGAGTCCATACAAATTACAAAACTCTCTTTATATAAATGGAAAATGCCTTCATCTACAATAAAACATTTCCTTTATCTACCATCAAACTTAATATATTTTATTAAGAACGAGGACGACACGCCCCGCAGCGAAATATTTTATTATGAGTACTAAATAGTTTTTTTTATTATACCTTTTATAATAATAAGTAATTGAAATCCGAATTTAAACGATTTCTATAACACGCCATCTATTCGCACAAGTTTTTAGAACAAAATAAATGAATTTAATACCATTTTAATGATTGTATTAATATTAATTTTTAGAATCTCTGCGATTAAACATGCAAATGATAGCAATAAAAAAATTAAACAACAAAAATATCAAGTTGACTGTAGAGTAGACTTCTTAAAGCTCCAGACACAATTTATACTCATATAGCTTCAAATCAACAAAGAAATAATTTTTCATTTTAAACGACTTTCCTTCTGACGGACGTGAAGTTTATTGCATACTTCCTCCATCATCCTTCATGAAAATAACAATAATCAAATTATTTCAACAACAACAACAATACTTAAATGGCTTTAAGTGAAAAGTAATTTAAAGTAGGTATGATGCCTAACTTGGAGTTCTTGGCAAGATCAGAATTGACATTTAACAAACAAAAAAGTCAAATTCAAAGTCGGTTGTTGATTATGACTTCCGTTGGGAGGAAACATTTAAACTTGGAAAATCTGTCTTTTTTGTCTTTCACAAAAATTTCGCATATGTCATTGACATCTTCTTATAAACACATTTATTGACACTGTGACAGTTCTATCTCCGTTCCCACACTGTCAGCAGGTTTAAAACATTCAAAGTTTATGATACTGGTATTAACACAAAAATGAACATCATGTTTTGGAAACAGAGGAGCCTCAAACGGATTGTGAAGGATGATGTCAAATTGTTTACACTCTGGTTCTTACGATTGCAATTGATACATTTTTGTTGTTTTTTAGCAATAGTCAATAGAATAAAAATAAACAGTCCCAACGACTTTGAAAAATAGACTTAAGAGATATTAATAAGCTTAATATGCAATTTTACGATGGGAATCAGTTGTGATAAACTTATGTTGCAAATCATTAATAAAAAAGAAATGAAAATTGAGTTTAACCAAATTAAAAAGATCTTGATATATTTATTGCCCAAATACTGGAGTATATGAAATATTTCATAATGTAGTAACTTTAAATGTTCGATTTTAATATTCGGTAAAAAATGGTAGTACCCGTGGCATGATGCTTAGTGCGTTGGACTGTCAATCCCTGCCTATGCCATCTACAGTTTTTTTCACGGGTATTGCCTCTTGCGCGGAGTTGACAAATTCTCCAAGAGTAATTCTTGTCATGAAAAGTGCTTTCTCAAATTAGCCGTTCGGATTCGGCGTAAAACTGTAGGTCCTCTCCATCCCTGACAACAGTACTCGCACACAGGAATGGTTGAGAGTTGTAAGTCACTAGGCCCTAGTTCTCAACGGACTGATGCGCCACCCAATTTATTTATTTAAAAAATGGTACTGAACAATATTTACATATAATATAGACAACAGGTATCTGTCATAATTCAATGACACGGAATATTACGGAAAATGAAAAATTCCTTCTCTTCATATGGGTGAACGAAAATGGATTTATAAGCTTTAACGATGAGTACTTGACACGTGTTATTTTCTTTTGGATCAAATACGATTACATGTACATCAGGATTGTTCTCTTTCGTATCGTTTTTTCTCTTGAATGAACTAAGTTCTATAAAATTATTCCATAGAATTGTAATCTTATCGAAGCACCTGAGCATAAGGAGGAGTAAAAGTAAAGTTCAACTAGAGTAAAAATATTTTATACTTAAAATTTAAGTGTGTTCATTTTAATCATACCTTAAGGAAGTTGAATGTTTTCAAAGAAATACTATCCCTCCTGAAATATTTCAAAAATATGCAATGCATAGCATAGCATATAAGACTTAAAAGTTCAAGTTTATGTTTTTAGCAAAATGTCAACTATACATAATTCCTTAGCAGTCTTATTTTGACGTAACCAAGAAAACAAAATATCAAATTCATGCAAAAAGATTTTATTTATGTTTAATTTCAAATCAACTTTTATCATAAGACTTTTGAAATATACAAGAAAAATGTCGAAGAAACTTATATAAACTTAAAAAAAATTTTTGAAAGCAATGCAGAGATTGCAATGGAATATAATATTTCATTTTTAAGGCTACCCATTTTAAAGGTGATAGCGTTTTTTCCCCTTAAATTATTGTGTTTTTTATAGGAAAATCAAATACCATCATATTTTACTATAAATCATTTAATGTTATTTACATTACATCCACGAATATATTTTTTCTTCTTTCTCCAAAAATTATAAACATCTTATTTGTCTTTTGATAACTGTTTTCTTTTGAAAAATGAAGACGCGTAACTAATGTGAGTTTTCAGAAACTAAGTAAAGGGTTTTTCAATAAAGGCGGCCAGATGTTGTGTGTAGATGTCGTGGCGTTTGTTGTGTGGCGCTGTCCTGCTGGAACCACATGTCGTCTAGGGACATATGGTTCAATTTGGGCCATACAAAATTAGTTATCATCGTTATGTATCGCTCGCTGTTGACGGTGGCCGCTTTACTAACGTCGTTTTCAAAAAAGTACGCACCAATTACACCGCCGCGCCGCCGGCCCAAAATCCACACCAAACGGTAACTTTTTGAGGATGCATTATCACCTGGTGAACCTAGCGTGGGTTGGTGCCGTCCCATATATGGCAATCTTGCTCGTTAACACAGCCATTTATCCAAAAATGTGCCTCGTCACTAAAGATGATTTTTCGGCCAAAATTCTAAACGATTCGAAGCCCAGTCAGCAAACAAAAGGTGTTGTCCTATGGTCATGAACTTTGAGTTCCTGGGTCAGTTGGATCTTGTACGGGTGTAGACCCAAGGCCGGACGCAAAATTCGCCAAATTGAAGTCTGTAATAGGCCGAGTTCTTGTGCACGGCTCGGGTTCTGCTGTACACTTTCACGGACCGCGGCGATGTTCTCGGCCGATCTTGCGTTTCTTGAACATACGGGTGGCCACTAAGCGTTGAAGAGTCGACTGTGAAGGACCACCACGTCCAACATTTGCGTTAACGAACACTCATTTTAATGATAAAGTTTTATCATTTAAATGTGCTATTCAATCGTGTAACTTGCCATAATGATTTGGCATAAACAACTGAATAATAAACAAAAAATTTGACAGATGTCACCAAAACAAAATGGCCGTCTTAAAAAATAAATTGGGTGGTGCAACAGTCCATTGAGAACTAGGGCCTAGTGACTTAAAACTCTCAACCATTCCTGTGTGCGAGTACATTTGTCAAGGATGGAGGGGACCTACAGTTTTAAGCCGAATCCGAACGGCTAATTTGAGAAAGCACTTTTCATGACAAGAATTACTCTTGGAGAATTTGTCAATTCTTCGCAAGAAGAAGTGAAAACAACTTTAGATTACATAGGCAGGAATGGAACCAAGACCTCTGGCATGATAGTCCATCGCACTAAACATTATGTCACGGGTACTAAAAATGGCCGCCATGAGGTGCCAAAATCCTCCCCCCCGCAAAAAAAAACCTATAGTAAAATGATTTAAATGGAATCTAGAAGAGAAAGATTTTTACTTTGCGAAATCATCATACAATTTATTGTTAAAAGATATTTTGAGTATTAAAATAAATAAATTAGGTGTCACAACAGTCCATAGAGAACCAGGGCCTAGTGACTTACAACTCTTAACCATTCCTGTGTGCGAGTCATGTCAAGAAATCTGAACGGCTAATTTGAAACAGCACTTTTCATGACAAGAATTACTCTTGAAGGATTTGTCAATTCCTCGCAAGACCCGTAAAAAAACTTTAGGTGACAGACAGGCATTGAACCCAAGACCTCTCGCTTGAAAGTCACTAACCATCATGCCACGTGTTCTACTTGAGTTTTAACTAAGCCTTAAAAAAAAACCTTTTTTGATTAATTTAAGCATTTTAAGAAGGGGAATATTTTAAAAACCTGGGGTGATAGAAAAATTTAAAGGTAAGATTCGAATTCAGGACATCTTGTTCCTTTAAAATAGAATTCTTTTGTTTGTGCTCCAGTGCTAAATATCTCTTTCCTTCGACCAGTGCGACCAGTGTAATCGGTAAACTATTCTCTCATTATTTTCTAAGTTGATAGCAAATAAACAAAAGTATCAGAGAAAAAGCACAGCTTCTTAGTGTCGGTCATTTCATTTCCTTCTCACGATTTTCATAAATCGAAAATTTAGCATGTAAAATTTAGTTATCTTTGTGATATTGAACTTTGTGGTTTAAGATATCAAAGTGGTCGTTCCTGTTACAGCTTCGTCTTCATTGCGTTAAAGTAGTTACTCGTAACTCAAAATTTGAAATCTTTTTACAAGTTCCTATCACTATCAACGAGAAACGAAAACTGACATTTGAACCGTATTTTCTGCTAGAAAAAACTAATTTAAAACCACATCTCGAAATGAACCCCATTAAGCCTTCCTTAATACGGCAAGGCTTTGCCAAATTACCAGAGATTTATTCTTTTAAACGACGATATAACAGTCGTGCACTTGGGCGTATGTGTACTTTTATTTTTGTCTAGGCTTCTGTATGAACATGTTTTCCTTCATTTTAAATTGCAAATTTTAAAAGAAGGAAAGAGATATTTAGCTTATCAAATTGGCAACTTTTCATTTGTTCCCAGCTAATCGAACTTAAATTTTAAAGATTATAACCACAAAATGAGCATTTCCAATATAAAATGGGGAATAATTGGAGGTTTGATGTCATAAAACCACACAGTTTCCCTTGACGATCACCCATATAATAGAAAGCCAAAAGTGATGTAATTTTCCAATTTTATTATTATTTTTAATTTCCTTCCCAATATTTTATGACTTACAAAAATAAGTATCTCCAAAAAACATAAAACAAACAAAACATTTCCATCAAAATAATTCATAAAAATCCGCCATTTTATCTTATAAACACACACATATGTACGTAAATAAATACATACATATGCATATGGAAATAAAAGTCTACGTCAATTCTTTCTGTCTATAGTTCTATTCAGAATAATATTTACATTATTGTTGTTTCTATATAGCCATGCCATTTGCCATTAGGCTCAGCATGTGAAATAGATACTGAATTGAATTTAATTAATTTCGGTGACAAACGAAAATTCCACACACGCTGTGTATATTTCACAGACCTAATAATAGAGTGAGTATATACATATGTACATAGTTTGCTTTTTGCCAAAGCCATGTGAAAGATTGAACGTACGAACTAACAAACCATATCAAAGGGAATTCGAAAGTCCGCATTAAATTAACAACTCGAACAAACCGAACATGGATGAATTAGTTTGTCCTTGGCATCCCTCAAATAGCTCAACTGCCGCCACATTGGCCATCTTTGACGCACATAATTCTAATTTTCATAAGCATTATCACCACATGATGGAATAATAGAATTCCATTCAGATTCCCATTCCCATCCTGTCCTTGGCTAAGATCCTTCTTAATTAGTTCTTTCAAAATGTATTCTTGTGGTTGTGGTTGGCGTGGCGTGGCGCGGCTTGATGGCGTGTCGTCAGCGACGCGGTGGCGTTAGCAAATAAGCTTTAACATTTTTCTCTAGGAAACTTAATTTCAACAGGAAGCCATTAAAGTGCGTGAAATCTATATCCAACCCGACAAAGCAAAAAAAAAACATCAACATTAATATCCTACGGGATAACGGTGCGACGACATTGGGTTGCTGTACATTGAAATCATCAAGGACCAATTTCGATCGAGCAATAAATAACTTACGCATTGTAGGTTTGAATTACATCGAAGAATGATTACGGAAGCAAGACTTGCAGGACTTCTTGTTATCAAATTATTTCCAATCGAGTGCAGGGCAGTAGTACAAGGAAAAAGAGAGAGAGGAACATTTAACCAGACAGAAGCACTACAGCTTCGCTCGGACGAGTCCAATACCGAGGTCGAGGATGATGTTGTGTTAGGGGTGAGAAAGGATGGAGACGAGGATGCAAACAAGGATGAAAACGAGGACGAAGACAAGGACTTGAATCTCTCGGTTTCACCATCGATTTTCAAATCAAATCAAAACAAATATAGTAACTGTTCATTACTGAAGGACTTTATTGGCCTGATGGCCTGAACTCTAGACCCACAAACGAAAAGGACTGGCTATTATTTAAAAGTAGTTAGTTAGAAGATTCAGAGATATATTATGATGTTTTGAGTTACCTTGTCATGTCATGGCCTGTCACCCTGCGTTTATTATGGAGACAGAGACATTTGTGACAAAAATTCAATGAAATACAATTGTAGAAACCAGATTATAAAGAATTATTTGATTTGATTGATATTGATTTGTTTTGATTCAGAATAAGATTTAAAGTTTACTACATATGTACACATATAGTTAGAATTAATTAAAGACATAAGGCGCCTGGGAAAAAAAGAATTTCCTGGAGGGAGAATCAATGTTTTTTCAATAAGTTAGTATTGCTAACCCATGTGAATTCTTTCACCCATTAGGTTAACGTAATTTATAAATTTGTTTTCAATTAGTATTGAACAAACAATTTTCAATATAAATGTCTTAAAGAAAAATTTTATATTATTTAAGGCACATTTTTCATGTGTTGAGTTAAACCCGACTTAGTTGGTTAACTCAGTAAATAATTGAATAAATAACTATCTCTACAAAAATGTTCAAAATATTTATTCAAAAGAGCTTTTAAAATTTACGATGACATTTTTAAAAAGAACCGTGAATTTATAATTGAATGTCATATTTTAATACTTTGTTCTTTTTTCAAACTGTCAAGTGCATTTTGACGTATTTAAAATATTCTAACTCGAGTTTTCTTTAACAGCCATTTTTAATAACAAGCACTTCCACTTTTGATTAGAGAACATACAATTATGTAGCTACATAGTTTATAAAGAGTTTTCTGTTCTAGCCTGTTGAACCGCATATGTCGTCCACGTCAATTTCTCCCAATTTAGGCCAGACGTCAAAATATTGCGCATTAACGCCACCGACATGCAAAGCGCACCAAACAGTTATTTTTTGTGGATGAAGTAGTGATTCATGAAGCAAATCTGGATTTCAACTCGACCAACAAAACATATTTTGCGTAGTGACGAAGTAATCGAGCAAAAATTAGCTTCGTCCTTTAAAAAAAAAATGCTCTTAAAGCGGTCATCTACTCCGAATTTCATAAGAAAATTTTTATAATTTTTAGACGTTGGCGTTGCTCGTTCATGCGCTGAATCATGATACAAATGTTGAGTTTTCTGAATAAATTGACAATGACAGTCCGATGATGAGTGAAAGGGCGCGTTCGTAAAATAAAGAAACTGATATTTCAAAGATTTTAGAGATTTCTGTATTCTCAGAAATATGAACAAAATTTTTCACTCTTGCTTTCAGAAATATGAGAAAAGAATTTGATTTGATTTGATTTCTCAAGATTTATGTATGTATGTACAATGTACATTGTACATATGTATCGCACAAATTAAAAAGGAAGAAAAGAAATGCAAAGCTTATTTGATTGCTAAGTGAGAATGAATATTGAATTTTGTTTATATTTAATTTTCTGTAATTAATAGTACATACATACATACATACATATATAAACTGGCCAATTCTCTTTTTTATAGTTTCTCGTTTCACTATTGAAATGTCAAAAATACTGCATGCAAAAGTAATAAATTGATGAAGCCTATTTAGCACAGTAGCCAATAGTCATAATTAAAATGACTGTCAAAATATTAAAAACACATACATACATACAATCAATGCAGCCTCAGACAAAGTCAACATCAACAATTTTGACGTTTAAATCGAACATGCGTCAACGAGTTGAACAATGCCAAATTAAACTTCATGATTCATAAGTGAAGTGTGAGTTTTTTTTCTATAAATTAGAACACTTAGCAGACGTAGCTACTAGACTTTCATAGAACTCACTATTTGACAGCTGTCCAGCTAAAAGAATAAATTCTTATTTTTAACAACTGTCTTGATACGACTCATTCATCGCTGTCACAACTGAATATGGCAGTTGAGTAGTCTTTTGGGTACGTTCAATGTTAAAACTAATTTCAATTCCAGAAAAATTTTCAAAACTTTTTACATTGAACGTTCCCATTTTGCAAAGAATATATTTAAACAAACAATTGCAGTTGAAAAGTCATTAGATAATGTTTTTAAATATGATTCTGTGGCAGCTGTGTAAAATTAGACCTATTTAAGGCAGTTTAGACACTTATACAATACATTACCCAAAAACTAAATAAGTTTTAAAATACATCATGAATTAGTTGAATCATCATCATTTGCGATTTTCATTTATGCTTTCATTAAAAACAACAAAAACGTTGATATCTAAAAGAAATTACATTTTTGGATTATTGTTTTATTGTTGTACAAATAAATATTGTTATTTTTTGTTTCAAGAAATCAAACAATAAACGCGATGAGTTATTCAAGTTTCACAGCAAAACTTGATGGAACTATATTTACCGAGGCATCAAAGCATAATATTTAGAACGTGTTTAGCAGCTTAATTGTTTTAAATTTCATTCATACCAAGAATATTGATAAAGAAAAACTCTTTTTTTGGTTTCACAACGTTCAGCAATTTAATCCATCAAAACAAAGACATCGGATGAATGTTCGGTTCTAACCAACAAAATAAACACTAAGAATCACAAAAAACACAATACAAAGCTCATGAATCATTATGAAACCAACTCAGTATCTATAGCTGGCTGAAGATATTCCATGACATGAAACAAGGTCATTTTACGAAACATGGCTGATGTTATAAATGTTGCTATTGCTGTCACCGACCGTATTGTAGCGTTGTGACCTTCATAATCAGCTTGTGACATTTTTTCCCACAAACTATTTGTATTATAAATTCCACAGTTATACCGTTAAACTTGAACAGTTTAAGATAAAACACTATAGAACCCACTATATACCGGTACATCTGCTCGAACCAAGGTTTTGAGATCCCACAATATGTGGGTTAAGTTGGTTATTCCCATTCTATTGGCATCTTCTGCTGCCTGTCATGAACACAGTCCAACGCCGTATGGCATGTTGCCAACAGACGGCCTCTTCCCACCTCAACCCAGTATCCAATGGACCGGTGGACAGTTTGACTTCCCTTGCCCATCGGTAAAGTCCTTGTTCAAGAGTTCGGGCAAGTTCATTGGTAAGAATATAATCGCAACAAGAGCGCAAATTGTCAAGGATAGCGTATTCCTTGCACTGCCACGCTATCGACAAGGTGTTCCTGCAACCCTTGTCAAGACGGTCATCAAACCAGGAACTTGTACGACAACTTTCGTGCCATTCCCATGTTGGAATATGCAAGAGGAGGGAAATTGTAAGGCACTCCAATCGGTGGTCGATTTGTTCGTTGATCCGAATGAGATTCTGTGGGTGTTGGACACTGGAATTGTGAATACTCTCGAAACACCCATTCGACGATGCCCGCCCAAAGTGGTGGCCATCAGTATTAAGAGTGGCAAGATTCTAAAGGTCATTCCATTGGATGGACTAACTGCAGCCAATTCCCGTTTGCAATATCTAGCTGTCGACTATTCTCCAGATGGAGAATGTTTTGTTTACATAAGTGATGCTGCAAATCGGGCCATAATAGTCTACAACATCCAGCTTGACCGAGGCTACAGAGTTGTGCTGCCGAAGGCTGTGTCATCTGGTAGTCGGGCACGTGATGTTCTGTATGTGGCACTAGTCCGCCAGGATTGTGGATCGACGGTGCTTTTCTTCACGTATCTGGGCTCCAAGAAAATGTTCGCTATTAAAACGGATTACCTTCGGACAGGGTGTGCCGATGGAAGGATTATGGGTAGGTGTTGTGTTGACATGTTGACATGTGTGCTCCTAGAATTGTTGATTGAAATTCTCATTTTTCTTCTCTTTTGTATTACAGATGTAGGACTTAAGCCAGCACGAATAGTTATTATCGGAACGGATAATGGGTCAGCAATATTCTTTAGACACGAAGGAGAATCAGAAGTCTATCGCTGGGATACGGTGACCCCATTTTTGGAAGCCAATTTCAAAGCGGTCTATCGTTGTCCAACGTGTCAGTTAGCCACACATGCTATTCCCGATTATAAGCGCAATACAATGCGTGTATTGCAGAGTAATTTCCCCGACTATATGCAAAATACGATGGGTTGTGGTGCAACGCAACAGCTATCAGTCATGCAAGGTTGTTGGTAGTTCAGTTGAGTTGACTTGACTTGAACTGCCTTAGAAGAAATTCCGTTGAATGTGGGTTTTTTCCTCGATTTTAAATAATCGATTTTAAAAACGCTAACAACAAAAAATAATGAGACTTTTGTGTTTATTAATTGTTATATTTAACTTTATTAAAGTATTTTAAGGATAAGGATGTACGATAGGTTTTTATTGCTTCAACAACCATGGACATTTGAAAAACATGTTTATCACCCTTTACATTTGTGCATCTTAAGTGTGATTTCAAGAAATTGTGTATGAATTTTGAAATAAAAAATATTTAAAAATATATTTTTGTCTTTCATTTTAATTGCTTAAACGTCTTTCTTGAGTGAGTTTGTCTATATAGTTGGTAGTACTTTGGAATAGGCTCTTGATTATGCCATATTTACACTAGACCAAAAAAGCCAAAAAGCTACTAAGAATTTTGAGTGTGTTTGAAAACTTGGATATTTTACCTTTGATGTATCAATGTGTCAGTTCTCAGTGCAACAAAGCAGAAAAATTTTGTCAGAAAATGTTGTTTTTTAATTTTCAATCGTGAATACATTTTGAAGGATTCAAATTTGCACCTTTTTTGTATTGAATTTCCTATGTATTTATGTAAATGGAATTTTGCTTACTTCAATTATTTTGATGGAAGAAAAGAAATTCTGAAAAATTTTGTTCGCCACCAGAGTCTTCAGGCTTATGTAATCGGATGTTTTAAATAGTATAAAACTTTTAATAGTTATAAAAGACTGAAACATTGCTGGGATAATATTTTATTTTTATAATCTATAAATTAATTTAATGACATTTATTTTAAACTTTCCATAGGAAGTTATTGTAATCGGTCTGATTTGTCGAATTGAAAATTTTGACATTTCTCAACGTTTCAAGGCCTCTAGAGACGAAATAAAATATTTTTGCGTGTGTACTTACGTTCCGTACGTCCGTACGTTCGTGACGTTCTTTTCGTCGTCCATAGCTCAAGAACCAGTAGAGATATCGACTTCAAATAAATTTTGTTATACAGATAATAATGCAAAAAGGACTCTCAAAAAAATTGCGTGGGTAGTTTTTTACCATAGCAATTTAAAAAAGAGGCTGGGATGTAACCCACACTGACAACTTCCCATCCCGTCTGTCGGTTTGTCTTGCTTAAAAGTTTGTAGGCTTTCGTGTTTTGTCAAAAAAGTTGTCAGTTGAATTATTCTAACAAATATTAAAAATTACCAACAATATTTTGAATATGATGAAATAGTTTGATTTCGAAATCTATTTTAGTTAACGAGATTTTTAGTCGAAAACTAAACAAACACAAATTGGATGCATGAAATTAATTTTAAGTCAATATCTTCTATTGTTCACGAGATATCGATAACCGAACGTCAATTTTTACCAAATTTCAGTAGATACTATTTTTTGTAGATTTTTTTTGAAAAAAACGGACTGTTGCATTTTTATAAAAAATTTACTGGATGTCGAAAACAATATTTTCTGTGAGATAAAATAAGTTTGAAGCCAATATTTTTAATTTTTGAAAAAATATTGGAGTCGAAAATCAATTTTTACTAAGTTTTAGTTTTGTTTTTTTTTAAGTTTTTAATTTTTGTAAAATTTCAAGAAAAATCGAATTGACAGTTTTTTTAACAAAAATACAATACTAAAACAAAATTAACAAAAGATGGTAAAAAATTACTTTATATTTGTTTATATAAGAAATAAAAACTTTTAAAAAATGCTACTTAGATTGGTAAAAATTGTTTTTCGACTAAAATTCTCATTAACAAAAATAAATTTCCAAATCAAACTATTTCATTTTATGCAAAATATTGTTGGTAATTTTAAAATTTTTAAGAATAATTCAACTGACTACTTTTTTAACAACACACGAAAACCTACAAACTTTTAAGCATGACAAATCGACAGACGGGATGGGAAATTATCAGTGTGGGTCGCATCCCAGCCTCTTTTTTTTAAATATGATTTCCAGCAGATGTTTACAACGGCTACAAGTTATCGTTCCAACAGTTCAATTTTTCACTACTTTTCGCGATTAATCTATTCGTATGGCTGGCGTCAATGGTTTCTTGAATATTGGCTTCCAATACTTCCAAAGCTGCTGGTTTGTAAGCGTAAACTAATGACTTAACCTAGCCCTTGTAAAAAGTAATCGAGTGGCGTTATGTAGCACGAAAAGAAATAGAGTTATCACCTCATGGTTAAGCGCACTGTATGACAAGTTGCGTCTCCCGCCATCAAACATCGTAGATGATTATTTTTCTCAATATGGCAATATAAAGTCACCAATTAGTCAATTTTTGTGTATTAATATAATGACATGAGGATTGTCTTCGTTAGATGCACGGCAATTTCGGTTATTGAAGAAATGAGCTTAACATCGTAAATTATCGAAGTTCTCTATGGACTTTGCGAACAGATTTATCTATAATTTTCCAAAGTATATTTCCACAACTTCTGTTGTTCTGGTCTTAAACTATACCAAACAAAAATATCAACACAGTGGATTTGTTCAATCTCAGAAAAATAGGGTATCCGGATACATTTTTGCTACAGAACAGCTGGTTCAACATATACATAGTTGAATTTGAAGGAACCTGAAAATTGATTTCAAATTTTAATATTTTCTGGTAAAAATCCGATGAGTTACAAAAAATTATCCATTAAAAATTTTATTTTATGATATTTTTAGACCTTGAAATCTAAATGTCTGTCTCCTTTTTGTGAACGGCTAAAAGTTGCTTTTATCTTTTGCTAGCTATCTCAATTTGAGTTACACAACTTGTTCAATAAGCTATCTTCAAATCCACATAAGAAAACACCCTATAGAAGATTAAAGATACAATGCCAATAAGAATCTAAGAATCTCCTAAACATCTTGACGTTAAAAGAGAAGCATTGTTTCTTTACCCAGCATTTACTCAGACTTTATAAATACAACTTCGCACTGTTTTGGAACACTCCTAAAATTGCACCCTGTCTTAACTTAAATACATTTTGTTGTTATTATATCAGTCTATTTAAATGCTTTCTTGAGTGTTTCAATGACGAGCTAAAAGTATAAAATACTATTCTATTTCCTTTTGTTTCCTGCGACCTCGTTATGACAGCTGTTTTAATTTGCATACAGATTTTAAAATAGATTTTTGGCAAAAACCAATATTTGACAATAAAAAAAACTACATACATGTTTTCATGTACTGAAAATAATATTCATTAATACCTTGCTTCTCACGAAACCAATATTTACCCTATAAATTGATATCATTTCTTACATCTTCCCTCTTTGTATTTATGGTGATAACACATTTAAAGGTTGATTTGCAATCGTTTAAAATCCATGTTTTAATTTATTTACCTTATCTAATTATTGTGATATAAAAGGTTCATCCTCTAAATGAAGACCGCCAGTTGTCTATTATAATTCGGTATGAAATATTTGGTGCTTTTATTAATTTTTTCTTCGGTTCGTATTTTTTCATCTCTCAATCTCAAAAAATAAATTTATTTCAGTTTCTTTTAGGATACCTTCGAGCTGAAAGTATCCACGATGAAGCCTGTAATAAAATTCAAAAACAAGCCGTAGCTTCATGTTTTGATCGAAATACTTTAGGATTTTGCATGAAAGTTGGAGAGGAATGGCGTGCCATTGAAGCTGCTACATGTGAGCCCAGATTATGCTGCAATGCCAAAATAATGGGATGCACTATGGATGCTGATTGTAAATCCGAGCTGACAACTTCAAGTCCTCTCAGTTCTTCAACTGATAAGGCTGCTGTAGCTTGTTCTGTTGGACAATTAAAGAAACATGATAGTGATTGCAAGAAGTATCATTACTGTTCGAATAATAGCTGGAAAGAAAGTGTTTGTTCAGCTGGAGTATTTGATGACAATCGAATGTCATGTGTCTTTGGAAGTTGTAATAACTCAGAAACATAATGTATGGAAAGGCTTATGATTTACAAATAAAAATTCAGCATTCCAAATATGTCTAAGTTTCTTAAGTCACTAAGTTTCTGGGTTCTAAAAGGAAAAAATATATGTCTTTTGATGTGGTTGATTTAGAGCGAATGCATCACATGCAATGACAGACAATTTTACAGATGTTACTTTAACAATATGGCTGTTTATATCAACTGTCAAAGGTTTGTCGCATTAAAATATCCTTCAAAAGCAAATAAAATATTAAAACGTATTCATATTTTGTTAAGGAGACTTTAACAAATGGATAAGATTTTGCATCCTAAAGTCGATCACCACTTTGTTTCTTAGCCGAAACAATGAATCAAAAACTTGAAAAATATAGCTAGTAAACTTAATCGTGAAAGCATAGTTGTAAAGCTGGACATTGACATTAAAGAATCAGCTTGTTTTTATTTGAATAAGCATCAGATAACTTTTTCAGGATTTTTGGCATAAGCTTAGATTTAGACATCAGATCAAGAAAGCAAAGTAAGACAAAATATAATTGTGTATGTCTACCACATTTTTGTTGCTGCTTAATTAAGATACCAAGTTGAACGATAAAAGCCACAAATGTAATGTTTGTCTTTAACGAGTAGGTAGATTCTTATCCATTCAACCCGAAACAATAACTGTGATATGACCCATATCTTAAAGTTATCGACCTCTTTACGACAAATATTGTCTTTTTCGACAGAAAAAAAAATATTTGTTAGCTGAGTAATCAAAATCTTACCTTATCTTAATAAATAGCACAGGTAAAAAGAAAAAATAAACTAATTGATTTTCAATGTTGAAGATTGTTTATGTTAACTTCTAGTCAAACAGAAAGCTAAAAAACATTTCCAAAAAATCTTAAGTTAACAACTATCGGCAATGCTATTTATGTCGCAGTCAAAAGAAATTTGTCACACCCTTCGGTTCTTTTATACAAAACTTCCTTACGTTCCATCTCAAAACAACACTATGTATATTTCGAGTCCTTGGACATTTTGGAAAATATGGATATTGGTAAGCTGTGCTTTATTCGCTTCTTTTAAGCCATTTTCCATTAAGCCTCTAATTTGTATTTGCTTTTTGCAGACAGCTTGTATGTTTCAAATAAGTCTTCAAATTCCGATGATGTCACGAGAGACAAATCTTTGTGTGGAACGCCAACAGGCAGGCTTAATATGTGAGACGTGTGAATTATTGGCGACTTGTGTCAAAATGTCTCATGGCTATCTAACTGTTCCAGTTGAGACTTGTGACACCGATAAGGGTTTCTATTGCAATGTGAATCTTGGAGCCTGTTCAAATGTGACAGGTCCATGTCATCCATTTGGATATGAGGGAAATTTTGTGTGCACCTCACAAGGAGTATTTCCTGATCCTTATGACTGTCAAAAATACCATATGTGCTATGTTGCTGGAACAACTTTGGTTTCAGCCAATATCGAATGTGGCGGCGACAAAGCATTCAATGTCGAAACCGGAGAGTGTAGTTTATCGATTACGGACAGTGTTTGTGATGTAATGCAGTACGAATGTCCTCGAGTAGGCTTTTCAGCTGCTTGGCCTAATAACAAAAATCTGTTCTATATCTGCAAAGCTACGACAAATGATGAAACTCGAGTTCTATATCCGACACTTTATCGCTGTGGTGCAAATGAAATTTTCGATGGTCTTGATTGTGTGTTAGATGATGGTAGTAATCCCGTTACAGTAGTTAAACCAACCAAGACTCCATCAACTGGTTCTGTGACAAGCCAGCCTTCACGTCCAGACTCATCAGAGTGTACTAGTGCGGGACTTCAAGTTGATCCGGCAGATTGCCGATCATATTATTATTGCTCCGGAATACGAGGCACCAAAAAGCATACAACTTGTCCGAAAGGAACTTATTTTAATGCCGGATTAGCATCGTGTACAATTGGAAGTTGCTAAAAATTATGGTTTTAAAATTAAATATATCAACTAAACGTGTACATTCAATAAAAAGTTCATGAAAAATTTAAGTGTTTTATGTTAAATTGTTGTACTTATGACGGTTATTTATTTCTGTCAAAATAATCGATCAATGTGAATAGTTATGATTTGTGCGTTGCTTTGAAATGATTTGCATAAATTAAAACAGCTTTGATAGTAGTGATAGATATGGGAAAATCGTAATTATTGTTGTGGACGCCTGTCCAGGAACCGCATCCTCAATCTTGTATCCTAAATAAGAAAATAAAAGAATAACTAAAAATAAAAATTTATTTCAAGAAAATAATTTTGATACTTACCTAAATGTTGTTTATGTTTTGTTTGGTAATTCTGAGTTTCGTAGCTGTCATTAGTAGTTGTTGTTCTCAATGGAAATTCCATTGGAAAGCAATAGGTCGGTTCGTAAAAGTGAGTTCTGTTTTGTGTTCTGTCTCTGAAGTTGGGTGACGGGTTAAGTTGCATGTGAATGGAACTTTGTTTTATGTCCATGTTTAGCATTGTCATTGCTGTGGTTAGGTGATTTCGATTTAATTAGTTAGTGTTTAGTTAGGTGATTTTTATTTATATGTTGTGGTGTTACTTTGTAATTATGTGTATGGATTTCTGTAGTGTTCTGGTCGCGTGTGGTTCGGTTCTACATGTCTCCCCCCATGGTAAAGTTTGGAACACACCCTTCGTTCTTTTGACACTGATACCCCTATTCTGCTGGAAGTACACTAATACCTGCGTGGTTTCCCACTATTTCGGTGTGATAATGTGGGTGGGGGAATACACTATATGGATATGGGGATCGGATGATGTGTTCCTGTTAGAGGTACAAATACATCATCCGAATATTTTTTTTGTCGGTGTTGGTTTGATTACAATTTTAGCTCACCCTCATTTGGCCGGCTACCTCATAGTAGAGTGGAAATCGAGGTGTAATTTTTAAATTCAAATTGAAAAGAAAATTAAAGGAAACGTTAAAAAATAGGACCTCGGGTAAAATTATTATTTTTCTGGAAGTCAATTGATTTAAATAAAAAAGAAAAACATTTTAGATTAATTCTTTATAGAGAAAATAGTGACTGCTAAAATTTATATTAAACTTGTGAAAATCCAGTGCTGTGTAGAGTCCAACAACAATAGAAAAATAAACTAAGAACCAGGAAAAGGTGGTGAGTGTTTTAAAATTGGTTTTAAGTTAAGAAAGTTATTTATTGTTTTTATTTTTGGTATACCAGTGTAATTCTCGGCGGCCCGAATCGATTCGAGGAGAGCGGGGCCGCCGCCTGAAAAAAATTAAAATTTGAAAAAATAGAAATTAAAGAAAACGAAAAATTTGAAATTCAATGAAATTTAAAAAAAAAAAAAATTGAAATTTATGGAAACAAAACAAAATTGAAATTTAAGGAAACTTAAGGAAAAATTAAAACGAAAGAAACTTAAAAAAAAAAGTGAAATTAAAAGATATTGAAAGGAAATTGAAATTAAATGAAATTTAAGGATTTAAATTGGAAGAAAATCTAAAAATAGAAAGAAAAGAAAGAATTAAAGAGCAAAGAAAAGGGGTATATAAATTCACTAATCTGAGACAGTGAAGAGTCCTGTAAATCGCGATAGCGACATCATCTATATTTTATTATGTATAACCATATATACCTCGTGGATCTTTTTGTGTTGTGTTTGTCCTATATGTAAGTTTTTTTTTTTTTCAGTAGGTTTTTTTTGGTAATTTTTGATATAATTTGTTTCACTTTGAATCCCAGGCGTGGAAGTTGTTTTTTTTATTAATGCTAGTAATTCTTTTCATACTTTTTGTTTGTGAGGTATCAAAAAAAAAGAACGGTTGGAAGTATCGCGTTCGGTCACTTAATTTATTTAGTGTACGGTCCTAATAGTTACCTCCTGAGAGCTCTTTAGGGGTAGGAAATTAGGGCTCCGTTAATCGTTTTTTTTTAAAGGGTAATTCTACGAAACTGTAGAACCGAAGTTGAGTTGTAGGACTACCAAACTAGTTTTTTTTTGTTACCATTTTTTTTTCTTCTCACTTAATTTATTATTTTAGTTTAAATTTATAACCTTTTTCTCATTATATTTGTTTTGATTTGGTCAAGTTAAAATTTGAATAATTATTGTTTTTGCTATGTGAATAAATAAAACTTCCGACAAAACGCCGGCTAAAAGGAAAAAAGTTTTTTTCTTGTTTCGTACCAGCGAAACAATGTCTTGTTGAGTTTCGTTTCAGGGGTGCCAGGGGTAGCAGAGCGACGAAGGAGGACATGACCTGAAGCCGACAACTGACCATCAATTTTGGGGGTGTCCAATACTGGCCGCGGACACCTACAGGTAGGGTGGGTAATGGCCTCACTGCACTACATCAGCAGTGCCCTGATGTGCCATAGTCTGTCTGTTTATGTTTCCTTACCCTTTCCCCCTTCCTTGGCCTGATTTATGTTTTTGTCTGCAGGCGAGGTTGAGTTTCGGGGGCAAGATCCCCCCCCGTCCGACGAGCTGACGCCGTGCAACGCAAGCAGGCCGCGTCCCCCGGAGCTCAACATTCTAACCTAACCTTTCCCAAATCTTCCTATCTCTTTTTCCTACCTCATCCTTATCCTACCCTTCCACTTCACCCACCTCCTTACCTCCTCTTGCCTCGCAACAAAATGGCGCCCAACGTTTTTACAGGGTGTGCATTCGCAACAAAATGGCGCCCAACGTCATTGAAGGGTGTTCCAACCTAGTTGGAACATTTTTTTTGGCGAATTAGATATGTTGTGCTAGTTTCAGTTTTTCTATGTTGTATTGTCTTAACCAAACTTGCTGTGGATTTTTAAAACTCGTATGTCTGCGTCAGGAAGGCCACCGGCGTACCTAGTCGTATCGCGACGAGTATTTGAAAATTCACAGTGACTGCGGTTAATGAGTGTAATGTCCTTTCTGGAGTTACTGGAGTTTTTGCAAAGGGCGTATGTCTGCACCAGGAAGGCCACAGGCGAACCTAGGTGTATCGCGACGTTCCTTTGCGAAAGCTTGAGTAAGGTCAGTCAGTACATCTTCGTTTTGTCTTTTCCTATTCCCATCCTTACTTTTTTTACTTTTCTTTCTTTCTAATTTTTCAATTTCATTTCCTAGTTTCGTCATTTTCTACTTAAACGATTGAATGTGCGAGACGTGTAGTCCGACTTCATCGTTTCAAATTTTTTTGTAAGTTTTATCCTACCGTTTCATGTCTTCTAGACAAGCCCTTGAGACTGTCTAGGATTGCGGGAACGGTAAGGAAAAACTTTGTAATGTAATTCGTTTGTGTTTCTAGTAGTTTTTCCATCCCATTATGGTCACATCAGGGGAAGTTAATCTGTCCGTCTGATGTCTCTTTTTTTTTCAGCGAGGTCGTTAGTAGGGTCATACCATGTCGCTCATAAGCTACCTGAAGCACCCCGTATGTTTATGGAAAACCGAAATTAAATTTTCATTTGTAGTGAAGAAATTACATAAATCGTTTTGTTTCAATTATTTTTATTATATACTTTTCTTTCAGTTATTTTTGATTGTACATTGGTGAGATATTTTCGAAAAGCTATTTTCTTATATTTCTTTTTTGTTTGATTTTTCGTTATATTTTTTTTTGTTATTTATTTCTAGTTACGTTTCAGTACAAAAGTATTGGAATTTTAGATTTTTTTCTTAATTTTTTTCTTTTGTTTTCATAGTGTGTTAACTTCCTTACTATATAGTTAATTTGTTTTCATTCAAGAAGACTAATTTAATTTTGGTAAGAGAACATAAATTACAGATACCGTTACAAAGTTTTTCTAAAATAGTTTTTTTTAGAATTACATTTGTTAAAAGGCTATCTATTGTTTTTCGTTTTTCGTTTTTCTACTGTAATTACTATTCTTTTCTTAATCGTTTAATTTAATTTAATTTGAGTTAATTCTTTATCATTTTGTTTTTTGGTTAGTTGAAATCAAGTTTTTGAACTTTCAAAGTTAATAGTTAACTTTCAAGTTTTTGAGTTTTTTTATTTACATTTATATACATAGTTACAGTTTTTTTTGATAAGGTTAAATACAGTTTTGAGAAATTAGTTATTTATTTACAATATTTTTGTTTACCTTTTTCGTTTCCATTAATTATTTACGTGTTTTTGGCATTTATTAAACTTTTCTTTTGGTATTTATTAAGTTTTTTTTTGTTAGGTATATATCTTTTTGTTACAATATAAATTTGTTTGATTCGTACATATATAGGTATATACATTATATTAAGTAAATTTCAATTAAGTCTTTTTATTTATATAAAATTCTGATATTGAAGAATACTTTTTGAAAAGATATACAATTTAATTTATAGTTTTTAAGGTCTTAGTTTTTTTCAGAAGAAAAATTACTTTAAGATTCATAAAAAAAAAAAAACTTGAACGTTGTCTTACGTTTATTGGTTAAATTATTTATTCCTTTGTTTTCTTGTTTGAAGTTAGTTTTGTTTGTTTTTTTTTTGGAAGAGTTGAAACAAGAATTATATTATGTATAGCTATTTACTTAGATACAAGTTTAAAACGATACGTTTTTAAATATTTACATTTAGATTACGGTGTTAAGTAAGTACATTTTTTTTCTTTGATTTTCAAAATTGATTATTTACAATCCTGTTTTCAAAATCATTTATCATCTTTTTCGTTCAGTTTAGTTTCCTTTTGATAATTACATACATCATTGTTTTTTTTGTTAATTATTCATTTTTTTTTTTGGTTATTTATTTGTCTTTTTTGTTATTTATATATTTTTTCTGATACAATATAGTATACATTTTTTTTTGTTGTTCTAGTCTATAGTTTACAGTTTTTTGGTTATCTTATTTATTTATTATTTTTTCTGGTATACAGTTTTCGTTAAGTTTACATTTTGATTTTTTCTTGATTGATTTATTTTTCTTAATTTAGTTTTTTTTCCAATTTATCTTTTTCCTTTTTTTCTTCTTATTCTAGTTTAGTTAATTTACATTTTTTTTATCATTACATTAGTTATTTATTTTTTCTTTTTTTTGACATTTTTTGTTTTCGTGAGGTGTACATTTTTGGATACAAATAGGTGTTTTTCTAAAAAGAGGAGTTTTTTTTTGTATTAGCTAAAATAATAATTATTTTTTGGACACTCACCACACCACTTCTTTTTGTTTTTTTCGTATTTCTATTTTCGTTGTTGGCTGCAAAACCGTAAACCGATTATCATGGACTTCCTTAAAAGTTTTTTTGATTCACTTAGTACCCGACTGAATCACTTTTAGTTTATTTATTCTTATGAAATTATTTCGTTAAAACTCGGCACACGTTACTACTCTTATAAAGAAAAAACAAATTTTTAAAAGAAAAACTATAGTCACCTTGTACCTGAAAATATCCTACTGATTAAAAAAAAACAGATTTGTAAATTGTTGGTAATGATTTATTTATTGCATGGATTTCCCTACTTATCTAGTCTAGTCATGTACATATATTATTTATTAGAATATTTTCGTCTATCGTTATCATTTGAATATTATGTTATTATTGTTTATATAGCAATACACTTAGTCAATAACATCGGTGATATTAATTTTAGGCATCCGCAATGATTAAAAACTACGACCGGTGATATTTACATTAATTACTAATTTTCATTTCAATTCTTTTATTTATTTACTAATATCTTAACTTTTTATTTAACATCTGTGATAAAATGGTTTGACCATTCCACCTGTGATATTTTTTTACTAACATTATTAATTGTACTAAGACTGATAGTTTTAAAACTTTTTTTTTACCTGTGATAAAATGGTTTAACCATTCCATCTGTGATATTTTTACTAACTTTATTAATACTACTAAGACTGATAGCTTTAAATTTGTTCACCTGTGATATTTACATTTTCTTTTAATTTAGCTTAAAACCTTTATCTTTTAAAACCTGTGATACTTAATTTACTAATTTTATTAACTTAGTTACTATCCGCAATGATTAAAAACTACGATCTGTGATATTTATAAAATCCCTAATTTTATTAACTTATTTATTTTTTTTATGTATTTATATATTTACTTATTTATTAATTTATACTTTTTTTTATCTATAACCTAATCACCTAAAATAAAGTTCAAAAAAAAGATCACTCACCCATAAATAATTGAATGGTATATGTATGCATTAGCATAGAAATTTGTAGTGGTGGCGGCTAGAGATGACGGGATATTAACATTTGTTGACTGCTTCCATTTAACGATCTCTGAAAAACAAAATACAGGAAAATTAGTAGGTACTACAAAGCAAATATAGTTTTTTTGTATATACTTCATGCTGGACAGATTATATACCAGCTTGGTTGACGCTCTTCAATCTCTAACGGGCACCTCCGATCCCCGTATCCAAAAGTGTGTACCTCCCAGCCTCATAAGCTTCGGTACTCAGGTCGCATCAGCAGGTGGGGGTCTCAGCAGTGTCGGAACAAATCCTGAAAAATGAATGTTGATTGTTAAATGTATAGATAGCTATGTATATATATGTTAATTACCCACGTCTAATTGATAAAAAACTATTCATACCTGAAAGCAAATCGCCCCTAATATCACTAACGTTGAGGTAGGTCGGCAATATTGTCAGGGTCATTGACCGTCCTAAGGTTTCACTATGAAGAAAAAAATAGGAGTAAAAACAAAATGAAAGCCGACTTAGCTATACGTTAATACTTGCTTTTACTGAATTGTAGGACAAAATTTTGCCCGGCTTAAATCGTGGGTTTTTCCCCACAGTTTTCCACACACTAGAGTTACCTAGAAAAGGAAAAACAAACAAATAATATCAAATAAAACAAATTGCGATTTTTAAAAAACTCACCCATCCCTTTGTACCACCCCGTTCATCGACGTCACCCGTACCCAATTCCCAGGCATCCAGATTTTTTTGTTTTTGCTATTTATTGAGAGTATATCTCAATAAACAGCAAATTTTGTTGTGGACGCCTGTCCAGGAACCGCATCCTCAATCTTGTATCCTAAATAAGAAAATAAAAGAATAACTAAAAATAAAAATTTATTTCAAGAAAATAATTTTGATACTTACCTAAATGTTGTTTATGTTTTGTTTGGTAATTCTGAGTTTCGTAGCTGTCATTAGTAGTTGTTGTTCTCAATGGAAATTCCATTGGAAAGCAATAGGTCGGTTCGTAAAAGTGAGTTCTGTTTTGTGTTCTGTCTCTGAAGTTGGGTGACGGGTTAAGTTGCATGTGAATGGAACTTTGTTTTATGTCCATGTTTAGCATTGTCATTGCTGTGGTTAGGTGATTTCGATTTAATTAGTTAGTGTTTAGTTAGGTGATTTTTATTTATATGTTGTGGTGTTACTTTGTAATTATGTGTATGGATTTCTGTAGTGTTCTGGTCGCGTGTGGTTCGGTTCTACATGTCTCCCCCCATGGTAAAGTTTGGAACACACCCTTCGTTCTTTTGACACTGATACCCCTATTCTGCTGGAAGTACACTAATACCTGCGTGGTTTCCCACTATTTCGGTGTGATAATGTGGGTGGGGGAATACACTATATGGATATGGGGATCGGATGATGTGTTCCTGTTAGAGGTACAAATACATCATCCGAATATTTTTTTTGTCGGTGTTGGTTTGATTACAATTTTAGCTCACCCTCATTTGGCCGGCTACCTCATAGTAGAGTGGAAATCGAGGTGTAATTTTTAAATTCAAATTGAAAAGAAAATTAAAGGAAACGTTAAAAAATAGGACCTCGGGTAAAATTATTATTTTTCTGGAAGTCAATTGATTTAAATAAAAAAGAAAAACATTTTAGATTAATTCTTTATAGAGAAAATAGTGACTGCTAAAATTTATATTAAACTTGTGAAAATCCAGTGCTGTGTAGAGTCCAACAACAATAGAAAAATAAACTAAGAACCAGGAAAAGGTGGTGAGTGTTTTAAAATTGGTTTTAAGTTAAGAAAGTTATTTATTGTTTTTATTTTTGGTATACCAGTGTAATTCTCGGCGGCCCGAATCGATTCGAGGAGAGCGGGGCCGCCGCCTGAAAAAAATTAAAGTTTGAAAAAATAGAAATTAAAGAAAACGAAAAATTTGAAATTCAATGAAATTTAAAAAAAAAAAAAATTGAAATTTATGGAAACAAAACAAAATTGAAATTTAAGGAAACTTAAGGAAAAATTAAAACGAAAGAAACTTAAAAAAAAAAGTGAAATTAAAAGATATTGAAAGGAAATTGAAATTAAATGAAATTTAAGGATTTAAATTGGAAGAAAATCTAAAAATAGAAAGAAAAGAAAGAATTAAAGAGCAAAGAAAAGGGGTATATAAATTCACTAATCTGAGACAGTGAAGAGTCCTGTAAATCGCGATAGCGACATCATCTATATTTTATTATGTATAACCATATATACCTCGTGGATCTTTTTGTGTTGTGTTTGTCCTATATGTAAGTTTTTTTTTTTTTCAGTAGGTTTTTTTTGGTAATTTTTGATATAATTTGTTTCACTTTGAATCCCAGGCGTGGAAGTTGTTTTTTTTATTAATGCTAGTAATTCTTTTCATACTTTTTGTTTGTGAGGTATCAAAAAAAAAGAACGGTTGGAAGTATCGCGTTCGGTCACTTAATTTATTTAGTGTACGGTCCTAATAGTTACCTCCTGAGAGCTCTTTAGGGGTAGGAAATTAGGGCTCCGTTAATCGTTTTTTTTTAAAGGGTAATTCTACGAAACTGTAGAACCGAAGTTGAGTTGTAGGACTACCAAACTAGTTTTTTTTTGTTACCATTTTTTTTTCTTCTCACTTAATTTATTATTTTAGTTTAAATTTATAACCTTTTTCTCATTATATTTGTTTTGATTTGGTCAAGTTAAAATTTGAATAATTATTGTTTTTGCTATGTGAATAAATAAAACTTCCGACAAAACGCCGGCTAAAAGGAAAAAAGTTTTTTTCTTGTTTCGTACCAGCGAAACAATGTCTTGTTGAGTTTCGTTTCAGGGGTGCCAGGGGTAGCAGAGCGACGAAGGAGGACATGACCTGAAGCCGACAACTGACCATCAATTTTGGGGGTGTCCAATACTGGCCGCGGACACCTACAGGTAGGGTGGGTAATGGCCTCACTGCACTACATCAGCAGTGCCCTGATGTGCCATAGTCTGTCTGTTTATGTTTCCTTACCCTTTCCCCCTTCCTTGGCCTGATTTATGTTTTTGTCTGCAGGCGAGGTTGAGTTTCGGGGGCAAGATCCCCCCCCGTCCGACGAGCTGACGCCGTGCAACGCAAGCAGGCCGCGTCCCCCGGAGCTCAACATTCTAACCTAACCTTTCCCAAATCTTCCTGTCTCTTTTTCCTACCTCATCCTTATCCTACCCTTCCACTTCACCCACCTCCTCACCTCCTCTTGCCTCGCAACATTATGTTACAATAGTTATACGTGAGCTTAGCAAACATATCAAAATACCTAGTTACCATCCGACGATAACGTGATTGTCAATTGTCAAATCTATTAAAAATAATAATTAGGGACATTTCTTTTAATAACAGATCAGACAATGGCTAGATCTGTTATTCTATTATTCTGCTGTTCTGTTATGAACTCCCATATTAAAATGAAAGCTGTGAAAAAAATATTATGACTTTCAGTGGCCCAAATATTGTATGATTTGTCAATCGTCTGTACTAACCTTTAGTCCATATGATAATGTTTTCGTTCTATAACACTGTTAACATTGCCATATTTCAAGCGACTCATTTTGAAGTCTCATTTTGTTGTATTGAATCACTGTTTTCAGAAAAAATAAAAAAATTATGGATAATTCATTCGTATGGAAACGGTCCAAATTTGCCCAGCATACACGGAAGTATATTTATCTATGGTTCGCTCGAGAATCCTTGCAGCGAAATAACTCCGATAAATTGTAGAAAGCAATATTCCTCTTGTTTTCGTCGTGTTATTCCTCGTTAATTATTTGCCAAAGACAAGAGTTTCCCGATATCAATTACTTTCAAAACGAATTCACGAGCGCTGGATATTATTTTTGTTTATTTTTTAAGCACAATTAGAAGCTCGAATCAGTCTTATAAGACGATTATTCAATCGCATCGAATGAATAGTTAAATGCAGAACCTAGCTGATAATAATATTTACTTTTTTTCGAAACATTTGAAAATATTAGAACAATGAAAGAGACATCAAGGATTTATTTCCTAAAATTATAGTATGAGATAAACTGAGATAGTTAGCTATTAGATGGCGAGATATGATTGTGTAAACAGACCGAAGTACTTGGCTAGTTGATTCCCCACACGAAAGAACCGAGCCTGTCTCGTTGGCTCGGGCTCGTTAATTTCTGACTTTCTGATAATCCAAATGGATTGAAAGAGCCAAACCGAACCATCTTAGTTTCCCCACACATGGTCTATTTTAGATCGGCTTCAGTCCATTTTGCTCTTTGGCTCTGTCGTGTATGGCTAGCTTTAGTTTGATAAGGACTATTTAATATATTTTATTATTTTTATTTAAACAGTTTTTTATTTACAAGTTAAAAATCTTGTGAGGAAAATCCGATGGAAGTTCTGATTTGTTGGTTTTTAATTATTACTTATTGGAAGGAACAACGAGTAAGCAAAAACACAAATCTCTCTTTATTAGAAATATTTACATATGTATTTCTCTTTGATAAATAATAATTTGTTTATGTGACTCACAAAAATTGAACTTAACAAAATTTTACAAACATAATGTATATTTTCCTTGGTCTTTGTTTCGTAATATTGTAATATGAAAAATGACCATTTCGACTTTTTAACAATTCTACAAAATATCCATTGTGTTTAGGAGATCAGCGGGTTTTCGTGCGTATGGTCACCCTATGAAATTTCAGCTTGGCATTACTTTTTCTCTCACGCTACTTTTCTTCTAATCTGTCAAAAATCGCTAGAATTTGACAGACTTCAAAAAAATATAAAAATACAACTTTTTTCGAGTGGTCAGGAATTTTGTTATGAAAATTTTAAATTTCTCAGTAAATTAAAATATCGCATATTTTTTAATTAATAACACAATCCGCTGCAATGGATTTCCTACAAGAAGGCATTGCTCTGGGTGTCGATCTTCTTATACTGGGAATATGCTTCAAAGAATACTACAGTTATAAAAAAACCGTGAATAATCTCAAGGTAAGACTAAAAATAAATAAATAAACTACAAACATAATTATTTACAAATTATGTACAAAATATAAAGAATGCTCCACAACTCCCAATCGATGGAGACCTTAAAAGACTCCTGGAAGGAAAAAAAGACAATAAAATACCATACGCTGTGATCCGAGGCACAATAATTCCAATTGGGGTGCCGATTCGTAGTGTTATGTCACCTTCAGTGACCGGTGTCGTGCAAGTGATAAAGTTGAGGTAAGAATGCATCTTTCTACAACAGGCAAAACATTGTTACAAAATCAATTATATTCTTAGCGAACATCGTGTTGCTAGAGGATTTGCTGGTTTCTGGACAGAACAACGTCGACTCATTCATGTCTCTTCGAATGAGATGCCATTCGAATTGAAAAACGGTGACTATGGCGTTGAAATTGTCGATGGTTTGTCAGCAGAAATTCTCGACATGGACGTTGTATACGATAATTACGAACCATCTTCTTTGTCATTCTTTGATCATATCTTTGGATTCTTTTCTGGTGTTCGACAGAAAGGTTTACAAACCACAGAAGAAGTTCTGCGAGATGGCAGTTTCATAACTGCTGTCGGTGAAGTCGAATTAGATGGCAAAACAATAAGAATGCAGCCTTCTTCTACGGCTCCACTCTTTCTCACAACTTCAACTAAATCGACGTTGATTAAAAAATTCGAAGAAGCCAAATCGTCAATGGCGTAAGTTAAACTTTTTATATACCAACTTATCCCACGGTAACTAGAGGTTGTTTCTTTTTGTATTTGTTGTTAGGGTGAAAATATTTATTTGCGGTACAATCGGGGCAGTTATTGTTGGAATAATTGCACGTAAAATTTACTTAAAGAAAAAACAGGAAAGAGATGAGCGGAAAATCAAAGAAGCACTGGACAATGAAAGGCGAAAACGGCGAGCGAAAACACGACCTCAAAATCTAACTCCTGAACAACTGTGCGTTGTTTGTTCTACAAATCCCAAAGAGGTATGTTAAAGGAGTCATCTTTTCAATTCATTTACAAATTGCGGTCCTATTAAGTATTCCTTTAATCTGCAAAGCTATTTCGTAATTCTTCTCTTCTTTCTTCTTATTTTAGGTCATAATGCTTCCATGTGGCCATGTTTGCATCTGTGAAGATTGCTCTGAAAAAATAACAGTTACATGTCCAGTTTGTCGCACAAAAATTCTTAGCAAAGCCGCCGCTTTCATATCATAATCAAACGAAGCAATGACAATCAATAAAACAAACCAAATTCAACAGGGTCTAAGGTGCAATATATGGATTTATAGAATAAGTTAATTAATTAACTAAACAAAATGCAATAAAGGACAAAATTAAGTTTTAATTTAAATAATAGATAACAAAAAAAAAAAAAACAGACAAATAAAACAAGATAATTTAAAAGTATAATAAAAAAGAAATTATTTATTCAACTAGCTATTCATGATATTTTTATAGTCACATTGGTCTTTTAACATTTTCAAAAACACTCGATATTTTCTATTGTGATATTCAATGGTTTCTTGCTTTGGTTTGAGAATAGTTCCCGTTCCACCCATTGCAGCTGAAGCTTCCTAAAATATAAAAATTTCATAAAATAATGCAATAAAATTGTTAGATTTCACAAAAGTTACCTCTAATGTAGGATAAACTTTAGCAGCACATGCTCCCAACATTGCTGATCCCACCAAAACCATTTCTTGTTCATCTGGTATAATAACTGGTAAATTACAAATGTCAGCATGACTCTGAGTGTAAAGTCGGTTTTTCGCCAATCCACCACAAAATAGCAAAGTGCTAAATTTGGGTCTCTTGTATTTTACAAGATTGTCCATGATGTGCCTTGTACCATACTGCAGAAAATGTATAAATAATTTAACAATGTAGACAAAATGTTTCATCTTTTTTAACTTACCGCTAAACCTTGCACAAAAGCGAGATAGAGCACAGCTAAGCTTTCTTCATCGGTGCCCATGTTTAGTCCAGAGATCTGCAAATGTTTGAAATTGTAACTTTGTTTCATTACAAAATACCTATATAATTAAAGGCTTACCATTCCTTTTAGACTTGCGTCTGCGATTGGTGATCGATTGCCATGAAAATCGGGCCAAACGTGTAGATCTTTTGTCAAGAAACACGGATCTTCTAAACCACGTTCCTCTGTCATGTTGTCTAAGATATTATGGATATACGAGTGAATATTTCTAAAGGAACACAAACAAAATGAGAAAGAATAAACTTTAAGGTAAAGGAGCATAGTAAAATCAAAAATGTACCTTCCCATCAATTTTCTGCTCATCTCCTCATATCGTGGATGTGTTTTAATAACATAATCCAACAAAAAGCCAGTAGCACTCTGTCCACCCTCGTTCAAAAAGAAATTTGGCATAATAGCGTTTTTGTAAGGACCCCAAACTCCCTTAGCGGGGCACAACTCTCGGGTCATACTCATATGGCATGTAGAGGTTCCACAAATCAAAGCCATTTTCCCCTCAATACTTTCCGATCCAGTTCCAGCATTACAACCAAACATTCCCAATGCTCCAGCATGTGCATCAATCAAGGACGTTCCAACAATCGTTCCAGGTAAGAGACTTAAAGCTGTTGCAGCTTCATCACTTAGTCCCTTGCCAACAGCTGTACCCGGGTCACATACCGTCTTGCCAATAATTTCAAAATCATTTCGACACAATTCTTCCAAATCGATTGCAGTAAGAAAATCCCTAGACCATGAACCAGCAATAGCGTCATAATTCCATTTACAAACCACCGAACACAGTGATCTTGAATCACAACCAGTACTACGCCAAGTTAGATAATCTGGCAAATCAAATGCTCGCCAAATTTTATTCCATGTTGAAATGTTACGATTCCTTTTTAACCATAACAATTTAGGAATTTCCATTTCGACAGAAACTTGACCTCCAACATAATTCAGCAACTCATGATTTGTTGAGTTAATAAATTCAGCTTCGGCAGTGGCTCGATGATCCATCCAGAGGATAACATTTTGTTCAGCATGGCCATTCGAGCTAACCGATATTGGTTCACCATTTTTGCCCAGTATGACAAGGGAACAAGTTGCATCGAAAGAAATTGCAACAATTTCTTCTTTGGGAATATTTTGTACAACGTCCTTTGAAAAAAAAAAAAACAAGAAAATATCAATGAGCATTTCAAAATGCATTTAAATTTTTTAAATACTATTTAATTACCTAATCAAATTGTGATATCTAAGTTAAAAATTAAGGCCGTTAATAAGAAGGACTTGATTTCTTAATACTGGTCTTATGATTATGGTGAATTTAAGATAAATCATCATGAATAGATCTTGACTCAGAGAATCTTACAGACAGTCCTTCAAGGAATGGTTGGATGGAAAAAAGGTTATAGGAAAATCAGTTTGAGATTTTTTCAGACGTTTCCGAAAGAATGGGACAGGAAACCCAAACGAACAGAACAATTCTTATCTCATCTGATTTATGTAGAGGAAGTGAAGATTAGGAGGCTGTTACTTTTTACGGGTATTGCCTCTTGCGAGGAATTGACAAATTCAAGAGTGACTCTTGTCATTAAAAGAGCTTTCTCAAATCAAATTGAATACAATAAAGGACGGATTTCACCTTTCCATGAATTTCAAAAACTTCAATAATTTTCTAAAGTTTCTTATAATTTCAAATATGTATGGCTACTTGAGACTTTATTTAAAGGCATACGTACTAATTTTCTGTTCTGTTTGTGGGGCCTTACGCTTAATAAGGAGAACTGTCACGTTTAACCACTTAAACTTTTTTAACGGGTAATGTCTCTTGCGAGGAATTGACAAATTCATGAATGATTCTTAAGATCTTTCTCAAATTAGGGGTTCGGATTCTTTAAAAAAAAACTACAAAACTGTAGGTGCCCTATGTCCCTAACATTATGGAATGGTTGACAGTTGTTAGTCTCTCTCTATCGCCACCAAATTTATGGTCCGTACTTTTTTATGTTCCATAAATTCTTAAGTACGTTGGAAGGCTTCTAAATTGAACATTCAATTTTTTAAATTTATGTAAGTGAAAATAATTGATTTTATGACGATGTTATGACTTCGCTCTAAGCAATCACGTTAGTCGTTGTAGGCGGTATAATTTTGTATTCAAAACATTATGCGATCCTCGGTGAATTGTAAGTGTCGAGTCATTGCAATTTCTATTAATATAAAATATTAGATCTGAAAAACTGCAGGTATGAATGTCATCTCTTGTCTAATTCAGCCCTGTACAATAAACAAATTTTAATTGCTTAAGCTTTAATATGATATTCTTATAATATAAAACGTCAATGAAAAACAAGATTAGTAAATTAAGAGGCGATCTTGATAACGCTGTACATACTGTACACACTGTACAGTATCACTACATAGTATAAAACAAAGTCGCTTTTTCTGTCATGTGTCATGTTGTATGTCCCTATGAACGCTTAAATCTTTAAAACTACGCAACGGATTTTTATGCGGTTTTTTTTAATAGATAGAGTAACTCATGAGGAAGGTTTTTATGTATAATATCATCCATTAAATAGTGGACAAATACTGTTATTTTTGAGGTTTCTAATGTGATGTCGCAAATAATTACATTTTTTCCGCTTACATTGCAAACGCAGGCTGAATCCTACGAGATTTATCAAAATAACTAGCGACCCGCCCCGGCTTCGCACGGGTGCAATGCTGATATACTAAATACGCTACAGAAAAACTGTGAACGTTGTTTATAAAAAAACATAGCGGCCCGCTCCGGCTTTGCACGGGTTTAAAATATGTAACTCACTGAAAAAATGATAAAATCAATCCAGTAGATTTGATTTATTCATTTACTGGCCGTAGCCCGCACGCGTTTTTGGAGTACTTAAAACAATTCCCCTTTCCTTATCTTTGGAATATCTTTTATACACAACAAGAAAGCTGTGAACGTTGTATATAAAGATATTCTGTAATATATTAATTATTGTTGTAAAATAAATAGGTAAAAATGTAAAAAAAAGTAAAAATGTAAAAAAAAGTAAAAATGTTAAAAAATTGTAAAAATGTAAAAAAAAGTAAAAATGTAAAAAAAAGTGAAAATATTGTGTATAAAAGATATTCCAAAGATAAGGAAAGGGGAATTGTTTTAAGTACTCCAAAAACGCGTGCGGGCTACGGCCAGTAAATGAATAAATCAAATCTACTGGATTGATTTTATCATTTTTTCAGTGAGTTACATATTTTAAACCCGTGCAAAGCCGGAGCGGGCCGCTATGTTTTTTTATAAACAACGTTCACAGTTTTTCTGTAGCGTATTTAGTATATCAGCATTGCACCCGTGCGAAGCCGGGGCGGGTCGCTAGTATGCAATAAACTATGGCTAAGCTAGTGTTCGATTTGATTGGTTTTAAATAGTTGTACTTGGTTTTATTTTCAACTAGACTTTCCCTCCTAATATAGATAACATTCTTATTGCACTAATATAAAATTATATCAGCAATAGCGAAAACAAATATTAAATTTTCATATTTTCACTCATGTAAAAGAAAATTTATTCGAAATTCGAGGCTTTTTTTTTATACCAAATACTATTTTCATGTCAACTTATGAAATGCTTATACACACTTATGCCCAATGATCCGACAAAACGACAGAACCAGATTTGCAATCTCATTTCAGTCATTTTTATTAAATGTGAATGTGAACCTTATAATCAAGGTTATTTTTATTCAGAGATAACCAACCAAGTTTAAAGTAATAAGTACAAGTATACCTATGCCTATGTACTGTCTTTTCAATTTGACTAACTTACCCGTACACAAACTGCAACCGCATACCAAATATCATCTGAAGACTGCTCAAAATGATCTTGTTGTGGATTCCATGTCTTAATTGGTTTTATTGTTTGCTTGAGTACCTTACCATCTGAAGAAACTAGAGCAGCTCTTGCACTTGATGTCCCAACATCAACACCAACAAAATAGATTCTAGGCATAATTTATATACTTTAATTTACAAAATTAATCAAGGTCACTTTTTAAATTATTATATAGAAGATCTTCACTTGATTGAGAAGTGTTCGTCAATGCTCTAGACCTTATACTAAGTGCTGTTTCTTATCACAATCGAGTACTTAACTAAGGAGAGATTGTAACTACAATCAAGGGGTCTATTATATTTTATTTTTGTCCAATAGTTTAAAACTAGCTGTTATTTGTTTATGTTCATTATAGTTTACAAAACAAAAAAAGCTTTTGATTAGTCTGGGAGAGAGCTAGCTCCGCACATTGCGCAATATCAACCTACTGACACGATCACCACTTTTCTAGCGTGTTACTTGCTTCGCGGTCTAGAATATATTAAAGTCATTATTATGTACCTCGCTAGTCGCTTATAATATGTACCTACATTGTAAAGTGCACTGTTTAATTCACATTTATTTTGGTTTTTATTTTTATTTGTTTTATTATTGTTTTTTGAGTGAATGAATGGAGAATTTTAGTAGTGTTAAGTGTGGGTGGAAATATTTTGTGTTAATTCTATTTTAAATCAACGCTCCCACTTTTCCACGCTTTACAAATTTGTTTGAATGTTTTGTGGAGAAGTGGAGAATTTATTTTGGTTTATATTTTCTAATCATTGAATCTTATAATGTGAATAGTACAAATCTATACAGTTGTGGTCATATAATTTAGCCACTGAAATTAAAGTTTTTGTTTTAGGTAAAATTTGAGTATATTCAATGGAAAATTTATAAATTAAATATTTCTTTGCTATTCATAATTTTTATTTTTTGAATATAAATTTAATAACAAACGGATTTTTTAAAGAAATTTGTCGAGATTTTATAAAGGAAAAAGTATAAGTAATTTTATTGAATCATTATGTTTAAACAATTACAGGAATCCTTAGAAAAAAACGACAAATTATCGCTAAAAGCCTGAACCATTTAAAAATAAATCGCTTCAATAAAATATTAAAAGCATTCACTATTACATATGTAAAATACAATCCAGTTTCAGAAAAGTCGATTTTTTGTAGTATTTAATGATTATTATTCAAAAAATGTCATTATTTAAAATGTGCTTCGTTAATTAAGAACTTGTAGTATTTTTAGATTTCATTACTTTTCAAGAAAGATTTGTTACTAAGGTGTTTTGCTTTTGACAATAAATTTGTATTGTTTTTGGGGTTTTTCTTTTAGCACCATAGTAGAAAATACGTTGTGTATGTTCAATCGTGAACGAAACTGTTGGCTTATTTAATGAAAATTCAAACAAAATTTCTTCCAATTTTCTGCTACGTATGTGAATATAAAGACACAAACTCTACCCGCGAAATTGTCTACAGACAATTGAGTACGACAGTGACCATTGCGGCTTGGCTGCCTTAATAGAAATCCCGAACGAGCTTGTGGAGCTGGATGAATTCGTCCCAACGCATTTTTACAATTATAGTAAGATGCGCTGGCCACGTTTCACCCAAGCTCTATCAAGAGAACTCCATTCGGGGGTCATATCCCCACCAAACAACAGAAATTTGACAAACACAGAAATCGACAAACACCTTGAACAGATGGACGATGTAATAAAACGAACAATGGAACGGACAATACCGAAGTACAAAGAACGCGACCAAACTAACGTCTACAGTAACGCGACTATAGACGCACTTCACAGACAAAAAAGCGGACTACTGACAAGACTTAAAAACTTATACAGACGATTTACAGACCCCCGCGACCTGGAGATTAGGACACTGAAGTCGTCAATTAAAAACGTAAACACTTTGATTAAAGAAAATTACAGATTGTCTGTTAATTTGTACTGGGACAAGAAAATTCGGGCCGTTAACTCTAGCGACCCGAGTATGTTCCCGCAAATTAATAAGATTTTCCGGAAAAATAATCAAAACGACCTTCCGTGTCTTAAGCTCCAGAGAACGACAGAGAACAGAGACGTACTTCTGACAGCGCAAATTAATCCAGAGGAAGCCGTCTTGGACGATGACTTCTTTGTGATTGAGGATCCGCAGGAGAAAGTGGAGACAATTGGTGCTGCTTTCCAGCAAGTGTATAAGGTGAATGCTTGCACTCGCCCGAACCACGACCTGGAGAACAGAGCCTTACTTCACCACTTATACCTAAGGAATGATATTTCTCATTGGCGATCCGAGAACTGTGGTTTCACCCGGTTTGATGACGATTTCTTAGCAAACGCTATAATCGCCGAAAGAACGGGTTCAAGTCCCTTGCTCATCACGAAGGTAGAGCTCCAGCTCATCCTCGATTCAATAAAGAACAAAAAGTCAGCAGGTGTCGATGGTATACCCAACATTGTTCTAAGACATTTACCGATTGAAGCTATAGACATTTATGCTACACTGTTCAACAACGCGCTGAATAATGCATATTATCCAGTGCGTTGGAAGACAGCTGTGGTGCATCCTCTCCCGAAAAAGGGAAAGGACAACTCCAATCCTTCAAATCTGCGTTCAATAAGTCTTCTTCCAAGCATCAGCAAGGTATTCGAGAAGGTAATCAATAGGGCTCTGGCTAAGTGGGCTGCGGATAACACAATAATTCCGGATAATCAGTTCGGGTTCAAGGCAGGACATGACTGTATTCATGCCGCGTCTAATCTCGTTTCTGATATCCAATGGAACAAGTCAAAAAAACAATGCACGGGTGCTGTTCTGGTTGACTTAGAGAAGGCCTTCGACACCGTATGGTTAGAAGGGTTGTACCTAAAACTCACCAGACTAGGCATCAGTAAACCATTATTGTATATGCTTTATGATATGCTCAATGGTAGAAAGTTTGTTGTCAAAAGTGGCAATGTAACCTCTACCAGCATCTTCGAAATTAAAAACGGTCTTCAACAGGGGGCGGTCAATTCGCCGATCCTCTTCAGCATTTTTACCAGTGATCTGATAGGTAGCCTAACTAACGCAATAGCGTATGCCGACGACCTGATTGCGTACAGAACGGCCCGAAAGGTTGAGGTTATTAGAATTCTCTTGCAGCGGGACTTCGAGAAGATTCAGCGATACTGCGACGACTGGAAACTGAAAATAAATGTCCAAAAGTCGGAGACAATTCTGTTCCGGACTCCTTTGGCTAAGGCCACGAGAGATACGTGCAAGAATTGGCGCAAGATGGTAATTGTGGGGCCCGACGGGCGGCCATTGGCGAGTAAAAGTGTAGTGAAGTACCTCGGTATCTGGTTGGACCAGTATTTGTATTTCGACAGACATATAAATGCTGCTCTGACCAGAGCCCGAGGAGCCCTCGCTCTGACGAAACAGCTGTTTTACAGCAGTCGACTTGACCCCAGGGTGAAGGTAATTTGCTACATGGCCCTCATACGGCCAATGCTTGTCTATGGTTGTCCCGTTTGGTTCAACATTGCCTCTTCCCAAATGGAGAAGTTTCGGGTGTTCGAGAGGCAGTGTCTACGGCGCTGTCTCGGTTGGCATCGGACACCGGAATCTTCTTATTTGCATTATTATTCTAACGAGGTCTTGTACAACGGAGCTCGGATCAACAGAATTGACAATTTCGTGATAAAACTTGTTCGGGGTCACATAGCGAGAGCTATGACTTCTACCAACAACTTAATTTTCGGGGCGTTCTATCCAAACGACGAATACTTCGGTATGGCACGCTTGAGCGGCTTTATTCCACCAGAGGCATTCCTCTATTTAGATAAATGCGGCCTGATACAGGATAGATTGGCAGTACCGCTTATCTACCACGTCAGGCGTAGAACCGTGGACCGGCGACTCTTGTACGAACGAGACATCCTCGCCCGAGATGGAGCAGAGCTCCTACGGTTCAGTAGGGCTGTGTCCGAACAGGACCGTATTGATAGGAGGAAGCAGGAGAACCAGTTTTGGTGGCTAAAAGAATTTAATATGGGGTAAACCGGGGTGGGGTATTTATTGCCTTGGCCGGCTTACATACTTGTTTTAGTCTTAGGTTTAGGTTAAGTAGAGTAGGGACGGTGGCACTATAAATAAAAAAAAAAAATACAAAAAAAAAAATACAAAAAAAAATACAAAAAAAATACAAAAAAAAAAAAAAAAAAAAAATACAAAAAATACAAAAAATAAAAATAAAAAAAATAACACTTACAAACATAATCAACAACACATACATATATGGACATGGACATAGCTTTTGCCGCTGTGGTTGCTCTAGTTTTAAGTAGTATGTAGGTAGGTTAGGGGTAGTTTTAAGTTTTATTTTAAGGACTTAGTATGTAAGATATAAAATAAACGATAAAGATGTTAGTTTTTTATATTTTCTAACAAAATAAACGAAAAAAGAAAAAAAAAAAAAAAATTAGTTCATAGGCCGAAAGGCATTAATTTAAGAAATCATGAATTCCTTAGAGCGCCCGTTTAGGGCCAGTAAGTTAAATTTAAGTATTATTAGTTAGGCTAGTTTTCTGAATTTTGTTAGCATGTAAGTAGATATAAGTTAATATTGAATAAAATTTGAATTAAAAAAAAAAAAAAAAAAAAAAAAAAACACAAACTCTACCGAATGACATCAGGCTATGCTTTCCACTTGAATGATAACAGTGGGTCCCGAGTCCTAAGTGTATAATCTCCCATTTTAAAGTTTTGTCTTTAAATACACAACGACTTCTTCTACTGTTCTAAAATTTATTATTTCACAAGAATCAGAAGTGTAAGGGTATAATCTTAGAATTTGTTTTTCTTCATTTCCACTCTGCTAAATTGTATTATCCTGCTGGAATCAAAAGTATGTCATAAAATACATGAAAACTAGGGGGATACCACGCCCTCTTTTTCTAAAGCCTAATATTTTCGATTGTTTTTGTATACACATCGACCCCTTCATATCTTATTAAGTTCATTAGTTTTCATCACTTCACTTAGGGGCCGTTCATAAAATATGTCACGCTAAAATCAGCTTTTTCTGACCCCCCCCCCCATTGTCACTCTGTGTCACGCTTTCTGTGACCCCCCTGGAAATATTTCGTCACAAAAACGAAGCCCCCTCCCCCCTGAATATGATAAATTTCAAATGATACTACACAAATTTTGAGAATTTAAATATTTATTTAGTTTTTTATAATAAAATTTAAATAAAGTAATAAATATCTTTTAAAACGAATAAATAAATATTATTTAAACATGTTAAACATTTTTATTAATCAGAAGTTCAAGGATTCTGTAAATGCTCTGAAATATCTATAATCGGTATTGCAGCATCTTCTTCTTCATTTATTTCAAAAATAGTCAAAAGAAATACTAATTGAAAATGTTTTAATGAATGCTGAACGTCACGTTACCATAGCCCCCCCGCCCTTCCTTGTCACACCTTGTCACACTCAGCAAGAGCCCTCCCCCCGCCTTGTGTGCGAACGTATTTTATGAACGGCCCCTTAGAAGTAGTAATTTTAACTCATACCGCGTTTCAGAAAGTGGGTGGATACAACACCCCTGAGTTTTTAATCTAAAAATTTAAATGTTTGTCTTTGCGTGCATATCGACCCCTTCTACTCTGTAAAATGTTATCATAATAAATAGTAAGATTGGTTATGTTCAGCTAAGTTCGTTTTTAATACTCAGAAATGTTATTATTTGATAATATAAAGTGAGTTTCTAACTTAAACATGGTACAAAATTCAAAATCTAATAACAAATGAGTATTCTTCTTCATCTAAGTTTGTTTATAAGAAAAACCAAATTGATGCAGAAGCACAATATTGTACTTAAATGTTTTTGTTAGTTTGGTGGCTTAATTATATGACTACAACTGTATTTGTATCATGTTAGTAGGGTGGGGTACGTAAAACCATCTGAGTAAACTTTCAAAAAAAAATCTATTTACTCTTTAGGTATTTTTAGGAATGGAACCGTCCATGTCAAGACTAGTTGGAAGCAACATAATACAAATAAAACGCATTTAAACGGTTATAGGTATAATGTGGAATCAGGTGGCGCGCACAAGTGGAAGGTGACCTCACCCAACTCGGAGCGCGAAACTGGAGACATCTAGCTAGGGACCGAGCTAGATGGAGAAGTTTGTTGGTTGAGGCCCTAGTTCACACAGGACTGTAGCGCCACCTTAAGTAAGTAAGTAGGTATAATATGGAAGCATCTCTTTTTTTAATTTTTGGGGCTATTTTGACTACAATAACCGAAGGAATTCACCTTTCCACGAATTTCTTATGATTTCAAATTTGGCTTATTGTGCTTTTCCATATTATTATTACTTTGATTAAAAATGTAATGAATACAAACGCGTTAATGAATCCATAACTATCTCGAACAGAGCTTCAAGTCTGGATAAACGCCAGCATACTGAAATACTGCCTTTTCTAAGGCTGAAACACAACACTAGATTCATTTTTCCAAATTAATTTCATTTAAATGTATGCACATACTACAAGAGAAGAATCTTCATTATTAAAACAAAACGTTTTCGAGTTTCTGAAAAATATTCGCATAGGTCATCAATGAAAACTTACATAAATTTTCAAAGGTTTTGTTACAATTAAGTATTGAAAACAATTTGAAAAGAGTCCATTTTCTCTGGCCCATTTACACTTAACACATTAAACAAATACCTACCAAAAATGTATTTGCCCTCGACACATGCCTGCAAAAACGTTTCCATGGTAACGAAATAAAATTTTAATCAATACAAAGTAAACAACTTAAAAAGATTATCCAATTTCACTTGACCTAGAAATTTTTCAAAGGAATAACAATAGCTATTCTTGGTTTGTAGTTTAGATTTAAGAACGTAAGTTGTACGGTTCGCCATGTCCACAATTTCGTCTAAAAATAAATCATTATCCAATCGTGATGTCCACCTGCAATATTTGGACATGTTGGAAACCATTGCAGACACTTGCTGTGAGATTTGCCAATGCGATTGCTATAGTTCGCATAGTGCGCTTAATACAGAAAACATTTTTCATGCTGGGCCTTCATCAGTGCGACTAGAACCACCAGTTAACAAATTACATAGTAAAAAATCTTCTCAGAGGAAAAAAACAAAGTCAAATGGTAATAAACTGAAACGATCCAAAAGTGCTTCATCCTTTTACACCAAAGATTGTAAAATTCTTAAGGAACTCAATTTAAATGATAAACTTCCGCGCATCAGGGATTCAACACGTTATCCAAGATGGTCTAGTATGGAATCGATAGAACTTTGCGAACCAATGCGAAATCTCTGCCTCTCTCCAACCGTGTCCAAGGCCTTCGAAAAAGTTCCTCTCTGTGATAAGAAAATACTCAATCGAATGGCAAAGAAACGTGGTGAAAAAATTGTAGATAACGAAAATGCTTGGCTAGCACAAAAGTTTTGGGAAAACGAGCAATACGAAAGGGAACTACTCAAATGTGAGCAAACGGAAGAATTCAAAAAGGCAATAAGAAATAAGCAATTTCAAGATTATCAAATAACCAAAGCGAGACTCAACGAAATCGCTCAGCGGGATATGGACGAATTGCAACGACTTCGAGCTAGTTTACGAGAAAAAGATAAAAAAGCCAAATGACGATTAAAATTGGTTGCGGTTGAGAAGGGTGTTATGCAGGCTCAACGACGTAACAATGAGCTGAGGAAGAGCGAAGCAGTTTCAATTGTCCAAGAGGAGCAAACATTAGACGAACAGCTTCGCAAATGCGAAATAAGTCACAAATTAGAAGAGCAACTTCAACGAGCAGATAAAATTCGTCATCATATGCTTGAGAGTTACCTTAGACGATTGCGCTACGATAATTATCTCGAACAAATCGTTCATGAGGAGAATTATCGTGAAGCGCAGGAATTTGAGAATATGAGAAAGGCGCAATTGAAGGATCTTATCAGTCAGAAGAATGTCAAAACAGAACAATTTATTGAAAATAAACGAAAACAAAACAATGAAATGAAGCAGAAAGCCAAAATATCAGCCAGTTTGAGGGAGTTGATACGTTCTTCAGTTACCCCAGATGGCGTAAATAGACGTGATGCTAAGGATCAATTTGTACGATCCATGTCGAATATGTCTTTCCACAAATTTACTGGGCCAAGTTGCTCGAGTGAATACAAATAAAATTAATTAGTAAATAAGTTCAGCTAAATAAATTCTACCTATAAAACAAAAATATGAATCTTAAATAATTTAATTTAGGTACTACTTTTTTTTTAAATTGTGTCAGTCAAGTAAAATTTAAAAAGATAAATAACATACCTACATATATGCGGAGGAAATTTGTTTGAGTGTTGGCTCTTTAATATGAGCGATGTTAAATTATTTTATATTTAATACCTTGGAGTTTCCTCCGATAGTTGGTTCAAATACGATTTTTATAGTGACCAATCTAAGTAGATTAGCTACCTTAACTTTTATATTTATCAGAGTGAAAAGAATGGATTATGATACCTAAAACCATTGAAATATTCGGGTGAGGCTTTCCACTACGAATTTATTTGGTAATAGTTTTCTTTCTGGATTCGAAAATGCTTAATATTTTGAAAGAAAAACGAGTTTTATAAGAAAATATAAAAATATTATGATGAAAACAAAAATTAAACAATCATATTTTTGCACTAAGCAAGTTCAAATTCAAGAACACTTTTTATCAGATCATTTCGCTCCTTAGCCGATGCAATTCGTCCAACCATTCGATCTAAAAATTCTCGTTGATGCTTTACAATAAACTTATTGCACTGCATAATTGTAGCGCCAGTATAAAGAGTTCGGAACTTCGCTCGATAGTCACCAATCTATTTTGAATACAAAGCATTTTATATGTAAACAAAAACATCAAATTTCAAATTCATACCACAGTTATCAGAGGCAAAATACTTGCAACAAACCTGTGCGGTTTGTGCCTGCAACGAATTATAGCAATTTTAGTTTTATCATTACAATATTTTATACGAAATCCATGTTCTAAAGATCCAACTCCAAAATCACCATAATATTGGTTGATGTACTTGAGAAAGCTTTTTGTCAGGACGTTGTCATTAAATGAAACATTTCCTGTGCAAGATTCATGAGGTATTATTTGAACAACAATGTATCTATGTAAATTAGAGTAATAAATATAAACATAAAGATTTAAGACTTTAATTTTATCTGATATTTTACCTGCTTTTAACACGAACCATTTGTTTGTTTACGTTTTTCAAAACCACAATGTGCTGTCAGTCTGTAAAGTAAAATAAAAAAAAAAACAATATTCCCATGACATTCAAAGTGATGCCAGTAATACCTTATTTTGAAAACAAATTTATATTTGTACCCTTTTCACACGAGGAATCAGCATTTGCATTTACCACAAGGGCTTAACTTTTGAATAGAATAAGGAAGAGAAATAGTGAGAAATATCATAGAACCTATATTCTTGTGAGAAAATTTAATTTTCTTGTCTAAGGTAGAAAATGATAAGTAAAATGCTTTACACACTTTGGGACGGAGTCAGAAATAGGAACACATTTACCATAAGAACGTGCTATCAAAAATAGAGCAAAATAAACTAAATATAAATAAATAAATCAGGTGGCACAGCAGTCCATGAAGAACCAGGGCCTAGTGACTTACAACTCTCAACCATTTTTGTGTGCGAGTAATGTTGTCGGGATGGAAGGGACCTACAGTTTATATGCCGAATCCGAACGGCTTATTTGAGAAAGCACTTTTCATGACAAGAATTACTCTTGGAGGATTTGTCAATTCCTCGCAAGCAGTACCCGCGAAAACTTTTTTTTTTTAATTAAGGTGGCACAGGCAGGGATTGAACCCAAGACCCCTTTTGCATGACAGTCCAACGCACTTTTTTTTTTCTTTTTTTTTCAAATTCATTTTTATTAATTCATTCTTAAGACTATCTTAAAGCTAGACAAAAATTCATAAAACTAGCCTAATTATCCATAACTTATTACTAACTTACTGGTCCCATACGGACACTCTAAGTTAAACTATAATACTTAATACTAATGCCTTTCGGCCCTAAGATCTATTTTACTTCAATTAAATTTTATTTATTTTGTATTTATTAGAAAATTTGAAAAAACATATATCAATATCCTTTTTTATTTTTACTTAAAAACTACTTAAAATAAGGTCCTTAACAAAAAACTTAAAGCTAACTTAAACTACCTATTCTACCTATAAACTACTTAAAACTAGAACAACCACAGCAGCAAATCTAACTAACATTTTTTGTTTTTCATATTTTGTTTTTTTTTTTTCTTATTCCTTTTTTTTTATTTTATTTTTTATTATTTTTTTGTGTTTTTTTTTTGTGTATTTTTTTTTTTTTTGTGCCACCATGCCTATTCTACTTAAAACTAAACCCTAAAACTATAAACAAGTATGTAAGCCGGCCAAGGCTTTAAACCCCATTCCGACTACCCACTATCAAGTGCCGATTGAAGCCACCAAAACTGGTTCTCCTGCTTCACCCTATCAGTTCGGTCCCGTTCGGACACAGCCCTACTGAACCGAAGGAGCTCTGCTCCGCCTTGTGCCACGACGTCCCGATTGTACAGGAGTCGCCTATCCACGGTTCGTCGTCTGACGTGGTAGATTAGCGGAACTGCCAATCTATCCTGTATCAGACCGCATCTATCTAAAAAGAGGAATGCCTCTGGTGGAATGAAGCCGCTCAAGCGTGCACTTTCAAAATACTCGTCGTTCGGATAGAACGCCCCGAAAATTAAATTGTTGGTCGAAGACATAGCTCTTGCAATGTAACCTCGAACGAGTTTTATCACGAAATTATCAATTCTGTTGATTCGAGCCCCGTTGTATAGGACCTCGTTGGAATAGTAGTGCACGTAAGAAGATTCGGCTGTTCGATATAAGCCGGTACAGCGTCGTAAACACTGCCGCTCGAACACCCGAAACTTCTCCATCTGGGAAGGGGCAACGTTGAACCACACAGGACAACCATAAACGATCATCGGCCGTATGAGGGCCATGTAGCAAATTACCTTCACTCTGGAGTCAAGCCGACTGCTAAAAAAACAGCCGTTTCGTCAGAGCGAAGGCTCCTCTGACCCTGGTCAGAGCAGCATACAGCAGATACAGTCCAACGCACTAACCATCACGCTACGGGTACTACTGAAACATATACTATTTATATTTTTTGCATGAATTTGGCGTCAAGCTCATATTTTTTAAATATCTCACTTTTTACTTTAAAAAAAAAAAAATAATGAGTGTAGCTTGAACAAGCCTAACGATGTTGTTATCAATTACCGGAAAGTAAAATGGGAATTTATATTTGAATTTTTTGGAAGAATATTCAAATGCAACCTTTGTTTGTAATATCTATAGTAATAAGTAAATCTTACAATATTGTCAAATTGTGTAATGAAAATTATGGTGTCAATGCCTTACAATTAATGTCAAAAAATTAATAATAATTGTAACATTGAGTCACAATTAATTGTAAGAAATATGATAATCATACATAACTTAAAAGCGTGTAATCTGCCAATCATTGTAGGATAATAAGTTTTATTAGATGTCTGTCGTTGTCTGACATTTACATATGTTAATTAAAACAGTTTAAAATGAGTAGACATTAAATTGAATTGTGTGTCTGCACGGTTTTTTGCTTTTAGAAAATTTGCCGATGCCTTTCAAATTACAATTTATTGACATGTATTCAGCCAACTACCAGTCACTTAATTGCTGTCATTCAGCTTCTGATATTCTTCTACTATTGTAGAATAATGTCATTTTTAAACAATTATCAGACATTGTCTTATCTTGTCTTAAGAAAACTTCAATTGAAATCTTATCTCCGCTAAACTTCAATTATTTGAAAATTAAGTAACGAATTGCGGTGGAATGTGTCAACTAACAGAACCTTGTTGTGTATTTCTAAAGCATGAACACGTTTACCATTTGACATTTGATAATCTTTTCACCGGCCTCGCATATGCATGTTGTTTTTTTACGTAAATAACTTTAAATAATTTAAAATATAAAAATGATGAGAACGAAAGCGATTTCAATTTTAAATTTAACCAGCCAAAGAAGCTTTCAAAAAAGTCGTAATTTCATATTGACCTGCCACAATCACATTGAATCTGAAATACAATCAGTTCCAAGCTTACAGCCCAAAGATGCGTCAATTGTACTCTTTCCTGGACAAGGAGCACAATATGTTGGCATGGGAAAGGACCTATTGCGTTTCCCAGAAGCCCGTTCAATATTTCAGCTGGCGAATGAAGTTCTAAAGTATGACCTACTAAAAGTCTGTCTGGAAGGCCCCAAAGAAAAGTTGGACTCGACGGAATTCGCCCAGCCTGCTGTCATGGTCACATCACTAGCTGCCTTAGAGCAGCTCCGAGAAGAACGTCCAAAAGCCATTGACAACTGCATGGGAACAGCTGGCTTCAGTTTGGGCGAGATAACTTCGTTGGTCTATGCAGGTGCCATACCTTTCGATAAGGCCCTCAAATTAGTCCAAGTTCGAGCCACTGCAATGCAAGCAGCCTGTGATCAAGTTAAAAGTGGAATGAGCATGGTCATATTCGGTCCAGACTCTGAAATCAACGAAGCCTGCAATCAGGCAAAGCAATGGTGTTTGGAAAAAGGTCTAGAAAATCCAACATGCTGCATTGCCAATTACCTTTACCCACATTGCAAAGTAATAGCTGGAAATATCGAAGCACTCGAGTATCTGGAGAAGAATGCAAAGAATTTCAAAATACGCCGAATGAAACGGATTGCTGTGAGTGGAGCATTTCACACACCACTCATGGAATCTGCTGTCCAGCCATTCGCAAAAACCCTCCGATCGGTAGAATTGATGGATCCTTTGATAAAGGTTTACTCCAATGTCGATGGGAAGACTTATCGGAATGCAGAACATATCCGAAAACAACTTCCCAAACAGGTTAGGTGTACCTATATGTATATTTGTTTACAAATGTTGTTTAAATATATTTATGTTCCTTTTTTTTTAAGATTGTAAAACCAGTTAAATGGGAACAAGTCCTGCACATGATTTACGGACGGAAACAGGGTACAGATTTTCCTAGAACCTTTGAATGTGGACCTGGTCGAGGTTTAAATCAGATCTTGAGCAAAGTCAATGCAAAAGCACACAACTCTGCATTTAATGTCGAAGCGTAGCATGTTAAAAATTTAATAAAATATTGTTTAAAAAGCCGGTAGATTGGTATTTGTTATTGGGGAGGGCTAGGGTTGTGTAAGTTGTTTGACTTTTACTGTAATTCTAATATTAATTAGAACTAATTGCAACCTCAATACGCGGCAAGTGAAACTTGCCTGAACATGAACAGAGGGTTTATTGATAAATAAACTTGAACTTTTTTTGTTCATAGCCACGTCGTACTTTTAATCAATTCCGGAACTTTTTATCGGTCTTTGTTTTATACAAAATAAAATCACACTATCACTTGATGACATTTAATTGTTTTGCGTACTATCGGTCACTTATCTTTGAATGATATCTAAGTTCTATTGCAGATTTTGCAAAGCCCATCCCCATCCGCTGTATACAAAGATAAGATTTAACCATGCGATTTATTGAGAAGCTGAAACGCAGGATCTTCGTGGAAAACAAATCGAAAATATTTAAAAAAAAAAATTAAATAAAGAATTTCGTTCTAAATTATATTTAAACTCTAAAACTGTTTGGTATTGTAGTTTACTTAAAATAATTGTTTTGTATTAAACTTCCATTAGGAATCTTCTATGGGACGTCCTACTGAGTACGTGAAGCAGATTCTTGCACTTCAGATGCAAGTCTCGGAATGTCAGCTTGTGGTTTTTGCTGTACACGTTAATATAGATTCCAAAAACCACAATAAGTCCTGACCATAAATATCTAAAAGTAAAAAAGTATGTTATTAAGTATTCAAAGGCAATTAAGTTTAAAAATTAGACATACTGCATTGTAAATGGTTTGCTAAAGAACACAAAAGAAATAGCGATGGTAACCGCTTTCCTTGCAGTCGTTACAGTTGCTGCAATTGGAGCACCAGTCGATCTCACCAAAGCCAAGACAAATTGAATCCCCAAGTAACCAGATAAGCTGAACAGAAAAGCATAGCCGAATGTTTCTGTGGGAAACTTTAAGGAAGTAAATTTTGTTACTAAAAGAAAACCAACCTAAGATAACTCTAATAGCATTGCTTACCTCCAAACAAAATTGCAGTCCCGGCGTAAAGTTCCCGCTTAGGATCATTATGACGAACAGATAACAGAATCCCAGCCCATACGAATAGAGGACAACTTCACTGCTGGGAGCTTTGTGTTCACGCATAGCCTTTTCCTGAACATTGCCAATGGCAGCATCACAAAGCAATGCCATAGAAATCATTGCCACGCCAAAGGTATTAAAATTTGGTGATACCTGAGAATCGGCCAAAGTAAAAAGTGCCAATCCAAGGCACATAGCGATAGCAGCAAGAAAATCAAGGGGACCATATTTCTTGCCTTGTATTAAAATACTTCCAATAAGTACAGGAATGAGTTTGCAGCACTTGAAAATCACCTGAGTGGGATAGTTCAAGTAACCCAGACTAGAATTCGATAGACCCATTGTGCCCAATGTGAGGGCGGCCAAAATAATGTACGTTCTCATGGGAATACATCGTTTTTGGTTTTTATTTTCGATTTTCCTTTCAAACAAACCGAAGAGGATATAGTAGAAAAACTGAATCAGTGTTAGGAACCAGCCGAAGGGCTTGAAACCTTCCAAAGTGAAGATCAGTTCCTGCATATAGCCATAGAGAAGATAAAGTATAAAAACTCCAGTGCAACAGCACATAAACTGTGTTGTCTTGTTGTAGTACGTTAATGTGAAGCAGAGAATTTTCAACTCTTCTGGAGCGGTATTTTTACCTAAGCTGTTGTATGTTCTCTTCTCCAGACCACCAATTCCATTGACGACAATGGAGTCCGGTTTGTTGTTGGAACTCATTTTATTATTCTACAGCAAAACACTATTTTAATACTTTTTAATCACGACATTATTAGTGAAGATATAGATTCAGATAAACAGAATAGATGTGGCAGAAGAATTCATAAAACCTCTTAAGAATTTAGGACTTCAAGATTTGTCTACTCCGAAGTCCGAATATTTTGACTTTTGACATTTAATTCAAGAGCTGTTCATTTTTAGTTATGTCAAATGGTAATGCGTTCGTAGGGTCTGTTCTGTAAAGTTCCGTTGCAAAAACTTGATTCAATAAATAGAGGACATTTATCATGTCGATTAATTCATTAATTCAATGAAAATTTCGGATAAATTCGGATTCGATGATATATCAATTCATCGAATTCTGTAAAAAGCGTGTATATTACATTCATGTCGATAATAAATTTCAGTGAATGATTTGCGGATGGATTCAGATTGATTTCTTGATACTTTTATTGTAATGGCATTGGAAATTTACATTAGATGTCCTCCGCAGTCTTCTCATCGGATTCTGTAATCTGTTTCATTATCTATTATCTATTCAGGTGAGTTGAAGAAAACTCTCATTTTTCTATTTTTCTACGTCCGTGACTCCGTGCGACTTGAGGAAAAAATACAAGATGGTGCCAATTGCTCAATGGGCAAAAATATATTGAGCTGCTAGGGTACGCTTATACTTAATTATTAATTTTTATTTTGTTAGGTTGATTTTTGCAAAAATAAGCATTTAAATATATCTCAAATCTAATGTGAGAAAGTAATATAAAATATATTTTTAAATAAAAACAGCTTTGAAATGCATTTTTCGAAAATTTGATTTATTTTTGAACTTTTTCAGCTGACATTCCAGATATGCTCGCACTCGAATGAGACATAGTTTGACAACTACTGGAATGTTTTCTTCTCGAGTGTTTTTTAACAGCTTGACAACTTTAAATTATAATATGAGACATAAATATTGTTGGAATAATTTGTATGTTATTATAATATGGTAGATAATTTAATGGTATTTGGTAAAATTTCAAATATAATTTCCATCATATGTCCTCCACCACATTTGATTAGCCCAATTTTTCACCACTTTTTCCAATAAATCTAGCCATATGGCTTTGATAGTGCCTTGAATGCTTGCTTCTAATGCTTCAACAGCTACTAATGACTTAACACATTTAGCACAAACGAAGGGGATAGTTAACAGGACCACTTCTAGAAAAAAAAGTTGTAACCAAATTGATTTTGCAATAAATTCTGTTTAAACGTGCTATCTTACAAGTTGCACAGTCTTGTTGAAACCAAATATCATATATTTTTAGCTGATTAAACGATTCTTGATGAATTTCAAAATCCTGATGAACAGAAATATCAAAACAGCAACCATTGAAACTTCTAATGCAGCTTAAAAAAAGCCCTATATAATAAGTTGTCCTACCATTGACCTTCTAGATATGTACTGCTTGTAGAAGTCCTTATTTTCTATGAAGTTTGAAAATTAATTATGATCTTATTTGCCAATCCTAAAAAAGGGCAAGCATAGCTAAAGAGGTGGAATCACTTTTAAGGGGAGTTTTGTATAAGAGTAAGTATAAGACTGGTAATCCATATCTTATATACAAATGTGTCCAACTATTTATAAGGCTGTGTAACCAGTTTACCAATTATATTACTTAGACTGGAAATTGGTAAAGTTTTTTGAGCCTCAAAAACTGGGCTTCTTAACACTTCCTGTAAATATAGAGCCCAATCTTTCGTGGAAAGAAGTCTTGGATTTAACCGAGGTGATTGTTGAATTGAAACTGTAGTGTTAATATTATATTATAATATACCCATAAACAATATTGTGTTTCCACCTTCAGCTATTAAAAATTAAAATATATCCATCTCACTCGAGCACCGGTTGGGCTAGCAAAGTCCGTCCAAATTTCCAATTTGTAAAAAATGGCGTTTTCGTTGAATCATTGTATATATATTTTTTATAGTACTATTATGAAGAGGAACGAACGAAGCGACATCTGGCCGGGTTGGCGATGAAAGAATTTGATCCCATTTGATCCCTTGTTTTTTTATACCCCTCAATAATTGTAGAGTTGAGAATGAGGGAAAATTTAACAATAATCAACGATAATTAAAGAATAGAAAATTGAGAAGAACATATGCAAATGTAGTAGGAGATCGAGGGAGATAGTTGAAACAACATTTTGACATTATTTTTGTGTTTGCATATTATACTTGAAAAGGAATGATTTTACGGTTTTGCTTTGGTAGAAATAGAAAAAATGTAAACAAAAATAGAAACAAAGCAAAAAAGGGTTGCAATAGTACTTTTTGCGGTTGGTAGTTAAAAAAGTTATTCATTTTTTGAAATTAATTACTAATGCTTAAATAATTCTTACAACAGGTACATGGTAGTATTTTAAAGAGAAAAATATGGTTAATAATAGGTATATACATTTTTAATCTTATTAGGATAGAATATTAGGATATTGATTTGTGAAGGGATTATAATAATAATCCAAGGCATAAAGAATGAAGAGAAACGCTTTTAGCTTTTTATTAAAAAATACTTTTAATCGAATATAAGATAATAGAGGAAAGTCTGGAATATTCTAAAAGCAAGAAACGCCAAAAAGTGAATGTACCAAATCAAAATGTAAGAATACAAAAAAGAGATACAAGGATATGTTAAGATAATAGATACAAAATTGAATCTTAAGTGTGATTTACAGTTCATAATTTCAACAATTTGTACGTTGTATTTTCTGACATTGAGTTTTAATTTAAGTACTAGGATTTGTAGTAAACTTTGGTAAAATAATGACGCAATAATATGCGTCAAGACCATGAGTTGTGGTATCTTGCGTCTTAAAGAGGTTTAACAATTAAAAAATTCTAGAAATATGGAAAAAAACGCGTCTAGTATTCTACCCCATTGGGTGATGTGGAAAAGAATACGAAATGCTTTTTCTTTTTTAAAATTATAGGTACTATTTTTAAAGAGATTCTCTTAAAATAGGTAAGTATAGTGAAATGTTCTATGTACATACATAAATTTTTTTCATTGCATCAAGTTGGCACGAGTACGATAACTTTGGTGCCAGATATAATAACGGTTTTTGGTAGAGGGGCTTAATACAAGCATTTTTTACTATGGGAGGGGGGGGGTCTATCTCCCCTCCTTTAGGCGGTAGGGGCAATTTAAAAAAAATATTATTTAAAATGGAAAAAAATTAATTAAAAAAAAAGGTGATACTTACAATTAAGTTTTATACATTTTTAAAAGCCAACATTCTGTTTTATTAGCTAGTTTTTAATTCAAGTCAAAACTATGCGTAGTTTTTGAAAAATTTAATTTTAAACTCAAAATTTGAGTAAAAAAAGGTTTAAAGTGTAATTTTTCAAACTACACTTTAAACCTTTTTTTTTAATTTTTTTTGCATACATTTTTAGTTTAAAACAATTTTTTTCAAAAACAATGCATAGTTTTGACTTGATTTAAAAACAAGCTAATAGACAAAAATGTTGGCTTTAAAAAAAGGTATAATACTTAATTGTAAGTATTACCGTTATTTTTTAATTATTTTTTTTCCATTTAATGTACATATTTTTTTAAATTGCCCCTACCGCCTAAACGGGGGGAGATAGACCCCCCCCTCCCATAGTAAAAAATGCTTGTTTTTAACTGTTCTATACAAATCCGCCATGAAGTTTTTATACGGAAATTAAAAATTCAATTCAGTACATCCTGTTAAGCCGTTAAAAAAAAACAACAAAAAACGACCTAGTTTTGAATATACCTTTAAATGTGTGCAATTTTGATTGTGTTTTTACTTGATACGTACAAATAACAAATAATACGCAATAATAACAACAACAAAACAATTGAATATATTTAAAATCTTCAATGCATCATATGCCAAATATGGCAACATTTAATTTTTCACAAAAATTGAAAATTTAGAATCAAACGAGAATTATTAAATTCAAAATACCTACAACCAGCGTTAAAGTATACATAGCTACAAACATATGTATTTGTATATGCCAAATTTGGCAACATTTCATTTGCACAAAAATTGAAAATTGAAAATTTAAAATCAAACGACAATTTTTAAATTCAAAATACCTACAACGTTAAAGTATACATAGCTACAAACATATGTATGTATATACCTATCTCCTCTGCATTGCCACGTGAAGCAAAAAAAAAGTAAACAAATATTATTCCTCCTTGGTTTGACATTTGTATTTTAGCTAACTCCTCAGACATATGTTTATGCAACTTAAACAAATATACTCCTCTCATTCTTTCTACACAGTCTTTTTCTCCTCATTCTTAACTCTACACCAAGCTTTTTTGATACACGCAGCGCCATTTACGGCTTGGCGATGAAATAAAAAATTTCGTTCCATAGGAGTACTATAAAAAATATATATACAATGGTTGAATTGGTTGACAAGTAAAATTTAGCGCAAAAGTTTTTAATCTTTTGTCCTTCCACCAGGAAAAAAATAAACCTTAATTAATACCAGACAATTTGTTAATTGGAAAATTAATATTTCCATGAAATATGGATGGACCACAGCCGCCCAGAGGTATAACACCCAAAAGCAATTATTGGCCCACAAAAGAAACCAATCCACATTTTTCTCTTCTCAACTTTTCTTTCAGATTCTAGCCTGCGGAATATAATTGATAAACTCGCAGAGTTTGTTGCTAGAAATGGGCCAGAATTTGAGCAGATAACCAAACAAAAACAGAAAGGCAATCCCAAATTTGATTTCTTGTACGGTGGTGAATACTGTAATTACTATGAATGGCGTGTAGCAGCGGAACAAACCTGTAAGATGTTTCAGTCCATGTCTCATTGAATTTAGTTAAAGTGCAAAAATTAAAAAAAAAAAAAACAAAATTAGAAAAATACCTGGGATAGTTTGCAGTCCCAGAATTACAAAATAACAGACTTTAGCTTTATTATTAATGGGAGAGTTTACTTGCAGTTTTGAAACAACAAGGCTCAATCTCACAGGCAACCCATCATTACCTTCAGCAAGGCGGCCCACAACAGCAGCTACAGCAACAGCAGCACCAACAACAGCAAGCACAGCAACAACATAATTTCCATGATAATCAAAGTATGCCCTTATCTGGACAGCAACAACAGCATCATGGGTTTCTCGATAATCATAATATGTCCCCAGTTGTCGCTCAGCAGCAAATGCCAATAAGCGGTGTAGTCGGTGGTGGTGGTGGTGGTGTTAACTACAACAACCAACAGCAGCAATCAAACTCCGCGAGCCTATGGGGCAATGGACACACTGGTCCTGTGAATCAGACAAACAATCCTAACCCAATGACTATCACCGCTCAGATTGAAGCCATCAACTTGCAACAGAATAACTTGCGAAAACAGATCCACCAGTCGGAGCAGAATCTATCCGCTCAGCACTCGGTATGCATTAAAATTTGTTAATTTGGGAAACATCCATTCATATGGATCAAAACGTTTTTCTTTTATAATTTTTGTAATACGTTATTTTTAAGTCTAGGAATAATTTTGGTGACATATTTTGAAACTTGCGGACGAAATTTTTATTTATGTGCAGTTCTTTTCGAGATTTTCTCACCATTTAAATTTAATTGCTGTTTGTGTGTTTGATCAAAATTAATAACTTTTCTTTTTTAATCTAAGACAATTTTCCTTAACTTCTGTTCCAGTTAAAAATTTGTATTATTTTTGATACGATGAGTAAAATCGAAACAGCCTCTCAAGAGCCAAAGTGTCTCAACTCTTAACAATCTCTGTGTTTTTTTCTAAATAGCAAAAAGACACATTTGGAACTACCTAGTTCGGAAAACTTTGTTTTGTCTCCATAATGTTGGTTGGGAAAAGAAAATATATAGATTTGTTGAAAGCGGTTCGCTTCCTGTGTCGTTTCTTGTTTTACAGTTGTTTTTTTTTTTTTGGAAAACGCTTACTTCATATGAGTAGTGGATCGCCTAATGAGATTTTCAAATAATTTGTGAACTCTTAGGATTTTTGAATGATTATTCTGCATTTTGGAGCAAAGTTAAATCTAATAGAGATTATTGAAATCTAGTTTATTAATGTTTAGATTTTAAGCTCTGGAAAATATAAACAGCAAAAAATGACCGCAAAATTGTCTTAATTTCTGGGATACCTTTCTTTATTATTATTTCTGCTTTCTGCTATCCGCTGTTAAGAAATACAACAAATCTAAAACATAGACTAACTTTTTGATTTCAAAGTGATGCTCATGCATATTTTCTTGGGAAGCGAGTTTTCGTAATTGATTTGAATTTACAAAAATTTCCAGTTGCAAATGAATTATGTTGCAGATTTTTCTTTTTTTCGTGGTGATAATTCAGGTTAAGAGATGTCCATTTAGTTGACTTCATTCCTCTAGCTCTGTTTGTTTAAATTCATGGGAATGGTGTCTAAATTTTGTGTTGCAAGTATTTTTGATTTTAGCCAACTTTAAGGCCACACATAGACCTCTATAATTTCATACAATTTTCTTCTCTTTTGTAAGTCTTATATAAGAATATCAACAAATTGTTGGCATTTCTCAATCTAAACTTTCGCCTTATCACCTCTTTAACAAACCAAATTCTAAAGTAATCGTTTAGGGCACCGTAAATATGTGGAGATCTGAGTTAAATTGTTTGATATTGTTCATCCTTTCTTAGACAACCTAATCTAAATCTAATTTAGACATTAGCTTCCAATGCAATCTTCTTTATATATAAAGTTAACCTCTTCTAAATATTGTATTACTTCTTTTATTAAAAAAATAAGCGCTTATTCTTTAAAATATTCGTGGAAGAATTTAAATATTATTATTGTGAATGAAATGTCTCACTGAATTGTTTTCATCTCCAATATTTGGGTTCATGAATAATGTCGAAAATATTGCTTGGAATTTATTTTTATCGTAAATTACGTTTCTAGAGAACTCTGGCTCTCATTTCAAGGTGTAAAATTTAAGCTTACAAGAAAAAGGCATAAAGCATGATTCAAAGGGGAATTTTATTTCCGATAGGCACCTTTTTTTAACTCAGTCTGTGGTTTTCTGAAGTAATAATTCCAAAGTCGAGTTCAAATAAAAAAATCACATTGATAGGACTTGGAAAAACAAAATCCCAAATAATTAATGAAAGTCTATTTCTCTGTTCTTTTTATTCTTTTCTGGATATATAAATATAAATAGAAGATAGTTTGTTTAAATTATCTTGTTGAAAAGTAATTTTATGGTTTTTGGTTTCATATTTGCTGTACATGTCTGTCCTTTTTGTTTATAAATGAATTTAATTTCATGCCGATTTACAAATCTTCTTGATATAGAATTTAATTTCTTTAAGGTTATCATATTTTATTTCATCGTTTTTATTATACCTTCGATTTATATTTCTTTCGGTTTCTTTTTTACATATGTTTTTCTACCTTTAATTATAAACGACACAAACAAATCAAAAAAAAAAATTAGGCTTTGATGCAGCAACAACAAAAACAAATTGACGAAGCAATTGAAGATGCACAAAATAATAGCTTAGAAGAGCAAGCAGCTGAAAATAATATATCACTGATTGATTTTGATGATGTTCTACAACCAATAATTGATGCATGCACCAAAGACAGTATATCAGCAGGTAAATATAAATTGCAATTGAAATATGACACCAAAAACAACTTTTTAAAGTTATTTTTTGAAGGTAGATTTAAGGAAAGTGGACTTTTATAAAAACATACGAACTCGAAAAGATTTCTCATTTGTTTTTCTTTTTTGGGGCAATTAAATATGTACCTGAAATAAATATATATAAATATATTCTGATGAGCCCAGCCATTACATCGGGGCGAAACGCATATATGAACACATGCTGGTTTATATTTTTTTGTGATTTTAAATCATATTTTTTTAAATATATACCATTTAATACCCGATAATTTTATACAGTTGTCTTACCAAAGCTATTTAATCAAAAACTACTTCGTCGATCTTATAAAATCTCATTTTCATAACTCCTAGATGCATGTTTAAATGCATATATGTTTATCTCAAAAAAAAGAATGGAAACGTCTTTTTAAACAACGGGCGCTGTAAGCATAAAAACTCTCCATAGTTTAAATGGAAAAATACCATACTAAACTGTAAAACAAAAAGAAATAATTATAAACAATCACAGAAGTATTTGCGACTGTTTTAAACTAAAAAAACTAATAGACACAAATTAAATTTGTAAGCCGTTAATATACGGTAATACCCTCATATTTGGTAAAAGAATGGAATAAGACGTCCTTGTTATCGACCTTGAAGTGCTTGATCATTTTTTTCAAGTAAATCTTCCAAATTTTCCATTTTATTAAAATACAAAACTTGAATGGTCTCTCCGTTAATTGTATTCTATTGTATTATATAGTATTTTTGTCAAGGAGTCATTGAGGTTTATATCTTACGCGAATACCATTTAATTGGCATATCTTAAATTCAGATGCTGAAAAACTATATTCTCAAATCATAGTGCTTCCGTCAACATCCTTTAGTGTGTACTTCGTATATTTGGGATCGATTTCAGAGTTCCTTGGTCGTCTAAACTTATTTTTTACATCAAATCTAAATAAATGTATCTTCGTTTTTTATTTAACATAACATATTTGTTTTCATTGCTCTAATTTGCAAAGTGGCAGTGTTTTATTGCAAAAGTAACCATTTTAGGAGATCTGGGTTGCTCCCGAGAGTTTATTTTTCGATCCCTGCCAAAAAACTTGTCTTCATAAATTTGGCTTTGGATTGTTCGACTTAAAAAATGCATTTCTTTTAAATTTTCAAATCAAAATCAAAATCAATAAAATAAGAATTTGGCGTTTTCTTCTTAAGTCGCACTACCAGTTTCTTGTTCTCTTTTCTGCCTTGGATCTTAAATGAAGGGCTATCGATACTTCCCTCTTAAGGACCTAAAGATTTGTATTATTTTGCCCATTATTTCTCCATCTACCATGTTTCTTATCTATTAACTTGGTAAACAAGAAAATATTAATCAATTTGTATGTAATATCAGTTCTTTTGTTTCTTATAAATAGAAATTAAAACTTTTTATTAAATAAAAATGTCTGTTTTATATGAAACATAAAACTAATATTTCGTCTGAATCAGAAGAAAAACCACTCTGTTTCTATTATTTTTTCATGCAATACTTTTTAAGTCTAAACAAGAAACTGGTAACCTAGGGTGTCATTATTTGGTCAGTATACGTCTCTGGAAATTTACGATTATATATACAGTGATGGAAACAAAACATTATTGAGAATAGTTTGAAAAAATAAAAAAATATTTATCAAATGAAAAAATTGAGTGAACTATAAAACAAAAGCAAATAAATACAAAAAAATTAAAGGGGCATTTCCTGCGGTTTTTACCTGAAAAACATGGTACCTATTGTTTTTCTTAAACGAATTATTTAATTGTTAAAATGTTTGATAATTCTTAAAAACATGTTTTTTAAATATTAGATATTTATTTAGATTATTCCAATTTGCCCTTTGGAAGTGTGGGATTGCAATAGTTATCCTGTTTGCCTCCTCTGATCAGTTTATTATTGTATACCTTTCAGAACAAAAATTGCTTTATAAATTGGGTTTAGATTGTCGTACTTGAAAAATAGTGCCTTCGTACTTTAATTTTAGGTCTTGGAAGATGACAATAGGTTTTTCTTAGTAGCAGAAGCAGCTTATCAAAACGCGGCAATATTTTTCGTTTTCCACTTATCTTTTCAGTTTTGGACTCTAAATGAAAGAATGTGGGCATTTTCTTTTGTTAACACTTTGTTATGGACCTATGATTTTTCTTAATTGTTTCTTCATCTGCTCTTAAGATTTTTATCAAGTAACATCAACAAAGCTTTTTTATAAATCATAAAGAGAATTATTTATTTTTTCTTTACTAAAAAAGAATAATTGGTTTAAGAATTAAAGCATATTTTATTAGGTAAAACGATAATTTCGTCAGGATCACAATGTCACAATCACTTTATTCCTTTCATTTTTCCAGGTAATATTCGCATATTTTTCTATAATTTTACCAAAAGTCCAAACAAGAAATATGAGTGTGTTTCTTCCTGCCTTTCAAAGTTATTAATTGTTCACTCTATACCTCCTTCTACTAATAAATATTAATTAAAAGGTAGTTTGGACTTTAATTTTTTAAGTTTATATTTTGTCTGTGATTCTACTCACAGAAAATTCTCTATCTAAACATCAAATAGTAACATACGTAACTTGAATTGTTAAGTGTTTGTAATTTTGATGAAGTAATTTGTATTTTTCACATACGATTTTTTTATTCAAAATCGAAGAATTATTGTCAAACATCGTTGGGTTAAATTCATTTTTTTAAAAGGTTAAGGTCTTCAAAAATTCGTAACCAATTATAAAAGTCTACTTTCTAATTTTAGATAATTTATTCAGTAGCTTATAAAGAAAATAAATCAAAGTGCAATTGCAAAAAACTTAAAGCACATTTAATATTTTCATTTCTTGTCATGAACAAAAAATATAAATTAAATCTTATTCAAAATATTTAAATATATAATTACAATTTTTTTTTTGCTAACCAAATCGATTGTAAATTAAGTTAATTTTTGTAATTGCAATTTTAGGCAAAAACTGGATTTTACAGCATTCATCCGACACCGCTAAAAACAATGTCGTATTGCAATATCTCTTAAAGAAGTACGCGTCAGATAAGGGTTTACTCTTTATATTTGAAAAAAAAATCTATAACCTATTTTAATTTTTTGTTGTTGTTGAAATTTTGGATTTAAAAGAAAAAAAAAAGTACTTGGTAATCTGCTGATAATGGATTTCTTAAAAAAGACAACCTATTTTAATTTTTTGTTGTTGTTGAAATTTTGGATTTAAAAGAAAAAAAAAAGTACTTGGTAATCTGCTGATAATGGATTTCTTAAAAAAGACACAAAAAGATTATTCATATAAAGAAAAAAGAGAATACAATTAATTGAACACAACAAAAAAGAAAACATATTATAATAACTTAAATCTATTTCCAAATTAGTCTTTAAACTTTTTTTTTTATTTTACTTAATTTTAAGTTGACTGTTGTCTTCTGTCAAAATCGTCAATTTTGATTTGCCATGTTTTGTTGTAAAATATTAAGGTTCTACGATTTACATAACAAGTACCCTATACAATAATCAAATCAAATGAATTGTATAGTTAGACAAGACGAAAGCGAGAACACAAACAAAACATTTGGCTTAAAGAAGCAAAACCCAAACAAACAAATTTCTTTCGTTAATTTATTTTTAGGGCATTGCTTAATGGAGCAACATTTACGCAAAAATTGCATCTTATATACTTAGTAAATGATATTCTGCATCATTGGTAAGTTTGATTTGAAATCCAAAATCTCATTTTTACGCTTAGCTTAGCAAAATGAAGTGGGTCTTTTTGGGGTGAAAAATAAGGTTTCAAAGTGATACTCTCGAACAAATCAATTCCAAATTATTGAATACCTTATAGCTCACACAAAACGGACCCAAAATTAATAGATTTTATTTTTAAACAGTACATTTATTTTCTAATTGGAATTTCAAATAATTTCAGTGTAAGGAAAAATGCAAATGATCTGAAGAACAGCTTGGAGAATGTTGTGATACCAATGTTCTGCAGCGCCCAGTTAAGTAAGTAACTCCATAAAATCATTTCATAGAGATAAGTGTACAATTTGAATTTTGTTTTATTCCTCTTTAAATAGTTGCTAGCAATGATCAAAAAGGTAAACTAAGTAAGTTGCTTTCGTTATGGGAATCAAAGGCGAAATTCTTTGATGCATGCGTTATTTCAAAATTGGGGTCGCCCGATTCGTCTATGCATGAATATAAGACAAATCTGATGAATATGCATCGTGATATTGTAAGCAACTTTACTCAATCAACGAAGTCAACATTAGAAGGGTATTAAGAGTTGTACGAGGGACGTTCAATAAGTTAATGGAAACTAAACAAAATATCAACCGAAAAATAGGTTGTCATTAGTTGCTCAGTTTAACTACTTAAGAGCTTCAATTCATTACAAATCTATTCCCTTAACTTCTTGAACTCTATCTAATCCTTATTGGGTATGAGTTGAAAAAAAAAAATAATTTGATCTCCTCATATTTGTCTAGGTATCAACAACAACATCAGATATTTATTCAACATGCAACACAACAAATCACAGTCCTCGAGCAACAAAAGCAAGCTCTTGAGCAGAAAATAATCGCTGCTGTGTTGCCCAATGCAGCGATCATACAACAACTAATTGATCCGAAACAACTTCAAACGTCGGCGAGCAATTTGATGCAAAATAATGACCTCATCAGTAATTCTTCCATCAGAAATCCATCACCTCAACCATTGATGGCGCAAAAGGTTCAGATGCCAATTGAGCCAGCAATCGCCTATGGTAATCCTCCCAATCCGGGCCCTGAAAACAATAACCAACCACTGTTTGGGAATCCTTTTAACAGTCAGCCAGTCCATAAAAATCCATTCTCACAATTCAGTAATACAGCGATTGGAAGCAATAACAATGGAGGAGGTGTCCTAGGTAATAATGCTAATTCTTCTAGTGGCCCCGCAGCCCCCATGCAACATCATAATCCTTTCGCGAGCATAACATCGTCTAACTCGACTGGAAATGATAGCAACGATTTTGTGGCAACAATAGCTAGCTTCTTTATACCAGATTTGTCAAAGCCTCCGCCGGGCTTTATGACTCCCAGTGGTGGACCTCAAGCTCAATTGCCACCAGAAGCCGTCCAGAATATAGCCGCGCTTCCAATAATGGAAGAGGATCCAAAACCAACAGCTCCGTATTATGATTTACCAGCAGGTCTAATGGTTTCTTTGATTCGATTGGAAGACTATAGCTATAAGCCATTAGATCCGGAAGAGATGCGGTTGCCACCGCCAACACCTCAAAGCGAGAGGCTGAGAACTGCACTAACAGCTTTTATTGCTCCTCCAAGCCATGATCGTCCGAGAGATAAGTATGTAATCGATTAAATATGAAATTATTTTTTTTAACTATGTATTCCTTTTTTTACAGTGATGGCTGGGAGAAACTAGGCTTATATGAGTATTATAAGGTAAAGAACGCTGCTAAAAAACAAAAGGAAGAAGAACTTAATGACGGCACACGTGAGCCATCTCGTTCGCCAAGTCCAATTGTACTGGAGGCAGTAAAAACGAAGAAACTATCTAATAAACGTTGTTATCGGTAATTTAATTTTAAAGTCTTTAATTTTTTTTCTGAATTAGAATCTATTAATATTTCATAAATTTTCCAGATCGAAGAGCAGAAGCCGTTCTCCGAGGTCGAAATCACGATCACCTCGACGGTCTAGATCACGTTCCCGTTCGCCATCAATTCAGGAAAAGTCCAGAAGTCGATATGCAAATAATTCTAGAAATCGATCGCCAAGAAAAGTTTCCCCGATCAAGGAGCGAGAAAGGGAAAGAGATCGTGATAGGGAGCGAGATTCACGTGAAATTCGAGAAAGGGAATCGCGAGACAGAGAAAAGGAAACCCGAGAAAGAGATTCACGCGATCGTAATAATACTCGCCGTGAGAGAGAGAGATCTATAACACCGCCAAGTTTTTTGTGAGTTTGTTTTTGTTTCTATGAATTATAGTTTCTTTTTTTAAATTTATATTTCAAAACTAATTAATTATAATTAACATTTTTAGCAGTGGGGGTAGTTATAATAAATCAAACGAATTCATTGAGGAGTCCAACAAGGGTCATCAAATGCTCATGAAAATGGGATGGGCAGGATCAGGAGCCGGCCTTGGTACGAAAAACCAAGGAATCGATGAACCTATATCTGGAGGTGAAGTAAGGGAAAGAAGAGATATGTATAAGGGTGTCGGAAGCAACATGAATGATCCCTTTGAAAATTTCCGTAAAAACAAGGGTGCTGCTTTTGTGCATCGTATGCGAACCAGAGACGAAAAAAGCTAAACACAAATTTTGAAGGACGTAGTAAATAAATTATAATTGTATTTAAATAGATGTTCCCGTATCGCTACTGAGAAAAAATTAACTATAGTTTCACCTAGATATTATGTACATTTTAATTGAAGGACATTCAAAGTTATACAAGGCAAATCTTCGTTTAAAAATACCTTTTAATTATTGTATACATAATAATAATAAATATATGGGTATTTATTTACCCACAGCGGAAAATAATTAATTGCTGAATATTTGTATTTTATTAAATAGAAGTAATGTAACGTATATATTTTCGGTGCGGCAGGTAAAGCGTTCTCTTTTGTTTCAACACGTTTAATTTGTATGCGTATAGCGTGCATCCTACTGATGAGTTAGTGCATACTCCTCACCAAGTCATCACCAGCTTCTTTGAAATATTCGGCAGAGAGGCCGTTCCATCACCAGCTTTGTTGAACCTCCGATGTACCAACTATTTAAAAATAAGTCAAATTTACCCCACAGCATTTGAATTCCTTATATTAAAAAGAAACAAAATGCTTTAAAAGTGTTAGTCTTCATACCAATGCATTAAAGGAAAAGGGGCACACATTTAAAGTTTAGAGTCTGCGGAAATCTTTGATTTCTTCTTGTTAGTCAAATAATGGCTTGTTCCGGGTTCTGTATCAAAATGGTCATCTTTTTTAAGTAAAAACCTTTTAGATTTTTAGCACTCAAAGTCGAAGTGTAGCAAAAGCAGATTTGTGATATTCCTCTTCTTTTTACCTTTGATAAGTGATGACCAATGAACAGAGCATTTATTTCCATATCAGACATTTTTTCCCAGCACAAAACTATAGGTACGTAATCCCCGCTTAGTTGTACCTCGCTTAATTGAACATTCCGTTTAATTGATCGAAAAAATTGGCTTCGAAAATTTCCCGTATTAGTAGCAAAGCTTTTTTGAACCCCGCTTAGTTGAATTACTCGCTTAATTGATCTTAAAAATATGCAGCAGAAAAACTAAATACATGGACATTTTTCGGTTAATTGGACGGACAAAAAAATGATTGTGATTGGGAAAACAAAAACGCCAAGGTGTTTTAAAAATAAGGTTGTACCTTTGCAATATTTCTCCAACAACAAAAAGGCATGGATGACCCAACATTTATGGGCCCAAATTTTATATAAATTTGACGAAGAAATGATAAAGCAGAACAGACAAATAATTATTTTTGTCGACAATGTTGCCTGTCATAAGAAGTTGGACGATTTAAAAAATATAAACTTGCAGTTTGTACCCTCAAATACAACGTCCATCATTCAGCCCCTCGACCAAGGCATTATTCATTGTTTCAAAGCTTACTATCAGCAAAATATAATAGGAAACAAATTACAGCCATCGAACGTGGCAAGACTATCGAAGAATTTTCAAAGTCGATCACATCTTTGCAAGCAATGCACATAAGCAAACATTGTTTGTGGCTTATAACACCTTCTACTAATAAGAAATTGTTTTAGAAAGGTAATATCGGAAATATTTGACTACTAAACCTACATTCTATTTTTAAAGGCAGGCTTCATCCAAGAAGAAGAACAGCCGGAAAATGATCTCGTGGTTATATGGATATAACGTTCTTGAGGACAATGCAGACAATCAAAACTTAAATTTGAAAACGTTGCTTTCAAATTTTCAGATTTCACAAAAATAGAAAATCCAAAACCAAATGAATACAATTTTCTGAAAACAAATCTAAAACACATACATACCTACAATAAAATGTATTGTATATGCAATATGCATACCTTCTTTCCATTGATATATGAACATAAACATAACATAACACACCATAATGGTGTGTGATCGAGTTTGCAGCTAAGAAAGATTTTCATTTCGGTATTTTTTTATTTTCCCAGACTACTTTTCCTCTGTTACGGGTATTCCCCTTTTTATTTATAATCTTCGAATCACTACCAAAAACACTCCATTACCAAGACCGGAATCTTTCGTACGTTTCACTCTCCAAAACCCGTTTGTTTACATTGTTGTATTTGTAATTTTGACAATTAGTCCATGAATAGATGTGAGCAAAACAAAAAAAAAACGATGCCGTGGGCTAGCGGCACTTTGCAAAGCAAAAACAAAATGGGGTGGTTAATGAGTTTTTTTCAGGTTTTTCTTTTTACTTTTTTTCGATGAAAAAGTCAGTTTTAAGCTTTAATTTTGCAGGCATTTTGTGGATAGTGAACCAATGTACCTTTTTGTCTTGAAAAAAGCATGTTCAACATCAGTTTATTATAATTAATTCACTAATTTACAGTAATCACTACGAAATTCTTAAAATTTCATAATAAACCTTGGATTTTTGTATCAAAGATGCGTTCGAAGAACCATCAATTTAAGGGTGCGAGTGCAATTTTTGTATTGAATTCTAATAAATTTTCGTTAACGAACGGCCCAAATATTTTGTTTGCAAATAATTAAAATATATATCAATTTAATTAATCCAAGTATATTTATAGGTTGTATATTTAAAAAAAGAGTTATAATCGAAAAATATCTTATCCATAACATTCTTGATTGATGGAAGCATACATTTATTTGCATCAAAGGAACACAAATGTTTTAAAAAAGAAATCAGAACGAGTATAGCGAACCTGTTGAATAAATGCAGAGCAAATAAAATGTAAATTTTGACATATATCACAAAATGAAAACGTCTTAAAATCGTTCTGAATTCATGCACAACTAATTCAATAGAACATGTAATCGTCATGAATGTTTATTGTTGACGTACAGAAGTTTTTTTTAGTGAATTTCCACAGTTCGACGCAAAATATAATTTTCATTCATTTCTTAAAAATGTTTAGTTACCAAAGTTCAAGTTTACTTATTATTGTTTGAGAAGTATGTTTAGTAAAAATGCTGCTAATAATGAAAAAAAAAAAATGAGTTTTACGTATATGTTTTTGTTTTTCGTAATATAATAAATACTACCGTAGATTACATTTTATAAATGCAGAACATAGAAGAAAATATACATAAACAATAGTTTTCAGATATAAATCAGAGGTTAGCGTAGAAAAATATTTTTGAGAAAGCCAATAATATTTTAAATACGTTCTTTAAAGAAATTTCCGCTTCGGCTAACCTTCATCAACTTTTTAGAAAAAAAATTAGCATTAATAGTAGCCAATTATTTCATAGCATAATTAATTTTTCAGATTGTAAAATGTCTAGAAATTTTCATACGCTACAAAATTCGTAATTTTATGCGTAAACATAGAAGATAACATTATTTAGTCAAGAAGTATGGATTTTGGCGCGTATACCGTTTTTTTTCTATTGGGTGTTCGGTTTCCCCATACTGCAATAAAAAAAAGTTACTTAAATCTATTTATTGCACTCATTTAGTTGGTATTGTGTGGAAACATATTGACTATTTCTATTCCTTAAAGATGCTTTAAACAAAGCAACTTATTTTTAAAACATGGTTCCCTCAAATTTTTATTCCAAAATCTAACTACAAACAAAATTCTAACTCTAACATAGTCCCTTAAAAAGAAATTTTCAGGAATATTTATGCAACAAACAAAACTAAAATTTGGTCTTGCAACTACAGAACTGCTTAAATGATGAAAGTACTAATCTAATTGAGGAATCTGAACTAGCTAAAGTTGGCAATGGAACTTCACAAGTATGCTTCTCGTAGCATTGTCTGTACAAAAAAATACGGAGGCACCCGCCTATTGTTTCCACCTGAACTTCTAACGTCGCCAAGAAAATGCTCTAAGCAAACTACAGCTGAAAAAATTGTCTGTTTTGTTGTTTAACAAAGTATTGAGTTACACTTTTGTCCATTTCTAATTATACTTAACCAGTTGCAGCGCATATTGCGTTCGCAAATAATTTAAGTAAACAAAATACAGCACTAATAAATCATTTATACTATGTATTTGGTCAATTTTATTTTATTTAATATACATTAACAACATTTATTTGTATTGAAATTAAAAAGCTATACAAAAATCTTCCAACTTAAGACCATGTCAGCACTTCAGATTTTGTTGGTTGGGATTGTTTAGTTTTTGAACTAGGCCATGAAACATTCAAAATGAAGCATTTACATGGGGCTGATTACTATAATGAAGCGTTTTGATGGGCCGAAACACTAAATGTGAGAATGTGTTTGGTTTTTTGCATCATTTCACGCACACTTTCTCACATTTAGTGCTTTCTAGCTTGTAGGCAAACCGAAATGTCAGTCTGAGATTCCGGTCTTGGTAATGGAGTGTTTTTGATCACTACCCCAAACTTTATTACAGTATGTGTTTGTCAAAAAGTTACACAACTCAAATTCAGTGATGAAAGACGCCTTTATCCACACAAATACCCTCCAATAATTCGTAAATTCCCATTTGTTCCCTTGTTACTATATTGAGTTATTTTATAAATTCTGTTTACAAATATTAAAATTCTTGTGCCCAATTGAGTTACGGACGTTATTCTTGTAATACAATGCGTGTTTTCACCTTATGGAAATAAATATTTATTTCAAACAAAACAACATTTCTTTTTAATCCTGTAAACTTTTTAGCTCGAACGTCGAAATGGTTAATAAAAAGATTTCCCAACTATCCCAGCACTGGGATTTGAACACTACTAATGGCAAAAAAGTGTTCGGACATAGTTCCTAAAGGAGCAGAGCTTTTTTTAATTTTATAAATGAAAAATAGTTGTATGTGTTGACATATAATAGCCACAAAACCGAGGTTTTCATATATCTATCTTAGGTATTTGTTTATTTAAAAAACAAAAATTTCAAAATAATTTATTAGAAATTTGTGTTTTTTAAACTGTCAAAGTGACATAAAATTTCAAAAAAATATTTGTTTATTTTTCGAATCGAAATAAATACAAACAAAATAGAAAAAAATATTTATTGAACACCAACATTTTTGTTAAGATCATGTTTAATTTTTTAGTGATAAAATTATTTGAAAAAACAGCTGATTTTTGATTTTATAAGGTGTCAGTTAAGTTAGAAATACTGTGTCTGCCTTTGATTTCTGCAAAAAAAAGGATGCCAAATACATAATTCATGTTTGTTAGATAGAGAGAAAAGAGAAAAAAGCGAACGAAATGGAAGAGAACGGAGGTACATAAGTTCAATATTTCACTGAATTGTTCTGTATAATTTATTTTGTATTTATTTGGAAGACAAATATGTCAACGTCGTTAAAGCGGACAAAACTTTTAAGGATGATAAAATAGATACGTATATTAAAATCAGTGTCTAACTTTGTAGCCGAAATTGCGACGTCACCGGAGAGGTAATTTCATTTTGTTGTTTTATAGTCAATCAGAATGAATTTACTGTGAAGTCACTAACACTTAGTGAATGCCCCCATTGAAAGTTTAGTTTTCAGCTTATTGTTTTTTCTCAAAATGAAGCTGATGAGTTGTAGATTTTTTTTCTCCAATTAATCCAGAACTTTTCTTTTAGTTAATTTTTGAAAGCTTTATTTTTTCTCAGGAAATTGTATTTCAATTGCAAATTTTTCAATGATAGCTATAAGCAACCTGTAAAAAAAATCAATGATTGGTTTCAATGATTAAAACCAATGATAGCTATAACTGAAACTGACCTTTAACTAACCCCTTATTCGGAACATAATGTTTTCACTAAGGTTGTTGCCCTTTTTTTATATTCTCATCTATCAGTTTGGGTTTCAATGATCAGCCTAAAATGCTTGATTTCAATTAAGACTTTTTATTTCAATAACAGATATTATTCACCCTATTAGTAAGGAGACCAATAATCTGAATAAAATTGTTATCTATAAGACAAAATGGAAGTCAAATGAAAAAAATATTCACTTGTGTTTGCTGCTTTAGTGATTGTATTTTAGAAAAGAATCATGATAAACTAATATTTTTAACCCATTTTGTTTTAATTATAAGTTTCTGAAATCCGAGCCCTATTCAGCACAGCTGATTTTTGTTTGCATAATATACATACATAAGTGTACACAGTTGTTGTTATTATTTTATTTTTCCAATTGCAGGCATATAGAAATAGCACTACACGAACAATTAGTTGAAGCTTGAGAACTAGCTACATGTAAAAATCAAATAACTAAACTATTAAGTGTCAGACGGGGAGGTGGTTCTGAAAATTCAGTCGATCTTTTTTTCAAATTAAAGTTACATATTTTATTACCTACCTACGTTATTCTGTAAAGACTTTTACCTACAATATATTGTTAGAAATTTAATGCAGTCAGTTCGTTGTTCTTTAGCAAATGCAAAATGGAAAAGAAAGCATTAGATATTCACGAAAGTTTTGCTCGAAACTTAGCTTACAAGGATTCTATTTTGTGGGATGCGTAAGTCTCATTTGATTTAAAATATTTGTGTGACAGTTTTACAATTATAGATATAACTTTTTGTTTTATATGTATGTATGTATGTATCTGCTCTGCTGAGGCTTACTCCAAAAGTCGGAAGTATGTAAGTAGGTACATCTGCTCTTGCTTTTCTTTTCTGCTTAAGTCTCGAGTGCACTTGAACCGAATCAAATAATGACATGACGTTTATTGGATCGTTCTTAGCCTCAGCGGAAATTAGTACCTGTAGAAATGATTCTTTTGTCCTATGACAATGTTACATTAACACTATTTACTTTAGAAAAATGTGCTCAGTGAAGCATTATTTTTTGCAGAATTGCTTTTTGTTTCGTTAAGTATTTGTAATTTGTATTGCATTTGTGAATTTGTGATTCGACGATGAGTCAGTAGAGGAATATTTTTTGAATCGATGAAAATTAGATATACGTTATTGTCCTCTATATCTTACTATGTACCGCAGGTATCTACTTATATTAAACTGTTTATAACAAACTTTTAAATTTTATTGCTCTGGAAGCAGAAGTTTCCTACAAGTATAAACAATCATGATCTTAATTATTACGTTGATGAGTATATGCCTATATTGTATTAAAATGAAACAACTAATTTATACTTTGCTTCGTTCATTTAAAATGTACATAGTTAGGAGGTATTTGGATCATGTTAATGAATGTGAACGATTTGTACTTTACAAAACCTAAAAAGCTTGATTTGAATTTTTCCATTAGTAGTATTGTAACCGGCATCTTCAAGAGCGCACGATTCTGTTTGTGTATAACGCGGATACACGGAATCCATTTGAATAAAAGAAAAAAACAATTAATAGGTATAATTGTATTAAAAAAACGTCCTAACACAGATAAATCAAATAGGTAAATAGGTTTTTGTGATTCGGTTTTTGTATCCTCCAACTAATTTTTATCTACATTCATATATATGTACATAGAGGAAATATATTATCTAGAGTCCCGACTTAATGGGTTTGCTCTCTTTTTGCCTACAAACTAAATTGAGAGAATTTTGCCCATTAGCATAAGCATGTGTTAGTTGTCCTGTGCATTTCTTATGGGAAAATCCAGATTCTATGTAGTTGTTACGGGCTTTTAAGAGAGTTACCTCAAATAAAATTTGAGGGTGTTTTAGGCAAGACGGGTACCAGTCGGGACTCTAGATAATATATTTCCTCTATGTATATGTATCTCATTTCTCATCTCATCTAAATAAAAAAAACTTTTATTGGTAAAAAATGGAAACAGGAACCATCATATGTATGTACATATACAAAGGTTATAGAAAATAGTCAAAGGGACGTCTATTTGCTTATCCATAAGCTACATAAAAACTTTTTGTCTTAATGCTTACAAGCAAAGGCTCTTAATATCTAAAAATATAGAAGGTATACTAGAGCTCCATTAATCGGTTCACATTTTGATATTTTTTATCTGAGCAACATAATATGTTCGTAATTTGGATTAGTTTGATTAAAAAATATAGAAGTTACGCTACAACGCCATCTATGGGGTTAGGTTGACTGAGTCAATTGACAGCTTTAATTTGGGCAGGTTCAGACAACATAATAAGAGACTTTATTTGCAGTCAACTGCATTCTTTGAACGTACATTTTGACCATGGCAATTATTAAGATTTTCAAGTGTACATTTTAAACTTGGAAATTTACTTCACTAACTTCTACCTTCAGTTCATCGAAAAAAAACTACTAAAAACATTATTGTCTACAAAACACTTCTTAGTCAAGCTTCAAGTCCATCACAATTTGTATTGTAAAGAAATATTACTTATTTCTTTGTGACAAGGAACCCTTTTACGGGGCCGGTTATAGCTATCAGTAAAACCGATCAGTAAAATTTTTGTTTTTACTTTTTGAACATGTTACAGATTTATTTCTAGCAAAAGATTGATGCAATAAGATGAATCCTATATTCAAGTATTTTTTTCAAAAAGAAACAATGCATTTAAAGTTTTAATTAATTTATAAATCCATATTAATTTTTTTAATGATGAAATTTAATTTTACTGAACAGCTGACTGCCAAAAGCCAAAAAAAAATCCATTTCGTTTTACCAACAGTAAAACGAACACCAACAGTGTTCCAATTTTTTACTGTTCCGATCACATCATTAAAAATTTTACTGATGAAAGCAACAGTAAAAAAATGTCTGAGGCGCGAAGCCTCAAAGTGACATTTATTTTAATGACGTAAATTTACTGATTGCTATAAACGCTCATCAGTAAAACATTTCAGATTCCTCCTGTTTCAAATTTTACTGATGGATTTTACTGATAGCTATAACCGGCCCCTACGCCAAACGGTAAATGGCATTGTGCAAAAAATAAATAAATCAATGGGCAGGTTCAGCCGACGTAAGGGACTTAAAAGTTAGAGAAGTTCAGCTTTCAGTTGAATGAAAAAACATGATCAACTGTCATTTTGACATAAGTAGACTTGATTTGATAGTAAGGGAGATTTGACTAACTTTTCAGTCAACTTTCCAATAAAAATGTCTTAATTGGAAGGCAATTTTTTGGCATCTGGCCAATCAGATACTAGAAACTTGCCTTACTTTCAAGTCCCTTATGTCGTCTGAACCTACCCAATTTGTTGGCAACTGGCCAATCAGATAGAAACTGACATTACTTTCAAGTTCCTTATGTCGCCTGAAACCCTGATTTTAAAAATAACTAAGATTTTGTTTTAAAAGTCAAACTCAAATCAAGATTCTTAACTTTTAGTTTAAAATTTTAGTTGATTGACTTCGACTTGAAACAGACTAGTCACTAAAGACTTTAGTCTTTCTAACTATGTCAACCTGAATTTAAGGCATACAAAAAATAATAAGATTGCAATGCTTTCAGATTTATAGTAAGGACGATTCGATGTTGAAATTGAATGAAACAATGGGCAAGTTCAGACAACACAAGAAACTTAATTTTAGTCAACTTCATTCTTTGAACGTAAATTTTGACCAAGGCAACTAGTTAGTTTTTAAAATGTCATGAGTTTCAAATTCAGAACTTTACTTCACAAACCTCTACTTTAAGTTCATAGTACAAAAACTAACAAAAACTAAAACATTATTGACTACAAAACATTCATAAGGCAAGCTACAAGTCCATCACGATTTGTATTTTGTATTGTAAAAAAATATTACTTATTTCTTTTCCAAATTGACAAGGAACCTTTTTACACAAAACATTAAATGAAGCTGTGCGAAAATAAATAAATCATAGCGTAACAAAGTTCAATTTACAGTTGAAGGAAAAGACATAATCAATTGTCATTTTGATTGAAGTAGACTTGACTTGATAGTTAGGGTGATTTTTCTTGGCGAACTTTCCAGTCAAATTGCATAAAGTTGCCTTAATTGGAAGGTCATTTTTTGGCAGCTGGCCAATCAGATAATAGAAACTTCCCTAACTTTTAAGTCCCTTACGTTGGCTGAACCTGCCCTATGTTTTAGATACAACAAACATTACCCCATGATCCTAAGTAACAATTATTTCGGAAAATGTAACTAAACAAACAATTACTTGAAACAAATTACTTGATACATAGGTAACTAAATTCAATATTTTGATTCAGGTGAATGCTTAAAAAAATTTAGCTGAGGTATTTATATATCATTCTAATGCCAATTTTTATCAAAATACCATAACTCTACTTACTGAAAATCATCGTCTAGTAACCTAGAATCCTATAAATAATATATTAATACGTTAAAAATGTAATTTAGGTCAATTTAATGTTATAAAATTATTCAAATGTATCAACGCTTTAAGATAAATATTAACTTCAAGTTGAAATGTTCATAGCTCGTGTTTCGAAGTTACGAAAAGGATATCAAAACCGTTTGATTGATTATTATTTGTTTGAAAAAAATATGTATGCATGTACATATGTACATTTATGTTTTGGATTTAAATATTTTAAAAATTATCTACAAATATGTTTATTCTTAAAATGTTGTACATGTATTTTCCTTTTTTTATTCCAGCTACACTCCGGAACAGTTTAAATTATTTAGGGAAAAAATTAACGAACTGTTTCGCGACAATGAACCGAACGTAGAACCTAGTGCAAATAGAGCACCAAAACCAAAACCGAAACCAAGCAAAGCAATTGTAATATATTTTATCTTAATTATATAATATATAAGGCATATTTTTTTTTTTTTTAATTTTTTAGGAAAAGATTCGGGAAGCTGTTTATAAAAGTACCATATCACAAAGTAAGTTTAGAAACAATTTGTTAACTTTTTCATTACTCAAAAATGTTTTTGTTTCAGCTAAATATACAAATAAAAATCTACTAGCCACTTTTATTTTGGTAACAGTAGCCGAAGGCACAAATTATATGCAGGCCCGTGACGCAACTAAATTTTCAATTCATTTAATAATAAGAACGAGAAAATGCATCAGTAAGTAGCTTGTATTTTTCCCTGAGCAAAATCAATGTACAGTAGAGTGTAGCTGGGTATTTATTTATAAAGAACATAAAGTAGGTATCAAATAAATTAGTTTACATTGCTTATTGCTATAGAATTATTTATTGCTGTCTCACAGGCTTTACTTCTTATGCGAAAATAAAATTATTTTTAAAAACATGCTCTATAATAAAGGTGAATTTTGTCCGTTTCAGAAATTGACGATAGCTCAAATTGCTGTATGGTTTTCATTGACGAAATGGGAAATGTTTATCAAAATTGGAATCATTTTATTGAGACAAATTGTTTGCCAGAGGGTGTGGCACTGGCTCCTTTTAAAGGGGTTTACCAATTCGAAAACGACAATGACAATTCAACGGCGAGGGTAAATAAACTACTAGTTTACAAGTCCAAAATATTTGCATATTAATAAAAATATTATGTAGCTTGTTCTTGATTCATGGGTTACACCTGCAAGCAGTTTAACTACTAAGGCTGCAGGCCATGCAGATGTTGTTGCTGGAGTTGGAGGATTTGCAGCTGCATCAGGTACAGTGGCAGCCATTGCTTTTCCAGTTGTTGTTGGACCAGCTTTACCAGTGCTTGGTGTTATTGCTACTGGGGCTGGAGTCTATTCAGCTATTCGTTCAGGTTGGAGTTTATGGTCACGCAATGATCACGAACAAAGTATAGCTTTGACTGATTCATCAGCTAGAGGGGCTTGGCTTGGTGTTGCTTCTGGAGCACTTGCTGTTTCGTCTACTCTTGCCACTAAATCCTTAGCTCGACTTGCTTTGGCGGGAAAAGAAGTATCAGTGGTAAGTAAAGATTTTGAAACTCTGTACCATGAAACAAACTTATATTGTTTTTTTGCAGGTCCGCGAAGTAGTTGTTAATGGAATGAACATATCAACAATGCTTTTATCTGGAACAGGAGTGGCAAATGGTGCTTTAGATTTGATTTTGGTAAGCATCAATTTCATCTATAATTAATTTTATTTTATTAACATTAAAATGTTTGTATTTGTATCAATTTTTTAGAAGTACAATGATGACGAAAAAATTACTGGATTAGATGTACTGCAAGTTGCAGCTTCTTTAGCAATCTTTACTCACTCCGCTTACAATTTCCGTTTGGCATCTACGATTGTTGCACAAAGTCGTGACTCAAAAGTAAATACCTACCGAACAGAACTCAGCAATAGACAAAGGTAGCTCAATGCTTTAATGTTCGACCATTGTTTTATACTTTTTTTATATATACTGCAGAAAAATGTTCGATAAGTTGTATAAAGAAACGATACGTACACAAGGAGCATCAAAGGGTAAAATGGACGTGATTCGTTTGATAAATGAAGTTCCTGACCGACAATATCTCAACGACATGAATAAAATTAACAAAGATCTCAACAGAAATAAGATTCGTTTCAGCGCTGGTCAGAATGGCCAGATTGCGTTAAATGACGAGGTTCAAGTTCAGTCTGGAGATTTGCGCAGTAGCGTTCAACATGGTGTCGGTGAAAATATTTTAGGCAAAGTAAGCCTGCCCATACCGGATTCTCATCAAACGATACCGAATCAAGAAACATTAAATATTTTGACACAAAATGCCTTTTATGAAAATACTAACACTCTCATCAATTACTGTCATACTGCGTTTCAAATTGCTTCACCACTTATCTTAAATCCCGAAGCATTTCAAGATTGTGTGAAAAATTTAATTGTAAATGTGGGCGAGAAGATAACAATATTTATTATTGAAAAATCAAATGAATTTATCGAAAAATACGGAAGAACTATTGAAAATTTTCTTAAAACTAAATTACATTTGGAAGATGTGGTATGGCATTTATATAGAAAATGTGAACAATCACTCAGGACATTTACAATCGAAACAATACAACAAAATATTCAACTGATTTTCGAACAGCTTATAGCTTTTTATGAAGAGATGTCTAATGAAAGTCGTACTTCCGAAAGAATACGGTGCAACATTTGTAAAGGGTTTTATCAAATTTGTTCTATTTAGTCTTTTGACTGAACATATCACAAAAGCACAACAATTACTCACTATTATCAAAGGATATTACAAAACACAACTGCATAAGATGTTAACAAAACGGTGCCTTATTTTTAAATTTATATAGTCACATGGCTATTGATAACTTAGAATTAAGGTATTGATAACTCATTTTTGGACTATCTTAGTGTACATGTCTAACGTTGTCTCAAAGTTAAAGTGTTTATTTTAATTTAAAATGTAGTATTAACTTTTACAAATAACTAGAATGTTCAAATAAAAACTGACTCAAAACATTTAACATTGTTTTTAAATATTAAATTAATTAACTGCATAATTGCCGCTCAAACTTTGGCAGTGTAAGATTTTTTTTTTGAAACCCTTGTTAATTTTAATTTTATTTTACTTTGGTGTTGAAATATGATCCTCAAAAACGTTTGGTCCTAGAAAGTTCTTAGCTCTTGATTTGCTTTACGAATTTTGGGTTTCGACCCTTATGTATGTGTTAATATTTTTTAATTTCTGAATAATTAACAATCATATACAGGATAAGAATATTGAGCAAATATTCAACAATTTATCACTAAATGTTATACAGTCAGTCAGTTTGTTCAAGAAATTGAACATATTTAAAATGACTGAGTTGAACTTTTGTTAAATTTTTTGGAAAAAGATACAATCACTTTTTTTCTTGTGTACACCAAGATGGAAGGTACACACAGTGTTAGCCAAAATAAAAGCAACTTTAATTGCCGCGATTATTAAATAATTAAAATACAAATTTAGGAGTTAATTACTGTATATTTTTGTTTTTTTAAATTTAAATAAATATTTGCAGTTTTTAATGAAAAATTAAATAAAATTAAAAATATAGCACAATTAGTTAAATTAGTTCAATATTGAACTGGTCAAAACAAAAGCAACTTTTAAAAAATACATTCATTTTTTCAGACTCACCAAAATATCGCTCGATAGCAAACCCCTTGTTATAAATCACTTCAGCAGATCTTCGAGGCATGGAGTCAATTAAATTGCTTATTATGCTGTTTGGGATACTTTGGCAAGCCTATTTAATTTGATAAAATAGATCATTTTTATTTTTGCAATTAATCCTTACAATTCGTCGATCTACAATTTCCCATAAATTTTCTAATTGGGTTGAGATCTGGGGTGGGGACTGTGATGGTCATCGTAACGCGTCAACCCGGTTTTCTTGAAACCACGTTTTACCGTATTGGACGTGTGCCTTGGGATCGTTATCCTGCTGAAATATCCATTTCAGAGGCAACTGATCCTCAGTGTGTGGCAGCATATTATTTTTTCAAAATGTCACGGTACATAAAACGATCCATTGTACCATCTTTTTGGTGAATCGGTCCAAGTCCATGCCCTGAAAAACATCCCCACACCATTACGTTACCTCTTCCGTGTTTTACAGTAGATTTGGTGAAACGTGGATTTAGTGACTGGTCTGCGAACACGACGGAAACTATCGGAACCCTTGAAATTGAATTTGGACTCATCCGAAAAGGATACGTTCGTCCATTTTCTAACGGTCCAGTTGATGTGTTCATGAGGAAATTTTAGTCTCGCCAGCTTGGTTTTGGTGGAAATAAAAGGCTTTTTTTTACAGCTTTGAAATATTTTAGTCCACCGTCAGAGCTTGTCTCCGAATTGTTCTCGCGATTACGTTCAGGTCGAGTTGGGTTCGTATTTTTCTTGATGACATAAAAGTGTCTCTTTAAATTGATTTTATTTTTGCAGAATACTCTCGTTTTGTTGTTTTCTTGGTCTGACATCTCGATGAATCGTTTGGAATGACTTTTTGGATTTGTAAAATTTTATTAATGGGCAAATCACTGATCTTGGAATGGAATATTTTCCTGATGGAATATTTTGCCAACACCTTTAATTTGAGCAATGGATTTTGTAGTTAACGGACTAATTTTTGTCTATTAATAAGAAAAAGAGAGATAGCAATAAAAAGTTCCTATTGTTTTGACCAACAAACAATTGAGTTAACTGTCCTACTTATGTCATATTTAAATGGACCGTTATCAAAACTATATTCTCTTGTGGTCTATTTAGAAGTATGTACATACATAATATATTAAATAAAAAAAAATTAACATGATTTGTTTAAGTTATTAATTTTTGAATGAAATAAAGAAAAAAATTGGGAACAAAATCAGATATTGTTATCAAAATTATTTTACCATATGCAAAACATTGTTACTAACTTTTAGTTAATTTTTTAGAAAAATCCAATTGACAACTTTTTTTTACAAAACACCAAAACAAAATAATAAACTAATAAGAAATGGTTTTTCACTCAAGTATTATGAAAACTAAGAAAGAAATTGACTTTAGATTTTTCTAACTTACAGAAAAATTGAAAGACAGGAGCGGATGGAAGGTTATCAAAGTTGGGCGCATCTCAGTCTCTTTTTTTTGTGTGTGATTATGCCGTGTTTTGTGAAACTTAGATTTTTCTTAAGGTTAGAAATACGCTCTATATTATTAAATAATAAAACTTGAAATCATTGGTTAAAATTTTAGCCATGTACTATTATATCACATCAAAAAAGGTGTCTCAGGAATAAGAACCTGTATGGACTCTTTGCTAGATGTACATTATGTATCGTTTCGCCCAAAAATATTTTAATAAAAGGCAGAGATGTTGGACAATTGATGTGATGAATCTAATGAGGTTTTCCATGAGTAAATCAGGTTTCCTTCAAAAATTGTTTTTTTTTTCGTGGCGCATGGAACACGATTGGAATTGTTTTCTTTTTTGTTTGTCATTGTATTAGTGTAACTTCTTGTACGTGTTTACGAGTGCAATAGAGCTGTCAAATTCCTAGATAAGCATTTTTTTAAAACGGTATAAATATTGGTGGAAAGAGGGTTAAATTTGTCGAAAAAAACGGATCTGCAGATTTGATATTAAATTAAAAAATAATCAATTTATTTTGCCCCATGGAATGCAAAAACAGGGGAAATTTGTGTTTTGACAGATCTAGATCAAAAATAAATGTATTTAGTTTAAACATGGAAACCCCCATAAGATCAAAGTGTTTTGTGTCCTAAACTTAAAAAATTGTTCTCTTGGATCATCAAAACTAAGTTTCTAAATCTATTAAAGTTCTGGAGGAGTCAGCTCAAAGCCCCCATGTTTTTATTTTTCCTAAAAAAAATGTACATTTTGTTTTTAGGAACATTTCATTCTTTCATAGATGACGACAAACGGATTTCTCTCACTCTCATTGAGACGGATTAACTCTTCGACTTCATCCCATAACCTCACAAAAAGAAACAAGTGAATTAGTTAATACAACTGCAAGTTGCAAGATTGATAAAGTTTCTCAAACTTGTGTCGTTAGTTTGTATTGTGCCGTGATCGTTTCGTTGAAAAAATGCATATTGCTGAAAAATAAACCATTAATTGTGTTAAATAACCAGACTATTATTAAAAGTGTTTTATATTTTTACAATAAATAATTTTTTTTGTGAACATACATTTTCAAGAGTTTTATTTTATCTGAGAGCTTCGTCGCGTGCGTCGTCGTCGGTTTTGTCGATTTTGTGGGTTTTGTCGGCTTCAGTAGGATAGTGCCAGAAATCATTTCGAATCATAAAAAAAGTGAAAAGTGTAAGTACGAGTAAAGTTTTAAATAATGTTACTTAGGTATGGTTATATAAATATAAAAACTTTGTTTAAAAAATAGCACATTTTAAAAACAATGATTTTGCCATTGAGAATAAGCTACACAAAAATACTGGTTACACTGACGAACGAAGGTTTTATAACGACTGTAAATCAAATTATACGTTTTTGGTGACTTAAACAATTCAAAATTCCTCTATCACATCAGGTTTTTGATATGAAACTTTTTTTCAAACAGGTTTTGTAAAGCAAATTCAAATTTACTACTATTTTTTTTTTAGTTAAAATATTTTCATAAAATGTTTGCAAAATCCTCATTAGTTTTTATAGCCTTTTTTAAATCTATAAAGTCCTAAAAGAAACACTGAACCATATCGTCGTCGTTCTTTGAAAACTCCCTAAATCATTGGAAAACAACGCATTAACGCCTACATTATTCTCGGGTGAGTGATATTTTTAAATCAAGTTGCTGTCCATAGTTAAAAGAAAAAAATTGTAAACTCAAAAGTAATTCAATTTTTAATTCGGTAGAAATATTTTGTAGGTAGGTAGGTGTTTGTGATATTGGTCTTTTAAATAATCCAAATTTTCGATTTGGACTTAAAGAGCCTTGAACGCGACATTCCAAAAAAACCGTTAAAATAGCGAAATTCTGCTTATACAGCCAACACTTCTTTCTTGTTTATTTACTTTTCATACATTTTGTGCTGTCTCTTTTCTTTAACATATGGGATAGTTTCGATAATAAATTGCAGCTAGTTTATTTTGACATTTGTTACAGTGATGCCAAGCTGCTAATTTTGACATTTTATTGTAAATCCTTCGTTCATTTAATTTTGTTTGAAAAGTCTTTTATAAGTTTAACGGGAATTTCCTTTTTGGTCTTTGGTTTTGGTGTTCAGTGAATTAAAGATAGAAAAGTGTAATGTAACAAGTGTTTTCTTATGTAAAAACAATCTAAAATATACGCGTGCATCGCTCAGGCTCTCATACTTTTGTTTAAAATTCAATGTAGTCAATTCGTTGTTTGTTGTCAAATAAAAAAAGAAATCATTTAAAACTCATAAACATTTTGCTACAAATTCGAATTTTAAGGATTCGATTTTGTAGGATGCGTAAGTTTAACTTGTTTTAAAATTTTTCTGCTATAATTTAACAAATCAAAATTTCTGTTTGATATAACCAACTGCACTAACACTTAATTCTTATGTTTGCTTTGCTCCGGCTTATTCCTAACATTTGAAGTAAAGCTAACAAAATACATCTGCTCCCACTTTTCCAGTTTAAAGTGCATATAAAAAAAATCATACTAACATATGGGTATTGCAGCGTTCTCAGCAAAAATTTGTATTTTTAAAAGAATGTGCTCAGTGAAACATTATTTTTAGCAAACTTGTTTTCTTTTTTGGAGTTGTCAGCCATTTAATCTAATACCCCTTTTCGTAAAACGTAGGAACTAATGATTCAACGATAAAACAGTAGTTTTTAAATCCAAAGTAGTAAGTTTAATGTTGATAATAATCTTTGAAGAAATAGTTCTTCTGCTTCTGAAAGTACTTACAGTCACTTGAACCATGAACTAAATTTCTAACGGCTACTATTTTTAGTATGATTGTTAGAACGTTAGTCGTACATTCCGAGGTGTCTCTCTGTCTTTCTAACTTAATTATAAAAACTAGTTTCATTTTTATTAGCGTTTAACACTATTTATTATTAATATATTCTGTATTTACAAAAAAAAAAATCTTATCATTTGGTAAAATATACATTATTTCAACTATCAACTAAATTATTTACTAAACCAATAAATTTAATGTATATATTTTTTCTTAGAAGGATCATAAATTTTGTTGTTTTTGTTCTTAACCTTACTTCAATATTTTGTTTTATTTAATTTTCTGGCGATATAATTTCTTCCTTAATACACACACTATTCGGATCATCTGTGGAGCTACACATTTTCTTTTGTAAATGTCTCCAAAGTGTGCTCTTTGGAACATTGAACACATTCGCTGCATGGTTCTGAGACATTCCATTACCCAAACAAGCACTCACAGCCTTGTTTAGTTTAGCTTTGAGTACTTCTTTAGATAATGGACCGCGTTTCTTAAAAGTGACATAGTCGGGTAGCCTGCCTTCCTGTGCCAGTCTCACTTTGTGTCGATGGAGAGTCGACATTGGAATATCGAGTGCTTGACTGATACTTTTCAGTGAGTCTCCACTCTTGAGTCGTTCACATGCTGCCGTTATGAGTGGATTCTCGCGAGTTGTTTTCATATAGAGAGGGTGTTTTTTTACTCTTCGCCACAGAACTGTTTTGGATATGTTGAACATTATAGCAGCTTTCTGCAAACTCTTGCCCTCATCTACCACAGCTAAGACTGCATTCTCTAGTGCTTCGACTCTGGCCGATTGTGTTTCGTTGAAGTTTTGTAAACTGGCTCTAGATATGTCTTTACGTTCATCGGGGCTTAGTCCTTGAAATTCACTAAATTCGTCTTTTAATTTCTTATTGGGTTTGGTTTCCTTTTGGCTCTGGTCTGCACTTGAACAGTGGCTGCTATCGCCTATGGGGTCGTTTACATATTGTTCCATCAAATGAGTTTCTTCATCAGTCTTGTCCACCAATGCTTCCACTCCTGTCGATTCTATCTTCATATTGGGGGTCAGAGTAAACGTTCCTGAACTTTCGGTTAAAATGTATTCATTTGGATTGTTTGGGGTGATATTTTCGATAGTGTAACTAATCTTGTCTTGTTCGTTGTATACCTCAAGAAATTCGAGATCACGCACATTGGTATCGCCTGGGCATGTTTGTTGGTCCTAAAATTAATTAATAACATATTCAATGTGCGGATCCTGCTAGACACTTCAATGCTAAAGCCCTAGAACTATGGAACTGACAACTTACCTCTTCTTCATCTTTCTCCTCGACAATTTCTTGCTCCGGTTCTGCTTCCATAAGTTCCTCTTCCATCTCGGTGATTTCTGGGACATTCTTGATGTTGGTAGAGGAATAACTGGTGGCACATTCAAAACTTATAGCACTCTTAATTCCCAGTACGTTGATAGCTTCGAGAAAATCCGACAGGTTAGTCGACGAAAGACTCGTTTCTCCCATATAAACGAAACTCAAGACACTGTCGAGCAATGTACCTTTGATATCTGGCACTATTATCGTCGCTTCCTGTCCAACTGGGACATCATTTAGAATGTCTCGTAGCAGATCACTGCAGGAACATAACACGAAGCGATTAGCCTTCACCGATTTTCCTCGACAGGTAAGCGTAATGTCACAGGTTGCTGGGTCATTTTTTAGTGCCTTTTGTATGTCGAGGATGGTTGCCGTGTGGCCCATCCATTTAAGGTGATTCATGTTAGGTAATTGTAGGTTTTTTTAGGTAAATGTTTTTATAAGTGCTCTGGAATAATTAAACAGGCAAAAATGTAAACAGGAATCTCGTGAATTTGCAATGTTCCGCGTTTATTTTGTTTTGTGTTTATTTTGAGACGTTCCGATGAGGAAATTTCCTATTTTCACTTTGGCCACAGACCCGAAATCCAAAACCAAGCACAAATTGAATTGAGAAAATAATTTTTGGAAATGGACGACCACAGCGAATGTGACAGAGTGCAGCGATGAAATTTTCTTCTCGATTCGTTTCTCAGAAATTCGTTGAATGCGTTCGAAATGACGCCATTTCATTATAGTTTAATTATTACAGCGGGTTTTTCGATGATGGTGTATTATACGCTGCGATTTTTATGGTACAAAATGATACCAAAAGGTTTTGCAAAACAGGGTAAGGTGCACATTATCGATAATAAGGGTATTCATGCAAACACAGAAAACCCATATAAACCTTAAAAACTGTAGAATTTTCTATCGGTAGAAATCAACTGTCAAAATTTGTATGGGAAAAATATTCTGCAAAATATAGACTTTTATCTCTCAAATTTGAAGCAGAAATCGTAGAAAAAAAAAACAGATAAATGTTGTGTTTTTGTTTCTAACGTTTCCGCAAATATTTCTAATGGGGTTTTCATGTAAACCCTTTGCGGAAATTTATATTTTTCTACAAAGTAGAAAATTAAGGGTATTCATGCAAACACAGAAAACCCATAGAAACCTTAAAAACTGTAGAATTTTCTATCGGTAGAAATCAACTGTCAAAATTTGTATGGGAAAAATATTCTGCAAAATATAGACTTTTATCTCTCAAATTTGAAGCAGAAATCGTAGAAAAAAAAACAGATAAATTTTGTGTTTGTTTCTAACGTTTCCGCAAATATTTCTAATGTGGTGTTCATGTAAACCCTTTGCGGAAATTTATATTTTTCTACAAAGTAGAAAATTATATCGTTACATGAATACCCTTATTATATCGTTACATGAATACCCTTAATACCTTTTTAGATCAGAGAAGAAAACAAATCTGAATGCATCATCAAGTGTGATAATATTCAAAAAAAAAAATTACCTAAAACTTGTCAAGTAGCATATTTACATAATTTTTATATTTGCTTTGGTCTGATTCCGCAGCCTGTCAATTTCACATAAGTTGATACCAATTTCTTTGACAGATATATCTGGATGGTGAGTTGTACTCAGTTGAACCCCAAAGAATGGTTAGACCATGTTGCTTACAGTAGATTATCTTCACTCACTCATAAAAATCACTTTGTAACTTAGTTTCTTTAAGGAAATCTATAAGGCCATACAATAATAGCAAGGAGCTCTTTTAATGGTTTGAACTTTTTAAAGTGCAATAAAATTAAGCCTTATAAAGTCGATTCCCGCGCACGTTTATTGTGTTCAGTTAGCAGTCATAATTCTTTACTTATTACCCTGGTTACAAGAGGAGATCGAGGAATCGAATCGAATCGAATTGAGATTTCGATCCAGGTATATGGTGGCACTGAATCGAGGAATCGAATTCAAATGGAATCGAAATGACATTTGGGTTTTATTTGTGTGCGTACTGCTACGTAAATAACTTTCAAATAAATTTCACATTTTGTAACAATGCTCTCAACACAAAGACGCGCACCAAATTAAATTCAACTTAGAACAAACAAGAGGGAAAAAACTTATCGCACGCACACAACCAAAAGCTCACACACCAATAACTCGATTCCCCGATTCAGGTTTACAAACAAATTTTCGATTCGATTCACCTCTTTCAGTGGGATTGGATCGAGTAATCCTATTTCGATCCGATCCAGGTCTATACGGCGCTAAATCCTGATTCAATTCTCCTTGTAAACGCGGTATATGTTCTCTATTCACTGCATTCCGTTATTATGTCAAATAAAAGAAACAACCGCTGTAATTTCATTACATAAACTTGTCAAAAAAATTCATTCGAAAAAGATTCCTACACGATTTGCTTTGCCTTTTTGTTAAATCTATTTAATAATGGCATCATTGCTAAGGAATCTAGGATATAAATTGGCTACTAATCTGGTAGCCAAAAATGGTATATTTTTAAAAATCTCCATAAAGTTTACTGTACTATCATGAAGCTTTCACTATTTAGGATCATCACCAGCTAGTCGTGTAGCTCTTGTCAGATTTGCAAGCGATGCCACAGGAAAACCCGATCTACGACGTAACATTTTTTTAAATTTAATTAAGAATTTATTATACGAATTGTAAAACTTCTAGCTACTGTTCGTAAATCAGATGAAACTGCACGTTCTCATTTGACCGACTTCGGCAGGTATGTAGCCGAATGTCTACCAAAGTACGTGCAAAAAGTTCAACTAACCGCTGGCGATGAACTTGAGGTTCTCATCTGCCCCGAAGGTGTTGTTCCGGTTTTGCAATTCTTGAAAGACCACCATCAGGCTCAGTTTGCCAATTTGGTCGACATTGGTGGCATGGACGTGCCAAGTCGGAAATATCGCTTCGAAGTGATTTACAATATTTTGTCGCTGCGTTATAATTCTAGAATTCGTGTCAAGACCTACACTGACGAACTGACACCTTTGGACTCGGCCTGTGAGGTCTTTAAAGCAGCCAATTGGTATGAACGTGAGATCTGGGATATGTATGGAGTATTTTTCGCCAATCATCCCGATTTGCGTAGAATTTTGACTGATTATGGCTTCGAAGGTCATCCACAACGTCGCGACTTCCCTCTATCGGGTTATGTTGAAGTAAGGTTATTGTTTTTTCTTCTTGCCTTTTTGTAAGCTAACAAATTGAATTTCTTAACATTTTTAGTTAAGGTATGATGACGAGAAAAAACGTGTCGTTTGTGAACCATTGGAATTAGCCCAGGAATTCCGTAAATTTGATTTGTCTGCTCCTTGGGAGCAATTTCCAAATTTCAGAAACGCCAATCCTGCAGCTGTGACTGTTGAAACAAAGGATCAAAAGAAGTAGAAACAAAGAAAAAAAAAACAATTGTTAAATATACTGAAATAAATAATTAAAAAATTAACTTGATTCCTATTTATGCAAATTTAAAGAGAAAACAAGAGTGTTTATGTGCGGTACATTTTTTCGGATTGGATTAAAGAAAAAGAATATTATTTATCCAACAATTAAAATTGTGTGAAATCAGGAGGAAAAAGTTTGGCTAACAGGAGAGGCTTTTTTCGTACGATCTTAGTAAAAATTTTCGAATTTCCATGTTGAATCGTTATGAGGTCTGATGCCTTTTGCAATTTAATGTTTGCATGACAGCTGTGCCTAGGCGTGATGGTTAGAGCGTAGAGCTGTGATGGGTTCAATCCTTGCCAATGCCAATTAAATTTTAAATTTAATTTAAATTTTTTACGGGCACTGCCTCTTCCATGCAATTGACAAATGCTCCAAGAGTTAATTCTCGTCATGAAAAGTGCTTTCTCAAATTATCCGAACGGCATAAAACTGTAGGTCCCCTCCATCCCTGACAACATTACTCGCACACAGGAATGGTGGTAAGTCAATAGGCCGGCCCTAGGTGTTGCACCACCTAATTTATTTATTATTATCATAGATGTGAGCAAACACCAACAAGATTGAAATTAAAGCTTCTTATTAATACTTTTATCACTATTATTGCAACATTTCCTAAAACAACTGGAAAGCAAAACAAACATACGGCCAATTGAACAATTAGATTACGTATTATACGTGGTGGCCAACATGTTTTAGTTCGTTTGGATTCGTGTTATTGGTATTTTTGATTTGTATCTTTTAAAAAGATAGTTAGACGCTTAAAATAATTAGCGACATTTTTTATATTCCTCTAAAAAATTGAGTCTCATCCAGATTTAGAAGGCGGAACAATAGATCTTTAGGTCGAAGAGCACTTACCGAAAACTAAATTCATTCATTTATATTGATATGAACGTTTGGTTAATAATGATAGTTTGTTACTTACTGTTAAACGGATAAATAATGTTTTATAGCCCTTTCAGTTATCAACTAAAATCTTGATGCATTAGTTTGTTAAACTTAAATCTGGAACCTACTGCACAGAAAGATTAACAACGGTTTATTACGAATTTTCGGTATAGCAATTTCGGTCTTTATCCTTGATGAAAAAATTTAGGAAGATTTCTTACTAGCTTTTGGGAGTAGGTACTGTACAAGTAGTTTACCTGAAATATATCTCAATTTGTAATTATAGAACAAATGTATACAATACAATCTCATGTGAGTTTTTAAAATGTTATCTTGCAAAATGTTCATGGATCCAGTCTCTTAATTCATAAGCGGTCTTTGACATGTTGTGGGTATCGTATTTTTGGTATCGTTTGTTATGCCTCGCATTTCGTAATAGGTACTGGCCAATTTCCAAAGAAATTTTATTCATTTGAGTTTCACCTGGAAAAAAAGTCATTTCATTTTGTCCTCCTGTGAGCTCCACATTTTTCACTGTATATACAAAAAATACAAAAATTCGTACAGATCGGAGAAAATTCCACTGCGATCGGTTATCTCGATAGAGGTGACTATTTTCTTCGCAATTCAACTCTATTCAATACTAAAATATTTGTTCAGTCTTTTGGAGATTGTTCAAAATCTTATTTTTGATTCAAAGATAAAATATATCTTTCTGGTTAAACTCATAAACTCCAGCCGGATACAAATATTTCTTGTGAAATATTTGAAACTCATAATAAAGCTCTTAAATGAAGTTTAGAAAAAAATAGTGAAAAGTTTAATTTAATTAAATTTTGGGTCGGAATATTTCCATCCATCATTACATAGGATTTTTTCGAAAGAATTTACGATATCAAACAAATTTCCCTTTACCTTTTCAGCCAATGGGCCCAATAATAATATAATTAACTTGGAAATTTATGCGCGGTACCTGTAAGTAGCGAGAAAAATGTTCCAACAAAATATTTTATTCGCAATAACGCCATTTTAATTGGAACCAGCTATATATCTCCTGCTTGAGTCCCATTTGCAAGCGTTTATTTGTCTGCAAGTTCGTTTATCTTTTAAATATTTACTTCTAACTTTTTTATAAATTTCTTCACTGAAATTATTTCTGTCAATCACACGTTAAATTTTATTTTGAACTCTTTAAGAATAGATTCACTAAATTAATCATTTCTACATGATCGTTACATGAATCTTACAACAAAAAATATGTATTAAATATATTTTGTTTTTGTTTTTTCTTGTTTGTATCTCCAACAGTATAAAAATAAAAATAATTTTTTTTTTATAACAACAAATAGATTTACAATATTTATAAAAATACATTCAATTTATATATATTAAAATTCATAAACATACATAAATAGAGGTATCTATAATTTTATGAATGTTCAATTAGGTTATTATTACATTTTTGTTTTTTTGTTTTTGTTATTTTTCTGTTTTTGTTTGTCTAATATCTTTAACTTACAAATTTGTCTATATAAAACTTTAATAAAGGTTTATTTTATTTTGCTAATCTGTTTTATGAAGAATATTATTATATTGTTGGTAATAACAACTTACGATAGTTACAAAATGTATATAATAATAAACTGTAAAAGAGTAATGTACATAGATACATTAGTTTCTTTTATTGTATTTTTCTTATGTTTGTAAATTAAGAGTGTGATTTAATAAGAGGTGGATTTGTATCTTGTATTACAGCTTAAAACACTCATTTACACTCATTATTTGGTTTTGTATAATAATAATCTACGATTGAAAGTTTTCATTTTGTGTGAATTTAAGGTACATTTATATAAAATATATAATTATTATTTTATGTTGTTCTTTGATTGATTCATTTTAGTGTTTTACAAATAACACAAAAACTAAAACTATCTAAAATAAATTAACGTTATCAAAACGTTTTGACATTTTCAATTGTGGTTTAAACGCAATAACGGTATAGACCGTTAGTTACAAAAGTTTTCAAATATGCTCAGCTTATAAGAGCAAGACAATAAAATTGTATTATTTTTTTTTGTTTGTTTGGTTTTGGTTTCAAATATTTGCTATGTTAGATTTTTAAATAGATTCTGTTTTCGAATAATGTCGTAGATTACTTCCACCACTAGCTCCTCCGCCACCGGATGATGAAGAATAGTTTTTGTTGTTGTCATTTGTTGAAGAAGTATTTTCCGTGGAAAGGCGTTCGTGATATTCTTGGAAACACGGAACAATGCAAAGATTTGTTTGACATTCTGGACAATGATATTTGGTTTTGCGGCGTAATATTCTGCCATGACCGTCAATGGTGTTCCAACAGAAATTACAACCCAATGCTGGTCCTGGCCGAATTACAGGACAATGACTTGATCGAGGGTTTTCCAAGTTAATTATTTCACGAGTGGTCTGAAAAATTGAGAACAATTGCATGATTATTATTTATCAAACAATTGAATATCGGTCTTAACAGATAAAAATGTTTGAGAAAAATAAGATGTTTCATTTAGTTTTTAAACTACATATTTGTTTTTTTAGGTTTGTAGAAAAATTTAACTCAAGATTTTGACAAAACTTCTCATCAGTGAAATAATTCATCTCATTCTTCGTGCCAGGAGCGTGTTCAAACTTTCAAAAATCTTAATTTTGTGATATCGTTTTTGAATGTTCCACAAGCTCCGAATGCACTCTGAAGCACTTGTCTGCATGAAAAAATATGAATTTCACATCTCTAAACTTCCCGGAGAAGAGATTTTCAATTTTTAAATATATGTAATTAAAATCTTACCTGAGGTGATGACACTGATCGCTGGAGTTCCTCATTTTTAACCCGCAACGTTGGCATATGTTCGAATGAGCTACTTCCTAAATTTGAAGTTGTTCCTGCCGATGATGCTGGCACCGGACTTGGTGGCTCTGATATCAAAATAACCGAAGATGTATGCGTTGGTGTCATATGTTGCGCACTTTTCGAATGAGAACTATTCTCAGCCTCTTGTTTCATCACCGATGATGTTGTCGGTTGTTGTGTTATCAAATGATGACCAGAATTACTCGCCGTCAATGCACAAGTTCCCGTTGTTGATGGTGGTGGCACTGGTTGACTGCCTGTTATAATATAACCACTACTAGTGGTTACAACATGTGGATATATGGCATCAGAAACTGATATGTGACCAGATAATGTGGACGAAAGTGGATGGGAGTGTTGACGGTGCAGACCGAGTCCAAATGACGACGAAGAAGTTGAAGAAAGTTCCAAGTGACTTTGTTGGCTCGGCAGAAGAGGGTGCGAGTGTTGTTTTACCAAAAATGGTGTATTTTGGGGAACAGAAAGCAAATGGGGCGATGAAGGTACACAACTGGGCGCCGGTTCAGATGCATGACGCTCAATTCGAGGAGGTACTGTTAGTAAAAGTGATGGTGATGAACTTGTCACAGCACCACTGAAAGGATCGAATTCCAATGTTGAAGTTTCTGGTGAAATTTGATTGATGGCATCACTGTCTCTTTTCACACGTGGCTGACGGATAAGAAAACGATTACGTTTACTGCCCATAACGCTTAACGTTGATACAGATGAAACTGTACTTGAAGCCGGTGGGGTACCTATGTAGAATAAATAAAATAGTTATATGGTATATTTATTGGCACTACTTAACTTTTATAATATATTCAAGAAAATGCACTTTTTGAAATGGTTGTATTGGCATCTAAAAAATGTGTTTACTTTTGGAATGTTATTCAATATGGATATTCACGATCTATTGCAACAAGTCTAGTATGATTGCAACTTTATTTTTTTACTAGATCGTGAAAGGAATTTTTGAAATTTGTTGTCACACTTAAGAAAATTTCAATATTTGTCATTTCTTCTAACTTTTATTTATTGAGGATACCACTGCACCTCTTTACTGAGAATGGGTAAAAGGATGGATTTAAAAATAAAATGCAGGATGCGGGATCGAATTTATCGATTTGTAGAGCCTTGGGACAATGTAGCTATTGCTCTATATGTTTAAATTTCGATCAAAAAACATTTGAATTATGTTCAGGTGACGCAATTTACAAGTGTGTTTCTCATTAAAGCCCGTTTTCTGAGGATCGCATTCTAAATGTAAATTATACATCAATGTATGGTGTTATCGGAAATAAAATCTGCATCAGAATTTTTTCCATCTACCATAATTTTCCGCATTTCATAGTTATGTTTGTAACTAAATCGCAAGAGATACATAGTCCAAGTTGACAATACTCGAAGGTGTAAAAATGCCATTAGAAATTTTGTTTACGATTGGGAATTGGGAATGAAAAGTGCACCATTTTAGCAATTGCGAACCAAATTTCCCGACCTCTTAAAATCTATGGCCCCCAAAACAGGGAGTCATACCATCTTCAATGTCATTTGTCTGCGCTGCTATAACTATGGAATATACATATGTATTTTATTTAGCTGGGGCCTGATTATGAGGTTCACGGCGGATCGTTTGCAATTCTACCTTTCAAATTCGACTCGCGTCGTATTTCCTTATTAACGAATTCACGGCGAAGCGAAAATAGTTGTTCCTATATTCCAGCGATTTGACACTTTTGGTTTGACTTTTTCTTCCTATATTCCAGTGATTTGACAGCTTTACACAAATTTTGCTTTGTTTTGATTGAATTTTGGAAATTTGCAGTTATTTATTCAAAATCTTATATTTTCTTGTGGATAAATTATAAGAAAATTAAAATAAAGCTAACTCACATTTTTATATAATTATTAATTACAATCAAGTAAGAATCGTTAATTGATCGAATTCAAAACGAAGAAGGCGAAAGCAATAATTGAAAAAATGGCAAAATCGCTAGTAAAACGATTCGCCGCGAATCCCATAACCAGGCCCCTGCTTGGCACGATTTTGTTTAAATTACACTTCACGATAACATTCGAACTTCAATTCAAACCGAAGAAACTGATCAAACGAATTATAATTAAAAATACCTTGACTTTTTTTATTAATTTTATATATATATATATATATTTTGTTTTTAAACATTGAAAATTACAATAATTTATTATGCGTTTTCATAAATGTATTCTTTTGCTTTTCATCATATGTATTTTGTGTTTTTCCTTCGAATGTTTATTTTCACTTTATTTTATTTCACGAGACATTGTTGTTGTTGTTTATTTTTGATAACATTATGTGAAAGAGCAAAAGAATCTATTTCTAAATCTAGTATTGTTTTTTGTTTGTGTTTATTATGTTTTGTTCACATTTATATATAGTTTTATTAAATTTATTTTTATAGGACTTTATAATTAGGATTGTAAAAAGTAGTGTTTTTTTTTAAATTTATTAATTATTTATTTCTTTGTTATTAATAAATTTTTTTGTTTGTTTTATTTGTTCATACATATATATAATAATCAACTTAAAAACACACAAAAATGTGATCTTATTGTTTTAAAATTTCTTTGTTTTTCTTTTTTTTTGTTTTAATTTATTTTGCACTTTCTTGCATTATTCATAACGTAAAGAATTTTAAGAGTAGGCTGAATCTATATAATAATATATATAATTTTATTTTTAATATTTAAAATATGACCTTAAACTAGCTTAAAAAAAACTCCTAATAAATACGAATATGCAACTGTTGTGTTTTCAATTTTTTTGTTTGGTTAAAAAAAAATAAATTTATAAAGATTTTATTGAGTAAGATATACATTTTGTAGAAAATGAGACTTTGAGGTTAGATTTGAAATAAAAAAAAAACAACAAAAATATAATAAAACTTAAGATCGATGGTCTTGAGGAGTTTTTTTTTTTGTTTTGCTTGGAATTTGGTTTCTATATATTTCTATTGGCAGAAGTAGCTGCACGATTTTAATTTGTAAAAATTGACTATTTGTGGACTTATAACAATATGTATTTCGATTTTGTTGTTCTCCTAACCGTTCTGCCAATAGGTGGAAGGGCTTGATTTGGAGACTTTTTGTTTTTTTTAGATACAAGATATGTGTATTTAACCATCAGACAAATTAAATCAGAAATAAAACTGAAATTGTATGAAAAAAAAAACAACAACTAGACTGTACATTGTGTGGACTTGGTTTTTCATTTATGAATAACCGTTATTTAAATTTTATATCGGCTATAAAACGTCTCTAGAGTTCTTTTTGTTCTTAGTCATCCTAAATGGAATTGAAGTTAATACTTTGCAGATTCATTGCAGAAGGATTAACGTTAACACCGCTATCGACGTAGCGCTGTCGAGACATTGTGTGTATACTGGTTGGGAAGTCCATGTGCCGGGTGTCGAGGAAGCCCATCACGCCCATGGGATGAGTGTGCGGGGTGCACATGAGCGGCGTAGGCGTATCCGATGTGGGAGGAACTTGCATGTTAATAGCTGACTGGTTGATGTGCTCATAATTCTCGATCGTTGTTTCCTCGTTGGTGGGCGTCGGCGAAGGCGACAGATTTTCCTGCTTCACTACCCGACTCTTTATGCTCGGCCGACTAATTGGATACCCTCGCTTCTTGTACTCTAACCATAGGGTTCGGTTATTCACACCGTACAGACGGGCAGCCTTGCAAAAGCCAATTCCACCCGATCGCACCGCTTCTAGTGCTCGAATAAAATTTTCATCACCTTGGGGATTTACAGAGCGCTTGCGCTTAACTACAATAGATGTTTGTGTGGTTTGGTTGCCCGACTGGACTTGGCTACTGTTGACTACACCCGTCCCGCTGTTTCCAGCTGTGTTAACTACAGTAGTGGTCAAAGTTCCACCGTTGCCGGTGTTAGTATTATTGGCACTATTAGCTGCACCACTGCCAGAGCCGGTGTTACTTGCAGCGCTTGTCGTCGTCAATCCCGAAGGAACTGCGTTCATCTGATGGACTGGCGATTGGGTTGGTGTCGGTCCCTGACTGTACACCGATTGCACCATTGCCGACTCATTTGGCGACGTTGGCGTCGATAGGTTTTGCGAGTAGCTGCCCACCAGACTATTGACGGAAATTATCTGTGGCGAGTAGGAGGAGTTTGTGTAATGCATCTGGATGTGGCCGTGCTGCGGTTGTTGTTGGGTGTGGTTGAGGCCGCTGGTTGCACTAGAATTGTTGCCATTTGAATTATTTGTGTTTTGTTGTTGTTGTCGATGCTGTTGTTGTTGTTGCTGCTGCTGCTGTTGCTGTTGTTGTTGCTGCTGCTGCTGCTGCTGTTGTTGTTGTTGTTGTTGTTGCTGCTGCTGTTGTTGCTGTTGCTGCTGATGATCCGTGGTGTTTGGATTTCCACTATTGCTCGGGTTATTGTTGGTATTAGTCGATTGATTACTCAATCCTCCGTTTGGATTATTTGTGTTGCCATTACCAATTAAATTGGGCTGACATGACGACAGCGAAAATCGGGAATAATTTGAATCAACGACCGTCCATTGCAGACCTGGGAGTAGAGGAATGAGAGCCATAATTAGTTCTATTTTTTATTTATTCTTTTTTTTTTTTTTTTGATTTCTTAAATACTTGACTAAATAAAAACTATTATGTTTTATTTTTAGTAATAAATATTTAGAAAAAAAAAATTCTAGTGCAAGTCTGTTTATTTCTTTAAATAATTAAACAAAGTTAAATACCCTGTGTTTTTTTTTTTGCATAAGTATGCCTTTTTCTCTTAAATTGTTGAACAAATAAATATGCATTACAAAAAAAAAGTAAAAGTTTAGATAAAATACTACATGTTGGAAAATATCCCTTAAGGCCGTCTGTATGCATCTTCACAAAGTCCAACGCGCAATTTTGAATTGGAACACATGTTCGCACGATTAGACGATGTTTTTTTTTTTTTTTTTAAACGGTCCTGGACTTGACAACAAGAAATATGAACTATTTTATATTTTTCTTCTTTTCAAAGACGAGAAAAAAACCGAATTTTTATTTTAGATTGTTGTTGTGAATTTTTATAAACAAATAAATAAAAAATAAAACAAATTGTCTATAGCTCTTTTCTCCTGATCCCAGATAGCAAGGAAGTTATGTTGTTGAAAACGAATCAGTTTTTCCTTTCATATTTTCATTAAGATTTCAATAGTTGTTTTTTTTTTTTTAAGTTGCTTTTAGGGAGGTTGTAGTTGTTAAAGCAATTTTGTTTTTAAATTGATCATTGCCAGCGTTAGTTTTATTTATTTTTATTACAATATAAGTTAGGAAGTAAGCGAGTAAGATTTTTTTTTTAAAACAAATATCATTTAAAAAAATATAGATTAAAGAGAAAAAAAAACATCTTAAAATAAATGGTATTCCGAATTTAAACAAACACAAAATGATTAAGAGAGTATTTTTTAATAAATAAACCTTGTGGGAAAAAACTTTTCCATTTCCCGTTACACACTCGAGCAGTTTAGCATTTAATATTTAATTTTATAAATATGAATTTTTAATGAGTTTCTATAAAGTTTAATGCAGATTTGGTAGAGTTAATGCTATAATGGATCAGGATATACATAATGCAAAGCTTTTCTTTTTTGATAACCCACATACAAATTTCATTTTCTTTGGTTTACGGAAAATCATGTTCAAATCTGATTTAAAAATACATAATGGAGTTTTCTTCAAAAACTAAACAAGTTAATTTCGTTTAATATTGAAATACTGTGGTATTAAGTAAAATGAAGTTAATTCAAATATGATTTATGAATGCTAAATATAAAATCATGCTAGGGTATCGCTTTTCAAAAATTATTCTATTTAATAAAAAAAAAAAAAAAACTGGAATTCGGGCTAAGATCATTGTACATTAATGAAGATGGATTTAAAACAAATGTGACACCACGAGGTTTTAGTAAAAAAGAAATGTCACTCAAGACCAAACTTGAGCTTACAATGAGCATTGTAAAATAAAAATAACAATTTCCAAATTGTTCCAAAAGGAATAATTGTGATGGAAATTTAATTTACGATAACCTTCTTATTGATATTTTTATGGTATATCTAATCAAATGTGAGGATTTAAAGTCTTTGTGATGTCAGTTCTCGGTGGAAAAGGATTTAATAAAAATATCAAATCTTGCATTATAACAGTCTAAGGAGTATAAATAGGCTTTTCAAAAGAGATTTGCAAAGCTTTTCAGTTTAAGGGTAGATTGATTATTTGAGAAGAACTAAGCATCGCAAAATTTCAAGAAAATCCTTTTTTTTCCCTAAATATTTAACATTAAAAACATTTGGCTAGGGCAATGATGAGATGTTTGAGATCTCTTCGATCTTATATTTCTGTGCATGTCTTATCACCAGCAAATGGAATTGTATGTATCACAACCTCAATACATAATTTTAATAAAATGTTTAGGAGAAACAATTTTCATACAAATGTAGATAAAATACCAAATTTTGAAAGACTAACTCAAGTTTAAAATTATTCCCTACTATTGTACAGCGTCACAAAATCGGTCACTGATTAAAAATAAGTTTGGGGATGTTTTTTTTGTTGTTGTTTGTTTTCACTGCGTTAAATTAAAATAAAATTGTTATTCAATTTCCATAGTTTTAGACATCATAGACTAAAACGGAAGAAGGGGAGAAAAACGTGACACACTGCATCTAGATATTTGCTAAAAATACTTTTATTTTTTGTAATTTTTCTTATAATTCTTTCACAAAATTGAATTTCTTTTTATAATTTTACCCCTTTTGTGAGCTTTGTATGTACAGAATTTCTGAAGAAGATGTTTGCAATCAAATTTGAAAACTGTCGCAAAACATAAGGGATGTGAAACTATACTAAATCTTTTAGATACTAAAAAACTAAAATTTTAACCTTTTTTACATGTTTCTTTCTTCATCGTTTATCGAGCATTTAAAAGAAAAAAAAAACATCTTCAAATATTTTCACATGCAGATTTTACAGATTTTATTCAAATATTGCTTAATTTTTTTTTTTTCAAACATTGAAAATTTTACACCACAAACTCAGATTCAAATGGAATGAGTGTCTGTTATGAAATTTGGAACTTATGAAAAGTGATCTCTAGTTTCGAATTTTATTTTATTTACAACTGGAGCAACGCTATTGTTTGTTTGCTTTTCGCAGAACGCATCTACTTCGACGGGGCCTATTAAGCGAATTATTAGTATTAGGACTTGTAAAAGGAACAAAATTGTGTGCGACGTAATTTTATATGTTGCACTCGGCTTTTGAAAGCCAATGGACAATCTGCAAGGGGTAGTGGTAAGTGTTAGATAGTCTTGCAAGTTGCCTAATGTTAAACCCCAGCTCTAAGAAGCGTAGCTTCTGAAATAATCTTTTTGCGGTTTATATCTTAGCGAACAATTATATCGTTAAGGCTTACTCTTGTTCAAACAAAACTTAAGGACATAAGTTCACTATAAGAAATTTTGTGAGTTCTTAGTGCAGTTTCTATATTTAAATTTCATATCAATCATGAAAAGCATTACTACTTTATCTGTTGCAAATGGGCCTTTGTATGTATTTATAGTATGATTGAAGTAAGATATATTCGGAAATATTAACATAATTGGTTTATTATCAAACATATTATATTTTGATTATAATCATCAAAAAAATGCTCTTGGAGAAACGATGGGAATTTTTAAATTTACATTGAATATAAAAGAACATGAGAAAAGCATCTATTCGTAAAAAAAAATAAAGAAACAAAACAAAACAACACAACAGAGATACACAATGATAAATTAAGTAACTAACCTGAATGCGATGACTGTGAGCATGTGGCGTTTGGGCCATCATGCTCTGAAGGAGTTGTACCTCCAGAAATATCCAAGGGTAGGGTCTGTGGAACACTCAAATCCGTTTCGGGTTTCTAAAAAATCAAAATCAAAATAAGTTGTACAGTTTTCAATTTTTGTATAAAATTAATATATTTACGATTTGCATAGTATGAGGATGGCCATTACCATCATCTAAGCTATCGGGGGAAGAGTCTTGCTGATGACTATCAACATCAACACTTGTTGACTCCTTTATAATTTTTGTATGTAAAGTGTGTCCTAGACCAGTTGAATTACCACCAAAAGACATTTGACCCATTTGGGTAAGATTGATATTACCTCCAGCGTCAACTGTAGTATGATCATCTGTTATTCGATCACCGGAACCTTTAAATTCAATATAAAATTATATTAACTGCCGTTATGTTTTTCATTTGCCGTTTATCTTACCATTATTTGAAGACTTTCTAAGCCGTTTCCTTCTTGTGGCTGGCGAGGTACCAGTGCCGAGCGGCGATGGTGATCTTCTAAGTTGGTGTATTTGCTGCGTTTGACTCTGCTGATGATGATGGTGATGATGATGGGGTTGTGTTTGTTGTTGTTGCTGCTGCTGTTGTTGCTGTTGTTGTTGTTGCTGTTGAAATTGCGACTCCGAACTACCCCACAACGAATCTGTCCCACTGCTCTGCAGTTGTTCGGGCTGGTCGGACGACGATTTACTATCGGATTTTGTAAGAGTCGCCGCATCGGTAGGCATTTCGGCTAATCCTTTGATTTTAAGCATTTCAGCCGTTTTAAGAATATGCGGCAGTTGCTCTTGCGACACATTCACCTCGCCGTAGTACATAAAATCTACCATTGTTTTAAGATCGTCGTATTGGACGTCCTTCAGTATGACTATTGGATGTTGACATGGATTCGTTGTAAAAAGTGTCTATAAGAAAATAAATGTTTATCAATTACTGTTAAATATTTTATTAAATAAACATGTTTAATGGTTAAAAGTACTCTACCAGCGTAAAATATACATTGGAAGACTTCATTCATTTTTTTTTTGATCAAACTTAACTGCACTATGTGTTCCATCGATTATTTAGTATATAATAGTAAAAATTATATTTTTCAGTATACCTACCTACTTTAAGAGAACTTTTAAAATTTGATTTACGCCAAAAAAAACGTAGTAATGTAAGTGCAAGTGCAAAAAAAACATCTGGCCAACACTGGATTTAAAGCGTTCAAGGTGCTTGCTCTCTCTAAGCAGATCGCATATAAGCTCGATAATAGGTGTCATAACCGGACACTGTCTAATAGGAAAGCACGCTACGAGACTAGGCGTATTCTCAAATGACTTTTGCAGAAGCTGTATGGACGAGGAAGAAACAGGTCTTCATCTTCTCTGCACATGCCCTGCTCTGGCTCGAAAACGCAAGAATTACCTAGGAGAATTCTTCTTTAACGATCTAAACGATCTAAATCATATCAGCATAATCAGCCTCTCACGTTTCGTAAGGGACTCAAACTGGTTCCATTGAGCTTAGGAGGAAGCCTCAAGATTCATGTGGTATCACAATGGGCCATTAAACTGGCCTAAGTGTGTCCGTTTACATCTTGGACAGCCACTATAACCTAACCTAACCTTAAGTGCAAGAACTTAAATAACTATTGTATAGTGTATACTGCTTATGTATATCTACTACTTTTTTAATTTTTCCATATACCTTCTTCCTGGTTTCATTTATCCTACATACATTATGAAAACTGGGATTTCTGATATATTACTTGTTTTGTTTTCTGATTTCAATTTCGTGAAGTTCCTTGTTCTTATTCTAGTTATGATTAGTTCGACTGCAATGTTGTATATGCAAGTAAAAGTTTTTTCCTGACAAAGCAACTTAAGGTTGGAACATCTACACCTATTTGGTCAATACAAAATGTATCTGTCTGTTTCAATTTATGTTATAAAATTTTGTACATTATTTTAAACTCCTGATAACATAACTTTAACTTGCTATACTTTTTATTAATATTCGCTCATTTTAAGTGTTTTATAAAATTTAACTATCAAAATAGTGCATTCAATTTTTTTGAAGCATTTGGCCATATTTGTATGCTCCTTCTAGTGTCATTGTATCTTATTCTTGCATTAAAAATAAATAAATAAATATAAATAAATAAATTAGGTGGCGCAACAGTCCGTAGAGAACCAGGGCCTAGTGACTTACAACTCTCAACCATTCCTGTGTGCGAGTACTGTTGTCAGGGATGGAGGGGAGGGGGACTTATTCTTGCATTGGAGCAGGGTTTATGTGGGTTTAGTTTAAAGCATCTATGCTTTGTTTCAAATTTTCTTTTAAGATATTTAAACAAGGTCTGGTCTATAAATATTAAATAGCCAAATCCTTAATACATATCAAGTCTCAAATACAATATGAACTATGTTCTACAGTTGATTTTTAATGTTTGTGTTTATTTTGTTATTAAAAACAAATTTTTTTTTATATAATAAGCGCTCACTTAAGGGGATAATACTACCCTTATTATGTAGACACACAGTGTGAGCATTAGGAAAGGAAGAGAGGGGTTGAAAGGAGGTGTCGGTGCACATTGGTTTTGAATTCCTGAATATTGCAATGGGAAAGACAGAGTGTGGCAAGGCATTCCACATTCGCATAGTACGGCTAAAGAACGAATCACTGTACTTGACAGTACGACCGAAGTTGTAATCGGGGGTATATTGATGAGCATTCCTATAAGCGCTGTTAAATGGCAAAAACTTAGAGGCCACATCACAAACCTACGACGCGATAAAAATTGGGTGGCGCAACAGTTCGTTGAGAAATAGGGCCTAGTGACTTACAACTCTCAACCATTCCTGTGTGCGAGTAGTGTTGTCAGGGATGGAGGGGACCTACAGGTTTCAAGCCGAATCCGAACGGCTAATTTGAGAAAGCACTTTTCATGACAAGAATTACTCTTGGAGAATTTGTCAATTCCTCGCAAGAGGCAGTACCAGTGAAAAAACTTTAGATGGCATAGTCAGGGATCGAACCCAAGACCTCTGGCATGACAATCCAAAGCATTAATTATCATGCCACGGGTACTACGATGCGATATAATGCGTTCAAAACAATTTCATTCAATAAATTGATGCGTCGCTCGGGCAGAACCATTATTTTGGTAAACAAAATTGGACGATTTGCAAACGTTGTTCAGACAGTTGTCAAAGAGACCAACTACGAAAAAAGTATTAGCGTCTAAAAATACACTCTTTAAAAGTATGAAACTAATCTTGTTTAACATTTCTTATGTGATATTTGATTCGGTTAAGAGTTAAATTTAAGTAGGTATATATACAGTTGTGTTCATAAAAATAGCAGTTAATAAAACAAAAAGGCATCAACGTGGCATCGAGTCCACTAAAACCTGAAACCTCTCGACTGGTATTGCGTTCCACGAATTACGCACTGCTTCCCACAATTCTTTCGAATTCATCCCCCCACATGGGGTTAAGGTCAGCATAGGGTAACATAACCTCCTCGAGAATTTTCTCATACTCGGTTGCACCCATTATACCCCCGATGGGATAAATAGGCCCGACCCCGTTATATAAAAAGCAAGCCCATATCATAATTTTTCCTGTACCGTGAATCGTTTGCTGCATTTTGGGGTCTTCTCACATATTCTCGACCCCTTGGACCCAAAAAGAACGACTTTACTTTCATCGCTCCACAGAACATTCCTCCATTTCTCTTTTGCCCAATCTCTATGCGCTTTGCCATATGACTTTTCGTCAAGAATGGTACCTTGCGTGGACTTCGTATTCTTCGTATTGTGACAGCGCTAACAGACAGTTGAAGTCCATTTCTTATTTCCCTAGGGCTTATGGAAGGGTTCTGTTTTGCTTACTGAACAATTTTTCTGTCAGCTCTTTCAGTAGTCATCCTGTTTGGGCTTCGCGTTTCCGGTTTATTTTGCCATTTTACTGACCATTTTTGCTGAACAGCCTAGGATGTCTTGAATATTTTGGTAGGTTTTTCCCTCCAAACGCAGTTTGGAGTGTTCATGCTAGTAAGACTTTAAATAGTAAAATATTTACTTACCAAAAAATAAAAAAAAAAAATGAGTTTTTAACACTTTTTAATTATAAAATTAAAGGCACTGCTATTTTTATGAACACTCTATATTCAGAGAGTTTGAATTCATGTGTGTTCATCTGGAAAAGTAGAGTAACACTTCAAGCTAAAAGTCTCTAATATGAAAATGAAAGACCATTAGATGCAAGTAAAATGTTAATTTTTTTTTAAAGAATTTTGCGTTATTTAAATAATGGACAATCTAATACAGTGTGAACAGCACTGCTATTTTTATGAGCTAACTACAACTAGGTTATCTTTAATTTTGATCGCACTTTTTACTAATTTTAGAAAACAAAATTTTCCTTCAAAAAAAAAGTTTTTAAAGTTGTACCATATGTGTAAAATGTTTTGAAGAAGACTATGTACACGAGTATACCAACAATTAAATAATTTTGTCTAATGCAAATCCAAATGTTTCCAATAGATAAAATTATGAAAATTGGATTACTTTAAAAATTGAAACAAAATAAAATTTAATAAGACAAATAGAAAATGTGCATGAATTCTGCAATTCCCAAAAACAAAATTGTATACGTAAATCTGTATTGACTAAATATAAATTAAAGTTAGCTAGAATTACGCAGTTAAAAAACTTTGCTTCCTAGGTATCCTATTGGAAAGTACATCGCATATTTCTTCAGATTTCATTCATATTTTTAAATTATTTTTTCTTGGATTCAATTTCTTTAACACTATCTTTTACTTTAATAGATTAGTTTTAAAAGTATGTATTAGAACCAGTACTATTAGCACAGGGGTTGACATTCGAATATTTCAGTTACCCATAGAGTTTTTTTTTATTCAATTTAATGCATCATTCTTATTAATTTAGGTCTCCTTAAATGGCGAAAATCCATCTACCATTCTTACACCAGAAACATAAAAAAACTAAAACTTCTCATTCGAAAGGGTTGTCAAAGAAAATGTAAAGAACAGAGTGACTCTTCCTACGATTCTTTCAATTTTCCCACCCCTTCAAAAATGCAGACCACTGAATAACCACTCACTTTTCCTCAGAACGCACAAAGTTACAAGCTAAAATACAGACAGACAGACAACCCTTTTACTTTTTATTTGTCTGATTTGGGCAAATTTTCAAAACAAATCAAACCAATTCACAACAATTGGTCTAACTCACCCTTATTCGAAATATAAAACCAGTTTTAAATATTCTAATAAAACAAAACTACACCCTCTACGCAACTCTAAATTCGTTGTTACCCATGAGCGCGGGTTTTCTAACACTTTTAGTATTATCAAAAGAAAGCTTGTTTCAAAAAATCAATAAACTTCCCTGGAAATAACAACAACAAAAAGAAGACAAACAAAATTGTATATCCCCAAAAATCAAAATGACTAAACGAGAAAAAAAATCAATTTTATCTACACGTCTACATTCTATCTCGACGCTCGACCATCATTGTGGACTTGCAGTCAATTCCATGTCCATGTCTATCCCTACCTGGAAGTACGAGCTGCATGCGGACAAGACAATTTTGTGCGCCTGTAACTGACGTCCTTCAGCCGCAAGGGTTACATCCACCAAAGTCCCATTATGCAGCAGCGCGGAACAGACCGAAATAAAATTCGGTTGGTGATTGTTCCACCGCAAGCAGAATTGCTGCACGGACATGGTCGGTGCTGCTTCTGCTGCTGCCCACTCCGGTTGTGGTGGCGGTGGTGGCAGTGGCGGTGTTGGCGACGATGACGATGCCGATAACTGCGCTCTCGTCTATTGGATTCGAGTGGTCCTTCTTCTTCTGCTGTGGCTCTTCAAAGTGATGCGTGGTTCTCAAAGTTCAGAACAAAATTTTTCTATTCTGCCTCCCTGCTGCATGCGCCGAGCTGATCTGATCTACACCACTTCCACTTCCACTGACGACATTTGTTTGTGTTTCAATTTTCGAGTTATTTGCACTCACCGCACACTTTTTTTCACACTCTTTTAGCCCACTCAATGGGGAAGGGGATGGTGTGCATAGGTACGAAGGAACAAAGGGGGGGGGGGTAATTCGCGTGATATAAATTCAATATTTCCAACCGAAATCCGATTAAGGAACTTCTTAAAGACCTTGAATTCCTTTCAATGACGTCATTCATTTACAACTCACTTTGCACACACGAGAAAAAGAAACAAAGGCAGTGAGTAGAAAATAAAAATAATAATATGTAAGCACAAAATATGAAAAATAAAAATATCTATTAAAACTTGTGTAGGACAAAGGGAGAAAGACCGATTTTATTCGTCGTTGATGGGCGCAATGGATTCGAGGGGGACACTGTCCACAAACTCTGGCTCTGGGATTTTCTTCTAATTCACTTTTCTTATTATTTCACAATTTTCACATAGAAAAAGAGGTATGCTTTAGCAATTAGCTGATTTGTTGAATTCTAATCAAGTGTTTCGCATCACAAATTAAATTATCAATCAATTTTGATTAGCCAACACAATTAAAAGAAAAATAACACTGAATCGACTGTTTGCCGCGGATAGTTTCGTGTTCTCCTTCGTTCGTTCATCCAAAATACAAAATGGCGCGCGTCCGTCTATTGTTGCTTTGTTTCTTTTTTTCTTTCACACTACAGTATGAAGCGAAGACGATGAGATTGAGATATTCGTTTTGCAATCTCGAGGAAAGAAAATCCCAAATGGCGTCAAGATTTTTATTTTCTAATAATCTCACTATTCAATCGTATTGAGCCGGTAATTGAGTAAAAATAATTGCTAGATGCTTTTAAATACATAAAAAACATAATGTTGATGTTTTTATATACTTGGATTCGAGAAAAAGGGTTAAAATTACACTTTTGTCAGTTGATTAGATATTTTTCGTTTCACTTGGGTATTTTTTTTATGTAATGGAAATCTTCCAAAAGCAAGAGCAAGAAGTGATGCGCTCGTAGATTCTTTTTATATTTTGATAAATGCTGCACTGAGTAGGTAGGTGGCGCTATAAGTTTATGCAAAAAGTGATGCCAATAAGACTTATTTGTATTTTACACGAGGAAATGTAAAATCTGAAAGTGATTTCTATACATTTTCTTTAAATTTCCTTAGAATTCTTAGAAAAAAGAACTGTGCATCTTATTTCTATTTGTACCTAATTCATTTATGTCAGAACTCAGAATACAATTTTCTTGGATTGACAAGAAGACCAAACAGTATTATTTTAAACTATATGCAGTCCTCTTTCATTATAAATTGGGTTTACTGTCGATAGGGAATATCTATCTACTGACCAACATTTATGCATTATTTGTTTTGTAATTCCATATTTGTAGTCTATTTGTACAAAAGCCAATAAAAGAACAATTGAGGGAAAGAGTGGCCGGTCCTCCATTTAGGCCACTTTTGCACTCGCATTATTTGATTTTATTGTTTAGAACTTTTAGTTAGTTGACATCAATGTTATGCATTAAAAATTAATTCCGTCAAAGCAAATTATTGTTTAGAACTTTTAGTTAGTTGACATCAATGTTATGCATTAAAAATTAATTCCAGCAAAAAAAAAAACAAAAATGATCAGCCTCGGAACCCGACCATCCTCTCAAATAAATATTTTCTCTCAACCGGTGGAAAAAGTGGAGAGCTTTAACCTTGGAAGCATCGTTTCCATCGAAGGCGGAACCGAACAAGACGTCATCTGCCGCATTGGCAAAGCAAAAGCGGCGTTCGGTAAGCTGTCAAAAATTTGGAGGAATAACTCTATAAGCTTAAGAACAAAGCTACGACTGTTTCGCACAAATGTCGAATCTGTGCTTCTTTATGGGTGCAGCACTTGTAAGGTTACTTCAGCCATAACAAGAAAGCTGCAAACCTTCGTAAATAGATGTCTTCGTAACATCCTAAGGATTTTCTGGCCAAACCGTATTTCAAATGAGGTCCTTCATAGAAGGACAGGTCATAGAATCTATAATACGAAGACGTAAGTGGCAATGGATTGGACATACGCTTCGAAAAGGTAATGACTGCATTGCAAGCCAAGCAATGCAGTGGAATCCGCTCACACAAGAAGGAAGAAGAGCTGGACGACCGAGAAGCACATGGCGCAGGACAGTGTACACTTCGTCTCACATGAATAGGGACAAGCTTTTTTCGTTTTTTATTTGACGATATTTCTTAAACTCTTACGTTTTTTGGAAAAACCCAGATGTGGAATGAATTTTTGGATTATGTTAATAAATGCAAGTTTTTTGGCGGTTTTGCCGAAGAAGGTCTAAAAAATTACCCTTTTTTTACCTATCAGCGTGTTTTAAAACAGATTGTTTGGTAGCTTAGTGCTTAGTACGAATATAAATTTGATAGAATCAAGAAGTATGAATATAGAGGTAAGGATCTAATCAAGGAGAAAATAGGCCAAATTCGACCTTACCGGGATCTTAGCAAAACCATCCGTTTTATAGCCACCAAAATAAGAATAATGTTCAAATGTTGTAAACAACGACCTCAAGGACCCAAAGAGGTATGGAAAAAAACAACAAAGGAAGAGTCAAGAAAGGCACATCATTTTAGGAAAGGCGGGAGATAGTGAGAGCTGCTTCAAGGCTTTCCCTTAGTAAAATCCAGGCAGAAGCTGGGATCGACTGTTGCTCGGGTGATACAGTAGGCATACTATATACGACACCAAAAAATGAAGAAAAAAACACCATTGAATGCTGCACGCATGAGCCAACGCCTTAATTTTGCAACTTATCACAATAGGTGGAATCGAGCTTGGCAAACCGTGGTCTTTTCCGATGAAAAAAAAAAATAATTTAGACGAACCTGATGGATATAGCTGCTATTTTCATGATTTAAGAAAGGAAGAAATCTTTCTTGAAAAACGACACAGCAAAGGAGGCGGTGTAATGGTATGGGGAGCAATCACTTATTACGGGACAGCTGGATTTTCAAAGCTCTAAAATGACGGCATTCACTTAAAAATCGTTTCTGGAACGAGCTTTTCCACAGTTTTCTGAATTATTTGGTGGACAACAAAAGCTTGGATTCAGGGTGAACCTATTACCATGGCTCCCATATTCTCCTGACTTGAACATCATGCAAAATGTGTGGTGATGGCTTTCAAGAAAAGCCTACTAAGGAGGACGGCAATATCAAAAAACGGAAGAGATTATTGAAGCCATAAAACAGTCCATTTTAATCCATTCAATAAAACCAGTATTCACCTAAACCATAAGGTTTTTTGTTATTTTCTTTACTTTAAAGGGTCTTACAGGTAAATTTAGATCTTTTCCATATTCATGTGACACAAAAAAACAGGTAGTTTTTATGACCTTCTTCGAAAAAAAACTTCATAAAACCTGTATTTTTCCACTTAATTCAAACATTTTTGCTTGCAATACACATAAATATATATACATACATCATTCATCAACATTTGGGTTTTTCCAAAAAACCTAAGGGTTTAAGAAATATCGGTAAATAAAAAACGAAAAAAGCTTGTCCCTATTTATGTGACACGAAGTGTATATCATAAACGACGAGGTTTCTAGCATAATACGAATGTTGAATAAGTGTCAAATCCCACCATTATCATCAAAATCGGTGAGTTAAATATGCTATACTACGAGTTAAATAGACATTAACTCACGATAATGAAAAATTCTGGAGTGACATTCAATAAGGAAAACAAAATTATCGAAATTTGTTCCCTTGTGGGAATTATTTGCTTCATGTACATAGCTTAAAAACTTACATGAGAACTATTTAATGTAGAAGGTTTCTTGATTTTGTTAAAAAAGTAAAAACGTCAAAGACTACAAAGTTTGAATTGTTTGTCCACATATGCATATATAACAATTTATCTCAATATCTGAAATAAAGTTTCACATAATAATTGTTGTGGCCAGTAGGCGAACTAAAAGGGTATGGACCGTTATTGATATTCTCTGCTAAAATTAAAAATTATCGTATATAAATTTTCCTAATATTTCTTGGAATGTACTTGTATGCCAAAACAAGATTATAGGATTTGATTTTCAGAGTATATTTATTGACGGTTCCTAATTTCTTCGATTAAAATACTGTAGGAACTATCGTTCACCATTAATCCCCATTCTTCTCTCTCTGTTTCAGAAATTTTCTTCAATACTGAAAAATTAAAAATAAAAACTCAAAAGATAACATTTTATTTATTAATTTATTTGATCTTTTATTTGGTCATGTTTTGTTATACAAATCGGGGTTTCGTTTCGATAGTGTAAGATTTCACAAAGATCACTTTAAAAGTTTCCAAATTATAAATAATATTTCTTTTCTTCAATTAATTCTTAATGTTGTTAAGAAAAATTTACAATATAAACAAAATTTCGATCGCACCTATATTTTTGTTTGTCTCCCAAAAAAGAAAAAAAAATATTACTTAAATTTTGTCAAAGTTTAATAGATCTCCAGGCCTTTAATACACCTGTCTCTCTTACATTATCGATTTTACAATTTAGAATTCTCTTTTAGTAAAATTTATCACAGTTTACAAAAAGAATTAAAAAAAAAATTGTTTTTGTTTAAAAGAGAAATCGTTATAGTTGCGATCACTCTTAAACATTTTAAGGGATTTTTAACTGACATTTCAATATTTGTTTGTTTTGTTTTATTATATCTTCGCTCGCACTTTTGTTTTATTATAAATTATTGAAATGCCATTAAGATCCTTTTGTATGTTTAAAAATGACAACTATTGTTTTTCATTTGATATATAAACGACTGATAAATTAAAATTATTATATAAATGATAAATTACTTAATTTAATAAATTATAATTAACTTAGAACTAAATAATTAATATGAGTTAGACTCTAGCTGCTTCGCATTATTTCTATTTGAACAGCTTGCCAGCATTGCAAAATATTCGGAAGAAATATTCATCCTTACGTAGCAATTTCGCACGGGCATACGAGTGAATGTCTGCATCCATGTTATGATCACGTAACCAGGATGAAGTATTATCCGTACTCATACCAGTCATTTCAGTTCGTGGTTCATCGGGCAACATCTCGTGACCTGGTGGGATAAAAGAGAATTGTTGAATTTAAGAGTTTTGAGTTTATAAACAAAAATCCTTAAACACCCAAATTTGTTAAGTTTAAATCTCTTACTAGAGATATGTATGTAACGTCTGTTTATCATTGATCTAATGCTTATTTTCGATTAAAACTTACCCGTTGTTATGACCTTGTATGGCTCTTCAGACTCTAATGGTTCACTTAAACCAATTTCATTCCTTGCAAAAATACGAATCATATACTCATGATTTTCTTGCAGATCCCTAATTTGGAATCTTTGTAGATCTGGTGGTACACGTCCAACTTCAATCCACATAGTCTTACGTAAATCACGAATGGCAATATTATATCCAAGCAGAGGCGCACCTCCATCTGACTCGGGAATACCCCATTCGAAAATATGTGCATTGGCTGCAATAACTCTTGCCTCCAATGGACCAGTTGGTGGTGATGGAACAGCTGTTTGATAAATTTAAGATTATTTCATTAATAATAATTTACATTCATATTTGACTCCATGACTAAGGGCTAGTTGTACAAACAAATAATTGATCGACCGACGACGACGGTTTAAGATTTTAACCCTCTTCGATGAGTGGTCTAGCGTTTAAAAGCAATTTTAAGACTTGATGGAAGAATTGAATTTTTCGTTGCACAAATGGCCCTCAGAAAAAAATATTTTTTAAATTACGTACTTGCGTGTGTTTTAAGTGAAATGCTATCAGTGGTTACTGGAATACTAAGACCCACTGAATTTTCAGAAAATACTCTGAATGTATATTCGCATTTTTCCTTCAAATTTTCAATTGTATATTGTAGACAATGGGCATCCAATGTTACAACCTTTGTCCATTTTGTTGATGTCGATGAACGTTTTTCAATTACATAACCTTGATAAACAAAAATAAATTAATACGATCTTATTTTAAAAATTAGATAGATAGTGAAAATCCTACCAGTGATTTCAGATCCGCCATTGCTGATTGGTACTTCCCAATCCAAAGTAACACTTCTGCTAGTTACATCTGGCGCCCTAAGGTTTTGCGGTGGCGATGGGGGAGCTGTTACATTTAAAAAATATTAATAGTAAAATATATCGGTTTAAAACCAATGTAAAAGTTTTGGCAATAAACGAAGCTTATGCAAGCGGAGTAATTTTAATACATACCAACTTTTTCCCATGGGCGAACTATAAAGCAAATTAGTAGCCAATAAGCAAAAGGCGTTTTTTTTTTTTAATAAAAATTGCAATTGGTTAGAAAAAGAAGCTTTAAAAATATCCTTGATTCTTTTAAAATTTACTCACTTATTCTCCTGCCAACAATAATCTTATCTTCAGTCTCTAATGCTTCACTAATGCCAACTTCGTTCTTGGCAAATATTCTAAAGTTATAGACCTTGTCTTTGACAACATTGCTTACGAAGATATTCGTTACATTTCCATTTGAACTACCCAAAAGTCTAAATTCAGTTTCGTGAATTTCTTTGATTTCTACAATGTATTCAATGATTTTGCTTCCACCATCCGATTCGGATGCTTCCCAAGAGAGTGTAAATGAAGTTTCAGTCATACCGCAAACATCGAGCGGTTCCCTAGGTGGTGTTGGTTTGTCTAAAAATGTTTCCAAAAAAATGTTAGCCATATCTCAATAGGTCAGATAAAAAAGAAAATAATCGAAGCCGAAATAGAGCAAACGTCTTGGAAACAGAGATGAGCCTATCATTGAACTAAGAAAAGACTGTGTACCAATCAAACATGATCAAAATTTCAAAGAGAAAAAATTATAGTTTGGAATACAGTCTAACCTTAGCCTAAAGAACAGCTTAATTATATTAGGCTTACCCATTTTCTTGGCAATCGTAACAGGTTCACTTTCTGTTGGCTCTGATACACCAATTGGATTGCTGGCATAGACCCTAAACATGTACTGGCTATTCATTGCAAGTTTTTGCACTGAATAAGAGCATATGCTTTTGTCCATCTCAGCAACCTTCATCCAAACATTATTTTGTATATCGCATTTCTCTAGAATGTATTTTGTAACTTCCAGGCCACCATCGTCAATAGGCGGTGTCCATTCCAGTTTAATGGAATCCTTCTTCATTTCCTTGATTTCCAAGGAATTAGGACGTTTTGGTTTATCGATTACTTGTAAAGTAACATCCACACTTGTTGAACCAGCAGTATTAGTAGCAGTTATCTTATAACGTCCGGAGTCTTCACGTGTCAACATTTTTATGGTGACAGTTGAAGATGTTTCGGTAGTTTCGATAACAGTTCGTTTAGTTGTTGTTATTTCCGTTGTTTCCTTATACCATGTTATTTTTGGTTGCGGATAGCCTCGGATTCTCGCTGGAATGGTTAGTGTGCTGTCTGTCTTTAATTTCTGTACAATATATTTCTCATCAATTTCGATGGTTGGTTTCTCACGAATGATAAGTTTGCAAGAAGTTTCCACTGAACCGACTTCATTTTCTGCCACGCACGTATACGTTGCCTCAGTCTCAATTGTTGTCTTTTCGATTGTGTATTTCGATACACGATTCTCATATCGAATGCTTGTTGATTCGATAGTTTTTCCATTCTTCTTCCATGTTATTTTGGGTTCTGGAATACCACCGAAGATGCAAGTCAACGTGACCTCTTTGTCGAGCTCACTAGTGATGTCTTGAAGTGGCTGTTGCACTGTTGGCTTTTCGGTTTTCTTCTCAGCAACCAAACGAATGGTTGGTGAAAGTGGTGAAGGCGGACTGGGACCAACTTCGTTTACAGCTATAGCCCGGAATATGTATTCCGAGTCCACCTGTAGTTTGGTCAGTGTATAAGTAGTGTCCTTAATCTTTTTGATTTCAGTCCATCTTTAAATCATAGATAAAATAAATTGAGGTTAGTAATTTTTTTCTTATAGGAACAATTAAAAAACTAAGAACAGAATTCTGCTTTAAACTAAATTAAATTAGTCAACATTATTTTAGACTGTGGTTATTGTTTATTTAATGTCAGAGAAACTCACTTTTGTGTCTTAACATCCTGATATTCGAGGATGTATTCAAAGATTTCCGACTTGCCATCATCTTCTGGCGCCTTCCAGTAGAGTGTAATAGAATCGTGCATAACTTCCAGAGGCTGTGGTGAGCCTGGTGCTTTTGGTGGTCCTAAGAATTAAACAATAACAAATATTCATAAATTACCGTTGTCGATAGAACAACTTTACTAAAGTATCTTACTCATGATCACCAAATTAATACTAGCTTCTGCATCGCCAACTGGGTTAACCAATTTGACAGTATATTCGTCTTCATCTTCTTCAACAACTTTCCGAATTGTTAGCGAAGCTGAAGCCTCATCAATTGTTGGTGTTATTCTATTGTTCTTCTTAACAATAGTCTTTGATGTCGACCAAGTAGCCTCTGGTTGTGGTTTGCCGCTGAATTTGATTGTCATTGTTACGTCATCATTCTCTTTTACCTTGATTGTTTGCTCCTTGTCAGAAATGATGATTGGAGCAGTTTTTATTTCTGTTAAAAAATGAAACGTTTATTTTGTAACCACTACAAATAAATGAAGATAAATAAATGCACTTACCTTCAACACACAGTCTACTAGTAGTTGTTACGTTTATAGCTGTGCAACTAATCTCCCCAACATCATCTTCATTGGCATCATGAATCACCAAACGACGAACAGTGCCTTCCACATACACGTCATGTTTCTTATTTGGAGTGATTTTCTTGCCCTTCTTGTACCATGTAACTTCGACATCTGGTTGTGAAAGTTCACAAACAAACTCAGCATCGGTTGACTTAGTTGCCAAGGTTACCTCTGGCAGTTTTATTGTGAATTCCACCATTGGTTCTTCAACAATTAATTTAGCCTTTGAAGTTTGATCTCCAACTTGGCATGAATATTCCGAAGCATCATCCAATTGAGAGTTGATTATCTTCAGCATTTGACGTTTACCATCGATACTGAGTTGGACATGCTCGGATAATTGTAGCTCCTTGCCATTCTTAAACCATTTAACCAAAGCATCACCCTTTGTTAGCTCAATTTCAAATGTGGCCGATTCACCTTTAGTAACAGTAATATCGTCCATCTTTTTAATGATTTGAGGTGGCAATTCAATGACAATAAGTTCGGCTGTACATTCTTGATCCTCAAGCAAACATGTAAATTCACCCTCATCGTGAATAGAACATTCACGGATGATCAACTTGCGGATCTTTCCTTCTTTAACAAGTTCGAACTTCTTGTTCTCAGGTGTTATTTTCTCGCCTTCCCTTGTCCATGTTACTTCGGCGGCATCCGATGAAATTTCAACCTCAAAGTAAGCATCTTCCTTCTCCTTGACTTCGAAGTCTTGAAGTGGACGCATAAATTCAGGTTTGCGTTGCAATACCTCAACAGTGGATTGTGTTTCCTTGTTCTTAACTTTGCACACATAGTTACCAGCATCACGGAGATTTGTTGTTTTAATGAAGAGTTTATGTACTTTGCCATCTTCCACCACAACTCTGTGATCCATTCCACTGAGTTCCTTGTTATTGAAGAACCACTTTGTGGAAACAACGTGCGATGTCTCACATTCGAGTGTCAGTGACTGAGTCTCTTCAATACTTATGTTCTTTTTAAGTTTCTTGGTGAATGTGACCTCGTCAACTTCGACAATAACACGAGCTCCGTGTGATGTATTACCAACTGGATTACTGGCAATGCATTTATAATCACCAGAGTCAGTTTCAGGATTGGCATTGGTAATGGTTAGCTCAATGATTTCACCATCATAACGCAGTTGAACACGTTGTGATGGTTCCAATGGATTGTTATTGAAAAGCCAACTAACTTCGGGAACGGGGTTGCCCGTAACCTTTGCTGTGAGATTGATTGTTCCTTTTTGGGGCACTGATTGTTCTTGGAATCTTTCCACGAATAGTGGTGGTTCTGCGTTTCCACTTGCTGCTTCTGTGAAGAGAAAAACCAAATGATTTAAAAATGTAAATGGCGCCCAACGTAACTCAAAATATCCTTATGACAATTTCAATATTTATATTTCAATCAAAAATCTATGTAGAACATTTTTTTTGAAAACCTTTTTTAAAGAGACTTAATACTGTCATAAAACATACAATTTTTGATGTTCGTTTTACTTGAGAATATTGTCAAAATACAAATAATAATAAAGGGAAACACTTGAAAGAACGTCAACGTTTGTAAACAATAAACACAACCTACCTTCGATTGTCAAATACGCGGTGGTCTCAACACTTCCTAGTGGATTCACTGCTTTAACAGTGTATTCACCCTTTTCTGTCAATTTAGGCGAAATCAATGTCAGAGTATGTGTATCTTTTTCAGACTTCGTATTTGCCTTTACAGGTTTGCCATCCTTCTGCCAGGTTATTTTTGGTGGTGGGTTGCCAACAATTTGTGTTGTAAGCACTGCACTTTCACCTTCACGAATGATCATATTTCGCAGTGGTTCCAAAATTTGTGGTGGTTCTTTTTCATCGGTTTTTACTTTAAGCACAATTGGTAACCTTGATTCACCTTCCCGATTTGTGGCAATCACTTCATAAACACCTTCTTGTGATTTTTTGACTTTGGTGATGTGAATTATACTGCAATACATGTGCATGTCGGATTCGGTGGCTACTTTAACATTCTTCTCGGTGATAACTTCTTCACCATTAAAGGTCCACACAATATCCGGTTCGGGAACGGCTACCAAACGGCATTCTAGAATCACATTTTGACCTTCGTCCACATATTGGGCACGTGGCTTACGTGAGAAAGTTGGTGGTATACCTTCAAGAATGTCAGCTAGAGATGACTCACGAGACATACTCTTGCGTGACATTCCGGTAGCATCGGATCCGTGATCAGATAATGGTGTTTCGACTACCAATTCTGTAGTAGTCGATGCAAAACCTGCGGAATTCTTTGCTACACATGTGAACATGCCGGCGTCCTCAGGGAAGACTTCACGTATAATCAGTGTAGCTACATTATCATCATCGTAGTACATTTGGAAATCTTGCGATGGCTTAATGACTGCCGTTTGACGGAACCATGCAATTTGTGGGCGAGGTACTCCCTCAACTTTACCTTCAAATTGTACGGTATATCCGTCTGGCGTGTGGATTGGTTGAAGTTTTTCGATAAAACGTGGTGCCATGGGCTTTTCGTCGGGACCGGGTCCTTTTTGTTTGCATTGACAGATGACAAAAAAGTACGTGTGCGTGTTGGAGTGAGATGGTGGTTAAACACAACGATGGACGAAACATAAAATACACAAAAACGTTAGACAAGTTTTACTTTGACATTTGCATTCATTTGTGACTTACGTTCAAAAACTGGCAATTTATCGATTTTCTCGTGAAGTTTCTTCTGCACATAAAGTGTGTAGGCTGCAGGCTCCATTAGGTACTGGGCAGGTACCCAGCCTTCTTCGGCAGTTAGGTTCTTTCGGATGAACCACCATTCAGAGCTGTGACGTCCTACAACATATACTTTTTCGCCTTCAACTAAATTGATTGCTTCATCGTTATCAGCGATATAATTGCAAATTGAGTACATGACATTTTCTTCGCCATCGGTTTCTAAACAGTAAAATAAATATCACTGTTAGTTTTCAGTGTATATGATATTATATTAATATTACCTTCGATGTGGGCTTCACGTGTAATGTTCAAGGATGCTCCTTCTAGGAATTGAACAAAAAAACAGTTAGATAATTACAGAAATTGGAACAAATGATTTACACAGTGAGGTTTATGACATTCAAAGTTGACTTTTGAAAGTTTGTATATTTTATTTGATTTTCTTTTACTCCAATTCAAGAATTTTTTTTTTCGTCAGGACCTACAAACTTTCAGAAGTGGGATACAGGAGCGTGATGGAACTAAGAACATGTATTGTTAGAACTGAACTAAATGGTGACTTTTTTTCGTATTAGTTATGAACATTTACAACTTTACCTCGCAGTTACAGTATTCTATTATCATATAAGCATTATATTTGCACCCTAATATTAAAATTAGAAGCATCAATGAGTATTAAAAAATTATAAGATAAGTTTATTGTGTATGTGTGCGAATGAAGAGAATAAAGGTTTTTAAAATATCAAATGATAAAAGCGCATTAAGACTTAAAATATAAATAGTAAAATTAAATAATAAAGACCTTCATTGAAGATTTGTTGAGTTATCTTGCGTTTTTTGTGGAACGTCAATGAATCTTCATCAAATGTCACGGAGTCTTCATGACGTTTTGGCTTAAATGCAAGTAGAATCTCTTCGCCGTCTTCATGTTGTACAGAATATCTTGGCTTTGGTTTCTGTTTTGGCTTCAGCTTGAATTCAACTTCATCGGGTGGAAGTTCTTCGGCTTCGAATTCTTCTGGTTCTTCAACATCATACATTGTATTGTCTTCACCATCACTACTATCGATGATTTCTTCAATGATTGGTTCTTCGCCATCGTCATAGTCTTGAATAATCTTAATTTGAGCTTCATCTGCAGCTTCGGAATAAGTCTTCTTAATTGGACGTTTGAGTTTGACCTTGGATGACATTGAAATTTCTTCCTCGGCATATGAGTCTAAATCAATGTTGAACTCTTGATCAACATCTTCCTTAGTTTTGGTAGACTTTGCACGGAAAGTGACATTTTCAACATCGGTAAATTCGGGAATTTCGACGTTGCTCTTCTTGCGTCTTTTAAGTTTTTTGATGGTGTATTCCTGATCTTGTATGTCAGTAATTTGCTTTGGCTTGGGCTTATGTTTCTTTGAAACAACAAATTCTTCAACGTCTTCCGTTTCTTCATAATCCTCAAGTTTTCGTATCAAAAGTTCAGCACTTTCCTCACCAGCATCTTGTACGGGTTTGACAGGTCGTTTTTTGGTCACTGTAGCTTCACCTTCAACACCTTCGTTTAATTGACGGGGTTTCTTCAAGGCCATACTAACTTCTTCTTCATCAAGGTCTTCCACAGTTGGCTTAATTTTAGGTTTCCTTCGTTTAACAACTGCTTCTTCTACAATTTCCTCTTCCTCTACTTCGATAGGTCGCTCTATTATGACTTCTTGTTTAATTTCAAGCTCATCTGCAGCCTCTTCAATGCGCTTTGGTTTTTTCTTTTTCTTTAGAGTGAGAGCCTCTTCAGGTGCATCTTCAGTCTTTTGCTTAGGAAGCTTCATTTCAACACTAACTTCTTCTTCTTGAACTTCTTTTGGTTTTTTCGGTTTAAGGGTTACTTCTGCAACTTGTTCCTCCTCAGGTTCAACAGGTTGAATAAGTTTGATGCTAGCCTCTTCAAAGGTTTCTTCGACAGGTTTCTTTGTTTTCTTTGGCTTCTTCATTACAATTTTTTCTTCAACTTGTTCTTCTTCAACCTTCTTTTGTGCTACCTTCAGTTTCACTTCAGCAACTTCTTCTTCCTCTTCAACAACCTTCTTAGGCTTAACCTTAAACTCAGCCTCTTCTGGAACCTCTGCGGGTTCAATTTCCTTAAGTTTGTACTCATATTGCTTAGGAATTTCTTCATATTTTTCCTCTTCTTCTTTAGGTTGTTCAACGACATCTTCTATTTCAACAATTTCTTCAATAAGTGGAGCTTGTGAAACCTCTTCGACAATTGTAATTTTGAAATCAGCTGCTGCTTCTTCTTTTTTAGGTTTCTTTGGCTTCTTAACCTTAATTTCAGCATCTTGTGTAACTTCCTCAGTTGGCTTCTTTTGAGAAAGAGTAACTTCAGCTTCTGGTTCCTCAGTTACTTCAGGAACGGGTTTCTTTTTCTTTGGAAGTTTCAATTTTTCTTCTTCAACTATTTCTTCGGGAGCTGATTGTTTTGGTTCTTCAATAATTTCTTCAACAATTTCTTGAGGTATTTCCTCTATTACACGGATCTTATGTTCTTTGATTTCTTCTTCTTCTGGTTCTTCAACAACATAAGGTGCCTCTTCTTCTTCTTCTTGAATAATTATTTCTTCAGCTGGGCCTTCATAGGGTTGTTCTTCAACAACTTTTACCTTAAGCTCAGCAGCAGCTTCATCCTTTACTTTCTTCTTTGGCTTTTTCATCTTTATTTGTGCATCTTCGGTAACTTCTTCAATTGTTTTTGTGACAGGCAACTTGAATTCAGCTTCAACGTCTTCAGGTTCATCCTGGATAACTGGTTTCTTTTTAGGTTTGATTGTAAACTGTTGTTCCAAAACTTCCTCTTCTTCCTTTTCTTTTGCAAGCTTAACCTTAAACTCTTGAGGAGCTTCTTCAACTTCTTCAACCACAGGCTTCTTTGGTTTTTTCTTAACAATCTTTACTTCTTCTATCACCTCCTCCACAACTTCGGGTTCAATATCAATGACCTTGACTTCAAGAATTGCATCCTCTTCTTCTAAAGGCTTTGGTTTCTTTGGCTTAGTCTGTTTGATTTCAACCTCAACATCTTCAACTTCTTGAGGCTTAGGTGCAGAAAGAACAACTTCCGCTTGTACTTCTTCTGGTTTTTCAAGTTCTTTATTGCTGAAAGAAAATTCAACTTCGGGCACTTCCTCTTCTTTTTGTGCAGGTTTCTTAGGTTTCTTTTTAACCACTTTCACTTCTTGAATTTCTTCGACTTGCACTTCGCGAACGTCTTCTTCAATAACCTTTACTTGCTGTATTGGAGCTTCTTCTTCGGGAATCTTGGGAGCTTCTTCTTCAATGACCTCAACCTCATAGAAGGGTTCTGGTTTAGGTGTTGGCTCAATTTCAACAACAGTTACCTCTGCAATTTTGTCAACTGGTTTCAAAGGTTCGTCTGAAAGAGATTCAACTACTTCAACCACACTTTCTTCTTGTTCCGGTTTTTCAGGAGCCTGAATTTCGATTACTTTAACTTCCAGTGTTGCGGCCTCTTCTTCAACCTTGGGTTTCTTTGGTTTCTTCTGTTTGATCTTGACCTCTGCTATAGGTTGTTCCTCTTCCTTGGGCGTTGTTAGTACCACCTTGGCTTCAAACTCTTCAGGAGCTTCCTTTGGAGTCTTCTTCTTAACCTTAAATACAGCTTCCTCAGGTTCTATTTCTTCTGCTTTTACCACATCCTCAGGTATTTGTTCGACTACCTTAACTTCTTGAACTTCTTCAATTACAGGCTTTACCTTTTCCTTCTTTGTTTTCTTAACCTTCACTTCAGGTACTTCTTCAGGTTCTTGGGGCTTTTCTTCTGGAGCAAAATCTTTGGTAACAATTTCATATGTTTTATGTTCTTCTTGAATTTCTTCAACAATTGGTTCAGGAACAGGTGTAATTTCTTCTATCTCTTCAACAACAGGCTTTATTTCCTCTTCGGGCTCTATTTCAGTTAATTTGAACTTGTAACCTTCTGGTTGTACCTCAGGAATCTCTTCTTCCTCAATTTGAACTTCTTCAATGTGTTCAACAGGAGTTTCAATAGTTTCTTCAACCTTAACCTCAAGCTTAGCCTCTTCTTCTTCGACTGGCTTCTTCTTTGGTTTCTTTTTCTTAACAACCACCTCAACTTCATTTTCCTCTATAGGCTGTGGAGCTGTGAATTTGACCTCTACTTCAGCTTCTTCTGGTACATCTTCGGAAGGTTTTTTAATCTGGAAGGTTGCTTCTTGGGTCGGTTCTTCAATTTCTTCTGGCTCAGGAGCTGGTTCTTTTAGTTTTATTTTGAATTCTTCTGGTTTTTCTTCTGGTTTTGGTTTCTTACGTCTTGTGACAACCTTTTCTTCGACAACCTCTTCGAATGTAACCTCCTTTTCTTGACTTTCAGTTACCTTTACCTTAAATTCTTCTGGTATTTCTAGTGCTTCTGTTTCGGTTACAGAAATTTCATACGAATCATAAACAGGTTCTTCTTTTTGCTTCTCTGGCTCTTCAGTGATGACTTCAGCTTCGAAAACGGGCTGTTCTCCAGGCTTAGATTCTTTTACTTTCACCTTCTTTGGTTTAACATCCTCAACAGGAGTTTCTTGAACAACTTCTTCTTCGGTAACAGAAATCTCAAATGTTTTTTCGTCACCTTCTTTGGGTTTAATTTCCTTGACCTTTTCTTTCTTTGGTTTTTTCTTGGGTTTTTCTTCTTTTATTTCGGGCTCAGTTTCAAGCAATTGTTTTTGAGGAATTTCTTCTTCTTCTTTTGGTACCACTACAGCTTCTTCTTGCGGTTTTTCTTCTTCAACCTTCTTTACAGGCTTGAGTTTGAATTCAGGAGTAGATTCTTCTGGAGCTTCACTTTCTGGTATTCTAAATTTGACAGTTTCTTCTGGTTGTTCTTCAACGTCCTTTGGTAAGCCTGGTACAATTTGAACTTGTTCCATTTCTTGCTCAGGCTTTTGCTTCTCCTTGCGTTTGTGCTTTGGCTTTTCTTGTTTCTTCTCTTTCTTTGGAAAATCTGGTTTTTCAATCTCTTCAAGTTCTTCCTTTGGATATTCTGGATGTTCAAAGTCCACCGGTTCAAAAGGTTCCAACTTGTATTGTGGTTGTTCGGGTTCTTCAACAACATCCTTTACAATGACATCTTCTTTCTTTTTGATGACTTTTTCTACTACAATCTCTTCTTCTTGTGGCTTAATGGGTGTTTTCTTCAGTGTGACATTCTCCGGTTGCTCTTCTACAATTGGCTTCTTCTTACCTTTGCCGAGCTTGATTTCTACAACCTGCTCCGGTTCTTCTGGTGCTTTCACCTTTTCAGGCTTTTCATAAGGTTTAACTTCGCCTTCTTCTTCGGAACTGCTTACATATTTCTCATATTTTTCCAGTTCAACTTTCTCGCGATCATCTTTGATCTTCTTAAGCTTCTTGAATTTCTTTGGCTTTAATTTAAGAATTTCTTCAGCTTCTTCAATATTACGAGAGAGATCACCAGCAGCACGAATAGCATTGATATCTGTAATTTTTGGTACCAATACCTCAGGAGGGAATTCTACGTACACAATGCGACTCTTAAGCTTGAATTTAGGCAATAGACTTGTTTCCTCTTCAACTGGTTTCTCCTTGCGTTTGATTTGCTTCAATTTCACCACTTGAGGAACTTCTGCTGCTTCAACAATCACCATTTTCTGAGGTTTATGTTCAATACGTTCAATTTTAGTTGGTACCAATCCCTCAATTTTCGGTTTCTCTTTTTGGGGCTTTTCAATATCGATTTTCTCGTATTTTTCAAGAACTGTTTTTTCGACTTCTTGTTCAAGCAAGGCCTTGATAATCTCATCCTGATCATCTTGTTTTTTTACTACCTTCTTCTTTTTCTTTTGTTTCACTGGTTCTGTAATTGTATCCTGCTTAACTTCCTCTGGAGTTTCTTCTACTACTTCGATTGGTATTGATTCTGGTTCCTTAGGTACCTCCTCAAATACTTTTACATCAACAACATATTCTGGATATTCTTCATCTTCTATCTTGAGTGGTGCTTCTTCTTCAATAACACTAATTTCGAAGTCCTTTTGCACTTCAACTGGAATACCTTTTAGAGAAGGGGATTATGAAAACAAAAATATATTAATATAGAATTTAAATTATTTTGATTTTAGGCTTTTAAGCTTAGCTCAAACCTTGAACGTTATAGCCATTTAAGACATTACGATTTAGTAACGATTGTAATCGCTGAAGCTTTTACTACGAGTAGCTTTATTCGATAAACAGTGTTACTACTACGTAACAAATAAATGGTCTAATTTAGCAAAACCAGCATATAATGCAAAACTTTAAAGTTTTAAATTTTATTTAAAAAAAAAACCTAAATTTTTACAGGAGCAAAGATCATAAAGCTATACTTCTATTGAATGTAATAGCGGGATCTGGGTAGCTTTTGTTCAAGGAAAAGTCATTAAGCACAAAATTTAAATATTTTGTATTTGAAGATGCTTTATAAGCAGTAAGCATTATTATTAATCAATATTTACAATAATTCATTTTGGAATGTTTTTAACTATTAATCTTCCTAAAAGGGCATAATAAACTTTCATTTAACAGTCTTATGAAAATAACACAATATTCCGTGCGTAAAAAATTTAACCAAAAAATGGAATGTATCAATTGAATGGAATCTTTTATTTAAGTTGAACTATTAAAATGTTACAAGTCTCAAAAGGATTAAAAAAAGAAAAATAACAATATTGGAAAAATTGAAAAAGCCGTTTTAGACCAACCGATTCCACATTTTCTATTTTGTCTAATCTTAATTGGAATGTAATGTCTGTTTGATAAAACTAAAATTTTAATACATTAACTTTACTTTAACAAGCCAGAATTTAAGAATTCAAACAAGTTTTTAAGAAGTTCATTTGAATTTTTTTTATTATTATTACTTAAAGAGGTATTTGATTTATTTTTTATCAAACTCCACTTATTAAGAGGTAAAAGTGGCTTATGTCTGAAAACAGGGTCGTTTTAATTCCTTTTTGTTTTTTAAATAATTTTCTTTGTAAAGTGACTTAATTCAATTGAAAAAGCGGTTTATTTGGATATATTTTTGTATTTCCAAAATTATTAAGAATTCAAAAGTCAAAAACGACTTAAAAACAAATTCAATTGTTCTTCAAATAAAATGTTGTTTTATTTTTTTAAACTAAGTTTTAAGTACATTAAAGGTGACTTAGTTTCACATAAGGTGCCTTATTAAATGGTATCGAATGGAAATGATTGAACATAATGAAAATAAGCCGTTTGACACTTCTGCAAGTTAATAAGACAGATATAAATTAAGCTACTTAGCCCGTTTACACGTACCGTACATACATATGTATTTTATAAAAGACTTGTAGTAAAATTAGTTACTTGTCAAAAGAGAAACATTAACTAAATTCTAAGCAAAAAGCAGTTAAAAATAGAGATTTAGCTTGGTAGTTTTCGGAATTTAACTCTTATCCTCAAAAATTGATTTTCAACTTTTTATCGTGATCCCGGTTATTGCTGGCCATGTTTATAAAAATGACATGAATGAGATTTGTTTGTTTTGAAAGAAAACAGAATTGATAATTTGGTTTGAATAAAACTATTGATATAAATAATTTTATTTCAAATTTGGATAACAGACAGACTTCTGGTTTTCAAAACCCGTAGAGTATTTAATTGGAAGTGTTGCCGTTGGTTTTATTTTTTAAACTTCCCTTAACTGCTAAGCGAGGGAAAATAGGCCACCCTCCCATACTAAACAATTTATTGATGAAAATTAATTTTTACTGAACTGCTGACTGCCAAATGTCAAAAAAAAAAACAATTTCGTTTTACAGATGGCGCTCCAATGACACCAACAAAAATTTCTATTTTGAGGCGCAAAGCTCGTGGTTATTTAATACTTCAGAATTGACGAAATTCCTCCTGTTTCAATTTTTAATGATGGATTTTGCTGATATGTACCTATAACTAACTCCTAAGGAAACATTGTTCTTATGTTGTTTTTCGACCGATTTACATATATCCCTAATTTTGAAATTTAAGCCTGTTTGATCAAAGTGTCAAATCTTATTTGAACCAATTACCTAAAATGTCTTAATTAAAAATGTGTAGTAAAAAAAGTGTTCAATGTTTATTTAAGTTAAGTTAAAATGTTTGTTAATTAAATTCTTTGTTAATTAAAAAAAAACACACACAAAATAAAATATTATCTTTCAAACCACCCTCAATATTAGTAAAATTTTTGTATTTGAGTATATGGTAACACTTGTTGTAAATTAAACCAAATTAGAAATAAAAAACAAAAAACATTTGGTTGTTGTTATTTTTAGGGACTTATAATAAACCGTAAAAACACTCAAAATCGCATTAAAACTTGCTTCGTCAGATAGCATTTGTGTTGCAACATTTTGTTTTGTCAAATGTAGGTTTTTCTTTTCAAGGGCCTTGTTGTGTATGTCAATGCCTGGATGGTGTTTCATGTTGTTTTATGTTTTATGTTTTGTTTTTGTTATGTATGTAAGAATATTTTGTTGGTTGAAAATGTTATGTATAAATAAAAACTTGGCCCTGAAGCCCAGTGCATACTTATGTATTATATTCATTGACAATTTTTAATTAAAAGTATGTGTTTTTAAATTAAAAAAAGAACTTAAGATATGTATATCAAATTTGAATTCATATTTTTGCCAAATTAGAATAAAACCATAAGAATTACGAACAATCCTAAAAATAAACTGTCAAGCTTTGTGTTATATTTTGATTTTAATTTTCCTTACGGTTTTTGACATCTGTCAATAATATATAAATTTATACGAATTTAAATTTTGACACTTATAAGATGGAAACGTCAAAATATAAATCAAAAATATGGTGACGTTTCTTGGCACTGAACTTATATAATATTATGCACATCCTAGGCTTAGAGCTATGCTTTTAAACTGCAATAAAGAAAGTGTATTTTGAATATAATGTTTCTTTACATAAAATGGTCTGAATTACGAGTGTCAAAAAGGGTCCTATTGTTTTTAAAATTCAAAGTCGATTTACGTAGTCTTTCCAATATGTTTGCATAATAAAGCAAGTCTTAAGCATTCTTTAAATATAAATTAAACACAAGATATTTGGTTAACGGGCCTTCGCTTTGTATTTATAACATAACGTTATAAACTTCAAAACACCCATAAAAATGCAACCCTTAGGTTACAGAAGAAGAAGTTGAAAATTTGTTAGAATAGAATAATTCTTTGTTTTAGAAATATTAGAAAAAAAAAGAAAGAAGAAATCAAACAAAATGTGTGTGTAAGTTCTTGCTGCCTATATGTTAATATTTTATATAGGACCAACTATATTTTGTTAACGTTATTTTTATAAGGAATTTAGGAGGCATATGTTTTTTTTTTGGGACGTGGCTGACTCTTGTGGCAATAAACTTACTTGTTTCTGATTGTGTTTTATCTTTGGGTTTTTTGATGGGTTTTTGTTTGGTTGTTTTTGTTGTATAATCGGTAGTATCCGGTTTGGATTCTTCCTGTACTGGTGTTGTCTGTTCTGTGTCAGTTGGTTCCTCAGGTTGTGTTTCGGGTAATGTAAGAGTTTCTGTTATTTCAGTTGGTTTTTCTTCAATGAGTGTAGGTTCTTCGATGGATTCAGTTACTTTAGCTTCTTCAACAGGTTTAGGTTTTTCGGTTGTTTTCTTCTTTTTGGGTTTTTCTGGGAGTTTTACTTCATCTTCTTCTTCTTTTGGTTTTTCAATGATTGGTATATCGACTTTTTCGTATTGTTCTAACTCAGTTTTAGGTATTTCTTGTTCAATAAGTTTTTGTATATAGTCGTCAAGCTCGTTGGTCTTGACGGTTTTTGTGGTCTTTTTAGGTTTCTTTGGTTTGGTTGGAGCTGGTTTTAATGGTTGTGCTTCAAGAATTTCAACTTCTTCCGGAACAGGTTCTTCACCTTGGTCTTCAGTGATTGAAATAATGGCGTCAGGTTTATCTTCTTCTTGTACAGTTACAATGTACAGAGTGCTTTCCTTCTCACCTACCTTCTTTTTGACAGTGCGTTTGGTTGTGACTTGTTGTTTGGGTTGACCTTCTTCATTGATTATTTCTTCAACCTTGACTTCAGCTGGTTTTTCTTCTGTTATTTCAACAACTGATTGCTCAGTTTCTTCCTCAGTTACACTTATTTCAGCCGTCGTGTATTCTTCTGTAGCTTTTGGTTTTTTAACAGGTTTAAGCTTTTTCTTTGATGGTTTCTCTTCCTCCTTGATAGGACTTTCATCAATCACTTCCACGGGCTGTATTTCTTCTATCTTGTTCTTGGGTGTTGTTTCAAATTCGATTCTTTCGAATTTTTCCAATTCGGTTTTTGGAATCTCTTGTTCGATAAGCTTCTGAATATAGTCATCGAGATCATCTTTTTTAACCTTTTTGGTTTTCTTCTTTGATATCTTAGGTTTTTCAGTTATTTGATCATCGGGTCGTGGTGTTTCCTGAGAAATAACAGTTACTTCTGCATCTGGTTGATCATCAGTTTTCACTTCAATAATTTCAATTATTTCCTCTTTAGGTCCTTGCTGACGTTTAATCTTGCGTCTTGTTGTAGTTTCTTTATGCGTTATGCCATCAGCGTCTTGAACTTCCTTAACTTCGGATTTAGTTTCAATTTCTTGAACCTTGATTGGTTCATCATTAACTGGCAATTCTTCGGGTTCAGCAATGGAATCGTGGACTTTAATTTCGAAGGTTTCGACAGTTTCAACCTCTTTGACTTTTGGTTTCTTTGTTTTCTTTGTCTCTTTAGCCTTTGGTGTTTCTTCTTCTTTTATAGAAATCTCAAAACTAGTATCTTCAATGGGTTGCATTTCTTCAACTTCTTTGATTTCAAAAACAGGTTTCTCTTCAATTTGGACTTCTTCAGTATCATCTTCCGTCAGAGTTATCTTTGCTTCTGGAACTTGTTCAATTGGCTCGTCTTCTTCGATAACTTTGATTTTTTCCTTAGGAACCTTCTTGATCTTTGGTTTCTTTTCTTCAACTGTTTTTATTTCAAATACTTCTTCAACCGGGACAACGGATTCCTCTTCGGTCAATTTTATTTCAACTTCCTCAGGAGATTCTTCGGGTGCCTCTTCAGGTTTCTCTTCCGTTACTTTGACCTCTTGCTTAGGTTTCTTCTTTAGTTTTTTGGGTTTTTCTTCAAATTCTACTTTTTCATATGTTTCTAATTCGGTTTTTGGAATTTCTTCTTCAATGAGTTTTTTAATGTAGTCATCCAAGTCATCTTTTTTAACCTTCTTGGTTTTCTTCTTTTTGACGACTTCAACCTCGGGTTTGATTTCTTCGTCAATGGGCGCTTCGCTTGTTGTTACAGTTATTTCAGCATCTCCTGTATCTTTGTCTTGTACTTCAACAATTTCTAAAACAACTTCCTTGGGACCAATTTGCTGCTTGACTTTGCGTTTGGTGATTTTCTTCTCTTTTGTATCACCAGCTTCATCAGTAACTTGTTTTGTTTCAACTTCTTCTTGAATTTCTTTAACAGTTACTTCAAAAAGCTCTTCAGGAAGTTCTTGCGGAATTTCTTCGATAACCTTTATTTCATGGATAGGTTTCTTTGGTTTCTTTGGTTTCTTAGGAGATTCTTCAATGGGTTCAACTACTTCTTCAATCGTAACTTCTTCTTTAATTACTGTTGGAGATTCATCGACTTTGATTTTATCTTCAATAAGTGATTTCTTTCTTGGTTTCTTTGGAGCTTCTTCAATGTCAACCTTTTCATATTTTTCGAGTTCGGTTTTAGGAATTTCCTGTTCAATCAGCTTTTGAATGTAATCATCGATATCTGCTTTCTTGACTTTCTTTGTGGTCTTTTTCTTCTTTTTCTCTTCTTGAGGTTTATCTTCACCTTCAACGACAGCTTCGTCAGTTGTAATCACTGTAATTTCTGCTGAAGGTACACCCTCATCTTGAACCTCAATTATTTCTATGATTTCCTCCTTAGGGCCCATTTGTTTCTTAATCTTTTTCTTTGAAATTGTTTGTTTCTTTGTATTTCCATCTTCATCTACAATTTGCTTGATCTCCTGAGTAGCTTCTATTTCTTCAATTTTAATTTTATACTCCTCAAATTGTTCAACAGCTTTAGGAATGTCCTCTTCTTCTAGAGGTTCTTCAATAACCTGAGTGACTTCATCGATTGGAAGTTCCTCAATTGATTTAACTTTAATCTTATAATCTTCAAATATTTCTCCTTCTTCCTTGGGTTGTTTGGGTTTCTTTTGTTTTCTGACTTTTTTGAATTTATCTGTAATTTCTTCAGGTGTTTCAGAAATAACCTTTATTGAGAATTCTTCTTCTTCGTCAATTATCTCTGGCTGACTTTCTTCCAGAACTTCTTCTACTGGGAAGTCTTCAGGTTGTTCTTCTTTTTTGTTAACAGTAGTTTCTATTACCTTAACCTTTGATTTCTTTGGTTTCAATGGCTTCTCCTCGGGTTTTTCTTCTTCTACAAGTACTTTGTCTTCAGGAATTGTATCAACTACTGACATTATAAACTCTTCAACGTCTTCCTTTTTGACTGTTTTAGTCTTCTTTTTTGGTTTCAAAGTAACTTCCGCTTCCTGTGGTGTGGACTCCTCTGGTTCTAAAAGTACAACTGATACCTCAGCCATTGGCTGTCCTTCCTCTGTAGTCTCGGAGATTTCAAATATTTCTTCTTTTGGACCTTGTTTCTTTTTGATTTTGCGCTTTGTAACAGTTGTCTCTTTGACGACTCCAGCGTCATCCTCAACTTTGACAACATTAGTTTGTTCATCAATGACAATTACTTCGAATTGCTGTTGCTCTTCGATTGGTGCCTCAGATTCCGTAACAGTAATTTCAGCAGATTCAGGTTTCTTCGATTTTTTGGTTTTCTTCTTTGGTATAGATGTTTCTTCAACTTCTTCTATTACAGGATGTGTAGCCTCTTCTGTAGTTACTTCTACTGGATATTCTGTTATTTGTTCAGGCTGTTGTTCCAGTTCAGCTGTCTTTACCTTCTTGGTCTTTTTCTTTGGTTTTGATTCATCTGATTCGACCACACTTATAGGTTCTTCTTCAAATACTGTTGGCTCAACCTGTTCTTCTGTCATCGAAACAATGAATTGCTGAGGCTCATCTGGCTTAGGTTCTTCAATCGTTTCTTGAATTGTAACGGAAAGCTCTGCAACTTCTTCAGGTTCTTCCTTTTCTACTTCATACTCGGTTACTTTGACTGGAAGGCCATCGATGATTTCTTCTTTTACGATTGGCTTTTTCTTGATTTTCTTGACTTTTTTAGGTTCTTCATCAATTTCAACTTTTTCGTATTTTTCAAGTTCAGTCTTTGGAATTTCCTGTTCAATTAACTGCTGAATATAATCATGTAAATCATCCTTTTTAACTTTTTTCTTTTTTGGCTTTTCAATGACCTTAATTTTCGCTGGTTCCTCTGGTGACGTTTCTTCTTCAGCTGGAGTAATTTCAGTAGTTGTCATAGTAACATCGGCTTCGGGTTTACCTTCTTCTTGTGTTTCCACAATTTCAATAACATACTCCTTTGGACCTTCCTGTTTCTTGATCTTACGTTTCTTTATAATTTGTTTCTTAGTTTCACCCTCTTCATCAATTACTTCTTTGATTTCAATTTCAGGTGCCATCTCAGTAATACGAATCTTATAGTCTTCAGGAATTTGTACTTCTTCAACTTGCTTGGGTTTTTTGGGTTTCTTAGTCTTTGTAGGTTCCTCTTCGGTAACCTTGATTGGATATTCTTCGACAGACTCTATTATTGTTGGTGTCTCTTCAACAGTTTCCTTTACGTGAGCTTCTGCGTCTGTTAATGGTTGTTCCTTGGCTTCTGTTTCGATAACCTTAACCTTTTTCGTTTTCTTTGTCTTTTTTATTTCGGAAGGCTTTTGCTCCTCTTCGGTAACTTGGGGAACAGATTCTTCTTCATTGATTTGTTCGACAATTTCTTCAACCACAGTTGTTTTAAATTCTGGTTGCTCTTCTGGGACATCGTCAACTTCTTCCTCAATTATCTCCACTTTATCCTCTGGAGTAATTGGTTTAATTGGCTGCTCTTCGATTACAGAAATAATATATTGTTCGATTTGTTCCTTTTTCACTTTTTTGGAACTCTTTTTCTTTTTAGGAATTTCTTGTATTTCATCTACTGTTTCTTCAGGCTTATGTTCTTCAGACTCAATGATAGTGATTTCTGATTCAGGTTGTCCTTCCACTTGGGTTTCAATAACTTCGATTGTGTATTCCTTGTGTCCTTTCTTCTTTTTGATCTTTCGCTTTGTAATGATTTGTTGTTGTGATTCACCTTCTTCGTTTTCTTTAACTACAACCTCGACATCTTTAGAAATTTCTTCAACTGTGACTGGAAGCTCTTCAATTACTTCAACTGATACTTCTTCATGAGGAGTTTCGTCAAGTTTTTCTTCAGACAGTTGTGCTTCTACGGATGGCTCTGATACAGTTGTCTTGATAGAGAATTCTTCAAAACTCTCCGCAGGTACCTCTTCAGAAAGTGTTACTTCTTCAACAACTGGTTTTTTCTTCTTTTTCTTTTCTTTGGGTTTCTCAGGAGCTTCCTGTTCTGTAACGGTGATATCTAAGGCTTCAGGTAGCTCGTAGTCTTCTTCTTGGATTTTTGGTTTGGATTTCTTTGCTTTTTTGGGTTTGGTTTCGATATCTATCTTTTCATATTTTTCGAGCTTGGTTTTTGGAATCTCCATTTCAATCAAACTTTGAATGTAATCATTCAAATCATCCTTCTTGACCTTCTTCTTTTTGACTTTCTCAACAACTTTAACCTTTTCTTCTTCAGGTGCTCCAAGTTCTTCCACTGGGGTTATTTCTGTTGTTGTCATTGTTACATCAGTCTCAAGCTTTCCTTCCTCTTGTGTTTCTATAATCTCAATAATGTATTCCTTATCACCTTCTTGTTTTTTGATCTTTCTCTTTTTAATGGTCTGTTGTTTTGTTTCACCTATTTCATTGGTTACTTCTTTCACTTCAACCACTGGTTCCAGCTCTTGAACCCGAATTTGATACTCTTCAATAACAGTTTCTTCATCTTGTGGCTTAGCTTTCTTTGGTTTTTTTGCTTTCTTAGGCTCTTCTTCAGAAATTGCGATAACCAAATCTTCTGGTTGTTTTTCTTGATCGAGCTCTTCATCAACTATATCATTAATTTCTTCGACAAAAGATTTTGGTTCTTCATCCAACGCAGATTCTACGATCTTAACTTTCTTTGGTTTTTTAGACTTTTTCTTTTCAGAAGGTTTGTCTTCGATTTCCTTTTCCAAAGGTAATTTTTCATTCTCTTCAACATCAGAAACTTGTTCTACCAGAGTCGTTATTTCGAAAATTTGTTGTTGATCTAGAGGCAATTCTTCAATAACTTCATCAGGGCTTGTTTTATATTCTTCTGGAACGTCTCTTTCAGGCGTATCTTCTTCAATAACATTGATTATATACTGTTCTACTTGTTCCTTCTTTATTTTCTTTGTAGTCTTTTTCTTTTTGGGTGCTTCTTCATTAGTAGTTTTAGTTTCTTCTATTTGCTGATCCTCGGATTCTATAATTGTGATTTCTGATTCAGGTTGTCCCTCTACTTGAGATTCAATTATTTCAATAGTATATTCCTTAGGGCCCTTCTTCTTTTTAATTTTGCGTGTAGTGACAACATGTTCTTCAACTTTGCCTTCATCATCTTCTTTGACAACAACCTTGACGTCCTTAGAAATCTCTTCAACTGTGACTGGAACTTCTTCAATCTTTTTAGGCTTCAATTTCTTTTTAGGTTTGTCTTCATGAGTTTCTTCAGTTATTTTCTCATCGGTGACTTGATCTGATTCTATAATTGTAATTGCTAAATCTTCTGGTTGTTCCGCTGGAAGTTCTTCAGTTATTTCTACCTTTTCCATAGGCTTCTTTTTCTTTTTCTTTTCTTGTGGTTTTTCTGGAGCTTCTTCTTCCAAAATGGAAACATCCAATAGATCATCCATTTGTTCTTCTTGTATGTCCTTCTTTGGTTTTGACTTCTTTGCCTTTTTAGGCTTTTCATCGATATCAACTTTTTCGTATTTTTCAAGTTCCGTTTTTGGAATTTCTTGTTCGATTAGTTTTTGAATATATTCCTGAAGATCATCCTTTTTAACCTTCTTCTTTTTAATCTTTTCAGTTACTTTTATGACTTTTGGTTCTTCGGGACTTTCTTCTTCGGGAACAGTAAGTTCAGTTGTTGTCATAGTAACATCCGCTTCAGGCTGACCTTCTACTTGAGTCTCAACAATTTCAATAAGATATTCCTTATCACCCTCTTGCTTTCTTATCTTTCGCTTTTTCGTGATTCGTTGTTTCTTTTCTCCAGTTTCGTCGGCAATTTCCTTCACTTCGATTTCTGGGGCCATTTCTACAACTTGAATTTGGAATTCTTCTTCAATCGCTTCGGACTCTTTAACCTTAGGTTTTTTAGTTTTCTTCGGTTTTGTAAGTTCTTCTTCAGTTGTTTTAATAGTAAAAGTATCAATAGACTTTATTTCATCTGGTTTTTCACCGATTATATCATCAAGAATTTCTTCATCTGGTTTTTCAGGTTCTTTTTCAGCCTCTGATTCAATAACCTTAACCTTTTTAAGCTTTTTAGATTTCTTCTTTTCAGTTTGAAGAATATCTTTTTCAGGTAATACTTCTGCAACTTCAACAGTTTGAGTGACTTCATCAATACTTTCTTCGGCTGTTTTGATATCAAAATCTGGCTGCTCCTCAGTATATTGCATAATTTCTTCAAGCTCTGTAGGTTGATCATCATCAAATGTTACTGGTTTAAGGCCTTGTTCTTCAATAACTGAAATAATGTATTCCTCAATTTGTTCCTTTTTAACTTTCTTAACTGTTTTTTTCTTTTTCGGAACTTCCTCCACTAAGGTAGTTTCCTGTTCAGGTTGCTTAACTTCGGATTCTATAATGACTATTTCAGACTCAGGCTGTCCCTCAATTTGGGTTTCAATTATTTCTACGGTATATTCTTTTGGACCCTTCTTCTTTTTAATTTTACGCTTGGTAATTATTTTTTCTTCAAGTTTTCCCTCGTCATTTTCTTTTGTAATTATTTCAATATCTTTAGAAACTTCTTCTACCGTGACTGGAATTTCCTCAACAGCAGCGGATTTCACCTTCTTTTTAAGTTTTTGCTTGGGAATTTCTTCTTCAATAACAGTTTCCTCTTGCGTAGGTTCTGTTTCTTTTACAGAAAATGCGAAATCGTCAGGAAAATCTTCTGGCGCTTCTTCGGTTAATTCAACCTTTTCAGGAATTGTTTTTTTCTTCTTTTTCTTTTCTTGTGGTTTTTCTGGAGCTTCTTCTTCAACTATCGAAACATCCAATAAATCATCAAGTTCTTCTTGAAGGACTTCTTTCTTCGGTTTTGATTTTTTTGCCTTTTTAGGCTTTCCATCGACGTCAATCTTTTCGTATTTCTCAAGCTCTGTCTTAGGTATTTCCTGTTCTATTAATTTTTGAATATATTCTTGGAGTTCATCCTTCTTTACTTTCTTCTTCCTTACTTTCTCCACAACCTTAACTGGAGCAGGTTCTTGCTGATTTTCTTGTTTCTCTTCTGGCTGGACCTCCGTTGTTGTCATAGTAACATCGGCCTCAGGCTGACCTTCTAATTGTGTTTCAATTATTTCAATGAGATATTCCTTATCACCTTCTTGCTTCTTAATCTTACGCTTCTTAGTTGTTCGTTTCTTGGTTTCTCCTTCTTCAGTTTGTTCTTCTTTAACTTCAACTTCTGGAGCTAATTCCTCAATTCTTATTTTATATTCCTCCTCATCGACTTCATATTCTTGGACCTTTATTTTTTTAGGTTTCTTTGGTTTCTTTGGCTCTTCTTCCGAAATCTTTATTGGGAACTCTTCGATAGTTTCAATTTCTTCAGGATTTTCTTCCAAAACATCCTCCGGAATTTCTTCGACCAATGTTTCTTTTTCGTCCTTATCCTCATCTTCTATAATCTTGACTTTCTTTGGCTTCTTCATCTTTTTCTTTTGCATTAATTTATCAGTTTCTTCTTCCCAGGTCTCAGGAGCAGGCGTGGGAATGTTTTCTTTAACATTTTCTTTAGTTGAAGTTTTCTCAACATCAGGTTGTTCTTCAGGAGCTTCCTTGGTGTCTTGTTTTGGAGCTTCTCTTTCTTCTTCTGAAAAAACAATCGGTTTTAAACCTTGCTCTTCAATCACAGAGATAATATATTGATCAATTTCCTCTTTCTTTACTTTCTTTATGGTCTTTTTCTTTTTAGGAGTTTTGACTTCTGAAGGAACATCTCCTTCAGGTTGTAGGTCTTCAGATTCGATGATAGTTATTTCCGATTCAGGTTGTCCCTCAACTTGCGTTTCTATAACTTCAACTGTGTATTCCTTAAAGCCCTTCTTCTTCTTTATTTTCCTCTTGGTAATTGTTTGTTTTTCAGTTATTCCTTTCCCGTCATCTTTAACAACAACTTGCACATCCTTTGAAACTTCTTCTAAGGTTACTGGAGCTTCCTCAATTATTTTCTTCTTCAATTTTGTTTTCGGTTTTTGTTTTTCAGTTTCTTCTGGTATAGTTTCTTCTTCAGCACGTTGTGTTTCTGTTACTGAAAAAGTGTACCCTTCTGGAGTTTCCTCTGAAAGTTTTTCATAAACATCCTCTTGAACATGTTGCTTTGGTTTCTTCTTCTTTTGTTTAGGTTTTTCGACTACATCTTCTTCGGTCACCTTAACATCCAACAAATCATAATCGTCTTCTTTTGCTTGCTCTGGCTTAGACTTAGATTTTTTAGCTTTCTTTGGCTTACTCAATTCAATTTTTTCGTATAGTTCAAGTTCAGTTTTTGGAATCTCCTGTTCGATTAGGAATTGTATGTATGCATCTAAATCATCCTTCTTCACCTTTTTGGTCTTCTTTTTCTTCAAAGGTTCCATAACAACGTCAGTTGTCTCCGGAGCTTCAAACATTATGACAGAAACTTCAAACTCAGGTTGTCCATCGACAAGAGTTTCAACAATCTCAATAATATCTTCCTGTTTTTCTTCTGGCTTATCACTCTTTTGACGGCAAATCTTGCGTTTTTTGACAATTTCCTTTTTCACTGTGCCTTCTTCATCAACTACTTCACGCTCAACGACTTCTGGTTCAGTTTCAACAATTTCGATCTTATGGAAAGGAACATCACTTTCATCTAATTCAGCCCTATCAACCTTTTGTGGTTTATAATTTGAGCCACGGCGTCCTCTTTCAGGCATTTGAAGCTCAACCCTTTCATACTTTTGAAGCACTGTTTTTGGAATTTCCTGTTCAATCAACATTTGAATGTAATCGTCAAGTTCATTCCTTTTAACCTTTTTAACAGGTTTTTTCTTTTTCTTTTTTGGTTTTTCATCCAACTTTGGTTGCTCTTCAACCACTGAAACCTCTTCGGGTTGTTCATCTTCCTCTCGAATCGGTTCTTCACCTTCATCAAGAAGCACGACAGTGCTTTCTTCTTCTTTACCATCTTCTTTAGTCGTTACCACTTCAATTATCTGCTCTTGGTCACCAACAGTCTTCTTAATCTTACGTTTTTTGACTGTTTTGGTCTTAACTCCACCCTCCTCAGTTGGTTCTTGAATTTCACGAACCTCCTCTGGAAGAAACTCTACAAAAACTTCTTCCGGAGCTTCGTCGATTTGATCGAATTTGGGTTTCTTCTTTTTTGTTTTTTGTTTTTTGATTGTATCTGGTGTGTGTTTTGTGTCTTCGGTACCGTCATCTGGTTCTGTAATAGTGTATTCTCTGTTGTCCTCTTCTGTGCGATAGAAAAGTTTTTTTTTGCGTGTTAGGATAACTGTGTTTTTCTCAACGATGTGTAAATTTTACGATGTTCCCTTAAAACACACCTAATTGTACTAGTTTAGGACAGATTCGGTACAGTTAAGGTATTTGGTCAGTGTACATTAAAAATTGCTTTTAATGGTCAACTGTCAATGTTTTACTTATGTAAAAATTAACAATGTTTTCTTGACAATTTGACCAATGAAAGAAGAGTTTAAAAGAGGTAACTGACAAATTTCCTAACTTGTATCGAACAGGCCTAGAGAATGAATTGCACCTACAACTTTACATTCGGGGGTTTGAAGAAGCCTATTTCTCAATGAGAATTATATATGTAAATCTAAAGAACTTACAAAAATACTCATAGTATTTCATGTAATTTTTTTCAAAATACACTTTTAAAAATATTATTTTTTTTAACTCATTTAAATCAATGCATTTTTGTGATTTTAAAACAAATACACATGAGTAATACGATTTATTCAAAAAACTTATGATAATAATTATTTACTTTGATTACGTAAACGTACTACTTGTTAGTAAATTTTCATTGTGTAGAAATAACTTAGTTATTTGTGCATTATTTTGCATTTTTCAAGTTAAAAAGGATCATTTTGTTTTGCAATGAACTTGTATGGTTTAAATTCAATATAATTTTTTTTCTTATTTTCACTTTATTTTTGTGTTTTATAAAGTTTGTTTTGATTTGTATTTTTTGTCTATATAGAAATTTGATATTTTGTTTATGCTTATAAGTAGAGATTTTTGATCGTTTATGACTTTTTCTTAGGAAAAACAAGATATTCAAGATTTCAATAAAATATGTATTTTCAAATCAAAAGTTAAATAACTATTGAGGCATGAAAACAAAATTATGGATAAACTTTAAGCTATTTCAAAAAAAACTTGTTTGTTTATTTACTTTCAAATTGTTTCCAAAAACTGTTATAGAAAAGTAAAAAGTTTTAATTAGAATCAGCTTAAGTAATCTTTTCTTTTACATTTGGTCAGAAAAATATAAAAGTTGAAAAATCAGATTCAATTATTTTGAAAGAGATTTAATTGTAAGAATGCAAACGCACTTCTTCATTAAGTGATTTTTATAGAATGAACAAGTATTATGATTGCTTATGATTATTTAAAATGAAATTTCTTGTATCTTGAATGTTTCCTAGAAGTCTCTTCTGTGATATCAAATTTCTATATTATCAGTGCACTATACTGAATGCAATCAAAATATAATTCAAGTGCTTTAAAATAAAAACCCAATGGCATTCAAATAAAAACTAAGTGTTAGAAAAAAATAATTGCAATTCAAAAACTTACCATTTACATCGTTGACCTCAACTATTTCGACATTTGTCTTTTGAGCTTCGGCAACATACTCAGTATCACTGAGTACTTCCTCAACAGTGAAGCCTTCCTCTGTGGTGAGTTTTTTGTTTTCTGTTTGAATAATTGGTTGGCCATCTTCACCTTGCACTGATTTGAATGTTGTAATGTAAACTGGCTTTTCAGTGTCTTCGGATTTAGGAGTTTCTTCTGTTTTATTTGTGAAATATAAAATGTAGTAAAGTATATTGAAGTTATATAGTTCTTTTTTGTTTTGTATTTTGAAATTTTGTTTATTCTACAAATATTGAATTTGTATTATGCAAAGCAAATTAAATCTCTTACCATCTTTAAGTTGTGTTTTGTGTTTTAAGTGTTTGGGTGTTTTCGGTTTTTGTGTTTTATCGTCGTCCAATAAACGAATATCGATTATATCAGCAATAGTGTCATCACTCACAACACGAACGAGTGAAATAGGTTCTTTGCCTTCTTCTTCGATGGTTTGAATTTGGTAGACCTCTGGCAGCTGCGGTGATTGATCCTTCTTAAAGGTGCGCGTTTTAACAGTTTTCTTTTTTGGTTTTTTGTCATCGTCGGTAGTTATTTCGGATATGGCTATTTCTTCAGGAAGTTCTTCAATAGTTACAGGTATGTCAAGAATTTCATCTTCAGGGTTAACTTCTTCAATGTGTACTGAAGTGTATGGAATTTCTTTGTTATCTTCTTCGACAAATTGAATTTTGGTTATTTCGTCGATTTCTCCAACACGTTTTTTAATAGACCTTGTTTTAATTGTTGTCTTTTTCGGTTTTCCTTCTGGTGTTTTTCCCTCAATTATTGTCACTTCTTCAGGCAATTCAAATGATTCTATAACATCTGGTTGCAAAACGGTTTCGTCCGTCTTTAGTTCTTCAGTTATTGTTACAATAAATTCAGGTTCAAGGCCTTCTTCTTCAACAGTTTTTATTTCAGTTTGCTCAACTTGTTCACCTTTTGGTTTCTTTATGATACGTTTTTTGGTGGTAATTTTCTTCTCCAGACCAGTATGGTCATCAACAACAACAACTGTAGATTCTTCCTCGGGCAATTCAACTACAGGTGTTTCAGTCTTATCTGGAATTTCTGGAAACGGTTTCATGAATTCTTCCACAGTAACAGTTGTCACAGGAATTTTTTCAAATTCCTCAACAGTTTGTATCTTAGTAATCTCCTGCTTATCACCAGCAGTCTTTTTAATAATCTTAGTTTTAATAACAGTTTTTGTAGGCACACCATCATCAGTTTTTGAAAAAATAAATGATTTTCTTTCCGGAAGCTCTTGAACTAACACATCATCAACAGGTTTACGCAAACGAATTCTCTTTTTTAATCTTTCTTGAGTAATATTTTCTTTCTGAAGATCTTTTGGTTTATCTTCTTGAGTAACCGAAGACTCCTCTTCGTCAGGTTTATCGTCAAGCGGTGCTTCTTCAACCGTGACTGTTGTTTCAGGCTGTTTGTCATCTTCTTCAACAGTCTCAATCTTGGTAACTTCTTGTTTGCCTCCCTTTACCTTTTTAATGGTACGTGTACGAATTCGCTTCTTGGTTGGCTTGCCTTCTTCGGAGATAGTCTCGACAACTCTGACTTCCTCTGGAAGTTCTTGGACTTCTTCAGGTTTTTCATCAAGTGGTACTTCTTCAACTGTGACCGTTGTTTCAGGCTGTTTGTCATCTTCTTCAACAGTCTGAATCTTGGTGACTTCTTGTTTGCCTCCCTTGACCTTTTTGATGGTCCGTGTACGAATTCGCTTCTTGGTTGGCTTGCCTTCTTCGGAGATAGTCTCGACAACTCTGACTTCCTCTGGAAGTTCTTGGACTTCGTCAAGTGGTGCTTCTTCAACTGTGACTGTTGTTTCAGGCTGTTTGTCATCTTCTTCGACAGTCTCAATCTTGGTGACTTCTTGCTTGCCTCCCTTGACCTTTTTGATGGTACGTGTACGAATTCGCTTCTTGCTTGGCTTGCCTTCTTCGGAGATAGTCTCGACAACTCTGACTTCCTCTGGAAGCTCTTGGACTTCGTCAGGTTTTTCGTCAAGTGGTGCTTCTTCAACCGTGACTGTTGTTTCAGGCTGTTTGTCATCTTCTTCAACAGTCTCAATTTTGGTGACTTCTTGTTTGCCTCCCTTGACCTTTTTGATGGTACGTGTACGAATTCGCTTCTTGATTGGCTTGCCTTCTTGGGAGGTAGTCTCGACAACTCTGACTTCTTCTGGAAGCTCTTGGACTTCGTCAGGTTGCTCGTCAAGTGGTGCTTCTTCAACCGTGACTGTTGTTTCAGGCTGCTTGTCATCTTCTTCAACAGTCTGAATCTTGGTGACTTCTTGCTTGCCTCCCTTGACCTTTTTGATGGTACGTGTACGAATTCGCTTCTTGGTCGGCTTGCCTTCTTCGGAGATACTCTCGACAACTCTGACTTCCTCTGGAAGTTCTTGGACTTCGTCAGGTTTTTCGTCAAGTGGTGCTTCTTCAACTGTGACAGTTGTTTCAGGCTGTTTGTCATCTTCTTCAACAGTCTCAATCTTGGTAACTTCTTGTTTGCCTCCCTTGACCTTTTTGATGATACGTGTACGAATCCGTTTCTTGGTTGGCTTGCCCTCTTCGGAGATAGTCTCGATAACTCTGACTTCCTCAGGAAGTTCTTGGACTTCGCCAGGTTTTTCGTCAAGTGGTGCTTCTTCAACCGTGACTGTTGTTTCAGGCTGTTTGCCATCTTCTTCAACAGTCTCAATCTTGGTGACTTCTTGCTTGCCTCCCTTGACCTTTTTGATGGTACGTGTACGAATTCGCTTCTTGGTGGGCTTGCCTTCTTCGGAGATAATCTCGACAACTCTGACTTCCTCTGGAAGTTCTTGGACTTCGTCAGGTTTTTCGTCAAGTGGTGCTTCTTCAACTGTGACTGTTGTTTCAGGCTGTTTGTCATCTTCTTCAACAGTCTCAATCTTGGTGACTTCTTGTTTGCCTCCCTTGACCTTTTTGATGGTACGTGTACGAATTCGCTTCTTGGTTGGCTTGCCTTCTTCGGAAATAGTCTCGACAACTCTGACTTCCTCTGGAAGTTCTTGGACTTCGTCAGGTTTTTCGTCAAGTGGTGCATCTTCAACTGTGACAGTTGTTTCAGGCTGTTTATCATCTTCTTCAACAGTCTCAATCTTGGTAACTTCTTGTTTGCCTCCCTTGACCTTTTTGATGGTACGTGTACGAATTCGCTTCTTGGTTGGCTTGCCTTCTTCGGAGATACTCTCGACAACTCTGACTTCCTCTGGAAGTTCTTGGACTTCGTCAGGTTTTTCGTCAAGTGGTGCTTCTTCAACCGTGACAGTTGTTTCGGGCTGTTTGTCATCTTCTTCAACAGTCTCAATCTTGGTAACTTCTTGTTTGACTCCCTTGACCTTTTTGATGGTACGTGTACGAATTCGCTTCTTGGTTGGCTTGCCTTCTTCGGAGATAGTCTCGACAACTCTGACTTCCTCAGGAAGTTCTTGGACTTCGTCTGGTTTTGCGTCAAGTGGTGCTTCTTCAACCGTGACTGTTGTTTCAGGCTGTTTGTCGTCTTCTTCGACAGTCTCAATTTTGGTAACTTCTTGTTTGCCTCCCTTGACCTTTTTGATGGTACGTGTACGAATTAGCTTCTTGGTTGGCTTGCCTTCTTCGGAGATAGTCTCGACAACTCTGACTTCCTCTGAAAGCTCATGGACTTCGTCAGGTTTTTCGTCAAGTGGTGCTTCTTCAACTGTGACAGTTGTTTCAGGCTGTTTGTCACCTTCTTCAACAGTCTCAATCTTGGTAACTTCTTGTTTGCCTCCCTTGACCTTTTTGATGATACGTGTACGAATCCGTTTCATGGTTGGCTTGCCCTCTTCGGAGATAGTCTCGATAACTCTGACTTCCTCTGGAAGTTCTTGGACTTCGTCAGGTTTTTCGTCAAGTGGTGCTTCTTCAACCGTGACAGTTGTTTCGGGCTGTTTGTCATCTTCTTCAACAGTCTCAATCTTGGTAACTTCTTGTTTGCCTCCCTTGACCTTTTTAATAGTACGTGTACGAATTCGCTTCTTGGTTGGCTTGCCTTCTTCGGAGATAGTCTCGATAACTCTGACTTCCTCAGGAAGTTCTTGGACTTCGTCAGGTTTTTCGTCAAGTGGTGCTTCTTCAACCGTGACTGTTGTTTCAGGCTGTTTGTCATCTTCTTCAACAGTCTCAATCTTGGTGACTTCTTGCTTGCCTCCCTTGACCTTTTTGATGGTACGTGTACGAATTCGCTTCTTGGTTGGCTTGCCTTCTTCGGAGATACTCTCGACAACTCTGACTTCCTCTGGAAGTTCCTGGACTTCGTCAGGTTTTTCGTCAAGTGGTGCTTCTTCAACTGTCACTGTTGTTTCAGGCTGTTTGTCATCTTCTTCAACAGTCTCAATCTTGGTGACTTCTTGTTTGCCTCCCTTGACCTTTTTGATGGTACGTGTACGAATTCGCTTCTTGGTTGGCTTGCCTTCTTCGGAGATAGTCTCGACAACTCTGACTTCCTCTGGAAGTTCTTGGACTTCGTCAGGTTTTTCGTCAAGTGGTGCATCTTCAACTGTGACAGTTGTTTCAGGCTGTTTATCATCTTCTTCAACAGTCTCAATCTTGGTAACTTCTTGTTTGCCTCCCTTGACCTTTTTGATGGTACGTGTACGAATTCGCTTCTTGGTTGGCTTGCCTTCTTCGGAGATACTCTCGACAACTCTGACTTCCTCTGGAAGTTCTTGGACTTCGTCAGGTTTTTCGTCAAGTGGTGCATCTTCAACTGTGACAGTTGTTTCAGGCTGCTTATCATCTTCTTCAACAGTCTCAATCTTGGTAATTTCTTGTTTGCCTCCCTTGACCTTTTTGATGATACGTGTACGAATCCGTTTCTTGGTTGGCTTGCCCTCTTCGGAGATAGTCTCGATAACTCTGACTTCCTCTGGAAGTTCTTGGACTTCGTCAGGTTTTTCGTCAAGTGGTGCTTCTTCAACCGTGACAGTTGTTTCAGGCTGTTTGTCATCTTCTTCAACAGTCTCAATCTTGGTAACTTCTTGTTTGCCTCCCTTGACCTTTTTGATGGTACGTGTACGAATTCGCTTCTTGGTTGGCTTGCCTTCTTCGGAGATAGTCTCGACAACTCTGACTTCCTCAGGAAGTTCTTGGACTTCGTCTGGTTTTGCGTCAAGTGGTGCTTCTTCAACCGTGACTGTTGTTTCATTCTGTTTGTCGTCTTCTTCGACAGTCTCAATCTTGGTGACTTCTTGCTTGCCTCCCTTGACCTTTTTGATGGTTCGTGTACGAATTCGCTTCTTGGTTGGCTTGCCTTCTTCGGAGATAGTCTCGACAACTCTGACTTCCTCATGAAGTTCTTGGACTTCGTCAGGTTTTTCGTCAAGTGGTGCTTCTTCAACTGTGACTGTTGTTTCAGGCTGTTTGTCATCTTCTTCAACAGTCTCAATCTTGGTGACTTCTTGCTTGCCTCCCTTGACCTTTTTGATGGTACGTGTACGAATTCGCTTCTTGGTCGGCTTGCCTTCTTCAGAGATAGTCTCGACAACTCTGACTTCCTCTGGAAGCTCTTGGACTTCGTCAGGTTGCTCATCAAGTGGTGCTTCTTCAACTGTGACTGTTGTTTCAGGTTGTTTGTCATCTTCTTCGACAGTCTCAATCTTGGTGACTTCTTGTTTTCCTCCCTTGACCTTTTTGATGGTACGTGTACGAATTCGCTTCTTGGTTGGCTTGCCTTCTTCGGAGATAGTCTCGACAACTCTGACTTCCTCTGGAAGCTCTTGGACTTCGTCAGGTTTTTCGTCAAGAGGTGCTTCTTCAACCGTGACAGTTGTTTCAGGCTGTTTGTCATCTTCTTCGACAGTCTCAATCTTGGTGACTTCTTGCTTGCCTCCCTTGACCTTTTTGATGGTACGTGTACGAATTCGCTTCTTGGTTGGCTTGCCTTCTTCGGAGATAGTCTCGACAACTCTGACTTCCTCTGGAAGCTCTTGGACTTCGTCAGGTTTTTCGTCAAGAGGTACTTCTTCAACCGTGACTGTTGTTTCAGGCTGTTTGTCATCTTCTTCGACAGTCTCAATCTTGGTGACTTCTTGTTTGCCTCCTTTGACCTTTTTAATAGTACGTGTACGAATTCGCTTCTTGGTTGGCTTGCCTTCTTCGGAGATAGTCTCGACAACTCTGACTTCCTCTGGAAGCTCTTGGACTTCGTCAGGTTGCTCATCAAGTGGTGCTTCTTCAACTGTGACTGTTGTTTCAGGTTGTTTGTCATCTTCTTCAACAGTCTCAATCTTGGTGACTTCTTGTTTTCCTCCCTTGACCTTTTTGATGGTACGTGTACGAATTCGCTTCTTGGTTGGCTTGCCTTCTTCGGAGATAGTCTCGACAACTCTGACTTCCTCTGGAAGCTCATGGACTTCGTCAGGTTTTTCGTCAAGAGGTGCTTCTTCAACCGTGACAGTTGTTTCAGGCTGTTTGTCATCTTCTTCGACAGTCTCAATCTTGGTGACTTCTTGTTTTCCTCCCTTGACCTTTTTGATGGTACGTGTACGAATTCGCTTCTTGGTTGGCTTGCCTTCTTCGGAGATAGTCTCGACAACTCTGACTTCCTCTGGAAGCTCTTGGACTTCATCAGGTTTTTCGTCAAGTGGTGCTTCTTCAACTGTGACAGTTGTTTCAGGCTGTTTGTCATCTTCTTCAACAGTCTCAATCTTGGTAACTTCTTGTTTGCCTCCCTTGACCTTTTTGATGATACGTGTACGAATTCGCTTCTTGGTTGGCTTGCCTTCTTCGGAGATCGTCTCGACAACTCTGACTTCCTCTGGAAGTTCTTGGACCTCGTCAGGTTTTTCGTCAAGTGGTTCTTCTTCAACTGTAACCGTTGTTTCAGGCTGTTTGTCATCTTCCTCGACAGTCTCAATCTTGGTGACTTCTTGTTTTCCTCCCTTGACCTTTTTGATGGTACGTGTACGAATTCGCTTCTTGGTTGGCTTGCCTTCTTCGGAGATAGTCTCGACAACTCTGACTTCCTCTGGAAGTTCTTCTAACTCGTCAATTTTTTCATCAAGTGGTGCTTCTTCAACTGTGACTGTTGTTTCAGGCTGTTTGTCATCTTCTTCGATAGTCTCAATCTTGGTGACTTCTTGCTTGCCTCCCTTGACCTTTTTGATGGTACGTGTACGAATTCGCTTCTTGGTTGGCTTGCCTTCTTCGGAGATAGTCTCGACCACTCTGACTTCCTCTGGAAGCTCTTGGACTTCGTCAGGTTTTTCGTCAAGTGGTGCTTCTTCAACTGTGACTGTTGTTTCAGGCTGTTTGTCGTCTTCTTCGACAGTCTCAATCTTGGTGACTTCTTGTTTGCCTCCCTTGACCTTTTTAATAGTACGTGTACGAATTCGCTTCTTGGTTGGCTTGCCTTCTTCGGAGATAGTCTCGACAACTCTGACTTCCTCTGGAAGCTCTTGGACTTCATCAGGTTTTTCGTCAAGTGGTGCTTCTTCAACTGTAACTGTCGTTTCAGGCTGTTTGTCATCTTCTTCGACAGTCTCAATCTTGGTGACTTCTTGCTTGCCTCCCTTGACCTTTTTGATGGTACGTGTACGAATTCGCTTCTTGGTTGGCTTGCCTTCTTGGGAGATCGTCTCGACAACTCTGACTTCCTCTGGAAGTTCTTGGATTTCGTCAAGAGGTGCTTCTTCAACTGTGACTGTTGTTTCAGGCTGTTTGTCATCTTCTTCAACAGTCTCAATCTTGGTGACTTCTTGCTTGCCTCCCTTGACCTTTTTGATGGTACGTGTACGAATTCGCTTCTTGGTTGGCTTGCCTTCTTCGGAGATAGTCTCGACAACTCTGACTTCCTCTGGAAGCTCTTGGACTTCGTCAGGTTTTTCGTCAAGTGGTGCTTCTTCAACTGTGACTGTTGTTTCAGGCTGCTTGTCATCTTCTTCAACAGTCTCAATTTTGGTGACTTCTTGTTTTCCTCCCTTAACCTTTTTAATGGTACGTGTTCGAATTCGCTTCTTGGTTGGCTTGCCTTCTTCGGAGATAGTCTCGACCACTCTGACTTCCTCTGGAAGTTCTTGGACTTCATCAGGTTTTTCGTCAAGTGGTGCTTCTTCAACTGTGACAGTTGTTTCAGGCTGTTTGTCATCTTCTTCGACAGTCTCAATCTTGGTGACTTCTTGTTTTCCTCCCTTAACCTTTTTAATGGTACGTGTTCGAATTCGCTTCTTGGTTGGCTTGCCTTCTTCAGAGATAGTCTCGACCACTCTGACTTCCTCTGGAAGCTCTTGGACTTCGTCAGGTTTTTCGTCAAGTGGTGCTTCTTCAACTGTGACTGTTGTTTCAGGCTGCTTGTCATCTTCTTCAACAGTCTCAATTTTGGTGACTTCTTGTTTTCCTCCCTTAACCTTTTTAATGGTACGTGTTCGAATTCGCTTCTTGGTTGGCTTGCCTTCTTCGGAGATAGTCTCGACCACTCTGACTTCCTCTGGAAGCTCTTGGACTTCATCAGGTTTTTCGTCAAGTGGTGCTTCTTCAACTGTGACAGTTGTTTCAGGCTGTTTGTCATCTTCTTCGACAGTCTCAATCTTGGTGACTTCTTGTTTTCCTCCCTTAACCTTTTTAATGGTACGTGTACGAATTCGCTTCTTGGTTGGCTTGCCTTCTTCAGAGATAGTCTCGACCACTCTGACTTCCTCTGGAAGCTCTTGGACTTCGTCAGGTTTTTCGTCAAGTGGTGCTTCTTCAACTGTGACTGTTGTTTCAGGCTGTTTGTCATCTTCTTCAACAGTCTCAATCTTGGTGACTTCTTGTTTTCCTCCCTTAACCTTTTTAATGGTACGTGTACGAATTCGCTTCTTGGTTGGCTTGCCTTCTTCGGAGATAGTCTCGACAACTCTGACTTCCTCTGGAAGTTCTTGGATTTCGTCAAGAGGTGCTTCTTCAACTGTGACTGTTGTTTCAGGCTGTTTGTCATCTTCTTCGACAGTCTCAATTTTGGTGACTTCTTGTTTTCCTCCCTTAACCTTTTTAATGGTACGTGTACGAATTCGCTTCTTGGTTGGCTTGCCTTCTTCAGAGATAGTCTCGACCACTCTGACTTCCTCTGGAAGCTCTTGGACTTCGTCAGGTTTTTCGTCAAGTGGTGCTTCTTCAACTGTAACTGTTGTTTCAGGCTGCTTGTCATCTTCTTCAACAGTCTCAATTTTGGTGACTTCTTGTTTTCCTCCCTTAACCTTTTTAATGGTACGTGTTCGAATTCGCTTCTTGGTTGGCTTGCCTTCTTCGGAGATAGTCTCGACCACTCTGACTTCCTCTGGAAGCTCTTGGACTTCATCAGGTTCTTCGTCAAGTGGTGCTTCTTCAACTGTAACAGTTGTTTCAGGCTGTTTGTCATCTTCTTCGACAGTCTCAATCTTGGTGACTTCTTGCTTGCCTCCCTTGACCTTTTTGATGGTACGTGTACGAATTCGCTTCTTGGTTGGCTTGCCTTCTTCGGAGATAGTCTCGACCACTCTGATTTCTTCTGGAAGCTCTTGGACTTCATCAGGTTTTTCGTCAAGTGGTGCTTCTTCAACTGTAACTGTTGTTTCAGGCTGTTTGTCATCTTCTTCGACAGTCTCAATCTTGGTGACTTCTTGCTTGCCTCCCTTGACCTTTTTGATGGTACGTGTACGAATTCGCTTCTTGGTTGGCTTGCCTTCTTCGGAGATAGTCTCCACAACTCTGACTTCCTCTGGAAGTTCTTGGACTTCGTCATGTTTTTCGTCAAGTGGTGCTTCTTCAACTGTGACTGTTGTTTCAGGCTGTTTGTCATCTTCTTCGACAGTCTGAATCTTGGTGACTTCTTGCTTGCCTCCCTTGACCTTTTTGATGGTACGTGTACGAATTCGCTTCTTGGTTGGCTTGCCTTCTTCGGAGATAGTCTCGACAACTCTGACTTCCTCTGGAAGTTCTTCGACCTCGTCATGTTTCTCGTCAAGTGGTGCTTCTTCAACTGTGACTGTTGTTTCAGGCTGTTTGTCATCTTCTTCGACAGTCTCAATCTTGGTGACTTCTTGCTTGCCTCCCTTGACCTTTTTGATGGTACGTGTACGAATTCGCTTCTTGGTTGGCTTGCCTTCTTCGGAGATAGTCTCGACAACTCTGTCTTCCTCTGGAAGTTCTTGGATTTTGTCAGGTTTTTCGTCAAGAGGTGCTTCTTCAACTGTGACAGTTGTTTCAGGCTGTTTGTCATCTTCTTCGACAGTCTCAATCTTGGTGACTTCTTGCTTGCCTCCCTTGACCTTTTTGATGGTACGTGTACGAATTCGCTTCTTGGTTGGCTTGCCTTCTTCGGAGATAGTCTCGACAACTCTGACTTCCTCTGGAAGCTCTTGGACTTCGTCAGGTTTTTCGTCAAGTGGTGCTTCTTCAACTGTGACTGTTGTTTCAGGCTGTTTGTCATCTTCTTCGACAGTCTCAATCTTGGTGACTTCTTGCTTGCCTCCCTTGACCTTTTTGATGGTACGTGTACGAATTCGCTTCTTGGTTGGCTTGCCTTCTTCGGAGATAGTCTCGACAACTCTGATTTCCTCTGGAAGTTCTTGGACTTCGTCAGGTTTTTCGTCAAGTGGTGCTTCTTCAACTGTGACTGTTGTTTCAGGCTGTTTGTCATCTTCTTCGACAGTCTCAATCTTGGTTACTTCTTGCTTGCCTCCCATGACCTTTTTGATGGTACGTGTGCGAATACGCTTCTTGGTTGGCTTGCCTTCTTCGGAGATGGTCTCGACAACTCTGACTTCCTCTGGAAGTTCTTGGACTTCGTAAGGTTTTTCGTCAAGTGGAGCTTCTTCAACTGTGACTGTTGTTTCAGGCTGTTTGTCATCTTCTTTAACAGTTTCAATTTTTGTGACTTCTTGCTTGCCTCCCTTGACCTTTCTTATAGTACGTGTACGAATACGCTTCTTGGTTGGCTTGCCTTCTTCGGAGATAGTCTCGACAACTCTGACTTCCTCTGGAAGTTCTTGGACTTCTTCAGGTTTTTCGTCAAGTGGTGCTTCTTCAACTGTGACTGTTGTTTCAGGCCGTTTGTCATCTTCTTCGACAGTCTCAATCTTGGTGACTTCTTGCTTGCCTCCCTTGACCTTTTTGATGGTACGTGTACGAATTCGCTTCTTGGTTGGCTTGCCTTCTTCGGAGATAGTCTCGACAACTCTGACTTCCTCTGGAAGTTCTTCGACCTCATCAGGTTTCTCGTCAAGTGGTGCTTCTTCAACTGTGACTGTTGTTTCAGGCTGTTTGTCATCTTCTTCGACAGTCTCAATCTTGGTGACTTCTTGCTTGCCTCCCTTGACCTTTTTGATGGTACGTGTACGAATTCGCTTCTTGGTTGGCTTGCCTTCTTCGGAGATAGTCTCGACAACTCTGACTTCCTCTGGAAGTTCTTGGATTTTGTCAGGTTTTTCGTCAAGTGGTGCTTCTTCAACTGTGACTGTTGTTTCAGGCTGTTTGTCATCTTCTTCAACAGTCTCAATTTTGGTGACTTCTTGTTTTCCTCCCTTAACCTTTTTAATGGTACGTGTACGAATTCGCTTCTTGGTTGGCTTGCCTTCTTCGGAGATAGTCTCGACAACTCTGACTTCCTCTGGAAGTTCTTGGACTTCTTCAGGTTTTTCGTCAAGTGGTGCTTCTTCAACTGTGACAGTTGTTTCAGGCCGTTTGTCATCTTCTTCGACAGTCTCAATCTTGGTGACTTCTTGCTTGCCTCCCTTGACCTTTTTGATGGTACGTGTACGAATTCGCTTCTTGGTTGGCTTGCCTTCTTCGGAGATAGTCTCGACAACTCTGATTTCCTCTGGAAGTTCTTCGACCTCATCAGGTTTCTCGTCAAGTGGTGCTTCTTCAACTGTGACTGTTGTTTCAGGCTGTTTGTCATCTTCTTCGACAGTCTCAATCTTGGTGACTTCTTGCTTGCCTCCCTTGACCTTTTTGATGGTACGTGTACGAATTCGCTTCTTGGTTGGCTTGCCTTCTTCGGAGATAGTCTCGACAACTCTGACTTCCTCTGGAAGTTCTTGGATTTCGTCAGGTTTTTCGTCAAGAGGTGCTTCTTCAACTGTGACAGTTGTTTCAGGCTGTTTGTCATCTTCTTCAACAGTCTCAATCTTGGTGACTTCTTGCTTGCCTCCCTTGACCTTTTTGATGGTACGTGTACGAATTCGCTTCTTGGTTGGCTTGCCTTCTTCGGAGATAGTCTCGACAACTCTGATTTCCTCTGGAAATTCTTGGACTTCGTCAGGTTTTTCGTCAAGTGGTGCTTCTTCAACTGTGACTGTTGTTTCAGGCTGTTTGTCATCTTCTTCGACAGTCTGAATCTTGGTGAATTCTTGCTTGCCTCCCTTGACCTTTCTTATAGTACGTGTACGAATTCGCTTCTTGGTTGGCTTGCCTTCTTCGGAGATAGTCTCGACAACTCTGACTTCCTCTGGAAGCTCTTGCACTTCGTCAGGTTTTGCGTCAAGTGGTGCTTCTTCAACTGTGACTGTTGTTTCAGGCTGTTTGTCATCTTCTTTAACAGTTTCAATTTTGGTGACTTCTTGCTTGCCTCCCTTGACCTTTCTTATAGTACGTGTACGAATACGCTTCTTGGTGGGCTTACTTTCTTCGGAGATAGTCTCGACAACTCTGACTTCCTCTGGAAGTTCTTGGACTTCGTCAAGAGGTGCTTCTTCAACTGTGACTGTTGTTTCAGGCTGTTTGTCATCTTCTTCGACAGTCTCAATCTTTGTAACTTCTTGTTTGCCTCCCTTGACCTTTTTGATGGTACGTGTACGAATTCGCTTCTTGGTTGGCTTGCCTTCTTCAGAGATAGTCTCGACAACTCTGACTTCCTCTGGAAGTTCTTGGACTGCGTCAGGTTTTTCATCAAGTGGTGCTTCTTCAACTGTGACTGTTGTTTCAGGCTGTTTGTCACCTTCTTCGACAGTCTCAATCTTGGTGACTTCTTGCTTGCCTCCCTTGACCTTTTTGATGGTACGTGTACGAATTCGCTTCTTGGTTGGCTTGCCTTCTTCGGAGATAGTCTCGACAACTCTGACTTCCTCTGGAAGTTCTTGGATTTCGTCAAGAGGTGCTTCTTCAACTGTGACTGTTGTTTCAGGCTGTTTGTCATCTTCTTCAACAGTCTCAATCTTGGTGACTTCTTGCTTGCCTCCCTTGACCTTTTTGATGGTACGTGTACGAATTCGCTTCTTGGTTGGCTTGCCTTCTTCGGAGATATTCTCGACAACTCTGATTTCCTCTGGAAGTTCTTGGACTTCGTCAGGTTTTTCGTCAAGTGGAGCTTCTTCAACTGTGACTGTTGTTTCAGGCTGTTTGTCATCTTCTTCGACAGTCTCAATCTTGGTGACTTCTTGTTTGCCTCCCTTGACCTTTTTGATGGTACGTGTACGAATTCGTTTCTTGGTTGGCTTGCCTTCTTCGGAGATAGTCTCGACAACTCTGACTTCCTCTGGAAGTTCTTGGACTTCGTCAAGAGGTGCTTCTTCAACTGTGACTGTTGTTTCAGGCTGTTTGTCATCTTCTTCGACAGTCTCAATCTTGGTAACTTCTTGTTTGCCTCCCTTGACCTTTTTGATGGTACGTGTACGAATTCGCTTCTTGGTTGGCTTGCCCTCTTCGGAAATAGTCTCGACAACTCTGACTTCCTCTGGAAGTTCTTGGATTTCGTCAGGTTTTTCATCAAGTGGTGCTTCTTCAACTGTGACTGTTGTTTCAGGCTGTTTGTGACCTTCTTCGACAGTCTCAATCTTGGTGACTTCTTGCTTGCCTCCCTTGACCTTTTTGATGGTACGTGTACGAATTCGCTTCTTGGTTGGCTTGCCTTCTTCGGAGATAGTCTCGACAACTCTGACTTCCTCTGGAAGTTCTTGGATTTCGTCAAGAGGTGCTTCTTCAACTGTGACTGTTGTTTTAGGCTGTTTGTCATCTTCTTCAACAGTCTCAATCTTGGTGACTTCTTGCTTGCCTCCCTTGACCTTTTTGATGGTACGTGTACGAATTCGCTTCTTGGTTGGCTTGCCTTCTTCGGAGATAGTCTCGACAACTCTGATTTCCTCTGGAAGTTCTTGGACTTCGTCAGGTTTTTCGTCAAGTGGAGCTTCTTCAACTGTGACTGTTGTTTCAGGCTGTTTGTCATCTTCTTCGACAGTCTCAATCTTGGTGACTTCTTGTTTGCCTCCCTTGACCTTTTTAATAGTACGTGTACGAATTCGCTTCTTGGTTGGCTTGCCTTCTTCGGAGATAGTCTCGACAACTCTGACTTCCTCTGGAAGTTCTTGGACTTCGTCAAGTGGTGCTTCTTCAACTGTGACTGTTGTTTCAGGCTGTTTGTCATCTTCTTCGACAGTCTCAATCTTGGTGACTTCTTGCTTGCCTCCCTTAACCTTTTTGATGGTACGTGTTCGAATTCGCTTCTTGGTTGGCTTGCCTTCTTCAGAGATAGTCTCGACAACTCTGACTTCCTCTGGAAGTTCTTGGACTTCGGCAGGTTTTTCGTCAAGTGGTGCTTCTTCAACAGTGACTGTTGTTTCAGGCTGTTTGTCATCTTCTTCGACAGTCTCAATCTTGGTGACTTCTTGCTTGCCTCCCTTGACCTTTTTGATGGTACGTGTACGAATTCGCTTCTTGGTTGGCTTGCCTTCTTCGGAGATAGTTTCGACAACTCTGACTTCCTCTGGAAGTTCTTGGATTTCGTCAAGTGGTGCTTCTTCAACTGTGACTGTTGTTTCAGGCTGTTTGTCATCTTCTTCGACAGTCTCAATCTTGGTGACTTCTTGCTTGCCTCCCTTGACCTTTTTGATGGTACGTGTACGAATTCGCTTCTTGGTTGGCTTGCCTTCTTCGGAGATAGTCTCGACAACTCTGATTTCCTCTGGAAGTTCTTGAACTTCGTCAGGTTTTTCGTCAAGTGGTGCTTCTTCAACTGTGACTGTTGTTTCAGGCTGTTTGTCATCTTCTTCGACAGTCTCAATCTTGGTGACTTCTTGTTTGCCTCCCTTGACCTTTTTAATAGTACGTGTACGAATTCGCTTCTTGGTTGGCTTGCCTTCTTCGGAGATAGTCTCGACAACTCTGACTTCCTCTTTAAGTTCTTGGACTTCGTCAAGTGGTGCTTCTTCAACTGTGACTGTTGTTTCAGGCTGTTTGTCATCTTCTTCGACAGTCTCAATCTTGGTGACTTCTTGCTTGCCTCTCTTGACCTTTTTTATGGTACGTGTACGAATTCGCTTCTTTGTGGGCTTGCCTTCTTCGGAGATAGTCTCGACAACTCTGACTTCCTCTGGAAGTTCTTGGACTTCGTCAAGTGGTGCTTCTTCAACTGTGACTGTTGTTTCAGGCTGTTTGTCATCTTCTTCGACAGTCTCAATCTTGGTGACTTCTTGCTTGCCTCCCTTGACCTTTTTGATGGTACGTGTACGAATTCGCTTCTTGGTTGGCTTGCCTTCTTGGGAGATAGTCTCGACAACTCTGACTTCCTCTGGAAGTTCTTGGACTTCGTCAGGTTTTTCGTCAAGTGGTGCTTCTTCCACTGTGACTGTTGTTTCAGGCTGTTTGTCATTTTCTTCGACAGTCTCAATCTTGGTGACTTCTTGCTTGCCTCCCTTGACCTTTTTGATGGTACGTGTACGAATTCGCTTCTTGGTGGGCTTGCCTTCTTCGGAGATAGTCTCGACAACTCTGACTTCCTCTGGAAGTTCTTGGATTTTATCAAGAGGTGCTTCTTTAACTGTGACTGTTGTTTCAGGCTGTTTGTCATCTTCTTCGACAGTTTCAATCTTGGTGACTTCTTGCTTGCCTCCCTTGACCTTTTTGATGGTACGTGTACGAATTCGCTTCTTGGTTGGCTTGCCTTCTTCGGAGATAGTCTCGACATTTCTGACTTCCTCTGGAAGTTCTTGGATTTCGTCAAGAGGTTCTTCTTCAACTATGACTGTTGTTTCAGGCTGTTTGTCATCTTCTTCGACAGTCTCAATCTTGGTGACTTCTTGCTTGCCTCCCTTGACCTTTTTGATGGTACGTGTTCGAATTCGCTTCTTGATTGGCTTGCCTTCTTCGGAGATAGTCTCGACAACTCTGACTTCCTCTGGAAGTTCTTGGACTTCGTCAGGTTTTTCGTCAAGTGGTGCTTCTTCAACTGTGACTGTTGTTTCAGGCTGTTTGTCATCTTCTTCGACAGTCTCAATCTTGGTGACTTCTTGCTTGCCTCCCTTGACCTTTTTGATGGTACGTGTACGAATTCGCTTCTTGGTTGGCTTGCCTTCTTCGGAGATAGTCTCGAAAACTCTGACTTCCTCTGGAAGTTCTTGGATTTCGTCAAGAGGTGCTTCTTCAACTGTGACTGTTGTTTCAGGCTGTTTGTCATCTTCTTCGACAGTCTCAATCTTGGTGACTTCTTGCTTGCCTCCCTTGACCTTTTTGATGGTACGTGTACGAATTCGCTTCTTGGTTGGCTTGCCTTCTTCGGAGATAGTCTCGACAACTCTGACTTCCTCTGGAAGTTCTTGGATTTCGTCAAGAGGTGCTTCTTCAACTGTGACAGTTGTTTCAGGCTGTTTGTCATCTTCTTCGACAGTCACAATCTTGGTTACTTCTTGCTTGCCTCCCATGACCTTTTTGATGGTACGTGTACGAATACGCTTCTTGGTTGGCTTGCCTTCTTCGGAGATAGTCTCGACAACTCTGACTTCCTCTGGAAGTTCTTGGACTTCGTCAGGTTTTTCGTCAAGTGGTGCTTCTTCCACTGTGACTGTTGTTTCAGGCTGTTTGTCATTTTCTTCGACAGTCTCAATCTTGGTGACTTCTTGCTTGCCTCCCTTGACCTTTTTGATGGTACGTGTACGAATTCGCTTCTTGGTGGGCTTGCCTTCTTCGGAGATAGTCTCGACAACTCTGACTTCCTCTGGAAGTTCTTGGATTTTATCAAGAGGTGCTTCTTTAACTGTGACTGTTGTTTCAGGCTGTTTGTCATCTTCTTCGACAGTTTCAATCTTGGTGACTTCTTGCTTGCCTCCCTTGACCTTTTTGATGGTACGTGTACGAATTCGCTTCTTGGTTGGCTTGCCTTCTTCGGAGATAGTCTCGACATTTCTGACTTCCTCTGGAAGTTCTTGGATTTCGTCAAGAGGTTCTTCTTCAACTGTGACTGTTGTTTCAGGCTGTTTGTCATCTTCTTCGACAGTCTCAATCTTGGTGACTTCTTGCTTGCCTCCCTTGACCTTTTTGATGGTACGTGTTCGAATTCGCTTCTTGATTGGCTTGCCTTCTTCGGAGATAGTCTCGACAACTCTGACTTCCTCTGGAAGTTCTTGGACTTCGTCAGGTTTTTCGTCAAGTGGTGCTTCTTCAACTGTGACTGTTGTTTCAGGCTGTTTGTCATCTTCTTCGACAGTCTCAATCTTGGTGACTTCTTGCTTGCCTCCCTTGACCTTTTTGATGGTACGTGTACGAATTCGCTTCTTTGTGGGCTTGCCTTCTTCGGAGATAGTCTCGAAAACTCTGACTTCCTCTGGAAGTTCTTGGATTTCGTCAAGAGGTGCTTCTTCAACTGTGACTGTTGTTTCAGGCTGTTTGTCATCTTCTTCGACAGTCTCAATCTTGGTGACTTCTTGCTTGCCTCTCTTGACCTTTTTGATGGTACGTGTACAAATTCGCTTCTTGGTTGGCTTGCCTTCTTCGGAGATAGTCTCGACAACTCTGATTTCCTCTGGAAGTTCTTCGACCTCATCAGGTTTCTCGTCAAGTGGTGCTTCTTCAACTGTGACTGTTGTTTCAGGCTGTTTGTCATCTTCTTCGACAGTCTCAATCTTGGTGACTTCTTGCTTGCCTCCCTTGACCTTTTTGATGGTACGTGTACGAATTCGCTTCTTGGTTGGCTTGCCTTCTTCGGAGATAGTCTCGACAACTCTGACTTCCTCTGGAAGTTCTTGGATTTCGTCAGGTTTTTCGTCAAGAGGTGCTTCTTCAACTGTAACAGTTGTTTCAGGCTGTTTGTCATCTTCTTCCACAGTCTGAATCTTGGTGACTTCTTGCTTGCCTCCCTTGACCTTTTTAATAGTACGTGTACGAATACGCTTCTTGGTTGGCTTGCCTTCTTCGGATATAGTCTCGACAACTCTGACTTCCTCTGGAAGTTCTTGGATTTCGTCAAGAGGTGCTTCTTCAACTGTAACTGTTGTTTCAGGCTGTTTGTCATCTTCTTCGACAGTCTCAATCTTGGTTACTTCTTGCTTGCCTCCCTTGACCTGTTTGATGGTACGTGTACGAATTCGCTTTTTGGTTGGCTTGCCTTCTTCGGAGATAGTCTCGACAACTCTGACTTCCTCTGGAAGTTCTTGGACTTCGTCAGGTTTTTCTTCAAGAGGTGCTTCTTCAACTGTGACTGTTGTTTCAGGCTGTTTGTCATCTTCTTCGACAGTCTCAATCTTGGTGACTTCTTGCTTGCCTCCCTTCACTTTTTTGATGGTACGTGTACGAATTCGCTTCTTGGTTGGTTTGCCTTCTTCGGAGATAGTCTCGACAACTCTGACTTCCTCTGGAAATTCTTGGATTTCGTCAAGAGGTGCTTCTTCAACTGTAACTGTTGTTTCAGGCTGTTTGTCATCTTCTTCGACAGTCTCAATCTTGGTGACTTCTTGCTTGCCTCCCTTGACCTTTTTGATGGTACGTGTACGAATTCGCTTCTTGGTTGGCTTGCCTTCTTCGGAGATAGTCTCGACAACTCTGACTTCCTCTGGAAGTTCTTGGACTTCGTCAGGTTTTTCGTCAAGTGGTGCTTCTTCAACCGTGACTGTTGTTTCAGGCTGTTTGTCATCTTCTTCAACAGTCTCAATCTTGGTGACTTCTTGCTTGCCTCCCTTGACTTTTTTGATAATACGTGTACGAATTCGCTTCTTGGTTGGTTTGCCTTCTTCGGAGATAGTCTCGACAACTCTGACTTCCTCTGGAAGTTCTTGGATTTCGTCAAGTGGTGCTTCTTCAACTGTAACTGTTGTTTCAGGCTGTTTGTCATCTTCTTCGACAGTCTCAATCTTGGTGACTTCTTGCTTGCCTCCCTTGACCTTTTTGATAGTACGTGTACGAATTCGCTTCTTGGTTGGCTTGCCTTCTTCGGAGATAGTCTCGACAACTCTGACTTCCTCTGGAAGTTCTTGGACTTCGTCAGGTTTTTCGTCAAGTGGTGCTTCTTCAACTGTGACTGTTGTTTCAGGCTGTTTGTCATCTTCTTCAACAGTCTCAATCTTGGTGACTTCTTGCTTGCCTCCCTTGACTTTTTTTATGGTACGTGTACGAATTCGCTTCTTGGTTGGCTTGCCTTCTTCGGAGATAGTTTCGACAACTCTGACTTCCTCTGGAAGTTCTTGGATTTCGTCAAGTGGTGCTTCTTCAACTGTGACTGTTGTTTTAGGCTGTTTGTCATCTTCTTCGACAGTCTCAATCTTGGTGACTTCTTGCTTGCCTCCCTTGACCTTTTTGATGATGCGTGTACGAATTCGCTTCTTGGTTGGCTTGCCCTCTTCGGAGATAGTCTCGACAACTCTGACTTCCTCTGGCAGTTCTTGGACTTCGTCAGGTTTTTCTTCAAGAGGTGCTTCTTCAACTGTGACTGTTGTTTCAGGCTGTTTTTCATCTTCTTCAACAGTCTTAATCTTTGTGACTTCTTGCTTGCCTCCCTTGACCTTTTTGATGGTACGTGTACGAATTCGCTTCTTGGTTGGCTTGCCTTCTTCGGAGATAGTCTCGACAACTCTGACTTCCTCTGGAAGTTCTTGGATTTCGTCAAGAGGTGCTTCTTCAACTGTAACTGTTGTTTCAGGCTGTTTGTCATCTTCTTCGACAGTCTCAATCTTGGTGACTTCTTGCTTGCCTCCCTTGACCTTTTTGATGGTACGTGTACGAATTCGCTTCTTGGTTGGCTTGCCTTCTTCGGAGATAGTCTCGACAACTCTGACTTCCTCTGGAAGTTCTTGGACTTCATCAGGTTTTTCTTCAAGAGGTGCTTCTTCAACTGTGACTGTTGTTTTAGGCTGTTTTTCATCTTCTTCAACAGTCTCAATCTTGGTGACTTCTTGCTTGCCTCCCTTGACCTTTTTGATGGTACGTGTACGAATTCGCTTCTTGGTTGGCTTGCCTTCTTCGGAGATAGTCTCGACAACTCTGACTTCCTCTGGAAGTTCTTGGATTTCGTCAAGAGGTGCTTCTTCAACTGTGACAGTTGTTTCAGGCTGTTTGTCATCTTCTTCGACAGTCTCAATCTTGGTGACTTCTTGTTTTCCTCCCTTGACCTTTTTGATGGTACGTGTACGAATTCGCTTCTTGGTTGGCTTGCCTTCTTCGGAGATAGTCTCGACAACTCTGACTTCCTCTGGAAGTTCTTGGACTTCGTCAGGTTTTTCGTCAAGTGGTGCTTCTTCAACTGTGACTGTTGTTTCAGGCTGTTTATCATCTTCTTCGACAGTCTCTATCTTTGTGACTTCTTGTTTGCTACCTTTTATTTTCTTGATTGTGCGTGTGCGTATTCTCTTCTTAATTGGTTTTCCGTATTCCGAAATCGTTTCAATAATTTTGATGTCTTCAGGAAGTTCGCTGACCATCAGATTTTGTGGCGTTTCATCCTGTTCGTGATTTTGGTGGTCAATTTTTTTCTCTGTTTGTTTCCTTTTGTTGAGCGTAATATTCCTGGCTGTTGTGTCTTGTTCTTGTGTGGAGTGTTCTGGTGTGTGGGCTGTTGTATCTTGTGTATCTGTGTGAAAGAATGTATGAATAAGAAAAAGTTTTCAAGTTTACCTTCAAGGAAGTGTTTGTGCAGTAAATATGTGTCTTGTTGTGTTTTTTAAGGGCAAGTGTCTTTTTCTATTTTAAGAACTAATTTAATAAAGTATAACGCCATTTTTAAAGCTTATTCTATTAACCTAACTATACTTACTCTTCCATTCGAATTTCTTTTTAGTGTCAACTTGAACACTAGGTATTGTAATAAGGACTTGTTCGTTATGTGCATCAGATTGGTCAGAATGTGAGGCAGTTTTTTGTAAGGTTAATTCCGTGTCATTTGGTACCGCAGTCTCGGATTCAAGTGTTAGAGCGGTTTCACTCATTGCAACAGGTCTGATTTTTTCTTGTGTAACTACAGGTTGTTGTTCTTTGGGAGAAGAAGTATAAAATGGTTCGTTGGTTTCATTTCCGTACACAATTGATTCTTCAATTGTGTTAAAGAGTGGAAGGCTTTGTTTCGCTACCCGTGGCTCGTGTTTATGTGGGGTTTCAAGTGTGTGGGCATGTTCGCTTGAGATTTCTTCTTTTGAAATAGGTACAACTAGTTCGATGTTCTGAATATTTTGTTGAGGAAGTTGTGTAATTTGTGATTTCGTGTCATGAGGCGCAATGCTTTCTAGTATTGTGACCTGTTCTGATATTATGCTAGAAGTATTATCAATATTAACCTGTGCAAAGGTTTCCTTGGGTTTTTCTTGTGTTTCTTGTGACTGTATTTGGTCTGTAAAGTCCCCTAAGACTACTTCCTGGTTTATGTACGTACTGTGTGTGCTGAAAGCTGCATCAGCTAAGGCTACAATGGCTGTGGGTGATTCGAACTCTGCTTCCTTAAATTCTGGCTGAACTTGGTCAACTATGGTGCTCTGTTTGATTTCTTCGTATGTTGATTGTGCTAATCGTTCATCGGCTCGCAATTGATCTTTAAATTTAGCTGTGTTTTCAAAAACAATTGTGTCTTCAACCATAACCTCTTGTTGTTCTTTGGGTGTCACAAAAGTAGCCTTTTCATCATTTGGTGCAAATCCCGATATATTATCAATGCCGGGTATGGTAAAAATTTCTTCTACAGTTGTTGCTTTACGTTCATTAGTAACGATAGTTGATTGAATTCGGTCAAGGGGTGTAGTCTTAATAAATAGGTTTCCAGTTGCTTCTAAAACATTAACAATTGACGTATCTAGTTGCTTAAGCTCAGTGTGTGTCTTCCCTGCATCAGTTAAAGATGGTTTTCGTTGATAAATATCAGTTGTGTCTTCAAAAACTGTGACGTCTTCAATATTCTTAGCTTTGTGTGATATTTCGATAATATTTGCTTTAGCCTTTGGACGATCGAGTAAATCATAAGTCTCAGTAATTTGAGTGATTGGAGTCACTTCTTCCGTAGTCAATGGTTTGTGTTCACTTTGAACTGAAGGCAGTGCATGTTCTGAAGTTGGTGCCTTAGTGTTTACATCTGTTTCTTTATAGAAAGCTATATCGCTAGAAATCTCTGTGGAAAATTTCTCAGTTGTAGTTATGTTGGCTGTTTTTCCTAACAGCTTCTGGTTGTCTTCTAATGTGCTGGATGAATCAAAAGCTGTTACAAGGGTGATAATAGTTTCACGGCTAGCTCCTTCTATAAAAGGCTTAGCATGAGCTTCTATAATGTTTGGTTCATTAAGATTGTCAATGGAGTCTACTACAGCATTTTCAGTTGTAATTCCAGTTGGTAATATTTCATTGCGAGCCTCCATTGCCTGCCCAAAGGTGTCCGCTTTGGGACTAAATACTCCTTCGCGTTCATTGGGAGTCTCCTCGTATTGAGTGTAACTACGTTTTAGTTCATGATCAATTGTGGCTTTTTGTGGATGAGGTTGTAAAGTGTCGTCTCCTGGCTGAACACTTTCGAACGTGATATGCTCATCAGTAGTGTTCCTAGATAACATAGTCATTACAGATGGTGTAGCAGAATCTGCAGAAGGTTTTTTGTCTGTAAGTTTTGTTGTACTGTCAATTAAATTCAGTTCTTCGACCGTCGGAGCGAATTGAGTTTCCGTAAATTTAATATCAGCACTTTTGAGTTTGTTATCAGATATTTTTTCAAATTGTTGTTCCTGCTCGATAACTACGTTGTTATCTTCCATTGCAACAAATTGGTTTATCACAATAGTCTCCTGAGGGTTGGCTTCCAGCTTAATAATATCAAACTTATTATCAATAGGCATCTCATATGCCAGGGTCTCAGAAACTTCAGTTTCATTGGCCTTGTCGATTGTTTCACTTGCAATTGCATTTTTAACGCTATCTTGAAGAACTTCACCAACATTTTGGCTGGGAAAAACTTCTTCAGTAATTGCAGTTTTGAGAATATCAGACTGCCCTAACTGTACTTCTGTTTGAGGGGCTATTGCCTGTAAGAAATCATTTGGTGCCTCATATGGCCTATCCGATAAAACGATTACTGCGTTAACGGAACTCAAAACCATTTCAGCAACACGTTCCTTTGCTTTCTCATAGGGCTGTAAATTTATTTCTCTTTCAAATATGACAGCTTGATCAACTGTAACCTCATTATAATTAGAAGTCAATGGCTTCCCAGAAGATTCCAATGGTCGGACATCCGTTAACTCCGTAGTACTTTCAACAGCACTAGTTTCACTTACAAGTGCTGATTTGTTGGTTTCGGAAATGCGAATTTCCGCTGATTCCGACACAGATTGAGTTGGCGTTGTAAAGGATTTTTCTTTATCGGATGTCTCCATTGTTGTTACCTCAATTTGAGCCTGGTTTGAAATAATATCCAACTTTGAGATTTTAGTTGAAATTGCCAGCTGTTGATGATACTCTTCAGTACCTTCTAAGGTGCCTGTTTGAGATTGTACTGCTGTTGACAATGTGTTGAGTGAAATTTGTGCATTTTGTAAGACCTTAGGCTGGTTCTCAGGAACATCAGACAGGGCTTCGTTCGATTCTGCTAAGTCGTTGCTGGCAACTGTAAGGCCATGGATCTGAACTAATTTTGCTTCTCTTGTTTCAAATGGCGTTTGCACATTCAGTTCATCTTCTTTTTCATGCGGAAGAGATGCACTGATTTCAACTGGTTGTAGTAAGTCGAGCAGACCTTCTGCAACTTGATCTTTTGGTTTGGGTTCTAGTTGAAGATCTGTTATCTGATCCAAAGTTTCCTGCTGACTGATATCGTGTCCAACAAGTTCAGCAAGGGAGTGGTGGGCTTTGGTTAAATCAGGTTTTAATTCATCGATAATATCTACTGTTTGATAAATTTGGAAGTCAGATACTTCAAGAGGTCGGTTGCTATCTGACATTGATGCGGCAACCGTTTGTTCTTGTGGAATTTCTGTTAGTTTCATTTCACTTTCAGCTTCATTAGATATTACTTCTGTGATCTTCAATGACTCGTTAATATTAATAACTGCTTGCGAATTCTTTGCCTTTGGTGTTTCGATGGTTTCGAGGTTGACAGTGTTCTCCAGTATATTTTGTTGATAAGTTTCAATTACGGTAACACCTTCATAAGACCCCTTTGCTTCGGCCTGACGTGGTTTTTCACCTTGCAGCAAATCGGTTTTTAGCTCTGGTTGAACTTCTTCGGTCAAAGCGGCTTTGTAGTTGGAATAAATGTTTGATTGGCTAGCTGTATGCTCCTCAGGTTTGTCCAAGATAGATAAATCTGTCTCTAAATCACCGGTTATAATATGATCCACATTAAGTGGGGCCTGAAGCTCAAACTGTGTAGAAGCGATTTCTGAGACCGGTTTAGTTGGTTGTTTCCATTCTTGCTCCTTCTCATGGAAGTCAACCTCACTTACTTCAGGAGCATCAAGTGTATGGACATCGGTTCTGCCTTTTTCTTTTTTCGGTTTGGAATATTCAACATCCGTAGTTGTACTCAATGGCGAATCTTCCGATATAACGATTGCTTCGTGTGTTGAAACTGTTTTTTTAGCATTCATTGAACTTTCTTTAGAGCTTTCGAAAGTATCAGGCTCCTCAGCAACAAATTGTTCTAGAACTTCGCTCGTTGGTAATCCATTGATTTTTTCAGATGCGCTCAAAAGTGTAACCTTTTTATCATCTGTAACTAAGTCACCTGACGTTTCGTGGGTGATGATTGAATGTGAATCTAGATGCAACTGCTCTACAACTTGTAATGATGCTTCCTTATAATCATCCAAGGTTATAGTCTTCTCCTCTGTTGGACTTTGAGTATCAGCTATTACAGACGATAAGACATTCTCTTGTAATACAATCACATCCTTAGCTTGGAATGTTAGCGTTTTCTTGTCCTCAGGCAATATATTTTCAGAATCTCTAAGTATAGCTTCACTTACTTCAAGAGGAATATTCTCAGTTATCTCGATATTGGCTATCGATTTCGTTGTCAATTTCTGCTGTTGTAATTCAGATTCTTTATCAACTGCGATCGTTTCCTCAGAAAGATATACTTTATTCTCTACCAGGTTTTTAGTTGCAGACTCAGTTGGAACAATGACTTCCGGATAATATTTCGATGGTTTATCTTCAGCAATAGTTTCCGAGATTTCTAGTGGTTCATTGAGTAAAATACTCGAATCAAGTTGATGAAGAACTTCACTTGGCATTTCTATAGGATGTCCTGTAGACTCAGTTTGATCGATATTGACAACTTGAATGCTCTTGTGTGTCGTAAAGACTTCCTCTGCCTTAACCGCTTGTCTAGGCTTTGGTTGACCTTCGAAGGATGCCTCCGAAAATCCAGTTGTGACTTCGAAATTATCACAAGATTGTAATGGTAATATGTCGAGGTTTGCTTTTTGTTCTGAAGTGATATCTTCGGGAAGATCTTTTAGGGAATGTTCAATCAAAGCCTTTTCCACTATAACCGACTGTTGTAAGTCACTGCGAACTATAGCACTTGCTTCTGCTGTTATTATCTTAGTAACCTTATCGCCAAAGCTCTCGCCTGTTGCAACTTCTGTAACCTCTGCAGCGCGCAGCGCCTCTTTCGGAATGTTTGTCTCAACAACTTCTTGTACATGTTGCTGTACAATAAGAACTCCTTCGTCCTCTCGTTCGTTGGCAATCAGTTCTTCTTGAACTGTCAATATTTTTTGTGGCACAACTTGTCTATCGGCTTGCACTGATAACGGAGAATCTGTTGAAAGCTGAGTTAATTGTACATCCTCACCGATGACAGGTGTCTCAAGAGGTATTGTGCTTGGTAGTGTTTGAACTGGTAATGGTCGCTCAAGGTCAGTTAGACTTTGAACAGTTTGATTTGTTTGGGATTCGAGAACAGAGATTTTCTCTTTTTGAAAGAGTATTTGTTCTGTTAGTTGTCGTTGTTGTATCTGTATGTTTGAAATAGTTGATTGTTCTTGAACGAATTCTTGTTGTTGTTGTTTTTTGGTGATTTTCGTTTTCCTTGTTTTATCCTTTTTAGTGATTTGAATATCCGTTTGTTCCTGTTGTTGTAGTGCATGTTCTTCAACAATTGTTGTTGATGTTGTTGTTGTTTCTGCGAATGTAATGTAAGTATCAGAATGTAGTTGTGTGTTAGATTTTTCATTTGTCAAAAAAAATGGAAAGGATTTGTAGGTTTTTCTTTTTCTTTTTTTTGTTTAGTTGGCAAATTTTTACACGGCATGTTTATTTTTTCATTTGTTTTGTTGACACAACAACACACGGTAGACAGTTGACAGATGATCAGTATAATGCTGTTTTCTTTTGATACACGGTTTTTAAAAAACACTCATAATGATAACAGAAACAAACAGAACTTGTACGAACAAAGCATAAAAATGATTACAACAGATCTTACTAAACTGCAAGTAGAGTAGATTTGATTTCTTACCTTATAGATTTATGATTTCAGCTTAGTTCTTCTGTAGTCTTAAAAAATATTTAGTTATGTGTAAATTACAAAATTCTAGTTTCTTCAACTCGTTCAAACATTTAAAGCAATTTAGCAGTAGTGACATTCCTCCCGGCTGTAAGATATACATAAATTTCGTTTACAACGAATCGTTTACGTTTTAAATAGTTTGGTATATCCACCCTCTTCGTAGGAACTGTTCGTTTTCTAAACATTTTTTTGAAGTGTATAGCATACACGTAAAGAAATCGTAGAGCCAGTAGGATGCTTGGCAGTTTGTTGGATTAGTGCTGTTTGTTTAGAGGTTTTAGTGTTGGATATAAATATTATAGGTTTATTTATAGGTACTAAGGGTTTATTTGGAAATTAAAATATTTGTTTGTTTTGTAATTAATTTTAAGTTTGCTTATATGACAACAGAACACTGCAGGCGAAAAAGCGTTGGTTAAGTTGCACATCTTTGGAATATTTTTTGTTTTTGTTTTTTTTTTTGCTTTTATTGGTCATTTGGATCTATTTCTAAATATTCTTCTGTGCTCACACCTTCAACAGCTACAATTGTTCGTTCTTCAATGTAGGTTTGCTCTGGTTTTGAAGTATTTTAATGGACATTGTTTTTTTTTTTTTTTGGATAAAAACGGCAGCGTTTGTTAGTTTTAAGCGTTATAAAAAAAAAAAATAAAAAGATACAAATTTACAAGTTAATAAATTTCCAAGTGTAAAAAGTTTAAAGTTTAATTTATACATACCGACTTTAATATGAGTTAACGCTTGGTGAGAGTCAATAACTTGAGATGTTTCTACCACTCGCTATAGTTTCAGAAATATATTTTTGATATAATTGTTATTTCATTCTTTCGTTCGATTGTATTTTTAAGGAGTAATTTAAAATATTTAAATTTAATGTTTTTGTTTTTTGTTCTTGTTGCAGATGAATTTGTAAATGAAATAATTATGGGATACCGAATTTTGCGTTAAGAACAAGGTGAGTACTTAATTTTTAAGTAACTAAACAACAGAAAATCGATAGTTTTTGTGATTTGTGTTCAGTTTGTTTTTCTATTTCACTATTGCCGTGTGATTTCTTAAACAACAAAATTCATCTCTTTCAGGTTTAATGTTTGATAAATTTATCAACAGCACTAAAACCATTTCTTTTTGACAAAGCTGCGGCAGTGAAGAAGAAGGCTATCAAAAACAGTGTAAAGGAGAAATTATTTGATTAAAATTATATAAAAATGAAGGTAAGTATGAATGCTTTTAATAGATTTACTCCTTAAAAATACACCAAAACTATTCTTATTATTAATTTGCAAACCTCCTTGGCCGATATCTTCCAATCTTGTACGATAAAATCTTCTCGAACAAATTTCCTAATAACTTCTTCAATTGTTATCTCACATGTTTCAATCATTCGTATGAATGCTTTAAATCCCACAGTAGCTGCTAATATCGATTCATCTTCTGTCGAACTTTCACTCAAAATCAATGTTATCAATCTATCATGCCCTTCTCTTTCGACAAGTGTTACCAATGCCGATTGTGATTCGGGCTTTTTAAGTGACACAAATATATCTTCCTCATACATATATGTAATTTCACTAATCGAACAACCATATCTCAATAATAGTCCAATTGTTGCCAAATCACGTAATGCTGCTTCGCCAGCACCAAATGTTTCAGCTTCGATTGAAGTTAAAATCCAATTGACTTCTTCGTGTTTTTTCAATACCAAAACATCTTCTTGTTTGATTGATTTTTGAGAGATTTTCTCACGTATTATTCGAACTGTTTCGGTTATTTCAATTGATTCGACTTTTTTAATTGTTGTAGTTGTTGTTGTAGTAGTTGTGGTTGAAGTTGTTTGTAATGTTTCTTCCTTGTCGATTTTAACTTCTATCTTTGATTGGATTTTATCAGTTTCTTCACTTTCGATAACTTTTACTTCCTTCATTAATTCGGCATCGGCTTCTTTACGATCCTTCACAACTTGCACTTCAGAAACTTCAGATTTTTCAACAAGCACCGATACAGGTTGCTTAACTTTAATCACTTCAACTGTCACTTCAGGGACATCTGACATTTCTGATACATCAGGAGTAGTAGAAACTGTTGTTCTACGAGTATCTCGCATCTGTTTGCGAATACCACCGCTCTTTTTGACAAGTTTTTTCTTTGTAACAAATTTCTTGGATTTTTCAGTTTCCACAACTGTCTTTTGTGAAACCGAACATGTGTCAAATTTAGCCCGAGTCAGAGTTACTGCTACTTCATTGACAAGTTTACAAATATAATAGCCTCTGTCCTCATCGGTTATAGAGAGAATTGTTAGTGAGGATGTAAATTCCTCGATGACAATACGATATTTATCAGAATCACGAAGTTGAACGTTGTTGAAGTACCATTGAACATCTACATAATGTATATAAACAATTTCGGTCTTCTTATTTAAGAAATTAAAGTGTTGAATTTTTCGAAAAATGAATTTATGTTTTCGAAGGTCCCGACACAAAGTATTCACTGGCAAGTTGTATAGCATTTTATGTAATAATTTTGTTCTCTTTTTGAAGTCGAGGGAGTATGTTTTATGGTCTGGGAGAATTCTATGAGAAATAATCAAGGTAAAAGATCGTTAAGATCTAGGTCTTAGTGCAGTGACTTACAACACTCAAAGTTTTTCTTGTGCGTGAAAAGTTTGGAGACCTATGTATGTACATTTATTTGCCATATTAGATTGTCCAATATGTATTAGTTGAACCCTGATTATCCAAAAACTAGGGTTCATTTTCTTTAGATTTGCAAACTATTAAGAGTCTCAATAGTAAAAACAAAAATATAAAGAAAACTCAGGGAATGAAGAAATTCATACTATTTATTTATTAGTCAGGTGGCACTTAAAAGATTTTTGTCATCTTATGCCTATGCCTTATTTAAAGGGTTTACTTTAAAAAGTGAGGTTGTTTGAGGCGGAAAGTAACGGACTTGAAGCAAGACTTCTATCAGAAGAAAAATGCAATGAAATCTAAGGAAATGTGTTGGTGGCATTTTTTTAAATCTTAAGTAACTGAATTTCGTGAGCGATCGTAAGGGAGGAGAATGGTTAGAATGGTTGAACGTCCATTATAGAACTCAATTGCTCGAAATGTCTATACAACTTGCACTTGTTATTTAGATTTCTGTTCCTAATAAATCTACCTTCTCATAAAATCGATGAAACATGTATCATCATTCATTTATACATTACCTGGAATTGGATTTCCTGAAAATTGTACTTCAAATTTAGCAGATTCACCAAGCGCAGCACGACAATCTCTCATTTCTGATACAAAAGTTGGTGAACATTTATGAGCTGCAAATTATATAAATAGCAACAAAGCATTAAATTGTGTTAGCTGGCGTTTCTAAATTGTGCACTTTTTAAGGTTTGTTTAAATAAAACAGAAATCGTGTGTATTAGATTTGTTTAAATTAAAGAAGAATGAAAACATTTACTTACATTGTGTGTGTTGTTTTTGTTGTTGAAAGAAATGTATGTGTGTTCTTTTTTTAAAATTATTTTGTATTCCTTTAGACATTTGACGATTAGAAAAAGAAGGGCTAGTATTATCAAAATGTTAATTACATAGACAAGACTACAGATACAGAAGCATGTTACTTGTGTTCAAGCTCTTTAGGATAGATTTTAAAATGGGATTAGTTGGATTTTCAAAATACGTATTTGTTTGCTACAATTTTGAGGACTTCTTAGTCCTAAGTCAGAGTAGATCTCTGATTCGACTTTTCAAAAGTCCACAGTTTGTAATGTTTCGACTCACTTAAGTGACTTTTGAGCTTAAGTTTTAGTTGAACAGTGTAAGTAGCATAGCAGTGAAGTTTCTTACATTGTCGATGCAGACTCATTTTTAAAACCTCATAAGACTAGGTTCTTGTTAATAAAAATATACAGTGGTCACTTAAGTGTATAAAATATATGCAATCATTAATTCTACATTTTAGTTTAAAAAGAAATATTCGTAGCATAATTTTAACCAAATATGTTAATAAAATTAAAGCAGAATTTTAAAGAAGAGAACGATAATTTTGAGTTTTTGACTGAAATAAAATGTAAATTTGGTAATAGGAAAATAATGTTCATATTATTAAAAATAATAATTTTTCAAAAATAAATTTATATTAAAATCAAAAAGATAATAGAATGGCGTATACTTTGTATTATAATTTTATTTTTTTTTCCAAATATGTAGTTCTATAATTTTAAGGAATGGGTAGCGAGCTTTATTTGTTTGTACGTTAAAACACATAATATAAAGAGACAGTTTACATGAAATATTTAACAATATCGAATAAATATAATCATGTAAAACGACATTAATATACATCATTTTTAAAACAAAATTTGTTTTTTGGTAAGACAGAGATTACAACACATATCGACACATAAGAAACACTAAGACAGAGACACATCCAGGATATAGCTGGGACATTTACACAATTTTTACACTTAATATTTTCCATGGTTGAACTTACCTTTGAGGAGTTTTTGCATTTCCTCCATGTGACTGACCCATTCTGGTTTCCTATAATCCCTTGTTCCTACGATTCCTAGAAATTGGAATTGAAACGCATACAAATTAATAATGGAATTAGATCTTTTTCTTAAGTTAAATCTTCGATCCTTTCTGTAAAAAGAAATGTCTTTAAATTAAATATTGTGTCTTGGTATAAAAAGAAAACTTTTGTTTCGTGTGTGTTTTGTAGAGATACAAAAAAGTAGGAAAAACACTGGGAAATAGGGAAAGGTTTTCTTTTTTCTCTCATTTGCTGTAAAATTAGAAAATTAAAACATTTTTGAAGATATTTTAAAATTATAATAATAATAAATGAATAAAAATCCAAAATTCTAATTCTAATAAAAATACCTTCAACAGCAAATTCAGCCGTTGTTACAGCAACACCCAATGGATTGTAGGCTTCGAAACTAATCGTACCCACATCATCGGGATAAACATGATTTATTACCAGCACCGATGTGCCATCTTCGAAATTCTCAATTTGATATTCTTCTGAAGCGAATATCTCTTCGTTGTCGCGTAGCCATTTTATTTTTGGCTTAGGTTTTCCAATAACTTTAACTTCAAGTTTCGCAAGTTCACCCTCTTTGGGTTGAACTAATTCGGGGAGTTTTTTAATTATTTTCGGTGCAATTTCGTCAATCGAAATTGTCTGTAATATATAAATTTAAATTATTAATATCAAATGTAATATTAGAAAGTTTTTTTTTTGTAAACTCTACCTTATCGAGTAGGTCTTCTTCGGAAGCAGTTTGACCAGTGATTTCAGAATCGGGGATATATTCAAATGCTGAAAAATAGGTTTTCAAAAAAAGTTTGTTTAGAATATTTAGGTTGAATGTTTCCAATACTTTAATGCAGTTTATCAACAGGTTAATCTTCATAAATCTACGGTTCTGGATTCAGATCTGTTTTAATTATCAAATTACATCCTGATTAGGGGCATAGTGTTGAAAAAATTGAATCCAAGATTGGTTTCGACATCTGAATGCAACTTTTTAGGCGTTAAGCGTTTTTTTTTTTTTTTTTAAAAGACTAAATCTAACAGAAGTCCCCATACAATTTTTTTGGTCAGTTTGGTTTTTTTGGAAGTTCGTTCAACTGTCATCAAGCTTTAACATTAGTATTTGATTTTCTTTAAATAATTTAAGAAACTTAGAAAAGATATATAACTTTTGAGCAAAGAACGAACTTTTACAAAGACTAAAATATACTTGCGTTGGGCGCCAATTTAAATCACTTCTACTAAATGATTTTGTACAAATTGGAGTAAGACGACTGAAAAGCTCATTCAGTTTTGTTAAGGTTACTGTGCTTTTCGTGTACAGCTTATATTTGTGCGCATGCGCAAACTTTAAGAAATCTGTAAAGAATATCTTGGTTTCTAATTTAAGAGCTATTGTTCTATAGAAGTGTTGTAGTAAATATACTCGAAAATCAGATTTTGACGTATAAACACCTGTTAGCATTCAAGTACTACTTTTTAAAGACCTTCAAAAATAAAGCTAAAATTTGTGTATATATATATCATTCCAAAAAAAAATGGTGAAAAAAATGGTGCCATGTTAAAAATGTATATTGGTAAATTTTGTTTGTTAAGAAAATTATTGCTATTGTATATACCTTGGATGTTAACAGTTGTTTTTGTAATGGCCTCTCCGATTTTGTTCGTTGCCACACACGTATATTCACCATCATCTTCGGGGAATACCTCTGCAATAGACAGAGTGCAAACCCCGCGAATGTCTTGTGTGATAATTGTTTCCTTAGTTTCGACAATCTTCTCGTCGTTGTGGAACCATTCTACACGTGGTATTGGCTGTCCATGTACCTCGCATATCAAATGCAATTTCTCACCATCCATTACTTGGACAGGTTGCAGTGGTTCAATAAATCGTGGTGATATGAATTCTGTCACCTGTTCGAATGGTGAATCTTCGAGGATGTCAACGGTAGCTGAAGAAGTGACTGAACCACCTACATTCTCCGCTCGACATGTGTAAGGACCAGCAAATTTTTTGCTGAAGTTCTCGATTAAAAGAACCGATTTGTTGCCTTCTGTCATGATGCGACACTCAGTTGAGCTCTTTATTGGTTCAGTGTGAACGAACCATTGGAATGAAGAAACCGGTTCGGATTCAACTACTGCCTCTAGAATGGCTACTTCGTTTTCGCCTATGAATTTCGGTCGTAGTGGTTCGATGAAACGTGGTGGTTGGATTTCTTTGCTCTGTGGTTGGTCAGAAACAACAACAGAACCAGAAGACTTAGCCTCGCCAACTGAATTTCTTGCCCAGATTTCATATTTACCGGTTCGTTTGCGGGTCATATTTCTGACAGTTATTGTTGTTGTGGTTTCTGTTGTGATGATGGTTACGTCTTCATTGACTTGGACTTCTCGACCATTGCGCAACCACTTAATTTCAGGCTTAGGCACACCATCGTAGACGGACTCAAATACAAGAGTTCCACCTGTTGGTACAACCTTAACCGTCAATGGTGTGACAGTTGGTGGTTTCTGTATTTCTTTAGTTTCTTCAGATGATTCGTCTTCTCGGAGAATATTGGCATTTCCAATTGCTCTGCCAAAAGTGTTCTCAGCTTGAACTGAATACTTTACAGCTTCATTTATTGGTGGATTTATAATTTCTAAGGCTACTTCACCGGTTTCTTCGTTATAGAACATTTGAACTGTTTCACTTGGTATAAGTTCTTCTACACCACGGAACCATTTCACAGATGGTTTAGGAATTCCCTCAACTTGACAGGTAACTGTCACTGAGCATCTTTCTGGTTTTTCTTCGGTAAACTCAATCTTGAGTGGCTTGATAAATTGTGGAGCTAGTCCTGTTTCTGATTCTACATATATTTTGTTTTAAATTTTAAAACAGAAAGAGAGTAAAAGTGTGTTTGTGTGTTAAGATTGAGTTGACTTGTGTAAATTAGACGTACAATTAAAACTAATAGAGGAAAAGGTTCTAAACTATTCAGATACTATTGTTATAAATAAGAAAACAAGTTTTATGAAAAATAACTTACCAAGTAGGACATTAGCAGTTGAAGTTGCAACACCACCTTCGTTCTTAGCTTGACACGTGTAAACTCCAACGTCTTGTGGTGTTACCTTGACGATCTTAAGCTTCGCAACGCTCTCTACCACAGACATCTCATACTTCTCAGAAGCGAACAGAAGAGTGTCATTAAAGTACCAGTTGATCTCAGGGAACGGAATACCCTCAACTTTGCATTCAAGAACTGCTGGTTTATCGGGAACACATTCGCGAGGCATTAGTTTCTCGGTAATTCTTGGAGGACGAACTTCGCGTTTCTTCTTACGAACTATCTTACGTTCTTGTTCCATAACCTCGGACATGGTTTGCTCAGAAGTTTCTTGGATGACTTGGTCTTCGATGAGTTCTTCATCAGCAAGCTTATCAAGACCTTCCTGAATTCGTTTTTGTGTAATAAGTTCCAATTCGGGAAGCGGCTGACTGTCGTCGATGTGAATGCGTCTTCTCTCCTTCTTAACAATGTTCGAAGTGAGCTTCATTTCAATCTCACGATGAACCTCATCGACATCGACCTCAATCAGCTGCTCCGTCGTAATGTACTGCGGTCTTGGTTCTTCCTTTTTCTTCTGAAGGGTAACTGTTTTTTGAGAAACTTCTTTTTGTTCTTCTACTATTTCCTCTTCCTTGACCTCTTCGGCATCCAGCAATTGGGGCTGTTCATCGAAAGAGACTTCCTTGAGGCGCTTCGTGCGTTTCTTATGAGCGCGTTGTTTGACAATTTCCTCGGTGAGGATTTCTTCAGCTGTGTGTGGAAGGACTTCTTCCGTAACAGCGATTTTGCCTGTCAAATCAACTGGCAAAGCATCTACTTGATCTTCTTCGGCAATAGGTTCTTGGAAAGGCAAAACTTGCTCCTCACTAACTTCATCCACGGACCGAGTGGCCTTGTGAAGCTTTGGCTTTTTCTTTTTCTGTTTTTCTTTGCGTGGTTCTTCTTCGACTACTGGCTCGAAAATAATTTCTTCTTCTTCGGGTTCTGGAGCTTGAGGTTCCTCCGGTTTCAGGACGGGTGCTTTGATAGGAGCTGGCAACTGTTCTTCAACTTCAGGTTGTTTCCTTGGAATTGGCTTAAGTTGAACTTGTTCTGGTGCCTCTTCTTCTTTTGGCTTCCTTTTACCTGTTGGCCATTGTTTCTCTTCAATTGGCTCTTCTACAGGCTTCTTCTTTTCGCCACGCTTCCATGGCACCTTTGGTTGTTCTTCTGGCACCTCTGGAACCTTTTCTATTTCAAATGGTTCAACCTTCTCTAACTCAACTGGTTCGGCATCAGGAATTTCTGGAAGCGGTTCATGTTTTGGCTTTGGGGTTTTCTTCGGCTTTTGTTGTGGTTCTACAACTTCTTCAATTGGTTTTCTCGGAATTGGTTTCAATTGAACTTCTTCCATTGGCTCTGGTTCTTGAGGACGAATCTTGCCCTTTGGCCATTTTTTCTCTTCAATTGGTTGCTCTTCTGCCTTCTTCTTTTCTCCTCTCTTCCATGGTAGTTTCACTTCTTCCGGTACCTTTTCTTTTTCTTCTGGTTCAATTGGTTTAACCTTCTCTAAATGAATTGGTTCTTCATCGGGAATTGAAGGAATTTCTTCCTGGGGCTTTTGCGTGATTTTTGATTTTTCAACTTCTTTAGGGGCTTCGGGAACTGTTTTCCTAGGAATTGGTTTGAGTTGAACCTCTTCCTTTGGTTCTGGTTCTAATGGACGTCTCTTTCCCTTTGGCCACTGAGCCTCTTCCACTGGAGTAGGTTCTTCTTTAGGTTTCTTCTTTATTGTGATTGGTTTTTCGGGTTGTTTTTCTTCCACAACTTCTGGTTTCAGAACAGGTGCTAGTGAAATGTGTTGCTCCTCTTCTGGTTCAGGCTTTGTTTTTTGCTTTACGACTGGTTTAAGTACGACTTCTTCGATTGCTTCCTTTTGAGGTTTTGGTGTGGGACGTTTCACTGGCTTAAGTGACACCTCTTCAATAGGTTCTTCTTTTGGAACTTGTCTTGGAATTGGCTTGAGAGAAACTGGTTCTTCAGGCTCTTTTTCCATAGGCTTTCTCTTACCAGTGGGCCATGATTTCTCTTCAACTTCTTCAGGTTGTGGCTTCTGTTTCTTTCCACGTTGCCAAGGAACTGCCTCCTGTGGTTGTGGCTGAATTTGTTCCTCAACAACAGGTTTCTCTGGTTGAGGAACAGGTTCAAGCTGAACTGGTTGTTGTGGAAGTTCAGCAATGGACTGCCTTTTAAATGGTTTCAACTGTACTTCTTCAGGCTTTTCAGGTTCTGGTTTTGGAGTCTGTTTCCTGGGAGTAGGTTTCAATGTGACCTGTTCCACTTTTTCTGGCTCTTGAGGGCGTATTTCGGTTTTCCTTCCTCGTTTCCATGGAACAGCGGTTTCTTGTGCTGTTTGAAGTTCAGGTTTTTCTTCAGGGCGTGTCAATTCCTCAACTTCCTCTTGTGCTGGTTTTGGTTCTTCAGGAGTTTCTTCAAGCACCTTTTCCTCTTGTGAGATCTGTTCTTCCTTGACCATCGGTTTTGGTTTTGAAATTGGTTTTAGTTGTACTTCTTTAGTTACTGCCTCTTCTGGTTGTGGTTTGGCAATTGGTTTTAATTGCACTTCCTCAATAACTGGTTCTTGTTTGGGTTTTTGCCTAGGAGTAGGCTTGAGCGTAACTTGCTCAACGTTCTCAGGTTCTTGAATTTGTTTTTCAGCTTTTTTGCCTCGAACCCATGGAACAGCAACTTCTTGAACCTTTGGTTGTTCTTCTGGTTTTTCATCAATACTTTCCTGAATTTCTTCTTGAACTTTCTTAATTTGTTCGGTTATTTCCTCTGATACCTTTTCTACTTGAGAAATTTCTTCAGGGATCTCTTTAGTTTTTGGGCGTGAAATAGGCTTAAGTTGAACTTCTTCAGCCACAGCTTGTTGAGGTTTTGGCTTTTGCCTTGGTGTGGGCTTTAGAGAAACTTGTTCTACTCTTTCTTGTTGTTGTGGCTCCTTCTGTCTGCCTCTCTTTTGAACTTCTTCAATAACTTCCTCTTCTGGCTTGTGCCTTAAAATTGGTTTGAGCTGCACTTCTTCAGTTACCAATTCTTCTGGTTTTGGTCTAGATATTGGTTTAAGTTGAACTTCTTCAGTAACTGGCTCTTCTGGTTTCGGTATAGCGATTGGTTTAAGTTGAACTTCTTCAGTAACTGTTTCTTCTGGTTTTGGTTTTTGCCTAGGAATTGGCTTGAGTGCAACTTGCTCAACCCTCTCAGGTTCTTGAAGTTGTTTTTCGGCCTTTTTGCCTCGAACCCATGGAACAGCAGCTTCCTGTATCTTTGGTTGCTGTTCTTGTTTTTCTTCAATAGATTCTTCAATTTCTTCTTTGACTCTCTTTATTTGTTCCGTAACTTCTTCTGATACCTTTTCTACATGAGAAATTTCTTCAGTGGTCTCTGTAGCCTTTGGTCGTGAAACTGGCTTAAGTTGAACTTCTTCAGCCACAGTTTCTTGAGGTGTTGGCTTTTGTCTTGGTGTGGGCTTAAGAGAAACTTGTTCCACTTTTTCTTGTTGTTGGGGCTCCTTCTTTTTACCTCTCAACCATGGTACAGCAGTTTCCTGAGGTTGAATTTGTTCAGGTTGTTTTTTAGGTACAATTTCTTCTTTAACCTCTTCTGGAGCAGGTTTTACAACCTCCTGTGTTTCTTCCACTATTTGTGGTGTATGCTGATCTATAATTACTTCAGATGTCAAGGTCTTAGAGACAGGTTTAAGTTCTAGCTCTTCTACCTCAACAACTTGTTGCTGTGGTTTCTGCCTCGGAATTGGTTTAAGAACGACTTTTTCTACTTGTTCTGGTTCTTGTTGCTGTGGAATGATGCGTTTCGTTGGTTTCGGCTGTACTTTTTCCTCTTTCTGTTCAACAGGAGCAATTTCTTGACTAGCAATTTCTTCTTTTGGCTTACGTTTGCCTCTTTCCCACATAACTGGTACCTCTTGAGGTTTCTGGGTGGTTTCCTCTTCAACTTCATCTGGTTTGACGTCCAGCAATGATGTATCTTCAACTTGCTGGAATTCAGTTGGTTTACCTCGACGCCAGTGTTTCGGCTGCTGTATCACCGATTCTTCTCTCCTAACTTCCTCAATCTCTTGTTCCCGACGATCAAGGAATGTAGAGTCTTCAACGTGTTCAAGTTGAGTCTGTTCTGTCTGTTGTGCTGGCTTGCCACGACGCCAATGAACGGGTGCTTCTTGTTTTCTTATCAATTCACTATCTTCCCATTCACTCTTCTGAAGACGCATGATATTAGTGTCTTCAATACTAGTGAACTCTTGTCGATGTGATTCTTGGGTCATTTCAGTCTTGCTCATTCGTCGATACACAGCAATTTCATCAGTGGCCTGTTGTTTAACCACTTTCTTGGTGTCTTCTTCTATTTTAATTGTGCTTGAATCTTCTAATAAAGCACTATTCTGTGTTTGGTACTCAGTTCTTGGCTTTCTCCAATTCGTTGCCTGCTGCTGGTTAATCAGACGTTGAGCTTCCAACCTTTCTCGTTCTTCAACTGTAAGAATGTTTATGTCTTCAGTTGTGATGTACTGCTGTTTCTGTGCTTCACTCATCTGTTCGTATCTTTCGATATCTTCCCTAGTCATTACTTTCTCAATTGATCCCTTAGAAGACTCATCCACAGTCATTGTTACCATTTGTGAAGTTGCATTTTGTACACTAACTGACTTCAATTCAACTTCTTCGATCTTGAACTTTTCAATTTGCTTATGAACCTTCTGCACGGATTTGAGTTGCTTGCGCATTTCTTTCCATGGAATTGCATCGGTTTTCGGTTGAGTCGAAATGAGTTTCTCAACTTCTTCAGTGAAATCCATAATAGCTCCATCTTCGAAACTCTTCAGTCTTTCAATCTCTCGTTCTTTCATAATTTGTTGTTGTGCCTGTTGAGGCTGTTGTGGAGTTATTGGTTCTTTGGCATATTGCAATGGTGACAAATAAACATCTTCAATATCAAAACTTTCCAATTGTTTCTGAACTCTTTCAACAGCGCGTAATTTCTCACGCATTGTCACCCATGGAATTGCCTCTTTTTCAGTCTTGCCTTCAATGATTTTCTCCAATTGATAACCAATACTGAGCAATCCTTGATCACGTTCATCTTTGATCGATTTAAGGAATACCTTTGCGACTTCATATTTTGGTACAACCTTCTTTTCAATTGTTGCCGGCTTTAACGTAATTGGCTCCTCAGTCCATGATTTAACTGGCTCCGGTTTGAAACCAGGAAGGAACGGTTGCTTCTCAAGTGAGCGACCACGACGAGGTCTTGAGCTCTTTCGCCAAGGCACAATATTGGATTGAGGCTGCAAACTCTTGCTGCGTGGCTTCTTCGATCTCGGCTTACGACCACTGTGACCGTTTACTTGCAAGTTCTGAGTATACTGCGGTGGATAGGGCTGTTGTGGTTGGGGGGACTCCGGTGAGCTATCCTCCTTGCCAGAGGATGACTCATCTTCCACAGAATCAATTGTTTGTAATTGGTATGCAGAAATACGACGTTCTGTAAATTAAATAAAGACATTTTAAAATTTTTTATTTTCCGCATAATTGATTGTTTTTGCGAAGATCCTTTCTCTTTTAACAAACGAAGAAGTATCTTCACCAAATTTTGACGTGTGGAATTTTGAACACACGCCAATTGAAAATGTATCCGCACAAGCAGTTTTATTAAATTGCAAAAAAAAGTTAAAATTTATTAAAATAAAATCCCAGACACATCTTATGGCAAACTAGAAAAAAAAACAAGCAAAAACGCCAATTTGTTAAAACTATTTCAGAGATGCAATTAATTAAGATTGTGAATCTATGGTTGTTCTTTTTGTCAAATATTTATTTCTAAATACATGGTCAAACTGACAATGCCAAGTATTGAGCAGTGCAAGTGTTTTTCAAAATGTTCTGCAAGACTGCTACTTGAATGGAATACATCTGAAAAATGTTCAACAAGACTAAATATTATTTGTCATTTTTTTCATTAGTCGTGGGATGACTATAATATAATCTCAAAGCGTTATGCTAATGGGCTTGTTGTAAAATGCAGGTAAAAGGGCTTATGCGATTATTGTTTTGTTTAGTTCAATTTGGGATTGTAATGCATTGTAAAAGTGTTTTGAGATTTTATAGAATATCAGTGCAGCAGAAAGAAACACAAAAGGGTATTAGTTGACGTTTTTGACAGCTCTAAATGATGAACAATTACACAGAAATGCATAGAGAATAATTGGTATCAAAAGATGTACATTAAACACAAACTATTGTATGAACTCTTAACTTTGAGTGTGATACTAACTAAAACTTTGCTGCTACAAAAGCAGTTTATTAAGTTTATATTAACTATTAAGTGCTTACTTGTTAACATAGTTTTTCTAAATAAAATAAACAAAAGAATGTTTTTCACCATTTATAAATTTCAAAGTACATGGAACCGAAGCGTATCGTTGCAATTTTGTGATTTGAGCTTAAGCACAATATTATGAGATAGATATGTAGATGTTAAAATTCTTTCAATAGTAGTATCAAACTAAAATATTTAATAACGTGCGAAAAAATGTTTTCAATTTTACGTCCCTGATAGTAGGTAACGCAATATCGCACATTACCCTTAATTTTTCAAAGGTTATGGTTTTGAGGTCATATCAATATTTGTCATTATCTTTTTTTTAGATATTACCAGAATTCGACAAAAAATAAAACTTCGTGTTTGTGCTAAGATCTATCAAATTTCGGCGGAGCATTCGTTTTATATCTTTTTATAATAAGTCAAAAACATTCCTTAACTGTTAATCGCAATTGATTCACTTGGACAAAATTCCGACAAAACTGAATTTTGGCTGCTAATATTAGTTCCCTTTAAAGTCTTCTTCTTTTAAACCGGAGCAAAGGTGAGGGTTGACAAATATTTTTTTTTTCATTTTGTTTGATTACGCCCAAAAAGTAAGTTTTTCAAAAAGTAGTTTCAGTAAACAGGTCTGACGTAGGAATTCGACCCAAAACGATCCCAACTGGTAGCTGGAAGCTTTGGTCAGAAATCCTTCTCGAAAACGTAGACTTATCCACAAATGTTTGACTCTTTTACACATCTACGGCTACTATGAGTATATGTACTTCAGTATTGGATGCAATACAAAGTATGGTAAGTTACATTTTAAAAAAGCCTCTCCTTATATGAAAGAAATGACGTTCAACAGTTCTGCACCTATGTATGTTGATCAACAACAAAAATCGGCCTAGTGTAAACAAATTGTTTTTTAACGAAGCCGTTTAGCCAAAATTAACCAAAAACGCTTTAAGGCTCTAAAGTTAACTATTACCGACTAACAGTTTTGGAAATAAGATTGAATTATTTGTAAATGATGATGAGAAGTTTTTATCAGATTTTTTGACATTGCCCATTTTATCATTGGTTTATGGGTGCGTTCATAGGGAAAGTTCTAAGTTGTCAATTTAAGAAACCTAAACTTATTTGTATTTAATAAAATATTTTATTTTGGTACAGAAGAAATAAGGTTGTGATTGAGATTTTATTGACGGTTTTCTTTGTTTTCTTGAAAGTCACTTGTACGATTTATACGTGAAATCACCTTAACAATTTAAAAAATGTTTCGGTTATCAAAATGTAAGTAAAGAATATTTTAGAATGTGTAATTTTGGAGAGAAGAGCCTTTATGGTCCCTTCTCAATTTAATTAATATTATACAGGGGGTCCCAATAAGAAGTTTTATATTGTAAGAACAAGTAGTTTTTAAGAGACATTAATTAAATAAGTGTTTAGTATTGGCATTGACATTTTTTTTTTGTGGCACAATATCTTGGTGGAGACTATTCTTGCAAAATTGAAACGTATTCCAATCTGACCACACAAAAATTGTTAATAACAGCTAGGTAGTGAAAACAGTCGAATAAGTTGTAAGGTCGAACCACAACGCCAGCCCTTCAGCCGTGGCCCGTTTGAGGATGGAGAAGTCTTCAACAAACATTATTAAATTTTCCGAGTCTGTAATGTGACAATTCTGCTTATTAACATAGAATATAACTGCAGATAGTTTTCTACAAAAATCCGGATCATTTTGATGCATTTCAACGAGGATATGACATTGCTGGAATTCGGCGTCTTGAGTTTTTGTGTAAACTGAATTTTACAAGCCTTAGTACCAAATATAGTGTCGTTTATGGAATGTCCAAACTTTTGACTGCAAAATGCTCGAAGTTTTTGTAGTGAATTTCATAACATTATTAAAGTGTGTATCGTTTCATATTTAGCAATCACAAAGGTCTTCCTTGTCATGACAGCTAACAAAGTAACAACTGACCAGATAGCGGAATTTTCAAAATAAGACCTCTTACTTAGCTTTTATTCTAGAGAATTGTAATCGATTAGAGTTTTGAAAATCCTTCATAAGATCAGGTTGAATAAGTAAAAAAAGAGGCTGGGATACCCACACTGATAACTTCCCATCCCGTCTGTCGATTTGTCTTGCTTAAAAGTTTGTCTATATGAATCAATTTTTACCAAATTTGCGTACTATTTTTTGTAGATTTTATTTAAAAAAAAAAAAACGGATTGTTGGATTTTTATAAAAAAAATTACTGAATATCGAAAACAATATTTTCTGGGAAATAAAATAAGTTTGAAGCCAATATTTGTAATTTTTGAAAAGCTATTTGGGTTGAAAGTAAATTTTTACCAAGTTTTAGTATTGGTTTTTGTTTAGGTTTTTATTTTTTGTAAAAAAAACTGTCAATTCGATTTTTTCTCAAAATTTTATCGAATGTTGAAAACAATATTTCTTATAAAATTAGTTAGAAGCCATTTTCTCATATCTTTGAACAGATAGTGAAGTCGAAAATCAATTTATACCAACTTTTGTTAATTTTTTTTCTGTTTTTAATTTTTTGTAAAAAAACTGTCAATTCGATTTTTTTCAAAATTTTACTGAATGTTGACAACAATATTTTTTGAAAGATAAAAGAAGTTTAAAGCCAATATCTCAAAGTTTTGAATAGATATTTAAGTCGAAAATCAATTTTTACCAACTTTTTAATTTTTTTTTTGGTTTTTATTTTTAGTAAAAAAACTGTCAATTCGATTTTTCTCAACATTTTTCAGAATGTTGAAAACAATATTTTTATAAGATAAAATAAGTTTGAAGCCATAATCTCAAGTTTGTGAAAAGATATTTGAGTCGAGATTCAATTTTTACCAACTTTGAGTAATGTTTTTTTAGGTTTTTATTTTTTATAAAAAAACTGTCAATTAGATTTTTCTCAATTTATCAGATGTCAAAAACATTATTCTTCGTTGCACAAAATTGTTTTGGAGATAAAATCATATTTTAGTCGTAAAATTTTCGAGGTGACAAATTTTTTTTTTGATTTATAAAACAACAATTAATTTTATTTTTTTCCAAAAATATAATTGTTTTGTATCACGTTACAATATATACTATAAAATTTAATTCAAGTCTCTAGCGTCATTGGTTCATGAGATATTTAGGTTTAACCAAAATGTTCACCTTTTTTTTAAACTGCTATAGTAAAAAAAAACACCCACTCAATTTTCTTGAGAACCCTTTCTGCATCTTTCTGCCTTATTATCTGTATAACAAAATTTATTTGAAGTCGATATCTCTTCTGTTTCTTGAGCTATGGACGACGAAAAAAACGTCGTAAAGACGTACGGACGTACATACGAACGTACGTACACACTCACGCAAAGACATCTTTCTAAAAATGTTTTATTTCGACTCTAGGGACCTTGAAACGTCGAGAAATGTCAAAATTTTCAATTCGACAATTCGGACCCATTACAATAACTTCCTATGGGAAGTTAATAAGCTGATTTTGAAAAATATCAGCGAAAAAAGAACAACTGAATTTTTATTAATGATTGACGTAAATAAAATTTTTTAAAACTTTTTCTTAAAATGCATTTTTATTTTCTTTTCGATTTGGATAAGTTTATTTTAAAGGCTACTTGCCAAAAGTATCATATGAAATTCTCACTAAGAGCGGTCATTAATTTAAAGTTAAAAAATTACTTTAAATTATTTCCTGACATTTTATTGCAAAAATAATATGGACACAGTTGCAATATTTTTTATTTTATATTTGCAATGACCTTCAAAAAATGATTCTAAAAATTATATATTGAGTAAATGTTTTGAGATTTATTGTTTTTGGCTAATCTAACATTTAAAAAACAATAATGACGTTCGACACAATTTCATTAATCACTTTGCAAATGTTTATAGTTTCATTTTATATTTAAAGATTTTTCTTTATAACACATCTTGTGTTTAAAAATCAAATCCTGATAAATTGAGAATATCTCAGGTCAAAGTCTTCAAAAATAGTTGAAAAAAAAAAGAATATTAAAATATGAAATAGGAAAACGTGGAGGGTGGTGTGGATTGATATTGGTCTGCATAAAAAGGGGCTCTTTCTTCACATCACATCAAAAACAACTATAGAGGCACTTAATATTTTTTTGATCTATTTTGAGATAGAGAGGGTGTGTGATAAATTGTGGTACGCTGTGAATTTTTCATGATACGTCTTTAAAATATTTCTAATATTTTTTTTTTTTTAAGTTTATTTTCGAATTGGCTGACTTAGACATGGTACATATATGTGTGCGTTCGAGTGTGTATGTATATAAATATCTTTTAGTTAATTTTTTTAAATTATGTAGCGTAACTTATGTTAAGGTCAAAAGCGTCATTTTGTTATAGAATGTGTTAAATTAGACAGACGAGACGACGAGGACTCCGACTCAAAGTGAAATTGAAATGAATACAAGGCAAGGTAGTGATGGGACATCAATGCAGGTGTTCATGCTTGTAGGTGAAGTTGTATTTTTAATATGAAATTAAATCAAGGATAGATACTATATAAAATAGAAAGTCACATTTACCTATATACATAAATTTAATGTCAAATTGAATATAAAGAGATCATGATATGAAAATTAATATTTTCACGGGTTGATGTTTTTGTTGATGATTGACTGACGCATAGGTTGAGTCACACTATAAGATGAATTTAACTTTTAGTAGTTCTTCTGTCTATTTTTACCTTAGTGATTTTGGGATGATGTGATGAATTTAAGAGCCATCACATTCAAATGCAAATAAACATATTAATCATTTTGTTTTCAAATAATATCGTGATGATGCACAAAGTTAACTTACCTGTTTTTGCATGTGTGACTTAATTTGATGACGAAGATGTGATATATGCCAAGTTAAATGAAAAGACTTATTTTTCGAAGTTTATAAAAAATAGCCGGGCTTATAATTCTTGCATAGTTATATCCTTCTAAGCACAACTTTTGGGAAGTTTTGAACATTTTTTTATCGCTGTGTGAGTTTTACCTTTGGGAAGATATATTTCCCTTAAAAACAAAACAAACTAATCAAAAAAGAAACTGGAAAATGGTTAACACTGATAACTTCCCATTGGCGTCCTTAAAGAAATTGCAAACGATATTTGTTGTAATAAGCTAAATTTATATTTAAATGACTCGGAAATTTTAAATATTTTTCTGTTGCGATAGAACTTCAATTTTTGTAAACAAAATGTATGAGTCAAAATTTTCAAAACATTTTACGAAGTGCTTACAATAAAATTGTCAAGTTTTTTTTAAATATATTTCAGCCAAAAATCAACATTTACCAATTTTTGTTTAGGTTTTTATATTTGTTAACAAATGTTTTCTAAGATTTTACCAAATTGTTAACGACACAATTTTGTACTATATTAAATAAGTTAAATTAAATTTTCCTTTACCAAATCCGTTACTTTTCGCAAATATCCTAAATATATTATACATTTTAGTACAAATTTGTGTTCCCAGTATTTTAAAAAAATTAAATTGGTATTGGTTCTTGGAAATGGAGAACTTAAAGATGATGAATCTAAAATGCAAGGACCTTGAACCTAAGAGAAATGTAAAAATTTCAATTTGACAAATGAGAGTACAATAACTCCTAATGAAGAGTTAAAAACACAAAATCAAATATTCCACCAATTTTGCATTTATATATTTAAATTTTAGATATCAATCATATTCTCAAAGTTCGGAAGAAGAAAACATTTGCATATGCAGCGAAATAACGAAGATTAAAACTTATAAAAATGAATAGAATTTATGATGAGTTCTCACACAATTTTGTATTGATCTACATACATAAATATGTATAATAATTTTAGTCTATGTATTATTTGCATCAAAAAGCATTGTTTTGTCAATGTTTAGCTGTAACTAAATAATTTACAATTCTAAGCGTCTTGGTCGATATAAATTCAATATGATTTTGATAATAGGTACTTCTGTTAATAAATTCCTTTAGGGAAAAGATATTTTTAAACCATAAAATGCTCATAAGCTCCAAGATAGCGCAAAATTAACTAAAAAAAGAGGGTGGGATGCGACCCACACTGATAACTTTCCATCCCGTCTGTCGATTTGTCTTGCCTAAAAGTTTGGTTGGATGTATCAATTTTTACCAAATTTGCGTACTATTTTTTGTAGATTTTATTTTTTTATGAAAAAACGGACTGTTGGATTTTTATGAAAAATTGTTGAATTACTGAAAACAATATTTTCTGTCAATTAGATTTTTCTCAAAATTTTATCAGATGTCAAAAACATTATTCTTCGTTGCATAAAATTGTTTTGGAGATGAAATCATATTTTAGTCGTAAAATGTTCGAGGTGACAATTTTTTTTTTCTCTATCGTCATTGGTTCATGAGATATTTAGGTGTAACCAAAATGTTCACCTTTTTTTTAAACTTATATGGTAAAAAAACCTTCCACCCAATTTTCTTGAGAGCCCTTTCTGCATCTTTTTGCCTTATCATCTGTATAACAAAATTTATTTTAAGTCAATATCTCTTCTGGTTCTTGAGCTATGGACGACGAAAAAAACGTCGCGAACGTACGGACGTACGAACGTACGTACAGACGCACGCACAAACATCTTTCTAAAAATCTTTTATTTTGACTCTAGGGACCTTGAAACGTCGAGAAATGTCAAAATTTTCAATTCGACAAATCGGACCCATTACAATAACTTCCTATGGGAAGTTAAAAATATGAAGTTGGCGTTTTTCTCAACTTTGACTCAGTGAAAATTTCGTATACGTCATAGTTTAGCATTGTTAATTTGTATCTAATAAATATTATCCAATGTCTTGCGATCGAAGTTTTAGATGAGAATTCGATCTGTTAAAGCAGATCTGAGTAGCATAGAGTCAAAAAGCTAGCCGCTTCTACTGATTTTTTTAAATATACATATGTATATGTATAATGTATATTGTATGTATACAAAACTGAAAAAAAGTGTCACCTAGAATTTTAAAATATTACGCTTAGTAAATTGCTAAAAATGGCTTCAAGATTTTACGCATCGTTTAAAATTTTGCGCCATTGTTTTTAACAATACAATTGACATGTTTTAAACGAATTAAGACCTTAAAAAAATGAAAATACATTTTTTTTTTCATCTGAAACAAAATATTATTTTTTATTTTATTTAAAGCTTTTAGAAATATCCTATTGACAGTAAAATTAAAACCTAACACAAAAAAGTACTAAAAATTTAATTGTACAGTGGTGGTCCAGTATAACGAATGCCGATATTACGAATGATCGATATTACGAACACTTTTTTCAAGTCCATTAGGTATTCTATATAACGAACAAAATAACGAATTTCAGATAGTAAAAAAAAATTACTGTAAATGTTTTAATATCTACTAACATGTATGTTTATGATAATATTGGAAGATACATACGCAATTTCCCATTACACAAGTGCTTATTTTCGCTTGCTTAGTTATGTCCTACGTATTCGTCTTCTTGTATGTAAACAGTTGCTCTGTTCGCTATGCACAAAACTGTAACGGGTTTTTAGTCCCAATTTTGTTACAACAAAATGCTAGCTCAGAAACTGAAGTTCAAAGAATGAGTCATCACGAAGCTGTCCGAAATTTTGACAATTGCATCCAAAGGGCAGAACAAAATGGAATTGAAAACTCTTAAGTCTTAGTTCTAAGAAGTTTACGGGCAGAGGCATTCAATAATAACATTCAACGCCCAAAAAGCAAATATTAACGATTTTTTTCTTAAATACATATGAGTACAAATATTTGTATGTACTATTTATATATACATAATTTGAACAAAACTAATACAAGTATATTCCTTAAATGTTTCGTTATATGTAAATGAAGTTATATATTTTTTTTTATTCTATTAAGTGAAGTATGTAATTATTTTTTTTTATGAAGTCTTAAATAAATTAATGAAAAATACAAATGTATCTACTTTCTATAAAAATAAAAAATGTTTCGATACAAAGAATTTTCGATATAACGAATTGACTCTGGACATTATATCGTTCGTTATACTGGACCACCACTGTATATAGAAACATATTGATTTTCAAAGTCGTTGAATCCCAGATAAATATTGTTGTTAATTTTTGTTATATTTAAGGACAGTGTTTTTTACAAAAAAAAAAAACAAAGTTTTACTAAAGAGACTTCTTTATTTATCTAACTTCTCGAATATATTTCAACAGTAAACTCTTTAAATTTTTTGAAACTAAATTATTACATATTTATTTGTTACAAACATTACCATTGCAAAATTTGTATCGGCCAACAATTGGAATTAATCAATGGACCACATCCCATCCTATTTTTATTTTCTCTTTTTTAATTATACTTAAGAAAATCTATACTTTAAAGTTTCAAGGTTAATCTTTCTGTAAGACAATTTTTAAGGACTTAAGTTTCGTTATTGTTTTGAAAATAGAATAACCTACTTAATATTTGTATGTATTATGAGTTGAAAACAAATGTCCTCTTATTATTTATGGAAGAAATGAAACAAAAAACGCAAAAATTTAAGGGCATAGACCTCTTCTTATGAAAAAAAAATTGTGTACCTATCTATCAGCTTTATATATCAGCTTATGTCTGTGGGTGGTAACAGAGGTATAGCAGCTGCTATCGACCAAAATAATAATTTTTCAAAATTATAAACAAACATTTTCTTATGTGTAATTAGGTCGCAATGCATCTAAGGCATCTAGCCCGCACCACAATCTTCCTCATCATCTAGTATTTATCTATAAAATGCATTCAATCTAAAAGTGATTCCTATTATTCTATCAAAAGAGAAATCTTCTAATTGTGCAACCACCCAGTCATCACATCCATTAACTCATGTCTATACAATTCAGCGGATATTTTTGGCTTAAAATGAATTTTGAAATTAAACAAAACAAAAAATTCGACTGTTGGGCCAAATATGGTAAATATACATTTTAGACCAACGGCAAACGATAAATTAAATCAATATACTTAGGCAAAGCAAACAAACAGAACAATATTAATAAAGTGATTGTACCGATGATGAAAAGCTTGGTGAGTTTGAATTCTACTAAAATAAAATCGATTTCATGGAGCTGAAAATAGACTATGACTAGACTACGTCACCACATCATCATCTTCGTTCTCATCTCTATAGAAGAATAATTGGCCTGACTCTTCCAACGAAAAACACAAAATAGATCATTTTGTATAAACAATTTGCCACATACAATCCCACCACTTGTGTATTATTTTATAGCCCCCAGAGTATTTTTTCCCTCGTAAGGTAGATCGAAGTAGTCGGAATTTTCAGTTTTTTACCTGTTCTTGAACGGTTCAGTTCGGTTTTGAGTTTTCGAGTGCTCCAAATGGAATTATATTTTCGTTTCAAAATAACAAAACAAAAATAAAATATAAATTCGTGATGGAAACAAAACAAAGGGATTTCAAAACAAAAAACAAACCTATATCAAGTTAAGTGGAAAAAAAAATAACATAAAACAATAAGTTTCTTTTTGTGTATTTATAAATGTATATATTTTTTTTTTCGTAAAATTAAAATTATGATTAAAAAATAAAACAACAAGAAAAAAAGAAAATTAATTCAGCTCACAAAATAAACACTTAACAAATATAAAACATTAAACATAATTTTCGATTAAAAAAAAAATAGTGTTGTTGATTAAGTTTAAAAATAAAATTACTACATACATTGGAAAAAATAAAACAAATTAAAAACAACATTAAATTATTTTTCTCTTAAAAAATCAATACAAATCAAGGGATAATAATATTATTAATATTAATAGATAAACTTATAAATGCCTAGTCGCATGAGTATTTTTATTTTTTTAATTAAGCGTTTTTACTTAATAAAAATATATATTTTTAAATATTTTGGCGCGTAAAAAGCAAGCGTCAGCAAGAATTTTTATTTAATTATCTTTAAACTCTTATCTCAAATCAAGCAATAAAAATGAATAAATAAGAATTAAAGGCAAGATGTGTCCCTAATTTTTTTTTTTTTTTTAATTCAATATTAATAAAATAAAATAAAGAAATAGAATATATAAATAAAATATTAGTAGTAAAAGCGATAATGAAAAAAATAAAACAAAACTCATGCAACATCACTTAAAACTTAAAACAAAAGAAAATTTTTTTAATTAAATTTGTTTAAATATTTTTTGTTTGATTGTTTTTATGAAAAAGAGTAAAGAATTGAAAGAACACAAACAAACATTTGTTGCAACAATTTGTCTTTAAAATAATAAATAATATATAGTTTAAGTTTATGTATAAAAATGTATAAGATAAATGCCTATTTGAACATTTAAATTTAAACAAAATACAAAGTTGCACTAATGTTTAATTGTTTTGTAAAAGATTGAAAAAAAAAAAATATATATTATATTTATAATTATGTATTACTTTTTTTATTTTTATTTGCATAACGAAAAATAATTTGTATTTTAAAAATTTGTTTATTTAAAGGTACACCATGACTGATTGTTATATTTTCGAGAAGCTCTAAAGGCCGGGCCACAATAAATCAGCCAACAAATAAAACGAGATGATTCATTGTCCGTGACGAATGTCTTTCAACCGAAGACAATGCAATTAGCATAAATGCCAAGAATATTTTACATTTTTGCACTTGGCTCGACATGTGATTCATCCATAATCAACATCATCGTCACCATGATAGATGTGATTCGAGGCGGCAAGGTTGTGAATTTGAAAACTACACGTGTAACGATATTTGATGAGATTTTGATGAAATCTATCAATTTTCAATATAGATTGACGACTGTCTGTCAAATTGTTTTTTTTTTCGTTAAATTTTAACAAACAAAATTGAAAATAAAAAAGTACATTTGGAAAACATACAATCTTTTTGTTTTTTCTTACTTAATGTTCATGTCATCACCTCTGTGGAAACAATAATTATTATTTTATTTTCTTTGAAACAAAAATAGCCTCGTCTGTCTGTATGGGGTTTCCATTAAATTTTCTCAACTTAATTCTCCACGGGACAGACAATGTCTGCTGCTTTTTGTTTTTCAAATTTAGAGCAAGTTGCTGTTGTCCGTCTTCAAAAAGACATTAAACAAAATCAAACAATAATGCCACCGTATTGAATTTTTTAAAACGTTTTTTCGTTTGTTTTCGAAAAAAAAAAGACGATTGAAAACACCAGGTGGAAACGAAATTGTGGCAATTGGATTTATTAGCATTTTCTTTTTCTTTTGAAAAAAAAAAATAAAATTCTAAAATTCGATTTTAATTTTTCGAAAATTTTTAAAGATTTTTTTTTTTATGGGAATTTTATTTATGCGTGTGCACACGGAACCACTGAAAAATAAAATTCAATTTTCGTGCGGTGCTGACTTATAAATTTAGAATTAGAAAATTCATAAGACATATTAAACTATTTTTCTTCTCGTCGTCGTCTTCGTCGTTAAAAATGAATGTCTTTTGCCTTCTTGTGTGTTTTAGTCTTTAATGAATCACGAATGTACCTGGACTTTGTTTTATTAAAGTTGTTCATTATTACAACAATAAAACGAAATCAAAAATATTTTCCTTATGCAATAGATAAAATAAAAAAAATTGGTATATTTTAAAAGATATACAAATAGATAGGTTTTTCTTTTTATTTTTGGTACAACAAAACAAATTAGATATTTATACGTATACGTTTAATGTTAATTATTTAAAATAATAAAAAAAAATTATACAAAACAAATAAATTAATATTGAATACAAAATATTTTAAACTTTTATTTTTAAAGACTTTTTCTTTTCAATCTTTTACGACTAGCAGATGATTTTTTTTTTTTTTTTTTAATTATTATTTATTATTTTTGCTTGAGCGGATTCATTTTCACTATTATTATATATTTTTTTGTGTATAGTGATTATTTGAGTTTATTATTTTTGTTTGTTTGTTATTAATTCTTACTTTTAACGGTCAGTTTAGCTGATGATTCAACTTGTCCAGTTGAAGATGTTACACGAGCTGTGAAGATACCAGAATCTTCTTCGTATGTTGTTCCGATAAGAAGAACGGCACTATTGCCATCGAAAATCATCTAAAATGAGAGAAATAAAAGACAAAATGTTGAAATAAACTCAAAGCTTGAATATTTTTTGTTTTAGATATGAAAACGTTTTGAACCACTTGAAATATGTAAATTTTCAAGGTTTTGAATGATTTAAAATAAACAAGTCCTTATTTAAGTAACTACTTTTCTCTTTTTAATGTTGATAGTTGAAATACATGAAATACGATTTTAACTGTTTTTTTTTGACATTTTATTACTATTAGTGCAAAGAGGGGTTAATCTGCCGAAAAATCCAGATCTGCAAACTTGATCTTAAATCAAAAGTAAATCAATTTATTTTGTTTTAAGTAATGCAAAAACAGGGCAAATTTGTGTTTTTTGAAGATCTATATCAAAAATAAATTGATTTATTTTAACCAGGTAAAACCCTATAAGTACCTACAAGAAATTTTTCTTGTTTCCTTGTTTTATCTTTTAATATATTTTCAGGCAACATATTTTGACGTCTCATAATCTCACTCACCACAATACTCACAAAGTAGAAATTTGAAAGGAAATCCATCAATTTCGGACACCCTTCAAAATTCTGCATCTTCCAAAGACACAGTCGAAAGGAAAAATCAAAAAGGAAAAGAAGTTAAATAAACCAGCTGTCTCTTTTGCTCATTCAATAAATATCAGTTTTATGTTAATGAGGAGTGAAGCATTCCTTCCAGTGCTCTTTGCTTTTGAAAATAGTAGATTTTTTTTGTCTGAGAAATTATAAGGAGGCATTGAACATTACCAAAATTTTAAATAAAATGTTGGTCCATAAAATGTTACTCCTCTCGGATGACATTTCTTCACGCTTAGTAAATTGTAGTTTGATGTGCTCAATGTTTACTACTCATAGTGGCATGTGTCATTGTCTATTGGAACTAATGTGAGCTATATGAAAACTTCAAACAGATTGTAAGCAGTTGTAAAGCAGACTACGATCAGTTCCGAGTTTAAACAAGGTCTAATTTTAACAGACTTAAACGATGTTCGAATCTGTAAATATTGAATGTGCTACTGAATGTTGAATGTGTAAGTAATGAATGTGCTACTATGTCTAAATGTCTGTCAATTTGAAAATATGGTTAAAATGGAAGTTGTTCACATTGGACATGTTTTTAAGGCGACTCATTTTGAAGTCTCGACATTGTATTTTATTTCCACTTTAAGGTAAAAAAGTTATATTAAGGTAAGGCGATATATGATGAAACGTCAATTATGCGTGGGTCGTTAAAAATAGTGTAATGTGAACACATCCTGAATTTAACTAAATGTAAATCAACTTGTTCTGTCAAAATTGACGCAAACTTTTATAACCAGAACTTCATTATTGATGTTTTTTTTCAGATTTTTGTTTGTAAAACTTAGCGACATTTAATGATACGAATTTTTTTTCCTAGCATGAAATTTGAATTTAAGGACTATAAATTAAATTCTGACTGTAAGAATCACTCACCTGAAAATCGGGTGTTTCAGGAATCAGTTGTCCTTCGCGTAGCCATTGCACTCCTGTAGCCTTTACTTTGCCAGTAATAGTTGTCTTAAATTGAGCTGGTAAACCTTCGGTCACAGTGACATCTTTCAAGGCAGTTATGGTTGGTGGAGCATCCAAATTCTCAAGTGGACGCACCTTTAATGTGGCACTTGTTTGTACTGTGCCCATTTTACTGTCCAAAACACACTTATAAACACCCTCATCTTCGGGGAACGCCTCCGAAATAACCAATTGGTAGTATTCTCCTTGTCGGGTCATTTGGAAGTAACGCGATGGTTTGATCATATTGTCACCGCGATACCATCTAGCTGTTGGTGTTGGTTTACCCACAACACGGCACTTGAAGATAACCTTACTGGTCTCTTCGACAGATTGATTCTTCAATGGCTCAACAAGAACTGGTGCCTTTTCAATGCCAGGTGTGGTTGGTTTGTCGGCCTTGGTTGGTGATTGAACGAAGCAATCAGCATCGCAGCGAGCTTCACCAGCTGCATTCACAGCAACACATTCGTAACGACCCGAATCCTCAGGAGTAGGTTCGATGACTAGCAAAGTGTAAATGTTATCCTCTTCGAGCATCTTGTGCTTAATATTTGGCTGGATCTTTGTACCGTTCTTCAGCCAGTATACATCGTAAGGCTTGGTGCCGGTGACTTTAGCATCGAAACGAGCCAACTGTCCAGTTGCAACGTTGGTGCTTTGAATGGTCTGAACAAAGCTTGGTGGTGAAATTCCACCCTTACCAGCACGACGTCTCTCTTCTACAACCAAGTTAGCACTGCATTTGGCAGTTCCACCACGGTTCGAAGCAATGCATGAGAACACAGCTGAGTCCTCAACAAAGACTTGACGAATAATCAAAACTGACTTTGATCCAAAGGTGTGAATTTGCAAGTCTTTCGAGTTTTGAATGGGGAAGCTTTCGCGATACCACTTGATGGTTGGCATTGGCTCACCATCGAATTCAACTTCGAACTTAGCTTGTTCGTTTTCAAAAGCACGGCATGGTTGAATCTTCTTGGTGAAGACTGGAGGCTTAGCTGGTTGAACGGGTCCCTCAACGACACGTTCTTGAATTGTGCCCTTATGTTCGACTTCAGTTGTTTCGGTAGCAGTTATTTTTCGAGTTATTTCAAGATCCCCAACAACTTGCTTCTGGACTTGTTTCTGCTTGTTCATGTGCACTTCACGTCCATGTACTGATGATTCAGATGGTTCAGCGGGTCCCTTCTTCTTGATCTTCTGAGTGCTGGTAGTTTTTTGTTGATCTAAAGATTCAGATTTTTCTCTGAAATTGAAAAAATGAAATATTCAAGAAAGGTTCGAAAAAGCTAGGGTGAATATTTAAGGACACTTACAAGCTCTCTTCATAGTTCTGGGCCATACCCTTGGCAGCCGAGGTGGCAACAATCTTTTGTCCGGGAATAGCAAATTGATGATGGTCTTCACGTAACTTGGTCTCCTTAAGCAGTTGTTCTGTTTCGAGTTCTTGCAATTTACTGTAGTAGTCGTCGCTTTTCTTGGACTTGACAGTCTTTTGCCACTCAGGCACATCAGGTTTAATAACCTTTTGCTTAAGATGCTCAACTCCCTTTAGATTGGCTCCACTCTGATCGGCCAAATATTGCTTACGCTCATCGAACATCTTCTCTAGCTCGTTTTCTTGACGTTCTTTTTGGTAAATTGATAGTTCTTGATCATACCATGCTAAAGAGATTAAATTTGTTTTGTGAGTATTATTTCAGTTAAAAAAAAGAAGTCTTTTGGATAGTGGTAGACATTTTCTTCTTCTATTTTTTTGCAAAAATTAAATCAACACTTAAGCATTTATTTGTTAGATATTAAAATGAAAAGTTATTCTAAGGGTTAGTAACAATACTAAAAATTAATGATCAACATTTTTATGAACAGGGAAGCATATGAAACATGTCTTTAAGATATTAAAGAGAATTTCAGAGTGAAAGAAAATAGAATCACAAAATGTTGATTGAAAGCTCAAAAGCTTTTTAGCATTTTTTTTAATTTTCTGTGAACATGTTTGTTGTAACGAATATCTTCACTGTTTTGTAACGCAAGCTTTTCATTTAAACGATGGGTAAAGTTTTTTTTTCATATTATGAATTGTGTTGAAATAGAATGTAAAGTTTTAAAAGAAAAGTTTTTTTTTGAGTAAATATGAGCTTTTGATAAAAAATATCTACATCTCTATATATATTTTTTATGTAAAAGCTCTGCCAAAATTATAGTATCTTACTGCAATAAAGTGTGAAGTTTAAACTAATTGATAAGAATTGCGAATATTTTGAGTTTTTTAAATATTGCCTTGAAGAAGAAGTGTGAAGCTTAAAGCTTTCTCTGATCACAGTGTGTTGCAGAAGAGAATGAAGCTTTTTAAATCGAAGAAACGATTTTTGAAGTACGTAAAAGCTTTTGCAAGAAAAGTTACAGATAAGAAAACTTTTAAACAGAATGAAAAATAGGCACAGAAAGAGCTTTTTCTAGACAAACTTAAACTTTTAAACTAGGTCTAAGTGAAATATGAAAAATACAGTTAAACACAAAAACTATTACACAAATTAACTACAGAAATAACATTTATACACATTACACATTATATTTACACCATACTACCAATTTTCGTTTTTCTTTTTTGATACAATTTCTAACGCTCATCCAATGAAAGCGTTTTTGCTATTTACACGAGAACATCTTCTTTTCTGGATTTCAGCAGCTAGTATGCTTTATAACAGCGACAACGTTGATAAGCTTGTTGAGAGGATTCCGTTTTTTTTTTTTTTTTTATTCAGGAGAATTAGGGGTGTTAGGGGAGTCAGGGGGAAGGATAATTACAGCTTGTGTTTGAAATGTGTTAAATGTTGTCAGCATTTATATTTACAATATTAGTGTTGGATTTATTTGATAAAGAAATGTTTTTTATGTTTTTGGTTTAATATGTATGCATTTTTTGTTTGTTATAGTAAAATAAATATATTTACATAATATACCTTGGTTAAGTTTTTTTCTTTAAGTGTGAAATAAGCTAGTAAATATGTTTGTGATAGTTTTTCTTAATGAGGACTTACGTCTTGGTGAATTCTTCAAAATGCTACGATAGTCATCGGAACGTGCAACAACTTTGAGTTCGGTTGTAGCAATTGCTTCGCCAACTGAATTGCGAGCAATGACTTCTACTTTTCCAGTGTCGTATTGTCGTGTTTTTGGAATATCCAAATGGAACATTCCATCGTTTGTAAGTTTGTAACGAGATCCCTGTAAGAAATCGTAAAATATTTGATTAAAATATACCATTGACTCAAAATTTAAGAAAAAGCTTTAAAAAGCTCTTATAGAAAGCTTTCGCAAAGTAACAATGTCAACATTAAGCTTTTAATTGTAACCTGGACTAATTCGCTTTCACTTAGCTTAAAAAATGTTTTCTAAGTAGTGAGAGTTTTCAAATTTCAGTTCTTCTGTTATCATTAAACTTACATGCACAACAGTGTGTCCATTGATGAGCCACATTACTCTTGGTCGTGGATGTCCCGTAACACGTACACAGAATCTCGCGCATTCGCCCTCTTCTACAGTTTGTGGTTCCAACTTGCTTACAAATGTTGGTGCACATCTTGGTTTTGCATCTACATCAGGCTCTTCAGGAACACTTTACAAGAGAAAATTTGTTTTTTTTAGTTTCAAACTTAATCTTAACAAATATTTAATATACTTACACTTGCCATGATGCTTCCATCTCTCGAATTCTTTCAATGCTGTTCATGTAGCTTGGTACTTGTGAATCGTAAACGATTCCTGGTTTGCCAGTTGTCTTGATCATAGCCCTGGTCTCATCCATACCGTATAAATTGGTAGCACGGCATACGTATTCACCGCTGTCTTCTGGGTATACCCATCCAAAGTTCATGGCTACATAGCCAAAGTCATAGATTGGCATGAATCGGTTCTCTGCAAAAAAAAGCTTTTGTTAAAAGGGGAACACTTTTCTCGGTTATTATTAAATCTTACTATGCAACAATGGTTTGCCATTGAAGAACCATTCAACTTTCATATTTGGATCGCCTACTGGAGCCAATTGGCATTCAAACTTGGTAGATTGCATCTCTACCAGCTTGGTTTGTTCCTTAATTTGGGTGACGAATCTTGGTGGTTGCTTGCGATCGGGGTCGAAGAGATCATCTTCAGTGAGATGTACTTCAGATGTGTACCTCTTGATGGCTGCTTCCATCTGAGTGATGGTTTCGTTACGGTGCATGCCTCTTGGTACCTGGTTCTGGAGAACAATTGATGGTTGTTCTGAAAAACAAAAAAAACAAAACTTTTATTTAATCACGTTCAGGTCGAGGTCAGACACAAATTCCTTACGTTTGCAGCTAATTGTTGCAACAGTTCTGTCTTCACCATAGTCGTTCACGGCACGACAGACATACTCGCCAGAGTCCTCAGAATAGACGTACAGAATGTCCAAGGACACAAAGCCCATATCTTGAACTGTACGGTAACGATGTCCAATAGGAATCAATTTACCCTTATGGTACCATTCGATACGCAGTTTAGGATCTTCTTTGGGCTCAACTTGGCACTCAAAACGGATAGCTTCAGCTTCTTCAACCATGACTGAGGCAATTTCTGTGATGAATTTTGGAGGGCCAAACGATTGTTCGACTGGTTTTGGCTCTTCCACAATTCGCCCACGTTCGAGTTCCTTCAATTTCTCAGCAGTCATGCTGTCTGGCAATTGTGTATCGTAGACAATGTTGCTCTTGCCTTTGCATGTTACCTTTGCAACAGTCTGGGCAGTTCCCCACTTGTTTGTGGCTCGGCAGATGTATTCGCCAGAATCACGTGCATAGATGTAATCGATGTCCAACGCAATGAATCCAAAGTCATTCAACATATGCACCCTAGAGCCAGTGGCCAGGGAACGTCCGTTGAAGAACCAGTCAATTCGCATTGTTGGATCACCAACTGGTTCCACCTTGCAATCAAAGTGGATCGGTCCGCCTTCTTGAACATCGAGATTGTCCTTGATTTGTTCTGTGAACTTGGGTGGATTTGGTTGTTCTTCATCGATGAAGATCTCCTCACGCTTGTGCAGACTTTCTTCGAGTTTTTGCAGACTCTCGGTACCGCTTCGGAAGTTCGATGGCAGTTGTGGTTCCATTATGATACCCTGGCGACCACGCACTTGTAGCTTGCATGAGACGGAAGCCTCACCGTGTTTGTTGGTTGCCTTGCAGGTATACAAGCCAGAATCACGTTGATAGCATCCGGCAATTTCAAGGATAACAAATCCAAAGTCATTGATGGTCTTAATGCGGGAACCAGCCCACAATGCCTTGCCATTGTGGAACCATTCAACGCGCATACTTTGATCGTTAATTGGCTGCAAGCGGCACTCGAAGTGAGCCAACGAGTTCTCAGTAATGACCATATCGAAAGGTGTTGTGATGAACTCTGGTGGTTTGCCTGAGTCGTCTTCCTGAACGAATTCACTACGTCCAGCACCTAGACCTTCAAGTTCAGCAATACGGTCGATAGTGCCCTCCATGCCCTTTGGCAGCTGAGATTCCATAATGATACTGCGTTTGCCTTGGATCTTCATGGTAGCTGTTGTGACTGCTTCACCGTATTCGTTGATGGCACGGCATGAGAACTCACCAGAATCTTCAGGATATACTGGCGAAATTTCAAGAATCACAAATCCAAAGTCGCAGAATGTACGGAAGCGAGAACCAGCTCGCAATGGTTTGCCATTCCAGTACCATTCGACCTTAAGCTTAGGATCGTTGGTTGGTGTAAGGCGGGCTTCGAAGTGAGCGTTCTCACCTTCACGCAAGTTGTCGATGTTCGATAAAGGTACAGTGAACACAGGTGCTTTTCCACGTGTTTCCTCGACAGTCTCATCACGGGAACGGACCATGGAGTATTCCAAGTTTTGGATCTTTTCCAAGCCTCCCTCCATGCCCTAAAAATATGGAAAAAAAAAAATAATTAGATTTCTGTTTTTCAAGATCTAGCGTAAAAAAATGAGCACAGGGTTTCTAAATTAGAAAATACTTACTCGCGGCAGTTGCGAGTCCAGAATTAAACTAGCCTTTGATGAGCACTTAAGAGTCGCTCTAGTGACGTCCTCGCCGTACTTGTTGTAAGCACGACACTCGTATACTCCGGAGTTCTCTTCATAGCAGTAGAGTATGTCCAGAATAACAATACCAAAATCGTGGAACGTCCTAAATCTGTGTCCATGTGGCAGTTTCTTTCCATTGAAGTACCATTCAACGACCAACTCTGGATCAGTGATTGGCGTGAGACGAGCCTCAAAGTGAGCACTTTGTCCTTCCACCAATTTGACGGCATCGGATATTTGAGTGATGAACTTTGGTGGTTCTCCAGTTGGTGTGGTTGGACCATGTTGGTCTCCCATTTGTGGGCATTCCAGCTCACGAATTCTTTGCAGGGAGTCGGGTTGAAGAGTGTCCGAGAATACACCTCCACGTCCACGGCAATTGAGTGTGGCACGAGTGAAGTCCTCACCGTATTTGTTCCAGGCACGGCACACGTATTCTCCACTATCGTGATCTTGCAGGTAAGCAATATCCAACAGAACATATCCGAAGTCTGAGACAGGCTTAATGCGGTTCGAGTGACGCAAGAGTTTACCATTATGGTACCATTCTACCTTGAGCTCTGGATCATTGACTGGAATCAATGTGCACTCAAAGTGAGCCGATTGTCCATCCTTGAGTCCTTCCAAGCTCTTAATGTGTGTGGTGAACCTTGGTTTCTGGCCCTTGGGCTTGTCAACGCAACCTAATTCAACGTGAATCTCGGCGGTGCCCCATTTGTTGGTAGCACGGCAGGTGTACGTGCCAGAATCTTCGATCTTAGTGCCCAATACTTCAAGGGCAACCATTCCAAATGCGTAAATAGTACGGAAGCGATGTCCAGCGTCAAGTACTTTACCATTGTAGAACCATTCAATAACCATGGTCTGGTCACCAGTTGGGACCAAATTGGCCTCGAAATGAGCAATCTCTCCCTCACCAATGTCCATAATTGGCACAAATTCAGTTGTGAAACGAGGAGCTTGACCTGCTTCTGGGGACTCTGGCTTGGTACCGTCCTTACGCAATGACTCTTCCAAGTCTTGGATTTGCTCTAGACCTTCTGCGCCCTTTGGATGCTGGGTCCTTTCAATGATGCTTTCCTTGCTGCTGCAGAAGATGGTAGTCTGGGTGAAGGCCTCTCCGGACCTGTTGTAAGCCTTGCAAGTGTACATGCCCTGGTCACGTGCATAGACCTCGATGAGGTCCAAAGTGACAAAGCCAAATTCGCTGGTCATCTTGAACCTCGAGCCATGTTGCAAAAGTTTGCCATTAAAGTACCATTCGATGAATAGGTTGGGATCTTCCTTTGGTTCGACATTACCTTCCAAATGCAAGGGTTGTCCTTCTGACAATTTGAATTCTGGATTAAGTGGAACGGTCCAAACCGGAGCTGGATAGACTTTCTCGGGCTTGGCATCCTTTGGCTTGCTTCTATTTGCGAGAGCTTCCTCAGTTTCTTGAACAGCTTGTAGACCAGCAGTTCCCTGTGGATGTTGAGTTTCAAAGAACATGGTCTTATCGCTGGTACACTTCAGAGTTCCAGAAGTGGTAGCGGATCCCCTGCTGTTGGTAGCCTTGCAAGTGTAGATTCCACTGTTTTCAGCGTAACAGCTTGTCAAATCCAAAGCACAGTAACCAAAGTCATAGATGCTCTTAAACTTGGCTGCAGCTGGCAATGGGTTGCCATTGTAGAACCACTCGATGCCCATGGTTGGGTCACGAGCTGGCTCAACATTGCATTCGAAGCGAACGCTCTCGTTCTCCTTGCATTCGATGTTGTTCAAATGAGTGATGAAGACTGGTGACTCGTAGACTGGTTCTGGAGCAGCAGGACGTCCCTCTTTGGGTGCTTCAAGGGCATCAATGCGTGGCAGAGATTCTGGGTGAAGAGTATCGGCCATCAACCAGTGGCGATCTTCGACCTTAATTGATGATGTCGAAACGGCTTCACCGATCAAGTTGGTAGCCTTGCAGGTGTAAATTCCAGAATCATCATCACGAAGTCCATTGATCGACAGGTTAACCAAACCAAAGTCGAAAGTGCTGCGAATGCGAGCTCCAGTGGTAAGAGAAATACCGTTCTTGAACCATTCAATCCTAAGGTTTGGATCAGCTCTGGGCTCGACTTGAGCCTCCAAACGAACGTGTTGTCCTTCGGAGAGCTTGTCGAAGCTCTGCAAATGGGTTGTAAAGACTGGTGCCTGTTGTGGTGATGTGTCAACAAACATTTCGGGAACACGGTTCATTGCAGCTTCCTTCAAACGGATTGCTTCCCAAGACTCTGGGATCAATGGCTCTCCAACAATAGATGACTTTGTTTTTACCTTCATGCCAGTTGAAGACACTGCCTCACCAGCAGCATTGTAAGCCCTGCACATGTACATTCCAGAATCCTCCTTGACAACTGAGTTAATGTCCAACGTAACGAAACCGAAGTCATGGGTGGTGCGTAGACGTGATCCCATCTGGAGTTCAACTCCATTGACGTACCATTCGAAACGCAAAGTTGGATCACCAACTGGAACGACACGAGCTTCAAAGTGAGCATGTTGGCCTTCCCAGAGCTCTGATGGTCCTGTAAGCAATTGAGTGAATATTGGTTTTTCAAACATACGTTCTGGTTCTTCGGGCTTAGGAGCTGTTGGTTGCTCGAGCTGGTGAATGCGTCCGATACTTTCTGGATGCTGGGTGTCCATTTGAATGCTGGCCTCAGTGACGACGCGCATAGAAGCAGTTGTGACTGCCTCTCCAAGTGGATTGATAGCACGGCACATGTAGACGCCTTCGTCTTCCTTGCGGATGTGGGAAATGTCCAGAGACACAAATCCGAAGTCGTGTTGTTTGGTGATACGAGAACTGTCCTCGATGAGCTTCTCGTTGCGGTACCATTCCACTTTGAGATTTGGATCACCCACTGGAATGAGGCGAGCTTCAAAGTGAGCTGTTTGGGCCTCATTGATGCGATCAATGTTTTGAAGAGGCTGGGTGAAAACTGGGCGTTGACGAGTTGCTGGTCCTTCAACTTCTGGCCTTTGGAAGGGAGCATTTGATTCAAGTTGGCGAATCTTCTCAAGACCCTCAGGATGTTGTGTTTCGGAAAGGATTCCTCCGAAGGGGATCACACGCAGGTTGGTTGACGATGTGCACTGTCCCAAATTGTTGACAGCCCTCACTGAATATTCACCAGCATCCTCAGCGACTGCATGGGAAATATCAAGAGCAACATATCCAAAGTCAAAAGTGATATGGAAGCGCGATGCTGATGGTAAAGGCTTTCCATTGTGGTAGAACTCAATACGAAGATTGGGATCATGCATTGGTTGAACTTGGGCTTCAAAGTGAGCGGTTTTGCCCTCGTAGATTTCGGTGTTTCCACGAAGTTCAACTGTAAAGTGTGGTGGGCTAATTGGAAGATCGTCGATATCTTGACGGCTTGGAGCGGCCTTGGCTTCGAGTTTTTGAATCTTCTCAAGAGCATCAGGATGCTGTGTGTCCAAGATCATGCTACGACGGTTAAGCACACGAACATTGCATGTATTCATAGCTTCGCCGAGAAGATTGGTTGCCTTGCACATGTAGGTGCCGGTGTCTTCTCCATAAGCGTAGAGAATGTCCAAAGCGACGTAACCAAAGTCATGTGTTGTCCTGAAACGATGACCTACGGCAATGGCTTTTCCATTGCAGAACCATTCGATTTTCAAGTTAGGATCATTGATTGGCTCAACACGGCATTCAAGATGTGCGTGTTCTCCTTCCTTAAGATGTTCCAGACTGGTAAGTGGTGTCAAGAAGACAGGCTTCTGACCCTTCTCCTCGACAACTTGGGCCTTGGGTCTTTCATAATTCTCCAGTTGGCGAATCTTCTCCAAACGTTGCTCGTCCATGGTGTCAAGCACTAAGGTGGCGTTTGCTAGAAGAACGAAGAAAAATAGAGTTTAATTTTGGCTTAGGCCTAAATGGGAAGCTTTGATAACTTACCTGTGACGTTTACAGCACTAGTCGTAACAGCCTCACCTACAGCGTTCTTAGCCTTGCACATGTAAGTGCCAGTGTCTTCAGCATGAGCATATAAAATGTCTAAAGCAACAAATCCGAAGTCGTATGTGGTCTTAAAACGATGACCAGTTTGGATGGGAATACCATTGCAGTACCATTCAACTTTCATGGTTGGATCATTAACGGGAGTAAGAGTGGCTTCCAAGTGGACTGGTCGGCCTTCAGACACATTGGCATTGCGTAGAGGCCTTCCGAATTGTGGCCTCTCAGCCATGTAAATGTCTTCGTCTTCCTTGCGTTGGAAACGTGTACCATCCTCAAGGTATTGGATCTTTTCGAGAGCACCTTCGTGCTGGGTCTCGCGGATGATTGAAGACCTAGTCTGCACATTCAAGTTGATGGACGAGACTGCGGTTCCAAAGTTGTTGGTTACACGGCAGGTGTATTCACCGCTATCATCAGCATAGACTGTCAAAACGTCTAAAGCTGCAAAACCAAAGTCGTAGGTGTTTCGGAAACGGTGACCAGTTGTTAGTGGTTTCCCATTGTGGAACCATTCTACCTTAAGATTTGGATCTGGGTAAGGTTCAATGCGGCATTCATAGTGAGCACTTTGACCTTCAACGAGGTTAGTAGGCCCAATCAAACGAGTAATGAATCTTGGTGGCTGAGTTACCTCAATCTCCTCTTCTTCACGGCGGGTGTATTTTGTGTGGTCCTCCAACTGGTGAATCTTATGCATGGCAGCTTCGTTTTGAGTCTCCATTTGGAGTGCAGCCTTCGATTGAACAATCAAAGTGGCCGAAGTGACTGCTTGACCGAGTTCATTGACAGCCCTGCAAGTGTAAGTACCCGAATCTTCAGGGTTGACGTACTTCATGTTCAGAGCAACGTATCCAAAATCGTGCATTGTTGTGACACGGTTTGATGCTTCAATAGGTTGTCCATTGTGCAACCATTCAACGGTCAAATGAGGATCACCAACAGGAATCAGACGGGCTTCAAAGTGAACCGCTTGATTTTCTGCTACTCGAACGTCTCTAACAGGCATGGTGAAGACTGGAGCTTGAGTAATGACTTCTTCTTGAGTACTCATCTTTTGACGTTTGGCCGATTCCTCAAGATATTGCAGACGGTGCAAAGCACCTTCATGCTGAGATTCCATGTAAATGGATTTTTTAGTATGAACGAGGGCAATTGCAGATGTAACAGCCTCCCCGATAGCGTTATAGGCGCGGCAAGTGTAGGTACCAGCATCTTCTGGCAGACATGACATAATGTCAAGAGCGACGAAACCGAAGTTGTTGGTTTCGGTAAAGCGAGATCCTGATTTCAAAGGTTGGTTATTGTGGTACCACTCTACTTTCATTGTGGGGTCAGAGACAGGTATCAAACGGCACTCGAAGTGAGCGCGTTGGTTCTCCTTGATGTCAATGTTCTTCAAAGATGTTGTGAAGACTGGAGCCTGCTTGGTCGTCTCGTCGATTTCTTCATGGCGACGGTACTTTGACTTATCTTCCAAGTAATGGATTTGCTCCAAACCTGCTTCGTTCTGAGTAACAGTAACAATTTGTTCACTGCCACGACATACCAACTCACAACGAGTCTCATCAGTGCCGACAAGATTAACAGCACGGCAAGTATAAACACCGGAATCTTCAGCAATAAGATCGACGATATCAAGTGCAACATAGCCAAAGTCATGAATTGGTCTGAAACGGTGACCAATAGTGATGGGCCTGCCATTCTTATACCACTCAACCTTCAAGTTAGGATCGGTAACTGGCTCGATTTTGCACTCAAAGTGAGCATGTGCTCCTTCACGCATGTTTCCAAGGTTCTTGGGGTGAGTGAGGAAACGGGGACGAATGTTGATGGTTTCATCCACGTATTCTGAGCGCTTGTACCTGGAAGAATCTTCCAAGTATTGGATCTTCTGAAGACCTGATGCATTTTGGGTGTCCAAGACAAGATCTTTCTTTGCGATAATGCGCACTGAGCACGATGTAACAGCTTCTCCAAGTTGGTTGCGGGCTTGACATGTGTACACTCCAGAATCGATGGCGTACACTCCCAAAAGGTCCAAGGCAACGTAATCGAATTCATAGGCTGGCCTAAAACGATGGCCAGTCTTAACGGGTTGCCCATTTACGAACCACTCAACGTGCATAGTTGGATCGCCAACAGGTTGCAAACGGCACTCAAGATGGACGTTAGTTCCTTCCATTGTCTCGATGTTGTGCAATGGACGAGTGAACTGGGGAGCTTGCATGACTGTGATCTCCTCAGCCACTTGATGACGACGACGAGATGCATCTTCCAACAGCTGGATTTGCTCCAGAGACATTTCGTTTTGAGTCTCAGTGACAACGTCAGATCGGTCAATGATGCGAACACAAGCCGAAGTATGGGCCGAGCCAAGATGGTTGGTGGCACGGCAGGTGTATTCTCCTGAATCAGCCGCGATAGTCTGGACGATGTCCAGAGCAACAAATCCAAAGTCATAGTAAGTCCTGAATCTGGATCCTACAGTGATGGGGCGACCATTTTGGAACCACTCAACCCTCATTGTTGGATCACCCATGGGTTCGAGGCGACACTCCAAGTGAATGTTTTTGCCTTCGTGCATTGGCTTTGGATCAGAAAGTGGTTGGACGAAGATAGGCTTCGATTTTGAAATTTCCTCAATGTCGTATTCGGGCTCAACGAACTTTTGGCCCTCCAGTTGGCGAGTTTTTTCGACCAAACCACGATGCATGCTAGATGTGTCAATACTGGAACGAGCTGTAAGAAAAAAGAAAATGGTTTACAGAAATTCTTAAGACAGTTACGCTTGAACTTACTTTCAACTACCATCGTTGCCGACAACTGAGCTTCACCTAGCTTATTTCTGGCCACCACAGTGTAGACACCGGCATCATCAGCACGCACGGCTGAAATATCCAAAGCTACGTATCCAAAGTCATAGTAAGTCTGTATGCGATTGGCCGCAGTAATGGCCTTTCCATTGTGATACCATTCGATTTTCATTGACAAATCGGATTGTGGCTCAACGCGGGCTTCAAAGTGGGCGCGTTGGCCTTCTAAAATCTTGTTGGTGCCCTTCATGGGACCCAAGAAACGAGGAATATGTGTGACCTTAGTCTCTTCCTCCACGTTACGAGCGTATCTCGATGAGTCTTCCAGGTGTTGAATCTTTTGCATACCACCTGGGTGTTGTGAATCGGACACAATTGCCTTCTTCGAAAGAACGGTCAAATTGGCCGCTGTCGTTGCCTGTCCAAGTGAATTGTAGGCTCTGCAAGTGTAAACGCCAGCATCATAGATTGTTAGTTGCTTGATGGTCAGAGCAACATAGCCGAAGTTAAAGAAAGTAGTGCTTCTTGAGCTTGCCTCAAGAGGACGTCCGTCCTTCAACCATTCTACACGCATGGTAGAGTCTCCAACTGGTTCCAAGCGGGCTTCGAAATGAGCATAGGCTCCTTCCCGCATATCCACTTGATCTTTGATTGGAGTCTTGAAGACTGGTGGCCCGGTTGGCTCTGGGACTTCATGAACATACTTCTTGTGTTGTAACTTCTGATATTGTTCCAACTCCTCGACCTTTTCGATGTAACGCTGTTGTTCGGGAATACCCAAATCAGCGGTTACTTGGCTTCTTGAAATAACGCGGATGGTTGAGGTACTGATGGCTTCACCAACCCTATTGACAGCCCGAACGGTGTACGAACCAGCATCTTCAGCCCGTAGGTGCATGATGTTAAGGGAGACGTAGCCGAAGTTGAAGATTGCAGTGATTCGCGAACTGGCGGTAATTGGGCGGCCATCCTTGTACCATTCAACACGCATAGTTGGGTCATTGACTGGAGTGAGTTGGGCCTCGAAGTGGATGTTCTTGCCTTCTTCAAACTCGCCCAAGTCGTGCAGAGGCTTAATGAAAGCTGGCTTTTGGTTCATCAGCTCTTCAGTGCTCTCTTGGCGAGAGTATTTTGAGTAGTCTTCGAGCTGGCTAATGTATTGCAAGCTGCTTGGGTGTTGTGACCTCTGTTCGATTGAAGGACGTTGGACTATTGTAAGAATGGCACGAGATTCAGCCATTCCAGTGGCGTTAGTGACGCGGCACATGTATTCGCCACTGTCCTGTTCGATAATTGTGATCAAATCCAATGCGATGAATCCAAATTTGAACACTGATGTGGCACGAGAACCTACAAGAACAATGAAAACCATAAGAAAACCATTTAGAGAGAATACCATTTCTACACTTACTTGCAGCAAGTGGTCTTCCATTAAGGAACCACTCAACGACCATTGAAGGATCACCCACTGGTTCGATGCGAGCTTCCATGTGGACGCGTCCTCCTTCGGTCTGCTGAACATTTTGTAGTGGTATGATGAATTGCGGTGGTGGATACACACGGTCCTCCTCGCCGGGACGCAAGTGAGGCTTGGCGCGCTCCACATGACGCAAATAAATGATTTCTGGCCCAGGAACAGGTCTGAAAAAGAATGGTATCTTAGAAAAATATCTCAAAGAGCAGCAATTTTTCAAAACTTACTCTGGTTCGATAACTTTAGTGGGCCTTGGTAACTGTAGACGTCTTTGTTCTTGGGGCTGATCTCTGGGAGTTTCTAATACATAGAGTCTGGCACGATTTGCCGTCGATCCTGCAACATTTTGTGCAGTGCACTGATACCAACCAGCATCAGCTGGAGTGGCGCGTGGTATTTCCAAGCATGTAGCTCCGCCGTCAATGCCAACGAAACGATCTTGTGTTGAGCTTATTTGAACACCGTCCTTCTGCCATGTGATCCTTGGCACTGGTGTCCCGATAGCATTAGCACTGAGTGCAACTGGTTCTCCTTCACGTACGGTGATAGTTTGGAAACGCTGAACGAATTGTGGAGCCACGACTTGTTCTTTCTCGAGCACGTTAAGCTGAGCTTCGATAGCAACTTCGCCGGCCTTGTTTCGGGCCAGGCATTGAACTGCACCACCGTCATAGCGACTAACGTTGGTGATCATCAGCGAGTGGCTTCCGGATTCGTTGACCAATATCTTGTGGGTGGCATCATCGTTGATCATCTGGCCATTGATGAACCAGTAGACCTCTGGGTAAGGATTTCCAGTCACACGGCAGTCAAAACGAGTCATTCGCCCTTCGGTGGCTTCACGGTCGGTGAAGGCCCGCACGAATTGCGGTGGCAAGGCCTTACCAGCTTCCAACTGTTCAGCCATGATGTCAACAGGCTTAGGTTCATGTGAAGATTCTGTGGCTGGCTCAACTGCCAACACCGCAGACGATACTACACAACCTTGAACGTTCTCCACCAATAAAGTGTAGTGGCCGGCATCTTGAACATTTGCGTTCTTCACACGAAGAGTTGCCATGTTGCTAGAGTACGAGATCTCGTGTTTGTTTGATGGCATAATACGTTGACCATTACGGAACCAAGTCAACCTTGGCTTAGGATTCGATCCAACTTTGGCAGTGAACACAGCATCGGAGCCCTCAACGAGCTTTGAATTGCGTGGCTTGGTATTGATCTGCGGTGCGAAAGCAGGTCCAAGCGAGCGATCCACTTCTGTTGAAAGATGGAAATCGGACTCATACTGTGTTCGTCGCGTAATTGACTCTCGGAAAGAGACCTCTCGCAATAGTCTATACTCGAAGGTGTCAACACGGAACTCCTCTTCGATGGATGTGAAAGAGTACCCATTGGTGTACATGGACTTATCGTGAGTTTGAATTGGCTGCAACACTGGCATTGGCATACCTTCTGGCTGAATAAAAACTGAGCAAATAGCTTCGCCATATTGATTACGGGCGCTGCATGTGTATTCGCCCTCATCGCCGGGCCCAATTTGATTGATTAATAATGACACTTCTCCAGTGACCTCGTTATAGTTCATCCGATACTTTTGTGACTCCAGAAGTGGTGCGCCCTTCCGGGTCCAAGTAACAAATGGCTTTGGATTGCCACGGAGCTTACCTTCGAACATAGCATTTCCACCCTGTGCGAATCGGGCATTACGAAAGATCTGTTCGAAGACTGGCGGTGAAATGTCACCTTGGGCATAGACGTGTGTCAGTGATGGTAGCATCTGCTGTTGTTGCATGATCGTTGCACCACCATGTTGTTGAACTGAAATTGAAAATAAAACAAAATTTTTAATTTCATTCAAATTTTCTTTAAGACTTACATATGTAGGAAATGTGGGGTATTGCGAAAGATTTTTGAAATATAAATGCATGTAATTTCTTTTCTCAAAAAAAGTTTGGTTTTGGTTGCTACTACATAACTAAATTATTCATTCATTTTAAATTTATAATAAAGGCCGTTACATAATTAATTACAGATATTAATTATGTTTTTGTTTTTCATGATTAATGAAAAATATTTGTAGGTACATAATAATGATGAAAAGTCCTCTTTGTGGCACTTGATGGTTGGCAGCTCGTTTACAGTTGTTGAAATAATCTGTCAACGATATATCTATCATTATTGTGAAACACCTTTGCAGCTGTTATTTAAAATTATGAAAAAATAAGTTCCTTGATTTGAAGACGTGAAGGGATAAACATTTGTTAGCTTTAAATGTTTTAAAAAGCCTGCAATAATATTAATTTGTTTTTTTCTTAAACAATAATTGGCAGTTTTGATAAAGTCCTTTTGGTGAGCTCGCTGGTTTCGGTTTTAAATTTAGTTTTTAGCTTAACACAGCATCGATTTTAAAACTGCTATTAAGGCAGCTGTCACTTTTGATGATGTCATCTTTTTATATTTACAAGCAAAAATTACGCGCCACTACTAAAACTGGAAAGATAGACGTCTTACTTCACTACAAAAATACTGAACAGTTTAGGTCAGAGTTCGTAGTTTTGCAAGAAGATAAGTTCTTAACCAATGCTTTACAGTCGATTCAACACATAAGAGATGGAACTCTGGAAGTTATCAATTGCTTGCAGCCGCAAATGCTAAAATTAGTAGTCGAAAATTTCATAAAAAGTTGATATCGTTTTCCAATATTAATGGCATACCTTTCTCTTTACCATCAAATAAACATCAATTTATTTCTTTTAAAAAATACTATTTTCTAATACTGTTATCGTATACCACAATGAAAATAAAACCTCTAATAATAGTCATCATCTAACAAGTGAAACTGGGCGGAACGCATTGGAATTAAAATGACAAAATTGTTTCTATTTTTTAATTTCAAAACTCTAAAAAAAAACTTAAAAGATTTTTAAATAAAAGATAAAAATCCTGTGTTTCAAATGAAGAGAGAAGTTAAAAACAATTGAAAAGTGGGTGTCTTATCAAAAAGATTATTTTTCTGTAAGAAGAAGCGAGAAGGAATAGTGCAATAAAAGGGAAATTCAAAGTGTGATTAAGCATTCAGATTCAACATTCGCGTAGTACGGCACAATAATTAATCTTTGTATTTGACAGTACGCCTAAGAGTAACAAAACTAAGTTCCACAATTATTATGCTTGTCTAGTTTAAAACTCGACCAACAGCCCAAAACACTGAGTAGGTCAATCTTCATCCATTGAAAAATATTAAACCTTAAGGTGATTTGTGTTAAAAGAGAAGTTAAATTTTTGTTCGTAGCTTCAAAAACTACGATACTTGCCACAGTACAAAAGTTAATTATTAATGTGTTCAACATTTTTTTTTTATAAATTTCTGTTAAATAATTTTGTATCTTTTAAAACTAAATAATATTGAAAAAATTAAAAATAAATTTGAATATTTTTTTTGTTCAAATTAAATTTTTAGACGTACATATATGTATGTATTTGTATATATCCTCAAAAACTACCAAATTTAGGTCACTGTAAATTGTTGTTTAAGGATTAATTTTATTTAAATTCTAAGTCAAATGTTAAAGTTTTGTCTACTCTTAAAATGATCAACTAACCGATACTACATTTGGATGTTTTGAACTAAATCCCTTAAAGTCACATGTGATGTGTAAGTTAGCTCCTGAAAGAATATTTGTGAATATAAACAATTAAAAAAAAATTGACCTAGTGAAATTTCATACAATAAAGGTCAACAAAATTATTCTCTTTATTGTTCCTGTATTTTTTTAAATTTGAAAGTATTTAAAGTTTAAATTTAGAAACAATACAAACAAACATCTTAAATCCTTGCTAATATTTTTAAGAACATAGGTACTTCTTTGGATAAACATTTCAACTTGGCCATAAGATTTATTTTTGAAAATCAAAAGAAAAACAAAAATAATAAACAAAACACATTCCAGAACTAAGAATAAATTTTTGTTTGCAAATCTGAAAAAGATAGATACATTTATTTTTATATATTTTGCTCCATTGAGAGGCAGTTTTGTCTGCATGGGGCTTCTGTTCTTTGTTTTTCTTTTTTAAATTTTATTTTTGTTGCATCAACGAATGTCTCTATTTTTGGAAAACAAGCCATTTCGAAATAAATATATACACATATTGAGATCACATTACATCGCGCCTTATTCAGTTTTAGTTCAATTTAATACCCGCTAGCAAAGGAATTTTTGGAATGTTACTCCACGTTAGATTTCGTAGAACGAAAGTGGAATAAACAAATTGTTTGAAAAAAAATATAAAATATAAAATAAAATCGAAGTGAAGTAGATACATTTACTTATATTTTGATTAGCTGATTTAACTGCAACTGGTCTTTTCCGAAAAAGTCAAAGTCACGTACTTACAATACTGCAAGTGCATGTAATTTTTAAATTCAAAGTATCTATATATACTTATATCTTAAAATAAGCTTACATAGTTAACTTGATAGATATGCCACAGAAAAGTGTGCCTCACTGATGTTATTGACAACAAATCGCTTAAAGAACAAAAAGTTGTACGTACATTACTGCATTGATGCATTTCTGCAAGTTGATAGATAAATAAAGGTAGCTACCAATAAAGACCTTCTATGGGAAAGTGGTTTTTCCTTTTTTTTCGTTTTTTCTCCACGTAAGGTGGTCATTGGATTTAATTTTGTTTACCTACTGCTACTAAAATGTTATAACAGTCTTCTGTTGATAGTTGATTTAACCCACTTTTGGTCTTGGGTTAGTTTAATTGTTATGTAAGCTTAAGCTGAATCCCAAGAATTTAACTTAAGAAAATAACACAAAATTGGATTTCTTGGATATCACAAAGTTTCAAAGAAAAAACATAAATTAGCAACATTAGCATTCAAAAATTATGTTCGTATTTATTTTAACTATTGTTACTTACAGTGACATTAACACTACCATTTAAGTATTTGACAACAATAAGAATATGAAAATTTGACAACTTGCAGTTAAGGGTAAATACATATATAGGAGTTAAACGAGAAAGCAACAACTTCGGATTGAGGAAAAACTACCCTGCAAATACTATGACTATAAATGTCACGAAAACGACTTAAACGATTTTTCTTAAAATTTCTTTATTGTAAGTTGTTAATCTTAATGTTTTTTTTTTTATAAAACTTGGGTTTTAGTATAGAAATATTAAGACCGTTAACAACTCAAGCTCAAAAAATTTGAATCAAAATTTAGCTCAAATCAATACTGTCTTTCAGTATCATTTTATAAATATTCATGAAAATGTATTATTTTATAAAAAAAAAAAACATTAAAAAACGAAATTTAGCATTCCATTTTTAAAAATGTTGTACAATTAATTAACTTAATTTCAAAACATGACTGTTTTGTAAAATTAATAGTTTAATATAAATATTGTTTTTTTTTTAACTTTCGAAGAGATTTCAAACATTTTTGCATTTAATGAAAACTTTTCCTATAAAAAATAAGAAATAGGTGTTTTTAAATTATTTTAAACTTTTCTACTGCGATCAATTAATTGTATTGTTGTAATTTTAATTAAAGTCCTTTTCTGAATAGATAAAATATTTTTAACAATCGTTAAAATCAACTTTGGAAAAGTTTTTTTTTTTTAAAACGCATAGTATCGTAAAAATCATACATATTATTTCGAAAACAAAAGAAAAAGTTTTTTATTTCTTTTTTAAATGATTTTTTAATATTTTATTTTCTACTCCTTAGATTTGCATGATCGTAAAACTATTGTGATTTCATTTTTTAAAGTACTTAATACTTTCTCTTTCTTAATATTTCTGTTTCGTTTTCTGAATTTGTGTTTCTTTCTACTTAATGCCGAAAACACTTGTTGAAATAGTCATATGTTTTTTAGTTTAAAATAGAAGAAATTAAACCCATAGAGAATATTATTATTTTAAGGATAATTCGAAATTATTCTCTTTTTCGAAAATGGGAAATTTTTTAGAGTGTTTTGGGATTTTTTGTTTTCTTCAGAGAACTCAATTTGGTTCTCTCTTTTTCTCTCTTCTTCTATTTTCTTTCACACTCTCTTTCTCTCAGATAATCGTTAAGTCTCTTTCTCTTTCTCTCTCATTCTCATTTACTCAATTTTGTCCCAGCTGATCTGTGAGAATTTTTATAATAATTTTTATATTTTCAGATTTTTCTTTTTTGAAAATTTACTTCTTTAAGATGATGCACTTTCGATTTCTAAATATAAAACTAACCTAATACCACTTTGGTGTTTTGAAAAGTAAAAATAGATAGAAGATACACAGATGAATCAGTATTTTTGTTTTTTAATTTATGACAAATGGGATGTGTCAGAGATATTTTTCTAGACAGAAAATATTTTAAGAAGTGCCATTTATTTTTGAACAAAGTTTTTTTTTTATGAAATTTGATACTTCCTCTTATGATAAAACAAATATTTTAATGTGATTTTTATGTTGTTTTATGATTATACTAATATGATGTTATTTTTTTGTAAATATTTATTTTTCCAAATGAAATGATTACGAACAAAGGATACGCAATAATAATAAAATGGTACAGAAATCGGAACTTTGTTATTATCTTAGGTACTAACATTTAATTTTTTCTGTCAAAGTTTATTGAGTAATTGATAGAAATTGTGGTGTTAAAGTTCTGTCAGGAAGATTTAAAACAATTTCTTATTGTTAATGATTTAATTCCTTTTTGAGTATAAAAAAAAAATCAACATTTTGTCGAAACTAATTTTTCAAGAGTTACAAAAAACAATTTTTTTGTGTCATGAAAATATTTTCCTTCCATTATGAACTTTTTTCACAACTTAAATGGTGAAATAAAGTAAGATTTAGAACATACGTACAATGTATCGGAATGCAGTCTTATTTGAATACTAAGTTTCCTTGAACAATTTATTGAAAGAAAACACTATCCAAAAACCGGCTACATTGTATTGAATAAAATGTTGAGTTGCTTAATGATTCTTAAACATTTGGAGTAGACATTTAAGGTTTTGATTTAAAGACTTTCTTTCGATCAATAGTTAAAAGGAAAAGATTGTCCTTGAAGTAGGAAGGGCCTTATTATATAGTTCAACAAATTGTAATACTTCCACTCTATACAAATTTAAATAGATATCTTTGATGGGTTGTTTATCACCAAAAACACATTTTTCTCAAGGTCCGTTTCGTACTAACTTGGAAATGGCAGTTCTCAAATTCATTTTTGAACAGTTTTCACAACAAATTTTAAATTTATTTTGGAAAACTTATCGCAGCCACATTAACATATTTGTGTTGTTAACATTTTTGAAAAATCGTATGTAATTTAGGGACTAACGTTTTTTTTTTGTGTTCGAAAACAAAAACACTAGCTTGCTGAATTAATAAAGCTTATTTCATGAGACGTTGTTGTTATAGGGACTTTATTATTACATTTGCCTTCTAAAAGAAGACAGTTAAATATGAAACCAGTTACTAAAACATCTGAAAAATCTAGTGTCAAAAGACCAATAGCTGAAAAATACCCAATAGAAAACCCGCAATCCACCAGATTATATTCCCGTCTGACTTTTTCAATTAATCCAATTGAATATGCAAATCTGGAAAGGGCTTTTATTACATTTTGTACAAATAATACAACCATAATCCGTTTCCAGATATCCTGTTGAAATATTTGTTTATTAAAAAGGATTCTTAATGTAAAGAAAAGTATAAATAATAACAAATAAACATTTTAGTAAAAAAAAATACTCCAGTTTTCCAGTAAAAATAAATATGAGAAGTATTTGATCATTTTCATTCGCATTTTAGTCTAGACTTTTACCACGATGCTTTCCGTAAGTGGGACGTTCCAAGTTTTAATGATAATTTTACAAATTTTAAAATTCCATAAATTGCATACATTGGTGACAGACTTGTTTTATATTTTGAAACTTTAATTCCAACATTCAAAAAATACATATTTATGAACGCTGCAATTGAGGATATATTCAAACTGCAAGGCATTACAACTTAATACATTCTGGCAGCGTTTAATACAGTCTTTCAAAAACGTATGCAATGCGCAACTATTCACCCGTTAAGAGCTGTTTCAGCATTTTCTAATAAATACGACTGTAAAAATATAAAGCCAATATCATTTTCATAAGAAAATACAAATTTGTGCAACAGACCATTTGGAATATTTTTACTTTATAAAAGTGTAAACATTCGAAGTTAAATTGTTTTCTTCGAATATCAAGTTATGAACATAAATAGAAGATTTTAAATTGTATGCCTGATCATAGCTTATCTTAACTTAACATATTTATTGTCCCCGTGAAGGACTTTTCCATATCAATTTTATTACAAGAAATTTTGCAGCAAGTTACTCAAGAATCTTTCAATCTCGTAGTAAAAAAATTTAACATTAATTTGTATAAATTGGTATTAAATAAGTTTTCTACATGCTTCAATTCTTAAAATTGAAAATTTGATGAAAAATAAAAACAACTAAGTATAAAGTTAAGATTTGGCAAACTAAGAACTAAAATATATTAATTCATTTTGAAAGATTGTTGTTTTTTGAAAATGACAAAAACGAAAACTAAATGTCGAACAAAAACAATTTATTTATTTTGAGGAAAATAAGATTTAAGAATGATTTTTCCGTTCAAGTTATAAACAATTCAGAAACAAATTAATTTAGAGTCCTGTCCACCCACATTAAGAGCGTGGGTGACATATTTGTTGGCAAATCAATCAATGATTTATGAAGTTTTTAGTAAATAATAAATCTAAAAAATGAATTGTTGTTTTTAAATGGTAACAGCTGTCGTATCAAGTAAGGAATAAGAAATTTTTGATTTTTTAAATGACTAAAATTAAGTTCATAGTCCTCGTAGGGGAAGATTTAGATTCCTGTAACTTTTTAAAAAAGTGACTAAAGCTTTGATCCATTTTCTTTTTATTAAAACAATTGTTATTGTCGAAATGTGAACTATAAATGTCCCTTTTCTTTACTTTGAAAACTCAAATTTACTTCAAAGATCAAATAAACACTAAACCTATAAAAAAGGGGGGATTTTTCAAATTTTAAGAACTATCAAATTATTTGAAAAAGAAAACATTTTGAAAAAAACTCAAAAACATTCTGAATTCTTTCAAAAACTCCTTTGGTTAAAGTAAGAACAAAAAATCAAAACCATTTAAAAATGCCAATTGATATAAATAAACAATTCTCTAATATTCATTTGCATCTTTCAAAACATTGTGAAATACTTTATTTTGTGTATATTATTAAAATGCCTTGCAGCTCATAAAATCTCAAACTCAACAATTATAAAAAAATAAAATGCGTGGGTGCCACAAATTTACGAACATTAACAATAAAATAAAAAGAAATATTTAATCAGAACAAATTCTTGGATAGCTTCCAAAAGTTAAGAAGAAAAAGAGAAACTATACTAAATTTTCTCAATTTTTTTCGTTCATCTTTTTTAATAATTTATTTGCATCAAATGAAATTTTTATGTGTTTAAATTATTTGCTCAAGAACAATCTAGATTTTGATGATCATCAGAAGATGACTAATAAATAAAAAGTGTCATTTTCTTCAATAGGTTAATACTTTGAGAATTAGTTTTAAGGACAAGGAAGTTAAAAAATGCTAATTTTGTGTCATTTGAACGGTTTAAAATGAAATTTCTCACGGAAATCTATATTTCCACAAAATATATCCAAAACAAGGCATTTTTTTTCTCCTGTTAACCTAACGAAAATGGTTTTTTTAGATGATTTTTGAGTTAACCCCTATGTCGAAAGCTGCCGTTTCCAACCTCAAAACTAACAGCAAAACATCAAATTTTACAAATTTCAAACAAACAGAACAGTTAAATAGACCATTCTTAGAAATTCTGGACTGATTCTAACGGTACTTTCATAAAACTTTTCTCTCAAAAACTGACCTCTTTGCTGAGTTGTAACTTGACTCCTTTGAACATGGTGTTCAGTGCGGCTAAAGCTCTGCTGTTGCTGAGTTGATGATGATACTTGTTGAGAAAATTGTTGTTGTTGTTGTTGAGTGACAAATTGTTGAGATTGCTGCTGCTGCTGTTGCTGCATCGCACCCTGTTGGTACGGATTTGAATTTTGTCGTTGCATTATGTAACACTATACACCATCAAAGAGGGCGTGTTCCCACTTTACAATAATAAAAAAATTCTTTTTCTTTTTTACTTAATTATTTTTTTCTTTCAAATTCCACTTAAAATTCGATATCGCACGAATTAAAAAATAGAAATATATAAATTCACACACAAAACTCTGATGATGGCTATCTCACTTTATCTTTCTTCAATTTGGCTTTCAGAATATTTTCAATTTCAGAACACACTATATGTTGAATTTTCTCACACAATTATTTTTCTCTGCTTTGCTATTTTTAAACCACTGAATTTAATTTTTTTTTTCTTCGTTTTCTATTCTATTTTCGAAGAATTATTCAATCACTAAAAATACAAAAAAAAAATGGAAGAAAATCGTGAAAAAATTAATAATCCTTTGGTCCTGACGATGTTTTAATTTTCAAAAATATTCGTTGAAAAAAAAGAACAAAAATCTTCTAAAAATTAGTTGAAAACTGCGATTATCCTTTCGCAAGGGGGTTTTCAAGCTATTTTTAGAAAATTAGCTCAGCGCCAAGTCGTTACGAAAATGATGAAAAATTTTTTAAAATTTTCTATTTTCTATATGTAAAAGAAGAAAATTTTCACAAAATCGTTACGAAATAGCTGATTTCTAGTCGAAAAAATCACGAAAACCGTTAGATTCGTTGAATTCACCGTTAATTCTTACCGAAAATTAATAATTTTAACTATTTTTCTTTAGAAAATCTATATATATATAATTTTTTTCTTTAACTCTATGTACTTTTACTTATATGTTTAAAAATAAAAAAAATGTTTCAAGTCAAAATCCCCGAGACTGAAACCAAGACGTCGATCGTTTTTGAGGTGCGAGCGAAGAATGAAATAAAAGTGATCTGAGGTGATCGTTATAGCCAGAAAAGTTGGATTTCTCTCTCACTTGGCGATGATGATGATGATGATGTTGTTGATCGTTAATGATGAAGTTTCTATGGGAAAATGTATCTCACAGATGTGAAAATCCAATAGATGTTTAGTATTGGATGAATATTTCTGTGCCTCACCGTAGATCGGATGTGGACTCAGACGTTGATCAGCGGGGGGTTTGATGATGCGATGATGCTTCGATAGACTGCAAGGATCGGCTCTTGCTCTCTCGGTGAGAGAGTCTTGCCTACTCGCCGGCTAAAAATAAGTTAGGGATTTATTTTTGGGATTGATTTTCCATCTTCTTGTGTGTGATGAGGATGATGAGGAATGTTTTATCTTTCGATTTGTGTGATTTTTGTTCTGCTTTTTGGTATGATGATCAAGATGATGAAGATGAAGATGATGCTTCATGGTTTTTCATATGAAAATATTTTTATCTTGGTGTTTCATTTGCATTTGAAAAACATATAAAAATTAGTCTTATCTATTTATTTGTATCTATAGATGTAGATGAAGATACATTTTGTTTTCCTTTTTTTGTATCAATTCATCAAATGCGTGTGCTTATTGCAGTGAAAATTTGCGAACTTCTGTAATGTTTAGTAGAACAACAAAATAATGTATCTACGCGTACTCGCTTTTATTAGGAAATTGTGGGTTTGGTGCCAATTTAATTGTTTTTCAATGTAAACGAATGGGACACACGACACTTTTTATTTTTGGGTGCACTAGTTTTGTTTTATTTCGTCGAGAGGTAGGTAATGAAAATTAAATTCAGTGGCAGAGATAAAGGGAATTTGAAAATGCGTACGAATTGTGTTTGTTTTTCTTTATTTTTATTAAAGATTTAGTAGAACATTGTGATTGTTCTATAAACCGTGACGGTTGATTTAATTAAATTGAATTTAAATTGTTTTGTACAATAAACAAAAAAGTGATTACAGGTAGCTTAAATCTATGTCTATATGTAGGTGTACATATAATAAAAGTTTGTACATGACATATGTATGTATGAGGTTGTGTATTTAGTTTTGCAGTCTTTGATTTTTATTAGATTTTAAGAAAGAAGACAAAGCAGCTAACAAATGTTTAATTTAAAATATTATTTTCCTGAACGTCTTAATTGGTCTACAAAAATTTTGCGTATTGATGTCACCCATAAAGAAGAAGATGGACAAACAATGTATCTACAATTTGGATAATAGAATTCTTAGTTTTGATTGTGCACAAAATTCTAATGAAAATGCTGATATTTTAACATAAAATCAAAATTTACCTCTAAGGGAGTAAACTATAGCTTATGAATTTCAAACAAATATGTTCCTTCTGAGAGAGTACATATATCAAATTTACGATAAGAACAAATACCGACTTCTTCAGGAATTATATCTATCTACTAAGCGTCCTATTAATGTGGTTAAAAAATTAATTTTTTACATAATGAACAATTTTATATCGAATTGGGAAGAATGTATAAAACCCAATGAAAACTCGTAGTTAGATTTAAAACCTCTACGTAAGCTTTTCCAATTGTCCTTATCTACAGGACTCTTACTGATTTCTTGAACATGGATTAATGAAGAATAAAAGCTTCTCTATGACCAGAAGTATGAATTTCGTAGCAATAAGTTCCTCGGTGATTTGATAGTGTTCCTGACTGAATAGTGCAATAAATTTCCACATATTTTTGTAGAAAATAATTCTTGGTATTTTAAAAGCGTTTGATAGTGTATTACATCAAGCTCTTTCATCAAATTTATGCTTATATTTGGTATCTCTTCCTCATTGGATTAAGAACTAGCTTTCTAAACTACCTTTTGATTTTTTGAATTTACAAAGTACATACTGGTTTCTCATAAATGAACTCTTATCTGCAACTTCTAATGACAGTACCCTCAGATTCACATATTCGTTTCAAGATTCACAACCTTATACCTCGGATGTGAAATTTCAACGGAAGAAGTGGATTTGTTCTCCTCTAGGAATTCAATACTTCAAAAATTCAAATCTGTCTCCTGTTCTTAAAGCGTAACCCAGATCTGATTTTGTTATCCATGAGTTCCATTTACGTCGAGGAATCTTTTCAGCATTCGCTATATACATACATACATCACAGAATACCCCTTGTGGAATATTCGACATTATCAAAAATGCAGCTAAGTGTTTAGGATTTTCCCTTAGATCCATGAAATTTTTGTATGCCTTCTGGAATGTAATCTGTCAAGTTCTTATATATTTAAAACTTTATTATATTTGACATATTAGGGCAAGTGCTCAACAAGTGCTTTAACAAGTTTAAGTCTTTTAGAAAGAAAACCAAAAAAAAAAACTTAAAAATTACAAGCGATAGAATTTTTTTTTTCATTGCTCTATCGATATTTTTACAGATAATGTTCTCTTAAATTAGCCAGTTGGTTGCACTTTCAGAAGACCGGAGCTTAGACCACCCTGTCTCTTCCTTGGATGTGGATGCCTCCCTAACATATTTTTTTATCGTGTCAGTCCGGGTGTAATTTTTACGACAGCTTGTGTGAATTAAAAGGGATGACAAATCACGGAAACTTTCATGCTTGTTGTCTTTCCGTTCCTTACTTGCTTTAACAAGGCCCAGTATACCCTTTTCTTTTCAAACTAATTTTCTGAAAACTGTTTTAAAATAGCTGTAACTTTAGGCGGGTTGGACATTAATCAGCATAATATGTATATATATTCTAAAAGGGAATTTAAAAATCTACAACTTCTTTTCTATTCATACTTTTCGTTTATGAGTAGGTTTAGACAATATGATGAAATGTTTATAAATGATTTGACGTAAATTGACTTTTTTGTAAATTTAAACTTTTTCCGAGGGTATAGCTCGAAAACGGTTAGGAATTAGAAAAAACATATAATATAAAAATAGTAGATAATTTTAGGAACTCCATTTTATTATCTAAAAATATTTCTCTCCGATGCACCGTTTTCGAGATATAAGCGAAAAACCCAAAATTCGTATTTTTACCCCCTCCTCCTAGGAGTCAGGACTTTTGGTATGTTAACAACCTAAGCCCCCTGAACAAGTTTCTGAAGGAATAGCTTAGTTACCTGCTCACGCACTCTACACCTCATTCCTTGACTGGACTATCAGTAATGAAAACATTTTCAAAACAGTTTGAACATTAATCAATAACAAGACTGCGACATTTTTCGATTAATGTGTGTTAGGAAAAAGGAAATGAATCGAAAATTATAAGAACTGGGGCCTGATTATGAGGTTCCCGGCGGATCGTTTTCAATTCGACCTTTCAAATTCGACTCGCGTCATATTTCCTTATTAACGAATTCGCGGCGAAGCGAAAATAGTTCTTCCTATATTCCAGTGATTTGACACTTTTGGTTTGACTTTTTCTTTCTATATTCCAGTGATTTGACAGCTTTCCAAACAAAATTTGTTTTGTTTTGATTGAATTTGTGAAATTTGCGGTAATTTATTCGAAATTTTATATTTTATTATGGATTGTGGATAATTGATAAGATAATTAAAATAAAGCTAACTCACATTTTTATATAATTAAAATCAAGAAATAATCCACGAAATCGAACAGTGAATAATAATGAACACTCTTTCGCCTGTGAATCCGCCAAAAAAAAGCAATCGGATTTCAACTCGCTGACAAACATTATGAGTATGACATTTCAAATTCGCCTTCGATTTCTTTAATTGGTTGATTTCAAAACGAAAAAGGCGAAAGCGAAACCAATAATTGAAAAATGGCAAATTCGCTAGCAAAACGAATCGCCTCCAATCCCATAATCAGGCCCCTGAACATCAGCACGAGAGGCGAAAAACTTTTAATGAGAATCACAACATTTTGCTTAATTTGAGGTCCTGAAATTATTAATCTCTTCAACAATTCAAGATATCATAACATTACAAAAAATATTTAAAGATTTTAGCCAAAAAAGAATAGTTTTTTTTTTTACTTATAATTAACTTGTTTTGGGCAAGTAAATAACATATTAAGGATATACGAGTATGTACTTGACTATTTCTTAAACAAAAACATTTACAAATAAAACTTTTTAAGGGAGTAAGAAATAAAATCTAATAAAAATCTAAATGTTAAATTACCTTTCCAAAAAAACTTTTGCATTTTGTATTCCAAGCTAAAATAAAATATTTTATCCTCCAAATGAACAGAATTCCAAAAATCATTTAACACGTCAAGTATAATAATTGTATTGCTGTTTATCACAACACTACCGTTATCTTTGTATAATCAAATTAGCAACATAATTTCAAGAAATTATAATTTGATATGTTTTGGCACTCATCCATGACTATAAGAACAACCAACGTTATTTTTACCACCCGGAAAAGACAATAGAACTACGGTAGAAAATGACCAATAAAATGTTTCTATAATTAAATGAAAATTATAATGTACGAGAATATTGCTATTTTTAAATTTAACTGACGTAGACTAACTCCGTTCAAGATAAAAATGTCACTAAAAAGATGATTTTATTTGACGCTAAGATTCTTGAAGTCTTTTTATTTTGAACTTTTGTTTTTCCTTAGATAAATGCAGATAAATAAAAGTTATAATAAAAAGTTACAAACATAACAAGTTGCCAACTTTATGCACTGAGAGAAATATAAGTAAAATTTTAATTCCTCTGAATATTTATATTTACATTTTATTAAATAAACATGCACAACTTTTGTTTTGAAATTTGACGCTTTACGTTTTTGTAAGAAACCAAATTTTCTCTTTAAATGTACATATATATTTGAGTAAAATTTTGTAGACAAATTTATGCTGGAAAATTTGAAATAACACACTTTAAGAAAATTTTGTTTGCTGAAAATCAAAGACACATTTTATTGGAAAAAAAAATCTTAATGTTCGCTTTTAAAACCATTGAACAGGCTTTTAAACTTAAAAAAAACGTTTTTGAATGAAACAAATGTCATTTTAAGATTTAAAAGAATTTGATGTTCTTAATGGACTTTAAAAAATTCGTAATTATAAAAAATATCAAACGTGCATAACGATGACGCTATTTTAAGTTTCAAGATAATTTAGAAAAATAATACTTTTTTTTTCAGTGTATAAAAACAATAACAAACTTCCATATCAGGCGCATAGGTAAATGATTGCGCAAATGCGTTCTGCTAAGATAATTGTATAATTTCTCATAATCTGCACATCAGTAACACAGTTGTTGTTGTTGTTTTAATTTAGGTTTCAAACGATTATGCCAGAAAACTACCTTATAGTGCGATACACATTACTCGTGCCTCCAGCTCTAGACCTATATGCTATGATGATGCATTTAGGTAGCAATTTTCTTCTAGATGGAATTTCATTGTTTTTTTGTTTATATTTTTATATTTACATTTAGTTTATTAAGTGTCAGATTACACAGATGTTTAAATTGTTTATTGTATACGAATATTTCCTTTGACTGGTTTTGCTCTTGATTCTTTAACTTTTTTTTTTTGCGAAAAAAAAGATAAAACATCTGAAAAGTTGAATAATTCTCTAAAATAAGATAGAAAATTTAGATAAGGCTGATTTATCTCCTGAGAAAAATGTGGTGCCATAAAATACAGGTCAAACTTTCATGTCTTCTCAGCCAAGCTTGCATTCCTTATTTTATATTTTATTCCTATTATTTTCAATTTATTGGTTTATTTTATTACTTTACAATTTCATATTTGGAATTTGAAATATTTAAAGATAAACGTAAGTTTGTTCGAGTAAGTTCATCACATTTCATATTCTTTATTGCAAATAAATTCCAAAAGTTTGAATCAAAGCATTTGTTTAAGATAAAGATTTCTTTATCAGTATAATTTTTTCCTTATTTTATAAAAGTTTTAAAAATGATTATCTCTATTTATCTTATATCATTTAAATTAAAAATATCTACCTAGAGCTAGAATGATAACAGAGAAAAGACCTTAAAATCTTTAATTCGTGTTGAAGTTCGTGTTTCAGTTCAGCCTTTAACAGTTTAAAAATTTGAAGAATCGGATGTTCCAATTATGAAAGATAAATAACATTTTAAAGTTTTTTTTTCTCATTTTTAAAAACTACCATTGTCATTTTTGACAGATATATGACATTTATAATTAACACTGGTGACAGATTCAAACAATAGTCCAAGCCAAGTTTTGATTGAACTCTTCTAGAATCCAAAAATGCATCATTTTATATAAAGACTCATTCGACTTTATGGTTAAAAATATCAGAACATAAATCTCAATTCTCCTTCATAAATTATCCAACCACTTCAGTCAGAAAAATCGATTCTAAGTTTTGGGGTGCGTTCAGATTTAGTTTTTGGATGGATCCATTCAGCAAACATCAATAAACAAAATGAAAGGTTTCAGTGAAAAATTGAAATGAGTGAAACTATATATGTTTTATAAACTTGATGACTTATTATTTTTTGTTCAAAACATTATGCCATCAAACATTTTAAAACAATGTCTTTTTGTTCTCTTAACATAAAATTTAATATCTCTAGATGTGTACCAACGCAAAGAGTGTTTGATTTCAAATGCCAAACACTCTATACAGCGGTGTTTTATCAAAGTAAGATTTTTCTGTCAGTTCATATTACTAAAAGTTTATTACTGTTAGCGGTTCTTGGATTCCAAAAGAACACGATTAAAAATTATTAATCTAGATATAAACTGATTGACAGTTAGGTCGTTTGGAAAAAAATCATGTACCTACCTATTTTGTGGTGTGTGGATAGAAGAAGATTGATTGATGTTTTGACACTTGATGCATGCAAATGAGCAAAGAAATTAAGTCAAATTTCGAAATATTTACATATGTACATATACAAATATAATCACTCTATTTGATATTCACAGCGATTTAGAAATGGACATAGATGACTTAATTTGTTCAACTTATGTTATAAAAGTATTGCACGTCTTTAGGAATTGTTTAAAACAATTTTCTTAAATTTTTTTTTTGAATGCGGTACAAATATGATAAAGAGAAATTTTGAGTGAAAATCGATTATCACCTGGATTACCGAGATTTGACAGAGTTTTATTAGCTGAATTCACATTTGAGATGAATAACAAGGGTGAACACAAAAGGGAAATACCTACATACAGAGCTGTAGATGGAACCGCAGTTGCGGCGAGCTGTCAAAATATTGAACACACATAAAAGTGTAGAGGCTGCAGAAGAAGCCGCTTTGTATGTCACATTTTGACAGCTAGTGTGGCTGCAGCTCCAATTGCAGTTGCAGCACTTTATTATGTTCAGGTATTAAGGCGACATAAAGGTCAACATAAGTGTTGTCTTATCTAGAGGATTGACTGAAGGGGTTTCTAATTCTAATTCGTTTCCTTAAAGTATGATTTGTAATGCCCAATCCATCTATCTTGATGCTATGGAGTGTTTCAAAATAATTAACATGATATTTAACATTCCATAATTTCAAAATTAAATTATTTCGGTTTTTAAAAAGCATTTTGAGACTCTTTATTATTTGAACCACACTCATTGTCACTTTATATTTTATTTTTGATGGGAAATAAATTCAGAATTGTTGTTCAATGTTCATTTGCTGCTCTATTGGCCTGTATGAGTATATCATTGATACCATATGGCTTAGTCTGAGCATACGAGTATATCCGTTTTAGGCCAATTTGTCTGCCTTTTCATTACCGTCAATGTAACAGTATCCGTCAATGTCACAGTGTACTGGGACCCAACAAAAGGCTAACCGTGTTAGTATCGCTGAGTAAGCGAAGCTTCCTACGACATTGCTGTACCAGTCTTGACTTTGTGACATTGGCAGATATGGTCGATAAATGTGTCTATGAATTTGTTCTATCGGCTTCAGAAACCACCAGTACTTCTGCTTGAAAGACGCTGCAGTAATTTGGAAGCTTTATTGATCTTTCTCGGGGAGGATTGCATGAAAAGATGACAGATCATACCGCCTCCCCCCTCCCCTCTTGAAGAACAACCCGAAAGACAAATACATGATTTATTTGTATGACCCAGTTTTTATACAGTCCTTCCTTGTTTGAATTTCTATTTGTACTACTGGGTTAAGATCTACATATGTACGGCTTTCAATAGTCTTTTTAATAGCCTTAATAGCCAATGTTTATGATAATACTGCACTTCATGTTCTTGTGACCAAAGGAGTGCTTTTTGTAGTTATTACACTGTATTAGACGTAATGCACTTTTGGCAGCCGTTCCCTTCATGAATAATATATCGAGAGTGGCTAGCTAGAGCAATGTCGCTACGGCTGCAGTTGATGAATTTCTCATGGCACTTTAAGTACTTCTATATGCAATTCTTTGAATTTTTGTCATATTTTCGGAATTGGTAACCCTTTCAAGGGCTGGTTACCATACCAAACATTCGTATGTTAACATTGACCTCACAATTGCAGTGTACATTCACAGAATGTTTTTAGGGCTCGGACCCCATCTTCTACAAAAAATTCACCTCAAATATTTTACGATATTACCTCCGGAATAGTTTTATGCGAACAAGAATAACATTTTTCACATCTACTAATTTTCAGAAAAATCGAAGTACTGTTTTTTTACAAAAAAAAATAAAAACCTACAAAAAAACACTACTTAAAGTTTGTAAAAATTGATTTTCTATACGAATGTTTCGAAAATAAATGAAGGTATTGTCTATTTCGTAGACTTAACTTAAAATAATGTTCTTAGAAAAATCCAGTTAGTATCAAAATTTCCAATCATTATCAAAATTTTCAAAAAATTTTGCTTAAGTTGATCCAAATTTTGGTTTTCGAAAATGTGGGAAAAAAACAAATATTGAAATCAAGTTTATTTTATCACATGCAAAATATTGTTGCTAACTTTTACTTAATGTTTTAAAAAATACAATTGACAACTGTTTTTACAATTCACGATAACCTAAAAAATAACAAAAAACTGATAAAAATTATTCAAACATACTTTAAGAATAGTGATTCTGCCTCAGCCACATATCGAGCTTTAAGATGAGATTATGGCTTACATAATCGTCCAACTACACAAGCAAAATTGTAAAGAAATTTGGAGAGACTGGATTGATTACAGATATTGTAAGGCCTGAGGCCGGTGCATCATCGTTTTGTTCGTACCACTGAAAATATCGCTGCTGTAAGTGAAAGTGTTGCCGAAGACCCGAATGTGTCGATTCCTCGTGGTTCTCAGAAATTAGGACTGTCTTACGGCACATTATGTCATATTTTGCGCACGGTTTGGTGCGCTCTTTGGTCCGGAATTGTGACTGGACCTTACTTTTTTGAAAACGATGATGGAACGACTGTCACAGTCAGTTCGGAGCGTTATGGTCATATGATAACCGATTTTTTCTTTCTGCTATTGAAGAATACGACTTGGAGAATATGTGGTTTCAACAAGACAGTGCAACATGAGCCCAAAATTTTAAACCTTTCTTTTTGTGAACTAGTAAATTGCTAATTACGTTTTTTTCAAAAACGAGCATCCAAATATGTTTTAAAAGTGACAGTTCGTGAAAATAAACAAAGCAAATACGCTCAAACGGACCTTTTAATTAGAATTACCAAACGTTGACTAGACCATCCCATCCACTGCTTTTATAAAAATAATTGTACAGATGAAAATTGCTAAAAGTTAAAGTAGCCATCCCATTCATTGTTAACAGATAGTAAGAAGTTAAAATCAATTAATATTAGGTAAAACATCTTTTAAGCTTAGTAAATTGCTAAAAATTGATAAAACATTTTATTAAATCGTTTAAAATTTATCGCCATAGACTTCAAAGTTGTTTCATCTTATGCAAAATATAGCTGTAAAATTTTTGTACAAATTCAGCTCAGAGATTTCTAATAAAAATTAGAATTCTTCCAAAAATACTACCAAATTAGTTTAACGTTTTGAATAACACAGCAGAAAACAGTTAATATTAAATTTAATTGATTAAAGGTTCTGCAAGTACCAATTTGGCTTTTAACAAAAAGCAAAACAAACTTTTGAACATATCTAAGGGCGTGAGCGGTAAATTATTAGAGTTGGTTGAATCCGAACCTCTTTTTTTAACCTGTTGGGAGCAATAAGAATAACGCATTTCAGTTTCAAATACAAATTTTGTATCAGATATCTTGGCAGCAAATTCAAACGTTGTCTAAGTTTTAGGAAACCCTATGAAGCATAATTTATTTCAATTTATTACCCTTAAAATATTCCTTTATTCTATTATTTATGCAATAAAATATACCATATACTTACTTACCATTAAAGTTTATTCATTTGAGTTCTATAAAGTTTTAATAAATTATTATTTATAACTACATTAAAATGTAATGTATTTAATATTCGATTTGTTGTTTTTTCTAGTACGAGTATAATAGACGCTATTGATGTATTTAAAATTATTGCGATTTTTATTAATTTTATTAATTCAAATTTTAACATTAAATTATGAATTTATTAAATATATATTGTTAATCTATCTATAAACAATTAAATATTATTTTCAAAAAAAATATTTTATTCTAAACTAAAATTTGGTGATTTAGTTTTTTTGTAAATAATTAGGTATTTAACATCTTGGTTGTCATCACTCGTTCAATCGCTTGGGGGTTCATTCTATAAATATCAAAAACAAAATATTTCCATGATCAGTGTCATGAACTCCATATGGATTTTTAAATGAAACAAAGCGATATGCACAAATAGAAAATACAAAAAATGACCTCCTCTTGTCTGAACGATATGTGATGATGATGATGGTGCATGCTTCTTGAATGTTGTTGGTTGTTAATAACAAAACAAAGCAGAAGTGAAACATTAAATAATAAAAAAGAAACCTAAAATGTCAAGTGCGTGGTAGATACAAGAATATTTTTTAAGTTAGTGATATTATAAAGAACGAAGAATAAATCGCTTGTTCTTATAGTCTAGGTTTGTAAGGTTTCAAATAAAGATGTTAGATGATGTATTTTAATCATTTAATTATTAAAAGCAATAAAAAGGTAATATTATTATTTTTTGCATTAAAAGTAATCTAAGACTAACACGAAATCTGAATGCGCCACAAATCGTGTGCAATAGTTTTAAAAATGCTTTAAAAATCATGTGTCGCAAATACTTTATACTTAAGAAATGGTGACACATTAAAATGTTGCTGTTTGAAATCTAGATTCTTCAACACAACTTTTGTAGAATAATTATGCCTGAACAAAGATTTTTAAATCTTTATTTAGTTAAATTTAAAAGATTTATAAGCAACTATCTATGAAACTATTTAAACGTAGTTTATATTGAAAAAAAACTTTTAATTACATATACATATATTGTTTTTTAAATAAGAACAAATATTGGCAAGAGTACGATAACTCGAAAAGATATTATAACGGATTTTTTTATTAACTATTTTTTCCATTTTAAGTAATAATTTTTATAAATTGCTCCTCCTGCCTAACCGGGGTGAAATAGACCCCCCCCCCATTCCCATAGTAAAAAAAGCTTGTCTTAACTGTTCTATACAAATCCGTCATTAAACTTTGTCGCTTGAGTTATCGTACTCTACCCAAAGTATTAAATCATTAAACGTAACCCAACTTCTCAGATTATATTGTATTGTGTACGAAAAAATGAATTTTATGAAATTGTTTGGTTAAATCACAAAATAAGTTATTCCATGCTTCAGCATCATATAAAGGAAAAAATTCATAAACAGAAAAAAGAAAAAATGCAGACATTTGATTACATTGATTAAACCACAAGAAATGCTTCTCAATTGCCAAAGCATCCATCATTAATAAATGGATGAGCCTAGAAAAGCTATCTACCAACTTATTTCTACTCTTAGCTATGGATGCGTTACGAACTCGTAAATTTGTGCCTAATGACATGGATGAAGTGACATTTTGTAGATGGACTTGTTTTTTTTTGTTTTTAATTTAATTTCTTTAAAAAGATACCACCACATCATGAGAAGTCAGATGGATCGTGCCAGATGCAATGAACCGAGAGTTATTGTGGCTGATGTTTATAATTTTATATGTGCTTTCCTTGCAGTAAAAAAAAAAACAAAAATCAACTGCGAGTTCAAATTACCCCCACGGATATACTAGTAAGTGAGATTAATATTTTTACTGGGCATGTGGTTAGAAACATTTGAAAAAATTTAATATAAATGCAGAAGAAATTTTTTCATAAAAACCGATAAAAATATAAGTAGCAGAGGATAAGACACATAGAGGCAGAGATGTTTCGTGAGACAAAGTATATTTTTGTATATTAGTTTCCTGTAAAGAGGGTGAATTTTACCAAGTCGAAAAAGTTTTACAAAATGTCAAATCAGTTCAAAGACCTATCAAATGTCAAAGCCAATTTAAAATCTCACGATTGAAGAAAACACGAGACTATAAAATTTTAGCATTTTAGTTTTTAGTCACCCCTTAATGTCAAGTTTTCTTTGCAACTTTATTTGACATTTCTTTGTCTTTGACAGTTTTAAGTTTTAACCATTAAAGTTAGAATTTGACATAAGTTTTCCTATATGTATACAGGGTTTCCCGAAGAGGATAATCCAAACTGATATGACTTGTTTTTCTGTAATCACCCTTAATTAAAAGGATTTTCGAGGAACTAAAAGTGAAAACAATAATAGTTTTTGAACAGGATGAGTGAAAAGGTTCGTGTTTTCTTTTAAATTTCATTAAAAAAGTAATTACTCAAAAACCGTTATAATTCAAGATCAATCTGGCTTTTCACCATATTCACTTTGGACAATTCTCTTCGGGACACGCAATACAATGTTTTGAATCCTCGAAATCCTCGAGGTTATAAATTTGTACCCCAGTCTTACATACTCATAAAAAAAACCGATTTTGGTAAAATTCACCTTAAACAGGAGCCACACATCATGAACTTAAGACTAAACGAATAATGAAAAAAAAAAAATCAAATCGAAATGAAGCCCAGGAGATGGAGTCTTTGGTATATGGTAAGTGGTAAGAATCATGACAGGCGTATGCGTTTTTATGGAAAAACTATTAGAAATATGATACTTATGAGTGTTGTTAAATAGAAACTTTGTTACGTACTTTGATTACTTCCAATATTATTGTTGTTGTTGTTGTTGTTTTTGGACGGTTGCGGTTCTGACGAAGATGATGATGATGGTGGAATAGGAGATGTTGACTTGTCTTGAGTTGTTGTTGTTGTCGTTGATGTTGTTGTTTTATTATAGCCAGGAACAGCGAAGGTCTTTGTTGTCACATAACGAACTGATTCAACTCTTGTTTGCCATTTTTGAAACGTATTTATTGTGTCACTTTTAAGAATTGTACGTAATCCGGTAGGTGATGGTGTGATAGTTGGTTGTTTTTCTTCTTCAACTTCAACATCAACTTCTTTTTCGGATGATTTTTTATCACCTCCATTTTGTGTTGGTGATTGAGGAGACGTTGTTGTTGAATTAGTGGTATCTGATGGAAAAGAGTGGAAAAAAGGTAATTAGAAAAAGAAAATCATTTAATTTTGTATTGAAGAATGGAGAAATGTAGTTTGACAATATTGCGAAAGCTTTTTTAAAACACATAACATATAATGAAAACAACTGCGTTACATTTTTTATACGATAGCTTATGTAACATAAAAGCACGATTTATAACATTTACAAATAATTTTACTAAAAGCGATTTTAAGAAAAAATGAAACCCTCTAAACTGCACCAAATCTTTTCTGCCGTAATATGTGAACGTCTAAAGCCCATCGTCAACAACCTGATAGGTCCTTATCAATGTGGTTTTAGACCAGGAAAGTCCACAGTCGATCAAATATTCACATTACGGCAGATCCTAGAAAAAACCCAAGAACATCAAATCGACACCCACCATCTTTTCATCGATTTCAAAGCCGCATATTTCAGAAAATACAGGGACGAGCAGTTTAGAGCCATGTCTAGTTTTGGCATCCCTTCCCGCGCCCATTTGTGCAGGATGACCATGGAGAATTCACGCTGCTCCTTAAAGGTTGGAAACAACTTAACAGAACCTTTCGATGTCAAAAGAGGTTTTAGACAAGGTGATACGCTGCGAGCGCGAAACTGGAGACAGCTGCTAGGGACCGAGCTAGATGATAAGTAATTGTAGATAGATAAGTAATTGTATTTCAATATCTTGCTCTATAATTCATAAATTTATTCAAAATTCATACAACATGAAGACTATTCAAGAATCTAAAATGCGTTTGTAAATAGACGAAGTACTTTTTAGGCAGTGACTAATTCATCAAACCAAAAGTATCTGTAAAAGTATGGGGTTTCAGATGCAAATAATTCAAGACATTCTCGGTTAGCACAGCAGAAGAATTGGATTTGAATCGGTCTGAGAATCCTTTCAAATTACAGAATATTTTATCACGCCTTAATGAACTTTTCTTTTCAGCAGGATGTTATTTTTCAGCAGGAACTTATTTCTCAAACTTCAAATCGAATCTTTGAACCACTTTGCGAGATGGAATTTTGTTGTGTTTTTTATTATTTCCGGAAATGCGGTAATTATTGAAAGTTGGCCTCTGAGAATAGTATCTTAAGGCGCCAGTTATAGCTATCATTGGTTTTCATTCTTGAAAACAAACATCGGAATTTTTTTGACAGGTCGTTTATAGCTGTCATTAAAAATTTCTGTCTTTAAAAAAAATTTCCTGATTGAACTGAACCGACAAATTTATACTGACAGAAATCTGTCATTGGAATTGTGTGAAATTGGAACACGGATCAGTAAAACGATTCGTTTCACTTTTGTACATAAAAGTATCAGCTGTTTAGAAAAATTAATTTCCGTCCGGAAAATAGAGAAATAAATTTTTAGTCTCAAACAAAATTCTTTTTCCCACAAAATTGAAGTTAAATTCAAGCGATAACTAATCGATAGCGAAGCGTTTACTTTCAATTGCTGTGTGGGTAATGTAGATGTGTATAGATCCTATACGGCTATACGCCATCGCGTTCAATTTTCCACCGGTGACACGTTTGCAACGGTCGACTGATCTGGTTTCCTCTTAAGACTATTGACAATATTTGGCAGAATTATTTCCCCGAACATCGTTGCAAAATGTGTTGCATTGTATCTAATGTTATATTCATTTTAATTAAAAAAAACACTAAACATTTTTAACCAAAATATTCATCCTAAAATTTGTATATGCATGCTCTTGAAGTTGTCGTCAACGACTCGAAATTCACAGGTCATAGTAAAAGTTCAAAGTAATAATTGGAAAACTTTTAATTTTTTTTTTCTTTAATTCCTTGAATTATTTTTTCAAAAAATTAAACAACATGTAAGTCGAAATTTGAAAAATAATACTTGAAATCTACAAAAATGATTAAAAGAATGATGTTTTTGACTTTGAACAAAAGTTTTGAAATATCAACAAAAAAAACAAAATCTCTGCAATGGTTGATATAAAATCAAAGAAAATTGTTCACAACTTGATCTTTAAATTTGTAGACTGATACAATTGAAAATTTTAATTATTTATCTTGAACGTCTGGTTTTCCAAAAACAATCAAATTTTTGCTTGAAACATTCCACATCGCTTGAATAATTATTTACATTTCAGTAAATTTTAACTGAATAAACATACAGAACTCGAGTGGTGAAAAACTCGTGTGTAGGCTTTGGTTTGGTTTGAAATTTTGCCATATTGCACATTTAATTGTTCCGCTTCCGTGATAATCAAAATATCGTCCATTCTCTTGTGGATAGAACATGTATTTCACATATATATTGTAATGGACGGCTTTTTGAAAGACTATATTCAAAAGTACTATATTATGCAACTTATTCAAAAAGATTGTTTTCCTAAACGATATTCATAAAATTTGGCATTGAAAATAGAAAATTAACCAGAAGTTGAGTGGTGCAGTGTTTTCTAACACCTGGCCCTAATAAAGAAAATTTGAAAAGATGCATGAAAATCTTTTCCGACATTTTACAATATTTTATATCCAAATTAATATAAGAAGCAGAAAAATATATACATATATACCAGTTTAACTGTATTTGTTGAAATATGCAGAGATTCAGAATTTATTGCGCAGTGAAAATTCTTTCAATTAGCATCAAATGATTTTTGTGTCATTACAAGAGAAAATTATACCGGACGAGCGACGACGACGACGAAGACGCGACAGAGGTGGTTAAACAGCTGCAAAGATAAAACTGACATATGTTGGACAATTATTCTAAACAAATGCGTCCGCTGCCGCCACTGAAGCTGAAGCCGCCATTGCTCAACCGGAAACTTGATCCATCGAGCCAAGAAAAATGCATTCTTATTTTGAAAAAAAAAAGAAGAAATAATATTTTACACAATGGCCCCGTATTTGTTTTGTAAATTGTACGTTGACAATTAGATTCACTTTTCATTAATCAAATAAAACATAATTTTAATATTCAAATTGTTATGAGGATTTATTTCGAAATATGACATTGATCTAAAGGTGTTATTTGAAATTGTGTACATTTATATTTTGTGTTTTTTAATTTTGAAATAAAAACAGATTTTGAATTTTAATTCAACGTGGGAGTGATTTAAAATCAGTTAAATGGATATATTTAAACAGTAGAGTGGTTTATTAAGATTTTATATTATTTTTCTTTTTTGTTGAGAAAAGCGGCCTCAGTGGTGAAATTTGTCAACGATTTAAAATATAGACTGTTTCCTTTGGGGTATAGAAAATCGACTTAGTATTATTTTTTGTGTGTGTACATTAGAAGATAAATATTATGTTTATAAATAAATAACAGTTTTATAGTTTTAAATTATTGGGTTGTATGAAAATGATGAGGTCTATCTGGAAAATGATGTGTTTCATTTCAAACTATCGTGAAATAGAGAAAATTAAACTCTCTAAGAGTAAATATTTGTACATGATATTTTCCAAATCAACAGTTAGTCTATTAAACTTTTAGAAACGATGTGGTTTGACTTTATACACAAACATTTTAATGATATCTCATACAAATTTTAAAAAAATAAGTATTTCCCAACCTACACTAAACTTAAAATTATATAAATTTAAACTCATATGACTTGAAAAGAACGCCAAAATCATAAAAAAGATATGCTTTTATAAAAACAATACTAATAACTTCCTATTGGTGACTTTATAAACTCGCAAATGACAATTTTACGAAGCCAGAAGTTGTCATTTAAAGAATTTCAAAAAGTATGCAATTGAAAATGTAGGCTGTTTTCTGTAAAATTTTTGGTATGACTTTAATTTATTCAAAAAATGCTATGAATTTTATTATATCTTTTAAGAAATTTTGCTAAATGTTAATATTTGGTATGAGTTGAAATTTATCAAAGTCAATATCGCTTTAGTCTTTTGATTTAAAAAAAAAATCACCAATCAGTAACAACAATTTTTTGTGCAAGGTGAAATGAAATTGAAGACAGATTTTTGTATTTATAAAAAAAACAATAGGTTTATTTTTATTTTAAATTTTAAACATATTTAGTATATAAAATATAAATTTTAGTTGGTTCATGAGATTTTTGGTGTCAAACAATTTTTTTTTTTTTACAAATTGTTATAGTAAAAGAAAAACACCCTCTGGCTATTTTTGAAAGTCTTTTCACGTTGTTATTATTTGTAAGGAAAATATTATAATTAAAATGATAATTCGAGCCAAACCATATGTTTAGATTCAAGAAACCTTAAAACATTAAGAAATTTATAAATTTTTAGCTTGACAAATTAGACCGATTACAATAACTTCCTATGGAAGTTTAAGAAATGTTACAATAGGGCATTCGCAGTAGTTCCATTTTAAATTCTCAAATTATATTTTTTCATTTAAAGACCCTATCAAAAATTAAAGATTAAGCTGTTTTTATTTTCACAAACTGGACACTTTAAACCAACTTAATATTTTTCTTTGTAAAAAAACACTGTCAATTTTATTTTCCTAAAGTTTTACCAAATATTAACAATAGTATTTTGTATAAAATGAAATAAGTTTGCAGTCAATATCTTCTTTTGACCTCAAGGTATTAAACTTGAAATTGAAATTTGCGGTGTAACCTTTTAAAGACCGGGAAGAAAGTCTTTTTTTCGGGTTGGGTTCGATATCCCGGTTTTTATATTCCCGTTTCTTTAAATCCCGATTTTAAAATCCCGTTTTTTATAATCCTGCTTTTTATAATCCCGCTTTTTGTAATCCCGTTTCTTATAATCCCGTTTTTTATCATCCCGATTTTGCAATCAAAACTAGTTGTTTTCAAAAATCGCGCGATTTTTTAAAATTAAAAAACTAGTTTTGATTGCAAAATTGAAATTAGAAAAAAATTAATTAATTAATTATTGTAACCTTTAACAAATATAAAGTAAAGTAGTATTCTTTTAAAACAAACTTTAATCAATTAAAAAAGTCAACGATAAGAGTAAAACCGTTATCGCGAGGTAGATTTGCTGTAGGATGCATATTTTTGTGTAAGAGTCAATATTGTAAACAAAAATTAATGTTTATGTTCGGTAAAAACAAAACAAATTACGATATTATAATACTTTAGTCAAGTAATTTAACATAAAAACCTTTGACTCCTATTGTTATTAAGTTTAATGCACATATTTTGTAAAAAAAAACGGGATTGTCGGGATTTGACGGGATTTTAAAAAGCGGGATTGTAATTGAACGGGATTTTGAATAAGCGGGATTTTAAAAGACGGGATTTAAAAAAATCGGTATTTTAGAAGACGGGATTTTAAAACTTTTTTTCGGGATCTTTTAAAAATAAATAAATAAATAAATTAGGTGGCGCAACAGTCCATGAAGAACCAGGGCCTAGTGACTTACAACTCTCAACCATTCCTGTGTGCGAGTAATGTTGTCAAAGATGGAAGGGACCTACAGTTTATATGCCGAATCCGAACGGCTAATTTGAGAAAGCACTTTTCATGACAAGAATTACTCTTGGAGGATTTGTCAATTCCTCGCAAGAGGCAGTACCCGTGAAAAAAGTTAGGTGGCACATGCAGGGATTGAACCCAAGACCCCTTGCATGACAGTCCAACGCACTAACCATCACGCTACGGGTACTACGGGATCTTAAAAAAAAAAAAAAAAAAAAAAAAAAACGGGAGTTAAAAAAAAAACCCGCTTTTTTTTTAAATCCCCTTTTAAAAACGGGATTTAAAAAAGCGGGATTCCGATACGCTCCCCTTTTTTTCTTGATTTCTAGCTCACACAACAACTGAAGCCAGCTGAATATTCACAACGTCGTCGTAGATACGTGGAATGGGTGCTTGAACAAAAGGCGGTGGACGGAGATTTTTCGAACAAAATTTTCTTCAGCGACGAAGCACACTTCTCGTTTCGTGGGTATGTTAATAAACAAAACTTTCGTATTTCGGGTTCTGAGAATCCTCAAGTAATTGAAGAGAGGCCATTACATCCCCAAAAAGTCACTGTTTGGTTCGCTCGAAAACGACACGATGGAACGACTGTCACCGTTAGTTCGGAGCGTTATGGTCATATAATAACCGACTTTTGTTTGCCTACTAATGAAGAAAACGACTTGGTGAATATGTGGTTTCAAGAGTTATGTGGCATGTGCCAAATGTCAAAAAGTGGACGAAAATTACCCCAAAAGAATCGATGCTTGCAACAATTCACGTGGTCGTCATTTAAAAAATAAAGTGTTTCACACATAATGTCAACGTTTAAAATTTATAATAAAAAAGAAATATCATGAAAACAAATATTTTATATGTGTTTTACTTATGTTTATACTTTTAAGACCGCAAAATGAATAACCCTGTGACTGTATATTATAAAAAAAGAATTAACAATATTTTTACGAGATGTCAAAAACGGTGTGCTAAGATACTTAAACTTTTTCATAAAAAGTTAGAAAACGCAGGATCTGTCCGAGAAAAAAATTTCGCTAACAAAAACTCGAAACTTTGCAAACTAAGTCTGATTAATTCTCCAGAGTTATTGAAAATTAAATATTTCGGAAGCATCGCACCCAGAATGCTAGTATTGCGATGGACATTTGAATGATGTTCTAGACCTTATGGCCCTCCAAACGAATAATTATCTATGATATTTCACTCCTAACTCAAATATCAAGATTCTTTATTTTTTAAGATAAATTGCACTGCTAGTTACATTATAATTGGCATATATTTGGTCATACAAATACTTTTTAAAAACCCTTACAAAATGTTTACGAGATTGCTTTTTAAGTGTTAGGAAGGCAATTCAATGCAGCTAAAGATGCGAGCGGAAGAATTACATAGTTAAATTTAATTGTTTGTTTATGTCTAGAATTTTTAACATTTCACTCTTACAAACACGTTTCAGTCGAAAATTAATTATTTCTGTACCATTTTAACACCAAGCAAGTTTCTTAGATTCCGAGGCGGACAAAGTTGTTTAAATTTTCAATTAGAATAAATATTTTGGGTCACCGTTTATAGGATATTATTTTCCCATTCATTATAAAATTAAGAAATTTAAATGATACAAAATTGTTTTTTTGTTTGTTTAATTTTTATTTCTTTTACATACATAAACGAATTTTCCGTACAAAAGTCAAGAGTATCTTTTATAATCTCAAAAATATTTTCTTCTAATTTGTTTTGAAATAAAAACCACATACACAGATTTCGAAGCATTTTTTTTATGTTTTGTTTATTTATTTTTTTGTATTCAAAAGGAACCAAATCAAATATAAAAATTCTACAATTTTAAGAGACAGATCTAGGTTTTTGAAAGTAAAAACAGATCTGGTCAAAATTGTGTTAAGTTTAAATTGTATTGAAAAAATGTGTTCCTGTTTACGATTTGAATTTCTTCAATTAGAAACATTTAAATGGTACCACAAACTGAAAGCAAAATTGCGTTGAATTCAACTGAAAATAATCATATTGAGGCCACTTCTGAACTAAAATAGCATCACCAACTAAACAGACAGGGTAAAAACTATTAAATCATTTCAACAATTTGTCAATAAAAAATAAAATCACTTCTAATTTGCGTAACATTAACTTTGGCAAGAAAAGTGACAATTTGTGTAATTTTAATTTCTGTAATAATATCGACCCGTCTTTATAAAATTCAAAATATGATGCACAATTTAATTTAAATTAAATTTTGAAAATAATTATGTGGCGAACAAAAAAATATGTTGAATGAATAATGTGTCCTTTGGTGAAATTATAGAGTGCTTCGAAAAACAACAGGCGACAAGGTGACTTTTCATTTTGCAAACAAAAATCCTCTCTTTTTGTTTTCATTTCACCTTAAATATTAATGTGGTCTATTGTGATTAATATTTTATCACATTGTGAATCATCGAATTCACTTCACACCTACAACGAACTTAGAGAAATTGAATATTTGGATTTTAGCCAAACAAAAATTAAGGTAGGTATTTTTGTATCTATAGAAAAGAAAAAATTTATCTATGAAATTTTATTTTGCTAAACTTTAAAGTCAAATACCGATACACATAACACACACACTTTTAACTCAAATTGAATTAAAAAGTTATTAAAAATTAGCAAAAAAAAAATATCTTAAGGCGCGAGACCTTGAAAATATTCAGTTTTATTTCATTTTTGAAACACACTCATGTACATACATTTATACAAAAAGAACATTTCAAAATTATAGGAAATGATTTAAAGAGGAAGAATAAATAAGATTTAAGAAAATATTTAAGTATTTTTTCTCTGCAAAACTTTGCTAAAAATTCAAGTAGGTAAACAAAGTTTGTTAAAAAAACATTTCTGTTCTTTTTAAAAAGTAAAAACATTTTTACCACAAATAAGAGCATTGGATAAAAATGTAAGGTTTTGTGAAAATTCTATAAGAAAATTGTAAATCTTTTGTTTGTTAAGTTAAGTTTGAATTTATTTAGAATAAAATAATAATAATAGTATATTTAAGATTTAATTAAATAAAATACACACAAAATAAAATAGATACAAATTAAAACGTTGAAATTTCGATTTGTATGTTTCCTATTAGATTTTTAAATATTGTATTATATTTGACTTCTTTTGACTAAGCTCTATTTTAAGAGTTTAATATTTATTTGAATTTTGTAATAAAAACAAATCAAAATACTATTTCTTAATGGCTTTTAATTATATTTTTTTCTATAGGTTTATTTTAAATTATTTTATTTTATTTATTATAATTTTTTAAATACTAAAGTTATCAAAAAAAACTTAAGCTAGGCTGTTGAAAAACAATAATTTGCATTTTATGCTTTTTATATTATCATTTATTATATGAAGACTTCAATTAATTGATTTAAGGGTCTATGTACATTGTACAATGTACACCATAGTGTGATCTATTAAAATAAATATTCAATGGTTTCTGGAGTCTTATACTTGAAGGGCTAAAACTTAAGTTTAAACTACCCAGAACTGATGGTATGAATTTTGTCTATTTATTATTCCAACAATAAAATAAAATTGCAAGTACTTCCTATGATTTGTTAAATAAGGAGGGTTTATGAAATGATTTGTCAAATAAGGAGGGTTTATGAAAGAAAGTCTTTATGAGTAAGGCAGTAATACGGAAGGGATCGTAGACAGCAAGTCAAAAATCTTTTCTGCATGGCTTCGAGTCTTGTGACGTGTACGACGTAGTAGGTGACCATACTGTACAGTGTACAGTACAGGCATATTTTCAATGACTGGTCTCACAAATGAAACAAAAAGTAATTTTAAAACATATGGATGACGGAAACCACGACCAAATCTCTTAAACCCACAACTCTATTTGCTTTTTTAACTATGAAGTTAATATGTTCATTAAATGTTAGTTTAGAATCTAAGAAAATACCCAAGTCAGAAAATACATATACTCTACTTAAAGGATAAGAATCAAACATGCACTTAAAAACGATTACAACTTTTTTGCATGTAAAACTCATGGTTTTAGATTTTTCAACATTTAAAACAAGACTATTATTATTGTACCATTCCCTGAATAATATTAAGCCTTCTTGCAAGAGAATATTCTTCTTGCAAGAGTTGATTTTTTTTAAAATTAGCATATACATATGTGGACAGACGAATTTTGTATGATCAAATCCAAATCATTCATAAATAAAACAAATAGAATAGGACCAAGATGGCTACCCTGGAGGACACCATAATTCACAACAAATCAACTTCAACACTCATTAAGAAATTTAACACTATAACGTCTATCTTTTAAATATAAGGAGATCCAGTTTATGAAATAGTAGTTAAAACCTTGCTGTGATAGTTTTAATCGTAATGTTTTATGACACAATTCGTCAAAGGCCTTTCTTGTTCACGTTTTTCAAAAACATCTAAACAAAAGGACGTAAAGTGAAACAGATTAGTAAAAGTTGATCGATTTTAATTGACTGATAATTGAACTACAGTAAAAAAAAGTACGCTACATACGATAGACTCAAACAGTTTAGGTATCACATATAGTTTGGCAATATGTCGGTCGGTCGTTTTTAGGACCTTTTTTTTTGTACTGGTATTATAAAAAAGCTCTTCCAGTCAAAAGGAAATAGCGAGTTATTTAGAGACGTGTTAAAAAGAACACAGAACGGGTGTGCTAAGTACGCAGCACATTTCTTTTAAATGGATGATGGTACACCTTCGGGGTCAGGACTTAAACATTCGTCAAGTTGTAGGATTGTATTAAAAACAGTATCTTCGATTATAACGAAATTGATAGAATTTTAAAATTTAAAACAGTGGTAAATATGTTAGGAAAACTAATAGTACTATATTTTACAAAAGAATCTTTGAAGTAGTTTGCAAATATGTTTAAAATTATCCTCGGCTTATTACTATTTGATGTCGAATCAGTCATTACGTTAGGGTACCCACATCTTTTCTTCTTACAATTCACGAATTTCCAAAAACTATCAGGATTAGATTTAAGGTTTAATTCAATTTTCCGAATGTAGTTTGTGAGGACATTGTGCATTGGATTGTTCTATAACTTCTTCGTCGTATGGTTTTGAAGTTACTATGATTTTTTTTTCTTAAAATATTCGCGTTGTTTCTTGATTTAACCATTTTCTAAACTGCGAATTGTCAAATTGAAAATTTTGACATTTATCGACATTTCAAGGTTATTCTTATTAGAAACAAAATGATTCTTAGAGAGATACGTTCAGGACAACTTTTTTTCGTAGGCTATATCTGAAGAACCAATAGGGATATCGACTTCAAATAAATTTTTTTTTGGCAGAGAATAACAATAACATCGAATGTGCGGAAAAGACTTTCAAAAAAACTCTCTACACTGAAAAAAAAATCGTTTATAATATCAATAAACAGCGTTTATTGACTGGTTTTTCATTGGCTCAATACATTTTTTCTTGATATTACAAAAAATTTTGGATTATAAAATTTGTCTTCAATAAACGATTTATTGGCTCAAGTAATCGCCGTTTATTGAAAATTGAAATTTTAAAATCAATTAACTTTTGCTTATATTAATAAAAGTTTTTATTGTGCTAGTAAACTCATACATTGGGCCAAACAATTTGTTTATAAAAAGACATTTTTCACTTTGATAAAAGCGTTTATTGGCTCAATAACCTATTTATTAAAGGTCAATAAACTTTTTTATTAATATTATTTGCTTTTTTTTTATTGTCACAATAAACTCATACATTGCGCCAAGAAACCGTTTGTTGGGACAATAATTTGTACTTTTTTGACATTGATAAACGCGTTTATTGGCGCAATAAACAAAATTATTAATTTTCAATAAACTTTTTTATTGACATAAACAATTTTTTAACTGTCGCAATAAACTCATAAATTGCCATAACGAACCATTTTATTGCGAAAATAATTTTGAATATCTTTACATTTACAAATGCGTTAATTGGCGCAATAAACCATTAATTGAAGTTCAATATACTTTTTCATTGATATTAAAATTTGTTTGTATAATAAATAAATAAATAAATAAAGTTATTAAATTTCAATAAACTTTTTTACTGACATAAACAAATTTTAATTGTCGCAATAAACGTCGCACACGTCCATTGTTAGAAATTTCTTGTAAAAAAAAACATCATCTTATATTTACCAACTATAGGTACCTCCATAACAGGCACCATATTTGGTAGAACACATTTTTTTTGTCCGGTGTCTCCTACGTCCATTTTTGATTGACTTAAACGCATATTTATTATTATTATTTATTTATTAAACGTGACTCATAGGTACCTGCAAGATTTTAAATCAATTTGTATGTATGTGAAGTCGAATTCTGATCATGTATACCTTTATGCATGTAGAAGGCACAGGGCAAACAAAATTTAGTTTATCAAATATGAAAATGGGCAATGAAAGAATTTATTCGGACTTTCCACCATAGAAAAAACTTGAGTTGCACAAAAGCAAACAATAAATGCAAAAAAAAAAATAATAGTTTGATAGCTTTAGTTCAAGGAAAAGCAAACAATGTCGTACCTTCCGTGTTTGTTTTGCATAGTTTTCTCTGAATTTAGAAAAACTCTGTAATATCTGTTTACTCTCGTATGCTTTTATGGATTGAAATCGGTTAAAAACTATGACGAGATCTCGTCTCACTCTCGTTTCAGTAATCGGAATGATCATTGATGCATATCAGAAATGACGCATACAGATATTAAAACATGCATTACATGAAATGTGATCCTTATAAAAATCTGGATCTCGTGTCGTGCATTAAATGTTTTTTTTTATGATCTATGTAAGTTTATGCATAATTTCTTATAATATTACACGACAAACGTAAAAGAAAAATATTAATCAAAACAAAGCTCTATCACTCACTTTATTTGTTAATTTCTGGTTACCATATTTTCTTAAAATCATTGTTTTGTTCTGTAAATTACTAGGCAAAATATTTCATCTTGCCTCGCTCTCGAATCGTCTCGTTTCCGTGTCGCATTGTGAAAGAGCCTCTGTTTGCATGAGCGTGCATGAACACGCATGAGCACAAAGCACCATTTTGAAGTGATAAACACAAACCCATAAGGAAAAGACAAGCCAACAGTGTTACCGCAGGTTTATTTTTAAAAGAATCGCAAATGCTAAAAAAAGGATAATTGAAAAGAAAACTTGGATAGTTTAATAACAGTCATATTATTATTAACTTGTTTTAAAACAAGATCTAAGGCAAAACTAGTTTAGTAAAAGTTTCAAGTTGCAGGCTTTGAAAAAAATCTGTATTAGGTACTCTTGAAAGTTTTGAAATTTTAAACCCGAAATATTGAACAAGGGATATCAAAACTTCAATACCGATTTTTTCAAAACTTGGACCACGGAGACCTCTATGGAACTAGTTTTGCCGTAAGACTTGGTTTGAATCAACTCAATAATATGACTTTCATTTACGTGAATTAAATGTGTTTTATTTTTTGTTAAGTTTGGTGTTATCATGAAGTGAGTTTTATAGACTAATTTTTTTTAATGAACTTATTTTTTTCGCCTGTAGCAATCATCTAAATATAAACCTGCGGCAACACTGGAACCGAATGTAAATGTAAGCAATTTGCTTTTCTAGCAATATAAATTACAGTTTTCAGATAAAATTTAGTACAGTAGGTACCTTTTTTAAAAGTTGTAAATAATATAATTTATTGGCCCAAAAAAACAGTTTATTGGCCCAATAAATAGTTAATCCTGCCAATAAAGGTTTTTATATTCAAAGAAATACCTTTTATTTTCCCAACAAAGTGTTTTTTGCCCCAATAATCTCGTTATTGTTCCAATAAAATCAGTTTTGTCTCAATAAACTATTTCCTGGTCCAATAAACCATATATGTATATAAAGCCCCATAAATTTCTCCCTTTAATCAGTCGTGTCAGTGCGTGTTTAATTAAATTTAAAAAAAATAGTAAATTTACTGTGTGCTGGACTCCTGAAAAAACGTATGCAGGTGAGTGCAAAATATATATTTTACGTAAAGGTGTCTTAAAAGCCATATATTTTTGTCAAAATTTCTCGTGGTACCTACCAGTCAAGTGTGATTTTTTTTTTGTGGCGTCACATAACACAATTCCGCCAAAAGGCAGGTGAGTGCAAAAAAGTATATTCAGCCCTATCACGAATTCCATCGTAATCGGAATCTTGTTACGAATACCAAAAAACGATCCACAAACTCCATCGTTATACAAAACTTTTAATGAATCCCGAAAAAAAAACTATCACCGAATCTGTTATTAGTGGCAATTTGTATGGGATTTTCTACTACGATGGATTCTATGATCCATTTTTTAGGGATTCGTAACAAGATTCCGATTACGATGGAATTCGTGATAGGGCTGATTGCACATTAAGGTAAAAAACAAGTTATCATTTTTAAAAGCCATATATTTTTGTCAAAATTTCTCGTGGTACCTACCAGTCACGTGTGAATTTTGTTTTTGTGGCCTCATATAACACGATTCCACCAAAAAACATATAAAATTTCTTTATGTACAGCATTTTGTGTTCCTAGGTAGGTACAATTTTAAGATCTTAATTTAGATGATCCCAATATAAGAGGAATTGAACAATATTCTAAACACAAATTCAAAAAAACATATCTATCATTGAGCTGAGCGCCATCAGTCGTTTATAAAAATAAAAATATATTTTGAAAAACTTATAGTTTACAGTTTTCAGATAAAATTTAGTACAGTACGTACCTTTTTTAATAGTTTTAAATAATATAATTTATTGGCCCAAAAAACAGTTTATTGGCCCAATAAATAGTTAATCCTGCCAATAAAGGTTTTTATATTCAAAGAAAAAGAAGTACCTTTTATTTTCCCAACAAAGTGTTTTTTGCCCCAATAATCTCATTATTGTTCCAATAAAATCTGTTTTGTCTCAATAAACTATTTCTTGGTCCAATAATTTGTATGGGATCTTCTACTACGATGGATTCTTTGATCTATTTTTTAAGGATTCGTAACAAGATTCCGATTACGATGGAATTCGTGATAGGGCTGTTTGCACATAAAGGTAAAAAACAAGTTATCATTTGACCACGTTTTGTGTTTTAAAAGCCATATATTTTTGTCAAAATTTCTCGTGGTACCTACATCTAAAAATTAATTGGAACAAGAAGTTTTTTTTATTCATTTTGGGATATTGATTTCGTGGCCATTCCAAAAGTGTTTGTCGAAAATAACATTTTAACATTGTACCCTCTTCAAAATTTTTCCAAAATATTCAGCTTGCTCCAATTAATATCTATTTTTAAAATTTTTATTTTCAACGACTTTTACACGTGGTAAAATTTACAATAAATATTGTAATTTAAAATTCACGTTCAAGGCGATAAACGAACCTCAAAGTATCAGAAAATCTATCAAGACGTGTGGGAAAAGGGGAGTTCGAGAAGAGATTCCAGAGTTAAGTAAGTTTAAAACAATTATGAAAATTCAAGTCATTTTTTTCTTATTTACGAGTTTTTCATTCATAAAAAAAACACTAGATTTAAGATTTCTTAAAAGCCACTTTTGTAAATGCTTCTTATGTCCATGAATTACATATTTTAAAAAAATATTTCTATATTTTCTTATCAGTTGCAGAAGAAAACGCCGAACAATGCTTGTGGTCATTAAAATTCGATAATCTTTCCTCGGAAGAAATTGATAGATGTTGGATGGCAAGTTCCAATACAGGCTCTTGGACATACAAAATTCCGAATCAACATCAGACGTATTTAAGAAATGGCCACAATACAAGCAACCATCTGGCTATCGGTTTGTGAGTATTTTTGAAACAATTATATAAACCAGTTACTAAGAATGTAATAATTCTTTGCACAGTAACTTCAATTAAGATATACACCCATCTAATCCGTCATGTCAATCTACCTGTTCAAGCAATTCGATAGCATTCCCGAATAGCATAAAATTCGATTTGCAACAAGAAATTTTTTGTATTTGTGTTCTATTAAAAAAAAAACAAAAGCCATTATAAATCAGTTGTATTTTTGTACACGAACAAATATTTGTAACTTTATCATTCGAAATGCTTTAAATAGCTTATACAAAAGTTAAAACTTGTTCTTGATGGTGTTGTTAGGTCGAATGTTACTCAATCGTTTAAGTTACCTTTATTATATTTCTATTTTCATATCTTCTAACTTAGAAGTTTATACAACTTTTATGCATAAATCCTTCAAATAATATTAAGTTACTTAATTACAATGTAAATTGTATAGCTATTCGATAGAAACTAATAATGTTTTAACAAAGACTAACGGTAATAAGTTTTACTTTACAACATTTCATTAAAAGATCATTTTATTGAATAGTACAAAAATATGCGTAGGTATACTGTATATGACATACAAAACATTTTCAGATAGTTTGTTTTCTATTAGAGAGTTAAATTAACCACCATTTACATTTACCCCAGCGCCAGCGTCGACGTTAGGTCAAAAGAGTAGAACAATCATACTGGAAGGGGTTCTATACACCCCCGTTTTTTCTCAAAAAATGGCTTAAAGCAGAAGCAACACTATTGAAAAACAATGGTAGCACCTGCAATATTCTCTTATAGCTTATTTTAAAGCCAGAAACCCAAAACTTTAAAAAATAAATTAGCTCCAAAGATCCTGTTTCTACTAGGTAATTAGTAAAATATTCTTTTTTTAAAGTTTTTAGTATGAAAATTTAATTTTCAAAAACTTTCAATTAAAATAACTTTTTTTTTTTTAAAAGTATGTTCAACTATGGGCTTGTGGTTTTTAAAAGTGATGCTTCTGCTTTAAGCCATTTTCTGAGAAAATTACCCCTCCCATCTTAACGGGGAAATACCAGATTTGACGCATATGTGGTTGTATATAGTTACTGTACTAACTAACTAATAATGATATGATAACTAATAATGATATTAAAAATTTTTAAAGGTGGACATGGACTTTGGCTATTTGCACAAAAACTGCTCTTCACTTTTAGACACTTGGGAAGAACTTCATGAAAAAATAGTAGACTCTCTGTGCAACGAAGACCACATCAAAGAAAAATCCATAAAGCAGACTCTCATAAAAATGAGATCGATTAATCAATCCGATAGTAAGTTACAATATTTGCTCAAAATAAAACTTTATTTCCTTAAGAAAATAATTATTTGTTTTATAACAATAACCATATCGTTTATCTATTAACAAACTCAGATGTTTTGCATAAGATAAATTAAAACACTAATGCTTGTAGATTGATTTAAACAAAATTAGTACAGGAGGGTATAAAACGGTCTAGAACACCCATTAACGTTGGAAGGTCAATATTATAAACAAAACTTAAAATATTAAAACAAATTGTGGAAAAAAAGCACCACTAAATATACGATCAAGGAGTTCTTTCTTTATATTGTGAGGATGATTCAGGTGATTGAAGACAATATCGCATTTTTGAACCAGGGCCAGTGGTCGGAAAGTGTTCAGCCCTTCATATTTGTCATTGAGGAAGATGACTGCATTTTCAAGAAATACATGTGCTTTTGACGGTGTTGAAATTCCGTTCGTATCTTTTGTAGGAGGTGTAGGTATTTGTCTTAAGATATTTGTTTATTTGACTTAAGGTTTCTCACTGCATCTTATAGTTTTTGGAACTAGTTGAATCCCTATAATTGGGGAAGATGTAATACATTTTCAAGAAATGTATGTGTTTTTTGATGGTGTTAAATTCTGTTCTGTATGTATTTGAAAATTGATAATTTTAACTCGTTGTTGTGTACCTACTATAAAAACATCTATTATAAACACAACAACTTTTAAAGTTATCGAGATATCAACGGACGGATATCTAGGTATTATTATGTCTCAATAAACTGGCGTTAAAGTTCTCATTTTAGTATTTGACTTGAAATTGATCAAAGATTCAAGCATTAAATATTGAAAAAAAGCTAGAGAGTAACGAATATCTCTGGTACATTACTTGTCAAATCACTCTTTTTTATACATGGTTTAGTTATTTTTGATACGATATAACTTTAGGCAAATATCTTTCTAACACAGTGGAAGTATAATTTAACATTTTCTTCATTTTGTCTTTTACAGATTGTCGAGATGCTACAATTATGTAGTCACTTCATGGGTACTATATTCCGAGCCAGAAATGTGTGCGAAAAGACAGATTTGGAAAGAAAAGCACCACTAAGTATACGATCAACGACTCACAGGAATCATTTCTTTACATTGGGCGAAATACACAGGTGGTTGAAGAACATATCGGATTTTTGAACCAGAGATCAGAAAGTGTTCAGCCCTTCATATATGTCCTTGGAGAAGATGTATTGAACTTTCAAGAGATATACGTCTACTTTGACGGTGTTAAATTTCCAATGGTATCATTTTCTAGAGCAGTAGACATTTGCTTCAAAATATTTTTTTTATTCAATTTAAAGTTTCCTACTGCATCCTCTAGTTTTTGGAATTTTATTGAATCCTTGTATTTTAGAAATAAGAAAAATCAATGTTCAAAAACTCATATATTGCTTAACGCAATAAAACCAATAAATGTATGTGACTAAAAATTTGTATTTTACTTTCATATTTTCAGAAAAGAAAACGTATTGGACGTTGCTATAAGAAATTCACTTGGATATATTTCAGAAAACGTATTAGACTTTTCTCGAAAAATTAATTGGCTGTATAATAAAAAACCTATTGGACGTTGCTATATATGGCCGTATACAAGAAAACGTATTGGACGTTTCTATAGTAAAGGAAAGCAATTTTGCAAATTTAAGAAATTATTTTATTGGCTCAACAAATAATTTTGCTTGAAATAATTTATTGGCTCAAGAAACAAATATATCCAAATCAATAAACTATTTAATTGGCTCAACAAATAGTTTTGCTTGAGTCAAACAAATAATTTATTGACTCAAGAAACAAATATTTCCAAATCAATAAACTATTTATTTGGCTCAACAAATAATTTTGCTTGAGTCAAACAAATAATTTATTGGCTCAAACAACAAATATTTCCAAGTCAATAAACTATTTAATTGGCTCAACAAATAATTTTGCTTGAGTCAAACAAATAATTAATTGGCTCAAACAACAAATATTTCCAAATCAACAAACTATTTAATTGGCTCAACAAATAATTTTGCTTGAGTCAAACAAATAATTTATTGGCTCAAGAAACAAATATATCCAAATCAATAAACTATTTAATTGGCTCAACAAATAATTTTGCTTGAGTCAAACAAATAATTAATTGGCTCAAATAACAAATATTTCCAAATCAATAAATTATTTAATTGGCTCAACAAATAATTTTGCTTGAGTCAAAGAAATAATTTATTGGCTCAGAAAACAAATATTTCCAAATCATTAAACTACTTTATTGGCTCAGCAAACAGGTTTATTGGCTCAACAAACAAGGTTGCTTGAGTCACTGAAATATTTTATTGGCCCAACAAACAAAGGTAAATACATTTATAAACTGGATCAATAAACTTTTGTTTGAGCCAATCTGCGTTTATTGAGCCAATAGACAGCCTTTCTTGGCCCAATAAACCTGTTTGTTGGACAAATATTGATTAACTTTTTTATTGGCCCAATAAATTTTTTTATTGTATTTACGTACCTTTTTGGTTCAGTGTAGGCGGTTTTTTTACAAAAGCATTTTAAAAAAAAGTGAACATTATCGTTGAACTCAAATATCTCACGAACTGCAATTAAATAGTATTTAAGTTTTTGTGGCGTCATACAGAATTGTTATGAGCTTGACAAAAATTAAACTAAAAACAAATAAAGAAAAATAAAGATTTGTCACCTACAATATTCTATACATAGCAACATTTTATTTAATTATATAAGTTTTATATAAATCCAATTGACAGTGTTTTGTGTATAAATTAAAGTCGTACTAAAAATTTGAAATTTTGTAAGAGTGTCAATGAGTCGTATCCCAGCCTCTTTTTTAAATTGATATTATAAGTAAACGTATTTTTAAAGCCCTTCCAGTCAAGTAGTATGTTATTATCGGTTAGTATACAACAACATTTATTTGAAGTCGATGTCTTTGTTCATTCTTGAGATTTGGCCTACGAAAAAAGGAAAAGTCGAACAAAAGCAATACCGATATTGCTTAGGATGTTAAATATACGAGTAACTGCAGAATTCACAGTAATATCCAAAACATTGTTGAAATAAATCTGATATGGTACTAAAATAGGTCCATAGATTCTGAAACAAAGCTTAGAAAAATTACGTTAACTTAACAAAAGTTTCTAAATCAAAATTTAAAAAAAAAACAATATTAAGAAACAGTTTCTTAAAATCTTCTTCTGAAATATAATTTTCAAAGAATGATTTAAAATCAGTTTGTGCTATATTTAGATTTTCGTGTAACATTTTAGAAATTAAATTTTATCTCAAGTTTCCTTTGTAATTCATTAAAAAGCTTAAGGGATGTGGCAAGAAAATGCAAACAATACAAAAATAACAATTTGTTGACAGAAACAAAAAAGGAAGAAATAAAACACTTTTGAAAAAATACAATTTGTTTTCTTTCATCTTTACGACAAATCCTTGTCAAAATGTAACACGTGTGATAAATTATACCGTTGTGAAATTATATGTGTATAAATTGTTTCTGTTTAGTTGTAATATTTTTAAACAAATTATTACGTGTCACATAGCCATTAATCGAAACAACAATGTTTTATAAATTTAGCAATGAAATAATAGAAAGTACATAAAATACCAAACTCGAATATTAATTGGTCTATTAAAATAATCATGACAAAAATTTCATATAAAATCCTTGTATGACAAGAAAACAAATATTAAATTCATTATTCTAAAACTATTTTATCAAAGGTATTTTAAGATGTGATTCATCCCACCATTCAGACTATAGTCTTCTAGCCTTAAGATCTATTTTCAGAAAATTGCAAAAATTACAGAAAAAGAAAAATAAGAACACCTGTGTTCATCGTGTATTACTCACCTGTTGTATTTTGTCATTTTATTTGCTCTTAAATTCGTTCGATTTGATTTTAATTGTTTTTGTTTTTTTGAACAAATTGAAGAACCATTGCCACAGAAAATTGACATTTTGGTGTTTTTGAATGGGATTTGGATGCACATGAAAATGCAGACAGAAAATTTGGGCTTTCGTCCAAGTTGAAATATTGATCATTCATCAATTATAATAATACGAATATAATTAAAATACTTTTGGTGCATTGGATTACTGCATTGAAATTCCTTTCCAAAAATATCCTAATTGATTCATTCTGTGTTGACATAATTTTTTAAATTTTTGCTCGAACTTTTGTTTTAATTTTAAAATCGATGACAGTCCACATCAGTACTGAGACATTTTGAGATCACAATAAGGAAATTGCGATGTCGTTGAATCATAAGAAAATCAAGAAGGTTCTCATTTTGAATCTTTTTGAAAATATTCGTTTTTTCTTCTTGAAAACAAAATAAATACATTACTAAATGGGAAATAATTTAAAAAAATATTTATAGACATTTTGATGGCATCCACACGAGCAAAGTACTTAATGATTATTCGTATTTTTGGTTTTGTTTTTCATTTGTTTAATAATTTTGACAAATTTTCTGTTTTCTGTTTTCGGTAATTTGATATTCATTTAAATATAAAAAATTCTGCCCATTATAATATATGGTCACACAAAAATAAGCATTTGTCATAACTCAAAAATGTTTGAAATAAAAATCAATTATAACAATATTTTTGGCAAAATCCATAAGTGTTGGAGAAAATGTTTACACAGAAAAGAATTTGCAAATTCGATTTTTGCAAACATAGTTGATGTCAACAAAAAATAAATATTTTGCGACTTTAAGGCGGCATCAATCTTTATGTAAACAAAATAGCGAAAAACAAAATTTATATGAGATTTGTTTTTTAAACAGAGTTTGCGGGTTAGGATTATAGATTTAAGTCTATTTATATTTGATTTGTTATTTCTAATTCAAAGTTACAAACTTCAGCTTTGTTAACTACAAAACACATTTTATTTCTTGATCTATTGCATACAGAATTTCTATTAAATAATTTCATTTATTTAATTTTTCAACCTAGTGGTTTTAAGAATTCATCCTAAAAGTTTGACTTGAGACAAACTCGCTTACGGCATCCCCAATTTTGTCTTCAAAAAATTGTATGAAATGTTCGAGAATTTTTGAATCCATGAAAAAATGCGATGCGACCATACAAATAACTTCCCATCCTGTTTGTCGATTTGTCTGCTTAAAACCTTAACAAAATATTCTTAACAATATTTTGTGTGAGATTAATTATTTGAAGTCAATATTTTTCTTTCTTATCCATATACTTGATTCGAAAACTATTCCTTATCAGTTTCTTTTGTTGTTTTTTTGTAGGTTTTCGCGTGTTCTTAAAAAATTGTCAGTTGAATTTTTTAAAAAATTGGCTAAAAATTACCAACAACATTTTGCTTTGTTTGATTTCCAAATCTATTTTTGTTAACGAGATTTTTAGTCGAAAATACAATTTTTACAAATTTTATTCTTTGAACTTTTGATTGAATTTTTCTAAGAAAATTCAGCACAGAATGAAATCATTTTGAAGTCAATACCTGCATTTATTCACGACATATCAAGAATCGAACACAAATTTTTACCAATTTTACGATTTTAATTTTTATGAAAAACTGATTGTTGGATTTTTACAAAGAATTAACTTAATGTTGAAAACAATATTTTTTACAAGGTGAAATTAGTTTGAAGCCAATATTTTTAATTTTTGAAAAGATGCTTGATTCGAAAATCGATTTTTACCAAGTTTTAGTAATGTTGTTTATGTTTTTATTTTTTGTAAGAAAACTGTCAATTCAATTTTTCTCAAAATTCAACAGATGTCAAAAATGTTATTTTTGGTTGCATAAAATTTTAATTGATTTTTTTTTTCAAAATTATATTGGTATTATTTAGTATCACGTTACAAAATATTATATAAAACTTAATTCAAGTCGCAAACTTTATTGGTTCCTGAGATATTTTGGGTTTAGCAATATGTTCACTTTTTTTAAAATTGCTATGGTAAAAAAACCATCCAAAGTCAAACCCATATTTAAGACCAATCAAGAGTTGTCAAGGAAATTTTAAAAAGCAATCCATATATTATTTTTTCGAAATACTTGCACCTAATTTATTTCCAGATTTAATCTACATCCTGTCTTAAGCTCAAAAAGTCTTTCTGTTCCTTTTTTTCTATGTTGTTGTTTTTAATTATAAATATATTTAATATAAAACAGAGAAATTTAAAAAAATTATGAAATTGAGCATTATTAGTATTGAATTATATACAAATATAATTTTTTCCAAAAATCCTATCAAATATATCTATTTTGAAATCAGATTATTGAACTATGGAAAAATAGTTGCTGAAGTAATTTACCAGGCTTTAATCTAACATTTGAAATTATTGTAATTTTTGAAATTAAAATTTTGTATATTTCTCGAAATTTTAATTCAAAATCTTGAATTTAAATCCATAATTTTAAGAGAGATGTACTTTTGTGCGTTGCTCTTAAGTCAAGAAATACAAACCTAAAACAGCTATACTTAAAATTAGTACTGATTTTCGTCATGAGTATCTTAAGAGAAAATGAGGACATTGACTGCAAACTTATTTCATCTTAAAAACCCATTGAGAGCTTTTTAATAAAAACAAGAAGTATTACTTAAAATTGTTAAACATTAATGTTCAATATTTAGAGAGTAATTATATGATAAAAAAAAGAGGCTGGGATGCGACCCACACTGATAACTTCCCATCCCGTCTGTGGATTTGTCTTGCTTAAAAGTTTGTCTATATGTATCAATTTTTACTAAATTTGCGTACTATTTTTTGTAGTTTTTATTTTTTTATGAAAAAACGGACTGTTGGATTTTTATAAGAAAATTACTGAATATCGAAAACAATATTTTCTGTGAAATGAAATAAGTTTGAAGCCAATATTTTTAATTTTTGAAAAGCTATTTGAGTCGAAAATAAATTTTAACCAAGTTTTAGTATTGTTTTTTTTAGGTTTTTATTTTTTGTAAAAAAAACTGTCAATTCGATTTTTCTCAAAATTTTATCGAATGTTGAGAACAATATTTCTTATAAGTTAAAATTGGTAAGAAGCCATTATCTTTAATTTAAAAAAAATATTTGAGTCGAAAATCAATTTTTACCAACTTTTGTTAATTTTTTTTCGGTTTTTAATTTTTTGTAAAAAAACTGTCAATTCGATTTTTTTCAAAATTTTACTGAATGTCTAAAATAATATTTTTTGAAAGATTAAAGTAGTTTAAAGCCAATATCTCAAAGTTTTGAAAAGATATTTGAGTCGAAAATCAATTTTTACCAACTTTGAGTTTTGTTAAATTTTTTTTTCGGTTTTTATTTTTTTTGTAAAAAAACTGTCAATTCGATTTTTTCAAAATTTTACTGAATGTTGACAACAATATTTTTTGAAAGATAAAATAAGTTTGAAGCCTTAACCTCAAGTTTTTGAAAAGATATTTGAGTCGAAATTCAATTCTTACCAACTTTGAGTAATGTTTTTTTAGGTTTTTATTTTTATAAAAAAACTGTCATTTCGATTTTTCTCAAAATTTTATCAGATGTCAAAAACATTATTCTTCGTTGCAACAAATTGTTTTGGAGATGAAATCATATTGTCGTAAAAGTTGCGAGGTGACAATTTTTTTTTTTTTCATTTTTTTGATTTATAAAAAAAACTGTTACCTAATTGGATTTTTTTCTAAAAGTATTCTTGTTTTGTATCAGGACGTGCGAACGTACGTACACACGCACGCACTCTCGACTCTAGGGACCTTGAAACGTCGAGAAATGTCAAAATTTTCAATTTGACAAATCGGACCCATTATACAATAACTTCCTATGGGAAGTTAATAATAATAAAGGTATAGTTTTCGAAACTATTTCATTCTATAAAAAGTGGCGTTGTTAACATTTGAAACAATTTTATTAAAATTGACAGTTCTCTTCAAAATAATATTTATTTCTTAGAAAATTCTAACCTAAGTAATCGTTAAAAGTTATCAGTATAAGTTAATAGCTTTGTTTCTGTCAGGGTACTCTAACTGAACAATGTATCAACGTGAAGGTAAGTAAATTTAAACTATTTAACTTATTAGAATAAGTCATACATCAATCTACTTACAATATGAATAATTTATAACTTTCTAAACAGGGCCCAGTTAATATTTCAACCGGCCCTGATTGGCAGTGTGACAAAACTACTCATCTTCTTATTTCACCAGACCATGCAAGATACAAAAAAAAAACAACAAAAAATGGAAAATTATTACTTTTTTAAAAATAGATTTTTGGAGAAAGAAAAATATAAACAAAATTTTATTTTTTTTATTCTCTTAAAAATAAAAAATAATTAAATGCAGTCCAAAGTAATAAAATAAATATTTTTTACATTTGATAATATAAAAGTAATTAACGACGAAATAATCGTATTTCTAATTTTTGAAGAAATCGTTATTATTAAAAAAAGGAGGAAATTAATTTAATTATTGTTGACAGATAATATAATTTTGGTTATTCACCAATTCTAAGTGGCACTTACATAGGTAAAGATAATTATAGAAAATTCCATATGATGTGTTAAAAATGTATCATCGGTTTTTTTTTCTATATTCACATGAATCAACTTTGTCTTATTTTAGATCTAAAAATGATGAATTTCAAATATTTTTCATCTTAACACCTTTGGCATTCTATTTTTGGAAATGAAATATAAAATATAAAAATATAATACATTCCAATATTGAAAATCTACAACGTCGCTTAAGTGCAGTATCCATAAAAGAGAGACCGAATTCAACTCTCACTGAAAAGTGTGTCCCCCTCCCAAAGAACTTGAGTGATAAAACTAAAAACAGCATTTTGAACATTCTCCCTTCGTTGAATTGTTTTCTGTCTTTAAAAATTTTAATGTTTAGTGTTGATTTTTGAGTGATCGTGATGGCGCCCAATGTCAGGGTTAGGATTCTTTTTCTTTCTCATCAAAGTGTCTTTTTAATCCTTTGCTTTTTTCACTCTTTCATCGTTGTTGACTTTCGTGTTATTTTCTTTAAAAACCTGACAGGGAATATATTTGGGTAACAGTTTTGGCAACAGTAAGCAAAACAATGTCAAAAAAACGATCTTTTCTATTTGTCTCTGTCTTTTTTGTTTTAATTTTTGAAAACTAAAAATCAAAACAACAAAAAGTTGCACGACACGGTTAAGCGTGTGGGGGAAATGTTTTCTTTTTGTTTAAATTTTTAAAAGTGAAATGCTGCCAAAAATTGTTTGAAAATTAACACACAAAGTTTTGTTCGCGTGCCAAATTAAATAAATATACAAAAATCAAAGAAAGACGACGGATGATCAAGCAGTAAGGAGAGAAAGAGTAAGGCAGAGATATATTGTAAATATTTATCTGTGTTAGTTGGCCAGTGAAATTTAGTGTTTCTTGTTTTGTTTTAACATTTTATTTTTTTTTTTCACATGTTGAGTGGGGAAAAGGGAAACACTGATTTTGAAAAAAGCTTTAAGAGAGACATCTGGTGGAATATGTTACTGTTCGTAATAGCATTTATTATCTCATAGATGGCGACATTAAGCGTTTTGATTTAAAATATTTGTTATGATTTTAAAAGAATCAAAATTGTTATTTCGACTTTCTTTTTTCACTAAAAGTGTAAAACGTAGAAAAATCGATTTAGTTTTCGTTATTTTTTATTGGAAAAAAATCACCTTTTGATTTAATTCAAGTTTTAGTCAATAAAAAACAAAAAAAAATCGTATTCCTCAAAGGTAGCAATGGATATGTTTTATAGAAAACGTTAAAGGTTTAAATTTTGTTTTCATAATGTTTTTCTAAAAAAAATCAGGGGTTGGTAAAGTAGCAACAACTGGGACAAAACTAAGGCCTTTCTTGATCCGTGTCTAAATTAAATTCCTATGTTGAGAATAGCAATGGAATTTACATTTATTTGTATGCTTAGTGAGGTTTTCAAATTCTTTTGAATCATTTAAGTGAACTTTTAAAAAACGTTATTGTTTTCCATCAAATTTTAAAAGTCTACAATACCTTTTTGATTTAAAGTTGAAAACTATTAAAAACTGAATAATATAAATCAAAAAATAAATTCAAATACTTTTTATGATTAATTATTTTGTTGGAGTAAATGAGTGTAAAGTTGTTTAAGCCAAAGTTTTAATACAGAAGTGCATTAGGATAAGTGATTGTCAATTTGTTGGAGTAAATGAGTGTAAAGTTGTTTAAGTCAAAGTTTTAATACAGAAGTGCATTAGGATAAGTGATTGTCAATTTGTTAATGGCACTTTTGTCTACTCTTTCACCTTCTTTTGTCTATTAACATGATAGAGACAGCTATTTACTTAACAACTACCAGTTTATTTAAACCAAAACTGTTCCAAGATCTTCCCATTTTTATTTGCGACTTACAGGAAATACATGACAAGTTTTGCATTCGTAAAAAATTAGTTTCGAAATCGAGATTTTAATCAAAGACGACATTACGATGGTAGAGAACACGAAAAAAAGTGGGTCCCCACATTCCGTCCGTCTGTCGGTCCTGGCCCCTAAGATCCAAACTTTTGGGTCGATTGACTTCAAATTTGGAATTTAAGATCTTATGTCGATTCGCGTTAGGCGTTTCTATTTTTTTTAAGACTAAAAATATCATTATCGCCCATACAATTTTTTTTTGTCAAAAACTGAAAATTCGATTGACTTCAAATTTGGAATTGGAAGATTTTAAGCCGATTCGAGTTAAGCGTTTTTAAATACAAATGTTTTGGTCAAATATCGAAAAATCGAATTTTCTCAAAAACTAACCGATAGATTTATTTTAAATTGTCTCTAATTCATTAAAAATATTTCATTCAATAAAAAAAAAATATATATTTTTGTATTGCCAGTTATTTTGTTTTTAGGTTTTCTCGAGAACTAATAAACCGATTTTCAAAATGCCGACCTCTTATATTGTCTCAATAATATTTGATGATGAAAAATGTCATTGTTTTTATTTTTGATTTAAAAAAGAAATATTAGCATTTTTTTTCGAAATTCGTTATGTCTAAAATGGGTCATCACATTTTTACGAAATTCAAATGTAAAGTGTATATAATTAAGCTTTAAATAACTGCATGCTAAAAATATTTTTAAACTGAAATTCAAAAATTGTATGTATACAAAATTAATTTAAGAAAAAAGCTCTATCGATTTTCAAATAAAATTTTTTAAAAATTAAGATATTTTTGAGAAATCAAATCAAATGGCTTTTATGTCCGTCTTTCTTTCTGTTGTTCTTTCTCTTCTGTCCTTCTGTCTTCTATTAATGTCTTGTGTTGTTATCACCTTATATAGTCTAGTCGCTCAAGGTGCTGTGTTCTCTACTCTGTACATTTATGTACTGAGTAGTGTGTAATGTAATGTAATGGCTTTTATGTTTTTGTAAACAAACTTTTTTTTGCATGTACATTTTTAAATTAACTGGCTCTTTGGAGACATAAGCAAGCCCGAGCGACCCAGTCGTCCTATACAATATTGTAACAGAGTCAAATAATTTAAAAAAGAATTCACTAACTAGAATTATTTTTAGAATAATTTGTGGAATATGTATCATGTATCATTTAAATATATTCAAATTCCAGAAATATAAGGATTTTCAATAAGAGGTTTAACTTTAAATAGTTTTTTTTTTGGCCAGATGTCACTTTGAAGCTGGGATCTATTTACATTTAACAAGTAAAAAAAGTTCCATTACTAAAAATGTAACTTTAAAAATATTTCAGCAGCTCATTGATATTATTAAAATTCACTACAAAAAAGTCAATAACTACCAATAACAAACAATATGTACATTGACAAAAATGTTAGAATTTTCATTGTAAAGGCTCTTCCAAAATTAACGCAATATTAAAATTTTCTATAAAACGGACCCTAAATAAAAAAAAACAATTTGAGAGCTTAGATTCAAAGATATGTTTAATTAATTGAAGAATATTTCTAAATTCATATACAAAAGTTTGACAGTCTCGCGCCTAAAACATACAACAAATGTTCATAAGTTTAACAATGGTCGACACAAAAACGACTTTTAAGTGTCAGTACTCACAAATGCGGAAATAGTGATTAAGAGAATTTTTGAAAGTCTAGGAACATTTTGAAAAATTGCTGAATAATTAAAACAGTAACTCTGGGAGCTATACGTCCATTAAAAAAATGGAGGAAATTAAAATTTTAAGTTAATTTAAAAACACTTTCTAAAACAAAATTTCCCTCCCCTATTTTCATTTGACTTGTTTTCAAACAATTCATATGTGCAACGAAACGAAAAAATTATTTTTGTTCCATGTTTCATAAATATGTAACAAAACTAAAATCGAGTAATTTAAATAATCTCATAATATGAATTCTGAAGAATTTAAACAAAGCGTTTATGAAAAAGTTTCCATAAAAATTTTTAAATAATTAAAATATGGCATTTTGCTTACAGAATATTTCTAGGATCAATAAACTTCATCTCTGCTATGAAATTTTGAATAATTGTTGTTGTTTTGTTATTGAACTGAAATAAAACACACTTAAAATTAAAAATTTTTGTTCACGTTTTCTTTTTTTTTATATTCACTTCGATATTTTATTAATCTTTATTTCATTTATTGTGTTTAGTAAAATTCGATTCGTAAATAAAAAATAAATTTTATAAATCGTAATACTATAATCAGGATAGGGTATAATTTATTATTATTATTTCAATTCAGAAAACCTGACTTTTATTTGTTTGAAGTTTCACACCAAAATAAAAAGTATTTAATGAATAATTTAAATAGATTTAAAAGTAATTAAATTAATTTTAATAATTTTCGTATATATTTTTCTGTTTTTATTTGTTATTATTTATTTTTTTTTTTAAATTCGTGATCCACGATTGTTGCTAGAAACTACAAGTTGAGCCTGTGTTGTTGCTGTACCCAATAAATTTGCTGCACTGCAAGAGTAAATGCCGGCGTCATCTAAAAATAAAAAAAAAAACACAATTTCAATACATATTTAAAAGAATGATTTTGTTTTAAAGTTTATAGTAAACTTGTAATATAAGGAAGTTACTAAATAATTTTTATTAATTTGGGGCCATTTGCTGAAACGAAACTTAAGTTTAACATGAGCTCTTATTTGACAGTTTACGTAGAGGAAATAGTAGAACATAAGCGTTTATGTTGAACATAAATATTTAAGTTGCGTTTTAGTAAATGTGCCTTAATTTTCAAAATTTGTCTCTTGTTTCAAAATTTTCAGAATAGAAATTTTTTAATATCTTCTATTTTAAATGAAAAATGGTTCTGATAAAGTGAATAAATATTATTCAAATCGATCTAGAGATTTCAGGAAACTAAGGAGATAATCTCTTTTTATTGCTTTTACCTAACACTAAAATAAGATTATTTAATAAACAATAATTTTATACCTGGATAAGTTTGTGGTATTGTTAATCGGCAAACTCCATTTCGATATTCGATGACATGTTTATTGCTGCAATCAAGTTCGTAGCCATTTTTAAACCAAGCAATAGCTGTATTAGGATCACTTTGGACAATGCATTCGAAACGAGCAGTTTTTCCAGTTGCTGCTGCTATATCTTTTAATGGCTAAAAAAATAATTGAGTTAAAGTCAATTTAAAAAAAAAAATAATATATTTAATTACCGTTATAAAGATTGGAGGCTTCTTTGTTTGATTCTGACGTAGTAAATGCGAATTGACAGGAACATCAGATGATTGATCAGAAACTGTGGTAGTTTGCGAAACTTCTATATTCAATTGTTTTTTTTTTTGATATTCAAATGTTAAGTTTTTTATTTGAAGCATAAGCATTTTTTTTAAATTTCACTCTTCACTCTTTTTTTTTAAAAAAACATACAAAAAGTCGGAGTTAAGACACACAAAAATCAAAAACAAGTTAGTTGATATCATGCAACAACACAAAAATAATAATAATCAAAACTTGGGGTTTATCTTTAAAGATGCTTTAGACAAATCGGCAGGAGGAATAGGTTAAACATTTAAAATTTCATTTAACAAAAGCATTAATCTTAATAATATAGTATTTTTTACCATTTTTAGGATATATCAAAAGATTTCTTAAAAAATATATTAAAATTTTCTTTACACTCCAATCTTCAACAAAATATTGAGAAGCAAGAGTTGATCTATTATGATTAAGATGATATGACCCTAGTTCAACTAGGGCTTACAAGGTACCTACTCATAATTACTCTACTGTAAATCATATTTAATCATCAATGGTATTAAAAAACTAAATAATTTTTAAATTCAGCAAAAGATGTTTTCTTAACAACAAGAAATTTAAACATAATTTTAGGAGTGAGTGTGAATTACCAAAAACGTTTTTTTGTCAGTAGAATTTTCAGCTTCCTGTTATTGATGCATTTTTTTTAAACTTCTCACCACACGTTTACCAAAACTAATCGTATAAAGTCTTATCTCCGAAAATGAGCTTATGATTTTTTTTTTTTGAAATTATGGAGTTGTAAAAATCTACTGAAAAACATTTTTTTCAAAAACGTCAGTGTTTACTATGAGGAAGTACATTCATATGTACCTAGCCGGTTTTAAGTGCCTCGATCGTGACTTTTATTATTTTCAATACACAAATAAATTGTCAAAAAGTGTAGTTTTTATTTTTACGACTGCTCTTGAAAAGTGTTTAATTCTCACGATTTCGCTGACCAATTGCAATAATTGTAAATTATTTCGAAACTAAAAGATGCAGAGGAGAAAAAAATGTAGTAAGGGCCATTCGCTTAGTGGGATAGCTTAAATCTACGAATTCCATCTGTCCTTGGTCACTTTACAACTAATTTGACTTGAAGTCTGCTATTTAACGACTTCCTTAACAATTTAAAACGTCGTTCAATACAGTGAAAAGATACAATATTTGAATTGTCAAATTTGGAAAGAAATAATGTACAAACTGACATTCAAATTTGACAACTCTGTCCAAAGATAGTGTTCAAAAAAATAAAGGTGGACAAAAAGCACATTTAATAATTTCCAGAGATCCATTCATTTTAAAACCTATTGGACTGAAGAAGATAGCAAACAAGATTCTCTCAAATGTTCGCCCTTGACAATTACATAATTAATTCCTTTTTCTTATTGTGCTTCCTCGCATACAAACTAAAAATTACTAAAAACTTACTCCATAGTTTTCTAGTGTGAACGAACTATTGGTTCACTAGAAATGTTCAACATAATCTGTCACTTTGTTCTACCAAATGTCAAATTGAGTACAAAAATCAATCTGACTACTCCCAAAACTGTTAGAAAATTTTTTGATGTTTTGACTACAATTTTTAATGTATTTTATATATTGTTGATCTGTCCCTTTGGCACAACTGCTCGTAGAGAAGCAGGGCCTAGTGACCTACAACTCTAAGCCATTCCTGTGCGCGAATAATGTCATTGAATATCTAATTTGAGAAAGCACTTTCCATGACGGAATTACTCTTGAAGGATTTTTTAATTCCTCGGAAGAGACAGTACCCATGAAAAAAACTTTAGATGGTACCGACAGGGATTGAACCCAATAAGTCTGGCATGACAGTTCTACGCACTAACCGTCAAGCCACGGGTTCTACTACTTTGGACAAATGACATTTATATTTTATATATTTTTAGAAGATTAACGATTTTATCATTGTGTGAGAGGTAAAAACGTCAAAACAATTATTCAAATTCAGAATTAATGGCCATATTTTTGATTTTGACAGTTATTCCATATCAATTATTCAATGATCTAATAGAAACTAGGCTTAAGTGCTGCCAATAACTTAAAAAGCAAATAACATTGTTTTAAAAAAATATTTGATGACAGGTTTTAAGCACTTTGTGAGATGAGATTCTTGGAAGAAAATGAAAGATGATTCAGCGTTGTGGCGTAAACAGCACAAATGATACTTTTAATCTGGATTGGGAAGAAACACTTTGTTTTAGAAAAATCATTTAGATTTGTTTGCCAATTTTACACACAAATGAAATGTACAAAAATGATGATGAGAGAAAGAGATCGATATATACGTATATAATTGTGAAGAACAAATAACTCATGAAGCTCTCATTTTGTGCTTGCAAATGAAATATAATAAGCCTATTATATAGCTGCTAAAGCCTTATTACAACATCGAAGTGAAATCACTAACAATATGCGCGCCATATTTGTTTTTATTCTTTACCTGTTCTCAAATTAGGCAATGCTGAATCATTTGCATGCAGCCGATCAATGTTGATTTCGATTGTTGGCAACGATGTACGACGTTTTTGAGGAACATACGCATTTGAATATTGATACGAAGTATTTGCTGATGATTGTCCCGATGCTGAAGTCGAGCGTTCATGTTGAACTGGTATAACAATTTCACCAGCTAGATTTTGCATCGAACTCGAAATTGACTTCTTTGGCAAATTATTCGAATTCGAAGATGACGAATAGGACTTACCGCCAATGAATTTCTTACCCTCGCCCGGAAATAGAATTCCGAATTCATAACCAAAATCATATTTGAAGTAAATCAAACCTGTATTGGGGTCGACACATTTTGTACCTGTTTTTTTTTTTGTTGTAGAATTTTTCGAAGAGTTTTTGTTGGGGGGAAACAGAAGGATCAAGATTAAAAAAAAACTGTTTTCTTTTAATTTAATCAAAAATCAAGCGGAAAAACGCAAAGAATTGATTCATCAAGCTTCCAGAAATGAGTATTTTTAACTAAGTTATTTCATTTCTTGAAAACTTTTGAATTTCAAACTCGAGAAAACCAAAATCAAACCAAATAAAAAACAAAAACAAACATGCTTTAGAAGACTTACCGTATTGGGAAACTCTAGATTCATTCCGGTAAGCCTCAGGCTTATTTGTCGTGCCTTCACTTGGGGCCCGTTTGAATCCTGGACGGATGTGCTGGGTTGGTGCGGCTTTTAAGTCAGATGTTATGTCGTTGACGAACTTGTGATGCTTCTGTAGGAACGTGGTGCCCATATCGTTGGCTTGAGAATCGGCCTGGTTCTGGATATAGCTGTATTTTGGTGGTGAACCAACTTCAAGGTTCATGTCGTCACGTGTGGTCTTGGTGACGTGTCGCTGATATGTCTTCTTCGATGAAGACGAGGAATATCTGTCAAGAGTTTGGCTATTTTGCCTTTGGCTTTGAGTGTCAATATGAATCTTTGAAGGCATCTCGGGACCTCGATCGAATTCCATGGGTGACAGGACTCGTTCGTATGTGCGTGGCAGGCTAGTGCAACGTCCACCTGCACCCATGTGAGGTGGTTCAACATGGCGATAACGTGGCTCTCCTTCATTTGGATTTGGGGTCCATAATGGACGTATTCTGGCGCCTTCCACTTCGCTCTCGTAGTCTGACTCCCTTAAGTCTCCAGGCACAAACCTGGTCGGAGTGCCAGGTGGGGGAACACTTTGACGGGCTGGGGTCAAGTGGTTGGGACTAGTAACCGTATACGGAAAAGGTTCCAATGGAGTTTCGCTGCGTTGCTTTTGCTCATTGCTGTCGAAATGTATGACTCGCTTGGTCTGTTGCATGTTAACAATACGTTGGCAGGTTTCAGTAGACTCCTTCATTTGCATTGAGTTCTTTGTCTCGGTTGCCACCTTGGCCAAGTGCATTGGTGCACCAGTGACGGAGGTGTAGTACATGGTAGTCTTGGGAGAAGATGCAGCCTGAGTGGCTTCTATAAACTTAGCGGCCACTGGTTTGGGCTTGAAGACCTTTTGTTGTTGACTTTGACTCTGAGTTTGAGTCTTTTGATAGTGTTCCTGTTTGATAGGTTCAAATTTGGGTCTCGATGGACCCTGCATTTGTGGAGGCTGTTCAAATTCCATTGGTGGTAGGGGGGATTTATGGCCATTGGAGATATTTGATCGACGTCCGGAGAGTGTCGGAGTTGGAGGATGAACCACTCGATAGCCCTTGATCTCGGAATCCGATTCGTAGGTGCGAGATACCGATCGGAAACGTTCGTCAACTTCGCTGCTATAATCGCTTACATCACCCTTATTGAATCTCGATGGGCTTACAGCGGTGGGTGCAGGTTGGGGCTTTGGCGGGACGTTGTAGGTTATGTTACTGACCATTGATGATTTTTTGAAATCCTATAGAGAATGTAAGAGATAGAAGTTAAATTAACCGCAAAAACACAAAGAAAAGAAAAAAAAGCAAAGTGGAGTTAGAACATGCAGATGGGGCCTTAGACAAAATAATTAAGGAAGCGCACACAAAAACACGTACATATCTACGCACACACACACACAAACTCAGTTGCGAACCTTTTCTTCCCGAATGGGTGACGCACCGAAGCCATTTTGATATTGTTGCGTACTGCTCTGTTGTTTGCTTTCGAAAAACTGGCGACTTTCGAAGACTGATTCGAACTTTCGAGAGCTTAGCTCTTCAGTGTCGGCTGTGTAGCCACTTACTTTAAGCGGAACCGGAGGAACTTCCATGGATTTGGGACGAGCTCCAACAACCTGTGGGGCTTTTACAGGCTTAAAACAAGATTCATCTGATTCACTGCCACTGTACTTCCAACGATCACTTTCGTATTCGCTCTCTGAAGCCTCAAGCCGCACAAGTTTTGGTGGCAAGACTGGTGGTGGAGGCTTTATGATCTTAGGAACATCGAATTGATTGGGCTTAGAGTAAACCGGGGCTGGAGATGCTTTAGTTGGGGGTTGTGCTTGTGGAATGAATGTTGGCACGGAATGGGGCAACACTTTCGAAGGTCCACGCAGAAGATCAATTTCAAGACTTTTCTCCATTGCTTCGACTAGAGATTGACGGCGCTGTTCGGGCTGAGGGGCAAAACAGATTTCTGGGGGAGATCCAGGAACAAGATTAATATCAGGTAGTGGGTCTGGTTTTGGGGCTACAACCACAGGGATAGACACTGAAGTGACTTGTTTCACCAAATTTGGTGCAGAAAGCTCTCGACTTTCATGCTCCTTGATTTTTTCCTCAAAGATTTGTTTGGTCTGGACAATCGTCTTTGGGACCTCACACTCCGGTTCACTCCTGTAACTGTGTTCATAGTCACTGTTGTAGCTTTCGTAGCCACCGCCATTTTGAGTGGGTGTTGGTGTCCATAGTTTTTCCATCCTCAAGCCCTCAGCGGAAGGCTTTGGTGACGGTGACCGAGTGAAGGGCCTTGCTGGAGTTGGTAGGTTTGCTGCTGGTCTAATGATCGGCTGTCCGTACTCGATCTTTGTCTCCTTCACAAATGAAGAGCTTCGTGAAGTCTCTTCAAGAATTGGTGACATTTGGGGAAGAAGCTGAACACCACCCATCGGGGGTTCTTTCAACGACTGCTGAGCCTGAGATTGCTCAATTTTCTTGATCTTGTCTGCCAGTTGAGGCTTTTGGTATTCAACCTTAGGAATATAACACATTTCTGGGGGAGAACCCGGGATAAGATTAAAGTCTGTCTCAAGTGGAGGAGCTCCTGGTTTGATGGAGAGTTGAGGACCTGTGGGCTTAGTCATGTCTTGGAACTTCATATACTTCTCCTCTGATTGTGCTTTCATTGGTTGGTATTGTTGATGTTGCTTCTGCTGTTGCTGTTGAACTTCGATCTTCTTAAAGTATTCGAAGGACGATTTTTTGCTAACCGAAGTGGTTTCAGTTTGTCCATTTTCCATAATGGGAGTGGATTGAACTGGAACCTGATGTGGTTGCGGTGCAGGTTGTACCGAATCGGTGACTGTTTGACTGCTTTGGAAACTAGTTGAAATATTTTTGAAATCCGGCAAGATCGGTTTGGTCTCTGTAGTCTGAGTGGTTGGTTGTGGTCTTTGTAAGACCGGTAAATCTAGATAGGCAGACTTGTGTTCGAGACGCATAGTTGCTGCAGTAGTGCAACGATGCTCGGTTATAATTTTCGATTCAGAAGTTCCATGCAAATCGGTTTCAGTTGTTGTTGTTGAATGATTTGTTTGAAAACCAGGTGGTTCTGGCTTAATGGTCTACAGAGACGTCAATTTTTTTTTTGTAGTAATTGAAATAATTTTTGAGAAAGATGAAAAATAGAATAAGATTTAAAGTTCAAGAGAAAGATGAGATATTATACAATGAAATCTTATGTTTTTGTATGACACACGGGTTCTTAAGACATACCTCAGCTGTGATATCCTTGGCATCATCAAAGATGACAGTTTTGACAACTTCAACCATTCGTTCAGGTGTTGGTTCAACAATAACACAATCAGCAATGCTCTTGGCTTCTCCACCGGCATTAGTTGCTTTTACCATAAATTTACCAGAATCAGTAGTTTGACCTAGAAGGAATATGCTTCAGTAAATCTTATCCCACTTTGAGGAGTCTTTGACCAATTCTTACCTTTTTCAATGATTAAAGTGTGTGTATTTCCCACTGATTTTATTCTATGTTCGGACAAACCGACTTCTTTCAAAGGTTTATCATCTTTCAACCATGTGACAGTAGGATCGGGTGTTCCAGTTACTTCGACTTCCATGACAATACGTTCACCACGTTTAGCAACTTGGGCTTGTAGACGATGACCGAAAACAGGAGGGAAAATAGTTTCTGTGAAAAAAAAAAATTAATGACATCATTAGGATTTTATATTTGGAATTGCGAAACATAAATCTTCCATCCTTCTTCATTAATCTCATGTTTTAGCATTTAAGTGTACAAGATTCAAAATTCTATCAGCACAATTTGTAATTTTAATGAATTATATAACCAATCTAGACGAACTGGCTTCGAGCCAAAAAAAAAACGTATTCAGTTGACAAAATGTAAAGTCCTTGGAATATCAAAAGATGCGCTATTAATTAATCATATACCTACGGGAATGAATTTTGTGTTTTAAAATAATTCAATGATTTTTTTAATGAAGGCAAAATAATTCAGCTAACAATGCACATATTTAATCAAAATTTCGACAGACAAAATTCGTCATGAAAAAAATATTTTTCTCTAAAATGTTCTAATCATTAATAATACAATTGCAATGTTATTTGGGATTGTATAGGGTTAAGTCATAATCTGAAACAATGGGAAGCAATTCACTGTGAAAGAAACTACAGTTTTAGGATTTGTCATTTATTCTTAAAGGAGATATAATTTAAATTGTATTTTTGTAATGCTGAGTATTTAATTGAAAATTTAATTGTTTTGATGGTTTTCCTTGACGAAGAACGAATTGCAAATTAGCGTACTGTTATCATCGTTACAGTGATTAGAAATCCAACAGCAAAGTTGTAGTGGTAAAAAATATCTATTTGCTCGAAGTTTTAACACAGGGCTGGTTTCCTCTTAAACGTTTTACTGCAAAAGCATGAAAAGTTCCGTATTAGACCCATTACATGAAAAGAGATCCTTTTTCGATTAAAAAAATTATAGCATTTCTTGGGATTGCTATCTCTGCAGAATTAAGTGAGTATATGAGGAACTTCTGACAACATTTCGAAGAAGGTATCAAAGATATCGAATCTAAAAACACCTGTAATAAACTTTCAGCTATTTGAACATGCTCAAATCTGAAAAGAAAAGATCAGGACCAGTGCTTGAGAAGGAAAAAAGTCAACGAACTAAATTAGAAATTAGTAAAAGTATAACAAGGAAATATTGTAATTTCGGAATATAAAGTAAAGTTAGTGCTGAACAAAATTTAAGAATCAGTTGCTAAAGTTCCCAAAAGTTTAGGACAAAAGGACAATTTTAAGTACTGAAATACTGATGATTCGTTTTGTATCGTCACGATTTCACAATAAAGTGATTTTTATCATCACGTGACGAACTCTACTCTTAACAGCAAATAATGAAAAACTTTTTAAACAAATAGAACCAACTAAAAAGGTTCGATAACGATTTAAGATATTTAAAAGAAGAAATCATGATACACTCTGGAAGGTTAGAACTATAATTATCAATTTCTAGATTAAACTCCAAAACGTGATAATGCTTGAAAGAGACTTAGTTATAAAAGACCAGTCCCATTTAATTTTTTTAATTTTCTTTGCTTTATTTCAACAAATTTCACTGAGAAATGTCACAGAAGGTAATCACAAATTTAAATTATTAAAATAAGGCTGGGATGCGACCCACACTGATAACTTCCCATCCGTCGGTCGATTTGTCTTGCTTAAAAGTTTGTAGGTTTTTGTGTTTTGTTAAAAAAGTTGTCAGTTGAATTTTTCTAAAAAATTGCCAACAATATTTTGCATTTTATAAAATAGTTTGATTTCAAAATCTATTTTTGTAAACTAGATTTTTAGCCGTAAACCAATTTTTACCAATTTTAGTAGCATTTCTTAAAAGTTTTTATTTCTTATATAAACAAATACAAATTGGATGAATGAAACTAATTTGAAGTCAATGTTTTTGAGAACCGAACATCAATTGTTACCAATTTTGCGTACTATTTTTTGTAGATTTTAATTTTGTATGAAAAAAACGAATTATTGGATTTTAATAAAAAAAATACTGAATGTCGAACTGTTTTATAAAAATAGTTTAAAGCCAATATTTTTAATTTTAGAAAAAATATTTGAGCCAAAAATCAATTTTTACCAACTTTTATTAATTTTTTTTGTAGCTTTTGTATTTATTGTAAAAAACTGTCAGTTTGATTTTTCTCAAAATTGTACCGAATGTTGAAAACAATAGTTTTTATAAGATAAAGTTGGATTGAAGCCAATATCTCAAATTTTCGAAAAGATATTTGTGTCGAAAATCAAATTTTACCAACTTTTGTTAATTTTTGTTTAACTTTTTTATTTTTTGAAAAAAAAACTGTCCAAATGTCAAAAACCTTATTTTTCGTTGCATACAATTATTTTGGAGATAAAATCGTTTTTCGTAAAATATTCAAGGTGATAAAAATTTTCTTTCAGTTTTTTGATTATAAAAAAACCGTTAATTGTTTTTTTTTTTCCAAAAATATATTTGTTTGGTGCCACGTCACAATATCTAGTATAAAATTTAATTCAAGTCTGTAGCGTTATTAGTTTGTAAGATGTTTTGGTTTAACCAAAATGTTCACCCTTTTTTATTTGCTATTTTAAAAAAAAATGTTTTTAAGAGTCCTTTCTACATTTGTCTGCATTACTATCTGTATAACAAAATTTATTTGAAGTCGCTATCTCTAATGGTTCTTCAGCTATCGACGAAGAAAAAGCTTCGAGAACGTACGGATGTACAGACAGACATCTCTCTAAAAATCGTTTATTTCGACTCTAAGGACCTTGAAACGTCGAGAAATGTCAAAATTTTCAATTCGGCACATCGGACCGATTACAATAACTTCCTATGAAAAGTTAAAAATGTGCTTCACAATTTTTGATTTACAGACCAATAGGGGTAAGCACTCATATTTACATTTTTACTTACCACATATAGGAACTATATGGCAAGTTTTGCATTCGTGCAAAATTTCGAACTCGAGATTTTAATTAATGATATTACGATGGTAGAGAAGTCGAAAAAAGTGGGTCCCACGATTCCGTCCGGTCAATTTTGTCTGTCTGTCCACGCTCCTACAGCCTAAACCATTGGGTCGATTGAGTTCAAACTTGGAAGTTAAGGTTTTGAGCAGATTCGCGTTAGGCGTTTTTTTCATTTTGTTTTTAAGATCAAAACTAACAGTGGACCCCATACAATTTTTTTGGTCAAAAAACGAAAATTCGAATTTTCTCAAAAACAAACCGATAGATTTTTTTAAAATTTTCTCTAAAATTTTATTTTTTAACTTTGCTTCTTTTAATAAGAAAAACATATTTTTGTATTGCTCAGGAAAGGTACCGCTCATAGAACCGTTTTTTTGTTTTTTAATTTTCTCAGCAACTTTTGAATCGATTTCAATAATTTTTTCTGAACGAGCTCTTATATTGCCTTAACAATATTTGATTATCAAAAGTGCAATTTTTTATTGTTTGGATTTTAAAAAAACATATTGAAATTTTTTTTTTCAAAATTCTATATCTCAAAAACGGGTGAATATTTTTTTTACGAAATTCAAATGTAGAGCGTATATTTACAATCACTAAACAACTGCATACCAAAAATATTTTTAGAACAAAATTAAAAAATTTGATATATAAAAATTAATTTAAAAAAAAAAACCGCTCTAACGATTTTCAAAAAAAAAACTTTGAAAAATCAAGGATTTTTTGATTTATAAAATGGCATTAAAATTTTGAAAGACAAACTTATTTTTCAGGTAAAAGTTTGAATCCTAATTTTTTTTTTTTAATTATTTTAATTTATTATTTTATTTTATTTTTAATTATTTTAATTATTTATTTTTTTAATAATTTTAAATATTTTTAACTAGTTGAATACACAAACAATTGTTTTCGTTAAGTATGCTTACAAGTATTTTTCATTTTCGGGATGAGTTGTCCTAGGATGAGTTGTGTCTTGGAATGAATAAAAAGTTTTTTGACAAATCAAATGGCATTTATATCTTTGAAGACGAACTTATTTTACAGGTATATTTTAAAATCTTTTATAGGTACATTTTTAAACAGACTCTTTGCATACAGGAGCAAGTTCGTGCGACCCAGTCGTGCATTTTATTTTAAACCGTAACAAGGCTAAAACTTTGCTGCACTTTTGCACACTAACTTTAATAAAATGAACGACTGGGTCTCACGAACTTGCAGAATCTGTTCAAAAACAAAATCCATATTTTAAGACTGAAAAATATACGTGCAAAAATAGTTTATCTTTAAAAATTGAAATGCCAATTAGTTTCTCAAAAAAACCTTAATTTATTAATTTTTTTCGAAAATCGTTACAACTGTTTTTTTTTTTAAAGCTAATTTTGCAAAATTTTGTCAATCTTTGTCTAGAATTATTTTTAGTATGCAGTTATTTTGTGTGTTTTAAATACGTATATTTTACATTGTTATTTCGGTAAGAACTTTGACCCGTTTTGAGACATTAAATTTTTAAGGATTTCAATTTTTTTAAAAACCCAAAACAAGAAAATGAAGCAAGTACCCATCAAGAGCATTTCAAACAAATGTTTTGTCTTATAATAAATAAAATACACGACTGGGTCGCACGAACTTGCTCCTGTATTTAAAGAGTCTGTTTAAAAAAGTACCTATGTTTATAAGATTTAAAAATATACCTGTAAAATAAGTTTGTCTTCAAAGATATAAATGCCATTTGATTTGTCGAAAAATAATAATAATTTGTTAAAATAATTTAAAAAAAACTAATTTAAGATTCAAAATTTTACCTCAAAAATAAGTGTCTTCAAAATTTTTTTTTTTTAAATTAATTTTTTATATATAAAATTTTTCAATTTTGTTCTAAAAATATTTTTGGTATGCAGTTGTTTAGTGATTATAAATATACACTCTACATTTGAATTTCGAAAAAAAATGTTGACCCGTTTTTGAGATATAGAATTTTGAAAAAAAAAATTCAATATTTTTTTAAAAATCCAATCAAAAAAAAATTGCACTTTTGATAATCAAATATTGTTAAGGCAGTATAAGAGCTCGTTCACAAAAAAAATTATTGAAATCGGTTCATAAGTTACTGAGAAAATTAAAAAACAAAAAAACGGTTCTATGAGCGGTACCTTTCCTGAGCAATACAAAAATATGTTTTTCTTATTAAAAGAAGCCAAGTTAAAAAAGAAAATTGTGAAAAAAATTTTAAAAAAATCTATCGGTTTGTTTTTGAGAAAATTCGAATTTTCGTTTTCTGACCAAAAAAATTGTATGGGGGCCACTGTTAGTTTTGATCTTAAAAAAAAAATGAAAAAAACGCCTAACGCGAATCTGCTCAAAACCTTAACTTCCAAGTTTGAACTCAATCGACCCAATGGTTTAGGCTGTAGGAGCGTGGACAGACAGACAAAATTTTGCACGAATGCAAAACTTGCCATATAGTTCCTATATGTCGCAAGTAAAAAAGCTGAGTTAAGAAATGTTAGAGAAAATTTCACACAAATCAATGTGTCCTTTTCTCAGAAAATTGGAATTATCAATTTTTGACGAAAAAATTTGTATGATGGCTACTGTAATATTGGGTACCTATATATTTGACTTTTTTGTTGCAAGAAATAAATTATTGTATTTATAAAAAAGAAAGTGAGGTTTTAAAAATGAAAACGATATTAGATAAATGGCCTCCACGTCTGCGATAACGTTACAAATTCCATCTTTAAAGTTTTCAATCAATTGTGGAGTATAAGCGTAAATCTTATCTTTCACATGGTCCAAAAGAAAGGTGTTAAATGACAAGGCTTTGGTAGCCAATTGTGATAACATCTTCGAGGAAAAACATGACGAGGGAAATTATTCCTGCAAAATTGCCATTCTTTCGGATTCTCAGACTTTCTTTTGTTTCCATAGATCGTGAATTTTCCTAGAACTGTTGAATTCTTTACTGAACAAAAATGTTATATTCGCAAATTTTATCGTAAACAAAGCCAGCATCACGTTTTTGAATCTTCAAAACAAATTTCTACAAAACCATCAATTTGTCTGCAGTAACAAGCCGAGGAATTATTTATCAAAGTCACTTTATTAAAAAATTAAAAGAATTAGTTTGACGAGCACTTTTCATGTAAAAGCGAGCATGAAGAAGAGTGGGGTGGTAAATGATGAATTTACTACGGTAAAGTTTTATGAAAATGTTTTGTTGAAATTTTGAGATATATATAAAATTGAAGTTGAAAACTGCTAATAGACAAACATTTTTTTTTAAATCTACTAATTGCTGGTAATAAACTATATTTTCTAATTATATTTTTATTATAACGCTATCCGATCTTCCTACGCAAAGTTATAATCATTTTAATAGCTTTATTTTTATGGAGAAGCTTATAATAAGTGGATAATTTATTGCTTCGAATAATTGCCATAAAACAAAGATTCCATTAATTTGTATATTTCGTGATATTTTTTAAACAATGCACAAGAAACCTTCAACATTTGTATTTCTTAGTTTTTTGTATGTAAGTTTAGCCTTCTTTTCCGCTGAATTCTCATACAGTATGTCAAGGCTAATACAGAAAAATAAGTAAAATAAATAAAATAAAATTAAATAAATTTCAACAATTTTCAAAAGAACCAAAATATTTAAAGAAAAAATATTCGTTATGTGCTTTGCAGTTTATAGGCTTGCCGCTTGCTGTTGTAATTATAAACATTTGTTTGGCATAAATCGATGAGATGACAATTGGCGGTGCGCGAATTGACTTAAAAATAAATTTTCTTATTTTCTCATTGCACTGTGTATTCATTCCAATAGACATACGATTTCATTTTCTTTTATTTTTGAGTAATTTCGAATTAAATTTAAAGAAAAACCCACAAAATATGACGGACGACGAGCAAATAAATTAATTATTTACTTTAGCCCACCACACCGACCGCACACAAATTAAATTAAGTCATGAAATATTTCTGTAGAATTTCTAATTCACCTTAAATACATTAAGCAGCTGAATAAAATAACATCTGTCAAAAACTTAATATTTGAAACCACAAACAAGACAAAAATATTTTATCTAATGCAATAAAAATGTCGACCAACCGAAGAAACATCAACAGGAAATTCATTCAAAAACATTTAAAAATAGCTTCGAATACTCACTTTTTACAACAACATCAGCAGTGCTTGTTGATTGTCCCATAGTGTTCGATGCTGTCACAGAATACCGCCCAGCATCCAAGACACCAACCTGCTTTAAGTCGATTGTCAGCCGATTGAACTTATTCGAGATCTTAGTTTTGTCATTCTCGAACAATTCGGCGCCATTTTTGTGAATTTTTATTTCCGGCGATGGGAACCCATCGTAAATGGCCTCGAGAAATACATCGGCTCCCTGATCGACGATCTTTCCAACCAGAGGAGTTGTGAATCGGGGGGCAATTTGTTTGCGAGTGCTCTTCGGTGAGAGATCGCTGGCTGATTTAATTGATACCACAGATTTCTGCTGAATTGTAGCAGGCATGTCATTGCTCTTGTGGAATTCCTGGTAGTGGTGGCTTTCGACAACCTCGGGCCGTTGGGTGCCTAGTTGCTTGAGGCTTTGGTCGATGTGGGCACTGGAGGTGTGGACCTCCATCTGGGGAAGATTTCCTTCGTAGCTGTTCACCTGGGATGTTGAAGTCGTGGTGAAGGTTTGTTTCTTGATGGTCACACTCGAAGATCCCGTGTTGTGTTCCTGAGTGCTTTGTTGCATGTCGGCCACTGAAGAAGGCTGAAGACCGTTTCCGATCAGGTTCAAAAATGCAATACAAGTCGCCTTGCCCGTCTCATTTTCTGCAACACAGCAAATCTTGCCAACAGTTTCGGGGCTGGCCTCGGGGATTGTCAAAACTTGCCTGTCACCACTAGTCGAGATAAGGAAGTTCTTGCCGTGAACTGGCTGGTCATTGAAGAACCAACGTATCTTGGGGGTCGGTTTGCCCTTGACAATGCACTCGAACTTGATGACTTCTCCCGGATTTCCGTTCTTGTCACTGAAGAGTTCCGTGAAGGTTGGACAGACGAGTTTCTCCTCGATCTCAATCTGTTGCACTCGTTGGTTGTCGGGCGCATTTACACTCTTCACAATCAAGTGCGAGAAGCACTTAGCGTCTCCGGACTTGTTGGAAACTTTCACTGTGTAAACACCTTTATCTTCGACTGATACACTGCTGAAGACAAGTTTGAAGATACCTTTCTCGCTGTCGGCTATGACTTTGATTCTATCGGAGGTCTCTTCGAGCTCTTTGTTGCTGAGGTACCACTTGGCCTGCAGAGGTTGATCACCCACAGCAATGCACTCCATTTCCACTGGGTCACCTTCTGCAACCAGCACGTCACTCAAGAACTTCTCGAACTTTGGTTGCTTGTCCAACGATACCGTAACACTTTCACTGTGATTTCTAGTTGCTGGTTCGGCAATGTTCAGGGGTGTGACCTTCAGCTCACAGCTGCTCGATGCTTCACCTGCGGAATTGATCGCAACAACCTTATAGTGCCCAGCATCTTCCTGATAAACTTCTTGAATCAACAACGAACACCGATCGCCCTGGAAGAGCAACTGCACATCTGCGGACTCCTTGACGGGTCTCTCGTCATGATACCAAATCACTTCGGGCTCTGGCTGGCCCACGATCACACAATCCAACCGCACCGACTTGCCCTCAAAGATGGAGACATCTTTGAGCGGCAGCTGAACAGATGGCTTAATCGGCTCAATATCACTGGCCATCTCCGAATCGGACGTTTCGTTAGGTAGACGTCCTTTAACCATCACGTTACACGTACTAAATGCTTCACCTGCGAGATTCTTTGCTGTCAGAACGTATTCACCAGAGTCTTTGGGATATGCTTCGGGGATCATCAGCGTGACACGTCCATACTCGTACTGAAATTAAATTCAAACAAAAAGTTGAAAATTTCGAACAAAATTATTAAAAACGAAAAAGAATATACAAGAAAAAATTTAAATATATAAACATTTACAATGTCAGAATGTGTGAGTTTTGTTGGCTTTTTTTTTAATGGGAATGTGTGCTTCCTTTCAAAAGCATCAGACGAGATGGGCAGTTTTCAGCGTTAATTTTCAGCTTTCAAAAAACCAAAAAAATCGCAATAAAAATTTGTTATTATTTTCGAACACTCTGTCTGCGAGAAAGAAAAATCATCTGAGTTGAATATGAAGAAGCACGAATTGTAACGCTGCTGATGAGATCTTCAAGCTATTTTTATACTTTGCACGCTTTGATTGTGGGTGGTAGGGATGGACTGACGCGATTTATAGGCCCGAAGAAAATTTAAAAAAAAAAAAAAAAACCTGATGTGCACAAGAGTGGGTGCAAAAAGGCTATACTCTATACGACTCTACGTAAACGAATTGGTTGTTCTATTTTGTTTATGTCTTTAAGACGGGTAAGAGCAACACAAGATCGTCAATAGTTCGGGAAGTGGCTTCATAATATTAAGCAGCTATGTTAATTTAATAAAATACATTAATATAATTATTATTAACAATTTATAATATTATTCGTTTGGCAAATTAAGTGGCCAAGTTTTCGAGAGATGTATACGAAACGAAAGTTCTGTGGGTTGTTCTGTGGGTTGGGTTGGATGTGCGATAGCGATTTGTCAACAGCAATGAAGACAATATATATATTTTGTGGTCATTTATAAAAGGCATAAAGGCTTGAGAATTAAAAGCAAATTAATAATAATTGAGGAAAGGATAAGCTCTTTGTGCCAGAATTGACTTTTGTATTTAGTAATTTTTACGCAAAAGTATTGCATCAGATTTTGTTTCCGACAAACAAAAATAGGTTTTGCTTTAATTTTTATTTACATATGTAATTGTCTTAGAGAGGAAAATGATAATCAAAGCTATCGTTTAAGAAGCTACAAACTATAATGTTGGAGATTCGTAAGAAAGTCGAAGCTGAACTTAAATTTCAGCTATTGAGCCTTAATTAACAGTTTCGACTTGATGATAGCAGAAGGAATTAAGTTTTTGTACAAGAGTTCAAAAAACTTGGTAAAATGAAGTATAGCCCTGATGCTTATGACCCAACAAATTTTTCTTGTTACCAAATATTAAAAAATTGAGTGGACAAAGATTTCTTAAATCAATAGAAGCGTTTAGTATTGGCTTAGAAATTTGTTTGGAAAACCAATTAAAAGGAAAACTCGTCTGCATAAAAACTTTTAAAAGTTGCATTACGAATCGCTTCTAAAAAGCAAACCATTTATCTGTATGAGAAGAATCTAATCGAAACATGTCTAAAATCGTAGGTTTAAGGGAAAAACTTGTTAAATAAATGAGTTTTCAACTCATTTTTGTTATGCAAAGAGTAGCGTTTTGAAAGACATTTGGGTACGAACATAAAAATAAGCTTATATTCTATGTTTCAGCATCAGTCAAAGTCTAAAAATGTTATAAAGGGTGATTTTGTAGCTATTATCTTTTTGGCAACACTGGCTTTAACAGCTGACACACATTTCTTGTTTGTTTTACTGTCAAACATCTTCAGTTTGGTCGAAAATTTAACCATGACTTGTCTTACAAACGAGCAACGCTTACAAATTATTGAATTTTATTATCAAAATGCGTGCTGTGTTAAGAAAATTCATCGCGCGCTTGTTCCATTTTATGGTCAGTTTAATCGACCCACTTAAGCGGATATTCAGGCTATTGTGACTAAATTTCGCACCAAATTTACATTGTTGGACATTAAACCACCAACACGCTTAGGCGCCAGTAATAGCTATCATTGGTTTCCATCATTGAAAAGAAACATTGGAATTTTTTGATAGGTCATTTATAGCTATCATTACAAATGTCTGTACTTGAAAAAAATTTCCTGATTAAAATCCACCGAAGAATTTTTACTGACAGAAATTTGTCGTTGGAATTGTGTGAAATTGGAACACAAATCAGTGGAACGACTCGTTTCACTTTTGAACATAAAAGTATCAGCTGTTCAGGAAAATAAATTTCCATCCGGAAAATAGAAAAATAAATGCGTAATTAGCCTTTTTTTTCTCAAAAAAAATTCTTTGTGTGATTTCTAATCAAAGTTAAACACCGTCAAATATCGATGTAAAAATGTTTCCTGATCGATTTCAATGACAGCTATAACTGGCGCCTTACGTACGAACTGAAGAAAATGTCGCAATAGTATCAGCCAGTGTTAATGATGACTATTAATTATCGATTCGTCGCCGCCGCCGTTCGTAGCAATTGGGCCTCTGTTACTCAACAACGCTGAAAATTTTGCGGAAGGATTTAGGTGGGATGCTTTTTAAAATACAGCTGGTGCAAGAATTGAAGCCGAACGACCTACTGCAACGTAAAAGTTTTGGTGAATGGGCCCTTGGAAAGTTGGCCGAAGATCAACTTTTTTACCGAAAACTTGTGTTCAGCGACGAAGCTCATTTTTGTCTCAATGGGTGAGTAAATAAGCAGTCACTGATAAAGCTTCGGTTCCCATCGATCACCGAAATCAAGCATCAGTGAGCGTGGTTAGTAGAAAGATGGGGGACCGTCTCGAAACCTACCGCATGCTGTTGTCATGTGTTCTTTCTGTGTTGTTCTTTCTCCTCTGTCCTTCTGTCTTGTATTAATATCTTGTGTTGTTATCACCTTATAAAGTCTAGTCGCTCAAGGTGCTGTGTCTCTACTCTGTACATTTATGTGCTGAGTAGTATGTAATGTAATGTAATGTAACCAGAAGCATTGCAAGAGCTACCAATGCATCCAGAAAAAGTCACAGTTTGGTGCGGTTTATAAGGTGGTGGCATCATTGGACCGAACTTCTTCAAAGATGATGCGAATCGTAACGTAACTGTAAATGGTGTTGAAATGTTGAAAAGAGTATGCCAAAATTGGACTAAGCGGATGGACCATTTGAGGCGCAGTCAAGGTCAACATTTGCATGAAATTATCTTCAAACATTAAATTATATGGAACGTACTATCGATTCAAATAAAGATTTGATGCATTTTTTCTGAATTGTATGTGTTATTTTTTGAAAAACCTTCTTATAGCTTTTAAAAAATCACCCTTTATTTCATTTAAGTTATAAAATAGTTTTGAACCAACAACATTTTGGCATATTTTTTTAACTATAACTTCTACCAAGTAATTCAAGTTAAGTCCATTCTAGAGTTTATTGAGAAATCATAGTGTTTTGCATAAAAGCATTGGTTATAGCTAAGGGAATAGTTAAAGCATCCCTGAATCCCTGGGGCACCGATAACGCAATGAAATCTAAGACTCGCACAATTTTTCTTGATTGAATATAAAGTTTTTAAGGTCATAATATTTTGTTTTATTAAAATGAATCATACATACATACATACATACGTAGATGTTTCCTAGAAGAATATTAAAAAAAGCAATATTTTATTTTTTAAACTGTTACGAAAGCTGGATTTCAACAATTACACACATTAACAAACATGAGCAAAGCGTTAGAGCGCATTTATAAAAAAATCACTTTTAATTCCACACAATAAAATTTTGAAAATATTTTCAAAATAAAATTTGGTATTTCACTTTTAAAAATTAAAAACTTTTAATAACAAAATAAATTACAATTAGTTATATAAATTTAATTTAAAAGACCTGATCATTTTAATAATGGTGAAGTTTAACCTACAAATATTCAACAATAGCTTTTTAAAAATTGTATGCAAAATATTTTTTAATTACATTTCAAATAGGTTCTGTTTTTTAAGTTAAAGAAAAAATGTAATTTCTGTACCTACTAGGAAATAAATATTTTCGGTTAGATTTGAAGAAAGAGCAAGAACCTTTATTTCTCATGACAATAACATGAAGATTTTGCTTTAGCAGTTTTCTAAAATTAAATATTAGTTTTCGTCTTTTTAAGAATTAATGCAGAAACCAGTAAGCCTGCTTCTCATGGTATAAAAGAATAAGTTCGTGCATTTTTGGTTAAAATTGACTTGATAAAATTAATTTTTTTAAGTTAGGTATTGAACTCTTACCTAAATTAAAAAATTCAAAATTTCTGAAATTTTCCCCCCTAAGTTTGAGATTTGTATACAATTTTATTCATTAAAAGAAATAAATAAAAATATTAAAAAACAGCAAAATTCAGCCCCCTAAATTCGGTTCCCGAAAAACTGTGTTTTTTAAAAACTGCGGGGCTGAGATTATTATTTCTACAAAATAATGTACCTGTTTGATAGTCTCGAGCTATAAAATCATAATAGCTTTATTATTAACACTGTGATATTTCTTACAAGTTAAGCATATTATTTATGATGTCAACTTTTAAGATGAAAGAAAATTAAGTTAAATAGTAACCTCATTCTTCATTGAGAAAGTCAAGGTAAAAATGATCTGTTTATTTTAAAACGTTCGTGGTAAATAATTAATCTTCTCTGATGTCTTTTGGCACAATAAAATAAATCTGAACTATTTAATTAAAATATCAAATTCGTGTCAGTAAAAACATAAGACTAGCTAACTAAATAAGATTGACACTAAATCGCTGAAAGAAAAATAAATATGAAACAAAAGAAAAATCTAAGAAAATAAATAAAAGTCAAAAACGTTCTTTTTCAAAAAGACACAAATAAATTTGCTTACATTGGGATTTATAACACAAAACATCAGCTAATACATGTGTCGATAATTTTTCATCAAAAATTTTACAAAAGAACAAAAATGACATTTAGCAAAATAGAATTTATATCCTGCGACGACAACGCTGCCATAGCCGCCACCGCCGCCGAGCCGCCTATAAAATTCATCTAGCCCGCAATCTTTGATAGACTAGATTAATTCGAGGCTACACATTAAGTCCACCCACTATCATCGCATCGGTTTTATTTTTCGAATCAGGCCCACGACTGGTTGTGTTGAAAATCAAAATATAGAAGCACACAAGCAATATTTCTAAAATTTATGTTTATTCAAAATCAGAACATGATATGACGTAGTTTAATCGCTTTCCCACCCACTCGTTCTAGATTCCACTTTCGCTTGTTTAATTTAGAGTTTTTGTATTTTTTGTTTTTTGAATTTTTGAGTTTGTTTTTGAAATACAAACAAAAAAATATTATGATAAATATCATGTTTTCTAACAAGAAAATCCACTCACCCTCATTTCACGGCTCGCGTATGGCTTGCCATTGTGTGTCCAATATATTTCTGGTCTAGGGATGCCCCCTACCAAGGCTTCTAGTCTGATCTTTTGGCCGACACGCGCCATGACATTATTGAGGGGGATCTTGAAGTGTGGTATTTCGGTTGGTTCGAGAGCTGCAAAAAAAGAAATCAAAGCGTTCTAGAATCTTTTGAAAATTATTTTTCACAAACATCCAAACTTACGTTCCACAATGAGGCTAGCTGAACAGTGTTCGATTCCCACTTGGTTTGAGGCACTACACGTATAGATGGCGTCATCTTCTAAGAAAACTTCTTCGAACTTTAACTTTGCTTCGCCATTGTTGTAGCTGATGACGTAATCGGGGGAATCATCGATGCACTTGTCCTGTTTGTACCACTGAACCGTAGGGAGTGGATTTCCGGTCACGATGCAAGTGAACTCAAATGGACTTCCCTCTGTTGCCTTGCCACTTTCGAGGAACTTGACAATATGTGGTGGGCTCATTTGCACTTCGGCAGGGTTTTCCCGCACAGACAAGCTAGCACTGGTGTCACTGACTCCAACCAAGTTCGAAGCCCTGCAGCTAAATCTAGCTGAATCGGCTACAAAAGTCTCCTCGATGAGTAGTGTACAGACGCCGTCATTGCTCAAGGATGTCTTGTAGTCTGGATTGTTGTGGATGAGTATGCCATCCTTGTACCATTCGACTGTTGGAGCTGGACTTCCAACAACCTGACACTCGAACATGAAACGGTCTCCCTCTTTGGTCACAGCGTCCTTCAAGAGCCTGGTAAATCTTGGTTGAGAGTATTTGATTTCTGTAAACATCTCATTGATTTTCAGTTCCTTCCTTATTTCCTCATTATTCTCGGAATGGGCAACTTGGTCGTTGTTTCCATTGTCCTTGATGATGGTCACAATCTCAGTTTGTTCCCTGATAATTCGTTCCTTCTCTTCTTTTTCCCGGGCAATTCTCTCTTTTTCTGCTCGTTCTCGTGCCAAACGTTCCCTTTCGACAAAATCTCTTTCCAATTGTTCCCGAGCAAGACGTTCTTTTTCAGCCTGTTCTCTGGCCATTCTTTCCCGTTCCATAAAGAGGCGTTCGGCCTGCTCCCTAGCCAGACGATCCCTTTCAGCTTGTTCTCTAGCTAAACGCTCACGTTCTAAAAAGTCCTTCTCAGCTTGCTCCCTAGCCAGACGTTCTCTCTCAGCTTGTTCCCTTGCCAATCGTTCTCTCTCAGCAAATTCTCTTTCAGCTTGTTCCCTGGCAATACGTTCTCGTTCAGCTTGCTGATTTGCTAACAACTCTCGTTCCATGAATTCCGCTTGAGCTTTCTCCCTTGCCTGGCGTTCTCTTTCCAAGAACTCTCTTTCAGCTTGTTCTCGTGCCAAACGATCTCTCTCGGCTTGTTCCTTGGCAAACCGCTCTCGTTTAGCTTGTTCCCAAGCTTGCCTTTCTTTTTCGGCATTTTCTCTAGCAACACGATCTTTTTCTGCATATTCTCTGGCAAGTCGTTCCCGTTCTGCTTGTTCCCAGGCGATTTTCTCTCTCTCCAATTGCTCTCGAGCAAGTTTTTCCCTCTCAGCTTGCTCCCTAGCAAATCTTTCTCTTTCAGCTTGTTCTCTTGCCAGTCGATCGTTTTCAGCTTGTTCACGTGCCACACGTTCCCTTTCAGCTTGTTCCCTAGCTAAACGTTCCCTTTCGGCTTGTTCTCTTGCAAAACGTTCCCTTTCCGCTTGATCCTTAGCAGCTTGTGCTTGTTGTTCTCTCAAACGCTCCTCAACTTTCATTCGCTCCTGAACTATACTAATGTCTGTCTTCAATTTGACAAATGATTGGAACAAAGTGAAGACGTCATTTTGCAGTGCTGTAGCTTTTCTATCATCATGTCCACACTGATGGGCTTTTTCTAAGCTATCACGTAATCGTCCTTCCCTGGCTCCAATATAAGTTTCAATGTCGTTGACTAAATTCGATGCTTCAACGGGATCTCTCAGGTAAGTTACCTTATTCGAAACACTTGTGTAGAAATAACTGATTTCTCTATATTCAGCATCAATCTGGAAGAAAAATAAAATCAATAAATTAGATCAAACAAAATGGCTTCCCAGGAAAACGTTAGTACCTTTTCAACAATTTCAAAAAAGTCCGTTGCTGAATTCAATGAGTTCCGTTTCGATTTCACCTGTTCCTTGAAATTTTTCCATTTATCTTCAAGTTTCTTCAATTCATCTCGTACAAATTGTTCACTATCTGGATTAGTGGCATAAAGTGATTGAGAATTTTCCGTAAAGCTAGTGATCCTTTTTTCCAGGAGCTATCAAAGGAAAAAGAAAAGTGAAAACATGTTTAGAAAAATGAAAATAAATGCGTTTTGAATTTTCAAGATAAATTAAATTTCAAAAATAGAATTCACGTCACTATATAGCGCCGGAGATTTATTGCTTCAGCATGCTTTGTTGAAATACGCCGCAGCGCGATACGCTCAACGTGCATATACCGAGGAAAGTCTGCAGTTTTTCTTTTTGGTTATTTTGTTGAGAAAGAATATATATATAAGTTCGCCTTTTGCAATGCGTGGGTGATAGACCGATGAAAAGGAACAAATTTGTATATGAGGCGTTAAAGCAATATTCGCTGATCAAATTGTAAAGATTAACTTTTAATTGCAGTCAAAGAAAATACATCGAGAATTTATATTTTGTAATTATCGGTGGGACCGAAATAGAAACGAAGAATTGGTTTGTAAAGTTAAAATGTTCGGTTTTTATTCGGTTGAGGTAGGCAGGATTATTTATTACTAATAATAGGTAACTCTCACTTTCAGTTTAGGTGTCAGCTGAATTTTGAAAAAGTAGTTAGCTTTTAACAAAATATTGCGTATTTTTTTGTGGTGGAAGGACCACTGAACGTCACAAAGATTCTAAAAAGAAAAGTTACTGAGGCCTAGAACATTGAAAAATATCAGACTGCTTTTGATATTGGTGAGAACAAGTGTTTAGGTTTACTCGAACTGCGAATTCAGTATTCGAAAAAGACGGCTAACATAAATATCACCTTGCTTAGTAGCCTTCGTCTCACCGATATCAAAACTTCTTTAAACAAAAAAAAAACAAGGGAATATTTCCAACAATCATGATGATGACACAAACAATGGAAACACTTAGTGTACTCGTATTGAGCTTTATAAATTTGCTAAGGATAAAATGGCTGATCAAATCGCTGATCAAATCGCGTGAATCTCTGAGCGAAGCCAACTTCAATTATTATTAGGATTTGAACGAAAATGACACACACTCAAGTATGTTTCATAAATATATCAGAAGGCTCCAAATATAATTTGTAAAGAGCTTTGCTATGATAGCGATCTACAACAACATTTTTTGACAGTAAATGGTGCGGAGAAAATTAACTTGAGTTCTTACTTTACGAAAGAGAATGCAACGATTACTCACATTAATAGTGAAGACACTGAAATTTCACTTTTTTTAAGCAACTATTAATTTATAAAGGGGTTTTCAATTGGCGAGGTTAGATTTTGGCGCCCCGTGGCGGCCATTTTGTTTTGGTGACATCTGTCAAATCTTTTGTTTATTATTCAGTCTGTTGTTTCTGAAAAAACATCATGGTAAGTTACACGATTGAACAGAACGTTAAAATGATAAAATGATACGCCGCGACGACGCCGGCGTAATTGGTCCGTACTTTTTTTAAAACGACGTTAGTGAGGCGGTCACAGTCAACAGCGAACGCTACATAACGATGATAACTAATTTCTTATGGCCCAAATTGAACAATATGGACCTAGACGACATGTGGTTCCAGCTACCCCCCTTATTGAAAAACCCTCTAAGCTAGAAACTTTGAGCGGAAATTTAAAGATATTACTGAAGTAATTTAAAACTAAAAATGTATTTAATTTTATAAATTTTAAAAGTTGGTTTCAGCAAGAAATAATTGTATTATATCAATTTTATTTTTCGTCAACTGTCAAACCTAAATTCGAAATCCCCAAAACTCAGCAAATCTTTACTTTTTCACTCCATAATTTTTTCAAATAAATCCAGCCGGTAACTTTATTCTGAGCATATGAGTAAATATTGAATAAGAACAATGCCATAATTGACATTCTATTTAGACATTTCTGACAGAGTGAACTATATACATATGTACATACATATCTTTATACATTTTCAAATTGCAGCAGTGAAAAATGGACTTTAAAATTTATATGGTATACATTTTTATTTTTTAGATATATTCATTGAATTTATTAGAAAATCATCCCAAAAGAAAACCAAGGCCTTTGCACTTTCAATTTTATTTTTGAATTTTGTATAGGTATAGTACTTTTGTTGCACAGTTTTTAGTAACAATATGATGATGTCATTCCTTTGGGAGTAAGTCTTTTGAAATAATAAATTATTTTTCTTGGCTCGTATACAAAGAATATTATAAAATTGATTTTTCCGGCTGTTATTTTATTTTATTAACTTTATTTTGGTCTTTTTCTTTTGACACTGAATTATTAATTAAGTAAATAAAACATTTTTTTTCCCCAGTGGTGGCTTGATTTTATTGAAAGATTTTAATTAAAACTAATAAATTAAATAAATAAATCTTAATTGTTTAACTGGGTGTGCAACAAATTAATTAATTTGATATCGCAACATTAAAGTTGCAGTAAAATGTAAATATTAATTTTGTTTTCAAGAAGAAAAAAAAAACGGAAATGTTTTCTTTTTTAAAATGTAAACTATTTTAATTTTATGTTTACATGAGTTTTTTTTTTGTAAGAAGTAAACAATAAATTGTATAAAGAAAACACAAATAGAATTTTTTGTTTGTGTTGTGATGGTTTTTATTATGATTTTTATGGTTTAAGAATCAATTTTAAGGCTGATATTTAGAGCACTTAATTTTAAGCTTCGTTATTGAAATAATTGCATTTTAAAATAAATTGCATTATGTGCTGCGCCGATTGTCACAAGATTTTTTTAGTGAAAATATGTTTTTTTAAACAAAAAATTAAACATTTCATTTTTGAATTTACAAACAAAGTTGTGCAGAGGAAAGATTGCCTTCAACAATGGAAATAACACCCTTTACAAGCAATTTTCCATGACAAATTCACGCCTTTAAGGTTATATGTCCTCAAAAACTTGATCATTCATTTATATGAGTTCTTTAAACCATGTGAGCCTTATCTTTCAAGTGGCTTCTAAGAAAAACGTCTAAGCAGGTGCGAAAGCACGAGACCTCAATGGCCAATTGTGGTCATCCCTTCGAGAAAAAAACATGATCAGAGTTTTTTTTGTCAAATTTGCGAACTGTGACTGACAAATTTTCACAATTTATGTAGTAAATTTTAGTACTTTCAATAACAAACATAAAAACTGCCCAAATGCGGTCTATTCAAAATAAACCTTCATATTATAAAACTCTTTAGAACTTTCTTAGATTTTTCAACTTCATCCCTATTTTTGTTTTATTTTTAACACAGATTTGTAAGACTTATCACTTTTAAGCTTTCTTATCAATCCCGACCTTAGGACATCGTTTATGAATTTGCAACGAACTTGCATGAATACTCATTAAGAGTGTCGTTATGTTATTTGTGTTGAGCTTGACTTTTGAATATAACCTATGAAATTGAAACAATAAAATATTGTAATGTGTATACACTCTTTATTTCTTTTAATATCGTGTTATAGTAGAATAACATCATTGAATAATTACAAATAGAAGTGGACACCGAACATTGCTCAAACGACCATGCGACTTATGAGCACCCAGTGAGTACTATTAGTAGCTTGAATATCATTTTCATGATATTGGTTTTTGTATATGCTAATTTAAATGCTCAAAAGGTTTGTGTATACAAAGTCAAAAGGGATTAAAAAAGTCCTTTTGGGATCTTTTTTGAAAACGAACTATATGAATATTTATAGATGAAGACAATAATATTATGTACGCGTTAAAAGGGATAATGTTTTTGTGTCGCCATAAAAAAAGGAATAGGTATACCTACATCTTAATATGTTGGGTAGGTATTTGAAAAGATACTATTAATTTTTCGTGTGTAAAAAATTGTTCTTACTATTTTTATTTTGCTTTGGAGATTTGGTTAAATTGATTTACCAAATCGTTTACTTGGAGGTTTGTTGTTCAAAATAAAAAAAATTGCAACTACTTTTTCATGAATTTTTTTATCGGTACTGGCAGATATACCATTTTACGAATATACATAGTTTTGTGAATGTAAGTACGATATGGCCAAGTGCATGTTGTATATTAACTCAAAAAATAAATTTCTTCAGTAGGTAAAGCCATTTGAAGGTTTTTAAATAAACTGAAACACATATAATTTATTTAGTACATAGTACTTATATATGCACATAAATAATGCATTAATAGGCACGAGTACGATAACTTTGGCGACAAGATATAATAACGGTTTTTGGTAGAGGGACTTAATACAAGCATTTTTTACTATGGGAGGGGGGTCTATCTCCCCCCGTTTAGGCGGTAGGGGCAATTTAAAAAAATTGTTATTTAAAATGAAAAAAATTAATTAAAAAATAACGGTAATACTTACAATTAAGTATCATACCTTTTTTTAAAGCCAACATTCTTTTTTATTAGCCAGTTTTTAACTCAAGTCAAAACTATGCGTAGTTTTTGAAAAATTTAATTTTAAACTAAAAATTTGAGTAAAAAAATTTAAAAAAAAGTTTTAAAGTGTAATTTTTCAATACTTCAAAAATATCTACCATTGTTTTTATTTCAAAATGTATTGCTCTTATTTGTTTTTGATCAAAAACTGAAAACTAGATGATTTTATGTCTTTTAGTTTTTGAGAAAATTGAAAATAACCACAACTACTATTTTAATTTAATTCTTTTTTTTTGCTTGAGTGGTCTTATTTTGATAGTAATAATGGTATTTGCGTATGCGTAATGCGTGTTTGGGTGTATGCAACAGTGGCATCTGCAACCCCCCTGCTTGGGCACACTATAGGATTTGGGGTGGGTGCGAGGTGGAGTGGGTGCAAGGTGGGGAGGGTGAAAGGTGCGGTGGGTGCAAGATGGGGTGCATGCAAAGTTTATTTTGCATTTAAATAAGCTGGATTTAAGAAAAATGAATTTATCCTTGGTATATCTTAATCCATATTCGATTATTACTATCAAAATAAGACTACGTTAATACTTAAGCAAGGAAAAAGTAATTTAATTCAAATATTTTGTTTTGGTAATTTTCAATTTTCTCAAGAACTAGAAGACATAAAGTCATCTAGTTTTCAGTTTTTGATCAAAAACAAATAAGAGCAATGAATTCTAAAAAAAAATAGTAGATAATCTAAAAGTTTTAAAAAATTACACTTTAAACCATATTTTTAACTTTTTTTTTTACCAAATTTTGAGTTTAAACAATTTTTTTCAAAAACTATGCATAGTTTTGACTTGATTTAAAAACAAGCTAATAGACAAAAGTGTTGGCTTTAAAAAAAGGTATAATACTTAACTGTAAGTATTACCGTTATTTTTTAATTATTTTTTTCCATTTAATGTACACGTTTTTTTAAATTGCACCTACCGCCTAAACGGGGGGAGATAGACCCCCCTCCCGTAGTAAAAAATGCTTATTTTTAACTGTTCTATACAAATCCATCATTAAACTTTGTCGCCAAAGTTATCGTACTCTCCCCCATTAGTATTTCTTGAAACTTTTTTTACAATTTGCAATGTCTAACTTAAATCAAATAAATTATTTTTAACTTCCCATAGAAAGTTATTGTAATGGGTCCGATTTGTCAAATTGAAAATTTTGACATTTCTCGACGTTTCAAGGTCCCTAGAGTCGAAATAAAAGATTTTTAGAAAGATGTCTGTGCGTGTGTACGTACGTTCGTACGTCCGTACGTCCGTATGTCCGTACGTCCGTATATGTCCGTACGTCCGTACGTTCGCGACGTTTTTTCGTCGTCCATAGCTCAAGAACCAGAAGAGATATCGACTTCAAATAAATTTTGTTATACAGATAATAAGGCAGAAAGATGCAGAAAGGGCTCTCAAGAAAATTGCGTGGGTGGTTTTTTTACCATAGCAGTTAAAAAAAAGGTGAAAATTTTGGTTAAACCTAAATATCTCATGAACCAATGACGCTAGAGACTTGAATTAAATTTTATATTATATATTGTAACGTGATACAAAACAAGTATATTTTTAGAAAAAAATCCAATTAACAGTTTTTTTTATAAATCAAAAAACTGAAAAAAAAATTTGTCACCTCGAAAATTTTACGACTTAAATATTATTTTATCTCCAAAACAATTTTCTGCAACGAAGAATTATGTTTCTTACATCTGATAAAATTTTGAGAAAAATCGAATGGACAGTTTTTTTTTACAAAAAATAAAAACCTAAAAAAAAACAATACTAAAACTTGGTAAAAATTTACTTTGGACTCAAATAGCTTTTCAAAAATTACAAATATTGGCTTCAAACTTACTTCAGTAATTTTTTATAAAAATCCAGCAGTCTGTTTTTCCATAAAAAAATAAAATCTACAAAAATAGTACGCAAATTTGGTAAAAATTGATACATATAGACAAACTTTTAAGCAAGACAAATCGACAGACAGGATGGGAAGTTATCAGTGTGGTTCGCATCCCAGCCTCTTTTTTCTTAATTTTCTTAAGGAGACGTTGAAAATAATATGAAATAAATGAAAATGACAATAAAATGTCCTTAACATAGGTATTTTGTAGGATATATTGCAAAATCTGTGGTAAAGAAAAATGACTGATTTATGCAAATTGTTTTTGGACAAAAGCAAATGTCAAAACAAAGACACTCCATATATAGAGTGTCCTTGTGTCAAAATAAGTATGAAACAAGGTAACATTTAATAAAATTTCGTCAATTCGAAAATAAGGTTAATGGAGGCTTGTCAATTCCCACAAGAGAATTCGTAAGTCATGTAAAAACTACTGTGCAATGTTTTGTAGAAGAGTGCTTCAAAAGTACACTTTTCTCAGAATTCAACCACAACAGCACTTAATTATGAAACTTATGTTAAAATTAAATGATGAACAACAAAAATCTTATATCGATCAAAATTCTCTAGCAGCAGTTTTTCATAACGTAGCTTGGTCTTGATCATTTAGTTTCAATCTTAGTTTCATACTCAATTTAACTCGATCGAGGTTAAATTTTAAAGGAAATGTTTTTTCATTGTAATGTACATACGAGTATGTACCAGTATATACCTATCTGATCTTATTAATAATATATTCATGTACATTATCTTTTTTTATTTTATTTAAGAGTTTTGGTAAAGTGTTGCAACTATAATTTGATGTGGTTTGTTCAATTTACAGTTTTTTTTTCAAGCAAAACAAAAATTACTTAAAATCGTCTGCTTTACCTACAAAGTATTTGAAGTTAATCAAAACATTGATAAACAACGTAAATCGGCGAAGGTTCAACAAGATACCTTAGGTATAGGTATGTTAGTACATTACTTACCTAACTCAAGAAAAAACTCAAAACTGTATGTTTTAAATATAACATAATATAACACCATAATATATATGTACCTTATGTTGTTGTTGTTGGCGCAACACATTATTATAAAAAGAGGCTGGGATGCGACCCACACTGATAACATCCCATCCCGTCTGCCGATTTGTCTTGCTTAAAATATTTGTAGGTTTTCGTGTTTTGTTAAAAAAGTTGTCAGTTGAATTATTTCTAAAAATTAAAAAAATTACAACAATATTTTGCATATAATGAAAAAATTTGATTTCACAGTCGAAAATCAATTTTTCCGAACTTATGGTAATTTTTTTTCAAAATTTTACCAGATGTCAAAAACGTTATTCTTCTTTGTAAAAAATTATTTTGGAGATAAAATCATTTTTTTTCGTAAAATATTCGAGGTGACAAATATTTGTTTACAGTTTTTTTGATTTATAAAAAACCGTTAACCAGATTTTTTTTCAAAAATATACTTGTTTGGTATCACGTTACAATATAAAATTCAATTTAAGCATCTAGCGTTATTGTTTCGTGAAATATTTTGGGTTAGCAACATTTTAATTTTTTTTTAAATTGCTATGGTAAAAAAAACACCCACCCCATTTTGTTTAGAGTCCTTTCTACATCTTTCTGTATTTTTGTCTGTATAACAAAATTTATTTGAAGTCGATATCTCTACTGCTTCTTGAGGTATGCACGACAAAAAAAACTTAGTGATGGTACGGACATACGAACATAGTACGTACACACGCACGCACAGACATCTCTCTAAAAATCTTTTATTTCGACTCTAGAGATCTTGAAACGTCGAGAAATGTCAAATTTTTCAATTCGACAAATCGGACCAATAACTTCCTATGTGAAGTTAAAATTAAAGCGACTACAAAAACTGCTAAACGTCGAAACTACTTCCATGCCACCGGCAACCTAAAGCAAAACAATATCTCAAAAAAAAAAAATACGTAAAAGCAAAAACAAAGTAAGAAAATAATTCTTAAAGCTACATGTGTATGTATGTATACCTACCACAAAATGTACCTACATATATAAAAAAATTCAACAACTCGAGTAGAAATTGTATGTTATTTGTGTACGCGCAGTGCACTGGTAAAATCTTAACAGTAGGCTTTAAGAATCCTTTTTTACTCCACTTTGATTATAGGTATCTTTTTTTCTTCAGCCGACAGTTTTGTTTAAAGCAAAGAAATCTGGCAAAAATATACTCGGTACTAAAATAGTTCAAAAATCTAACAGGTAGGTACGCCCCCAAATTATGTTATACTATACATATGTGTATATATATACATATATGTACCTATATTCATATTAACCTACTAACCTCCATTTGTGCATTTGAATACCTACCTACATACATACCTATAAGTAATTACTAATTAGGTACCTACCTAACATTAGCCTAAACAATATATCTACCTATGCTTATGTATGTACAATGTACATTGGCAATGTACCTATACTTTGTAGTAAAGTATGATTCGTCCACTGTCCCTATTTTCAGAAAAAAAAAAGAAATTTAAAAATAAACCTATCCCAACCCATATCAAACTAATAACGAAATTGAAGAAAAACTCACAAAACATCATCATGTCGAATGCACCGAAAAGCACCAAAATCATTTTCGTTTTATGAATGAGAACGAAATTTAAAAAAGAAAAACAAACCTTCAAAATACATATTCCGTTATCTTTCTCGACAACAAATTGTGAGTAAATTTCCCATAAGGACCAAATCTGAAAAATTGGGTGTTGTATTTGATAGACTGAGATACAATAACTCGCCGTGCGATACTAGCGACTTATGAGCATTTGAGAAATAAGTGTCGCCATCTAGAGCAGGATTTGCCCGGTGTCCCTTCTATTTGTAATTATTCAATGATAACATCGAGAACATTCAGCGCCTACAAGAACATCGAAGGGGCAAGAGAAGAACTCGCTTCGTTAAGCATCGAGAACATTCAGCGCATACAAGAACCTCGAAGGGGCAACATTTAGTGATTAAGAGGAGAACTCGCTTCGTTAAGCAACGAAAACATTCAGCGCATACAAGAACCTCGAAGGGGCAACATCTAGTGATTAAGAGAAGAACTCGCTTCGTTAAGCATCGAGAACATTCAGCGCCTACAAGAACCTGGTAGTTTCTTGAACCGATTTGAGGTATATAAATAGGCGCTCAGAAGCGAAGCGGTTGATTATTACTGATTGTGAACTGCGATAAAGTAAAGACTGTGTTTAAAAAGTAATAATTGAAAGTAAAGACTGTGTTTGAAAAGTAATAATTGAAAGTGGTGAATAAATAAGTTTGGAGCGATTTAAATAAAGTAAATTTGTGTTTTATTTACAAATGTGAATAAGTTTTAATTATCGGACAAAGCCGAATATTACAATATAATAAGGTTAGTGAATTTAAATATTTTAATGAAAAAAAAACATGAAGTCGAAAATACATGTATTTTCAAATACATCAAGGTTTTGATACATATAGAAGATTCTTAAAACCCATTGTTATTATTTATTTTGTATTTATTTTGTAAAAATTGGAGAGTTTTAAGATTATTATTTCTATTATTTCTCCCAGAATTGGATTAATTTCTAGTGATCTTTTTTTACGAAGTTAAAAAATGTATTGCCTCACATCCCCGCCCACGCATGATTTTTGAAAATGAATTTAATTTAATAAATTTTGTTAATCAACGCATAGTTTTATTATTTTTTGATTTTGAACTTACAACTACAGTAATCCCCGCTTAGTTGCACCTCGCTTAATTAAACATCCTGCTTAATTGATCGAAAAAATTGGCTTCGAAAATTTCAAGTACTAGTAGCAAAGCTTTTTAGACGGTTAATTGAACCCCGCTTAGTTAAATTACTCGCTTAATTGATCTTAAAAATATGCAGCAGAACAACTAAATACATGGACATTTTTTCGGATAATTGGACGGGCAAAAAAAATATTGTGATTGGAAAAACCAAAACGCCAAGGTGTTTTAAAAATAAGGTTGTACCTTTGCAATATTTCTCCAACAAAAAGGCACGGATGACCCAACATTTATGGGCCCAAATTTTATATAAATTTGACCAAGAAATGATAATGCAGAACAGACAAATAATTCTTTTTGTCGACAATGCTGCCTGTCATAAGAAGTTGGACGATTTAAAAAATTTAAACCTGGAGTTTGTACCCACAAATACAACGTCCATCATTCAGCCCCTTGACCAAGGCATTATTCATTGTTTCAAAGCTTACTATCAGCAAAATATAATAAGGAAACAAATTACAACCATCAAACGTGGCAAGACTATTGAAGTATTTTCGAAGTCGATCACATCTTTGCAAGCAATGCACATAAGCGAAAATTGTTTGTGGCTTATAACACGTTCTACTACAAGAAATTGTTTAAGAAAGTTAATATTGGAAATATTTTACTACTAAGCCTACATTTGCAAGTTCTTTTTTTTAAAGGCAGGCTTCATCCAAGAAGGAGAGCAGCCGGAAAATGATCTCGTGGTCATAGATAACGTTCTTGAGGACAATGCAGATTTCAATGCTTATTTGGCATGTGATGACATAACATATCATGTTATGGCGAACTAACAGACGCCGAAATTAAGTTGACACTGAAATGCTTATAGAGTAAATTTCTGGGATAAATATTTTATTTTTTAGTTGACTTACTCGTGCAGTTATACGGGTTTGGCTTAATTGAACAGATATGTCAGCGGGGTTTCGCTAATTGAAGCACCCGGGCAATTGACCGAAAAAAAAAAAAAAAAAAAAAAAAAAAAAAAAATTGACGAAAAATCAGTGCAATTAAGCGGGGAATACTGTAATTGTAATCGTCATGGCTACGGTTGCAGCACGATATCCACATTTGAGACTCCAAAAACTTTCCGAATTCCATCTTTTCGTTTGTGTCAAATGTCAAAACATGACAGCTCAATTGGGACAGCTGCCCACATGTAATATTTACAGTAAATCTAGTTTTGAAAATAGTTGACATATTATTTGAGGAATTGTTGTAAAGTACTTTTTTAAATTTGAATTCCATTACTTCAAAGACATTTAATTGAAAAGTTGTTAAAAATGAAGTATATTGCAGAACCCATTTGAAGTACTTGAAGATGTGTTGGCCTTGTGTTTTTCAAATATTATTACTTGATTGGTACTGATACATTCAAGTAACGGCTCTACTTTAATTATAAAGGCACAAGTTACTTTCCCATTTCTTGTTTAATATTTTTCAATTGTTTATTTCAATTTATAGTTTACAAATGTTCAAAAACTATGACTGTTGTGTGTTTGTTTTGTTTTTTTTTCACATTTTAGAAATCCCTTGGGAACTTGAAAAACAAAGTACATAAACTTTTAACTTTAAATTACACTATTATCAGTCAGTTACAATCCTAGTTCCTAAAAGTTTTTATTTTATTTTTAAATAATATTTTTTAAGTTATTTTTATTTACATTTTCAAACGGTTTAATTTGTATATTCCGACGTGCATAATGTGCCATCAGTTTAAAAACTAGACCGGTTCTACTTGATTTGATATACCTACATCTCTGACATTTATTGTTTTCCAACTTGGCAATACCTTACCTAAGCAGTAGACTAATGACCACATTAACTAAATAAATTAAAACACAAAAAAACGATCATCTAATTTTTTCCCTCATTTTTTAAAAAGCACAAAAAACATATACTGGAATTTTTGGCAAATGAATTGAAAAAAAAAAAACATTTAAAATTGCAGATGTTTTCAAAAACTCCCACCAGCATCGAAGTTGATTTTTAAAATTTTATTTCAATTAGATTTATTTATTTAAATGCGAATCGCTTTAAAAGAAAACAACTTTCTTGTCCTCGATTTCAATTGATCTTGCTTCTTTTTTTTTTTTAATTTTGTTTTGCAACTTTTGCTAATGTTTTCTTATGTCATTTCCAAGAAAACGCCCCCATATTTAAAAATATACATTTTTTTCGTTCAATTTTGAGAAAAAATCAAAACAGCTGGCTGTCACAACAACAATTAAAAAACGAAATACGAAAAAAAACACATCACTCACCTCGATTGTTCTCTCGAAATATTCAAATGCCAACGAAGTCGTCTTGGCCGATGCCAAACTGTCAATACTCTGTCCATTAATGTCACTCAATTGCTTGCTCACACTATCCAAACTCCTATTAATATCGTACAGGTCACTCCTGAAGCTCTCCAACTTCTCCAGTCGATCCAAATCCGACATTCTCGCACCGTTTCTTGACTCGAAATGAATTCGCAAATTCTCCAGTAATTTCAATATACGGTCCGTGTCGACTTCGCGTGCGCCCAACGGCTCCAGCACACGCACACGATCAATCAGCAACTCGCTCTGCGTTATAAGCGATCTAAATTTATCCATGCAATTCTCCCGGAATCGCTCATGATCGGCTATAACGCGATCGATCTTCTCGCAACTATTATCGGGAAATTTCGATTTCTGCACGACGAAATACTCATCGATTTGCTGGCGTAGCTGTATGACGTTTTCGACAAAGTTCAATACACTTTCGAGCAGCGTGCGATAGTCATACTTGATGCCGTCCAGCTTGCCTTTGAGAGTGCGCAGGTTCGAGATTACCTGGTCGATCTTTTGCAGAGATTCTTGGTCTTTTGTTTGAATACTGAGGGTGGTCTGGATGCGTTGTTCGATTTCGTCCTGGGCTTGTTCGATGTCATTCACCACTGCCGTGAGTTTTTGTTTGGTTTCGTGGTGCAGGAATTCTGCATCGACGGATGGTGAAGTGAAGACCGGGTATAGTTGGGTGTCCACTTTGGTTGTTTTGTTTGCAGTCTGTGGGCAAAAAGATTTATTCATTTTGAATAAAAAGATACAGAGTTTTGGATAAAAGATATTTTTCATGTAAAAAAGATGCAATTCTAGCAAACAAATTATACATTTTTCATTTTCAAGAACTGTGGAAACCTCTTGACATCAAAGAACAAAAAATACAAATTTTCTTTTTGAATTTTCTTACTGCTTTTGAAAATATTGGTTGGAAAATTATCTTTTCTTGAAGAAAAAAGAATCTTTTTGTGTTCCACAAACATCTTTCACTTTTTGAGAACTTGAGTTTTTGAAGTTTTTGAAAAAATTATAAAAAATACACTTTTAAAAACATATGCACTATCGTAATGATTTCAAATTATTTTTTCTTAACACTTTTGCATCTTTAATTTTTAAAACACTCACCTCATTGTTATCGTTCATAATCTTCTCTAATATTATTTCAATTTCACGCTTTTCCGCGATTTTCGTTGTTAGATTTTCCAAACTCGTTGTAACATCGATCTGGCGGCTACTGAAGCTGTTGATGATATCCTCGATGTCGGATCGAAGAGATTTCGTCTCAAGATATGGATCCACAATCTGCGTGTGTGACATAAATAGATACAAAGATAGTATTTTTCTTGTGTTGTATTTTAAATCAAATTCAGTGTTATACACGTGTATCTATGTATATCTATTGGATATGTTATGGTGTTAAAATTGGAGAAGAGAAAAAAGCCACAAGAAAATAAACACACAATTTCTCTGCTCATTAATGGAAGTGTGTGAGTTTGAGTATCTATGTGTCCTGTCCGTGTGTATGTGTTAGTTGAATGTGCTTTGAGGGCTGGGAAATGTGTTAAGATTATTTGGTATTTTTCTTTTTTTTTGAGATTTTCTTTTGCAATGTTTAGATGGATTGAAACTTTGTTAGGATTAGTAAAAACACTCTGGAAGAAAATAAATACACACAATGTGGTGCAGTTAAAGGGTGTTTCATAACTTTAGTTCTTATTTTGTACAAATTGTTTTGTCGAAATTGTTTCATAAAATGTTATTTTTTAATTCGAATGTTAATCATGGTTAAAAACTTTGAATTGGGAGGTGTTAAGGGTTATCTTTTAGCTTTAAACCATTTAGAGCTAATAATGAAGCGCCTGCGGCAGTAAATGTTCGAATTAATTAATTGTCCCAAACTTTTCCAAAGTAGGGAAGAACCTTTGATCCATGTGGCATAACAACAGACCATCTACTGGTCTAATGTCCGATTTCATAAACAAACACTAAAAGCACTTTTATCTAAAAGCTTTTTAAATTTTATCAGGCCTTTAAATTTTTTCAGTTTCACCAAGCTTGAAATGGGAAATTTCAGGGATATTTTTGTTAAAATAGAGTTCTTTTCACAACCTTGTAAAACAAAACATCAGCTGTCAATCTGTCATATTAATTTTTTAGTGACACTTTTAAAATTTAATCAGCCAAAAATGGGCATTTACTTTTAAAAGGAGTTTAAAAACGCTTGGTGAAACCAAAATATCCCATTTTACAGTTTAAAATCCTGTTAAATGTATAAAAGCTGTTTATGAAATTGGGCATAAGTATGATGTTTTTTTCAGCCTGCATCCACTTCAACCTACCTTGCCTAATGGGTGATTGTTTTAAAATACCCATGCACATTTCAGCCCAATTTTTAAATAGTGAGTCAAATCAAACAACGTTGTTGAGTAGTGTATATCATTATAAGGGTATTTAAAACTCTCAGTAATATCTTTCAATATTTTGAGCAATCACATTAAATTAAATCTCAGATTAAAAGAATTGGTCCCCTTTGTGTGTTTTAAGAATTCCAGAACAATTTTAACCAAATTTATCCCTTTTCTAATTAAATGATGTTGATTATATTTTTCAAAATAGGGTAATAACATACTTACAAAAAATAAGTGTACTAAGTATTTTAACATTATTTTGAACACCCCGTTAATAAAATTCTATCAGATTTCTTGAGGAAATAAAAACAAAACATTAAGTTTTGTACAAAAACAAGAAGAATAAAATATTCTAGTATTTTCGTGTTTGTTTTTGTTTTTTAGGGAAAGCACCAGCACGAATATGTTATAGCGTGTGCCAAGCACACGCATCTTGGAAATGGTCTATTTGAAGGATTGTTTCTTTTCTTGGCACACTGCTGCTTGTCAATGATGCAACATTTCTTGTGAAGTTTTTCTGTTCTTAGATTTGGATATAAATGTAGTCGTATTAAATATATAAAATTTTACCTTAAATTTGAGGTTTAAGTACTTGACTTTTAAAGAACAGAATTTTTAGAAGATAAATAGGTATACATAATATGTACTGTACAATGTACATGTACATATGTGTTGTAAATACTTGTTCTGGTAAAGAATTAAAAATATTTGTTAAAGGCTACAGAGTATTTATTTTTGGTCAGTGATATTTTTGGAAAAAAAAACTGTAATTAAAGAATCACTTCTAAGAGTTGTGGATAATCGGAAAAGTATTAGAAATAAAAGTCAATTTTTTAGGAAATTAATTATTACTCCTGATGCAAGTCATCTTAACAGAACTATAGCCTAGCGTAAACAGATTGACAATTATTTGCTTGAAACTATATATTAAATTATAAGCTTAAATTTCAAATATATTATTTTGATGAATAAAAACAGAAGATTTTTGTTTATGCAGGATGTTGCTTCAAGATAAAATAATCCTAAAACTCATTTTACTTGATAAGTGCTATGAAACCGGAAATAGAAAAGGCTCTATCTAAAAGGGTAAATTGTATTATTTTTCTTTCACTTCTCTAAATACACTTGTAGTACCCGTGGCATGATGGTTAATGCGTTGGACTGTTATGCCAGAGGTCTTGGGATCGATCCCTGCCTATACCATCTAAAGTTTTTTTCACTGGTACTGTCTCTTGCGAGGAATTGAAAAATTCTCCAAGAGTAATTCTTGTCATGAAAAGAGATAGACCCTTATTATTAACGATTATCTCATCTATATTGGACACCTTTTAAAAGGAACAAAACAACTTGCGTTAAAAATTCAAAACATGAAATAGACTTCGACAAGGGTATGGCTTAGCCTCTTTCTTCTTATACGTTGCAATCAATGACTCGAAAACTGCAATAAAAGGAGCAGGTTCAAATGCTAAATTGCACAGACGACATCAATAGCCGCATTTTATTATCACCATGATCTGATCCGGATCTTGAATTTACATGCATTACAACAACAACACAAGATCCTGCTTTGTGTATTCAATCATGTGTATCAATTTGAGATCCAAAATTTAATTCTTTTTTTCACAACAAGGAGCGCTTTATCATTGTAATTTCACATGTAAATGTTGGTATCATTGCAAACAAATTAAATAAAACCTGTATTGCCATATAAACATTTCCCTTTGACTGAAATAAAATATTTTTTAAATAGAAAGCTAGAAGCTTTATATTTATTTATTTGGTATATAATCCATGAAATAATTAGATATTTTAACAAAACTAGATATTAATTGGTGAAATTAAAATAATTAAGTCCAAAAAAATGTATATTTGATATAATTTGTGGGTATCTATTATTTTCCCCAAAAAAAGGAACAAAAAAAATCATTGAGCAAAATGTTCTTTGGGCAACCCTGCTTTAAATGTCAAAAAATATAAATAAAATAGAGAAAGCTGCAGCACAAATGGGAGAAAAGATGTTCAAATAAATTGTAGGTAATCTCTAAATTAAATTATTTAAGTGTCACATTTATTAAAAGGTCAAAAAGAATCTGGACTACATGTGAGCCCAAAGCGTTCCTGGATGCTTTGAGTTTGAGAGTGCAATGGTGATTTGCAGAAACATTTTCAAAAGTTGTGGAGCTTCCATTTTTGGTATATGTTACGAAATGTCACTTTCGAAGGAACGAATTTGACACTGCTACCAAACTTTAAATAATAAAAAATATGACGATCCAATGCTGTTTTATTATCATGATCTAATCCGGATCAGATCATGGTGATAATAAAATGCGGCTAATATCTTTGAGAGAAATAAATAAGTTTTCCATGAGCCAAGGAGAACAAGTACAAAGTGAAAAAGGAAAATAGTTGTTCAGTCTTTCAGCTTTTATTCGAGGTAGTGAAATCCTTTAAAAACATTGAGTGCATATTAGCAGCTGACAAAAGCAGCATTCTCAAATTCAACAGACCCTACTAAAGCCTTTCAAAACCTTTTTAATCTTGGAAACTTACTGTAACTTGCAAGCTGCTGCTGTGCAAGGTTATGGTCCTGCTATAAAACTTTACATCTTAAATCATATATTGTGACATAGGCCCTAATTATGAATAACAAATTGAGGATTCGACAAGGACGTAATGTTTAGAAAGAGGAACTCAACTTAAAAATATAGCAACATTTTTATTGCTAAGTAATTGCTTTTTTAAGTGAACATAAAAATGGGTGTCAAAAAACATTTGTTTTAAGAAAAAACATTCGATTTGGTAATTTTAATGAGGGACCTGAGCTCGATTGAATTTAGTGGACAGGCCATTTAGTTCTAGTCAAAAGGGTTTCTTAGAAATACGAAATTCTATCAGTTAAAAATAAAATTGGGAGGAAAGAAATGGCAAACAATGTTGGCCAAAAACCAGATCATTATTTGCTCTGAGCAAAACTGAAAGATTTATTTTAAGATCTCTTGATATTTGTTAGCCGATGTTTACAAAAATCTATTGCCTCTCTTTATTGATAACTTAATTTGTCAGAACCTAATGTAAACAATAGGGCTTAGCTAATCAGCCTATTGATGAGGGTTTGAGCATTTGAAGGCTTATAAGAAAGAATAGAAAAAGAGCCCTGCGGAAATAAATGTTTAGTAGCGTTTTTTCTTGTACTAAAAAATATCTTTTAAATTTTCGTAAAATCTGGATAGTTCAAGCACTTTATACCTTAATTAACATCAATCCTTTTATTTCCCAATCACAACCTTAACCAAATCTTGAAGATCAGAGTAAATCTCTGGAGATCCCAGTGATATGTTTTAGCCATTACCGATGCAAATTTTCGGAGGAGTATGTATATCAACACAAATCATTGTGGGACAAAATATGACTTTTAAGATTAGAAATTAAATAATCGAACCTAATTGGGACTTTTTAAGCCTCGTATAACCCGTATAACCCGTTTCATCGGTTTTCTGTTTTCTCTCTAACTTCATCACTGTCACTTTTTCTCAAGGTTTTTTGATCTAGCATGCTAACAATTTACATATACAATTTAAAAAAATTATATTAATAACAATAAATTATGTTCACACATTTTTTGTTAAGACTGATGAGCAATGCTTTAGCCTAATAGGTTCTATAGCTAGTAAGTAAGGAATGTCACATAAGGGTGTTGATTTTTGGGTTAAAAATAAAATGTTTAAATGTTTGTAAATTATTAAATGACTTCTTCGAGTAGTTATACATACAACATTTATCTTAGCTTAATTGTTACAAACATATTAATATTGTATAAATTAATTTAAGCTATATAATGTTAAAGTTAACTTAACACTAGTTAAAGATTAAAAGAATATTAAAATCTAGAGCAATGAGATATATGTATCTACTTTTATAGCAGCAAAATTAGTTTAAGAAACTCTCATACAAAATTTAATAATAATTTAGATGTTATATTTGCATGAGTGAAAAAATAGATATTATTTCTAGCATGACTTTTTAAATGATAAGTTTGCAATTTCTAGTAATACTTTTCAAAAACTAACAAAACTTATAATAATGATGGAAAAGAATTTTACACACTTTCAAGTTTATCAATCGTTCGCCCAATTCCTTGAGGTTGCTAAATTCTTTCTGAATATTCGACCAAGAATCTTGCATAAAACGCAATTTCTTTTCATCCGATACTTGCTCAAGTCCCTGTTCAAGACTATTATACTCATCGTCTAGATGTTCAGCCTTTTCAAAGAATTCAATTAGCAGAGAAACCGTATCGACCCGTTTTAATACGATATCCTTAAGCTCGATCCAGTGTTTGTGGAGAGCTTCAGCTTTGCTATCCACATCGTATCTCTGCTGTGGGCTTAGTGATTCAAGGTGTGATTTGATTGTCTCCAGGAGGCTGTTTATCAGCTCGCCTTTGTCCTGAAAATAAATACATTTTAATATTAAAACAGCAAAGAATAGAGTGTTAAAAAAATGTACCTCTAAATGTTGCATCAGCTCATGATGATGCAGCAAGAAACGTCGGCTCTCTTGTAGATTTCTTCCCAACGACACAGATTTCTGAAGGAAACTCTGAGCGCTGGTAACTAACCAAGCTAATAGTTGATTATACTGTTCGAGGAAATTATTAAGTGCCTGTTCGACACGAACTTGTTCTTCAGTGCTTGTCGAGCAAATACTCTCGATGTAAATTTTTCGATTTTCGATTTCTTCGATAACACGTTTGACACCCTGTGTTTCGGGCTTCGTTCGACCGATATCATCAAGCAAGCTATAGCCTAACCGCAGCGGATCTTCGGTGAATCCACGAACATCTCTCAATATCTTTGAGAACATTGCAAAACTCTCGGGTGTGTTGGTGGGGAATTTGACAGTGGACAGTTCGATTTCGAGTTTCTCCAGAACAGCGAGTGTTTTTTCAGCCTTGCCGAAGAAATCTTTCGATTGAACCAGCCAGTGTTCTCGCTGTTCGACTGTGTCCAGGTATTCTGTACATCCACTGAGAATATTGTAGGCCCTAGAACGAGCCTCATCCCCAGCAAAACAGCCAGACGAAACGAGCTTTTCTTCGGCACAAGTGATCTTCAGAGCACGATCACGCAAGAGCATTGCGTTGTGCTTCAGTTCATGATACTGCTGGAGTTTTGCATTGGCAGTGTGCTCGCATTCACCAACACTAAACACCACTGACAGTTCATCACGCTTCTTCATTAGTATACTTTCAACATCATCCAAGTCCTTGGCCAAAATGGCCAATGCCAGACATTGTTCCAATTGGGTCTTTCTCGTTTGCCAGGCCTGATCTAGGGCGTTTCGTCGATCGTGCAGTGCTTCCAGCCATTGCTGAACCTGGTTAATAGCTCGTAGTGCATCGCGTTTAATATGATCCGGCCGTGTGTCAAGCGTTTGCTGTTTGCTCAATTCTTGTAAATGTGTCAGAAGTTCGTTGCCATCTTTTAGTGCTGCCATCACAGTTGTCAAAACATCAATTCGCAGCTGTTTGAATTTATTGAGAAACTCCTGGACTGCTTCAACTTCAATTGGTATCATGGTATCTTTGCAGGCAACTTCAAGTGATGACATTTTACCTCGGCAGCTGCCCATTTTCTCGTGAAAATTCGCACACAAATCTAATAAATGCTTGCGATCGTGTAGAAGTTTAAGAATGTCATCCCAAACTATGTGTAAGGTGTCAGCCATTGCTGTGATTAGGTCTGGACTTATGCGCTTACTTGTCAGTAGTTTGTCGGCTTTGTGGGCGAATTCATCGAGTGGTGTTGGAAGATTCTGAAAGCAGGAAATTGAGTTAGTTGTGGTCTATATGTACGAAAGGAATTCATTTAAAACAGTATGTGCTACAAGAAAATTCACAGGAAAAAAAATCGGTTAAACAAGAAAGTATCAACTAAATAATTGTACAAATAAAGTTAAATACAGTTGATATGCCTTAAACTTATTGCAGATTTTGTTTTGTAGGTAATAGAGTTTTAGAGAAATATTTGAGCTATGCTCAAGAGGAAGATTTTAAAGTTTATTAGGGTTTTTTTGTAGTTGAGTGTGAAGCAACTCTTTGTTTAAAAAAATGAATAAAATTTATTTGTGTGAAGTTAAAGGACAGCCCCTTTCACTAAGTAGTAAACTCTAGTGGCTTCTAGTTACTCTAGTGAGTAGTGAGTTCAATTGAATTTTAACAATCAACTATTTCTCTGATATTTAAAGGCAGGTAATATTAAGACTAAATAAATGTTGAATTCTGAAGATAAAGCACTTTTCTAAGCCTAAGAGCAATATTCGAAAAGGAAAAGAGAGATGGCTTAGGTTGACTTAGAATCTAGATCCTTCGTTTAACAGTCTTATTTTCTTAAATTTTATCAATAGGCTTCTACGAAATGTTGAAAGAAAAAGTTAATAGCTTAAATTAAATTATACATTTTCTTGTTACACATACTGTTATTTATTTATTTATTAAAATATTAGACTTACTTGTACTTTCTTAAGAGTCTCGTCATGTTGCTTTTGTAGTGATACAGCTTCTTCAATATTTTCTCCAAGTGTTGTTAATCGTGGCTCAAGTTCCACAACTTTAATGTATGTTTTGTCCGGGCTCTAAAAAATTTTGCATTAAATTTGAATGTTATAGTATGTGATTTCCTTATACGGAATCTTTACATAGGAACATTTGCTACAATCTCAGTTAAAAAAATAAAATTATTATTGTTTTACCAAAGGAAAAATTACAATATTTTGTTTGTTTTATTTATGGTCAGCTTTGCCTCATTTTTATTTTTAAAATTAAAAATGATTTATTGTTTTTGTTTGTAATTAAATATGTATATTTATATTCATGATTTCCTTATAAGTATTCAAAAACTTATATTACTAGGCTTAGTTGCAACAGTGAGGTATTAGATATTTATTTTTGCCAGCAAACACATGTTCTTGTTTTGCTTTATAAATATCCATCCAAGCAGAGATCTACCTAACAGTTTCCAGCGTGACAAGACAATCTAAACGCTAAGTTATGTTTATTTTTAGTTCAACAATAGAATGCAAAAAGTTTTAAAAATAATCTGAAGAAAAGGGTTGCATAAAAGATGAAGATGAAGATATATTACTTCATTCCTTTTTCCAAAGAAACTAAAAATTATATAAATAAACAGGGACAGAGGGGGACTTTATCTGACCAAAAGCGCCTAAAGGTAATAAAGACGTTCCACTTTACCTATGAACAAAATTTAGGACGTTTATCTTGTATTATATTTAAAGTTTGCCACCCTTTATTAAAAAAATAAGGGGTATCTTTGTGACGTTTAGATACTTATATATATATTTACCTTAATCTGTAGGTCTTCAACACGAAATTATTGAGCTTGTTTTGTGATATTTCTAGAGCAAAAACTTTTCAAATGTTAAATTTTTGAGACTTCTTCGGTTTCGACAAAAATTTCATCACACACAAAATGCAGCCCTGGATATCAAAAAATAACAAAATTTCCGACTGAAAGATATAATGTTCCAGACATTAGAGTGAAAGATGTATTTTAAGCTCAAACATGTCGATTGCTGCAACGCATACAATTTTGCTTAGGATTAATTGTTTTTTATTTTTTTTGTTTTTGGAAAGAAAGAGTGAAAAATTCATTGAAGTTTGTTTGTGGAATGGAAATGCTTTTAGATTTTTGAAAACTGCAATAGATTGAAATATTGGGTAATCGCCAATATTCTTAAAATAACTATGGCAAGGTATTTATTAGAAGGTATGGAGAGGAGATGGATATTTTTCTATGTAATTTAATACTTTTCTTAAAATGACTGAATATGGTATCATGTGAGTGTTTGGGAAGTCCAACATTACTAAAAAAGTTGTGAATCATTTTCTTGTAAGGAATTTTAAATTTTCTGCGAACTTAAGGAATCTCTTACAAATAAACTGAATGGGGATTTTCAGCAGTATAAAGTTAGCTAAAACATGAATTTAAATCTGAAAACCTAAATTATTCAAATACGCCAATATTTTATCGAGGCTACAAAATTGTTGTTTACTGTCTCATATTTAATGGACTATATTTCTATAATTTTTGTATCAGCTAATGGATCTAAAAAAATCCTTGTATAATTTTTGAAACATATGTTTTTTAACTAAAAATTCGTTTCCCCAAAAGTATTGAATTGTTATTTACGACAGATAATGAAATACAAATTTTATATTTCTGGAGGTTAAAAAAAAAATACTATTGTAACCGAGTAGTACCCGTAGCGTGATGGTTAGTGAGTTGGACTGTCATGCAAGGGGTCTTGGGTTCAATCCCTGCCTGTGCCACCTAACTTTTTTCACGGGTACTGCCTCTTGCGAGGAATTGACAAATTCTCCAAGAGTAATTCTTGTCATGAAAAGTGCTTTCTCAAATTAGCCGTTCGGATTCGGCATATAAACTGTAGGTCCCTTCCATCTCTGACAACATTACTAGCACACAGGAATGGTTGAGAGTTGTAAGTCACTAGGCCCTGGTTCTTCATGGACTGTTGCGCCACCTAATTTATTTTATTTTTGTAACCGAGTATTTTAAACATGGAAATTAAACTTTATAGACTTTTCTTTTCACCATAGATATAAAATAAAAACTGTAATATTGAAAATAGTAAAACGAATGTTTTTGTATACATTGGTTTACTATTTTTGTCTTTTTGCTCGCTTGTAGCCAGCCTAAACCAAAGCATCGATTTTCATTAAACTTTAAACGTGGTTTTAGGTGTAGAGGATATAACTTAGCATACATTTGTTTAAACTGAAATAACGTTACTTGTTACGTGATACTTTATTACTTTTGGTAAGATTAAAATAAATTGTTTATTATGTAATTGAAAACAGAGACGTGACTTACATATTGAACATAATTTTGGAATTACGAGTAAGTAACTATTTTCGTAAGCCAATCGTTTTATTTCGAAATAGTAAATGTTCGATTTCTTTGAAAGAAGTTTTAATAAAATTTGGTTTGGAAAGCTTTCAAAAAGCTTTTTTCTCAAAATTTGTTTTAATAATAAATATATAAAGTGAGTAAAAAAAAATAAAAGAAGACATTTTTAATAATTTAACAGATACTAATTTTTCGGAAGTGGTCTTTCATAAACTGAAAATTAATTGAATTGAAAACATTAGAAAAAGTATCTAAGATTCAAATATTTTTGGATTTTTTTCCCGGAAATTTGATATTTTGAAACTGAAAAAAAAAATATAGATTTGGCTACTGATACAAATATTGCTTAATTTATGATCTAGATCCACGTATAAGAATGACCACATTATTTGAGACATAAAGTTAATTTAAATTTTGTTTGCATTTCAATTCCTTACAGAACCTAAGATGGTAAAAATCTAAATGTATTTAATGATAGAATAAAAACGAAGTAGATTGAGAAAAATGAAAGTAGATGTCAAAAATCAAAAATTAACTTCTTCATATTATTCTACATATTTCTAAATTACATTATTTGAATGAAAGAATTCAAAAAAACTAGAATTATTTAAGCCTTCATGTCATATAATTCAATATGTTAATGTAACATTTCTTAAATTAATCGAAATCGCAAAGATTGGGCTCGTGCTTGTCAGATGAAATGACTTTAGGATGTTTTGATTGCAAAGGACGAGCTCTACAAGAAATAGTTATTGAATTCATAATACAATTTCAATACATAAACACTCCTTTTATCTTATTTTTCGCACAACTTGAAAATAAAAAAATTCATATTGAAAATAAAAAATCACAAATAAACGCATATAACAAAACAAAGAAATAAAATGCAGGACTTGGTCGCATGAACTCGCTCATGTATCCAAAAAGTCTGTTCAAAACTATTTCCTGTATTTTAAAATTTAAAATGTACCTGCAAAAATTTTTTTATACATTTTTTACATTTTAGTTTTAAAATAGTTTTGGTATGTAGTTTTTTAGAACTTGTTATAAGACGTCTTGGATTTCAATTTTGTAAAACAACGATGATCCATTTTCAAGACATTGAATTTCGAAAAAAAATCAATATTTTTTTTTAAAATCAAAAACTAAAACAATTAAATTTTTGTTCATCAAATATTATTGAGACAGTATAAGAGCTTTTGCAGAAAAAAATTAGTTAAGTTCTTGAAAAAACTTAAAAACAAAATAGGTTCTATGGATGGAACCCTTCTGAGCAATACAAAAATATTTACTTAGATATATTTAAAGAAGCCAAACTAAGAACAAAAATTTTAGCGAAAATTTAAAAAGAAATCTATCGGTTTGTTTTGGGAAAATTCGAACTATCGATTTTTGCCCGTACAAATTTGTACTGTTATTTTTAGTTTATTCGTAATGTCATGTTTGATTAAAATCTCGAGTTCGAAATTTTTTTACGAATGCAAAACTTGCCATATAGTTCCTTTATGTCGCAAGTAAAAATGACAAAAAGGTTAAACTAGAATAAAATAGATAAGAAAGAATCTGTCTAAAAATGCAAAGACTCAAGCGATTTTCAATTCTCTTGTTTTTTTACTTGCGACATATAGGAACTATATATGTATATGGCAAGTTTTACATTCGTGCAAAATTTCGAACTCGAGATTTTAATCAAACATGATATTACGATGGTAGAGAAGTCGAAAAAAGTGGGTCCCGCGATTCCGTCCGGTCAATTTTGTCTGTCTGTCCACGCTCCTACAGCCTAAACCATTGGGTCGATTGAGTTCAAACTTGGAAGTTAAGGTTTTGAACGGATTGCGTTAGGCGTTTTTTTCATTTTTTTTTTAAGATCAAAACTAACAGTGGCCTCCATACAATTTTTTTGGTCAAAAAACGAAAATTCGAATTTTCTCAAAAACAAACCGATAGATTATTTTTAAATTTTCTCTACAATTTTATTTTTTAACTTGGCTTCTTTTAATAAGAAAAACATATTTTTGTATTGCTCAGGAAAGGTACCGCTCATAGAACCGTTTTTTTGTTTTTTTAATTTTCTCAGCAACTTTTGAACCGATTTCAATAATTTTTTTTCTGAACGAGCTCTTATACTGCCTTAACAATATTTGATTATCAAAAGTGCAATTTTTTATTGTTTGGATTTTTAAAAAAATATTGAAATTTTTTTTTTCAAAATTCTATATCTCAAAAACGGGTGAACAGTTTTTTAAGAAATTGAAATATAGAGCGTATATTTACAATCACTAAACAACTGCATACCAAAAATATTTTTAGAAGAAAATTGAAAAATTTTATACATATATAAAAAATTAATTTAAAAAAAAACCGCTCTAACGATTTTCAAAAAAAAAATTGAAAAATCAAGGGTTTTTTGATTTATAAAATGGCATTTAAATTTTTGAAGACAACCTTATTTTTCAGTTAAAATTTTGAATCTTAAATTATTTTTTTTTAATTATTTTAACTGTATTAAATGTAACCCCCTCCCAAAAAATTGAAAAATGGAGGTTTTTTCGACAAATCAAATGGCAAATATATCTTTGAAGACAAACTTATTTTACAGGTATATTTTTAAATATTATATAGATACTTTTTTAAACAGACTCTTTGCATTCATGCGACCCAGTCGTGCACTTTATTTATACATACAAGAGTGATAAAGAGAAAAAAGAAGTAGATTTCAGTCTATTTCTATTAGAATTGAAGTAGGTAGGAACACAGACCTTAAAAATGAAGTAGATTTCAATATTTTTTTGGTGACGGTGCGAAATAGGAAGTAGATTTGAATTTTTTTTTGAAAAATAGAAGTGGATCTACTTCAATTGAAGTAAAGTGGTAATGCTGGTAGAATAGTTAAAAGTGTTCAAATTTATTAATAAAATTTGAAAGTTTTGACATTTTTGAACGTTTCAAAGATTCTATAATATGAGTGAATGGTTCTTAGAGAGATGTCTACATGTTCATTATGCAGTGCATTTATACATTCGGAACATTTTTTTTGTCCTCTTAATACCTCCAGAACTCTATGTACAAAATCTGATAATATCTGCAGAATAATTTAATACTACGAAGATTTACCTTTTTGTCATCCGTTAAGGTTTAAATAAAAAAAACAAGTAACTGATTTTTACAAAAAACAAAAACCTACACCTTTTGCCCTAACTGTCTTGAGAACAAGAAATAAGTTGACTTTAAATTTTATTTATCTTTTTCATAATATTGTTGTTAATATTTGGCTAAATTTTTAGAAAAATTATTTTACCAATTTTTTCTCACAAAACTTTATTCCGAGCTAAAATACTACTGAATTAGTTTAACGTCTCAAAAATCTCTACTGAAAAAAAGGCTTAATCTTTAATTTTTGATTGAAGTTCTTTAAGTGAAATGATTTAAAAGTATCTTTTGAAAGTTATCAGAGTTGTACTCGCGAGTCTTCTTATTTCATCCATATTTTTTTAATAATTCTAATTTCAAATCAGATTTCTAAAAGCTCCACAAATCCAACATTAAAAAATCGGTCTTAGTCTCATAGAAAAAAAAAAATATATTCATTCCATCATAACAATAGTCTAGTTTAAGGTTCGTTTACATTTTCTTAATTCCAAATAAGTAAATCCAGTTCATATCTATGCATCTTTTATATCTTTATTTCAATGCAAATTCCATATCCGAACAAGCCTCCTATGAGTGACGATTATCTCACAATATTGTCATACATATATCTCATATTTTTAACGGATACATTCTATAAAAGGCAAAATCTGACCTTCATTTATCGTGATTGTCTACACCCTGATAGGTATTTATTTTTGAGATACATATATAAAAGAAACGATTCTAACAACATAAGATCCCAATATCAGCCACAAAAGAAAAAAAAACATAAAACAAACAAGAAATGAACAAAATATTATCTACTACAGAAAACAGCTTCCCTACTTCCAGTAGGCAAGTTGTTAGTTTTCTAAAGTTCTACTGTATAAAGATTGCCCCAGAGAGAAACTTGATTTCCATAGGAGGCAAACAACAACAAAAATATGTATGAACTTATGTTAAAGAAGCTGTGACGTGACGGTCGGTTAAAACTTTAAAAACATTGAATTAATACGAAACAGAAACAAAAAAACAACAGCAACATGTTGCTAACAAATACAAAGATCGATCGATATGGAATATGGTTACCAAAGATTTTTTTAAATAAGAAATAATCATATTCAATACAAGAATATTTTACTGCAGGCTTTGTATTGTATAAAGGGTGAAATAAATACAAGTTTTTCTTTATGAAAATGCAAAAAAATTAACAAAATTAAATGTTTCCCATTAATTCCCATTCATTTGGAACATCATTGTTTAAGTGAAGTGAGAAAATAATCGAAGCTTTGAAGATATGGTTTTTGGGTTGCGGCCCAAGGATTGCTTTGGTAATGTGAATATCTAGTTCTTGAATTATTTTTGTATTCTTGTAACTTTTGTAAGTTCTTCAAGTTTTACCACAAAAAAAAGTCCAAAGGGGTCACATCGCAGCTCAAAAACGGACAATTGACATCATCAAGATGACTGTTACTATATTTTGAGAATTTGTTGCACCATTGAATGATTGGGACATGGTCCGTCTGGCATGGCACGCTGTACATTGTATGGTGGGTCGTCCAAATCCATGTCTTTAATTTCGAAAAAGCCGGTTCCCAGCTAAATGCGCACCAAATTATCACTCTGTATGTTTTGACTCCTCGGGTTTCCTAAGCCCCAGGTGTGGCAATTCTGTTTGCTAACACAGCTTTAGAGATAAAAATTCACTTCGTCAGAAAAGACGTTTTTCGATAACTGAGGGGATGATCGTATATCTTCAGTTGCACTTAACTAGCGTTGAGAAAATTTAAGCTGTTAAGATGGTGATCGAATTGATATTCATGAATTGAGTCTCACACTCTTGGTTACATTAGCCGCATTCTAGTTTGGCGTTCCAGCGTACGATGACGGAAACCATGAGTGCAATCCACTAGAATACCAGTATCACGAACTTTTGGCACAAACTTGCGTACGACTTAAGTGTTGGAGTCTTCATTTTGGCCAAAGCTTCTTTTCAAAAAATGCACACTTTCAGCTGAAAAGCACTTAAATTTAAAAATATTTGTTCAATATATTTTTTAACTCTGTTCAAGTTTCTGCCAAGGCTTCGAGAGGTAAACCTTTAAACCAAAAAAAAAAAATCTCCTAAACGGAACACCCAGTGTTTCGAATGTAAAGTTCCTCAGGTTATGGCAAACTACCGACCCGTAAGAAAATTTAAGTCAGTTAAAACAAAAGGTCTCGTTCAATTAACAAGGTCCTAATTTCTGCTTTTCAAATAAAACTGGATCTCATTAATTAAGAACGGGTGTACAAAATTTAATTTTTATTAATTAGAATAAATTTTGTGACATTAAAAATGTCATAATTTTACAATTAAATTCAGTTAATCCTTTTTTAATGCTTCGTTCAATTTTTTCAAATATCAGATAATTTAAAAAAAATTATATGGTTTCTGCGTCAAAATTTGAACCACTCCTTATCACTCAAATCTATATTTTCATAATAAATTTATTATAAATACAATATTTAACAGTTGTATCCAAAAATGAAAATAAACCTAATAATATTAACTACGTTGGTAACCATATTCGATGATTCAACCGGGAAACATGCTGCTAACAATAGCCAAATATTGTTTCGAAAATTCCCTATAACAGATTTGGAACGAATAGTTACCGTGTAACCCCAAGGGGTCAAGTTATGCATGTAGTCACAGTGTCTATGCGGCTCGGTGGCGCGATGGCGTGGCGGCTTGGCGGCGCGAACATATTGTAAGTGCCCGTGGACACTCGGACTCGACAAGTAGGTTCAGAAAAAAAGCTTGCAATTTTTCACGCTATATTATTTCGCCCAGCTAGCTGGACTGGCCTTTGATTTTCGCTTTTGAAATGTTCAAGTGGAATTTCACCATCAATTATGTTTCAAAAAAAATAAAATAGAATTTAAAAAATTCACAACATTCATTCCAGTGAAAGCAAACCATAATTTCTAATTGTCTACAAAATCGTTAAAATTGCCGTTTTCTCTCACTATCAATAAAAATGTTTTATTGAGCTTTTATTGCAATTCTTTGTATTTTTTTTTTTTTTGAAAAAAATTAAAATTGTTTGGTGAAATTCCTTTTAGATTTTGCCGTGGTAATGGCGCTGCAAATAGTACTAATTTTCTTCGTGTGGACTAGATACGGCTCGGCTGTTGCTGCCGCTGCCGTTGCCGTTGTTGATGCTGATGCTAGCTGGCGATCGGTTGAGTCACTTAGCGTTGATCGACATGCGGCTGATCAAATTACATCCGCAATAACAACTGACTGCTGCTGCAATATTTCTTGATGTTGATGTTTTGTTGGTTTTCTAGGCTACAGAAATGGAGGAGAGGAAGAGGGTTTTACTTGATGTGGTTGCAATCGTTTTGTTACTTGAAATGCGTGTGTTAATGCATGGACGCGATTGATGTGACGCATTGTGGCATTATAGTATAGTGCGGCATTGATAGCAGAGAGTCGTGTGTTGATCGAAACAAATTGAATTGAAGCGTGGACCAATATTCAATTGGCAACATTCTATATGATGCTGATAGCTTTATAATGGATTAATGGGGTGCGCTTTACTTTGTCTGAAATGTCTCTTCAAACGATTACATTTTGGGTCATTGAATTGGGTATAGGTATTACGTAGGATATCTGTATATGCAAAAAATAGTGACTCATACCTACACCCCATGATTTGTTTTTGAAATTTAAAGCGAAATAATTTGAATATTTTAAAAACTTTTGTTTATTTTTGCGAAAGCCAAATGATGATTTTGGACAGTTTTATTGATTGATCGTGGGTGGTGGTGGGTTTTTGGATAAATAAACTTTTGATCGCTGATAAAATAACGATTTATGAAAATTAGTTCAATTTATTTATTTTGGTTTTATTACATTTTTTTATGGGAACAAAACCAGAAAGACATAATTATACCAATATACATTTATTTCTGTTAGAACATAATTTAACCACTTGTCTGACAAATTTTAAAGTTAATTGGTACTATAAAAGCCAACCAATCATTGACAAAAGTAAATGTTACCGATAAATTTAAATCTTAAACATTCAAAGGTACGACTTTTATGAATTTACTTTAAAATATACTGGAAACTATAAACATTTTAAAATATTCTGCAAAATAAAAAACGAAATGTGCTTTGTTCACTTGGGCGTATACGCACTTTTTTTAAATGCTTAAAATATGGGCTTCGGCTAGCCAAAGCACTAAAGCGTCAAAGAACACGTAAAAATGAAAAAAAAAATGTCATCAAAATTGGTGTTCTGTTTGGGCAACACGTTCCAAGTCGATCGCAAATTAAATATTCGCAGTAATCGATCTACCCAAGGGACTGTTCGAAGTCGTCAGTTGAAGACATAGTATTCAAGCGCTAATACGGTGTCTGATCAATCAAATACCAGGAAGAAGAACGCAACGAACACCAACGCAAGAACTGTCGAATCAGAGGCAGTTGATTTAGCGTCGATCACAAAAATTTGGTTGATTTTGAAACCGGCCACGACTTAATGAACATAAAAACCGACGATGTGCGTTTTGCCAGATGGGCTTTAGAGTAGTTTTGAAATTAAGCCTAAATGCTGTCCTCATCTTCCGCCAAAAGGCACATCATTTCTGAATGATCAGGTATAATTTGTCGAATTTGTGACAGTACCAAAAAGAACAACGTTTTATGTGGATTTTTGTCTTGCTTCCAGAACGACTTTGGTCAGGTCATTAGCGTTAACGTTAAGAATAGAAATTTTTCGTTTAGCTTTGTTATTCTTTTCGGAAAATTACTGTCCCTTGATACTCGAAGCGTGTTTAAACGTTTGTTCTTCAAATAAGAATTTTTTTTTATATTTGTTTATCAAAGTACATAATCGTATGCATATCAATATGAAGAAAAAGCAACTAACTTTAATAATACCCTTTGCCAAGTGCCATCACCACAAACCATGTACGAGTATACTTGCGTATCCACTTCACCTCATTTTCCCCTACCTCTTGGAACTTGATCACCTATATTTAGTTTTGTTTGTTTTTTTTCTTTTCAAGTTAAGAAAGAAACCCCCATTTCAAAAAAGGGCATAAAAACTATTTTCCATTTCATTAACTGTGTCAGTATTTCAAGACTGTTTAAGATAAACAAGCTACGAGTACCTACGATATTACTTTTCTGCAATATTTCACAAAAAAAAAAAAGACTACAAAGTCTATTGCACACGTTGATGCGAAAATGCTTTGATGCACCAGCCGAGCCGCTTCAAGTAGATAGGTTTGTAGGTAGGTAGGGTATAGTGTCTGACCACAAAAATGCAAATGCACAAACCTTGAGGAAGAAAAATCTCGCTCTCACTCCGCACTCAATCCGGCATAGCGAGGACAGAAGACTCTTTGCCGAACTGCGAACTGAGCTGAGGTCTGGGCGTATCGAATTACCGCAATGTAATAATAAATCCTCGCCTCTTCACCCTTATTTTTTGTTTGCTGCCTCGCATGATGGGCTCTCTAGATCTAGACTTTTATTATAGGCTCTTAGCGTGGCAGTGTAATATAGGCACAACTTTGTTGCTTCTGCTAACTAAGATTTTCCCCAAGATAGCCTCCCTCCTTAGCTTCATGGAAGAGATGGATGGTATGAAGCGTGAGTTGAAAGGTTAAACAATTATTTACCACGATGCGAATCGGTCTCGCAGAGACTCGCCGCTGATGATGGCAGAATCTATAATAATCATTTAATGGGGCGGCTTGGGGAAAGTTAACTGCAATTACAGCAGCTCTATAATTTGCCAACAGAATCAGGCATCCACATCGAGTATCTTGAAAGAAGAAGCTGACGTTTGGAATATTCCTGAGGATGATGGTCTTGTGGAGCTTGGCGCAGACTTCACGCATTCAATATTGAAGGAAATGTTCCTTTTTTTGTGTAAAGTAGCGCTTGCAGCGTGGTTGTCGAACATGTTGATGGTCAATTTAACTTTTTGATATACCTACACAGAAGGTACAAATTGTATGTTATAGTTATAGTCCAAGAAGTACAACTGGTAATAATGCTTTGCAAGTAGAAAGTCAGAAAATTACTAAAAAACAAATAATGAAAAATTAGCAACTTATTCAATCATTTAAATCTTATTGAATGAATTTAACAAGATTGTTTTAATAATTTTGTTTGTCCAGAGTATAATTACTCTTACAGTTTTTCGACCTTAAAAAAATTTTACATATTTTTCTTAAGTTTATATTCTTTCAACAGAATATCCGCGGCTATTTTGGAAGATAATATCAAAAGTTCCTACGACATAAAATATGATATGTATGATTACTTGTTCCCTTTTTTTTTCTGCCATTGACCTTAATTTACTGCAAAGAACTCAGCCGATAATAATGGTCCATGAATAACGATATGTGCAAAACATAATTGGCTTGACATCATACAGAATGTAAGTAGGATAGGTATGGTGAATTATTTTCATGGTCAATATAATAATTTTGTAATTTTATAGTATTAAAAAAAGGGGGATATGGCTATTTGGAAAAATTGAATTCACAAGGACTTGTTGCAATATTTATTATTTGTTGCAAGAAAAAACCATTAAATTTGAATATTATGTAAAGTAAAGTTATGAAGTGCTGCAAGAAACAAAAAAAAAAAAAACAATAGAACAACAGACTTAGTTTTGAGTTTCAAATTTTGAAGCTCTGTATAAAGTGGTTGGAAGTACTGAAATTATAATTTAATAGGCTTTTAATTTCGTTTCCCTTTAAAAATCTAATTTTGGAGTAAAAGAAAGTGAATCTTAAGACAAATATAAAATGTTGACAGAATTTTGGTCAGCGAATCAGTTCAATCGATTAGAATTTTAAAATAGATCATTTACAGCAAGTAAAGAAAAGAGAGTCGATGACAGGACGGAACCTTGAGGTACACCAATATTTATGTTATGAATTTTAAATAAAGTTCAATAGCTTTTATCTTAAAATTTTATAATGAAAAAATGTGTTTATTGTATGATAAAAAAAGAGGCTGGGATGCGACCCACACTGATAACTTCCAATCCCGTCTGTCGATTTGTCTTGCTTAAAAGTTTGTAGGGTTGGGTTAAAAAAATTGTTAGTTGAATTATTCTTAAAAATTTTAAAATTACCAACAATATTTTTCATATAAAGAAATAGTTTAGTTTGAAAATCTAGTTTTATTAAATAGATTTTTAGTCGAAAACAAATTTTTTACCAATTTAAGTAGCATTTCTTAAATTTTTACAAGTTAGATGAATGAAATTAATTTGAGAGATATCAAGAACCGAACATCAATTTTTAAGAAATTTGCGTACTATTTCTTGTAGATTTAATTTTTTTATGAAAAAACGGACTGTTGGATTTTTATTAAAAAAAAACTACTAAATATCGAAAACAATATTTTCTGTGAAATAAAAAAAGTTTGAAGACAAAATTTTTAATTTTTGAAAAGCTATTTGAGTCGTAAGTAAATTTTTATCAAGTTTTAGTATTGTTTTTTTGTTAGGTTTTTATTTTTTGTAAAAAAAACTGTCAATTCGATTTTTCTCAAAATTTTAATGAATGTTGAACAATATTTCTTATAAAATTAGTTGGAAGCCATAATCTTAAATTTTTAAAAAGATATTTGAGTCGAAAATCAATTTTTACCAACTTTTGTTAAATTTTTTTTAGGTTATTAATTTTTTGTACAAAAGCTGTGAATTTGATTTTCTCAAAATCTTTCAGAATTTTGAAAACAATATTTCTTATAAGTCAAAATTAGTTGGAAGCCATAATCACAAATTTTTAAAAAGATATTTGAGTCGAAAATCAATTTTTAACTACTTTTGTTAAATTTTCTTTTAATTTTTTATTTTTTGTAAAAAAAAAACTGTCAATTTGATTTTTCTCAAAATTTTACTGAATGTTGAAAACAATATTTTTTAAAAGATAAAAGTAGTTTAAAGCCAATATCTCAGATTTAAAAAAGATATTTGAGTCGAAATTCAATTTTTACCAACTATGAGTGATGTTTTTTTATAGGTTTTTATTTTTTATAAAAAAAAAATTTCAATTAGATTTTTCTCAAAATCTTACCAGATGTTAAAAACGTTATTTTTCGTTGCACAAAATTGTTTTGGAGATAAAATCATTTTGTATTCGTAAAATTTTCGAGGTGACAAATTTTTTTCTCAGTTTTTTTGATTTATAAAAAAAACCGTTAAGTGGATTTTTTTCAAAAATATACTTGTTTGGTATGACGTTATAACATTTATAAAAAATTTAATTCAAGTCTCTAGCGTTTTTGTGGTTCATGAGATATTTAGGGTTAACCAAAATATTCACCTTTTTTTAAACTGCTATGATAAAAAAACCACCCATGCAATTTTCTTGAGAGCCCTTTCTGCATCCTTCTGCATTATTATCTGTATAACAAAATTTATTTGAAGTCGATATCTCTTCTGGTTCTTGAGCTATGGACGACAAAAAAAAAGTTCGCGAACGTACGGACATACGAACGTACGTACACACGCATGCACATTCTAAAATCTTTTATTTCGACTCTAGGGACCTTGAAACGTCGAGAAATGTCAAAATTTTCAATTTGACAAATCGGACCCATTACAATAACTTTATGGGAAGTTAAAAAAGATTTGGTGAAATGTACACCTCAGCTTTTCGGCTTTTATGACATCAGAAATATACAATTTAACATGGTGCTGGAAATGGTTTATTTATTATGTCTAATATTTATGATAGGTTCTTAAGAGCACTACAAATAAGGTTGTAGGCACTATAAAAAAGGCATTGGAGATGCCAAAGAAAAAGTCCAATTTTTTCGATTCATATTTTGAAGAAAAATTAACTTTATACAGCTATAACTTCAGGACAAATTCAACGTTTTGTCAACTATTAGTCAAAAAATAAGTTGTTAGGAGATATTAAACAATATACACTGAAAATATTTTGGTTTTCTAATGGAAAATATTTTACCAAATATCTATAAAAAAAGAGGCTGGGATGCGTTCCTCACTTTTATCTACTATCCGTGCTCGTCTTTCGAATTTTTCTAAAAAAATTAAAAAATATTAATTACAGCATATTGTGTAAAATACAAAAAGTTTCAAGTCAATATCTTTATTTCTTCTCAAGATAATTAAGTCGAAAACCATTTTTTGTAAGTTTTTAGTTGTCTTTGTAAGTTTCCGTTTTTTTTTACAACAAGTTATCATTGGGTTTTTCTAAGAAATTAACGTAAAGTTATTATAAATATTTTGGCATGAGCAAAAATAAGTTTTAAGTCAATATCTGTTTTTTTTTTCAGAGATTTTTAGTCGAAACAAAATTTTTAACAATTTTATTAGAATTTTCTGAAAGTTTTTATTTCTTACAAAAAAATAGTGATTGGAGTTTTCTAAAAAAATGATCATTATGTTAACAACAATATTTTGTCTAAATTGAAATAATTTTGAAGGCAACACCTTCATTTATTCTCGAGATAATCAAATCAAAAAGCTATTTTTACGAATTGTGTGCAGTATTATTTTTAGATTTGCATTTTTAATAAAAAAAACTGACAGTTGGATTTTTCTTAAAATTTGTATTAAATATTAAACTCTTTATTTTTACAAGACACAATTACTGCAAAGCCAATATCTTTAGCTGTTGCCAAAATATTTGAATTGAAAACCAATTTTTACCAACTTTTAGTAGTATTTTTTTAGGTTTTTTTGTTAAGAAAACTGTAAATTCGATTTTTCTTAAATCCTTACCAAATGTCAAAATCTTCATTCTTTGATGTATACAATTATTTTGGAGTTAATATTCATATTTTTTCGAAAAAAATACAATACAATGACAAATACTTTTTTAAAATTTTTCGATTTATAAAAAACCGTTTGTTGATTTTTTTCCAATTTTTACCAATCTTGTATCACATTAATTTTATAATATAAAATTTATTTGCTGTCAGTGAAATGTTTCACATTTTTTTCATTGCTGCAGTAAAAAAAAAACACCCAATAAATTTCTTTAAATGTCATTTCTGCATCTCTTGATGTAGTTATCTGGAAAAAAAAAATTATTTGAGTTGATATCTCTTCTGGTTCTTGAGCTATGGCCGACAAAAAAAGGTATTCGAGCGCACGGACGCGAACGTTCGAACTTACATACGAACACATTAAAAAAGTGTCTGTCTACCCTTAATTAAGTTCTAGGGTCCTTGAAACGTCAAGATATCTCGAAAATTTGGACCGATTATAATAACTTCCTATGTGAATTTAATACAAATTATGACGATACCAAAACTACATTTTATTAAAATTTGTTGATATATATGCTTTAACCCAAAATTTTCGAGCGTCCAAATCTATCCATTTTACAAACAAAAGGTGTCATTATTTGTTTTGGGTGAAGAATTATATGAGCAACAGCATGTTTTCACTTTTTGTTTCCCAAAAAGGCATATTGCTTGCTCCCCTCTAAAATATGAAAACTGTTTAGGTTCTATTAAAAACGTGGAAATGAAACTCTCCGAAGTCTATTTTTTAATCTTATTACTTTGTACTACAAACTAATTTCTCCAATGAATATGGCGAACGAGAACTTCTCTTATATCATTAAGGCAGTTATATGATTTACAGGTTTTATTGAACTCTTTTCCTGTCCAAGCTGATTTGTCAAAACTGACTGAAAGCCAATTTGACAGATATAACTCCAAAAATGTGGCCTTTTTTAACTCTGAAAATTGTATTGAAATGTCATTTTTAAAAGGAAAGACTATTGCCATTTTTTCATATACCATCAAAGCTCTTGATTTTATTATGAAAATAAAAATTTAAATTAATTTTTCATTGAAAATCATTTAGAAAAATTTATCAAGCACTTTTTTTTTAAATTTCAACATTGTGAAATCATTTCATAAGTCACTAAATTTGTGTATTTTCTTTTTTTTTTCTACTACGTATTTCTCAAACTCATGCAATTTTCACAAGCTAATAAATTTCATATCAAGTCAACGCCTCTACTTAAAAAAGTGATTTCATCAACAGATGTTTATTTTATAATTATTTTTAATTTTATTTCCAGCACACTCATTGATATATTATGGATGTCAAAAGAGCGCAGACAGTCTGGAAGACCAAAATGGCATAAGGAACTCATAAGTCTATCAAGTAAGTAATATTTTTTATTAATTGAATTGTTTATTTCAATCTTGACAATATTCTTCTATAAAACGAGTACTTAGCATAAAAATACAAAAAATATAATTATTTATGTCCATTTTATGGCATTCAACGTGGTAATAAATAAATACATTTGTTTTGATTTCCAATACCATTGCCATAACACATCGTATCGATTGTTATAAAGTTGTGATTTTTATTTGATTCATATGAATACAAAGTCAAATAAAAAATAGCTTTGAAGCTCCTTTTATAGTCACATTATTAACTATTTAAATTCTGACGATAATTTGTATTACATCTTTTTTCAAATTTCCTTTGCCCTAAAAACTTTCCGAATTTCAAAAAAGGGGGCTTTGATTTGCTGACTTTAAATCAGTTTCAATTCTTTTTACAGTAGACCAGCTATTAGATGAATTCTGATAGAAAAAATAGTTAAACCTGAATCTTATCACTTCCCCATAATAACTTTATACTACATACTTCAAAAAACTGTCTAGAACGAACAAGTTACACCTCAAATAACAAAATTGACATTATTTTTCTAAAACCTATAATCTGAGGTAACTTAATTTATTTTTAGAAATAAAATTTACCACACGTCTGAGTCTGTTAATATTTTTAAGGTGGGAGCTGTAATATTGGTTATTTAAATGATAATAATTGTAAACGACATAGTGACCTTCTGCGATAAGTCTACTTGTGAAGCAAAACTCTCAGTTTACATAATTACACTTATTATTTATTAAATTGCAAACAATTCCAAGTTATGGCGACTACATCCATCCAACCCATATATAGACCCAAAAAATGACATCATCATTGACAATTAAGTTTGAATATAGAAAGAAATCAGAAAATCAAGTCAACGTAATGTTCTCTTGTTTACCTCACACATTTGTTTTTTTTTGAATAATTTTTTTAATGTTTTCATCTAAGCTAATTTTGTAATTTCAATTTACATAAACTCAAACTACTAGTTGCTCGATTGAATTAATGTTCTATTTCATTTTTAAGGCGAAAAATAATCAAAGTTTATAATTTGAAAAACCTCATCGAGAAGTTTTGTTTTCGTTCCTCAACTTGATGTTAAATTGATTGCAAAATGTAATTAAAACATAAAATTTAAAAACGAAAAACAAAAACTAAACACAAAATGAGAAACATTAAAGCAAAAAAATGTTTTTATGTAAATCAAATTCTAAATTTAAATGTTTACGTTGTTTTTTTTTCGGTGAGAAATTGGTTCGAAGTTTGTATTTTTGCGTTTGCGTCTATTTGTTCTAAATTTTGTTCTAATTTCGTCTGCGTATTTAGTGAGTTATTTTTTTGTTGGTTGGTTTGAATAAACAAAAAGTTTAGCGCGTAAATAATTTTAAAATCAATTCACAATATAATTGCCAAATTGTGCATCGTAGAAAACCGAGAGAAAAAAGAATATCATCGATGATGCAATTTAATATAATTTTTCTTGTTTTAAAAGATTTTTTTTTTTTGTTTAAATTATTATTTCAATTTAAAAATTTATTCAAAACACATGAGCATTTCAATTGTCATAATGTGAAATGACTAATTAATTAAATGTGACACTATTCGTTGAACAGATATAAATATATAAATTTCTTTTGATTTTTGTTGCATAAATTCGAAATAAAAAATTCAAATTCAAATCATAAAAAATTTGAATTTAAATTAAAACTGATTCAAAGATAATTATTATATTATATGAGTTGATTTGAATCAAGCGGTAAATCAAATAAATAAAGTGTTTTAGTTTATTTTTGATGAGCATTTAATGATAAATAAATAAATTAGTTGAAGTTATTTTATGGGCATATTGATTTGTTTTGTTTTAATAATCGTAGCATGTCTTGTTTTTTTTTTAAATGTGATTCCATATTTGTTTTAAATTTTTAATTTTATTCAAACAAACAGTTAAAGTAGTGAGTGGGAAAATTTAAGAAGAATAATTTTATTTCATTAATTTATAAAAATTTATAAAAATTTTCTTTAAATTTATTAATATCTAGTATAGTTTGGTACAAACAAAATTATCTCCTCAAATATTCCCAATGTTCTGATCATATGCAACTTGGTGTACAGTTTAAACTATATAAAGGATTTCTTAGATACTAAACCCTTGAGGTAATTTGTAGAGGTGGTATTTGTTTTCTATTAATATCTGCCATACTTCTTAATGGTTTTTGTATCAAAAATTAAAAATAGACCTGCAAAATAAGTTTATTTTCGAAAGTTAAAGAGCCATTCAATTTTTTAAAAAGGACCTTAGTTTATTAACTTTCCATAGGAAGTTATTGTAATCGGTCGGATTTGTCGAATTGAAAATTTTGACATTTCTCGACGTTTCAACGTTCCTAGAGTCTAAATAAAAGATTTTTAAGAGAGATACATATCTGTACGTGCGTGTGAACCGTACGAACGTCCGTACGTTCGGGAAGTTTTTTTACGTTGTCCATAGCTCAAGCACCAGTAGAGATATCAACTTCAAATAAATGATGTTATAGAGATAATAATGCAGAAATATGCAGAAAGGACTTTCAAAAAAATTGCGTGGGTGGTTTTTTTCACTATAGCAACTTAAAAAAAAGGTAAAAATTTTGGTTAAGCCTAAATATCTCACAAACCAATAACGCTTAAGACTTTAATTAAATTGTATACCTATTATATATTTTAACGTGATACTAAACAAATATAATTTTGAAAAAATCCAATAAACGGTTTTTTATAAATCAAAAAAAAAAAGAAACAAAATATATGTTACCTCGAAAATGTTACGAACAAAAAATGATTTTATCTCCAAAACAATTTTGTGCAACGAAGAATAACATTTTAAACATCAGGTAAAATTTTGAGAAAAATCGAATTGACAGTTTTTATAAGGTTTTAAATAAAACATGAAATGAAAACTCAAATATGGTAAAAATTGATTTTCGACTCAAATATCTTTTCAAAAATTTGATTTATTGGCTTCAAATAAATTGTATCTTATAAGAAATATTGTTTTCAACATTCAGTTAAATTTTGAGAAAAATTAAATAGATAATTTTTTTTACAAAAAATAAGAACCTAAACACAACATTACTAAATTTTTTTAAAAACAAAAACAATACTAAAACTTGGTAAAAATTTACTTTCGACTCAAATATCTTTTCAAAATTTAAAAACATTGGCTTCAAACTATTTGTATATCACAGAAAATATTGTTTTCGAAGTTCAGTAATTTTTTTTTATAAAAAGCCAACAGTCCGTTTTTTCATAAAAATTAAAATTTACAAAAAATAGAACGCAAAATTGTTAAAAATCGATGTTTGGTTCTCAATATCTCGTGAGCAATAGAAGATATTGACTTCAAATTAATTTCATTCATCCAATTTGTATTTGTTTATATAAGAAATAAAAACTTTAAAAAAATGCAACTAAAATTGGTAAAAATTGGTTTTCGACTAAATATCTCGTTAATTAAAATACATTTTGAAAACAAAATATTTCATCATATGCAAAATATTGTTGGTAATTTTAATTTTGTTTTAAATAATTCAACTGGAAACTTTTTTAATAAAACACGAAAACCTACAAACCTTTTAAGCAAGACAAATCGACAGACGGGATGGGAAGTTATCAGTGTGGGTCGCATCCCATACAGTTTTTATAAACATACATTTCGTATGTATAAAATTTTTCCATTTTTTAGAAATATTTTTGGTATTTTGTTATTAAGTTCACCCGTTTTTGAGATATTGAGGATTTTTAAAAATACAACAAAATTTAATAATTTTGAGCATACAATTTTCAATGGGTTTATTAGTTCCAGAGAGAAAATTGTTATTTTTGGTCTTAAAAAAAAAAACAACAATTTTCTATCGGCAATCTGCTTAAAACATTAATTTATTAGTTTTAACTAAATCAAACCAATGGTTTAGCCTCTAGGGTGCGATAGATTTACAGACGGACAAGAAGAAGCGCCGGGCCCACTTTTCTTAGACTTCTATACCAACCTAATGTCATGTTTGATTAAAATCGCAAATTCTAATTTTTTTACGAATGCGATGCTTCCAATAAAATAAGTATTTTTGAAGAGAAAACAATGAATTCCTAATTTTGAAGAAAACTCATTCTTTTAACAATTTATATCAGAAAAATAATTGCCACAGCTACTTGTGCAAAACCATATCCTTTATATGAAATATTGTATGACTACTTGGCACACTTGCTGCTTTCTTCTCTATAGCTTCACGATTTCCATCTTTAAGGTTTTCAATAAATTGTTAAGCATTGTCTTTAACCTAATATTTCACTAGTATCGCGGTAATGTAATTCATTCACTGTAATAGTTGCACCAGCCTCATTTTCGAACAAGTATGGTCCTATCCCACGGCCAGCTAAAAAACTGCTTTGTTTTTTTTTTTTAAATAAAAATGCGAATCATTTTGATGCATTTTAAAATCCAAATCAGCAAAGATACACACGTTGCTGGTGATGAACCCGTTTAAGTTCTTAAGACATACAAAATACTGTTTTTTGGAATGTCTAACTTCAAAAACCGTCAAGCTTGGGTTTTCATCAAAACTAGGATCACATTGTACTTTTACTGAAAAAATCCTCTTATTGGCTCTTTTCAATAGCTGGCCATCAAATTGTGTGTTGCACAGGAAAACACAAAATATACTCAGGTATACAAACATTAAAATATCTCCTAAAGGACTTCATTTATAAAGGACTAAACTTATTGTGTACAAATCAATCACTGATGATCTTTATCATTAAAAAATCAGTAGGTATAAAATACACGCATTTACATCCATACATATAATACACATTCTTATGCTTATAATACAAAACGAAAAAAAGGAAAAAATTATATTACGAATACGCCCCAGTGTCCCAAAACAAAGAAATTAGTAAGCCAGACAATTTTTCGGAATTAGTAAGTTCCTTCTAACCTCAGTACTGTTCTTTTTACTTTATAAGGCTTTTAGGAGTTTTAATTTACGTAAAAATAAATTTCTGAATTCAGTGTCACGCTTCTTTTAATTATATTAGATTTAATTATTGTAATTGTTAATTTATGCCATTTAAACAAAAATACATTTAGATTTTATATCTTTAATATTTTCGTTATAACCAAAAGAGCTTTAAAATCTATAAACACTTAAAATTTCAAGTCCATAAAGTGGAATTAAAAACATTACAATAAGCAAATTTCCAATTTTATTAAAATCTCTTCTTATAAAAATGAACATCATCGACTCAGCTATATATAAAGTTTTTTTCGATGCAAGTTGCGTCAGTAGAATAATTAATGATTGCCTCTAGCCATTGTTGAATACAAACTTTCAAAAAAAGTATCTATGGACATTTGCTTATTTACGATAGGGCAGTCAAGCATCTATTAAAAGAAAACTTCATATGCTACCTTCGTGTCAACTAAATCAATTTGTCATATACAAAAAACAAAAACAGCTGTTTAGTATTCATAACCTAACTTCCATCACTTTTACTTTTTTTTCAATACGATAATTCCTAAAGTAAATTTTAAATGGCGCTTCTCTGTTTGTTCAAGACCCGATAGGCACTTGCATCTAAAGGCAGCAGCAGACACTTCTCTGTTGCACATTTTGCATAATTTAACCCACAATAAATCTTGAAAAAAGAAAAGTTAGCTAAGGCAATAAATCAAAACAAAAGCTCACAACGAATACTTAAAAAAATCGATGAGAAAATTTATTTCTAAAAATAAAAATTAAAATACGTGCGATGGAGAGGTGGGAAAACATGATTCATTGGAGAACAAAAAATTAAAATAACAAAAGAATAATTAAAACTCAATAATTACTAATGTAAATATTAAATTAATTAATTTGTCCCACTTTAAGTTTCAGATATTTTTAGTTTTGGGGGTAAACTACGTGCCAAACGAAGACCTACACCTCATTACAGAAGATGATTTGTTTGGTCGTTGAAATTGTAAACTTTTGGCAAAGAAAAATCTGACAAAAATGATTTTCTAAAATGTACACTATTTACAACAGCAATTAAAATCAAAGAGACTAGTGTTGAACTTCTTGTATATATAGATTGTAAAATGTTCGCATTTTTATTATCAAACAAAAAAAGATAAAAAGTTTTTGAATAAATTGTCGTACCGTATGCAAAACCTCTAGATCTCAACCCAGAACAACCTGATTCTAACACGGCATCTCATTCTCATCATTTCAAATCGCTTTATGGCCCAAACGACCATGAATTAATAAAATTAATGATAGGCTGGTTGTTAAGTTTATTTTTGTTTTTGTATTTGTAGGTATTTTGTGAATGTGGTTTGTTTACATTTATTTGAATCTTTGAGATACAATATTATGAAATGAGTATTAGTAAAGGGTGATGTCATAATAAATGAAAATGTAGGGCTTTGTACCTTCAAAACGTGTGCTTACAGTTATTAGATTATTATTTTTCTGTGGAAATTGAAAGTTCTATTAGCTAATTTTATAAAATAAATTGAATGTTTTTGTTTTTCTAATTAAAATCATATCCGGAGAGAAAAACAAAAAAAAAAAAAACAGAAAAAGATCAAAAGAATTCCCTAATGAAGAATCTTTTAAATTGAAAAATATTCATTCTTGCTTATTTTGAAAGGCAGAGGCCAAAAGTGACACAGTGATGAAGATAAAAATTGAAACAAACTAATGGCTTGTTTTATTGGCTATCTCAGCAGCAGAAGCAGCAGCCAGAGCCAGCACTTGTACAGAGCCGGTACCGCAGAGAATAGAGAAAGAAACCGGATTAAGAAAAAAAGTATTACGCTGTAATGTTTTTGTTGAATCTCAAAGAGAAGACTTAAAATCTGCAATCAGGAATCTGCAGGAATGTTACAAGTGTTATTATTGCTCCAATGGTTAGGTTAGGTCTACGTCTTAGGTAGGTAGTTAAAGTCTGGATAATTAATCGTTTCAAAATGATTATTAGACATTTTGATAGAAAATTAATTTTATATTTAATGGCATTCTATGGTGCATTCAGATTTGTGTATAGAGAAAACGTGTTTTTTTGAATTTGTTTCAAAAAGGATATTAATTAAACGTCCCACTTCATCTGGGTGGATGGGGTAAAGTTTATGATTTATAGAAAATTATAGAAGATCAAAACTTAATTTCAAGAGTGGTTTCTTGATCATCAAACATTAAAACTTCTCTTCAAATAAATTAAGAAGATAAAACCAAGAAGCATCTTGCTAAACTGGTGTGAGAGGTTGTTTCTATTACCTCCCAGTGGGAGTTGTTGTAATGGGGCCTAATTGTCGCATTGAAAATGTATTGGAATTATTTAAAAATCAAGATTAAAAAAAAAACAACTTACAAAATTATCTGTCATCTCAAATAGTTTACGAACAGAGTATAACATTTTAAGCAAAATATATTTTTTTAATACAGAAAGTGATGTGTTTGAGAACTTATCATTTTTTTTGAAAAGTTCATTTTCCAGTTTTATTTATAAAAATAAAAAAGAGGCTGGGATGCAACCCACACTGATAACTTCCCATCCTGTCTGTCGATTTGTCTGCTTAAAAGTTTGTAGGTTTTCGTGTTTTGTTAAAAAAGTTCTCAGTTGAATTATTCTTAAAAATTTAAAAACTACCAATAATATTTTGCATATAATGAAATAGTTCGATTTGGAAATTATTTTTTTGTTAACGAGATTTTTAGTCGAAAACCAATTTTAGTATCATTTCTTAAACAAAATTATTTCTTATATAAACAAATATAAATTGGATGAATGAAATTAATTTGAAGTCAATAAATTCTATTGTTCACGAGATATCGAAAACCGAACATCAATTATTACCAATTTTGCTTACTATTTTTTATGGATTTTAATTTTTTATGAAGAAAACTGACAGTTGGATTTTTATAAAAAATGTACTGAACGTCGAAAACAATATTTTCTGTGAGAAAAAATAAGTTTGAAGCCAATATTTTTAATTTTTGAAAAGATATTTAAAACGAAAGTAAATTTTTACTAAGTTTTAGTATTGGTTTATTTTTAGGTTTTTATTTTTTGTAAAAAAAACTGTCAATTCGATTTTTCTCAAAATTTTACCAGGTGTTAAAAACATTATTCTTCGTTACACAAAATTGTTTTGGAGATAAGATCGTTTTTTTTTCGTAAATGTTTCGAGGTAAATAATATTTTTTTCAATTTTTTTGATTTATAAAAAAAACCGTTAATTGGATTTTTTTTCAAAAATATATTGTTTGGTATCACGTTACAATATATAATATAAAATTTAATTCAAGTCTCTAGCGTTATTGGTTCGTGAGATATTTAGGGTTAACCACAACCAATAACGCTGGAGGCTTGAATTAAATTTTATATTATATATTGTAACGTGATACAAAACAAATATATTTTTAGAAAACATTCCAATTAACGGTTTTTTTATAAATCAAAAAAACTGAAAAAAAAATTTGTCACCTCGAAAATTTTACGACTAAAATATGATTTCATCTCCAAAACAATTTTGTGTAACGAAGAATAATGTTTTTGAGATCTGATAAAGTTTTGAGAAAAATCGAATTGATATTTTTTTTTACAAAAAAATAAAACCTAAAAAAAAGCAATACTAAAACTTGTCAAAAATTGATTTTCGGCTCAAATATCTTTTCAAAAATTAAAAATATTGGCTTCAAATTTATTTTCAGTAATTTTTTTATAAAAATCCAACAGTCCGTTTTTTCATAAAAATTTCATTAAAAATTTTGAACTTATTCCATGGAATAAGACCTAACCCTTCGCTATCCCATGTTTAACTTTTAATCAAGCCTTAAACAGGATCTGCACATCTAATAGTTTCTAAATTAAACATTTAAAATAATTATGTGAAATATTTTTTTTTACAAAATGTGGACGAATTAAAAGAAACAGATAATAACACTCAAGTGTGCAAATTGGGTCAAAAGAAGTACTCTACAGAACGAAATACTCCCAAGTTAGGCAAAAAGTTCACATTTTGCAGAAAAGTAAATTTAAAAAAATTGTAAAAAAAAAAACAAACTTTAACACTTGGTATGAGGTTTTTCTTAAAGCCTTAATAATATTTTATTTTTATTAAATTAAGTATTTCTGGTTGTGTTTTTCTTTAAAATTCGTTTTTCTTAGAGCTATAAGTTCATAAAATTCTGATCTCGACAGTATTGTCCAACGTGAAATTATACACTATTAAAATTAAAATACTTCAAAATCTTAAAACTGTTTCCTATCTTTATGTCGTAGCCTCCTCTCAACGCTGTTATCCTTAAGGATAAGGATACCTCTTATGGAGTGATTACATATTCGATGTTTAAAAACTCTCCGAAGATGGAAGAAATATGCTTTTGGACGGAATTCAAAAACAACTTTAAAAATGATGAGGTCAGTTTCTGACGTACTGTTAAGAGAAATTCTCTTTTCAGCCACACATCGGAATTGTGGAATGCTTTACCCAACTTTATTTCCCTCCACCCCCATTTAAATACTCAAAACTTTATGACCAAAGTACGACATTATATCTTTTTAAATCCTTGCCTACTTAACTAATGCTCGCACTGTGTAACCTTAAATATGTTAAGGGTAATCATAACCCCTTTTGTGTACGATAAACATAAAAACAAACAAGACTAAAAGCTTATATATACTAAAGATAGCTGTTGCAGATTATCTGCTGTGTAAAATTTGTAAGAAACCATAAAAGGGACAGGCACCTTGAGAAATATTGAATGAATACCTCCCTGTACTTTTTTAATACAGAATATTTAAATTTAAATCGTGACACTAACAATACGGTGACACATTATTATTCAAAACCGCTCCTTTTTGCGAAATTCGGTTGTAGTAGATATATTTTTTGTTTTATTTTTGTTCAACCAAGCTTTAAAGTCAAAACCAAAAACCAATAAGAAACATACATAAATCACTTCTCAATACAAAATAAAAGAAACAAAAATACAAAAAGAACCCGAAATGATTTGGTCAGTTTTTTGACTCTGCCATTCATTAACGAATCCAAAAAAAAACAAAACTAATTTAAATAATGACAATGATCTCAATCTGATTGAAGTTTTAACAAGAATATAAAACAACTATTTTCGTCCATTAATGATCATACTTTTTGTACCTATGACGCAATTCACTCAAAATTAAACCTTAACACGCAATCTACAAATAATTGTCATGAGTTTCAATAATTGTCAAAAAATACACTATTTATCTTTCGTACATATGTTTGTGTTTTAAAATATGTATTTTTTTTTCGTTTTATTTTTCTTTTTATTTCAAAAAAAAATAAACAAAAAGGGAAAAAACATTATATACCTTAAGAAAGAAAACAAATTAATTAACACATTTATTTTTTTAATTTTTGTGAGGCAAGGTTGAAGTACAATAACCTATTGCCTCACTCTCCTCAATGTTCTGATGTGTGTTCAAAAATATATAAATGCCATCCATTCAGATGTTTTTATTCTTATTATTTCTTGGCGTAGGTGATGTGATGTTTCACAGGTAAAATGTTTTAAAAAAAATATATGTCACCTTTTGTCGTGGATTGAATGCAAAAGACGAGACAATAATCTCTCGCACGACATTGCGCCGCACCATCATCGCAACGTACAACGCCGCGCTGCGCCGCTGGGATTTGTTATGGTTACTTTTGAAATTTGTTCGTGTGTTGTTTAAACTGATTGCAGCTGCTGCTGTTATGTTGCATTTGTTGATGATGCAGTTTAGAAAAAAAAGTAGGTCACATTAAATTTTTTGTATAGAACATACAATTTCTATAACATTAAGATTGATGCAATTAGTAGAATAGTTTTGAGATTTATAGACTTTCTAGATTTAAATTTTCTTTTTTCTAAAAAATACTAATTTTAATGATCTTGAATCATTACATAGCTAAAAATTTAAAAAAATGAATAAGTTAAATTTAATGAGTAAATTGCTATTTTGTCATTTCCTCCTGGTTTAAGCTACTGCCATTTTTATCAGTCCGTATTATTTTGGCCATGAATTTAGCACCTCAATTTTTTGAGTTTGAAGATATATTTAACTTGTCCTATTATATGTCTTCAAAATGTTCTACTGTGTATATTTTAATTTTATTTTTATTTCTTACAGTAAACTTATGGTTTCGATTTTTCTAAAAACCTAAATTGTGACAATTTATTCTAAAAGAAGTATGCGTATTCCTTGATACCATATGTGGAAACAATTTTTTTTAAGATTTAAGTATTTTAACATCAAAATAATATTCCACGAAAACAAAATTAAGAGTTTCATGTAGTTTTTTTTACTGAAAGAGACCCACATTTTCTAATTGTTTTCAAAAATTCAAAACAGCAATGTGTACTCAAGATGAAGTAAGTTGTTCGCAAGTTTTTGCTCTTAAGTCCATGTTATTGAATTAATTGAAACAAGCTTAACCCAAAAACTTGTCTTAAAAAGATTTCCAGTTTTAAGTTTATTTTAAAAATTAATAGGACCATATCAAAATAGTGTTGAAATATTAATAATTTTATTGATAACTAAATCAAATTTCTGAAAATCGTAAAACTTCTAAACCTTTTGTAGCTAGTTTTGAAGAAAGTTATAGTTATATGGGTGTTAGATTTTTGTCATTTCACATGGAAAGAGTTGTTAAGCCATGAAGTGTTCCTTTTTGTTGAAACAACGTTATTTCGTAACTGAGAAAGCTGCGATGGGTATTTGCGTAATTATATTTGTATCACAATGCATTAATCTTCAATTCGCAAAACGATTTTTTTGAGTAAGTAACCCTATGGCCCTATAGTTTCCTTTTTAAGTATCCCAAAAGGGATAAAGTTCAATTCCAAATAATTAGATTTTTCCACTCTGACCAAATTTTTTCGTGGTCCATTTATTTTAATCGATTGAGCGGTAATTTTTTCGATATTCAAGATGCAAGGCTTAAGGAGCACTCCAAAAAAAAAATGCGCCCACACTTATAACTTCCCATCAATTTTTCTAAGGCTCGAACAAAATATTATAAACAATATTTTGTGTGAGATACAAAAATTTTAAGTCAGTATTTTTTGTGTTTTCATAAAACTTGAAACGAAAACCATTTCATATCAGTTTTTTTGTTGTTTTGTAGGTACAAAAAAAAGTCACTTGAATTTTTCTAAAAAAATAACTAAAAGTTAGCAACAATATTTTGTGTATGATAATAAGTTTGATTTTAATATCTTGACCAAATGTCAAGAACAAACAATTTTTATCAAGTTTTTATGTCTTACATAAAAAAAAACTGATTGGATTTTTCTTAGAATATTATTTTACTCTAACAACAAAGCTTGAAAGTAATATCTTTAATTGTTGCCAAGATATTCGATTCGAAAATCAGTTTAAAACCACTTTTAGTAGTTTTTTTTTTTTTTTTGTGAAAAACAATACATACAATGCTCTCAAGAAAATTGCGTGTGTGGTTTTTTTACCATAGCAGTTTAAAAATAAAGTGAAAATTTTGGTAAACCCTAAATATCTCACGAACCAATAACGCTACAGACTTGAATTAAATTTTTTATTATATATTGTAACGTGATACCAAACAAATATGTTTTTGGAAAAAATTCCAATTAATGTTTTTTTTATAAACCAAAAAAAATGAAAAAAAAATATTATTTACCTCGAAAAATGTACGAACAAAAACGATTTTATCTCCAATAAACAAAAAATAGTGTTTTTAAAATTTGGTAAGATTTTGAGAAAAATCGAAGTGACAGTTTTTTTTTTTTATAAAAAATAAAAACCTATAAAAAACATTACTCAAAGTTGGTAAAAATTGATTTTCGACTTAATTATCTTTTCGACAATTTAAGATTATGGCTTTCAACTAATTGTATCTTATTAGAAAAATTTTTTTTTAACATTCGGTAAAATTTTGAGAAAAATCGAATTGACAGTTTTTTTTTACAAAAAATAAAAACCTAAAAAAAATATTAATAAAAGTTGGTAAACATTTATTTTCGACTCAAATATCTTTTCAAGACCTTGAGATATTGGCTTTAAACTAATTTTATATTTTAAAAAATATTGTTGTCAACATTCAGTACAATTTTGAGAAAAATCAAATTGACAGTTTTTTTACAAAAAAAAAAATAAAAACTTAACAAAAATTAATAAAAGTTGGTTAGAATTGATTTTCGACTCAAAAAACTTTACAAAACTTTGAAATATTCGCTTTAAACTAATTTATTTATAAAAAATACTGTTTTTAACAATCGGTAACATTTTGAGAAAAATCTAATTGACATTTTTTTTTTACAATAAATTAAAAACCTAAAAAAAAATTAACAAAAGTTGGTAAACATTTTTTTTTTTTTTTTTTATAATAAGCAAACACTCAAGGGGATATTACTACCCTTATTATGCAGATGCACAGTGTGAGCACTAGGAAGAGGAGAGAGGGTTTAAAAGGAGATGTCGGTGCACATTGGTTTTGAATTCCTGAATATTGCAATGACTAGGAAAGACAGAGTGTGGTAAGGCATTCCACATTCGCGTAGTACGGCTAAAGAACGAATCTCTGTATTTCGCATTACGGCCGAAGTTGGGCTCGAGGGTATACTGATGAGCATTCCTAGAAGCGCGAGTATTACGGTTGAACTGTTTAAGGGGAGGAATGCATTAAATTTTGATTGATTTTCGACTTAAATATCGTTTCAAAACTTTGAGATATTGGCCTTAAACTAATTTCATCTTATGAGAAATATTGTTTTCAACATTCAGTAAAATTTTGATAAAAAAAAAGCGAATTCACAGTTTTTTAACAAAAAATAAAAACCTAAAAAAAGCATTACTCAAAGTTGGTAAAAATTGATTTTCGACTCAAATATCTTTTCAAAAATTAAAAATATTAACTTCAAACTTATTTTATCTCACAGAAAATATTTTTTTCGACGTTGAGTACTTTTTTTTTAAAAATCCAACAGTCAGTTTTTACATAAAAAATTAAAATCTACAAATAAAAGTACGCAAATTTGGTAAAAAATTGTTCGGTTTTCGATATATCGTGAACAATAGAAGATATTGACTTCAAAATAATTTAATTCATCCAGTTTGTATTTGGTTATATAAGAAATAATTTTTTTTAAGAAATGCTACTAAAATTGGTTAAAATTGGTTTTCGACTAAAAATCTCGTTAGCAAAAAAATAATTTCGAAATCGAACTATTTCATTATATGCAAAATATTATTAGTAGTTTTTAAATTTTTAAGAATAATTCAACTGAGAACTTTTTTAACAAAACACGAAAACCTACAAACTTTTAAGCAAGACAAATCGACAGACGGGTCGCATCCCAGCCTCTTTTTTCAATTGGGTTAGTATCAATAAACTGTCCTGTTAAGGAACCACCAAGAGATTTCAATAAAAATAAACCTCATCAAGAGTTCAATAGCCGCTTCTTGTTCTTCTAACGTTTAAATAATTATATATTATGTTTTTAATATGCTTATGTGAAAAACCGGGTCCCAAAAATCATTCATTCAAAAATGATTTCTTAAAACAGTTAACATAATTACAACTTAAGAAAATATTTAAACAATAAAATAATAACAATAACATTAAAAAGGTGGAAAACAATGAAAGAACTAATGAAAACTTCTTGCTCACTGACCCAATTAACCATCATTATTTGAAAATTGTATTGTACGCAACAAAAATAACAACAACAACTAACTGTCGATTTTCTTTTCTTTCCGTTATAATTGCATCTTAAATAATTACCATCAATTAAAAATTAATCTGACAAAATTTTATTCACTGATATTGCACCGAATAAATTGCATTGCATGGCATATACATAAGTAAGGTGTAAGCTCTTCGCAGCCGCACTATATGCACCTTTCATTAGAAATTAAAATTAATTGCACTTTAATTCACGGTTGAGAGAAGCATGTTTAGTCTTAGCTCTTAGGTCTGCATGGAGGTAATAGTTTAAGACATAATGTTGAACTTTATATTTGTATTTGTAGTAATTTTACAAAAAAAGAAACTTTAAGTATTTAGTAGTAAGGTTTTCGTGTACAAAGCAAAATTAAAATTAAAAGTTAAGTTTATTTATACAAATATTTTGGTCTTTCCGATATGAGGTTTTATTTTGAATAACCTGCTATTTGGTCAGATGTCACATTTGAAGCTGTTATTTTTTACCATATGATAGTTAAAAACTATAGTATTACTAAATATGGAAGGATACACGTTTTACCAACTTACTAACATTGTTAAAATCTTCACAATTTCCAGCGATAATCATACCCAAACATACAACTTGCTCCTCCCAGACTATAGCCTTTTGTTTGGCTTAGTGGTTTAGTGCACTTTCCTCGGGGTTTCTTAAATAGTTGTTTTTTATGTTTTTGCTGTTTTTTCTTTATTTTGGAAAGATATCAGACGGTTAAGTAAATTGCCCCTAAGCTAAGAGAAGCTATATGCACGCTTTCTGATTTATCGGATAGCGGCATAAAATTAAAACGTAAAACAGCCGAAAGCCATTTAAAGTTAACAATTACCTGGCTATAGGAAGGAAAAGATTAAAAATTACTTCGAGGGAGTCGTGGTGTATATTGTGTTGTGTTTGATGTTGACAATAAGAAGACCGATTCAAATATCATCATGGAACGCCACCGCCACCGCCATCGCCACAGCTTTAGGCTGTTTCCTTAAGCGCATATAGCAATTAAGTCGCAACAAGTCCAGAGACAAGATATCTAACAATTTTCTATGCAGATTTACCTTCTTTAATTGCAATTTCTGGCTAACTAGAGACTTTATACAATTCCGCATGTTAAGGAACCATTTGCTTTTGTAGTTTCAATTTTTTGTTGTTGTTTTGTGTTACCCAACAGCTGGCCAGGAATATGAACGTTAGTAGTGTGTTGTAAGTATACAAAAATACAAATGTGGCATGCCACATCTAGTGCGTTCCTCTCGAGACTCGTTTAAAGTAAATCGCTTGAAATGGTGAAGTGGTCCGTTGGCAGCTTTTAGAGTCCCAGACTCAGCAGCCAGCCAGCGCACCAGCGTACCCCATAAACGAATAAGAACTTCTGTGATGTTCTATTACCGTGGCTGTGGGATAAAACTGATGATATGATGCGGTGAAACGATCATCCTTGGCCGCTTGTATTTTGCGGCATTTCCACGACATGGCTTCTAATCGTGGAATTTTCAACGCGTCATGCCGCCACTACACTACTCGGCATGTTATAGAGATAAATATAAGCAAAGAAAAATGAAGATTAAAACAAAAAATAAAAACTTCCTGACAAGACGAACATGATGTAAAATTCTACACGCGAATTCAAACGCGTTCATAAATTTGAATTTAGAATTAGATGATATTCGCCTTGCAATGGTGCGGCGAGAAGAGGGGTGTGACGTGTGGTGTGGTGATAGTCACTATACACACATCAGACATCAAGGACTGGAATAAGTAATGACCTGCGGCACTTGAAGCTCTGACACTTCTTCTTTTCTTTTTGTTATTTTCTTCTTCTTTGGCAAAGTGCAACGTCACTAATGAGGAAGCAACATTTTTCTTTTTAGATAAAGAACGCTTCATTAAAAATTGTGACGTTTTAATGGCAAGACACAGCTGTTGATGTGGATGTTGATGCTGATGCTAGTGCTGAGCTGAACTATCGGTGAGATTGGAATTTGTTTTTATGATAAGTGAATGTTGCAAAATTACTTTGGATATTTTATGGTAATTCCTATGTAAAGAAGCTTTTAGGATTCAGGTGGGAGTTAGTTACTCTAAGATTCAAGAATAAATTAGTTGCGTATATTTAAGGCTTTTGATTGGTTAGAACCTTAGATTTAGGTGTACTCTTAACTTTTCTATTAATCGACTCTGTTGATAGTTTTATTCACTTGCACTCTACCCCTTAAATTAACCTTATACTTGAACTTCTAGGAATTCACATCAGTTTACCCTTAGGCATAATTTTGGAAGTACTGTCAAGTATAGATATTCTTTTTTCAGCTGCACATCAGGAATGTGGAAATTTGATAAATCAGGTTCTGTGAACAAATAACCAGCATTTTCTGAAGACATCCGTTTAAGATTTAGCATTCTGTATGGACCAACAGTTCGTCCAATAGAGGATTCCGATTTTTGAAAGCTGATACCCGACATATTGTTCAACATCTGCCAAACTGGCTGTCATTGCCTAGTTCAGTTTTTGTCAAATTAATATGGACGGAAAAAGTGATCAAATAAACGTATAAATGATACTATTGTTGTTGATGTTCTGTTTGGGAAACGTTTCACTAGCTTCGCCTATTTTACAGCCTTAAATCGTTGTCAAATGTGAGTGCAATGATTCCGCAAGCGGTGAACCAATCCATACTTCAAAGAAACGAAGGATTGGATGAAACAATCTCCGATGTCTTTGAAAAGGGTTTATTGGTTTTACGTTTTTGAGCTCACAAGAAATTGGCTTTTTCTGGACTTCAACTTAGTTAATTTGTGTCAGAGTGCATTTGTACATAACTCAGCTAACCCAAAAGTTAAAGTTTTATCAACATAGACCACAATTTGAATGGTATCTGGGTCCTTACAAAATTGGCCCTAATTTCCATTGAAGAATCCTCTTTAGTGATCATATGATGGGTACGTCAACAAACAAAATGGTTGAATACCATAATATATATATACAAATGTCAAAAAAGTCCTTATTTTGTGTGGATTTTTAGCGGATGGTTTTTGAATTAATAAATATATTCGCCAAATCTGATCGAAATATTTTTGGTCCTTCGAGCCGGACTTCCCATGTTGAAGGCAGAAAACAGCTTATTTCTTGGCGATAAATGTGGTGAGATAAATGCATTCAGATCAGAGTTGCGAGTTCATGAGAGCTTTAACTAGTAACGTCTTCACACTGAACTGACAATAAGATATATTTTGGGACAGAAATATATGCACATTGTATTGTATTTATTTTGAACCGATAACAAAACTGTCAATATCAAAATATTCAGTACTCTTGATGGAAACACTTTTGCTTTTTTCCAATTTATTGTCACTTAGAAGTTCATGTTCTTTTTTGAATGATGATGAATTTCTCAGAATATTTAAATCAACTATGTATTTCTATATTGATTCATATTCTCGTCAGTCCATCGATCTTCTCTTCTGTGTGTCTAGACATTCCAATTCTCACACATCATGTTGCATCTTCTTTTTTTAAAATTCATTGTAGTTTTCACAGAAAACACGACATACATAAAAGTATTTTGCAGTCACAGTGATCCTTCAAAAGAGAACGCAACGAACGAGGGACCGACGACGAAAAACGTTCAACGCAAACGCATCAGATGATCGTGTCAAAATGTACTTGTTTTATGCAAATCTGGCAAAACGTCGCACTATATGCGTGCAACGACGTATGTACAGTACATGAGTCGGCTATAAATTTCTCTCTCTGTACTTGAATTGACATCAAGACATTTCGAAGACAACATTTCAAGCCTTAAGGTATGTTTAACTTATGTGCATTTATCATGTGGGTGCTGCCAGAAGAATGATGTACAACTTAAGTATCAACATCTACACATGTATGTATGTATATGTGGTACAGAATAATGCGTTCTGCATCCCCCCCTCTTTTCCCTCCTTATTGCAATACCTTAGAAAATTCTCCCATCAGTTGAAAGTTTTAATCATCACTTTAATAGAAATAATTCATCCAGGCACACGTCTAAACATTACTCCTCTATAGAAAGATACTCGTACTTACGAGTATATCCGTTCTAGAATGCACTTAGGTGGACGCCGCCGCTGGAGAAAGAAAAATGAGTATGAGTACTAGATTTTCTTCCCGCACCACAATACTCTTATATCGATAGAAAATCAGAGCAAGACGAATTATTGTTTAGATTTTTACCGACATTAATGGTTTTTCTAACTGGGTCACTGGGCATCATCAGAGATACAATACGTACGTACGTCGTACATACAAGTGCCATTCAGGCACAATATATGAAGCCGGAAAATCAGCGCTAATCAGTTCCAATCCAAAAGAGATTTATATTTCTCCTTTACACCGACCGACCCCTCTTTGCCATAATCAATATCCATGATCGTAATTATATTGTTTCTTCAGTATGGTTTGGTCAAATTGTTCAATTTGCAATATAAAACATCAAAGTTATGTATCATACATACAAATACGTATGTTTGTAGATGTGAATCCACTTTTTCAATCGATGATATTTCGATCTTTGAGTCACTCAGAAAAAAAGGAACTTTAAATTCTAAATTTAGAAATCACAGAATCTTTTTTCAAGGTAATTTTATAGTCTTTGGATACAAATCTTGTGCCAAAGTTATCCAGTATTTCGGAATAAGTTGAAGAGAGTTCCCATAGGCAGAATACAGTCAATTCTATTAGAATAGATACACATACTATTTCCATTATCACAAAAATCGTTAAGGAACTTTCTTCTGTACATTTTCAATTTTTGTTTTTAGAAATAGTTTTGGTATGTTGTTATTTAGCGTTGGGCTGTTTGTAGGATCTTGAATTTGGTACTTTTTTTAAAATTATTTTTAAAAATAATATTTTTCAAAAAATAAAAAAAGACATTTTTGAATTAACATTGCAATGTAAAGGAAATGCAGATCTTGGCTAGGCAATCCGCATTCGTGTTGTACTGTTAAAGAAAGGATATCTTTACTTCACAATACGATTGAAGTTGGACACAATACTTGAACTTCTAGGAATATTCATCAGTATATATTCCTAGAAGTTCAAGTATTACGGATTAACTGTTTAAGGGGAGGAATGCAGTTTGTTAAACTGGGGGTAAACACCAGTTAAGCAAGAATAAATAAGTCAATATGATCTAAATCATATTAGCATAATCAGCCTCTCACGTTTCGTAAGAGACTCAAACTGGTTTCATTGAGCTTAGAAGAAAGCCTCAAGATTCATGTAGTATCACAATGGGCCATTAAACTGGCCTAAGTGTGTCCTATTCCATCACAGACAGCCACTTTAACCTAACCTAACCTATGATGTTTCTTACACCAATAATTTAAAAAGCTCATTTTTGAATTCTTTCAAAGAGGCTTATGTAAGTTACTGGAGCACCAGCCCAGAGATGGGAGTTATACTCAAGCCTTGCACATTCAGTTGTTCAGTTTCATTGATACAAGTGAAACTCATGGATAGTGATAAATGGGGTAGAGCTCGCTTGAACACTACAAGACAGCATTGGGGTTTTGATTCCTCATTGTACAATACTATTAAGATTGGAATTTAATGATCTTATCATAATTTCTCATGGCAGTTCCTGATCCGAAGAAAAGGAAAGTGAAAACGATTATGAAAATCTAAGACAACTGTCGTCAGCGAAACAATTTATTATATTAGAAGTTATAGGGAGGAGATTATTAATACAAATGAGAAAGAATGTCGGAAACAGAACAGAGCCCTGAGGCACACTAGCATTTATTCTTTTGAAGTATCGAAGGATTTGTTCCACTATTTGATGAACTATAAGATCACTAGTAAACTTATTACTGCAAAAGCCGTACTGCAGTTCTTTGGGAATCCTGCATGCTTCAAGATATTTCTTAAATTGACATTTTATCAGCATTTCCAAGGCCTTGGAAAAAAAGGTTGTATCTAAGTGCAATCGGTCATTAATTAGAAGCGAAATAGAAAATTACTTAAACTTAAGCACTAAAGTCATTTTCTTTTGGGATTTTATCCTTGTTGAATTTCAAGATATCACTTAAAAATATCGAAATCATAATTTTTCCTTAACAACTTTATACTGAAACGACTTTGAGATTTACTAAATTTTTCTAGAAATTTGTTCTAATTATGATGGAAAATTTAATAATATTTATGTTCTAAATTAAAATCCAACTGACCCAGTTACATCGGAATTGACTGTATTCTATATGATTCCAAGGAATAAAAATCAAAACCAAAAACTTTGTGGCGCATAGCTTTCATTTCATGATATAGATGTACAAGTCAGGGAGGAAATATTTTCAACATACTAAAAATGAAGCTTTATGTATCATTTCATTTCGTTGGGATTGTACGGTATAGTTTGGTCTGTGGTGATGTAATTGCCAAATAAGTTAAGTGTCGAAAATTCATTTTAATGTATCTTCAACATTAGCTTTATAGAATTTTAAATGTCTACATACAGATATACATATGTATGTATGTACATATGTACGAGTAGAATAAAATATTTGGGGCGTGGAGTAGAGATGTGCGTTCTGTTTGTGGAGGCGTTATTTTGCGCTCGTGATGTTTATAGCAAGTAATTTTCTCAAGTTTTTCAACATACCTAAATAAATTTAAGTCAAAAGTGTACACTGTTCATCAATTTCAATTGAAAAAGTACATGTTTTCTTATATTTATTTTAAGGGAAGCATTTTTCGATGTTTTCTAAAGTTATAAATTGTTGCAAATACTCGTATGTTTATTTTTGGTACTTTCGGAATTCTTCAAGTAAATACCAAAACATTGTATAAGGAACATGTTTTGGCAATGTTTCTTGTTTTTATTTCTGTTTTTGTTTATATTTGTTTTATGGAACATGTGCAACTAATTAAAATAAATACATGTCATTCGTCATGGTAATTGGGATTTATTTATTTGTTTATTAAAAATAACTTCTGCATCAGCACTTAACTTGTGAGTGCAGATTTATTAATATTTTATAAAAATTAAATTGGAGTTTTTCAAACGGGCTGATTTAAACTAACTTTATCTGGAAGTTATTTTCTGCTAGATGCATAGTTTTGAATAGAAGGGAATTGGTGTTTTACTAGTTAAGAAAGGATTAAAATATTGGAATACCTAGTAAATCAATAAGACTTGGTAATATCGTCAGTATAGTAAAAAGCTTAGCTTTCAATAATAGGTTCTTGAACATTTTGTACTTGAGCTAATTTTGAGCAGATAATTGGTCTAAGGATACTGTTTTTTCAATGATCAAACTTTGTTTGTTTTGATAAACAAAATTACCTCATTATTACCGTGTTTTAAAAAATCTGAAGTTACTCTAGCAAGTAAATTTTCTTTTTTTTGGAGTCATAGCCCAAACTTCAATTAGTGGTTAAAAATGTCATATTCGGTTTAATATCAATTCTATGTTTTTTTCTCGTAAATAGTTTAATTTGTAGTCAAGTCAACATTTCGTTTGGTAAGTTGAGTTTAAGATCTAATTATAGTTATTTAAGACCATTAAAAAATAGGATGCAAATATTTTGAAAAAAAAAAAGAAAAAAATCATTGTACTTAATTTATTTAAGTAAGTAGAGTTACGTTTTCAAACTATTTGAAAAAAGAGGCTGGGATGCGACCCACACTGATAACTTCCCATCCCGTCTGCCGATTTGTCTTGCTTAAAAGGTTTGCGGGTTTTCGTGTTTTGTTAAAAAAGTTATCAATTAAATTATTCTAAAAAAAAATTAAAACTCACCAACAACATTTTGCATATGATGAAATAGTTTGATTTCAAAATCTATTCTAGTTAACGAGATTTCTAGTCGAAAACCAATTTTTACCAATTTTAGTAACATTTCTTAAAAGTTTTTATTTCTCAAATAAACAAATACAAATTGGATGAGTGAAATGAATTTGAAGTCAACGTACCTTCAATTTTTCACGAGATATCGAGAACCGAGCATCATTTTTTTTCCAAATTTGAGTACTATTTTTTGTTTTTTTTTTTTATGAAAAAACAGACTGTTGGATTTTAATAAAAAATTTACTGAATGTCAAAAATTATATTTTCTATGAGTAAAATTAGTGTGAAGCCAATATTTTTAATTTAAAAAAGAAAATTGAGTCGAAAATCAATTTGTACGAACTTTTATTAATTTTTTGTTTAATATTTTTATGTTTTGTAAAAAAACTGTCAATTCGATTTTTCTCAAAATATTATCGAATGTTCAAAACAATATTTCTTATAAGATAAAATTAGTTTGAAGCCAATATCTTAAAGTGTATAAAGATATTTAAATCGAAAATCATTTTTTACCAACTTTTGGTAATTTTTTTTTAGGCTTTTAATTTTGTTTGTAAAAAAAAACTGTAATTCGATTTTTCTCAAAATTTTACTGAATGTTGACAACAATATTTTTTAAAAGATAAAAGTAGTTTAAATTTAATATTTTAAAGTTTTGAAAGGATACTTGAGTCGAAAATCAATTTTTACCAACTTTTGTTAAATTTTCTTTCAAGTTTTTATTTTTTGTAAAAAAACTGTTACTTCGATTTTTCTCAACATTTTACTGAATGTTGAAAACAATATTTTTTAAAAGACAAAAGTATTTTAAAGCCAATATTTCAAAGTTTTGAAAAAATATTAAAGTCGAAAATTAATTTTTACCAACTTTTAATAATTTTTTTTTTAGGTTTTTATTTTTTCAATTCGATTTTCCTCAACATTTTTCAGAATGTTGAAAACAATATTTCTTATAAGTAAAAATAAGTTGGAAGCCATTATCTCAAATTTTTGAAAAGATATTTGAGTCGAAATTCGATGTCTACCAACTTTGAGTAATGTTTTTTTTAGGTTTTTATTTTTTATAAAAAAACTTTCAATTCGTTTTTTCTCAAAAATTTTACCAGATGTTGAAAACGTTATTCTTCGTTGCACAAAAAATTGTTTTGGAGATAAAATCATTTTTTATTCGTAAAATTTTCGAGGTGCAAAATATTTTTTTTTTTCAGTTTTATTGATTTATAAAAAAAACGTTAATTGGATTTTTTTTCCAAAAATATACTTGTTTGGTATCACATTACAATATATAATATAAAATTTAATTCAAGTCTCTAGCGTTATAGGTTCGTGAGATATTTACGGTTAACCAAAATGTTCACCTTTTTTTTTAAACTGCTATGGTAAAAAAACCACCCACGCAATTTTTTTGAGAGCCCTTTCTGCATCTTTCTGCCTTATTATCTGTATAGCAAAATTTATTTGAAGTCGATATCTCTTCTGGTTCTTGAGCTATGGAAGACGAAAAAAACGTCGCGAACGTACAGACGTACGGAAGTACGAACGTACGTACACACGCACGCACAGACATCTTTCTAAAAATCTTTTATTTCGACTCTAGGGACTTTGAGACATCGAGAAATGTCAAAATTTTCAATTTGACAAAAGTTAAAAATCTCGAGAGCGGGCCTTTTTTTTATCGAGGGCAACTCCTAAACTAGCGCTTGATTTTATGCAAATATATAAACTGTCATAGGCATTTATTTGTTTTAATATTATTTTTCAATTTGAAAGTCATACAAATGTAGTTTTTCTTGCCAAGGGTTAATCCGGATTTAAAATCGGATGATTTAATTTCCGTCATAAAATTTTAATTTTACACAATAATAATCGAAAATTTGGCCCACTGAATTAGTGTCATTTTTAAAAAGCCATCAAAAGCAGTCAGCCTATATTTGCTCTCGTAAAAAAAGATTTTTTTAATCATGACAACACAGATTATTCAATTTCCGACTAGTCAAACTTTATTCCGAAAATTAAATACCCGACTAAAAAAGTCCTTACTTAGCCTATTTAAGCTTAATGATTGAAATCTACCCAAGCTTCAAACTAATATTTTTATTTCATAATTCTGACTAAAAAGAACATTACTAAGATGAAGAAGTTCAAAATGGTGACTTTCAAAACACAGTCAATTTTATCGTGTATACCCAAATAACTTATATATCAGTAGACTGGAAAAAATTTGTTCGCATGCAACTATTACATTTTTTTAAATTTCCTCAAAAACAGCTAAGAACATTTAACCAACCATCTTATCTGTAATTTTTTAGTTTTATACCAAAAAATTATTATTGTTTTCTGATTTCGTTTATTTATATTTTTTGCAATTAATTTTACTTTAAGTTAAAGTTAAAGTTCTGCTTACAACTATTTCAAAGAATAAAAATTGTTGCGAACTTAAGAAACACAATTGAATGTCGCTACAGCTCATAAAGAACCAGGCTCAAGTGACTTACATCTCACGAAGATTTCTGTGCCAATAATTTCAGGGACTAAGGGGACCTAAATTTGTATGCGAAATCTGAATGTCTAATTTGAAAAGGCATTATTCACTACAAGAATTTCTTTTGGAGGATTCCTCGCAAGAGGAAGTACCCGGGAAAAAATTAAGATGATACAGGTTGGTATTGAACCCAGACCTCTGGCATGATAGTTATACACACTAACCATAAAGGCACAGGTACTACTTGAACTTAAAGTTGTTTCAGAAGACTTAATAAAATGTGAACAAAATTCATCAGAACTCTTTCAAAAGCTTGACTTTTTATAGTGTTGAGTCTTTTAAGCCTTGACCATAAGACCAAAATGTTAAGATAGTTTTCACTCAACTTTTGTTTTAGAAATTTCTATAAAAAGCTCCATTATTTTAAGAAAATATTATTTACCAGCAATTTTAATTACAAACCAAAATTGAATATTCTTGAAAACTTGAGTCCTATTTAGTTCTAATTTCTTTCAAAATTTGTTTGTTTTCAAAAATGAATTTTAGATTAAAATTACTATTTTGCTCTTTTATGCTCAAAATAATTCATTTAGTATAAATCGTAACCCATAACCCTTACATAAACCTTTAAACAGTTTTTATGTAAAAGTCAGAGTAGCATAAAACTTGACTCAATTTAAAAGAAATAAAGCCACAATGTTCGTTCATAAGTTCATACGGCTCTTATATACCTCAACTCAGCCAATATATATTCCTACCTAATCAATTTATTCACGCATATCAAATATTTTTTTTCTAATTTAAATTAATTAAATCATCAAATTATATTCACGGCCATGGCTGATGGTGGGCCATACATACTCGTAGCACACGATCCATTAAAATGACCTTGAAAATATTACTATAACCATTTGTTATTATTTTTGTCTTGACAAAATTTAAAGATTGTAGCAAACGTTCCTCTGTACTTATGTAGGTACTTATGTTATGTTTCCAAAAGAGAAAACAATTCAAGTGAAAAAAAAAAAACAAACTTACTTGTAAAAGTGCGATCACCATTTGAATTGGTCCGCTGCGTACAACAACGGTTCCAATAGTTGTAGCCCGTACTGCTATTGGCCCATCATAGTCATTATCGCGCGAATATAGCGAAGACATTGAGGAATCCATGGCTGACGTCGTAGTCGTCGTCGTCGTCGTAGTCGTCGATGTGGTGCCAGCAGCTTGTTTTAATAACCGTGAAATCTTTTATGGCACGTTGCCGGACCCGGTGTCCAAATCAGGTATTCTGCGATCGCTTCCTTCTTTCGAGATTGCACAAAAGTTCACCAAAAATAGCTCGATCGCTTGCTTATGCTTTATATTCTTATTTTCTGACGATGTTTGAGAGGAAATATTTGGTCAAGTATCCTGTATTTCGAATTATTTATGAGGATATCCCAAAAAACAAGCACACTAAACTCCTACAAAGAGAATTCGTTTAAAATTCTAAAACGCCCGCCGCGAAGCAGCTTCTTCTGCGAAAAATGACTTCATTTGATAGCGTGTCTTTTTTTATTTTTTTATTTTTCTATTTTTATTCAATTCACAAAATAAAAAGAAAACTAAAATTATTAGAATCCCACTTGGGAAAAAAAGCTGCGAATTTGAAGCGAACGGGGTAGATAGGGTAGGTGAAGGTGCGAATTGTTACATATAGGGGTTGGATGCGATCACTTTCTATTCACAAATCTCGAAAACCAACAACGACGACGCAACGGTAGTGTCGGTAACGATCACACAAAAAGATTGAAAAATTCACGACAGACTACAGAAAAATAATAATAATTTATTTTTTTTCAACAACAAATGAAAATAAAAATCGCCGCAATGTCGCACGATTACGAGACAGGCTTTGGCATTGAAACAGACAAAATTTACAATAATGTTGTTAGTAGTTTTAGTTTTTGTTTCGTTGTTTTTACAATATTTTTTTTTTTAAATATTTATTTCTCTGTATAAGTAAAAGAAGAAGAAGAAGTTGAGAAGAAGAGTTATTGTATTTTGTTTCTCCTTTCGAATTATTATTATTAATTTTATTGTGGAAGCGCACGATCATCACACGCGCGATTCACTGACGAGACTAACTGGCAGAGTTTTTGGTGCTTGGGGATTGATCACTTGGCTGCGAACGCAAGGCACAGAGCGGAACACACCGGCAGCAGGTTTTTACTTAGGGCTTTTTGTTTTTCGTATAGTAGATACTAGCTGCTGTGTATCTGAAAGATTGCTCTTTTGGCTGAAATGGCCAAAAGACCCGCACTCGATCAGGAAAGTATCTAATATGCAATAGAATCGTTAGACGTATTGTACAGAGCGAGCGGTACGCCAAAAATTGTGTAGTTGAACTCGCATGGGAGAAATAGCGATGTCAGGAGATTTTTTTTCAGTTATGCTTTGTATTAAGAGAGTTGGCAAGTAGCTAAGCGAATGAAGAGAATTAGTGGTAGAACTGTATAGGCTTTTTATTTTCACCTGTATTTACAGTAGTTGCTACAAAATGTGTCTTTTTTAATAAAATTGAATTTTTTTTGTAACAAACTTCAGAAAAAAGATATTTAAGATATTAAAATGTTAACCTTCAGAAATTCTATTCGAAAATCTAATGCCTGCACTTGAATTAAAACGTTTTGCTGGCAAATGAATATCTTGTTCATATGGTACACCTGGGCGTATACTTACTTTTTTATTTATTTTTATTAACTTCCCATAGGAAGTTATTGTAATGGGTCCGATTTGTCAAATTGAAAATTTTGAAATTTCTCGACGTTTTAAGGTCCCTAGAGTCGAAATAAAAGATTTTTAGAAAGATGTCCGTATGTCCGTACGTTCGCGACGTTTTTTTTTGTCGTCCATAGCTCAAGAACCAGAAGAGATATCGACTTCAAATAAATTTTGTTATACAGATAATAAGGCAGAAAGATGCAGAAAGGGCTTTCAAGAAAATTGCGTTGGTGGTTTTTTTTACCATAGCAGTTTAAAAAAAAGGTGAACATTTTGGTTAACCCTAAATATCTCATGAACCACTGACACTAGAGACTTGAATTAAATTTTATATTATAAATTGTAACGTGAAAACAAACAAATATATTTTTTGAAAAAAATCCATTTAACGGTTTTTTTTATAAATCAAAAAAACTGGAAAACAAATTTGTCACCTCGAAAATTTTATGACTAAAATATGATTTCATCTCCAAAACAATTTTGTGCAACGAAGAATAACGTTTTCAACATCTGGTAAAATTTTGAGAATTGACATTTTTTTTATAAAAAATAAAAAACCTAAAAAAACATTACTCAAAGTTGGTAAAAATTGAATTTCGAGTCAAATATCTTTTCAAAAACTTGAGATTATGACTTCAAACATATTTATCTTTCAAAAAATATTTTTTTCAATATTCAGTAAAATTTTGAAAAAATCGAATTGATAGATTTTTTTACAAAAAATTAAAAACCGAAAAAAAATTTAACAAAAGTTGTTAAAAATTGATTTTCGACTCAAACCTTTTTTTTAAATTTGAGATGATGGCTTCTTACTAATTTTAACTTATAAGAAATATTGTTTTCAACATTCTATAAAATTTTCAGAAAAATAAAAACCTAAAAAAAACAATAAAATCTACATGCAAAAGGTCGAAAATTAAAAAAAAAAATTTAAAATACAAATTAAATAATAGTGTAATTAAGTTCTCGGCGTAACCTTTTGTTCTTATCTGGACAAATTGTTTATTTTTTTGATTCACTATAGATGGGGACAATTGATGTCTAACCCATAAAATTATTGAATTTTTAAGTTTAACAAACTTTACTTTGTGCATAAGTAGAAGTTCATAAACATAATTATGCATGTTTCGATAGGAGTTTTTTAACTCTTCTTCGTTAATGTCAAATTGGGTCTATGAAATAACTCCCACGAAATAAGTCCCACTTTTAAAAACGAAATAAGTCCCACCAAAAATTGCTTAAAAAAATGAAATAACTCCCACGAAATAAGTCCCACTTTTGAAAACGAAATAAGTCCCACCAAAATGAAATGATTTAAAAATTTATTTGAAATGAAATAACTCCCACTCAAAATGAAATAACTCCCCCTTGAATAATATATTTCTTAAATGAATTAAGTCCCACTTTCATAAACGAAATAAGTCCCACTAGTAACAACGTTTGGATTCGTAAAGGTGACGTGAAATAACGCCAAATGAAATAAAGCCAAATTTTCAATTTGGGTTTATTTCGCTTTAGAAAACGAAATAATAGCAATTTGGCATTGTTTCCATTTAAAATTTTGCAGAATTTTGTTTTCTCTCTATGCTAAAACAAGTTTTTTTGAATTGATAGCACGGCGTACTAACAGCTAGGTATGTAACGGGGGGGCATGCTGCCCCCCTGCTTGGGATCACTATAGGATTTGGGGTGGGTGCGAGTTTGGGTATACGCAAAGAACTTTTGCATTTGAGCACTAAAATCAAAGAAATTCCCAACAAAAAAAAACCAAGAATGGCTCACAGTTATGAAAGAATCACAACGCATTCGTGTTCTTTGCATATACCCAAACTCGCACCCACCCCAAATCCTATAGTGACTCCAAGCAGGGGGGTTGCAGGGGGGCAGCATGCCCCCCCTTACATACCTAGCTGTTAGTACGCCGCCGTGCTATCAATTCAAAAAAACTTTTTAGCAAAAGTAGCTATTCTAGACAATAAATCAAACATTTTGGGGTTTTTTTTTTAAAAGCAACAAAAAGAACATTATAAAATTCAATGAGAAACATAGTGAAGAGCAACAAATAACGGCAAAAATTATTAAGCATTCACTTAAAATGCAAAATTATGAAAATGAAATAAGTCCCACTTAAAACGAAATAAATCCCACCAAAATATAAATTTAGGGGTATGAAATAACTCCCACTTTACAAAACGAATTTATTCCCACTCAAAACGAAATAAGTCCCACTTAAAATAAAAACGCGTAACGAAATAAGTCCCACCAATTGACGAAATAAGTCCCACTTTTAAAAACGAAATAACTCCCACTTTCAAAATAGCAATTTTTGGTGGGACTTATTTCGTTTATAAAAGTGGGACTTATTTCGTGGGAGTTATTTCATAGACCCTGTCAAATTATGTGAAGATACGACTTTAATATACCTTTGTATACCACAACTTATCAGATTTTATAAGAAATATTTAGATCTACAATCCACGTCCCAGCCAGCACTTAACATTTGTATATGGGCAACTTGTTTTAGTAAATAATGTCTAATGGTTTTTTGAACTACCCATCAACATAATTTACTTTTTCTTACCGAAGAGCTTAGTTAAAAGAAACAAAATAGGTAAATAATCACACTTTCTTTGCATTCATCAGGGTCATTTGAAAAGTGATGTGTGAAAATCAATTGAACAATTTATTGTTAATTTCATTTTCTCGTAAATAAATAAATTATGCAAACAAAATAATAAATTACCATTAATAAGTATACACTGCACTGCACACACTACAAACTACACAGAAAGACTTCTCCTCATCGTCGATTGTAGAGCCAAATGTGTGTGCAAAGAGAAAATGTAAACAATTTCAACATAGAAATTGTTTAAATAAATACACTTTTTTTCCCAACAATTTTGAGTTTTAACCTTTTCTTCAATAAGAATACAAAATAAAGAAGCTGCATCTTTTGAAATTCAATGAAATGAATTATGTGTTTTCGTGAGATTGTGATGCTGCAATCTTAAAAAATATTATTAAGCTGCATATAAACAATTGAGGAAAACTATTCGTTAAAATAAGCGGGAGATGTATAAAGCTAATTATTAAGAGAACTGCATCTACAAGTAGTTAATAACATATTGGCCATAAGTAACTGCAACGGCAATAAGTCTTGAAAAGAGATATACGTTTTTGTTTAAAGAGAAGAATCATTTTTTCACCACAAATTTTAAGGTTCTTAAAAAGTTACATTACAGTAGAAGCGTTATGAAATGAACACAACATTATTGAATATTTATAAAATATTTTGTAAATTCTGATGGCAAAAGATTTTATTTTTTTTAAGAGAATGATGACAAAACGTTTGTTGTCGTTCGGAGTATGACTTAAATTTGCTAATATTTAAATGTCTCTGTGAGAAAAGTTAGGAAAACTTACATAAAAAACGTTTCTTACTTCAACAAAGGTGTATTCTTGTAAAAGTTTCATTTAGATGGGTTAACGGCTTCATAATTTAAAGTGGATCTATGTAAACAAAAATTGTGAAGATTTCAACTTTTATTTCTAAAGTTTGTAGATTTGCAGAAAATCGTCCAAAAGGGCACTGACTGTAGGCCATTCAGTCAAACAAATATATACACCTTTTTTTGATTTTACATAAAATTGTATTTATGTATATTCGTTTTTTTTTTTGATGCACAAACAAAACAAAGGATTAAAATGACTTGAAATTGAATTTCACTTTACACTTGTTGTACCACATCAACTTCTAAAAAAAATGCCATCCTAAAAACCCTAAAGTCAACCAAAAAAGGGTTTTTAAGCCTAAGTTAAAACACAACATATCTTTAAATAATAATACCCGCCCCCTGGAAGATATTTTTTTTTGTAGGAATTCCCTTCAATTCAAAACTATTCGTATTGCGTTAATGGATATGACCTTCATTATATTTTTAATTATTTATTTTGTGTAAGTATGTATATGAAAACAAAATTTGCATTTTACTTCCTTAAACTTTGTTGCTAAAAGTAAAAGTACTACTTTTAACTAAAGACTGGACTAAGAACATAATATGAATCCGATATTCAGCCCTATTCCAAAAACACATCACAAATCCATCAACTTCTGACCAATGGACGATCAATGGGGGGGTCATATGAGCCATAAAGCTTATGCAGTTAAGTTTAACAGTAAAGATTCCATCTAAAGATTTGTAAGTAGTTTAACGACGTTCACCAAAAAGTGGTTTGCTATCAAAAACAACTAAAATTTTTGTTTTCACTCAATTTAGAATTTGAAAATACTTTAGTCATGCTTTAAATTATTTTCATAAAATTTGTTTCTAAGAAAAAGAGCAAATATTCAGGTTCTTAAGAAGAAACCTTGAAAAGAGATCGTCAATTTTATAATTAAGTTGCCTTTAAATTCCTAAAACTAGCCTTCAATTTTATCATTAAAATTTTTTTGACACATAAAATAATAGTGAGCATTGAAGTGATTTTTTGTTTGAAGTTTTGTTTTAGTACAAATTCCGAACCAGAGCTTTTAATCAAACATGACATTACGGTGGTAGAGAAGTCGAAAAAAGTGGGTCCCCGATTCTGTCCGTTTGTCTGTCTACCTGTCTGTCCTGGCCCCTACAGTCCAAACAATTGTTGTTGATTGAAATTAAGGTTTTCAGCCGATTAGCGTTAGGCGTTTTTTTTTATTTTACGAGTATAAATACGAAAAATAACAGCAGTCCCCATACAAATTTGTTGGTTAAAACATGTGTTTTTTCTTAAACTTTCTCTAAATTTTGTGTTCTTAATTTGGCTTCTTTCTACAAGAAAAACATATTTTGGTATTACTCCAGAAGGGCCCCTCATGAAGTTTTCTCAGGAACTAATGGACCGATTTTAATAATGTCTTTTTGTGCAAGTTCTTGTCGATGATCAAATGATTACATTGATTATGACCTTTGATGATCAAAAATGCCATTTTTTTTTTGATTTTCAAAAAAAAAATACTAATTTTGTTTACAAAACTCGAGACCTCAGAAAGGGGTCAACATTTTTTAACGAAATTTAAATGTAAAATAAATATTTATAAACACTTTATTTAGTGCTTACCAAAAATATTTTTAAGACAAAATTTTAAATTAAAATGATTTTCGAAAAAAAATAAGTTAATCTAGATTTTTTGAAATGAAATGGCATTTAAATTTTTGAGAAAAACTCATTTTGCATGTACATTTTTAAATTTGAAAATATAGGAAATATTTTTAAACAGGGGTGGAATCGGCTAAGGTGATTGTTGATAAATGACAATCAAAATGATCGAATTTGATCTACGTAAGGTGATAGTCAAATCGATACCTAAAAAGCTGTCACAAAAAAATGTGATAGTCATTTTCAAACAAATATGTTTATTCCGAATAGAGCTACCAGACGCTTACACAAACTACTGGAAAATTTTCTAAGTTTGCTTTGTTTCGTTAAAAAAACACATTTCTGTGACCGACAAAGCTTACGACATTCGAAAGAAAGCAAGAAAAGTAAGAATTTTATGCAACCATATGCCAATTTGATACTTTTATTTAGATATTTTATAAGAATCAATTTAAAATTTCACCAAGGCAACAATGAATTTTGACAATTTGAATCTGAAATTGTTCAATCGAATTGAATTGAGTTGAATCGTCTTACACAGACGGAATGAAAATGATAGTCAATTTGACTATCAAAAAAATGATAGTCAACTATCACCTTAGCCGATTCCACCCCAGACTTTTTGGAAGACATTAGCATGTTCTAGCGACCCAGTCGTGTAATTTACTTCTTTCAAAATTGATTTTTTGTTGAATACAAAAGATCTTAAAAAATTAAATAAATCTACTTTTGCAGTGAATTTGCTTTGGATGCTCTAGAACTGAGATTAAAACACGAATTTAAAAAATATAAATGTCCCAAAAACAGCAAGTGACACTTTTGTTAAACTTTTTATGGCTAATTGAAAAACATAATAAACGTTTCATATCTATTGATATAAAAGTTTTGAATCTCTTGAGATTTGAAGTGAAAAGAGATTCTGAAACGTGTAATTTGTGAGTGCCTCACAAACGTTTTTTCCGAACTTATTTGTTTACCTTAATTTGTTTTAGTTTAATTTTTTAGAGAAAGCATGTACTTAAATGCACCTATTTCCTTGAATTCAAGAACCAAACATTAGACTCCCGAAAATTGAATCCGAAGAAACTACGTCAAAATAAGCCAGATAATTCTTGATATCAGATTCTTTCTCATTTTCTGGGTTTTTGATTTTTTGTAGCGTTTTTCGCATTAATATTTCTAACAAAAAAAAATATATTCTTATTGAAAAAAAGCTAAGTTTCAAAACAATTTCTTACATTTCTGCGTGAAATGCACCAAAAACCCTCTAAACTATTGTGTTTTAGCTCTGAAATATGGCATACTTAGAAAACTGTTGGAATCTTGGAATGCTTTTATATGTAGGAATTCATCCAAATTAAATAGTTACACCATAACTTACTGTGTTCTATAATAATTTGATAACTAAAGTTGTCACTTAAACAACCCTTGAAATGTGTAAACGTAAGGTTAAGATGTACAATATGTTATTTAAATTTTATTAGTCTCCTTTACAAAACATTAAAGAACATTTTTAAGCGGTGCCCCCCCCCTGATTAAAAGTCTGGATCCGCCCTTGGGTACAACAAATATGCTGTTATCTATTTTAATAATAAGTTTTCTAATGAAATGCACGAACTTGTTTTTATCGTTGGAAAATTATAAAGTTAAAGGTTTTTTTAAGTCACAAGGTCTTTAAAAATTCCTTGCAAGCTTGCTATAACTCTTATTTTCGTTAAAAGTTAATATTATGTATTTTATACATTCTCGTACATAGATAATATAATATTTTTGAATGCAAACATAACTTTAAGAAGTAGCTGTGTGCAAATCTTGGAATTTGGCTTTGTAAAAAAAATTAAAAACACGTATGATAATAATTTAAAAATAATACTGGTTTGCTAAAACTCCTCTCTTCCACATTTTTTTTGTACCAAATAATACTCATTAATTTTGAGTATTTTAGATATGAAGTTTAACCAACATTTTAAGAAGAGTTTAAAAAAAAAATTGAAAAAAGCAAAATCGATCTACAAATTGAAGTATTTTAGTAAAAGGTCAATACCTAATAAAATCATTTAGCGAATTTTTACTGGGCGATTGCCTTAAGCTTAACCAAGACAAGCTTACTATACAAACATTTTAAAGTCTTAACAAAGTATATCAGCTGATAGGAACAAAAACTCGCCATATATATTTACCCCAAAAATTCTTTGACGTTGGACAAAACGGTCTTAAATCAGGAACTGGCCACACAGAATAAATGAATTTGTCGGTCTTCTTGTTTAAAGACTAAATTAAAACGATGTTTTGCAATTTTTCTACACTCAAGTTGTTAGTATTATAAACAAAAAAGACCCAAAAAGACAGATACACCAAATTAAGAACCTAAAATTCAATTTTTGACTTAAGACTTTTTTATCTAACGCCAACGTTATAACTTTTGAACAGACTGTCAGTTATAAAAACTATCAATGATTAAATGAAATGAAAAGTCTTTCAATAAGTCCAATACTGAGGTTCTAACTAGGTAAAACCAAAACAAGAATTTTAAATGATGACCTATTCATATTATTTTTTAAATTTATGTTTAAAATTAAGTTTTGAAAACAATGTTCCAAATGTAATTTTGCGTATTTAGTATTGAGCTTACAATTTCCCCACCCATATATGATAGATATTTAACTTTATTGTATTCAAGGAAAAATATTAAATAAAATATATTATTACATTATTCTTTATTAATCAATCATCATTATTAATTTGTTGTTTAATAATAATAAATAAAAAAAGTTAAGTTCTACAAATTATATGACAAACAATTCTACAACATAAATAAATATAAATAACATATAATAATAGAATCCATACATAAATATTAATTTAGCTAAGCATTATTTGGAATATTGTTTTAGAATGTTGATTAGATTTAAGTTATTTAATTAATTTAATTATATTTCTTTTCTAAATATAAGTTTTCAGTTTTGGCATAGACTATTTTCATCTAAACGACTTAAAATCAAACTAGGGTAATTTATTAAAATACATTTAACCTTTTACATCTAAATACTTATTTATTTTTATAAATTTTTAGTTTATTTATTTATTTATGATAATTTGTGGTTGTTTATTTTCTTGGCAATTCTCATTTTATCTTTCGACAAATGCAGCCATAAAATAGATAGGTACACAACATTTATCATTCCAAAAATAGTTTCAGTCACATAATTGTATTTGAAATTTTGTGAAAAAAGCACTTAAAATTATTTATTTCTTATTTTTCTGTCTCTTGGCTTAAATAAAAATGAATAATTATAAAAATAAAAATCAAAATGCAACATAACTGGGGGCAGTGATGTTCTTTTGAATGCGTGGGTGAGCAACAAAATTGTCAAATTTTCAAGACAATCGTATGTTTTTTTTTTCTTTTATTAGTTTCAGGGGTGAAATAAAAGTCACCACGCCTCACGGCAGCAATTCAGCAAATTAATTAATTAATGTCCATTCTCAAAAACAAAATTTTATATTAACGGTTAATAAATTAAAATAGAGATAAAAGCTTAAAAACAAGCTGCAAAAATTAGCAAGCAATAAAAAACAAAAATTCTACAAGCAGCCTTTAATTGTTTGCTTTGTCACGTGGCCATAGTATTTGCTCCGCCAGGAGTCTGTGGGTTTAGTTGAACACACACTTCTTGAGCTCACCTCGTCGTCATTGCCGTCGTCGTCGTTGTCGTTTTGGGCCAACGAAGCATGGCCATTACTAATGGATGAAGATGTTGTTGACTCTCGTAGAATAACATCGTGGTTAATTACTGTTTGGGTCTCGTTATCATTTTTGGACAGCTGTTGTTTATTTGTTGAAATGTTTCCTGGAGTCGGTGTGATACTTCGACTTCGACTACCTTCATCCTCACCCCCATCCTCACCTCTGTCATCTTTTTGCTCAACAATAGATTTGAACTCAGCAGGTGTAGTGTCTATTCCTGAGTCAGCTGGTACTGATTGGGGCGAAGTTGTGAGTGATTGTTGAGCCGACACAAAGCTTGGTTCCGAGGAACCATCATAGGAAATATTCCCTGGCGATAGCATATCAAGGGGGAATATTTGTGAGTTATTGTCCTCGAGATCGCTTAAGTCAAATGAGGTCTTTCCAGAACTCAAAAATGATGGCGTTCGACCTTCAGACGCTGTCTGATAGGAAGACGAATGTGAGTGGGGTGTGAAGTTGCCTTCGGACGCTGTTGCAAACGATTCATCTTCTGTCGAACGTGAATGCCAGTCCTAAAATAATAAAAATATATTAATATAGTCATTTTATGTTTTTCAGCAATAAGAATAAGTTGATAAAAATAAACAATTGATACCTTTATAAATTATACAAAATTTAGGATCTGGGATATGGGACAAGGTTTTTTGAGGAAAAATCAGGTAGAGATGTTGAAATAAGCATTTATACTGTTGTTGCGAAGATTTTTTTCAAACTCGTATTTTTGATAATTCCCGATGGTTTTGGAATTTCCTCGAGCTATTAAGAAAAATTATTTAATTTTTTTTTTAGACAGTTGGTATGAAATGAGTTTTTGAACCGTGATGATTTTCGTGATGCAAAATTTGTGTCAAACATAATAAATACAGTGTGTGCTTATTAGTGGAAATTAAATATATTTATTAAATGTCATTAGTCACTTTTTTTGAAAACCACGTGCATCATTGGAATTTTTGAAAATGACTCAAATATTTTGACGTTCTGTTTCTACTATTTTATTTAACCATATCTTGAAAAATCTACTGTAAGTACCACTTTATCTTGTTAAGAAAATGAGTAATGTTTTGATTAGAAATACACAAAATAAATGGTTTAAAAATTCTTGACAGTGACGAAAACTTGCCGTCTTATCAACAGGGCTATTAATCAGTTTTGAATAAGTTGGTTGTTGCACCCGCTGTGTGGATTGTGTCACCATCATGTTAAAAAAATAAATGTATCATTAATCCAATTGACCAAAAAATAAAACTTTGCGTTAACACTCCTAAAGAGTACTTTAAAGACTTGGAATTTGTTGTTTTTCCTAAATAGAATACCATTATACATAATAGTTAAAATTTGATATGAGATATTTTTTGTAGACCTAAATTAATTCTAGAATCTGTACTTTTTAAATACTGACCTATTCGTTGTTAAAAAAAAAATCGTTGTTCATCCAAATTGAAAAGTAAATTAGAAATCACGTTTGATTAAATTTAATGGAAGTAATTCACCTGACATGAATTTTTTCATGCAATAAACGTGAAAAGTTTGTTTCATTGCTTTAAAAAAAAATCTTAAAATTTATGATTTAGCGGAATCAGTAACATAACGGGTTGTCCATTTTGCGATTTTAAAATTATTGGGCTGGAATTTGACATCTATCTAAGTTGTTAAACCAATTTTGTTTTCGGAAGACCGGAACGTGTCGATTCCTCGTTGTTCTCAGAAACTAGGACTGTCTTACGGCAGATAATGGCGTATTTTGCATTTTTTACACCTACATCCATATAAAGTCCAGCTCACACAACAACTGAAGCCACCTGACCATTCACAACGTCGTAGATAAGTCGAATGGGTGCTTGAACAGGCGAGATGGTGGAAGGCGATTTTTTGAACGCGTGACGTAGCATATTTCTCACTCGATGGTTATGTTAATAAACAATATTCACGTACTTGGGGTTCTGAGAATTCGGAATAAATTAAAGAGAGGCCATTACATCCACAAAAAGTCACGGTTTGGTGCGCTCTTTGGTCCGGAGGTGTGACTGGACCTTACTTTTTTGAAAACAATGATGGAACGATTGTCACCGTCAATTCGGAGCATTATGGTCATATGATAACCGACTTTTTTTGCCTGCTATTGAAAAATACGACTTGGAAAATATGTGGTTTCAACAAGACGGTGCAACATGCCTAACAAATCGAGCAAATATGGCTTTATTTCAAGAGACATTTCCTGGCCGCGTAATTTCTGTTCGTGGTGATTTCAACTGGCCACCAAGATCATACGATTTGACACCGCTGGAATTTTTTTGTGGGGCTATGCGAAAGACCGTGCTATTGCAGATAAATCTTTAACTCTTGAGCAATTTAAAACCAACATTCGTCATGACTGAGATAACGCCCAAAATGTGTCAAAAAGATGGTCGAAAATTACCTCAAAAGAATCGATGCTTGCAGCAATTGGCGTGGTGGTTATTTAAATGATTTAATGTTTCACACACCATGTCAACGTTTAAAATTTTATATAAAAAGAAAAAAGAGGCTGGGATGCGACCCACACTGATAACTTCCCATCCCGTCTGTCGATTTGTCTTGCTTAAAAATTACCAACAATATTTTGCATATAAGGAATAGTTTGATTTCAAAATCAGTTGTTGTTAACGAGATTTTTAGTCGAAAACCAATTTTTATCAATTTTAGTAGCATTTCTTCAAAGTCTTTATTTCTTATACATATAAACAAATACAAATTGGATGAATGAAATGAATTTGAAGTCAATACCTTCTATTGTTCACGAAATATCCAGGACCGAACATCATTTTTTAAGAAATTTGCGTACTATTTTTTGTTGATTTTATTTTTTTATAAAAAAAAACTGACAGTTGGATTTTATTAAAAAATTTAAAAAATTTGTCGAAAATTATAATTTCTGTGATTGAAATTAAATTGAAGCAAATATTTTTAATTTAAAAAAAAAGAAATTTGAGTCGAAATACAATTTTTACGAACTTTTAGTAATGCTTTTTTAAGGTACATATTTATTTTTTGTTAAAAAAAAAACTGTCAGTTTGATTTTTTTCACAATTTTATCGAATGTTAAAAATAATATTTCTTCTATGATAAATTAGTTTAAAGCCAATATAACAAAGTTTTGAAAAGATATTTAAGTCGAAAATTAATTTTTACCAATGTTTTTTTAGGTTTTTATTTTTTTATAAAAAAACTGTCAATTCGATTTTTCTCAAAATTTTACCAGATGTTGAAAACGTTATTTTTCGTTGCACAAAATTGTTTTGGAGATAAAATTATTTTTTATTCGTAAAATTTTAGAGGTGACAAATATTATTTTTTCAGTTTTTTTGATTAAAAAAAAACGGTTAATTGGATCTTTTTCAAAAAATATACTTGTTTGGTATCACGTTACAATATATAATATAAAATTTAATTCAAGTCTCTAGCGTTATTGGTTCGTGAGATATTTAATGTTAACCAAAATTTTCACGTTGTTTTTAAACTGCTATGGTAAAAAACCACCCACGCAATTTTCTTGAGAGCCCTTTCTACATCTTTCTGCATTATTATCTATATAACACAATTTATTTGAAGTCGATTCTGTACTGGTTCTTGAGCTATGGACGACGAAAAAAACGTCGCTCGCGTACGAACGTACGTACACACGCACACACAAACATCTTTCTAAAAATCTTTTATTTTGACTCTAGGGACCTTGAAACGTCGAAAAATGTCAAAATTTTCAATTTGACAAATTGGATCCATTACTATAACTTCCTATGGGAAGTTAATATCATGAAAAAAAATATTTTATATGTGTTTTATTTACGTTTAGTTTTGAAACCGCAAAATGGATAACCCTGTAAAATTACTGCAGTAATACAAGTACTAATTGTATGCCATACCTACTCATTAATATAACTTACTAATTTTATGTTTGGTACCATAAATGTCAACTTTTGAATTGTAGGGGTGTGTTCAAAGTTTTATTTTTCTCTCAAATTAAAATATTCATGGAAACACAGGTCGAAAGGTGCTTTTAATTTTCGACCCTAGCAGGATAAAAATTGGTTAAATCATGTACGTGGGTTTTTTTGAACTGAGTTGTAAGTGTTACACACATTTGATAGGTTTTGATTGAAGAAAATCAAATCATGATTTAGCTTGATGATTGATCACTTATTTTCTAAAAGTATATAAATGACAATTTCGACACTAATTCATTGTAAATGATTAAAATTGTAAATTTTAAGTAAATTAACATTGAATCGAAGTATAATTGTTTTTGAAATGTCATGTACAACGAAAGACCATGTAAGCTCTAAATGTCACTAAAAAAAGTTCCAAATAAAAGTTGATTCTCTTAGGTATGTCCTTTGAATTTAAAGTAAAATTCAATTTGAAAAACTGATAGTGAAACTTTGTTTTCTATTCATTTTTATGTCTAGTGCTAACGAAGCACAAAGTAGAATCAATATTAACAAACGCATCCTTAATATTTTTATCTTCTGGCACGACCTAATTGCCTCCTACATTTCACAATCCGAAACTCTATAGTTGCGAACATTTTTTTTAATAACTAACTACTGACTTATTTTTGTTCACTAATCTGAAGTCGTTTTTAGTTAAAGAGTTTTAAACAGTCTTTATTTTCGTTTCTGTAAAATTAAGTTATCTATGTTGTTTTTTTGTGTAACATTCTGTTCTTATTAAATATTTAATTTAACTACAGTATAAAAATCATTTTTTTTCAACATTCCATTTATCTGCATTTAAATACGATATGATATACTGCATTTTCTCATATGAAAGAGGGACACCTAATGCTTCTAATCTTCTGTTTGAAGGCGTTATGTCCTAGACCTCAGAGCTCAGAAATAATCAAATGCCCTATTTATTAACTTTTTTTCTAGACATCGAAGAAAATTATGTTTCCTAAACCTTAGTTAAAACTCTCATTCAAATATTTCCTCAAAGCTTCTCTCTTCCTGAGTTAAGAAAGGATGAATGATTTCTGTGAATTGGTGAAAAAGGTTTTTTAATAAAGATTGCAGTTAGTAAAAATAGAAGGAATATTAAATACATTCATATAACTCAGATGCACATAATCAAAATAATCAAATCAATCATGTGTAATTACCTCAATATTACTTGCACCATTTTGATGATGATGATGATTATTATGATGCTGATGGTGATGCTGACGTTGATGTTGATGATGCTGATGTTGGTGGTTGCTGCTATCTAATTTCTTCTCAGCCGATGGACTTGAATTCATCTCGACAAGATCCAAACCATTCTGGGTGTCTCTCAATGCAGCATCCAATGCTTCAGCAACTTCAGCAATTTCAGTCAATTTATTTGTGATCGCGCTCGATGCCATTTCATTTTTTCCAGTTGGATAGACCAAAGATGATGATGCTGTAGCAGGAACAGGAACAGTAGCAGTAACAGCTGCAGCTTCAGCAGCACTTTCTATCGCAGATGGTGCACTTTCGCTAGGAATAGAATCAGATTTTAGATTTACATCTTCAACTATGGACTCTTGATCGTTTGCACGGCCGCGAAGATCATCACTCCAAGTATCTTCGCTTTTCTCGTTATCCCCAATTCCCTCACCACCGCCAGTGGTAGAAGACCGTGATTGTTTAAAAAATTCCTTGAATCTGGAAAACATTTCCGATTCTTTTTGAGTTTTTCCTCTCGATTTAGAATAGAACTATTTATTATCTGGCAATTACTATCCGTCGGATTTATATTTTTAATTAAAAAACACTTTTGTCTCTATTTGTCGTCGTTCGTTTGAATATGTGGAAAGGGTCGACGAGAACGGAGACCTAGCTGCTGTCAGACTTTCTATACTATATCGCTGTTGGATGTTTAGTTTGCTTTATGGGCGAAATGCCAAATCGCGCGTATTTTTGAAGCTATAATAATGAATTCGCTAATCACAGAGCGCGTAACATGGAAAAATTGTCGCACGATTAAAATAAGCAAAAGTAGCAAGTGCAGCAGGAGATGCAGAAATACTTTTCTTGGACGGTAGCAGCAGTAGCACTTGAAAATGAAAACACTGGCACTGGTGCCGAAGACGTCATTGCACTTTAGCTTAAGAATAACATGCCACACGCAACATCAGGGATGATAGCTGCTTGGCTGGGCGGCGACTATGACGACGAACGTTGACGTCGACGACGAATGTGGCTATGGCGATGACGTTCACGGTGGCGACGACTAGCGACGACGACGACGGCACGCGGCAGAGACGGATATAAGGAGACACGCAGCGACTTTTCTCCTTGACAATCACAATGCCTACGTTTGGCTTGGAGTCTCTTTGGCTCTTGTGAGGGTATTTATAGGGCGCTAGAAGCTATACGTATATGTACTTCGAAATAAACGTGCACTTCAGGGAATGCTACCACCACAATACTGCTGGTATAAATTGAATGACGTGCGAGACTATTTGAAAATATAATTATTTTTTTTTTTAGTTTTTGTTTGAATTGTATTTCGTTCGAGAGGGACACTTTGTATAAACCCGGGCTGCCTTGTGTTTTTGATATCTCTGTGGCACTATATACTCTGATGCTGATCTACGCTGGACCGAACACGAAAATAGACTGAGGAATGGAGCAAAGATGGCTTTTTGAGAATTCTGTCAAGAGGTTTTCTATTTTGCCCCAAAAAATATTTACGTTTGTCTTAAAGTTTTTTTGTTTTTTTCTTCAAAGATTCTAAATGACAACAGAAAAGTTCGTTCTATTTGTCTCTCGAAACTGTATTCTACCCGAAGGTAGGTAGGTATAGATAGGTATACATGAATGGTTTAGTTTTTTTCTTTTGTATATTTTTAGTTTTAGTTTTTGGTTTTAAAAATTAAAATAAATAAACCAAAAAGTAAAAAGATCTTAATGACAGATGTTTTATTCCGGAAATAAATATTTTTATGGCGCATAAACACTAATTTTTGGTCAATTTTTGAGAGTTATGTAAATCGGAAGCTTTTAAGACCGCAGTAAAATCTTATGCATGATGTGGTAATTTTGGAAAGAATGCAAACTATAAAATTGTATTTCAATTAGGAAAAAGTGATTTGTTTTTGTTCTATTTACTTGAATGTAGAATATGTCGTATTTGATTCTAGGAACCAGTAGGTATAATATTGAAGTTAAGAGTTACAAATAACGAACACATATGGAAAATTCAAGATCTTATTTTACACTTAAACATCAGTGACTAAAATTGCCCTATTCGTATGAACGTGAACACCGATGAGAATTTAGTTTTTCACTCTTGCGTAACAACTAAATTTGATAAAAATCACACGAATCAATGAATTATGGCGTATGATTGTTTAAAAAATAAACTCACGCTAGAAAGTAGTGACCTTATCTAGTTTGCTAACGAAGTTTAAGCTTAATCTCAAGATGTCTTTACCTTAAGACTTAGAAATATTAAAAACTAGAAAACTTTTTACTTAAACTTTGCTCACATTTCTTGTATAAGTTTCAGGAAGTGAATTTTGAAATGAGCTTATATTTTGATCTATAAAAAAAACACAAACATTTCTTAAAAAGTGGCTAAAACTTATGTATATTTAAGAAATGTAGTGTTTTTTTTGATAAATCTGATTTTAGGGTGTTGTTAAATTGTTGGTGGAAATAATAATCCAGCGGCAGGACCAAAAAAAAAAACAAAAATCTCGAATTTTCCGTCTTATTTTTGTTTTTTTTTTTTTGGTTGTAATTTTAAACCTCAAAGACAATTTTTGGTCAATACAATTATATCCTACGATATTAAGGCTACTTGTTTGACGCAGAGACATAGGGGCCAGGGACATAACACCCAACTTTTTTTTTGGGGCTTATGTCTCACTTTGGTGGGACATAAAACCGAAATTGAATTTGGGCCTTAAGTCCTACTCAAATACATATGACCTAAGTCCCAAATTAATTGTTAAAAATGGGACATTGTCCCCAAATTTTTGTAGAGCCAACAAAGAATAAAAAGTTTTTGTATTTCAATACAATGAACAATAATTTTTTGATACGGTGATACGCTTGGGTATGCAAAGTCGCCAGGCAGGCGCCTATATCAATAACTTCTTTCAATAAAAGTATTTGTGGGTGGCCCGCTTCGCGGGTTCTCAGGATTTAAACTCCACAAAACAAAGTCTTGTGGTATTGAAGTGCTCCAAGATTTGTCATTTGGTGATTCTTATTAAGTGGGACATTAGCCCCAACATTTTTATTTGGGGCTTCGGTCTTACTTGGGTGGGACTTAGGGCCCAAATTAGATTTCGGTTTTATGTCCCACCGAAGTGCGACCAACTTTGATAAACATTTAAGAACTGAACTTTAAAATTTTGAAGGCCTTCAAAAATATAAAAAGCCTTTAAAAAGGTAAAATTTTTTGAACTCGAAAAAAAGGCTTTAAAAAATTCAGTGTTTTTTCACGAACTATTCGATTAACTTTTCCTGATATTTTATCAAAAAATTATCGAAGCCCAGCATTTTATTGTAAAGTTTTTAAGTTTTTTTATATGAATATCAATTTTACCGTTACCTCCAAGAGAATAGGCAAAAAAAGCCGATCGCTCGAAAAAACAATCAATGCAAAAATTATTGCATATGTTTTCATAGTCCGATTCTAGCGTTGTTGGTAAGTGTTAATTTATTCAATTGTTGTTCTTTATTTCTTCGTGATTAAACATGATTACAATGCCTGGTTCTAAACGCCATTTGGATACTGCAAACGCAATTAGAGTGGTAAATATGCTGTAGCAAGCAGTGTCTCAAAGGTCTGTTGCAAATCGAATCGGTGGTGTGTCGCTGCGAGCTTTCCGAAACGTGAGGGAATGCGTCCAGGAAACTGTGAGTGTAGCAAGCAGGCCAGGGTCAGGAAGAATTTGGGCAGGTGAATGTTTAAGCGACCCGCGCATTCACTGAAGTGACACATTTGGGGGCCCCAGTATTAATGCAGGGGCTGGGAATAAGTTTACTTAACAGAACAGAGCTGATTATCCTGGATGAGGGCACCGTTATTGCTGACAGTTACATTGAAATGGTAATATGACCTGTTGTGATCCCATTTTCACAAAGAGTTGGCGATGGGTTTGTTCTTATTTAAGACAGTACCACGCAAGCAGCTCTTTCTGACGCCAATACTACAAATGTTTTTTTTTCAGTGAAACTTGAATTAATAATTTTTTTTCCGTGTTAAAAGTGAGTACACTATTACTTAATACTAAACAGAAACATAATAACAAAAAACAAAAATTCAAACACTTTGTTTTTTCAGACAAAAGCCAAAAAATTTTGTGGGCCCTATTTTGTTTTGAGTAGTTTAGTATGAATAATTCTTTACCAATATTTTCAAAACACTTGTTAAATTTGTTTTTTTTTTTTTTTAAGAATTTAAACAAATCTGGAAATGATGGAAGAAAAAAAGGCATAATTTCCTTAAGCCAGTTCTTAATTTTTGTTCTCAATAGAAAAACAAAATTTCGGAAAACAGAAATAAAGAGTTTGAGAATGCTGGGCATGGAGTTTGAGAATTGTTTCAGTCATTTTAAAATTTGTTGACGCACTTTTTCAACACTTTGAAAAGTATATTCAGAATGAACCATTCCGGGGGTTTTAAATTGATGGGGTGATCGTTAAAAAGAAGATATTTTAGAAATAATAACACGAACAAATATTGGAGTTTATTGGGACTGTTAAACCTTCATCTTGCGTTATCTAAGTCCATCCTCCTGAAGCTGAAGGTTCACTGAAACAATCCATCGAGCTTTTGGGTAATATGTTTGTACCAGACAAGTCACGTGATTGAAACTAAGTATACAAATTTTCTTTTGACCGCTGTATACTACAAAATACCTCTAAAAAATAATGTTAAGTTTATGCAAATTTGAATAAATGTCTGATGTTTCATACAAAATAAAAAAAGAGGCTGGGATGCGACCCACACTGATAACTTCCGTCTGTCGATTTGTCTTGCTTAAAAGTTTGTCTATATGTATCAATTTTTACCAAATTTGCGTACTATTTGTTGTAGATTTTATTTTTTTGTGAAAAAACGGACTGTTGGATTTAATAAAAAAATTACTGAATATCGAACACAATATTATCTGTGAAATAAAATAAGTTTGAAGCCAATATTTTTAATTTTTCAAATGCTATTTGAGTCGAAAGTAAATTAGTACCAAGTTTTAGTATTGTTTTTTTTTAGGTTTTTATTTTTTGTAAAAAAAACTGTCAATTCGATTTTTCTTTAAATTTTATCGAATGTTAAAAACAATATTTCTTATAAGATAAAATTTGTTTGAAGCCAATGTCACAAATTTTTGAAAAGATATTTACGTCGAAAAACAATTTGTACTAACTTTTATTCATTATTTTTTTTAGGTTTTTATTTTTTGTAAAAAAACTGTCCATTCGATTTTTTTCAGCATTTTTCAGAATGTTGAAAACAATATTTCTTATAAGTTAAAATTAGTTAGAAGCCATTATCTCAAATTTTTGAAAAGATATTTGAGTCCAAAATCAATTTTTACCAACTTTTATTATTTTTTTTGTTTGGGTTTTTTATTTTTTGTAAAAAAACTGTCAATTCGATTTTTTTCAAAATTTTATCAGATGTCAAAAACATTATTCTTCGTTGCACAAAATTGTTTTGGAGATGAAATCATATTTTGGTCGTAATATTTTTGAGGTGACAAATTTTTTTTTCAGTTTTTTTTTTATTTATAAAAAAACCGTTAATTGTATTTTTTTCCAAAAATATACTTGTTTTGTATCACGTCACAATATATAATATAAAATGTAATTCAAGTCTCTAGCGTCATTGGTTCATGAGATATTTAGGGTTAACCAAAATTTTCACCTTTTTTTTAAACTGATATGGTAAAAAAACCACCCGCGCAATTTTCTTGAGAGCCCTTTCTGCATCTTTCTGCCTTATTATCTGTATAACAAAATTAATTTGAAGTCGATATCTCTCCTGGTTCTTGAGCTATGGACGACGTACGGACGTACGAACATACGTACACACGCACGCACAGACATCTTTCTAAAAATCTTTTATTTCGACCTTGAAACGTCGAGAAATGTCAAAATTTTCAATTTGACAAATCGGACCCATTACAATAACTTCCTAAGGGAAGTTACAAATAAAAAAAGATGAACTTGGGTTCGAGATTGGATTTTGAAAAGACGGGAAGCTGGTGCCTTCTATAATTTTTTAAACGAATTAAATATAGAAGATGCTCAGCAATACAAAAAAACAAGACACTCGATTCCGTGAGTCAATATCATCGAAGGAAAGACCAGCCACTTGCGCGAGATATGTGTACGAAACTGTTTCGATAAGCTGCAAGAACTGTCGCGAGTCGATGCAAAAGTGTTAAAACTAGCAATTAATTGCACTTGCAAATACTCGCAAGAAGTTATGAAAGTACTGTCGCGATAGAACTTGCTTGGTAGTTTCCACTTGCAATTCACTGTCGGACAGACTATCGGACATTTATTGCAGAAGTTTTCTTGCAAATGGAAACGCGGCCTAAGACACCTTTTCTGTGAGTCAATTCTATCAAAGTTAGAACTTCACTAAACTTTCCGATCTCAATTCAGCCAAAACTAATTACTCTTATGCTCAGCAAGCAACTTCTTACCACTAATTAATCATTTCACAAGAATTAACAATTCTTCAGATGCAATACATGTTTAAACCTAACTTCTTATGCAATTACCTTCCTGTTATAAAATATTAAAGAACCTCAACATACATAATTAACAATAATTAGAATTTACATAATGTCATGTCATTTAATTGCTATAACAATTCTGATTACCCTCCAATAAAAAAAAATGTATTTTTATTTCTTGAGAACATAAGAAGAAAACATTAAGAAAAGGAAAATAAAAACAACATAAAATATTGCGGTAAGATGCGCGTGTGCAATGTGTTTGCCCCCGAGAGTTCATTGAATCTTTTATGCTTAGCTAACATCATCAGATGGATAAGCCACCAGATGAAAATATTATTTAAGTAGGTATAAAAGGTATGATGAAAGCTCTTTGGAAGCACGTTTTTGTTTGAAAATTGAGCGGCATCGAAAGTTGTTTCCACACTCGGATACTGCGGTGCATAAGATCGAAAGAAAGTTGTTCCTCATCTGTCAGAGATAGAGTATAAAGTACCACTAACCACCATCTCTTCCACCTTGCTATCATTTATGAAAATGACCTTTCTCTCATTCTCTTGATAATACAGGGACGGATAAAGGATTTTTAGAGGCCCTTAAAGGGCCTGACTTCTCCTAGAAGTTTTATAAAAAATTTCTAAAACCTAATTTCTATTTAAGGTTAAAAATATGAACAATTTTTAACTTCTTTAAAAAAGCTTATAATCAAAAGTTTTTGATCGGTTTTTCCAAATTTGGTTCTTAGACTTCGCGCACCTCTAAACATAGTTTTATTTATATATTTACTATACACCAGTTAAAAGACCCTTTTAAGCAACGACGAGTCTTAAGAACTCATGACTTAACCAGCACTGTATCATTATCATTAGCAAATAGGACTTGGCGCTTGGAGAGCAAAACGAGAAAAGCGAATAAAAAGCAAGATCGTTGGCAAATAGTAACAAACCGAACAAGAAAACCGGTTAAACTTTAAGAAAAAACCAAAAGAGTACCAAAACTGCCACACCAACTTAACTATGTGGAGCTAACAATTTCCGACCATACCATACCTGTTGCCATCATCCGAAGTGGTATTATTGCCCTTGGCATCATCCAAGACGAACGGCTCTTTAAGTCGAGTTTTTAACAATCTACCCAGCCGCACCATTCGACCCACTTCGACTAGGAGTCGTTCGCGCAGTGCTAGATACTTTCGGAGGCGATTGCGGCGACAATCGGACTCCTCAATTTCACCTAGAGAACACACAGAGATTTTCAGGTCATGCAACTTGTTGCAATACTCTTCGACGCTACGATGAAAGACGGCGGACACTCGGAGGCGGGTCATGTGCTCCTGACTTATGGCTTGTAAGTTGTGCCAGGTGCTGCGCAGTTGGTTGGACATTGTTTTTGTTGCTTCCGTATCCAATTTGCACGATGTTCTGAGAGCTTGTGATGCTTCGAGCAGTTGGCAGCCGTAATGGTATATGCTCTGTAAAAGAAAAGAAAAAAATAGAGGAGAGCTTTTAGATGCGCACACGTATTATTATCACGGATATGGTTGCCAGTTTGTTAAAACTTTTGATCACCTTCTGTCAAACTTTCAAATACGAAAATCAAACATGAATAAGATTTCTATACACTGTTTTACATTAAACTCATTTTGACATTTCATCATTTTATTAAGAGACATTCAATTTGACAGCTAGGAAATTGACATTTTTTATCTTCTCAATAAATTTTGTTAAAACTTTTGATCACCTTCTGTCAAACTGTCAAATACGAAAATCAAACATAAATATGTATGTAAGATTTCTATACACTGTTTTAAATTAGACTCTTTTTGACATTTCATCATATTATTTAGAGACATTTAATTTGACAGCTAGAAAATTTATATTTTTTATCTTCTCAATAAATTTTGTACAGCTGTCAATTTTCAATTTTCCTTTGAAATTACGTATGTTGTGTTTCACAATGGTCGACTCATTTTGACGTTTTATTGGTTTACGTTTAAAAAAGAATATACATTTCTGACTCACCGCCAATAGCTTCTTTGAAAAAATCTGGAGAGAGCTAGATTAATGGTGAGACCACCTCCTGAAAAAAGTTTCTTATGCCTCGCTTAATTGACATCTGTCAAATATTTCACGAGTGAGTTAATAAAGGTTATTTCTCAGCTGTCAAATTTACTGTCAATAAGTAGAGTAGTCGCTCGATAAATCAAAACGGGTGCTTTACTTATTACCAATCTTTTCTCTATTTCTCATTGAACTCTCGAAGAACTAGATGAAGTTAGTTCCGAAATGGCTTTATTTTCATCATAGTAGCAACCATGTTTACGGATCAAGTTAGGCTAGTTTACAAATGATTCTCCCCCTCTCTTAACGTAACGGAATTAATTTAATGTTTAGCATATAGCGGTGTGCCAGTTATTAGTGTGGCTGGTCACCTTTGCACACTCCGACCGCTCTTCCAGCTGGGTTCTGCCTTTTGAAATTGCCATAAGAGGAAGAGGCAAGAATGAATAGTTTGATCTAAATTAAATGAATGAATGAGGAAGTTGAGTACTAGATAATGTGTATCTTAGGATCATTTTACGATGTTTGGGGTGATAATAATTTCACACCGCACTGATGTTCTCGAGTCTATCTATAGTTTGTTGAATGGCAATGGACAACCGTCCGAAGACGAAGACGACAACGAAGTTAAATAGAACTGATGATGTCTTGTTTTTTTCTTACACCTGTAATTTAGATTCTATTAAGGTGTAGAGGCTTAGTGCAAAGATAGAGAAAGAGACTCAACTTGACGTTTAAATCAAATTGATAGCTTCAAGTGGTTTGCGGGATGTTTGAAGTAATTTTGCTTTATAGTAATGTGATACAAAATTGAAGATTTGTATCTTAAGTATCCAGGAAATGAGCATTTAAGTCATCTATTTAAAAGATATAATATTTTCAAAGGTTGAGGTAAATATAATTGGATGAATTTCAATGATGGCCATGACATAAAATTAATTTCAGGTATATACATAATTTCCTTGGGAAATTTTCCATCTAATTGAATTTTTGAATTGAATAGACTTTTTAATTAATAGACATAGTTTTAAGGGCAACATAATATTGTGATTTGACTGCATAATATTTTTAATTTTTATTAGAAAAGTTTTTCCCAACTATAACTTCACAGCTTCTAAAAATGACGCACACTTGAAGTAATGACCAGACTTTTAATGTTCAAATATGTAATAAATACAGATTTTTTGAATAAGAGGTTTCATTCTGATATTTAAAAAACAAAAGGCCATTTCGCTACTTTGCAGAACCGTATCCTTTCTTCAAATTCTATCCAAAAGCCACTTGAAAGATGGGATGCGTTTTAATTATCATTGATGGATTTCCAAACCGTAATGTGACAATTCTGCTAATTTACGTATAGTCTCTGATGAGGTGAAAATGGTCGTAATCAATTAGGATGATTTTTCGATGAAAGTCCCGATCATTTTCATGTACATATTTCAAGAACTTAATCAACTAAGATACGGCGTCGCTGGTGGTCGACGACTTGATTTTTTGAAACTTTAATACCTAAAAATCAAAGATCAAAGAGGAATGGACACATTTTTTTCATTATCGTTTTCTATTTTTCATATCACTTATTCGTCCCTTGAGGCAATTTTTACCAGCTGTCTATATCTGGTCCATATTCCCTTGGCATGGATAGAAGTTAAAGTAATTTTTATACCCAAAGCAGGTAAAAGCTCGCAAGTCAATCCTAAAGATCTACGACTTATAAGTCAATCATCATTCCTTCTTAAGATCTTAGAGAGATTGATTGATATCCATTTAAGGGCAAGTATTGATACAAGACTTCTGTCTTCGTCACAACATGCCCACTGTAAAGTTAAAGCGGTGGAAACGGCGTTACACACCTTAGTACAGACCATCAAATACTCCCTCCATCATAGAGAGTTCACTATGGTTGCTTTCGTTGACATCGAAGGTGATTTTAACAACGTGGACACATTTTCAATCACGTCTGCAATAACATCTCTAAATGAAGAGAGTTCGCTTGGGGAGTTAATTCATTTAAAGCTGAGTAGCAGAATAATTAACTCAAAACTGGGCAACTCTTCTACCAGAAGATTCGTTAGTAAAAGGACACCGGAAGGTGGTGTTCTATACCCTTTCCTCTGAAACCTAGTGGTAAATGAAATCCAAACTAGTCTGGATGCGGAGGGTTTCAGAGTGATTGCCTATGCGGATGACGTTGCTATAGATGTTTAAGGAAAGGATCTTAACACCTTAAAATGAATCTTACAAAATGCCTTAGACAAGCTAATACTTTGGGCTGATCGGTGTGAACTGGGTGTTAACCCACACAAAACCGAATTAGACCTATTTTCGAGGAAATACAAAATTTCATTTGCTAACCCTCCCTATATCAAAGGAGTTCAATTAAAGTTCTCAGACGAGGCTAAGTACCTGGGCCTTATTTTAGACAAGAAACTAAATTGGAAACGCAACGTTATATACTTAGCAAACAAATAGCTGCAAGCTCTGCTATTGGCCTCAAAGCTTCGACGCAGTGGAACAACAACCTTGGCCACTCCGTAATTCTTAGGTATTTAGAATCAATTCCAAAACACACAGACTGCACCATCCCCCAACTGCAATTCGACAGAAACTTCCAGATTTCTATACCTTCCAGATCTTTCTGGGAGGATAGGGCATTCCTGGAAGACGAGTCAATCCACTTTTAAACAAATGGATCGAAAACAAAAGAAGGAGTTGGTGTAGGTGTGTACTCTAAACGACTGAAATTAAGTCTCTCATTCCGCTTTCCCAATCATTGTAGCGTGTTCCAGGCGGAACTATTGGCGATAAAAGAAGTCTTGCCCTGGCTTAAATAAAACGTGATATCAACATCTGATATCCGTATTTTCTCAGATAGTCAGGCCACTATGCTCTGAACTCTGTCTCTACAAACTCTATAACAGTCCATAACTATCGATCATCTCTAATGGAGATGGCACAACAGTTTAATATTCACCTTTGCTGGGTGCCGGGCCATAGAGACATTCCAGGTTACTCTAAGACAGATGAACTCCCCAGGAACGGTACAGTACAGCCCATTCTACCACGTTTGGCAAATGCTGGCATACCAATCGCTCCTTGTAAACTATTGCTAATGCAGGACGCTATGAAGAAGGCAAACACCAGGTGGACCAGCATCACCACGTGTCATGTCACAAAAAACATCTGGCCTGCACTAGATTGAAAGCGATCAAGGTGCTGCTATCTCGAAGCAGATCGCATATAAGCTCGATAATAGGTGTAGTACCCGTGGCATGATGGTTAGTGCGTTGGACTGTCATTCCAAAGGTCTTGGGTTCGATCCCTGCCTAATGCCATCTAAAATTTTTTTCACGGGTACTACCTCTTGCGAGGAATTGACAAATTCTCCAAGAGTAATTTTTGTCATAAAAAGTGCTTTCTCAAATTAGCCGTTCGGATTCGGCTTAAAACTGTAGGTCTCCTTCATCCCTGACAACAGTACTCGCACACAGGAAAGGTTGAGAGTTGTAAGTCACTAGGCCCTAATTCTCAACGGACTGTTGCGCCACCCAATTTATTTTTATTTTTTAGTAGATGGCATAACCGGACACTGTCTAATATAAAAGCATAGAAAGGCGTATTCTCAAATGGCTTTTGCAGAAGCTGTATGGACGAGGAAGAGGAGAAAATAGTTCTTCACCTCCTTTGTATATGCCCTGCGCTAGCTCAAAAACGCAAGAATTACCTAGGAGAATTCTTCTATAACGATCTAAACGATCTAAATCATATTAGCATGATCAGCTTCTCACGTTTTGTAAGGGATTCAAACTGGTTTCATTGAGCTTAGGAGAAAGCCTCAAGATTCATGTGGTATCACAATATCCCATTAAACTGGCCTAAGTGTGTCCTATTCCATCACAAACAGCCACTTTAACCTAACCTAACCTACTTGTCCCAACAGCACACATTTGTTTACCAGTTCCACTATTTTTGGCCGAGAAGGTTTTTCTCGATGAACCAAAAGTTTCTTCAGTTTTGAGAACTGTGTCTACAAATTTCAAGGTTTTTTTTAGGAAATTTCAACAGTTTTATATCGATATGGCAAGTGTCGTTCCATTTCTAGAAATGTTGTACTTATTTTTCTTTTGTGAAATCCCAAAAGACTACAGCTGCTTAAATATCTAACTATATTCAAAACTAGCCGACCCGTGCTCGCGTTGCTTCGCATATTGTAACCAACACATTCTTTTTGTGCTTATGGATTTTCTTCCGATGTTAGCCTTTCTTTTACCCATTTTATATTTCTATGCGATAAAAGAAAAACAACGAATTTAAGCTTGTTATGTACTCGTATTTAATACCACTTAAAACTTTAGAAAAAAAACTTAAGTAAAATATTTAAAAAAAAATATAAAAAAACAAATTTGTGTTTTTAATGTTCTCATACATCTATAGGTATGCGTGTGTAAATATCCATAGACACATTTTTTTATTCATCTGCTCATGTTGAGTGCAGTGCAACTGACTTAACCTACCCACATTTGTGTGCTCTTTTTATCGGCGTCATTGTAAGTACCTCCTTCGAGTTATTTGTAAAGAAAATTTTAACTTACATAATTTCAGTTTTATTGTTCGAGGAAGTGATACAAAATTGGTAATTCAAGCTATTATAATAGAACTTTTTTTATTTTTAAATTGGAAGAATTATAATCTATTCACTTCCTCGAACCAGAAAAATAAAAAAGATCTAATTTTTCTTTAGATAAATCGGCATTTCATGTGCACGGCACTGTAGTTAATTAAATGTCCATACTCCATAGTAACTTAAAAAAAAGAGCCCACACTGCTCAGCAATGTGACGATAGAATTAGAGAAACAAAAAAATAATGTGTGTGTGTAGGTTAGTTGATGAACTATACAGTATACAGAAAAATTGAATATGTAGCATGTAGGTAGGTAGGTGAGAGAAAAAACGTAAACGTAACTATTAAATGGAACACATATTAAGAGAGAAAGAGCATGGAAAGAAAAGAAAATTAAAAATGTTGGAATGATAATGAAATGAAACAAAGCAGCGACCTCGAGATTGTGATGGAATATAATTTCCTGGATAAAATAAATTCAAAAAGTTTATAATTTTATAATTTGTTTTTATTTATTTCTCAGGTTGTATGTTTAACTTAGAAGTGATTTTAGGCTTAAAATTTGCGCAACAATATTTTCTTTATGAAGCAATGCTTATCTTTGTCGATTATTGTATAGGTTTTAAGATATGAGTTGTTGTATAAGTCAACTAATGAAAAAAAATTGACAAAAAATGTAAAATGAATAATATTTAAGTTTGACAAATAATTAATGAAAAAAAATTAAAGCCATAAACACTCTCATAACAATATAGAAAATAATAAAATATATTTCAAATAAATCGGTTGACTACTTTCTGAGATCGTGCGTTACAAACTTTAAAATGGTTTCGCTTTTATATAATAGTATAGATAAATCATCTCATTGGAACACTCTCTATTATTGCAAAGTTTGTTTTCTATATATAATTTTGTTTCATGTTAAGACACATATTATTTGAATTAATAATATAATTAATTGAATGCGTTTTCTGATAAAAAAAAAGTATTTTTAAGGAACGAATTTTTTGGAACACCCTATATAGAATTTGCAACACCATTAACAAAGTAACAGAGCTTTTGTTCATAGGAACAGGATATTCTTATTTTGATCTTTTTGTGAAAATAAGCATAATTACTCGTATTGTTTAAGAACGAGTTATTTTATGACTCGCAAAACTCAGAGCAGAACAAAAATTTGATAAATTAGCAAACCATCAATTTTGATTTGTTCTTCTTTTTTAATAGACATAGAGAAAAAAAAAACATGTTAAACATTCTAAGCCCGCAAACAAATGCCTAAAGCACACCGAAAGACCATTAACCTTATTTCTGTATCATTTTTCAAGTGCCAATACCTCTGGGATACCTAAGACTAAGAGTATACCAGAGCACACTAAGCTTTGAACATCTAACTAACAAAGCAATAAAACTGTAATTACTTAAATTACCTGCACTAACTAACTGACCCAAAACTGTCATTCTTCGATGCACATCTGTATCACCATCCATCCCATCCACTTGTTGTGCCAGGGTGGTGTGGCGACCGGCAGCGGTGGCGTGGCGGTGCACCAACACCGCATCATATACCAACCTGCGCAGCGAGCAAACCATCAACATAACCACACCTTGAAATTGCAAATTGCATGGCAATCAGCAACGGAAATCAGCACAAAACATCCACTTCCTCCAGAGTTGTTTTTGTTGTTGTTGTTGTTGCTTATGTTCAGTTCGGACTCTATTTATCATGCCACCTGACCAACCAGACCTCTCAGACCACCCCATTCAAAATGTACCGTTTAACAAACCAACCAACCGACCGACGCACGACGAAGACAACGAAGATTTTGATGGCGCAAAGGCAGAAACGTCGTCGCCAACGTCGGTCGTCGTTAGTCGGTGAAGTGGTGAAAAGATACAAAATAAAAGAAACAAAACACCAGAACTCACCTTTCCAGTTTCTTGAAATGTCTGCAACTCATCTTTCTGCACCTGAATCTCATGCACATTGCAGCCCACATGCGAATGACACTTGATCATGACACCGTACAAGTCGTCCATCCATTTGATGGCCATTCGGGCGTCCAACTCGTACGTGTGGATGTGTGTCACCTGCTCCAAGGTGAGTTTCTGCAGCTCGACGCTGTCGATGAAGATGTTCCGCCTGGCTATTGTCGTATCCAAAATATCTTTGACATTCACAATGTCATCGCTGTAATCAATATGCAGATCCCGGCCGAGGGCATCCTTAACGGGCATTGACAGCATGTCGCTGAGTTTTTCGCCCTCCTTCACCAATTCCTTCTCAAGGGCCTCTGAGCATGTTTTGGTGGTTGAATTGTGGTCAAACATGAAATTGAAGATTTATTAGTTCAAGACATCGAGAGACATAGAGATAAAGCCAACTTACCCAATCCCACTTGACTGTCCTTTAGTTTCTGCAAATTCCCTGCGGCCGCCTCGAAATCCTCGACCTTGTTTCCCATGACTAGAGATTCGAATACTGAGGTGGTGCGGTCGAAGTAATCTGTGACCAGCCGATAGAATCGCAGCGATGTGATTAGGATGTTGCGTCGCTTTTCGAGGCGCGTGGCAAAGCTGCGACAGACGAAATTCATGAATTCTCGCTGCGACATTAGGTCCTTGTAGGCGGGACTGGCAGACTCCTTGGCCTTGCTGTGCGATTCGATCTTGTATAGAAGCTCCGCATAGAAGCCGTAGGTCTCGCGACATTCCATCTCGAGTGTTTCATGTTCACGACGCAACTCCTCGCATGCCTTGACATCACAGCCGATCGTTTGGTTGCGGTTAAGCATCTGTTCGGCTGTATTAAGGATCCAGTTTGTGACGAAGGCAACGCCTTCTTCGAGGGCAGCCACTTCACGGGCTTCATGGACACTCTGTTCCAGGTCGCGCCAGGCCGATCGAATGTCGGTTTGTTTCTTCTGGATGTCGATCAGCAGCTGCTCGGTGCGTGCGCGTTCGTTGGCCATGTCGGGTGGCAACCTGTGACTATGATGCTGGTTGCTACTACTATTTGTGGCGTTCGAACTGATGGAATGTGAGGTTGGCACAGGAGAAGTTGCGGTAAGGTTGATAGTTCCAGGCGAGTGCTGTTCGTTAGCAGCAGCAGCAGCAGCAACCGTGGACAACGATGAAGATGATGGCGGTGATAGTGGTAGGGATGTCGTCATTGGTTGCCATCGATAGCTATCTGTGATCCGGGTTAACAGTCGATTACCTGAAAGATATTAAGTGAGCTTGTGGTTAATAGTGGATAAAATAATGGTGATGATGGTGATACCTCTGAGGCATTGGTATTTCATGCTATGAAGAATTTTATGAGATTTCCTTATGCTGTCTAATGATAGCTTGGAAGGTGGCAAGTGTTTTGTTTGAGATAGGTTAAAAGTATAAGGTTGGCGTTTGAAACAAGCGAAAATGACCCTTGGAGGTGTAAATACTTTGAAGTTTCTTTTTTTCAAGAAATAGAAAGGATTGGCGAAAGTTTTGTAAATTTTTTTTTGGAAAATAAAACCAAAAACTCTGAGCACGGTATGCATGTAAGACATTTCAGAAAAAGAATACATAGCGTGATGGTTAGTGCGTAGGATTGTCATGCCAGAAGTATTGGGTTGCATCCCTGCCTGTGCGCCGTCTAAAGTTTTTTTTTCACGTGGTACTTCCTCTTGCGAGGAATTGACAAATCTTCCAAGAGTAATTCTTTTCATGAAAAGTGTTTTCTCAAAATAGCCGTTCGGATTCAGCTTAAAACTGAAGGTCCCTTCCATTTCGATAAAAGTACTTGCACACAGGAATGGCTGAGAGTTGTAAGTCAGTTGTATTCAATATCATTACAACAAGTCAAGCCAATCAACAGTGATACAGTATGTCAAGATCCTTGAGTTTTAAATGTAAAAAAAATTTAAGACCAGTAAATGACCACTAAATTGCTCTATTTAATGTGTAAAACAGTGAAAATATGACAGTTTTACAGTGTGAACATAGGATAAAGTTACACGCAATATTGAATTGATTCCATTTCAAAATTGAGAAACTGTATAGAATTCTGCAACAATATGATAACAAAAAAGTTTATCACTGCCTCTTTCTGTTTATTGGAACAGTTTTTGAGTCTTACAGAATATAAAAATTTACAATATTACAGTAAATGAGATCTTCAGAGTCAAGAAAAACATACATTTTGAAAGCGTGATAAAAATTGTGTTAAAACTGATATGCAGTAAAAAAAATCATACAAACATTGTCTCTGGCATCTACTACCGAGGACTATTGTCTGCTAACTCAAGCTGTAACCTTGTGGTCTATTGCACACTGTTGTTGAGAAGTGTTTAGTATCCCGTAGGTTGTTATCTGGTGACAACTGCTTTGTCACACTGTAATCTAGTGACAACTGCTACGTCAGTCTGTAATCTAGCTATTACTGCCATCTAATGGCATTTGCTATATCAGATAATAAATCAGTAACATCTTCTATTTCTGACTGTAGGCAAGTGGTCACTAGAAACTTATACTGTAATCGAGTAATTTTCTATCTCAGACTGTTGTTTAGAACTGTCTCTTATCTCAGACTCTAAGTAACTGTTGTAACTTTTCGTTTGTAATCAAGAAAAGACAGCCTAGTTTTTTTTATAATAAGCGCACAATCAAGGGGATAATACTCCCTTATTATGTGTGAGCACTAGGAAAGGGAGAGATGGTTTGAAAGGTTTTGAATTCCTGAATATGGCTGGGAAAGACAGAGTGTGGCAAAGCATTCCACATTCGCGTAGTACGGCTAAAGAACGAATCTCTGTACTTGACAGTACGACAGAAGTTGGGTTCGAGGGTATATTGATGAGCATTCCTAGAAGCGCGAGTATTACGCTTGAACTGTTTAAGGGGAGGAATGCAGCTGGCTATTTCTCTAGAGTATAAATCGTTAAAATAACGGTAAAAGAAGGTGATACAACAAACATTTCGACGATGTTCAAGCGACGTAAATGATCTTATGATGGTTTTATCACCAATCAATCTAAATGCTCTACGTTCAATACTGTCCAAGAGGCTTAAGTAAGTTGCAGGAGCACCAGTCCAGATATGGGAGTTATACTCGAGCTTTGGACGGATATAAGTCTTGTAGATAACAGAAGGGAAAGGGGGAGAAAAACTTCTTGCATCGCCTTAGAAAACCCAAACATCTTGCGGCACTTTTGGGGACATCACATATGTGATCGTTCCACAAGAGGTGGTGGGTGGTACACATACCGAGAATGTTCAGTCTCCTCGATGCAAGTGCCATCCATTGATAATGGCAAGGGGGGTATATCTCGCTTTATTCCCCATTGTACAATGCTGTTTAGGTCGGAATTTAATGAGCTTATCATATTTTGTCGTTGCAGTACCACATCCGAAGAAGTGGGATGTGAGTCTGAAAACAAATATGAAAAGCTAAGAGAATTATCGTCATCGAAACAATGTATTGGATTAGAAGTTGCAGACAGGAGATCAGTAATAAAAATTAGAAAGAGTGTTGGAGATAGAACAGAGCCCTGGGGCACACCAGCATTTATTTCGTGGTTTTCAGACTTCACTTTCGATAAGAGAGCCTGATGCCAAACCCTATCAAATGCTTTTAAAATATCAAGTACAATAATATTACTTTCTCCAAAGCGGTGTAAAGATTTGCTCCACTGTGCGGTAAGATGAACCATGAGATCACCAGTGAACCTATTGCTACGAAAGCCGTATTGTCGGTCATTAAGAAGCTTTCGATTGTCAAGATATTTCTTGAGCTGATAAATCATCAGCGTTTCCACGAACTTGGAAAGAAGGGGAGTAAGTGCAATCGGTCGGTAATTAGAGGGTGGGGAAGATCCGCCTTTTTTGGGGATAGGCTCGGCTCCACGAGACCTGAGGAGTATAGGATAAATGAAAATTTCATGAGATATAAGAAGCATACATAAACATAGGAACAATCTTGGAAAAATTGTAAAAAAAATTAATAAAGAAACTAATAACGAATTTATTTCTGTAATTTAAAAAACTTTGAAAAAACTTCACAAATTTTTCTCATAAAGTTCAATGATCCCAATATAATACATAACAATCAAACAACCTGAAACAAACGATTGTTTCATAACTCTTTATAAATATTTTTCCAATTGTTTGAGTTACATAAATAAAATAAAATTACTATTAAAATTAACAACAAATAAATACGAGTTCAACCCACGAAAGTACTTCATATTTATGACATGAGTAAAGTAGGTAGGTAAGGTACTTACATATACTTTAACTTTCAAGACTATGACTTGGGATTAAACAGAAACAAAAAACTAAATGGAGTAAGCTAGGCTCATAATTTCATAACCTCTATACTGCCGTACCGTGACAAATGAAATGTTACTTGCTTGGGCAGGCACCTTGAGGAAAGATAGATATGAGTGGAAAAACGTAATTATTTTTAATTTTGTCGCAACGGCAACGACCAACTTTATCTGAGCCTATTTATTTCTATATATGTTACTTGGCTCTTGGCCTCACCCTATACTTCGGTCGTACTCTTTTTATATTTGGAATAAAATTAATACCTATACTCTAAGGATGACTTCAAAGTTTGTAAAGAAATTTAGTTCAATAGAAAAGTGTCGGTTTTTTCCCAATTATCATTGCCGGAGGTTTTTACGAAATCAAAGGAACACGTTAAATATCATCAAAAGCTAAAGTTGACTTTTGTCAAATGGGACAAAGAAATCAATAGATATTGACTTAAGGGTTCTAAAAATGCACGGCTTAATGTAGCTTTAAAAAATCTCCGGTAGTGTTTTAAAAACTTTTAAGCAAACATTTTTTAATTTTTTTACAAATCCAAAATTTTATTAAAATTCTTAGCAAATAACTAAAATAATATACTACTAGCTTATTCCGTTTGACTTAAAAGCATGTTTCTGCGACTCATAGGTTACACTTTGGTAACGCAAGTTATTTTAACAAGTTTTAAGGAGACAAAAAAATGTGTAGTTTTGTTTTGTTTGTAAATAAAATATTTCAACATGACTTCACTATTTCTTCGCACAAACGTACAACATAATACTTTACTCATATACAATATACATTATAGTATTTACTTACCTGTATCTATCGTGTCAGCTATCTCAGTTTGTACTTGAGAGTAGATCATGGTGCACTGCTTAAGCTCCTGATCAGCATCTGAAGGTCGCAATGATTTACTGTCCGAGAGTAGAACATGCAGATTCTCAATATCTTGAATAGTTCGATCGAAAGTCTTACGGAATTCATCGATTGCCTGATGTTAAATGAAAATGAATGATGATCATGATGGAAGAAATAATTTCTACGAGTCTATATATATGACGCGACTCTGTTGTTGACCTACCTTTCGATTTTGCAGCCATAAATCGTGATTGTATGTTAGTGTACCACCTAATTCCTCTGGCAAATTATTTATATCTATATATTTTGAGATACGACTTTTTGACACAACAATTGGCTGTAAAAGAAACAGATACTCGCGTATAAGGAGAAAGTGATGCGAATTGAATTTTTTGATTGCGATTCAAGATTGCGTGTTATTTTATTCGAATAGGTACTTACTTCTTCTTTTGTGTGGGATTTGGCACATTGTTCAACGTGTTTCTCCCAAAATCCTTCGGATCTGACTAGAAAAAGTGTAATTGGTGTGTCTCCGAAGAGGGAATAAATTGTGCGGGAATGTGTGCGAGTTATTCGAGATGAACAGCGTTGAGCGTCTACTATGACCGCAATGCCTTTGCTGAGAAGTTCGGAGCTTAAATAAAAAAAAGAAAACATAAATTACACAAATTGCAATATTAAAAATTATAATTTGCATTATTTATTACTCTTAACCAAATATTATATTTTACTTAAATCGAAATGTAATGCTTTTATTAAACTTTGATTAAAATAACTAGCTGAACTTCCTGGCTTCACTTGGGTTATGTTAATATAATAAAATTAATAGTCTTACAATGTACTCAGCTGTCAAATGTAATGTAAGTCTGAGAGCATGGCACGATTATAAAACAGCATTAATTTGTCATAAGAGGCAATATTAGCTGATTTTAGAGTCACAATCAATATGTTACCATCAATTCGTAAAAAATAAAATTTCGTCTTCTTCACGACTAACCCCTGAAAATATGCAGTGCTTGACTGTCGAAAAATGTTGGACTTGAAAACCGACATCAACTTGTTTTTATAAATTTTAGGATAACAAATCTAAACAGAATTAAAATAAAAAACATACAATTTAAAATGGCATTTAAAACTCATTAGCACGACATTTTAAGCAACTCTCGTTTTAAGGCGTAAAATTTTATTTGTTGCATATTTTTAAAATATTTAAATATTTTAAGGGTATTTTAAAATTTTGAATCCTTTGCTAACTAGTAAAACATAAACTCGTTTTTAGTTAAATCTCTTGAATATTTAACCGTTTGAAAAGTATCAGTTCGTAAAAAGAGCAAAAGAAACAAAATGAAATACCTATGGGACATAACTTATTAATTTTAAATTTCAAAAACTCACAAGCCATATTGATTTCAGAACAATATATTTTTACCTTAGTATTTTACTTAGAGGATTAAACATTGAATTGATTCTTCCAAACAGTTTTTTACTGCGGGATTATGACAATATGATTACATTTGAATCACTAATAATTTCCCATTGAAGATGCTAATTTTGAATTTAAGTAACTCTAGAAAAGCCAAGACAAAAATTAAGAATTAAGCCGTTTTCTGTTGAAATAATCGAAGTTTTAAAGTAATTTAGCATGATTTTTTTTTGGAAAATACATTTTTTTAAATTTTACTAGTGACAAAAACACCATTGTTTTTAGTATACAATTACTGTATTGTAGGCAATATCAGTTCTTGCCAAATTCGTTTTTTTTTTTAAATTTTATTTAAATTCGTACTTATTCCATAATGCGACCTTAATTTTATTATTTAGAAAACAAAATATATTTCCAACCGAAATATTTACTCGTTGTTGAGATATGGGGGACGAAAATAGATACTCCGAACTTACGGACGGACATACCTATGTATGCACTAGATATATTTCTAAAACCCATTTTTTTAGAATCATGGGATTTCAAAACGTCGAGTAAACATTTTAAAATTGCAAAATGTGACCAATCACAATGACTTATTATGTAAAGTTAAAAATCCTTAACTCCATACAAATTTAAAATATTTTTGGGGGGTTATAGCAAATAGGAAATGTATGTGCAAAAAAACTACCAAAATTCATATCAAGTTCAAACGACATACATAATGTCCATTAATAAAAACACTTTTTCCATCACAAGAGAAGCCCAACTTTATTCTTAGTCATTTCGGTCATCTTTATTCATCCTCAGTCATCCTCAGTCATTCTCAGTCATCCTCAGTCATCCTCAGTCATCCTCAGTCATCCTCAGTCATCCTCAGTCATCCTCAGTCATCCTCAGTCATTCTCAGTCATCCTCAGTCATCCCCAGGCATCCCCAGTCATCCTCAGTCATACTCGTTCATCCTCAGTCATTCTCAGTCATCCTCAGTCATCCTCAGTCATCCTCAGTCATCCTCAGTCATTCTCAATAATCCTCAGTCATCCTCAGTCATCCTCAGTCATCCTCAGTCATCCTCAGTCATTCTCAGTCATCCTCAGTCATCCCCAGGCATCCCCAGTCATCCTCAGTCATACTCGTTCATCCTCAGTCATTCTCAGTCATCCTCAGTCATCCTCAGTCATCCTCAGTCATCCTCAGTCATCCTCAGTAAATTAAATAGAAGTTCCAGTTTCACAGTTAAACAGAATATATTTGGGGAACTCAAACGCCTTTCGTTTGAGAACTTTTATTTATACGAACAATAACAATAATTCTAATGTGAAAGTGCACACACTGAATTTATGAGCAGATGCAAGAAGGCACTTAAATAAATTTAAGATCATAATAATAAATACGACTGTTTCTAATGCTGACCTAATTATACAAAGCTTTGTTTTATTTATGTTTTTTAGATGTTAAATAAATGTAAACAAAACAAAAAAATCTCAAACACCAATATAATATAATAATTAATTCGGACAAAGTGAAAACACATAAAAACTTGAAATCGGAACATTTCCGCTTTTTAAACTTACCTAATATTAAGGTCGTTGTCTGTCTAAACGACGTCTGTCTATTTCATGTTTCATAAAAGCTTTTAAATCTCCTAAATGTTTGCTCGTTTGGTTATGGTTAAGGTAATTATTATGTTTTATTTGTTCAACCGAAATACCGGCTTAAAAATGGAAAACCATCCAAACTGAATTTAAATATACCTTCTTCGTCTCTTTTTCTCGATTGAAACATGAATACATTTTAAGGTACATACATATGTAATATATAAGTTAACTTAGCTCCATATGTATAAAGGTACAACAAGAAACCTAAATATGGAACTAATATCGAATTACCAATTCCAAATTATAACCAAATCAATATAAATTTGATCATTTATTTTTATTCTAGGTATAAATAAGTTTATAAATGTCATTAGTAAGCATTTCCGTTGTGTTTGTCTTTTTTTCTGAAAATTTTATGTTGCATAATCAAAAAATGTTCTACTCTAAGCCGTAATAAGCAGATTTGTATGTTTTTTTTTTTATTTATTTTTGTTTTAAATAAAAACAAAATAAACCGAAATCTGTGAAACATATTTTCAAATATGGAATATATCTATCAACAATGTATACAGCAACCTAAGAGTACAATAAATCAAATACAAATGTCTGTCTGTCTGTCTGACTGTTTGTGTTTGACAATGGATGTATGACAAACAAAATATCACGAGAATATCAGTTTTTGTTTCTATTTGTTTATCGAAATAATTTCAATTGTAGAGCAACTTTTTCATTCCAATTGAGTGATCACGTCAGCAGCAATGGAACCTGGAACGTGAAAATTCTACACAGTTGAGCTGAGCCGATCGAGTTGTTGGGTAATTTGTTAACAATCGTTGGTCTACTTAATGTTTAGTTTTAAGGTTTAAGCCTTTTCCACATTTAGTTTCGACTTCATGCCATCTGAAATCGTGTCAAAGTTGGAGAGTAAAAAAGATACAAAACACCAATCTCTGTATTAAAAGGTCACACCTTAATGGTTTTTGGAATTTTGTTTTGCTAATATTTTAATCCTTTCACTTTAGCAAACAAAAATATCCATAATTGACGGTGCTAAAAACCATAATTAACGTTAAAAACACAATCCTCATCTCTGACAAAAGTTCTTGGAAAAAACGAAAAACTTTTATCTTATACCTGTTTGGACGGAGGCCGTTTTACTCACGGTTATTAAGATATGTCGAATAGGGTCAGTTATGGAATCGTGAAAATTTGACCTTCGGATATTCAACTTTTTATAGTTTATAAAAACGAATAAAACGGGTGTTGTTTTAGAGGTATAGAACTTTACGTTGGCAATACTATTCTAATTAACGGAAACCTGAACAACCATTCCAAATTGTGTAAATTTGTTTTGAAAATCACGGTTCTATTTTGCGAATTTTGTTTAACGAAAAAGCTCACTTTTAGTTGAATAGATAAGTCATTAAACAAAACTACCGTATTTGGAGGGATGATAATCCTGAAGTATAAGTTGAGATATTGTTACATCCACAAAAACTGAATGTTTGGTGTGCTTTATTGGTTGGTGGAATAATTGTTCAACATTACAGTTATTAAAAAAAAACACCCTTTAAAAGAACAGAACCTTACGACTTCCTTATCCCACTTTAAATATTTATTTTATTTTTTTTTCTCTTTTTAATATTTTGTTCGTCATATCACATGAATTTCTAATTTAATTCCCGACTTTGGAAGCTGGAGAAAGAATAAAGTGTGAAGTTCCAAAAAACACAACAACAAAAAAGAAGAAAACATGAGAAAATACAAAAATAACACTGAAGTTGATTTCAAACTTTGGGTATCTTCTATGCCTTTACCAAACCTACCTACTTTACCTATATCAGTTGATGTCGTCAGATCTCAGATGTTTGCGCGGTTCAATGATTCCATACCAATCCCATAGTGTGAAAGGCTTAGATAATAAAATGTCTAACGAATGTTATTTTTTTTTCTTTTGGATAAAAATACAAACTTGAATATAAAATTTGAGTTTAATGGACTACTCGTATATCATTTGATTGAATAATTTTTGTAAATTTATAATGAGATCAGCTTTTGACTTGGTTATTTACATTGAAAGGGTTAGGCAAGGTAATTGTGTTCTAAATGAAATGATTTGTATGTGCGTTGTAAGTAGATAAGTAGTAAAATGTAAAAGATTTCGTTTACAGGTTTAAACTTTTGTGTAATGAAATTTTAAGTACTATTTTTAATGGTGAAAATAAATAGTAATGACGTTAATTATATACAAATAAGTTGTTTGACCGTTAAATTTTTAAGCATAAAAACACATCACTTTTGACAGATTATAGTTGTTTTCTTTTACTTAGAAAGCATCTGTTTATGATTTAAAAATGATTCAGGCACATTTTCCATGAGTTTTATAGATTGCAATGGAGGTCCAGTTAAAAAACGAGGGTGGGATACGATATACACTGATAACTTCCCATACCATCTGCCGATTTGTCTTGCTTGAAAGCTTTGTAGATTTTCGTGTTTTGTTGAAAAAGTTATCAGTTTAATTTTTATAAAAAATTAACTAAAAATTAACAACATTTTTTTTTGTTAACGAGATTTTTAGTCGAAAATCATTTTTTAACAATTTTAGTAGCATTTGTGTAGGTATACTATATTTTGTAGATTTTTATAAAAAAACTAACAGTTGGATTTTTATAAAATATGTATTGAATGCCGAAAACAATATTTTCTGTGAGATAAAATTAGTTTGAAGCGAATATTTTTTTAATTTTTGAAAAGATATTTGAGTCGAAAGTAAATGTTTACCAAGTTTTAATATTGTTTTTAAGCTATTGCATAGATTCTATCGCTAGCCTTGGTGACCGAATCCAGAATTTTTTTTTAGGTTTTTGTTTTTTTGTAAAAAAAACTGTAAATTCCATTTTCCTCAAAATTTTACTGAATGTTGACAACAATATTTTGTATATAAAAAAAATTAGTTTTAAGCCAATACCTGAAATATTTAAAAAGATATTTGAGTCGAAAATCAATTTTTACCAACTTTTAGTAATGCTTTTTTAGGTTTTTATGTTTTATGAAAAAAACTGGTAATTGTCTAGAATAGCTACTTTTGCTAAAAACATAGAAAAAAAAATCGGAAAATAGCCAAATCGGTGTATTTTTTCGTAAACTTTAATATAAAATCGGGGGAAGGCGAGGAAACATTTATTTCTATTTTAAATTAATTTTTAAAGTTCACTTTTTTACATACAAAAGACGCAAAAATGGTTGATTTTGACATTTTTTCCCTGTTTTTTGTTCAGTGTTTTTTTTTTGTTGGAATTTCTTTGATTTTAGTGCTCAAATGCAAAAGTTCTTTACATATACCCAAACTCGCACCCATCCCAAATCCTATAGTGATCCAAAGCAGGGTGTTAGTACGCCGCCGTGCTATCAATTCAAAAAAACTTGTTTTAGGCTCCAATTTCAAAAATTTCAATCGAGCAACAAGTATCTGTCATTTTTCAACTTTTTTAATTAATAACAAAAAAAATTGTTGCAGAATTGCACTTCCCCCGATTTTTTATTAAAGTTGACGAAAAAATACACCGATTTGGCTATTTTCCGAATTTTTTCTATGTTTTTAGCAAAAGTAGCTATTCTAGACAATTACCAAAAAACTTTCCGTTCGATTTTTTCAAAATTTAACCAGATGCCAAAAACGCTATTCTTCATTTCACACAATTATTTTGGAGATAAAATCATTTTTTGTACGTAGAATATTTGAGGTGACAATTATTTTTTTTTTCAGTTTTTTTGATTTTTAAAAAAAAAAATTTATTAGGATTTTTTCCCAAAAATATGCTTGTTTGGTATCATGTAATAATATATAATATAAAATTTAATTCAAGTCGTTAGCGTTATTGGTTCGTGAGATATTTTGGGTTAACCAAAATTTTCAGTTTTTTTTAAGTTGCTATGGTAAAAAAAACCACCCACTAAATTTTTTTTAGAGTCCTTTTTGCATCTTTCTGCAATATTATCTGTACAACAAAATGTATTTGAAGTCGATATCTCTACTGTTTCTTGAGATATGAACGAGGAAAAAATCTTCCCGAACGTACGTACAAACGCACGCAAAGACATTTCTCTAAACATCTTTTATTTAGACTCTAGGGACCTTGAAACGTCGAGAAATGTCAACATTTAAAATTCGATAAATCGGACCGATTACAATAACTTCCTTTGGGAAGTTAAAGAAAGCTATAAAATTTTAGCCCAAAAAGTCAAAAAAGACAAAAGATCACATTTTCATTCAAAAATTAAATGTTTATATTTAATAACGATTTCTCCCTACGCATGTTAATCTTCAAATCTTTATCAAATCGATTAGTAATTGCTCACAATTATAGAAAAACCAGCGTGAAAAGACTAACTTGTTAAACTAAAATGCACGACTGGGTCGCATGAACTTGTTTCTTTATCCAAAGAGTCTGTTCAAAAATAGTACACATGTATATTTTAAGATTTGAAGATATACCTCCAAAATGAGTTTATCATACAAAATTTAAATGTTATTTAATATTTCTAAAAACTCCCTTATTTATTTTTAATCAACAAATAAATATTGTTCAGAAAATATCACACCTTTTGATTTTCTTTAATCGGTTCGTAAGTTCTATAACTGTTCTATGGCGATACAGTTCTGGAACAAAACAAAAATATATTTCTTATTTTGAAAGAGAAAAAAAAAGTTAGAAATATTTTTGTAAAAATCTTTCTGAGCATTTTTGAGATACTTGGAATTTTCAATTTTTGATCAAAACGTTTTTATTTTGGCAACTGTTACTTTTGGTCTAAAAAAAAGCCTAGCGAGAATCCTAGCGAGAATCTGAAATTTTTTTTTCTTGAAATGTGTAAGTCTGAAACTGGTTGTCTACTGCATCACCGTTAAGTATAATATCAACATATTAAACGTGCCTTTTTTCTAAGACAAAATAGTTAAGATATGATTTAGAACAACAGGAATAGGACTGAGAGGTCTAAAACGAATTTCTTAATACAATTTTGTCTGTAACATAGCCTAGACCAAAATATAAATTTTAGTTATTTATATCTAAAGCTAGTGATAACATTTTTGCCATTGTCTCCAGGAGTGAGGTTTTAAATCATACCCTTACTATTATTGCATTTAATAATATAGACACGGCAACGATTAGCTAACTAGTTAATTTGACAGATTTTAAGAAAGAGTACTTTGGTTTTAGTGACATTATTTTGTTTAATTTCTAAAAAAGTTCCTGAGTTGAGCACTTTCCGACTTCTGAACTGTTTGAGACAAAAATTTTGGAAAATTGCATTTTTGTATAGAACTTAAGACGCAGTCACTAAATTCCAATCCGAGGTGAAAACCTTTTTTAACCGCACTATAATTATTGATAAAAGTATTCTAAAAGTCTACTATACGACGACGGGGGTCATGAGTTTTTACCACACAGAAAAAAAGTTGTCACATTAACAATTGTCGATAGTCAACTTGAAATTTCGCCAAATAGAACAATTTTCAATTGTAAATTTCGGGAAGTCAATATGCCAACAAAAGTAGTCAATAGAACAACTTCGGTAGTCAATATGAAAATTTTGTTTCCTACCAAAATTGACTACCTATAATTGTTATAATGACTATCCTGTATTCAAATTAGATTACAGACAAAATTGTCATATTAATTACCGCAATTATCAATAGGACTACCTCAGTTTTCATATTGACTACCAAGGTTGTCATATTATTGACTACCAAAATTGACTATCGAGAATTGTTATATCGACTATCCGGTACTCAAATTAGATTACGGTTTTCAGAAAAAATTGTCATATTGACTACGGAAGTTTTCATATTAACTACCGCAGTTGTCATATCGACTACTGCAGTTGTCGTATTGACTAGCACATTAGTCAATATGACAACCGTAGCTTCAATTTCTTTCAATTACCACATTTGTCAATATGACGACTGTAGTTTCAATTTCCTTCAACCAAAGTTGTCATATTGACAACCAAGTTGTAAACAAATTTCGGATCCCAAAATTGACAACCGAAAATTGTCCTTTTGACTATCGCGGTTATCGGCAGAAAATTGACTCCCAAATAGTCAATTGGACTATCAAAATAGTCAATAGGATGGCTTTTTTCGTTCTGTGCACTAGCATACCAGACTCACGTGCGTGCTGGTCTCACAAACTTGCGACTTTTTGCATTATTTCGTAAAAAAACTTCTTTTCAAAAAACACAAATTTTGTGCTGCACCTATATACACCATTTACTTTGGTCATAATTTTCAATATTTTAAGCGAAAACAGCTGTCAGGAGCAAAATAGCTTTATTTAAAGACGATGCTCCTCAAAGAAAAAGTAAAATAATTTTCGTATTTTCTTTCCAAAATCGTTCAAGCCATTTTTGAAATTATAAAACTTTTGTATAGTTTTAAAAGCAAAGATAATTTTAAACTCCTTTAAAAAAAAATACAAATGAGTAAGGAAGAATTTCGGAAACTTGGTTGTCTGTGTTTCCAAGTTGCTTCATGTTTCTTATTTTCCTCTGCAATTGTGAACTTGCCTTTAAAATGTTATTTTTTGCAAGTAAGAGCAAGTTGTTCTTTTTTTGTGGTTAATCTCTTTTACAAAACGGTGTTTTGACAAATCCACAAAAAAATTATGACAGTTGTTTACAAAAAAAAAAATGACATAAGTGCCTCATTAAAACTAAGTTCAAAACAAAGTTGTTACAACTCTGTGTAAAGGTTAATATAGTTACAAATTCTTACTCTCTTACATTGTACCCCAGCGAACTATAGCGACTGATATAAAACTCAAGGATTCATTCCCTTTTCTACCAACAACACACACACGGGAATAATAAAATCAGAAAGCGCAGGTTGCCCTTATTAAAGCAGGTTAACATAGTTACGAATAATACATTCTTCCATTACAATTACAAGCTTCGGAATTCCTTCAAAAAATAGCTACTAGCTATTTCATAGTTATCAAATTATTTACATTCTCTTTTTGTGTGTATATGAATAACCTACCTAAACAACCTTCTAATATGCTACTTTTCTTCATTTCTGTAATTTAGAACTGCTAAACCATAGTCACTATAGGCTTTCATAAGACTTACCTTAACGATCGTCTTATATACGAAATGCATATTTCTATGCAATTTCTATTCCACAACTGTAAATCGTTTATTATGCTGACCACAACCAGTATCCTGCCTTCACGATCAAATCCACCTGGTAAGTAGGCTGCTCGAGTTAGCAATGCGTTTAAGACATCTTCCTCCATGTCTTTTATATATTATACCTACTAGATATAGATATTGTATCTTTATTATTTTAAAATGTTCTTTTTTTGTTGCTTAATTTTCACAAAACAAAAACAACACACACGTCCGTCGCGTTCGTCGCTCGTAGAGGTTGTCCAGGTTTGTTTTATCGAGTTTAACTCCGACTAGTTATTTGAAATCTAATAGAAGACAACAAGTTGTAGAAAAGAAAAAGACAAACCAAAAATATAAAAAGGAAATCTAAAAAATCAAGTTCTACAACAAATTAGCAGTGCAACAAATAGGCACTCACTGCACTGCACTTCACCACTGCAACGCTGCAGTACCACCGATCACCGAACACAGATCAACGATCACCGATCTTCGTATCCTTCATATATGCTTCACCGCATGCGCTTGCGTTCAAGTTCGAAGCCATCCGTCAAAATTCATAAGCGATTCGGATGTAGGTACATCATGGCTTCAGCTCACACTCACTTCCCGCCGCCGCCGATCGACGACATCGCGTCCGGTTATCATTTTGAATTCAAAACTAAAACAACAACAAAACACTACGACCAACCGACCAGAACTTGGCAATTTACAGTTAATAAACTAGACCATCCATATCGTATCGTATTGTATCGGTTGGAAAAATGAAAATTATGCTCACGTTCGTTTGGTCAAGCCAGTGCTAGACTAAAGGCAGAGCAGCGTTTTACCATTTTAGAAAAGCGTGTGCCCATAAGATACCTATTTTTTTAAAGTTTTGTTTTTGTTAGTATCCACACCGCGACCATATATGACAAACTCGTCAAAGTTGGATGTCGTGCGTGCGTTCGGCCAACGACAGGCCATCCAAAGCCCCTCACCACCACCACTACCGGGACATCACTTTTATAATATGTTGCAGCTTGCAGTTTCTGATGCTGATGCTGCAGCGAGACGCGACGCGAGAGAGAGAATTAATGATTAAAATTGAATTGAAATCTTTGGAAAAACAAGATTCTTAGCGGTCGATTGCTTCCGTATTGGATGTCGTTCTACGCGTTGTCGTTGTTGGTCTTCGTCGTCGTCCAGATACGACAACTCGAGTAGCACACCTTTCCATTACCATTACCATTACAACCAGCTAGCTGCTAGCGCTATGGAATGCAGTTTTGTTTGCAGATACGATTTACACTTTTTTCAATTTTTCTTTTAGCGACAGGCCAACGATCATATGTCACACGGAAAGCCTTTATTTACACCTCGAAACGGTGGTGTACAGATACGAGTATAACGTTACAGGGGGCGACGCTCGCTCCCTCGTTCACTATCTCGGGCACACGCAGTGTGTGGGACTGCTGTTCCAGTGCAGTTGTTGTAGACGTACAGCAGCGACCAACAACGAGAACGACCGAACGTGAACGTGAACGTTCAACGATCAACTATCAAATTACTGCAACATTTTCACAAAAGTTGTTGTCCCAATTTTCCATCAGAATGTTAATTTTCCTCCATATCTTCGGGAGAGTTGAGCCGTATGGTGGGGGGAGGGGGGCCGACAACACAGAAAAAAGAACGATAACAAGTTTTCACGATATATAAAACGCGCGGCATTAAGTATGAAGCTGAGAGCAACTACATTAATACTCTCGACTTGATGGAGATGCGTGGTAACATTCGTCAGATAAAAATTTAGATATATTCGTACCTTTTTGGCTTAGCCTGGAAGACCGATCGGCACAGAGTATGAGAAGCAACTAAACAAACCACGATCAAAGCCCTGCTAACTGTCATCACGCGAACTACCTTGCTCAAAAGCTTCGTGAGTTTCTTTCAAACCTAGTTCGATCCAACAAGCTTTTACGATTTAGCTTGATTCACCTGTCGAAAAGACTGTAAGTCGGCGTTAAGAATTAAGATACCTATGCCAAGTTCCATTGATGAGAGAAACAATCTAAGTTGATAAAGTGATAACATCGATGGATCAGTTTGAAAAAAAAAGAATAAGAAAATATCGACACGATCGGTGTGGTGTGTGGACCTGTGGAGTGCGATAGTTGTGAAAGAGCATCGAAGCATGATGCTCGCTCTTAGGCAAAGCACATGTTCTGGGTCTTCTTTTGGAGGAAGAGTTTTGATGTTTATTCAGTTGGTAAGGTGCTAGCTGGTGTTAAGTTGATTATGATATCATGAAAAAATGCTAAACGATGTAGGTGTTGTGTGTGCCCTTTTAGAATAAATGGTATTTGGAGATATGATGGAGATAAATTTGAGCTTTCCGGTTTTTTTTTTGTTGGAATTCGAGACCTTTTGGCTGAATATTTATCTAAGGCGAGGTTTCAGAAATTAATTTAAGGTCAACATTAAGTGATTTTCATGTTTTAAGTTGTAAGTTAAAGCATAAACATATAGTTATTTAGTTTTATTCTAAAGGGTAATGTATTTTTGTGTCAAAAATGGTATTTTAATAAAATAGTTTAGGACTAGATTCAGATAACTTCATGTGACTGTAGCATGCGTTTTTTTTAAATGTTTTAAAGTCACAATGTCTGGAAGGAAGTTTTATCAAAAAAGAAGCATATTTTCTGTAGGACTTTAAGGCATAAGTGATTTAGGTTATTATACTTTGAAGCTCTTGTAAATTTACATGATTTGATATTGACAATTTTAACTCCGGAAGTTGAACTTTTGTCAGAAACTGTACAGGGGTTAAAAAGTATAAGGGGTAGTATCCGTGTATGATAGTTGGTGCGTAGGTTTGTCGAGCCAGGGGTCTAGGTTTAGTCCTTGTCTGGGCCACCTAAAAGTATATAGAAACCGTAGGACACTTCCATTTCTGATAAAAGGTTTGGAAAATATCTCCCTTCCGCTTTTTTGCTCTTTATTCAATGATTTATAAAAAGGTTTACAGTGATCAGATTTAGTTCAAATATTCGCCGTTTTGTTGGATAATTTGTTTCCATCTAATGGCATCTTTATAATACTCCCCTCGTAAAAGACCCCCTCCTTATTTGCGAAGAACTCGGACAGCCACTTTTCACAAGCCTCTTTTGAGTTCAACTTTACACCACCAAGGGCGTTCGCCATGGACAAGAATAGGTGGTAATTACTTGGCGCTATGTCCGGGCTATATGGTGAATGCGATAAAACCTCCAATCCGAGCTCCCGTATCTTCTGACGAGTCATCAACGAAGTGTGTGGTCTGGCGTTGTCCTGGTGGTATTAGTCCAACACACGAAGCGTTTTCGCATTACAAATTTAATTTTAAAATTTCCACTATTTGGTTAGCTGTCAACTTTTGGCAGGTATAAAAATCCGCCAATACTTAAAATAGAACCAAATCCGCTTTACAAATTCATTTAAATTGTTAACGTTCATTACAAAAATAGTGAACATTTTTCAGTACAAATTCACTGGAGCGACTTTATGTGGTCCGGCAAAAGAGACAACATTTGAGCTGCTGTTAATAATAGAACCGAGTGCGTCACTAAAAAAAAAATTAAGAAAAAGCTCCTTTCTAAAATTATCTCCACTTCCTTCGGACAAGCGGAAATAGATTTTTGAGGATTTAAATTGGAATTAAAATACCCATAGGAGGTAGTACATGAATTTTTAGCAAGAAATTAACATTTAGCTACAATTTTGGGAATAAAAAAAAAAATGATGTTGGTATTCTCGTCGCCCGCTAACTTCAGTCTTATTTTAATTTTGAATAACATACGACAACATTATATTTATTTCATTATTATTAAAATTTTGTCCGCTTACTTCAGATTTGTCTTATCTTATAATTCAATAATTGCTTCATAACAATGAGAGCTACAAACTTTAAGTTTCTTCAACAAATTAATATTTAAGCTAATTAAATTCTGAGATTATAATTTTAAATAAAGTGTCCATCAAATTAAGGGACATTTTGAAATGCATCAAAATGATCCAGATCCTCATCGAAAAAAAAGGAAGGCTCCGTTAAAAATAAGAATTTTTGAACTTGGATCTCAGAGCATCTAAGAATGATTATTATTAAATGAGGCTAGTTCAACTAGTAGGGTTAATGGCTTGCGCTGCCGAGTTATAATTAATTTATTTTTCTTATTGCTGAAATCTGAAGATACTGATGTGGACAAAGCTATGTTCTACATACATAAGTAAGGAATGAATTTTTGCAGAGAGCTTCATTTATACGTCCTTAGCACTTCCTGAAAAAGTGTAGTATAGAATATAGTACATATTATGTACATTACGGTCAAAGCATTGCTGAAATCTGTTCAAACAGAATATTTAATTTTCCTTGACTATTAAGAAAATAAATCTGCACACTGCAAGGTGTAGTTAGTTAAACACTTTTTCGTGAATGAAAACCATTTTTGGTGTAAACATTTTTAATTCTATGAGAACATAGTTTTTCCAACTTCACGTGTTCACTTATTTGTTCTATGTTTTGTCCAGGCTCGCGTCGCAGCCCGTACACTGAACAAAATGTGCATATGTATGCACTCAGACGTCAAGATTCAAGAAAGAAAAATAGGAACATTAATTCAAAGCTCGAAAGTGTAAAATAGTTTTCTAAAGAGCTATTTTAGATAATAAACTCAATGTAGTCAATATCCCCATTTATTTGTCCCACTTATTTGATTTCCTCTTATTAAAAATAGACTAACTGAATTCAAATACCGCGATCTACAAATTCAATTGATCGCCCACGGTAAAAACGAATGTAGCCGGTACCTACCGTACTTTTTGTCTCATTCTTATATTCTTCAATCACTTTCGATTTCACGTTTATAAAAATGTCTGTGATATTTTTAGAACAATACGACCACTTTTCTGTGAAATTACAAATAGATAAAAATGTGACATCCCAATGATACTCTTAATTCATCAAGACAACAAATCGTGAAAAAAGAATACAAAATAATTATAAACAACCACCGCCCGCCGCCGGCTGCTTGCAGTCGCGGCCGGTTTAATTTGTTTTGCTTCCGGATGATTTCTCTCATAATCCACTCACTCACACTTCCTCAACGATCGCCGCCATTTTTCTAACTCTCTCCCTCTCTCTCTCTCTCTTTGAAGTGATCGTTAAGTTTTGAAACTTAACGAAAAATAATGATTTTTCTTTTGAAATTGGCAGCCATGATAATTTTTCGACTTGCCTTATTTCGAAAGCTCATATCCCAGATAGATGGTGTGTCTTCAGTGGTGAGTGCGTGCAACGGGATTACTCAACGTCTGTATAAAGGAAAAATAAAAATGGGTCCAAGAGATCCCGAAAAAAATATTGAAAATTTTTAGAAAATTTTAGAGCTCTAGCACTTCTTATTTTTGAAAAAGAAAAATCAAATACCATTCTCGACTTATCCGCTTTTTCGTTTGTGATGCAAGAAAATTCTTAGTGAAATTTAGTTTTTTTTTTTTTTTTGAGTGTGTTGTTCAGTGAAAATTGACAAATCGAAAAGAATAGAAAAAGAAAATTATTTCAAATGAAGAAATTTTCTTCTTGGTTCATGGGAAATCAACCAGGACGACAGCAGAAACAAACACAAAGTGGAAGACCTAAAAAGAATGTTCACTGGAAATCTGCAGGTAATTTCGACAAACATAAAGAATTGAAAAATAAAAATTCAATCGAAAATGCATAAAAAAGTAATTTCACACCCATTTGAGGGAAGAATTGAAATTTTATTTTATTTTTTCTTCACATTCCACGTCGCGTTGGTGATGTCTTATTGTTACATAGATCGGAGCTAGAAATGGATATTTTTAGAAAATTACTCTCAAGTGGTTGATGTGTGAATTGGGTTGTTCTGAAACTCAACGAAACTCTTTGCTCTTTGGCAATTTCAATATTGTGTGTCATGCGCGAGGTTTTCAAAGTGAATTTCGAAAAAGTTGAACTTTTATTAAATGAAAACATTAGCGGTATTTTGTGGATATACCTACATTGTGTGCTAACTTGTCAAAAATATAGCTACTAAAGTTTTATTTGTTATTTTGTTTTTAAATGAAACTGTGTCTTGTTTCAGTGATGATTTGTGTAGATAAGTTTAGAAAATCAACAAAAATACCATTTAGTAAAATATTTAGAACGACTTACTCTGAATGAAGTGTAAGATTTGAGTTTATAAATAGACCCCAAGGAGGTGGAAGACCTATTTTCTTTAGAGTTTTTTTTTTTGTTTGTTTTTATTTGTTCGAATATTTTAAAATGCAAATTTAGATTATATATTGTTTATTTTTTTGGTGGTAAATGTTTTGACTATCGAAGAGTTCGCAAGGAAAAAGCTTACATTGTAATTAGTGCAGGATTATATTTTCTTTTTCATACATAAATTATAAATTTAGTTATTTTATTCTCCTTAATTTCTTATTAAGGGTTGTCATGTGTTTTATTTTAAGGTTTTAGTCGCAAAAGTCACTTGAAATGGGCATTTTAAAAAGTATGAAATTCTAACTGTCAAAAGACCTCCCAGTCTCTTTCCCCAAAATAATATAAAACTTTCTCGAAAATTACGTATTTTATTAATTGTTTGCAGTTTTTGTTTCATTATTAATTTCCTATAGGAAGTTATTGTAATGGGTCCGATTTGTCAAATTGAAAATTTTGACATTTTGAGACTTGAATAAAATTTTATATTATATATTGTAAAATAATACAAAACAAGTATATTTTCGGAAAAAAATCCAATTAATGGTTTTTTTTATAAATCAAAAAAAAACTGAAAAAAAAAAATTGTCACGTCGAAAATTTTACGACCAAAATATGATTTCATCTCCAAAAAAATGTTGTGCAACGAAGAATAATATTTTTGAAATCTGATAAAATTTTGAGAAAAATCTAATTGACAGTTTTTTTACTAAAAATAAAAACCTAAACAAAAAATTAATAAAAGTTGGTAAAAATTGATTTTCGACCCGAATATCTTTTCAAAAATTTGAGATAGTGGCTTTTAACTCATTTTAACTTATAAGAAATATTGTTTTCAACATTCGGTAAAACTTTGAGAAAAATCGAATTGACAGCTTTTTTACAAAAAAATAAAAACCAAAAAAAAAAAACAATACCAAAACTTGGTAAACATTTACTTTTAACTCAAGTAGCTTTTCCAAAATTAAAAATATTGGCTTCAAACTTATTTTATTTCACAGAAAATATTGTTTTCGATATTCAATAATTTGTTTATAAAAATCCAATAGTCCGTTTTTTCATAAAAAAATAATATCTAAAAAAAAAATAAGTATGCAAATTTGGTAAAAATTGATACATATAGACAAAATTTTAAGCAAGACAAATTGACAGACGGGATGGGAAGTTATCAGTGTGGGTCGCATCCCAGCCTCTTTTTTAGATTTATCGTTCCTACAAATATTAAAGCTATGAAATAATTTGTTGAAGTTTTTTTTTATTGAAGAAGAAATAAGAGTAGAAATAAGCTAACTCTACATTTCAGCTTAGCTTGAGTTGAGCTGTAGGCGATATGAGTTCAGTATTACTTTTCTGTCAAATGAGCGAACATTCTAAATTGATTTTGTTGTGGTAAGATTTGTTTTACTTGAAATTTGCAATCGTTTCAAATTCTTTTGGATAGTAGAAATATTGCTTTGCAAAAGAACGATTGCAAAACTTTGGGTTTTACTTTCAACAAAGTATTACATGGATCATGTCTTAGCTGCGTCTTGATGTATTAAAAAAAAACTTTAAAAAAGTTGTAATTTTAATTTTTAGCTTTAGCAATTCATGTTTTACTCACTAGAACAAAATACTGATTCTGTCATTACAAAAAAACTGAAGACGTCTATATACAGTGACAGCTTGTGGGTAACGGGCTTATTATTTAAAACGTCTCACCCTCTTTTAACGTTAATTTAGCGGTTTATGCTCTATAGAGAAATAGACAGCTGCATTCCTCCCCTTAAACAGTTCAACCGTAATACTCACGCTTCTAGTATACCATCGAACCCAACTTCGGTCGTACTGTCAAGTACAGATATTCGTTCTTAACCGTACAACGCGAATGTGGAATTCCTTACCAATCTCTGTCTTTCCCAGCCATTGCAATATTGAGGAATGCAAAACCAATGTGCACCGGCACCTCCTTTCAACCCCTCCCTCCCTTTCCTAGTGCTCACACTGTGTCTTTACTGTCAAAGACTCAGAAGATGCGGTTTTAAAATTACTTAGGAATATCTAAAATGTGATATTTATGTACCATATTATTAAAATATAACGATATTTTGTTTGATATAATGAGTCATGGCTTGTTTAAAAAAAAAACCAAAGGTATTTGAGAAATTGTATACTAAGTCCTAGTCATTCATTCGTTCAACAATTCTCTACATTTATCCTGATAGCGAACTCACGCCATTTGCGCACCCCAGGAATTCGGGTACCCTGGCCTTTGGCATCTCCTACGAAAGCATGGTGTTCCAAGCTGTCGTCTACAATAAAATCTACAACATATAAAACACTTTCCGGGCTGCAAGCTAGAAGTACACAGAGCTTAGTTTTGTTGATGATAACTGCTTCTTTAGATTGCATACAGTTTATGATTTAAACGTCTCCGAAATCGTCATTTCTAGCATAAGGGGCCAACAATTCTCCAAAAGACCTTTTTCTCGAACGTGCCTTAGGGGTCGGAATGCATGTCTCGGACCCATATGTAAGTACTAGCAGAAACATCGTCGGTCGTGTACCGCAGCGGCTTAGAAGTTTTGTTAAGGTTTCTACATTTTCTTTGATCTGTTTGCTATGAATTATGGAACTACACTACACTACACTACACTATACACTACTAAATATGTCATATCGTAGTTAACTATGTTGTCTACAATTTGTGGCGTAAAATGGCTTTGTGGACAAATAAATATCTCGGGAAAGTTTTAAACAAAATGCAAACTAATTATTGAAGGTGGCATTTTTTTCCGATACCGCTCTCAAACTTTGTTTTTCTAGAAAATGTTTTTCCAAAAATGTCTCTCCCCAAAAACTAAATCCTAATTTTACAAAAAAAAAGTCTCATAATCTTTTTTGTGGAGAATTACATGACCTATAATAATTTCCTCGTAAAAAACCTTCAGTGGAGTAATTTGCATAAAACTACATTTCATCCCTCATATTCCAAATTAAATTAAAGTAATCAAGTAAAATTAAGCAACATCAACTATTAAAATTACGATACTTACTGCAATGGCCTTAACATTCTACTAAATCGTTTAAAGTTGTTTGCTAATTAATTAAGATTCTTTTTACCTACATATCTTAAAAATTGAAATTTGGAGGCTAGTCAAGCTTTTTAGTTGGTGAAATTGGATCGATTGAGTACAATAACTCCCAAAGCAAAGTAAAACAAAAAAAAACGAAAACGAAGGTGGTCTATGGGATCTATTCGCTTACTTCTCAAATATTCTACTCAATTTTATATCTCTATGTTCGTTCAAAAAACATATAAAAGGAGACATACGCTACAATACCCTATCTGGTTCTTTTTTATTTAAATAAATCAAGACAAACTTGTTCGCTTCAAAGAACCAAAAACACACAGAACCATCAAATTCAATAGTTTAGTAATTGAATTCTCTTATTTACTTCCAGAACGACCATCACCACCGGGACGTCCAATCCTTATCCCCCTATCGGATCAGCAACCTGATGTCGTTACATTAAAATGGGAACGACCCAAAATCGACGGAGGCTCACCCATAACGAGCTACATCATCGAACATCGTCGCATGGGCTCACCGCATTGGGTCCGTTCAACACCAGCACCTGTCACAGGATGTGAGGTATCGATTAGTGGTCTTGAACCTGGTTGGCGTTATCAATTCCGTGCGATTGCTGAAAATGTCGTTGGCAAATCAGATCCAAGTGAACTTTCGGATCCTTTGACTGTTACACTCCAGCGAAATGCCATCAGTGTTCCAAGATTTGCTAGCGAACTCACCGACATGTCCGTTGTGGAAAATGAACGCGTTGAGTTTCGAGTATCGGTTTTGGGACAGCCACAGCCAGAGATAAGTTGGTTTAAAGATGGCTACGAAATCTTCAGTAGTCGACGAACGAAAATTGTAAACGACAACGACGCCAGTGTATTGATTATTCACCAGGTGGCGCTTACCGATGAGGGTGAAATAAAATGCACGGCGACCAATCGAGCTGGTCATGTGGTAACCAAGGCTAAGTTAATGGTTGAAGCTCCGCCGAAAATTCGATTGCCAAGGAACTATGAAGATGGCTTGATTGTCGAGGCTGATGAAGTTCTACGATTGAAGGTTGGTATTGCGGGGCAGCCAGCACCATCAGTTGTTTGGCTGCATGAAGGTGAGTTCATAACAAATGGCGGTCGACATGAGTTGGTGACAACAGATAAGAATTCGTCACTAAAAATTGACAATGTGAAACGCATAGACCGTGGGGAGTACAGTATCAAGGCAGTTAATAAGCTCGGGGAAGATGCAACATCTTTTCTTGTTACCGTCACGTCAAGGCCTGATACACCGGGGAAAGTGCGCCTCAATACATCGTATGGAAAGTCAGTAACACTGTCTTGGACGGCTCCAGAAGATGACGGAGGGTGCAAGATCGGAAACTACATTGTTGAGTACTTCCGTATAGGCTGGAATGTCTGGTTGAAAGCGGCAACCACAAGGCAGCTGAGTACAACCTTAAACGACTTGATTGAAGGCTCCGAATATAAATTCAGAGTGAAAGCTGAGAATCCGTACGGACTTAGTGACCCAGGTGAGGAATCCGATGTGCTTTTCGTACCCGATCCCAAGCGTGGTCTTAATTCCCCCGATGGTGATGATTCGAGAAAGCCAGTTCCACCTCGACGTAAGACGTTATCACCTCAAAGAGCAGTACCTGATGGCGAGGAGCAAAGTGGAGACACATCTCCAAGACAACCATCACCATTGCTAAACCGCAAGACCAAACCCCAAATCCTGGACAATGAGGACTTGCATCGAGAGATGTCTTACGGAACTAATCTAACACAGTCTCGCAGGTCTCCACCATCTCCAACAAAGATGGATGTTCCAGATGGAAGTCTTACTAGACGCAGCCCAAGTCCAAGAGTCCCAGACGGAGATGAAGAGATTCAAGCGGCACCAGCACTTCCAAGGAAAGTGATATCAAGGCCATCTCTGCCTCCTCTCTCACTACCGTCGTCGGAGCCATCAAGGCCAATCTCACCATCTGTGTTTCCACTTAAACCAGTGACCACAATGAATTCGCCATCAATAGCTCCAGCACTTAGTCCCGTTCTTACATCGGCACTTGCACCAATATTAAGATTTGCACCGGCAACACCAACTCTGTCCACTCCGTTGCCAACTCCTCCATCTCCTCGAACTCTATCACCCTCAACAAAAACTCCTACGCAAACTAAAGCCAATGAGTCCAATAACAAATCACTTCAGAAGCAGGCAAACCCTCAGAAAATTTCAGAACCTGCAAAGCAACAAGTGGAAATTTCGAGGCAGTCAAATGTTCAGCAAACTGTTGAACCTCCGAAGAACCAAGCTGAACCACCCAAAGAAACTCAAGCACAATCTCGAGTTCGTAGTTTGAGTCCACCCGGACAAGCAGTACGTCGAACCCCACCTGAGACCGTTCAAGCCCCACTGAAGACATCCAAAACACCCCCAGAAACTCCACCAGAGCTAAAGAAGACATCTCAGGCTCTACAAAGAAGTGAAGAACTTTCACATTTGGATGTCAATCAACGTGTTCAACGATATTCAGATCAACCATTCAGTACATCCGAGAGAAGATCATCGCACAATGGAGTTGTTACTAATCCAACGATTGAAATTAGTGCCCCAGCTAGTGATCCAGCAGGAAGTGAACCACATCCACTTTCGGATACCGAGAAACTCGACGAAGTTCACACGAGCAATGAATTTATGTTAGTGGTCTTCCAAAAAAACAGCAAGGTCAAGGATACCGAAAGTATGTTATTTGATATTTTGCCAAACTTTAATTCCAATAATTTTTCTTGCAGAACAAGACTCCTTCGACCTGGACCTGGAAGAAGCACTTCAGCCACCACCAATCTCAATATCTTCACCCGATCTAGCATCGCTTGAGTTTTCAAATCTTCACACTTTCCCACTGCGACGTTCGGTGAGTTCGACAGAGTTGCTTTACGAACGTGCCATGGCCCGATTCTATGAAGCTGTCGAAATGGAAGAAGCAGAAAAAGCCAAAAAACTAAAGATTGCTCAAGAAAAGCTCACTGTTCAACCAACTCAAGTACGTAAGCGTCTCGGGTCGATGAGCGAAGCTGAAAGGCAATCATTTGAGAGGCGTAGCCAAAGGCGGCGTCAATCGGCAGACATAGCTGAGATAGTCAGTAAGTCGAAATGGGACTCTAGCGACAGCTTGGCTAGTAAAAAAGGCCTATTGCGTACTCGTGGCATGCTGAATCAGATAAGTCATGACACAGACGACGGAAGCGAGTACCTCGATCACCCTAGGGCCTTCCAAAAGCAGATAAGTCAGGAGACCGACGAAGGCAGCGATTACCAAGATCAACGACCTCGGCGAATGCATAAACAGATAAGCCAGGAAACCGATGAGGGCAGCGACTACCACGACCATGAACGAACTGGTGCCAGCTTCGATGTCGAATCAGACTACACAGCAAGCACAGAATCAGTGTCCGAAGACTCGATAGAGAAATTCAAAAGGGAACTCGTAGCTCGCACACGTTCAGCGAGTACCGAATTAGAGACGTATCATCCGAGAAGTATGTCGGCAGGTGTTTTCACTCCATATCGAGCTCCGACACCTGAACAGTCAGTAGTTGTTCTCAACCGTCCGATGCCTTTGGCGAGTCCTGATTTCGTTCCGAAGCCTATTCTCAAAAGACCGTCCAACGAAAGTGTCGGAACTGATGAACCAGCTTCACCAACAAGTGTTATCCCGCCCAGTTCACCACCACCGATGAGCCCAAATATGCCAACAAGCCCCATCAATGAAAAACCCGATAAGTCAAAGGGCTTTAAGTCATTCTTCAAATGGGATAAGAAAACCCCCACAGAAAAGAACACAGAAGCTAACGCAGAACCACCACCAACAACCAGACCCCAACTCAAGTCTGAAACAAGTGTCGAAACTAAAAGAAGAATCAAAGAGGAAGAGGAACGCGCCAAGCTTGAAGCCGAGAGAATTTTCCAGGAAGAGGCCAAGGTTGTTGCTGATCATTACGGAGATATTGTGCGACAAGTTGGAAGCACAAAGAAATATAACCCTCCGTTATATCTTAACCGTGACGAATTGAAGAAGGCTGCCGAAAAAGCTGAACGGGAAAGCAACATTGAGAATTTAAACCCGACTCACGGGAAGTCCCGTTTGTCATTGATCGAACGCCATCAAACTCAGCACGTTACTCAAAGCCCAAGTCGGATGACTATGAAAGACAAAGAGCAACAAAACGCTGAGGAAGTATTCAGCGAAGAGGAAGCTACTCCCTCGTCGACATCACAACTCTCACAGCGTTCCGAAAGTCGAGGTCGGAAGAAAATTGTCAAAGTTAAGAAAATTATCAAAAAACGCATACCATCCAGCACTCGGTCTAGGGAAGCATCTTCAACCAGGCCAGCGAACGCTACCGAAGCTCCACCTGACGACGCTAGGAGCAGACAATTTGAACGACCTAAAGTTACAGCTCCAGAGCCGATTAAAAAATCACTTCCCACAACTCCCCCAGAGGCCAAACCCACACAACACCAAACTGCCCTCGTCGCTGTTCCTCAGAAATCGCCCGACGAACTTTCCCAAGAAGCCGAGGAAAAAGTTCGTTCAGCCTTGAGTTACATGACCGATGTGTGCCTGTTCATTGCCGCATGTTATGTTTACTTATTCAAAGACGCAAGATTGGTTCTTCCGATTTTGGCATTGATGGTTTACCGACAGTTGGGCGAAGTCATCCGAAATAGTATTCCAGAATGGATGAAAAAGAAGAGACAATGACCACCGACCGTTTAAAGTTTTTATGTATTTTTGAACTTTCAACTTAAAGGATATTATTTGTGTGCGTTAAATTTGCTATTAGATATGATTTATGTTCCCAAACACAAAGTGATGTTTTCGTTTTTGTATTATTTGACTATCGGAGGTGTACTTGCAGGAGAGTTATTTAAATTAATGTTGGACCATGTTTTTGCCTTGAAAATTATTTATTAACTTACAAAAAAAATTATCTTTAATAAAATTACTTATAAATTTATACAAAAAAAAGGACGAAAATGAAGCTTGTTTCATTTCAAACCCGAAAATCCACCTAGAATTTTGCATAGATTAAGTCTTACATATAAAATTTCGTAAAAAGTTCTTTTTTTCAAGTATTCAAATTAATCCTCTTATTGGAAATCCCTTTTGAAACCATTCATTTTGACATTTCATCATTTTGTTTCGTTTTTCACTTTTTTTTAAATTTACAAATGTCTACTTCATTTCCCTGTATGGTTTTAACTATTATAATAATAATGGGCAGGTTCAGACAACATAAGGGACTTCATTTGCAGTCAACTTCATTCTTTGAACGTAAATTTTCAACAAGGCAACTAGATAGTTTTTCAAGTGTCATGAAATTAAAATTCAGAACTTTACTTCACAAACCTCTACTTCAAGTTCATAGTACAAAAATTACCAAAATCATAATTTTCTACAAAACACTCCTCAGGCAAGCTACAAATCTATCATGATTTGTATTTTGTATTTTAAAAAAATATTACTTATTTCTTTTCCAAATTTACAAGGAACCTTTTTACAGAAAGCATTAAATGAAGTTGTGCAGAAAATAAATAAATCATTGAGTAATAAAGTTCAGCTTTTAGTTGAATTAAAAAACATGATCAATTGTCATTTTGACATAAGTTGACTTGACTTGATAGTAAGGGAGATTTTTCTTGCCTAACTTTCCAGTCAACTTTCCAATAAAGTTGCCTTAATTGGAAGGCAATTTTTTGGCAGCTGGCCAATCAGATGCAAGAAACTTGCCTTACTTTCAAGTCCCTTGTGTCGGCTGAACCTGCCCAATTTATAATTTTATGAGTCGTAAAAATGAACAACCATTTGCAATTAGTTAATCATTAAAGCTTGAAAAGTACAAAAATTAATTTATTTTTCTTGCCTTCTTAATTTTGTATTTTTTGAACTCCATTATTGTTTTTTTTTTAATAAAACTTATTTTTCATTTTGTTAAAACCAAATGTTCAAAATCTGTGATAATTAATTTTCACGAATTTATTAGAGCAAGTTGCTTTTTAAAAGCAATTAACTTCAACTCCTATGTTGATGCAAGGCTTTGTGTGAATTAATTTTTATAAGCTACTAACATGAACTCCTGTGATTCTGCAAGGTTTTCTAGCAATTTAAAGTTTGAGAGCCTGTGTAAATTGTTCAGTTCAAATAAACATCCTACAGGTATGCAATGATTTCTTATGTGCGGACTTTCCTCGAAATATGCTTCTTAAAAAAATAAACTCAGTAAAAGTATCCGCTGTACACGTTGCTACCTACTTAGATTTCTGAGCGCCTGGTGTTTTTATTTCAGATAATTTTTGTTAAATAAGAAAAATTGTCATGCGATTTTTTTTTAAGATTTCTTAAATGGGGTTTTGACGGTTTTTTTGCATGTGTTAATTTTGCGATTATGAGAGTGAACGAAGAATGAATATGTATTGTATATGTACGTACATACATTTATATACATATATGTTGATTTATTGGTCGGAACTTTTAAGGTTAAAGGCGCAAAATTCTTAACAACTTTAGGGTTATAGAAATTTATTATTTTAATAAATGGAAATGAAAGATTCATGTTTTATTGAAAAAGGTGCATTGGAGTCACATTCAGGAGTTAGGTATGTATATCCTAATGAAGCAGACCATTTACTGATTTGAAAATAATGTGATACATTTTAGATTTGTTTGGAATCAAACAAGCGGTGTCCATTTCTTGAAGGTTGAAGCTTGATCTATGTGGTTCATAAGTTTAAGAATGTGCCTAGAAACTTTAAACAAACAAAGTGACAAAAGTATTGTGTAGGTAAGGTAATACCAGGGATGCAATTTTCGGAATATAAGGACATGGTTTTATTCACGGGTTTTTGAAATGCAAATGCAATGCAAGGCAGGGATTGTAGGATTAATTTTTTAATGGTAAAGTTGTACTTCTTTGTAGTATGCATGTTTTTAAGTTGAAACATTTAATTCCTTTAAATCAATGTAAATGTTTTCTTTAGAAGCCTTTTAAAAAAATGTAATAAGTCTATTTGTAGTATCCGTAGCGCGATGGTTAGTGCGTTGGACTGTCATGCAAGGGGTCTTGGGTTCAATCCCTGCCTGTGCCACCTAACTTTTTTCACGGGTACTGTCTCTTGCGAGGAATTGACAAATCCTCCAAGAGTAATTCTTGTCATGAAAAGTGCTTTCTTAAATTAGCCGTTCGGATTCGGCATATAAACTGTAGGTCCCTTCCATCTCTGACAACATTACTCGCACACAGGAATGGTTGAGAGTTGTAAGTCACTAGGCCCTGGTTCTTCATGGACTGTTGCGCCACCTTATTTAATTTAATTTAATAAGTCAATTTAATAATGATAATGGTGTTACGCTCTAGTAATTTTCATTGATGTAAATTTATACATAATTCAAAAAATATAATCAGGGTTGGAATCGGCTAAAAAACATGAAGTTTCTATCGCAATGTGGATAAAACTAACAAATGCTTACTCAAAAGACAGCAAAATTTTCTCAGTTACCTTTTTTTGAAAAATATTTTTGTGACAAATAAAGTTTTCAACATTGGAAAAAAAACAAGAAAATTAAGAGTATTATCACAAGATAACCAAATTTATTAGTTTTATTTAAATACATTATAGGGCCCACTTTAAAATTTAACCATGGCAAAATTAATTTTGACAATTATTTTAATCGGAAGTTGTTCAATCGAATTGAATTGAATAATTTTATGCAGATGGAAAGTTCGGTGATAGTCAATTTGACTATCAAAAATATGATGATATGATATCACCTTAGCCTATTAGACCCTGGTCTAGTTTAAGAAAAGATTAATTTAATTGAGATCACGCCCTAAAAAATAGAACAGGTCCAAAAAACGCCAAGTTATTATGATACACCAAGTACACAAAAAGGCCACTATGACGAGGCACATGTGTGTTGTGCTCTCTGGGTCCACAAATACAGTACCTATGCATACAGCAGGCACGGAACTTCTTTTTAGAAAACAAACTGTTTCGACTCAGTTCATTATACCGAGGTATGATATTGAATTTCCGTCAAGATTTCAAGCAGGAAACAGCTGTCACTGTCAGTGTCAAAATAACCTAACACTGTTAAGTATACTCGTTGTGTTATTTTTTTTTTTTCATTTCTGTAAATGTCTTAAAGAACAACTCAATCAAATATTTCCAATATCATTTAAGGCATCTGCTGGCGCCTCTCCCATCCTACAGGACTACACGACCACTACGAATAAACTGCATCCCATTAAATCCATCAAAGTCCATGTCGAATCGGTTATTCTGTTTTTGTATTTTCTTTGAATGAACAGCCAAAGATCGAAGCTGATTATAGCCATAAAGTCAAACTTAAAAGTCAGACAGGACCAAAAGGCATTGAACCAGCCTCCATAACTGGCACGTGAGAAGCACTCTCGTTTTCCATGTTCACATTGACTTCGACAAACCATAAAAAGAAGCGTTCGAAATTTCACTTTTCACAAATTCCTTACAACCTTTTGTTGAATGAATCTCTGTTTTGGTGGTTGGTGCTCTGCATCTACACTTCTACAACAGTGTGGCAGTAGTGCAGGTTAAGAAGAGCTAAGCTGAGCTGATGCTGTTGACAGTGATCAAGTATGGTTGCATTGTTCCAATGAAGATACTCTTTGTATGTTCAGATTCAGACCCAAGTTGACGGTTACGCTTTCTTTGAAGGTCGCCCTAGTTTCCAAATAAGGCGAGGGCCATGTTCCATGTTGGTTTCTTTTCGCTATAGGTTAAGTAGGTACACACGACGAAAAAGACACACACTGGTGATGCTTATCGGAGGTAGTAAATCACTGTGCGCAGTTAGAAGATTTTGTTTGTAGGCCGGTCTGCTAACGGCTGCTGTGCTGGTTTGGTCACAATGCAATACTCGTACTCGTACACATGCCAATTATTATCCGATGGAAAACGAGAGTTGTTTGTTAAATGCTAGAAAGTGAACGCGACCGTGATGCTATGTGCCTAAAGAATGACAGTTGATTTGTGATGAGTTGGAATTCGTTAATCATGTTCACAAAGATGTTATAAGGTAAACTTGAATAGATTGTACATAGATAACAAACTCTTGAGAAATTATTATTATATTTAATAATAAATTACTGCTTAAACCATCTAAGGCAATAAATGTCGGAAATTATGTATTTCTATAATATAAGTGCGTTGACAACTGTAATATACCTATTTTGAGATGATTTATTTATCAAAAACTTTGATGCAGCAAACAAGTTTTATTGAATTCGAATTAAAAAAGAAAAGCATAAGAGATCATGTATATAAGTATTTTTCAAAGGCACACCCATTTTATATTAGGGTGTTTTTTTTAATATTTGAAAGTGAGCACTAAAAAGGGAATTTATTAAATTGAGTAGGGTAAATAGGGGTAAGACTTTATCAGTGGCGATTTTGTATTTTAGAAATGAGAAGTTGTATTAGAATGGTTTTTATTTATTCGATAGATTTACATATTTGTAAGGAAGGGTTACAAAAATTGTAAAAATCTTTATTTTAAAACTAAAAAATCTGAAAATCGACGCTTTAGAAAATGTTTAAAGTGAGCAAAGAGAAAATGACTTTAAATGGATTTTAGTTATTTGGAAAGATATTAAAATTAAAAATTAATCATGTTTTTGAAAATTTTTGAAAAGTACTAAATTTTGTAACGTGTTCTTTGTAAATTTTTAAGAGATACATGGATGGAATTTGATGAAATCTAAGGAACTTTAAAAATTATTTGTTTTAAATGTTTACACAAAATTTTTAAGGTTTTCGTAAGGAAATTATCCAAGGGACAATTTAAAGAAATTTGTATTTTATGAAGTTTGTTTGATATATTTGTTTAGGGAGTGTATCTATGTGGCTAAAATTTGTATAACTCACAAATCTCTAAGAAAGCACAAGATACTACAATTTGTGGTTAAAACAATTGACATGCAACATTAATTTATGAACAACTAGCGGCCCGTCCCGGCTTCGCACGGGTAGACATAAATAGGTACAGATATTTAAGTTATACGCATGCTAATTAAAACGACCATGAATCACTAAATTAGAAAACATTTTTTTTTCCTATCATTAATACTCTTCGCAGCGTATGCGGTGAAAGACATTTTATGGCTAATTTTTGTACACCTTCGGTTGGTTTTAATAGGAATTTCTAAAGATTTCTATAGTAATCTAGTACTAAATATAGCCTATGTTACTCAGTGATAATGTAGCTTTCTAATGAAAAAAGAATTATTAAAATCGGTACAGTACTTTTTGAGTTTATTCGTTACATACAAAAATACAAATCTTTCCTCTTTATAATATTAGTGTAGATGTAGATTAGGCAATTTAAGTTATAAGTCAATTTTAGTTTCATTACTTAAAATGCAAAATTTGATTCAAAATACCACGTTCTTAAAAATCGAATTGATGCTTTTTAGCTTTATTTATTTGATACAAATATTTCGTTGGTTGTTAAAAAATTATTTCTATCAAAATTGTAAATCAAAAATGATTTGTATGTTTTTATAGGTTAAGAATGTGTCTAATTGATATGATTCAAGTGAATAAATGTTTATTATTAGATTATTAGAAAAATAGCTACATTTTATTTTACAAGAATCTTTATCTTGAATAATATTTTATTTAAACGGAAGAAAAATTGTCGAGTAATCGATTAAGTGGAATTAAATCCGCTAAGTTGGAAATTACTGACTCCCTTTTGATGAATAAATTTATGAATTTAAAAAAAAAATCAGTTTTAGTTACAACAAAGCAAGGTTTTTGAAAAACTGTCTCCTTTTTAAACCAATTTTCAAAGTTTAAATTCCATTTAAATACTTGAGAAATTAAAAGTTATTTTGTTACGCCAATTCTAAAATTCAATATAGCGTCTTAAATCATCATCAAAGCAATATCAAGTAAATTTTTAGGCTGTTGGTCAAACAGATTTGCAGAAATACAAATACATATATGCAGAAAATTGCTCATAATTTTCGCAACTCTTGTCAGATTTTCACAAAAGAGACATCAAACAAAATAAAACACTTGACAGTTTAAGGACGCTACAATCTTAATGAGATGCGTTCACTGTACATTCTTTCGTCAACCATATTTCAAGAACGACTATTGAAATTTACTTCAAATAAAATTATTTTACAGATATTACTATACCATTAAAATGTGCAGAAATAAGTTGCTTAAAATTTTGTTGATTATTTGGTAGAAATTATAGAAAAAATTTAACTATTGGCAATTATTCTTCCAAAAAAAAAAACAAAATACTTCCAAAAAAACTCCTCACATATTTGACAGATGACAGCTTAAACTTCTTGAAAATGAAATAAAATAAACTGAGGTCTGTTTGTAAGATAGAGTTATTAAAATACATATGTAATTTAGGAACGATCCCAAAAAAAATAAATAAATTAAGTCAATAAATTATAAAATTAACACTTTTAACCATTTTAATTTATATAGGTATAACTTTAAACGTTCTAATTATCCCTTGATATTTTACTAAAGTCAAAATCAAAAAATGACATTTCAATTTGTGATATTTCAAATTGATAAGTTCGTTTATCAGATTTAGGTATGTTCGCTTTGTTCTTTTTTTCACGAACTGTCATCTGTCACAATTACATTAAGACGTGTTTAGATGTATCGTTTTAAAATGAAAGGCAATTCGTTTTTAAGTTATGTTGAGTTCGACGAATTTGTAGCTGTTAATAATGCAATTTAGAGAGAATTTTTTAATATTTAAAATAAGATAAAAAAAATGGCATATGTTCTAAATCAAAACTTATAAGTTTTTTTACAAAAGAACAAAATTGAATTTTTGAATTCTTAAAAAAATAAAATTAAAATAAACAAACAAATATAAATAAGTTTTTAGAATGTATAGAATTTATTAGTATTTATTTGTAAATATATATTTATATAACATTGTTGTTTTTGTTTTTTTTTTACCAAATATTACAATTTGATTTTTTTTAATAATGTTTCTTAATTTACCATTCTACATTTTTCTTGTTGTCTTAAATAATTAATTTTCTTTTTTTCTTTCTTGTAATACTTAAATAATACACAGTAAGTTTTAATTTTAAATAATATAAAATACAAAGAAATCAAAGTGAAGCGTGTTGTTGTTGAATTTTTATATATAGAAAAATATTGTTTGATTTACTCGCATAGTTTTTGTGAGTGATTTTGATTTTCTTGTATAAGTTTTTTTTTTGTTGTATAACAGATTAATATAAATTGTGATCGCATAGAAACTTTTTTCTTTTTATTTTGTTTGTTTTGTTTTTAATCTTGAGGTTGTTGTAGAAAAATAATATTTATTTTTATTATTTTTTTATATATTTTTGTAAATGTTAAGGAAAGCAAAAAATTGTTTTATTAAAAAAAATTTACAAACTATTCTACAAAAATAACTTAAATCTAATATCGTAAATATTATTTTTTTTGTTTCTGCTACATGCTACAATGGCTTTTTAATTATAAACAAAATAAAAAAGAAAAAATTAAATAAAATAAAATTAAACAAAACAAAAAATAGAATAAGAAATAATAAAAAAAAAATAAGGAAAATAATATTTAACAAAACAAAAAATTAATATGTTTTTTTGTATATTTATAAGAGAATTACGTACTAAGAATTAAATTAAAATATCTTTTTGTTTTTAATTACAACACTTACACAAAGCTAATTGAATGTGAATAAGATAGATTTTATATGATAAAAAAAAAATCAAATAACGGCAGCAATTGGATAGATACTTTGAGTCGGAGGGGACAGTGGGGAAGGTGTGTTGCAAGGTTGGTATTTCTGGGGAGTAGAAAATTTTACAAATGGACGGTAACCGAACTGTCTAAGTAGGGATGATCCTGCTCAGGGCTGCTAAGCTCTTGATTTCGACGTGGGAAATCTGTGTGAGCCGATGAGGATGATGATGATGAAGTGTTGCTGGGTTTTCGCATTAGAGGCCATGCTGGTTCGTGTGATTCATTATCCGGCGTCATTGAGATGTCGGACATTATTCCACTTTCTATAAAATTTAAAAAAAACACAACAGGTTTAATAAGTTTTGGACTTATGACCATGGATTTAAGTTACCCATTGACAGCTGACTTATAAGTGTGGTTGAACGCTTGTGATTACCTCGAACTTTTCCACTTAAAACAAGTGTCTGTGTTTCATTGATGAGCTCTAATCCACTTACTGGATTCTTGCCACTATTGCTCCCGCCAGAGCCATTACTTATCGATGAACCACTTGTTCCGGATGACATTGAACTCTCGGATATCAATGAGTTTGGTCGACGTGGAGCCTTGCTGTTCTCCGACATGCTTCCTGCAAACGAGTTTCGTAGTTTTGGAGCTAGAAATACATTACCATAAAGATCTTCTTGTACAAGCTTCCCAAAAATTCGAGACTCACCTTTTCCCAATTGATTGATTGTAATCGATCGATCACTGATCTGATTATTGCTCGGACGTATGTCTAAACAAGGTTTACTTCCGATGCCCATTGAAGACATTTCGGCAAGGCGAATTTCTAAAAGATAAAAAATTCCAATAAGACTCTTTTCGGTTGGTTTTGGAAAAAAAGAAACTTACCTCGATTTCGTTTCGCCTGTTTCCATAGCAACTTCGAAACCTCTTCTGTCCAAGCATTTTTGATATCCTCCGACATACTCTGCAATGTCCATGTATCTTCGGGTTTACGTTTTCTAAACCATATTTCGAATTTTGTCGACGAATCACCTGTGTGTGCTGTCAAACCAATATCTGACGTTTTTATACTGTTTTTGTATATGTAAATATCCAAATTCTAGAAAAAAAACCTTTTCTGTAAAAATCATTATAATTTGGAAGTTTTTTTTAACTTATTACCTTATGATCTGGAAATCTACGAGCTTTGCTAAAAAGAACCAAATCTTCGAATAGAAAAACTTGTCGCAGTGACTTTTTGCCACCTCGTCCTTGCCAAACAAGAAATTCATTTTGGCGCAATAATCGACCTTGTTCTTTGACATTTACATCACAATCACGAAGTGAATCCATGGCAAGTAAATCGTTTCCATGTCTTAATTGGAATTTTACCATTTCTTCAGCACGATGAAGTTCTTCGACGTCAGCGGCGATTTCATGAAGTGCAGAACCCTAAAATAAAAAGTTTCATGTTAAAGACCTTTTAAATGTTGAAACATTGATGCACACGACTTAAAATAGGATCCTCGAAATTACACCAGATTTTTTTTTAACGCTAAAAATTTGTTTTTGGTTTTTCTTTGGAAAATATGGTTATTCTGACCTTATTTCGAAATATAGTTCAAAAAAAGTTTGTGAATACAAATAAGTTTTTATTTGCCACTTCTCATCTACTGTTTTTTTTATGTTGATGATAATATGGGTTGTAGGTCTCGATATACTCGAATTCCAATACGTTTTCTTAATGTTATATTCTCGAATTCAGATAAGTTTTTTATTAACTCGAAAACGTTATAGCTATTCCCTCATTTTTAATTTAACTACGATAATTAGGAAGCACGGAGAATTGGACTTACCTCAACCGAGCTGCATGCTTTCACCAACTGCTGCAACAAAAGTGCATATTTACCCATTCTTTGTACAGGTTTCAGAAGATATGAAGCCAAATCCATTTTATCATTAAGCTCCATTTGTTTCGACTGTGAAAAAAAAACAACGTTCATTTCTTGACTGTTTTTAAAGCGGAGAGAACCCTTAAATTACCTTAAAAAATGTCGTTCCATATTCGCTCATAAGCGTATCACTTTTTGGTTTATTCTTATTATACAAAGCGTACAAATAAAATTTTGATTCATTTTCCAAGAAAGCCGCACCAACTTTCAATGGATTGCATTCATATCGTTCCAATTCGGCCAAAAAATGTGGTTGATGAAATTCGAAAATCTTCTCGATATTTCCGAAAATAACATTTCTCTGACCGCGCAATGGTTGTGGTAAATTATCTCGCAACAATTCACCGACATAGTTTTCGATGACATAGTAGAGGGATCGAACATAGTCTCGTTCAGTTCCGATCATCTCTCGCATGATCAACAGAAGTCTCCTATAGAGGTGGAGTTTTTAAAGACAACCTTAAAAAGTATAATGATTTTTGAAACTTACTTTTGAACTTTTGGATCGAGACCGCTAAGTTCTTCAATTCTGGGCAGATCCATATTCGAAGCATGACACTGAAGATGTGAATTGGCTTCCATTGGTGAGTGAATGTCCAAGAACTGCTTTGAGTTTCTTCCATAGCAATCGTCGTCGAGTTCATCACTGAAAATGCAAAATGCAAATCATAGAGATTTTCTAAAATACCCCATGAACAAACCTCTTGTCACACATCTGTCCAGCCTCATTGAGACTCTGACAGGAGCACACCCGAGCCAACTTGGGATTGCCCTCACATCGATCGCATCCACCCAGTCCCGAATCGGCAATCTTCGAGTGTTCCTCTTCGTCCTCATCACCGTGCTGTTCATCCCTTGAAGATTCCTCCCTCCAGCAATGGCACAAACTATCATTGTTCGATGACGAATTGGTCATCATTTTGTCCGGAGTGCTCGTCACCATCATCATTGCATTTGAATTCTTTGGTTTGACCCGATTGGAGTAGGACTTAAGTGTCACCGCATGACACTTCTCCACCAACGATGGTTCGCCCAATTTCGCCGAGAGACGTTGCATTTCGTGTTGCATATCTTCTTCCTTGCTGTGCAAGTTGAGCAAATGATGCAGACGTGAGGCATCTTCGATACGTTCACGGGTTTGTTCCAATTTGACACTAAAACTGTCCAAAGATGTTTTCAATTGTGTGGCAGAGTCTTTGAGGGGTTCCATATCAACGGCGGCATCATAAAGGTCACTGCCTTTGGCCAAATGTTTCTGTAAAGGATAAAAGGTGTGTGTTTTTTTTTTAAGTGAAAAAGAGGAAAGAACTCGTCTGTAACATAATAGACAATCCGGGGGGCGTGTCACTCCCTTCTTATGGATTTATTAAATATTATTTAACAGTGTAAACGTAAACTCACTCACCATAGAAATGAAGTAATATTTTTCAAATTCCTTTTCATGCTCCTTGATGGCTACTTCACAGTCCAGCTGTAGACCAGTGAATTTAATCAGATTCTCCTGTCCATCTGTTTGTATCCAGGATTTCACCTGAAATTTTATAAAAGAAAAGACAAACAAAAATGGTGAGATCAAAAGTCAAAACAGAAGTAAAAACGGGTTCATTTAATTAACGGCTAATAACTTTATGTCTATGTCTTGTCTGGCTACGTTTTAGATCCATATGTACAAAGATGGCAGCGCATTGTTGCTGGCTACCGGCATTGGAGGCACTTCTCTTCTCTACCTAGCTTTATAGTTTTGTTGTGCTCTGAATTTGGAGGAGCCATTTATGGTCAATCAGAAAGATAGCGCGTTGAGGCTTTATTTTGCTTTGGATAGCGTTAACTAGCTCATATAGACTCTCTTAGGTAAGTTTTATTGTACTACTCGACGACGAGCGACCGACGACGAAGACTTGGTATAGTTTTGTACAGCTTCTCTCATAAAGGAGTCCCGCAATGATGTACACCTTTAACTATATGAGACTTTGCAGCACTGAAGTTACCGTCTTTTGGTCTTGGCCGTGTGGCAGAAAATATATGTAGGTACATAAAACGTGCAATTTGAAGTTGAAACAAAAATAAAAAAAGACTTTGAAAGTTATGTGCGACAAAAGGCTACCGTATCCGTTGTAATCGGATAATGACTGTTTTCGTGCGATGTAATAAAATTCCAATCGGAAATAGTTTAAAATTTAATTAATTGAGAAAATTGTTTTTTTTTTTTTTATGGATGATGATGATGATGATGATGCGAAAGATATTTTTTAACAATTTACCGTATGTATTTTTTCCATAACCATATTTATTTATTGTTTTTTGATTTGCTTTAATCAATTGATTGGATGTGAAATATGGACATTGAATATTTTCATGGAGTTTCTTTCATCAACTTTTGTATTTTCTTAGCTTCAAAGTATGCTTGATCTTTGAATGGTTTAAACGGGAGCGGGGATGAATATGGAGCAATTGGTATTTACGACACATTTTGAATGTTTAGATACATGTTTTGATGAGAAAGTCATTTACACTGGACATAAAATAGTCAATGAATATTTTCCTTATGATGTGACGAGGATTGAGAAACGAAGATTACTAAATTAATATCACAAATGATTAAAAAAGACAAATATAGAATCAATAAAAAAAAAGCTTTAGTGTAAAAATTATACTTTTATTAAAAATAAAATAAATAGAGCTATTGACAAATAGCTACGTGTTTGACATTTAAGATGTAAAACAATTGCGACTTTTTCTTTAATCCTTTCGGGACGGGAGTGGGACATTTACATATAAATATTCTTGACCATTCCTTTTAATTTCATTGAATGTTTTTGAACAACAACAACAACTTAAAGGTGCTAGCACTCATTGTTTTTGGCTGGAGATATAGCTATTTCGTGCTTTGCCACTTTTGCACTCATCAGTCTCCTTTTTTGTGGTGCTGAGCTTTAATCCAATTTTATTTGAAAAACTTTTTATGCACAACATAGGATTCGAACCCACGCATATCAGATTAAAGCACGAAATAGCTAGTATATCTCCAGCCAAAAACAATGAGTGGTAGCACCTTTAAGTTGTTGTTGTTGTTCAAAAACATTCAATGAAATTAAAAGGAATGGTCAAGTCTAACAAGCTGACATTCTAGTACGAATAGTACAATAAAAATAATAACAATAATAACTTAATAGTCTGGTTCGTTACCGATCTTCCAACCTCTCCCCCTTTGATACGTACTACGAATTGTAAGTCTATCAAATAAGGTATGGAGAAAAATGGAGGCGGAACAAAACAGCATACTTAAAGGAGCTTATAAAAATGTTGATGCTTCAAATGCATTTGATAAACAATTAGCACATCTCGACCTGTGACGTCAGTGGTCTAAAATAGTGGAGTGCGTAGTGCACACGACTTCTAAGACTGAGCAAATCTGATATGCGTGGGTTCGAATCCTATGTTGTGCATAAAAAGTTTTTCAAATAAAATTGGATTAAAGCTCAGCACCACAAAAAAGGAGACTGATGAGTGCAAAAGTGGCAAAGCACGAAATAGCTATATCTACCACAATGAGTGGTAGCACCTTTAAGTTGTTGTTGTTGTTCAAAAACATTCAATAAATATTCTTTGTTTTGTACCACTCTCGTACCGAAAGGGTTAAAATTAAAGAAAAATTTTGTTACAAGCAATAAAAAGTTATTAGAAAATATATATTTTCTTACACCGGAAATATTATGTCAAATATATAAATGTGTGCGTAGAAGAATTTTTAAAGCTTTAATTTAAGCTCAATGACATTACAAAGTTTGTACTATTTTGAAGCATCATAGTTTTAAATTCAATTTCTTATATTTATAATATTTTGTTAGATTTTAAGTAAGCACATGAGGAAGTTAAGGCTATTTCATTAAGCGCTTCCTACCATTTTATTTAAATTAAAAAATAGGGTTTTTAGATAATATCATTTCTTTTTTGTCTCAAGGACTCATTCATGATAATTTTTATTTTTTATTTTACTATCCGTCGTTAATATTTGGTCACACCAATGCGATATATACATTTTTCATGACTAGGCGTGGGTTATAGTGAATGTGACTTGGGGAATATATGTATACATAGGCCTGCGACGAAGTCATAAAATCCCAGCGCGTTGTTGGCGGTTCATCGACCGTCCCAATTTCAATAATTTTGGAATTGGACTATTGACTGTAAAAGTTCAGGAGTCTCTTTTGATAACTAGTGAGGTTTTTTACCAACTTTTATTCATTTTTTTGTTTAGGTATTCATTTTTTGTTAGAAAACTTTCAATTCGATTTTTCTCAAAATTGTTCCTAATGTTGAAAACAATATTTCTTATAAGTTAAAATAAGTTGGAAGCCATAATCTCAAATTTTTGAAAAGCTATTTGAGTCGAAATTCAATTTTTACCAACTTTGAGTAATGTTTTTTTTAGGTTTTTATTTTTCATAAAAAAACTGTCAATTCGATTTTTCTCAAAATTTTACAAGATGTTGAAAACGTTATTTTTCTTTGCACAAAATTGTTTTGGTGATAAAATCATTTTGTGTTCGTTAAATTTTCGAGGTGACAAATATTTTTCTTTCAGTTTTTTGATTTATAAAACAAAAACGTTGATTGGAATTTTTTCCAAAAAAATATTTGTTTGGTATCACGTTACAATATATAATTTAAAAGTTAATTCAAGTCTTTAGCGTTATTGTTTCGTGAGGTATTTATGGTTAGCCAAAATCTTCACCTTTTTTTTTGCTATGGTTCAAAAAACCACCCACGCAATTTTTTTGAGAGTCCTTTCTGAATCTTTCTGCCTTATTATCTGTATAACAAAATTTATTTGAAGTCGATATCTCTTCTGGTTCTTGAGCTATGGACGACGAAAAAAACGTCGTGAACGTACGGACGTACGAACGTACGTACACACGCACGCACAGACATCTTTCTAAAAATCTTTTATTTCGACTCTAGGGACCTTGAAACGTCGAGAAATGTCAAAATTTTCAATTTGACAAATCGGACCCATTACAATAACTTCCTATGTGAAGTTTAAAATTGAGATATTGACTTTAAAATAATTTTATTAAAAAAAAATATTGTTTTCAATATTCGGTGAAATTTTGAGAAAAATCGAATTGACAGTTTTTAAACAAAAAATAAAAACCTAAAAAATAATGTATAAGAGTTCGTAACAATTGATTTTCGACTTAAATATCTTTTCGAAAAATTGAGATATTGGCTTTAAAATAATTTTATTAAAAAAAAAATATTGTTTTCAATATTCGGTAAAATTTTGAGAGAAATCGATGTGACAGTTTTTTTACAAAACAAAATAAAAACCTAAACAAATGATTACTAAAAGCTGGTAAAAATTTACTTTTGACTCAAATATCTTTTCAAAAATTAAAAAATATTGACTTCAAACTTATTTTATCTCACAGAAAATATTGTTTTCGACATTTAGTAAATTTTTTCTTTAAATCCAACAGTCAATTTTTTTTATAAAAAATAAAATCGACAAAAAATAGTACGTAAATTTGGTAAAAATTGATGTTCGGTTCTCGATATCTCGTGAACAATATAAGGTATATTGACTTCAAATTATTTTTATTCATCCAATTTGTATTTGTTTATATAATAAATAAAAACTTTTAAGAAATGGTACTAAAATTGGTAAAAATTGTTTTTCGACTAAAAATCTCGCTAACAAAAATAGATTTTAAAATCAATCTACATATTTCGTTATATGCAAAAATATAGTTAGAAATTTTTAATTTCTTAAGAATAATTCAATTGACAACTTGTTTTACCAAAACACGAAAAACTATAAACTTTTAAGCAAGACAAATCGACAGACGGGATGGGAAGTTATCAGCGAGGGTTGCATCCCAGCCTCTTTTTAAAATTTTGTTTTGAGCTATTTGTAATTTTTGTGTAAGTGTATTAACACATTTATCCCAAACTGGAGAGCCATACAAAATTAATTTGCTTGAAATATGGATTTAAATATAAGTATTTTATTTTCAATGCTTAGTTTGGATCTTCGACTTATGAAAGGATAAAGCGCTTTTATTGTAACGTTAGATTCATTTACAATTTGACGAACATGGAATCCAAAGGTAAGTTTAGAGTCAAGGAATACCCCAAGGTACTTAGCGAAATTACCCCACTGAATTATTTTACCATCAATATGGATGTTGTTAATATAATAAACCATTGACATTCATATAGCTTTCAAACAATTAATAGGCTTATTTAAAAATTAATTTAGAGAACAAACCTTCCTGTTTCTATTCTGTATACTAAATAAACAAAATTAACATCTGAAACTGCTTTGAAAGAGCTAATCAAAGACAATTTTTCAGTTTCTAAATAAATTATTTGTTTTAAGGTACTGAGATAAGGTCCTGCTAATTTCTAACTCTCGCTTATCAACTTGATATGTCAACTTATCTTGGTCAAGTAATAATACTAAGTTAAACAAACTTTCATTTTTCTTCTAAACTATAAACCTTGTGAGTTTTTTTATTAGCTATTCTGATAAAAACGGTGTTAAATTTCAATTATCTGAACAAAAAATCACTTCTACTTTCTATACGTAGTATAAAATCAATTTTCAAACAAAAAAAAACACAACAATACCTTCTGTTAAATAAATTACACCCACATTTATTTCTTTCTTATTGAACAAAAACTACAAGAAAAAGACAAATATCTTTAACTGCTCCAAAGTTGTTAAAGCTCTATTTGTTATAAATGATGACAAAGCTGTCGTTGTGTGATTCTAATCATGTTGTGTGAAAAGACAATAGTTTGTGATGAGATGACTTTATTCAACAAACCCAACAAACTCTAGACCAAGCCTCTTAAGTTGATGCAAATCTATGCCATACCTCATCCCATATATGAAGTCCCATCATAAGATAAGATGCACAACTTCATCTACCAAAAAGAAAAGAAGAAAGTAATCTTCACTCAGCGATGCCTAAAGGTTTAGAGTATATGTATAATGATGGCGATGAAGATTCTTGAGAAAACTCAATAAAACATAATACGCCTGTATGTTTATAAGTTGATTATTGCCCATCGTAAAGTAGGAGCAACTCACACAACAAAAAAAACCGTTTTCACTTTCGTGTTCTAATTTAAACATGAAGGTCAGTGCACTGGTTCTCATCATCATATCACATTCAATTCAATTTAGCTTAACGAATAATTAATTTTTATAACATTCGTGCTATGGTCGCTCCTCGTCATCAATCCAATTCGATCCAATCGCAATTAAATTAAGAAATAAAAACTAACAAATGAAGACTTTATAGAAATTACACCTTATACATTCGCCTAAAAGAGAGATTACACCCGTGATGATGCTCTTACAGAAAAAAAAGCGGTAAACAGAAATTTCCATTTAATAACATTGTTTGATAGCGAAACGAAATAAATTGTGTACAATTTCAATTCGGTTCTCGTTGCTGTGTTTGATTTTGATCAGAAGTTATAATTTGTTAAAGATACATGAATAAATTGCAATACGTAGATGTTTATACATAAAATTTGGATCACAACGCACATACTCACTGTCACTACTTCTTCTTGTATCTGAACCTCTATCATTGCCATCTTTACCATCATCAGTTAAACTACCTGAGATGCTGCCGCCAGCTGTGTCTCTACCATCACTACCACCCTGATGCTCTGAATTATTATAGTTGGACATTTTGGACTTAATTGCTTAATTTATGCAAACACAGATTGTCGATCATTTTTAATTTGTTTGGCCAATCTGCAAATTGAACAACGACCGGCGACCGAACGACGACCGACTACGAAAACAACCACGATGTGCTTTTAACCGATCGCACCTCTAATTGGAACTGTAATAGCGCTGGAGGCTATTGGTGCTTCTGGTGGCAAATTGTCGCAACTCGCAAGCAGTGAAGGATTTGCTAAAATCAAGGCAAATACGCTAATTATGGTTTTCAAAATATTCTGAAACTAAAATTTTTGAATTTTTCAACGGATACTACTTCGTTTGATTTAATCTTTGTTTGATAAGTAAAAACTCAAATTAATCCACTTTTACCCATATGTACCCTATAATAGGGTAGTTGCGGAGAGATGCCGCTTTTTTTGAAAATTCAAAAACTTAACAATGGATTTATATTCTACTATATTAAAATACTTAACTTAAATTTTCATACAAAATAATAACAAATAAAATACTGTACATTAAGTGTTCCATCCCACATTACATTATTTTTGTTCGGAAAATGCTTTCTCGAGAAAATAATTTTAAATCTGTCCCAACTGTTCAATTTTCGGTACAACCTGTATTTCCTGTGATGAAACCCTATCACTGGTTTTGAAAAACATTCTTTTTAAAGCGAATATATATTTCAAGAAACATGATACATTTTTGACAAAGTTTCATCTACGAAATGTTGCATAATCAAATTACTTTAAGAAATCCCAAATTATTGTCATTAGGAATATGATTTTGGACTTCTTAAATAAATTGCTAAAATTATTTTAAAAGCTTGTTAGAGCCTCATAAAAAAATCACTCCGTCCCTGTGATTAACTTTGATCTAAGATAACAACAAATCTTTTTGTATCTCCATCTGAAATGAACACTTTGTTTTTTTTTATTTTATTTATTTATTTTTATTTTTACAATTTGTGTTTAGTTTTTGGATTGAATTGCATGATTATTTCCGTCTTGTTGGGATCGGAGATCGAACAAAATAATTATGACGATTGTTGACCACAATATAATATAAGCAATACGATCATCATCGGGTTGCGGATTGGTGGCGGAACTGAGACTTAGACATTCACTGATAGCAAAAAGATTACAATTACATACATATGTATGTGTTAAGTTGCTGATTTAGTTAAGTTGTTTACACATTCCTGAAAAGCGAGAGTCTGTAATATTATTTTTACTTTTGATTGATAAGAATTTTTCATTCAGAATCTTTTTGGCCTAGATGGGATAGTTTAGAATAATTAAAAAGAACTGTTATTTTGAACAAATCTCCTGATTAACGATAGATTATTTGTTATTCCTCTAATATTAGAAAACTATTATCCAAATTTGAATTGAAATTTTTGATTGAAGCATAGCTCGGGAAAATATAAAATATTATTAAAAAAACATTATTTTCTTCCGTAGGCACATTTATTTTTGTGTAGACTTTTTTTTAATTTGTGTGTATATATTTTGGCTTACTGACAATTCTTTGAACTACCTTTCAAATAATTTAAATTTTTTGATTGGTTTAAGTTCTTTCAAATTATTTATTTAAAGTTTTTTTTTGTTTTTTAAGTTTTTTGTGCCCGTTCAAGATTATATTAAGTTCCTTCTCTATAGTTCGACACTTTCGTGGCATTGAGAAAAGGTAATTTTGACAATTCATAACTTTAAGCATATTTAAATACATTTTTAAATTTTTTAGTTTCTGTAATTTTTAGTGCCAGGATCTACAGAAAATCACAGAAATTCAAAGCCAGTAAACAAACCTTTTATTATTGTGAAGAGAGTGAAAATTATTAATTAAATATGTAAAATTATTTTCAAAAATGACACAAGAAATATTTAAAAAAAATATAACCGATTCTTTTTCAAACTTTTAATACAAATTTTAAAAAATTGTAGACAAGAACTAACTGAATTTAAAATATATTAACTTGAAACAAAAATTTGGGTCTTTTTTAAATAATAGCAAATTTTCCATTCAGTATCTTTTCACCTCCACGAAAAATAATTTACCTCTAAGGAACTGCCTTTCGCATCTAAGATTTTTCAAATTTTAAATTTTATAATCTTAGCAGTAAATTTCAAAAGGTATTTTATCCATGATATTATCTATTCAACAGGTGATGATTATATTTCATACAATTATAAATAATATCCATAACATTCTGCCTTAAGTTCTCTAATTCAAAAAATTTCTTCAATAAAATAAATTTCCTCTAAAAAACCTATTTGATTGTTTTTCCTGAAACACCCATATTTCCACTTGAATTGCAAAAATGATGTCTAAAATTAACTTCGTGAACCCGCGCACTCAAAATGTGTTCAAAACAAACAAACATCAGCAACACAATCCACTAACAACTAAAAGTATAACAACCCCCCAAGTATTCTGGACAACAGAAAATATGATTAAAACATTCAAAAAATGTTTCTCTCTTTTGCCAAAACAAATACAATACTCATTCGGCTTCGTATAGTCGTATATGCCAACTGCATTTTAGCCTGATGTTTGTGCGCACATTTATGACCCTCCTCAACCATGAAGTGCTTCAGGGATCAATGCAATTTATCATTTTTGGATACGAAACCTAATTTGATGGCTGGGATCGATGCGGACAACAAATCTGTCCGAATCGATTGTGGCGTAATAACAATAACAGCGCAGTTTGTAGATCCCTAGAAAAGAAATAATAAAAAATACAATTTTGGAAGGAGTCGTATGGTCTTGCTTTAAGGTAGAATCTTGTTTCGTCTTGACATTTCAATCTTTTGATATTTTTTAGTTTTTTAGATTTTACGCTTGTTCTGAAATTTTTCAACAATTTCAAAAATATTAGACTTTAAACCTTTAAACAGAAACTGAAACACTATTATTTTAAGAGGGCAATTGTTTTTACTGCACCAATAAATTACCCTAAGAATGTAGTAAAATATGCATAAATACATCTCACTGCAAATGTATCGCACTGGAGCTCCATCTTTGTAGGTATACTGGGATCTATCTTTACGACGCGACGGACCGTTCGACGGAGAAATGAACTACAAATGAAATCAATCGTGAAGTTCGCCCGCACGTTCGTCTTTCAAAAGTTATCCAAGTTCCTATTACAGTCAGTGTTTCATCCTCTAGGCCATTGCCGCCGCCGCGCCGCCTCGCCGGCGAACCGAACTCCCTGCCGCCGCTGTTATAAAAATAGATAAAATGCTAAAAGGACTTTCTTGTCTTCACACAACAATAAATCGAAATTTTTATAGGATACCATTTGGCCATTTGGTATGGGTACGCGAGGTATCTACAGATTGGTACCTTTCTGACCATCGTGTTTAGAGAGCTGAGATGTGTCTTATATTGGCCATCATCCATATAACGCATAACGCGATATCTTCAAATGATGTTTGAGCGAAGAGTAGAAAATTTAGTTCCGTGCATAAATCATTGGCATCAGTGAGTTGGTTTTGGTTATAGTTCAGAGAGTTTTCGACTTTAACACCCCTTTCGAACTGCGCGGATCCTCGCATTCAAAATATGGTCTTTGTAATCTTAGAGTAGCTAAAGCGCTATGATGCCTGATGCCATCAGCAAGAGCGGGCTTGAATTTTTAGAGAAAATTATGAACATCACAGTGAGTTATTATTTGCTGAGTTCATTTGAATTTAATATTTTTTGTATTTATTATGTTTGTGTGATCGTGGTTATGGTTTGCTTGTTTAGTGCGAACATAAAGTTTTGTTTTCTTGGCTTTTTGGCATATATTTTGTGGCTTAAGCGGGAGCAGACAGAGCATTATTTTATGGCAAATTTGACAACAACGAAAACACAAATTAATGCTGTGTTTTGTTTTAGTTGTTGTTTTATTATTATTGGAATGTTTAAACCTATGCGGGTAGTGATGGTAGTTAAACAATATCGTGTAGAGAAAAAAAATCAATAAAAATTAACATAAATTAAACATGCATGTATCTCTAAACAAAAAAGTTATTGAAAGTAACGTTAGAGACAAGTCAGAGTCTCTATATACTATTAAACTTGACCGATAATGATGGGTTTTCAATTCCAATCACTCAGAAGAGATCTTTATGGAGGATTAGAAAATGGATGGTAATATCTGACTAATTTTTTTATTGAAATAGTAGACAGAACTCAAACATAGCAACAAAGGCTTAATCAAAAGGTCACGAAATGTATAAATGATATGGAAAAAAATAAAAATAGACAGAGCATATCTTTCTAGAAGTGATGTTCCTTATTTTTGTTAATTTCTTTTTACTAGGAATCTTAAAAACGAAAAATATTGATCATTTTAAATTGGGATCCACGAATATTAAGTACAAAAAAAGTAAACGCAACTTATTAATTTTTCAATTAACGACCAAAAAACAAAGGTTTCTAGCCAATTTGAAGCAAAACGGCATTAGCTGATTAAATGACAGAACGTATCATGTTACCTTTAACGTAAGTACAGACAAATGTCAGATCTTACAATATTGCCAATTATGTATATCATTCAAAATATTACAAATGTGTATGAAAATGTTGCCTACAATTTTTCATCATTATCATAAGTATTGAAAAGTTCAGTAAAACAAGTTAAGTATATCTGTTAAAATTCTCTTGTATTTGACAAATATTGAGAGATTTCTAAAAATGTTAAAAACTGTTTTAAGGTTATTGCTAAAAGGGAAATTAAAACTTTATTGGAAATTCAAAACCAAAAGTATTTCTTTGCAGTCAATATGAAACAAGTTAATAATTTCAAAAAATATATTTATAGCCTTTTGTTAGTTTGGCCAACATTTGGAAGCAAGATCATTTGAAAAATTTTTTACAAAACATACTTTTTCTATTCAATTTCTTGGATAACAGCTCAATCGATTGTGATCAAAATTCTGAAGTACATTAAAATAATACAATTTTACATAAATATTTCAAAAAAAAAATCAAATTAAAAAATAATAATGTTGTCTTGGAAATTCGATGTCTTTAAAACGTTTGATGTATTTTACTAGTTCTTTAATAGGCTTTAACTTTAAACATTTGTAAATTACCTACCATTTTACTAAGTTTAAAAAAAAATGTTTTTTTTTATTTTTTTTAATCCTTGTGAAATAAGATATTCTTTTTTTTAAGGTTATGTAGTAACATTGATTTTTTAGTTTTTAAAATTCAGTTTTATCAAACAACAAAGTTCGAAACTTTTAGTTATTTTTACTTTCAGAGCAATTACACGCCACTCAGTCACGTATTTAAATTATTGCAGTACTTTTATTAAATTACAAATACAAGATTTTCATTTTTATATAACAAAGTTTTTCAATTACACCTAGAAAGCTTAAGCCGTTTTTTAAGTACTTAGTTAAAATTAAATGTATTCTACGTTTACATTTTTAATTTGTTTCAATTTAATACTTCTAAAAATTACGTTAATTTTGTCTTTTAAAATGCTTTATTAAAAATTTAGAAAATATTATTCATTATAAATAATAAACAATAAACAATCGCAAAAGGGGTTTCCAGTGATTCTCAAGATAGCCTCGGTGGCTAATTGTAATCACACCGCTCTAAGAAATAACACGTTCAGCAAACTTTTCTTCGAAAACTGATAAATGTGACTTAAGAATGTTTACCAATTTTGTAATAATTTTTAAGCGTATGTCATTCATCGTTTTTAGTAATAAATTAGTTTTAACTTGAAAAATATCAAAAAATGACAGCTTTAAAAGTTACAGGTGAACAAATAGTGGTACATATATTTAAAATGGAACCGCTTATTGAAAAACCCATGTCTGAAAGACAATAATTGAAATCGATATCATTATACGCGCTTGACAATGGATTTACATTCTAGGGGTATCTTTTAAGGTCCAGAAATGTCAAACCTTTAAATTCCATAAATCGGACTAATTATAATACATAACTTCCAAATTCGAAAAAATATTAGAGAATTTCTGTCCAATTTAATAAAATTTGATATATCTTAAACATTTTGTACCATTCACCAAAATCATTTAACAAAAATATAAAGTCTTAAAATCATTGATAAATGACAAATCAAAGAAAATATTCTTATAAGAAAACACAAGAAATTCGGTCAAGCAAACATACACACATATGTACATACGTACGAGTCAAAGTTTTCAAGAATTTTTAATGAGAATATAGATGACAAGATTAACCCAACATGCATTCTTAATTCTTTATATAAACAAACCAACAAACATTCTTGTAAAGAATTCCGTTAGAAATAAAAGTAGGCTTTTTATTATTGAATGTTTCTATTAACAACTTATTGCGATAGTTTTGATGTTAATTGTTTTGTTAATAAAGAAAATGGGTTCTTTAATGAAGTTCAAAAAAAAAAAAAGAAAAACAACAAAGTTTTTCTCCTCATTGTCATTGTCGCTGTCACATATTTATTTTACACATGATATTGTTGGAAAATTTAATTTAAAAAACGTTTGTGTTTAAAAAAAAGAATAAGGTTACAGCAATCAAATATTTTTTTAGTATAACATTATATTTAATCAAATTCAATTAAACCATTAATAAATGAGACCAATTCGTGGTCATAAAATACTTTTTTCATGGAACTTCTTATGGTACTAAACTTTCTTGATTTATTTGAGATTAATGAATTGTTGTAAGGCCGACATTTTTTTAGAAATAATCGAATTAGTTTTAAATCAATTCAACAGAAGCTTAGAGTAGCCATTTAGGACCAATATTATTAAGTTTATTTGTAGAAAACTTTGTATTGACCTTTGGAAAGTTTTCTGTTGCATTTCAATCTATTGATGATATTAAAAATATAACAAAGGTTTATGAATAAAAACTTCTATTAAATGTAAGCTTTAAGGCGCCAGTTATAGCTATCATTGGTTTTCATCATTGAAAACAAACATTGGAAATTTTTTGGAAGGTCGTTTATAGCTTTCATTAAAAATTTCTGTCATTGAAAAAAATTTCCTGATTGAAAGCCACCGAAAAACTTTTACTGACAGAAATCTGTCATTGGAATTGTGAGAAATTGGAACACAAATCAGTGGAACGATTCGTTTCACTTTTGAACATAAAAGTATCAGCTGTTCAGGAAAATAAATTTCCGTCCGGAAAATAGAAAAATACATTTTTAGAGAAAAATAAATGCGTAATTACACTTTTTTTTCTCAAAAAAAAATTCTTTGTGTGATTTCCGATCGATCAGTATATAAGTTTCATTTCTAATCAAAGGGAAACACCGTCAAATATCGATTCAAAAATTTTTCCGGATCGATTTCAATGATAGCTATAACTGGCGCCTAACTGCCTCCAAGAAGTTTATGAGGAATGCCTTGTCTATTGTAATACCTTTTCTATTTGTAGTACTCAAAAGTTAATAAATTGTAAGAAGTTTGAACAATATCCGTTTAATAGTAAGAAGTGGGTGAAGTAAAAAGGAAAGAACAGTACTCTTTTGAAAATGTTGTGAATAGGTGTTCCACAAGACTCTACATTGGGTCCTCTTCTTTTTTGCTTGATATCAAACGATTTTTTTTTGACGTGTCAATTTATCTATTTACAGCACAAAACATACAACCTTGTAAGAAGGTTGCATTATGACATTATTTTTAGTAATGGTCTAAAAGTAAGTATAAATCTGAAGCTTTGTAAATATCAAAGAATCAAAGAGTATCTAATATAGAAATTTTTTCTTGATTGATATCCTTTAAAGTTCATTGTTTGAAGGTGATATAAGTTTATAGTTGGAGAAAAAAAAACAACTGATCTCAATTTCTTTAAAAATTAATGAATGTTAAATCACTGATCAATTAATGATCTTTTCATTTCAATTTCTTAATGAATATATGAACAAGCCTATCCCAATTTGACATTTAATAGCATACAAAAAATATTGTCATTGTACCAACTTGCAGCTAAATGGCTTAATATTATTAATAAACCTATCATCAAGAGTCTTGTTGCGTGTCACCTGAAGACCAACTCCTCTCAACTAGGTCCCATGGTCATCGAGCCCGTGAGCCAAGCCCGCTTTGCACTGACTGGCTTGCTACCACCATCACACCATACCATACCATACCACCGAGGACCGTAGTTAAACAAACATCAGAAAGTCGCGAAAAAAAAGTATAAAATGGTGCTTATTCCTGTGCGCCATCTGCATTAGGTGTCGTCTGTGTCAGTTGGATTTTAACAAAATAATTACCAGCCATAGGTTTACAACTTGACACGTTGTTGTAAATTAATTTTTTATTTCTTACTTACAGCTTATTTAATGAGAAGAAATTTTGTTTTTTTCTTTTAAATTTTTGAATTGGCCTCTAGGATAATACGAATGATTATGATATAAACGTCATTTGAAGTAGGAGTCGTTTATTGTGCGGTTTTGTTGGTTGTAAAGTTGTTAGTTGTAATTGTCTTATTTGTTGCGCGAGAGGGACATCTTCTTCTTTTTTGGAATTGTTTGAAGAAAGGCAAAACTATCTATATTATACTCTCAAAAGTATCTTTTCACACGTAAACGGTGAAAACGAGTTGTTATGGAGTTGAGTGCTTAAGTGAAGATGGTCGGCTAGTCGGCTCGCCACCGCCGCCGGCTGCTAGGTCGCGACAGTCTCGCGGTATAATGTTGTTAATTATGTTGTTCCATAGTCTTAAAGGCCTTTATACATACACGTTTTTATGTATACGGGAATTACAGAAAAGTGGATAATTGTGCGAATTGTATATGAATTTGAGACTCTGGAGTCTGGACTATATGGCAATATAGTCATATACTCGTATAGAGTAAGGTAATGGAACGTTATTGCTTAGGTTTTGTGTTAATGATTTTATGACCAATTTGTCTAGTTTAGTGTCGGCTTTAGTTGGACTTCGATTTGACTTTTAGTTTTGACTCATTTATGGTGGACATGGCTGTATTTATGTATAATTGTGTACATGGTATTATATGCCTTTAGGGAAGAGTCTAAGAGACTTTGTTTTTTTTTTTTTTATTGTTAATCCTTTTTTGATGAAGATATATGTATTTATGTATGGTTGCGAAAATGTATTCTTAGGTTTTATGTTACTTTCACTTAAACTTTATGAAAGTCTTGGTATTCAAATTTAAGCAAGCATTTGTTTTGTCTATAAGGATATTTGTCCAACAAAATTGTATTCTCCGGGGCTATTACAATTATAGTCATAGGAATGGTTGGACTAGTCGTGGGAGCGTGAAATGCAGTACAAGTTCTTCACAACTTCCATTGATTTACAATTTTGTTAATTAATGTTAAATTTTTAAATACTATAGTAATAGTTCGTCGTAGTACCCGTGGCATGATGGTTAGTGCGTTGGACTGTCATGCCAGAGGTCTTGGGTTTGATCCCTGCCTATGCCATCCAAAGTTTTTTTTCACGGGTACTGCCTCTTGCGAGGAATTAACAAATTCTCCAAGAGTAATAATAATTCTTGTCATGAAAAGTGCTTTCTCAAATTAGCCGTTGGGATTCGGCTTAAAACTGTAGTTCCCCTCCATCCCTGACAACAGTACTCGCACACAGGAATGATTGAGAGTTGTAAGTCACTAGGCCCTAGTTCTCAACGGACTGTTGCGCCACCCAATTTATTTATTTATTTAGTAATAGTTCGTCAATATGAAACCTAAGTCTTACTTTAACAAAACGTCTAACTATTACAATAATTTTTAATAATTTTCTTATTGTCTCTCAATTTCAAAAATGAAGCACAAAATGAAGAAAAACTTGTACAAATTCATGTAAATATGAAAATTAAGTATACGCCCCAGTGTACCTTTTTAATATATTTTTTTTTGAGGACAATGCTACCGAAATTGTGATTAAAAGCGAAGAAGAAGGTTATGAATATAATCTTTGTTTTTTATAAACAAAATAGTCTATACAAATATCTGAAATTTCAGATTTTATCCTCAGGGATATTCGAAAACCTCCTACCTCTACCCTCTCCTATAAATAGTATGTTTGTGAAACTTGCTTTCAATGTTTGATTATTATTGTTGATATCGAGAACAAGGAACTAAAAGAAGCAATTTATAAATGTACTGTGAAAGGGTGTTTTTTTTTTCTTAGAAGAAACGATTAGAAGCTTAAAGGGTCTTTTTCTTTTTTAAGGGTGCTACTTTTCCATTTTACTTTTTTTGCCATAAGAAAGCATCACTACGCTGTGACCTAAAGATCTTTATAAGAATTAAACTTTCTTTAAAAATCAGAACTATTCTAGTGATTAAAATCATATGTTCAAGTAAGATATTATTATTGCCATAAAACAAGCATAATCCGGAGATACATTTCAAAATAGAAAGTATAATAATAATCAGACAAGTTGTAAATAGAAAGTATAAGTCTAAATCTAAAACACACATCTCAAGACGACTCCTGTTTCCATCCAAGACATAAAGTATGAATTAGTATCTATATCTAATGTAGTATATGTATAAGGAATGTAGTTCTCTTAAGATAACACAAAATGTATATAATATTCTGTCAAAATCGTATAAGTGAGTATCAAATCCTTATTAGATGCACTTTTTCTTTTCCTCATCATGCCATCTATACAACTACAACAACTATCTATAGATATGCACAGCCACCAGAGATATTCTTGGCCTTCTCAACTTTTCCTGACTCAATTTATGTGCTTCAATTACAAAATGTATACTAAATAACCAAAAAAAAAAAAAAGAAGAAAAGTCCTAAAGCCATCAGAGACTGGATGCGCCAGATGATGCCAGATGAAAAATACTTATATGTACCTTCCATAGATAAACTCTCCACATAAACCCACCCATCCAGCCTCATCCATAGCTAAAAGTCGGATGACTTGTAGGACTCGTGTTTAATTGCAGTTGTTCTACCACCGGTTAGCATATTTCTGGTATAATAATCACGGAACAAACAACGCGCATGCGTGTCTGATGTGCCTAGCCTGATGCCTGGCTTGGCTTGTACATGCATCATCTACTATGCGTGCGTACGTTAACTTTTATTTAATTCATTTAAAATTCAATCTTTATATCAATATCTATATTGCAGTTCTTGAGAATTAGCTGCATAGTGTGACTTCTGCTGTTGCTCATCAAATCAGGAACAAGGAAACCAGAAAAGATTCTTTACGCGCATTTTCGTGTATGTGTGTGATTTTCTCTGCTTTCTTTGTGACAGTTAAAAAGTGGAAAATTCTGCCGGGTGGATGAATCATTGAGATAAGAAGCAGTGCTGGCTTCCGATTAATGTTGACATTTCTGAAGTTTAATTTATGGTTCAGGTATAATATCAGGTGCGTCAAGATTTTCATGCTAGTTTTTGCAGAATTTGTTCCGGTCAATCGAGAAGATTTTTAGCTCGATATGGCTTGTGCCAAGGCTGGCCGCCAGCTGCCGCTGCTGAGGTTGTAGATGGAGATGCAGATGCAGCTGTGGTGTGCGCTGCCACAACTATTAGGCTGATGGTGTATCGCGTAGAAGTAATGTTTTGAAATGAAAATGTCAAGAATGACAGGTGAATTTTATTGAGCTTTAAGTAGTTTTAGTTTTGACAACCGGATAGTTTTTATAATTGACATGTACGGTATATATATATGTATCTACAAATGATAAAATTGATGGTTCAGTAGGGATGGAATTTGTTACTTATGATCATGTTTGTGCAAATTGATCTTTGATACTATTTTTATTATTTTTTTGAGTAGATAATTAATTTTGATATTGATGTCAATTATTGATATAAATATTTTCATATTACATGTTTGGGAGAGCAAATCTTTGAACTGTCAAAATGAATCTTAAAAGAAAACAGTTTCTTTCACGGTATTCACATTTTTTGACGTACTCATTTATCTTGATCCCACATAATTTACAGATAAGATATATATTGTTGTTTTTTTTTTTTTTAACTTGTTGTTCTAAAAATGTTTATTAATTATAGTCATTAAATATGGCTACAGATTGTCACAAGTTGTTGTATAATTGCTAAAGCTTCAAAGTATCCGGATTGTTTAAGCAGATCCGGATAACAGAACCATTCATCTGACTTCGTATATTTATCAACGCCGTAGTCATTCGTAAATAAAGTTTAACAAATAGTAAAGGGTGATTTTTTAGCTATTATCTTTTTGGCAACACTGGTTTAAGCTAGCCATAGCCATAGACGGTGAACATCTTGGTGTGATTTGTTGGGCAGCGCTTCGCCATACACGGCCCAACATGTTTATAAACTTCATTTTTTGTGTGACTGTCGTGAAGTCAAGATGTGCGATAGAAGTGCGGATGATGCAATAGCATGTTTGATACCGATATGTTAATTCAATGAAAATAACAACACAAATGACGAATTGTTGTCCCACAACGCCATACACGACGAACATGTTGATAAACTTCAAAACGTGTTGTAAACTTGCCCATACACAGCCAACATGTACGCCACAACTTCACGGTTTATAAAATATTTCATAAGCCGTGGATTTGTTGGCCAACATGCCCATACACGAATGATTTTTAGCCCAACACCAACAAATCATACCAACATGTTCACCGTCTATGGCCAGCTTTAAACAGCTGAAGCTGACACACGTTTCGTGTTTTGTTTCACTGTCAAACATCTTCAGTTTCAGGAAGGATTTAGGTGTGATGCTTTTCAAAATACAGCTGGTGCAAGAGTTGAAGCCGAACAACCTACTGCAACGTAAAATTTTTGGTGAATGGGCTCTTGGAAAGTTGGCCGAAGATCCACTTTTTTACCGAAAAATTGTGTTCAGCGACGAAGCTCATTTTTGTCTCAATGGGTACGTAAATAGGCAGAATTGTCGATTTTGGAGTGAATATCAGCCAGAAGCATTGCAAGAGCTACCAATGCATCCAAAAAAAGTCAAAGTTTGGTGCGGTTTATGGGCTGGTGGCATCATTGGACCGTACTTCTTCAAAGATGATGCGAATCGTAACGTAACTGTGAATGGTGAGCGCTACCGTGAGATGTGATCCAACTTTTTTTGCTCAAAATGCAAGAGCTTGACTTGTATGACATGTGGTTTCAGCAAGACGGTGCAACATGTAACACAGCACGCGCAACAATGGACTTATTAAGAGGCGAGTTTGGTGAACATTTTATTTCACGTTCGGGACCGGTCAATTGGCCGCCTAGATCGTGCGATTTAACGCCTTTAGACTATTTTTTGTGGGGCTATGTTAAAGCTCATGTCTATACAGACAAGCCCGCCTTAATTGACGTATTGGAAGACAACATTGAAGCATTTATTCGTGAGATACCAGCCGAAATGTTGGAAAGAGTATGAAAAAATTGGACTAAGCGGATGGACCATTTGAGGTGCAGCAAAGGTCATCATTTGCATGAAATAAATTATATGGACCGTACTATCGACTCAAATAAAGATTTCATGCATTTTTCCGAATTGTATGTGTTTTTTTTTTTGAAAAACTTTCCTATAGCTTTTAAAAAATCACCCTTTATTTAGCTTGATAGTTGGTTGAAAACTATATTTTTGTGAAAGTATTTGATTTCTTTCAAAATTTATTCCAATAAATTTTGCCTTTTAATACTCAAATGAATATTGGATCTCAGTTGAGGTAAATATCAGCTTGGTTTGACTCTTTGTAACAAACTGAATTGATAAATCATTTTATTAATCTCAATTAACATTACAGGATTACGTTAAAAATCTTATTATTCATTTCAATTCAGCTGTCAAGTTGAAAAAAATTAAAAGGTTCAGTGGGGTTTTGCTGTATTTGACATTTTTAAGTTCTGCTTGTTTCAATTTGACAACCAGATGCACATACATTCTCAAACAAACTGGTAGATAAGTATTCTATTTCTGAAATTATCATATGAATATTGAATAGGTACAAAATTAATAAATTTCACCAATAATCCAAGTTGTCAAAGTTGTATATTTCTTAAAGAGTGGCATCAATCAGACGTACAATTTAAATAGGCATAAGACGATAACTCTCCAAATGAACTCTTAAAAAAATACTCATATACCAATTTTATCTATATGTAAGTAGAGTCTTGTCTCCAGAAAGAAGACTTCCTTAAAATATACCTATTCTATATTTATTTTTATCTCATGCATGTTGTACGACTATGGACCTATGTTAAGTCTTATCCATTTCTGTCCAAATAAACATATTGTTGGAAGACAAAACACAACAAACAACTTCTAATCATTGGACAATTATTCTCCCTGTGGCTGTGTTACCGCGCACTTAAGTTGTCTTACATTTTACTACTGCCGCCATCCCCAACGACATGTCATTAGTCTACCAACGAACGTAGCTCGTAGTCCAACTAGTATTCCCCAGTCCAGCTTTGAGTCTATATAGAAACTACCAAAAACAATCCTTCACTGATAGCGCCAAGAACTTCCAACAAAACAACAACCACCTATTTGCGTTGACTTGTTGTTCGATTTATCCAACCAAATGACCACCCTGAATGGTCGAAAATAGGTTACATGCCCGCCACCTACCAACTCAATTACCACAACACATATCGTCATGTCGAGTTTACCATGCGTCGCCATCGTCGTCGTCGCCGTCGTTGTTGTCGCTCGTTGTCGGGCGTTCGTCGTCATAGGTAGGTTGGTCCTGGTTGTCCGGTAACTTTTTTCGTGGAATAACTGAGGGGCGAGAAAGACGAAAGGCGACGAGGCAACGCGGAGCAACGTATGTATGCAATTTCCACCCGCAGAATAATGCAGCACGTATAAGAGTTCGTCGCGGCCAGAGGCGCGGTGTCTCACAATCTACGTCTCGATAGTGCGGCACTTTAAGAAACCATTTCAAATAAGATATTGCAAATTGACATTTAAATGAAAAATCGTTTTTTATTGACCAACGCGCGTTGCCGCCATCATCAAGCCACCAATTGCCGGAGCGCTAGCGGTTACTCTAGCTGCAATAATTAGTACGAAGAAGAGTGATAAAGATGTCATGCGGCTGTCAAACGCATATACTCGAATAAGTTGATAAAATTCGAATGCATTTCATTCCTCACAGATCACTTCAGAGCAGACTAGAAATGGAATGATGGGAAAATGACTATTTCACACGAAATTAATTCTTCTCGTTTTTCGTGGTTCGTGGTTGGCGTGTACTGTGCAGTGCATTTGCATCATCAACTGGAAGAGCTCAGACTCAGACTTTATTCAAGTGATAACTTTCGGAGGATTTTTATAGCGGCTTGAGGAGGGTAGAAGCCTTGAGCAAATCGCGTTTTCATATACAAGTTTCTTGCTATATTGATGGCTTTGAATAAGTCAAGCATTGAGGTTTGTATGAGCTTTCGCAAAAGACTCCTTCTAGAGCTGTGGGAGCTCTATTTGTGTGAAAAACTCGAGTGTTGACCAAGAGTCAATTCGTAATAAAACCAATTCGAAGTGATTGAATTATTATTAATACTCAAAGGAAGTTATAAACCACTCCGGTATAATGGTTCACCATCAACAAGGTGTGGACGAGGCCTAATTTAGATTGTTATTATTTTTGAATGGTCGTTTTTAGATGTAGTCAGTGTGTACATTGACTGCAAATGGGTTGATTTTTAATTTATTAATCCGTAACCTATTTAAATGAAGGTTAAATGTGAATATATTAATATTGTATAAGTGTTTATAAATGCGTTATTATTTTGAAATGAAAAACTCAAAAAGGAGCTTTATCATCACATCAAATATTATATTTAAATATTTCTTATTTGTAGGTTTTTTGAACCAAATTCACAATTTAAGACTCTTATTTTTGAACAAAAAATAGCGAAATCCCCAATCCCTAAACATGACCTGTCTTCGATTTAAAAAACTATGGTTTGAAATTGAAAAAAAAAGTTTTTAAGTTAGTACCAAAAATCATAAGAATATCATTATTGGTATTAAGGTGTAAATCATGTACCAGAAATTTTGTTTTTAAACAATTCAAACAATTTTTTGAGCTTATGGTACAGTTTGGATTGTAACTTACCTTGACATATTCTTGCACTTAAATGTGACATTAGTCCTTAATAGAGTTTTACTCGAAACTTAATAGTACTTTTGAATTTCTTAAGCTGTAATTACACGGTCAACATAAAGGGCTGACTCTCTGACGTCACCAATCAAACAAAATTTTTGTGTCAACACACCGTCAACATTCAGAACTTTAATGCTTAAGACGACGTTGACTATCACACGAATGACACGATTGAGTTTTAGAGAACTCTGTCAACGCGTTTACTCGCAAAACATTGAGGATCACACGATTTGACAAAATAATGCTTATGTAAGTCAACGATATTTTTAACTTAACATACGAAGCCATTGTAATCGGTCCGATTTGACAAATTGAGAATTTTGAAATTTCTCGCAGTTTCAAGGTCCCTAGAGTCTTAATAAAAGATTTTTAGAGAGATGAACAAAAATTGATTTTGTCTCCGAAATATTTGTATGCTACAAAAATAACGTTTTTGAAAACTGGTAACATTTTGAGAAAAATCGATTAGACAGTTTTTTTTTTACAAAAAACTAAAAACCATTACTAAAAGTTGGTAAAAATTGATTTTCGACCAAATAATCTTTTTAAAAATTAAAGATATTGACTAAATTCATCTTACACATTTTTTTTTTTCAAAATTCAGTAAAATTTTGAGAAAAATCGAAACCTTAACATTACTAAAATTTGGTAAAAATATATATTCGACTAAAATATCTTTTCAAAAATCAAAAATATTGCCTTCTAACTAAATAATCTTATAGAAAATACTGTTTTCGACATTTAGTAAAATTTTTATAAAAAATCCAAAAGTCAGTTTTTTTCATAAACATTTAAATTTACAAAAATGTTACACAAAATTGGTTCGATTCTCGATATCTCGTGAATAAATGAAGTTATTGACTTCAAAATGACTTCATTCTGTGCTAAATTTTCTTTAAAAAAATCCAATCTGTATTTATTAACTTCCCATAGGAAGTTATTGTAATGGGTCCGATTTGTCGAATTGAAAATTTTGACACTTCTCGACGTTTCATGGTCCCAGGAGTCGAAATAAAAGATTTTTAGAAAGATGTCTGTGCGTGCGTGTGTACGTACGTTCGTACGTCAGTACGTCCGTATGTCCGTATGTCCGTACGTCGGTACGTTTGAGACGTTTTTTCGTCGTCTATAGCTCAAGAACCAGAAGAGATATCGACTTCAAATAAATTTTGTTACACAGATAATAAAGCAGAAAGATGTAGAAAGGGCTCTCAAGAAAATGGTGTTGGTGTTTTTTTACCATAGCAGTTTAAAAAAAAGGTGAACATTTTGGTTAAACTTAAATATCTCATGAACCAATGACGCTTGAGACTTGAATTAAATTTTATATGATATATTGTAACGTGATACAAAACAATTATATTTTTGGAAAAAAATTCAAATAACTGTTTTTTTTATAAATCAAAAAAACTGAAAAAAAAATTGTCACCTCTAAAATTTTACGACTAAATTATGATTTCATCTCCAAAACAATTTTGTGCAACGAAGAATAATGTTTTTGACATCTAATAAAATTTTGAGAAAATCTAATTGACGGTTTTTTTTATAAAAAATAAAATCCTAAAAAAAACATTACTCAAAGTTGGTAAAAATTGAATTTCGACTCAAATATCTTTTCAAAAACTTGAAATTAAAGCTTCAAACTTATTTTATCTTATAAGAAATATTGTTTTTAAAATTCTGAAAAATGTTGAGAAAAAATTGACAGTTTTTTTACAAAAAATAAAAACCTAACAAAAAAATTAATAAAAGTTGGTAAAAATTGATTTTCGACTCAAATATCTTTTCAAAAATTTGAGATAATGGCTTCTAACTAATTTAAACTTATAAAAAGTATTGTTTTAGACATTAGCAAAAATGTTGAGAAAAATCGAATTGAAAGTTTTTTTTACAAAAAATAAAAACATAAAACAAAAATATATAAAAGGTAATAAAAATCGATTTTCGACTCAAATATCTTTTCAAATTTTTGAGATATTGGCTTTAAACTACTTTAATCTTTCAAAAAATATTGTTGTCAACATTCAGTAAGATTTTGAAAAAAATCGAATTGACACCTTTTGTACAAAAAATTAAAAACCTAAAAAAAATTTAACAAAAGTTGGTAAAAATTTATTTTCGACTCAAATAGCTTTTCAAAAATTACAAATATTGGCTTCAAACATATTTCACAGAAAATATTGTTTTCGATATTCAGTAATTTTTGTATAAAAAAATAAAATCTACAAAAAATAGTACGCAAATTTGGTAAAAATTGATGCATATAGACAAACTTTTAAGCAAGACAAATCGACAGACGGGATGGGAAGTTATCAGTGTGGGTCGCATCCCAGCCTCTTTTTAATATTTTGTTAAAATTTTAGGGGTTTCATGGGTCGTTATTAGTGTGGGTCGCATCCCAACCTGATTGTGACGTCATTTTTACGAGAAAACGTCAAAACGTTGACTATCTAATAGAAGCTACAGCACTTCAATTCATCCTTAATTCGAAATTTTTTTAAGTTCCAATCGCAGATAGTTTAATTAGCCCATGTGAGCATTTAAAAAATGTTTGTTTGCAGTAAATTAATTTTTTGACACCAACTTTGAATTTTAATGTTATGATCTTGGTGATTATCCAAAAATGTATCAGAAATGATTCATGTGAACGGAAAGACATGCCCAATACGTTTACACTTTACACATGCATTGATTAAGAAACATCACGCATTACAATTTCTTACCACAAAAGTAATGTAGTTTAAATATCATTGGTTGGACTATTAAAAATACTTGTAATTGAAAAAAATTAAATTACGACAAGATTTGTTTGTATTTCAGTTAATTTATTCATTTATAAAAGTAGTTGAGTAAGAAACTTAGTTAAGTTAGAGGACAACTTCAATTCCCGGTGTCGGAAAGTTTAATTTGATTATCAAAACCTCTTACACTTTTGACTCAATGGATTAAATTAAAATCGGTTTTAATGCAAGTTTTAGATAATATAGATAGTGTCATGTTTATTAGTATTTTATTTAAAAGAAAATAGTAAAAAATTTACTCTTTTTATTATCATTTAAAAAGTAATAGTAAAATATAAACTGTTATGAGTTTATTTACAAACTTTCAAAGAGTATTAGACACTTGGTTACTTTATTTATATTAATTTTTCTCAAACAGTGAGAAATGGAAACATACAATTTTTTACTGCACATCATGTCTTCATAAAATATGTCTTTTATATTTCTGATTTATTAAAGGTTAGTAATATATTTTTTAACTACAGTGAAAGTCTTAATATCACGATATGATGATGATGAATGTACTAAAATACCTAACAAGTCTGTAATTTACATAGTTGCTTATAAATGTTGGTACTTTCGAGGAAGAAGAATATTTTCTTAAGGTATTGATTTAATAGCTTGCGGGATATCATCAAGAGTATGTATGCTAATTCTTTCAATTTAATGCCAAGTCTTTAATTTACTCGAACAAAAATCTTGTCAGGTTTGCCTTAAGCTATTTTTCATATGAAGGCTTATTTAGATGTAAACATGTAGAAGGTACCTAACCTACATAAATGTTAATACATAGATACGAGTATATCGAACATTTTAATTGTGACAATTCGAAAGGAACTATTGAGGTTACTTTTAAGTTTTCGTTCTTGTATTTTTTGAATTCTTTTTATTTATAAAAGTAAAACTGAGAGGGGAAAAATGACAAATTTTCACTTTTTTTAACAACATGCTACCTTTACATTGATATTATTACAATTCTGAGTAAAGAACAACTCTTTGACTTGCATCGTGACAACATGAAAAAACTGCGAGATGCGAAAGCCTCTCAGTCATATCCCGAGGGGGTTATAAATGGAATAAATAAAGACCTTAATTCAATCCTTTTGTAAAATATCCGATTCTTATTGACGTTGTTGACAATATTAAGTACATATGTAAATTTACGGAGTATCTATGTCATTGTATGAAATGAACACATGTTTTTAGTTTGTTTTGTTTTGATGATATTCATGTTCCAAGAAACTCAATAACAAACAAAATAACAACGATAATATTTATGTCAGTGTCAGTATGGTGTTAAATGTCAAATACGTGATAAATGTCTTGTAAGACTGTTTGTTTAACAATTCTTGAATCAGAAGGATGCTTTCACTGCTTCATTTTTTCTTGAAATTTAAACTTTTTAACTTCTCATAGGAAGTTTTTTGGAATTGTTTTTAACCAAAAAATTAAATTAAAAATGTTCATTGAAAAAAATTAAAAATTCTGAAAATGATTTTGTAGAGTTCCAAAAAAATTATGTTGACTTGTTTTGAAGTAGTGTTTATTTCTAAGTAGGAAATTTTGAAGAAAATATGAATTTCACTCTTCTCCAATTCCAGTGACAGCTGTCACTTGATTTATGCCTTGTAATTTCATAATGAAGAGGCTAAATCCTGAATAATGTTTGCAAATCGTGCACATTTATTTTTTGTTAGCACTTTTTCGTTTAATTTTAAAAATTTTGTATCTAAACAGTTTTTCATATCAATGTATTTAGCCTAAAAAAACACATTCAGTTAGTTACTAATTTTAAGAACCACGCCCACCAAGCGCAAAAATCAATTTTTATTTGCACTAAAAGGCAAATAACTTTTGGAAGGTGCTTTATTATTTGTAAGTTTTTTGACTAAACGACAAAAATTATTTTCAAAAAATTCTATACCGAGAATCAAAATTGGCTGAAAAAGTAAATCCCGAATAATTTGTAAAATGTTGAAGAAAAATAGTTTTTTTTATAGGAAATAACTAAGTTTAATATTACATCATTTTTGTATCTAAGACATTTGTTTTATCAAAGTTATAAAATTTTTCTTAATTTAACATTTCCAATACTCTTTTCAGCTTTTCATACCGAACCGAAAGCAATTCCAGCCCAAAAACAACCAATGCCCCAAAAGTCATACAAAAATAAATTTCATACAACGCGACAATCCTTTCATTCGAAAACGGTTTCTTCGGTGGGCTTTCGTAGATCTTACTAAATAAAGCCGGATGTGCAGTATGATACGTACTCAAATGTTTTGCCAACCCTGAAATTGTCAAATCCGATAACTTACGATTGAATGCATCCAAAAGTATTGAATTCTTTTGAAAATACATAACAACTTGATACATGAAAATTATTTCATTTAGAAAATTCAAAGAACTTCCCTCGAAATAGGCTTTGGCCATGTAACTGCGGAAATTATCTTGCACTGCTACAGTAGCTATATTCTTTTCGGAACGTTCGAGCAATCGATATCTTTCGAAGTTGGCAATACTGTCGGATATGATTGTACGATTTTCTGGAAATATATCGATCATACTAATGTCTGGAGTGACCAGGAATTGGTAATTAAATTTCATGAGATCCTCATATCCTCTGGGTAGTTGGACGAAGGTATCCAGACGAATTGCATCGTAGAGGGCACCTTGATAGGCATTACGAATGACAAATGTTAAGAGCAACCACATCATCAGCAAGTATCGAGCGAATGTACGACGAGGTATATGAGCTGATGGATAACCCAGACTGACAGCAACAAAATTCAACCAAGGAGATGTGTTCTCCTGGCCATAGAAGAAGTTTCGAATTGAAGGCCTTACATATCGCATGTGCACCAGAAAAAATATACCGAATAGATGAAGAAGGCCAAGTAAGCCCCAGGCCTGCAGACTCAGAGGTTTTGCCAAACGACCAAGTGGACTTAATTTCTCCTTTGGATTAACAATGTAGATGAAGGGTGAACTGTGGACCAGCTTAGATGTGGAGAAGAGAACGTGACTGGGATCCGAAGCACTGAAGCCCCCAATAACAATATCAACCTTGTTTTTTAAAAGCTGTAAGGAAAGTATGAATGATTTTGACTTGCCCCGTAGACTATATCAAACTATTACTCACATCGTCAAAACATCCAAATGAAGTTCCATTGAGAAAGGCAAAACTTCGCTCATTCGGAAACCGAAAAATCTCAATTGTAAAATTCAGAATCATCGCAAAATATTTCAACAAGTATCCCTCAATGCCATCGAGGTTCTCCCAATTTCCCACTGGCTTCGGATTGCTTGCATTTCCGGAAAATATCACAAACGGATCTAGAGCTCTTCCAGATATTCTCAATGGACACCGATTGAAATTTGTTAGCTTTTGTGGAAACATTTTAAGCAAGTCCGCCAAATTACTCGTATTCTCGAATTTAAAGTAAAGATGTGGTTTGGGAATTCGACATTTATTTGCAGTGAAAATTTTTGTTATGTACATCCTAACACCATGACGTGGATGTTGAAGAATTATATTGACATCGTAAACATTCATTTCGAGGCAAAGTTGAAATATTGCTTGCATGACATGACGGAAGTCCGGTGTAAAATGGGTTAGAACGATGAGGAAATAGAAATGCCGATTGTTCCTGTTTTTCGAAAATCGGTGACGAAGAATTCTATAAAAACAAATTCAATTCAAAGTTTTTGACTTCAAGATTTATCGATAGGTACTTTCCAGCTTACCGAAAAGCTTCAACAGAATCAGTTATGAAAATATAATGTTCCCTTGGCTGATCGAATTTTTCGCCAAAATAAAGCTGTATCGAGAGAGACTCCTTCAATTCCACCAAAAGATGATTCATCACAAAAATATTAGTGACTCCTGTTTCGGGAGTTAAACTGTGTTCAGCAATCACAACTGTTGTAGAAAGTTTACTAAAGTGTTCACGTGCCAAGAAGAGAACAATTTTAGCCAATTCAACATTTTCATCATTCAAAGTCCAATTATTGTGCCCTTTAACACTTATCACTTCTTGCCAAATAATTAAACACATAAAAGGCCAAAGTCTATTGAGCAGCATTGCAAATAATTACCTACTAACAGGGGTTTGAAGAATTAGTTCTTCTTGGCGTTAAGGGCGGTACATGTTTATTAAGTTGATTAAAATTCACAAGACTATGCATTATTAAGAATCCTGGTTATTTTTTATTCTGATATTGAAGTCATGTAGGTAATTTTTCATAAAGATCTACAGATAAGTCTTTATTCAAAAAAAAAAAAATGTATTGACGAAAGGTTATAAAAGTTCTAGGAAGACTTATAGAATTGAAATTGATGGCATTTGGGACTGTTCAGTTCATGTTTAGTTGAGCCTTAGACGCTGCTAATTGAGTATTGTTAGCTATTTAACAATAGTATTTTTAGGCATTAATGGCAGAAGTTATTTATTAGCTGTGACCAACAAATAAAATCAGACGAAATTTGACGAAATTGAGTTTTCCGGAATTTTTGGAAACTCATAGTTTATTTTGTGTGGTATGAAATTATTAAAAAAAAGTCAATAAAAAATGTTTATAGCTAAAAATTAAGGACTAATGAAAATAGATAAGAACATAAGAGCTGTGAGTTGTCAATACAATTTTTCGCGAGTTTCTAAAATCTTGCAATTCAAACTAAACTCAACAATTAAAAACGTAATTTTTTTGTGAAATATTCCCATTTAAGATATCAGGCATTAAGTTTTCAATACCTTGAAGGTGAAAAGTTCCAATTTTACGGACATTATGGAATATGATTTTTTGGACTTTGACACTTGAATCAAAAACGAAATAACCTCCATTTTTAATAATCTCCATTTTTCATCTCTCGGATTAGTCAGCTCCCAGTTATTTCACTTGTCAATAGGTTAGTTAAAAATATTGGGACTTAATTTTACGATTGGTATTTGAAAGTCGTTGTAATAGAGTTTAAGAGTTAAGGTTTAAAAATAAAACTGGAAATATCATGAACTGTATGAAAAAGCCTTTTCAATGGTCAAACCTGTCGAAAAGAGTTTTCTACCGAAAAGAGCACCCTTTGTCAAACTTCTTTGATTTCTCTTTAATACATACTTTAGGATAGCCTCAAGGCTTTTTTTTTGCTCATTTTAATCATCACTGTGTTACGCGAAGCACGGATGCTTTACGATGCTAGTCACGCGATGACTTCGAAGTATATAGATTGAAAAATGGGTGTAATTTGAATTTAATTACTTCCATTATCAAAATATTCAAAAAATTACACACCCCAAATGATTATTAATAAAAAACGAAATAATTTTAGAAAAAAAAACACTTACTAATAAAATTTCTCCATCATAGATAACTTTTTTCAGCACAAATTGCAGTGTTAAGTATTTGTACTCAGCTGCAAATATTCCATAATAGCTCAAAAACTTAACATACCAGGTATCACCATAACTAAGCTCCCGACAAAGCTAACATCAGCTTAAGTGTAAGTGTAATTTAATTAGACAACTTGTTTGCTCCGGGCTATGAATGAGCTGTCGATAACCGACCTGAGCGGCCGACGGACGCGACGCGGCGCTGCCAATATACTATCATCATCATCATCATCATGGCTACTGTAGAAATTTAATTGTAGCGTAGCTGTTTGTTTTTTATTTTAATTCCTAATTTTATTTTTTATTTTGCAATTTGCTAGACCACATTTAATACTTCAAATCGAATTATACTGCGGCAAGCTTAAAATCCTAACGGTAAGAAATATTAACAAATTAAATAAGTCGCTAATTCGATTATATAATTCCATAAAGCCATATTATTACTTGGCTAAGCTATTCATCGAAGAAAACGTTTACTAAACGATCGACACGCTATTTACGAACCAACAAGACATCAAAATAAACATGTGTGTTCACAGATCAGTCCCCTGTGGCATCCCAGTGGCAAGCATTTTGACTCCCTCCATTTCACCTGTCACATTCAGTCAAAACAATTAATCAAATTGTGAGTTAAAACGATTTGGAATGTTTGTTGAAAGATGCATGCATATTCCACTCTGTGATGATTAATTAGACAGAAGGAGAGGCAGAGAGAAAGAAGAAGTCGAAGAAACAAGACCAGAAAATTATTGGAATGTGGAACGATTTCATTTATGCAAGTTTTGAAGAGATGACATTCGGATCTCACACCACGAAGACAACCAGTGACGATACTGTGATGCCAGGGACGAAGAAGACGGCGAAGTCCGGAGGTAAGTTAGGTCGATTTATGTCCCGTGGCTATGCCAAACGGAACTTGTTTCATACAAAATGTATCTTTACATACGGTCTATATAGGTATACGGTACACCCCTTGTATCTCACTCTCGTTCGGTGCTGAACTGTCAAGTAATTAAGCGGCAGGCGGGCAATTTGTAAGAATTATGGCAAATTGACGAAAAGAAAATTAAACTTTTAGCTATAAGCAAAAAAGCAACAAAATAAAAAATTACATGGTTTTTTGGTAAAAGCCTGAATGCGTTCACTTTTTCCCGCGAGTAACAAAATTTACAAAACTTAAAAAAAAAAAAAACAACATGGCAACGACGACGCATCATGCATTTCAAAGCATCTCAATGAACGATCGTGACCCAAATTATTCATTTAAATTATGAAAGGTAATTTTTGCGGCAGTTGAAGAGCAAAAATATACAAAACAAAGTAACATTTCTTCCTGCCTCCTTGTGGTGGTTATGAATATGATGATCATTGTATTAAACTTAAACTCTCTGTGAGGAAGACATATTTTTTGGAAACCTGTGGGGTATGACAAATCACCGCGGTAATCGTGATTGGTATAGAGAATTGGATGGTATATGCCCTCCGCAATCCGCATGCGATTTTGGTCGTTTGTTGGGCGGTTTGAATGTCTATATACTCAACTTAACTTCAAAATGAGCTAATCACACGTTATTGAAGATTCTCAAGACATTGCGGTTTTCTTTTCAACTCCGCAGGGGACATTAATCATGCGCTTCTTTATAAGCATCAGTTTTTTTTTTTTTTGTTTTATTTGCATTCAAATGGGAATATTGTTTGCATTGTTTAAGGGAATATTGTTTGAATTTTTGACAGATTATAGGTTAAGATACTTTGAAATCAGATGATGTGGTTTTTGGCGTTTTGTTTACCTCAGAAAATAACAATTTGCAGATAATTTTATAGCACGTAATTGGTGATGATTTCTCTAATCAAATTCTTCATAACAAGAACTAATGAGGACATTTTTACTTATGTTTGAGGTACTTTAAGAAGATACTCAACAATTATTGATGAAACGAGTAATTAGTGTGAGTTATGATTGGTTATTTAGATTATTAAGGGCAAGTGAAAGTTTCAAATTTTAACTCATCGCAATTTGTTTTTATTTTTTTGGCACAGTTGAAGATTCAAATAAATTATAAAATCTAACACTACACGATGTACGGAATTTGGATATGCTCTGAAATTATTGACATTTCAGTTAGTTTTTTTCCAGAAAAGCATAGTTTTTGAAGATGTTTAGGGGACTGTTTAAACTGCACCGATAACCTTTAGCTTTTTCTTCTAAATGTATAGCGTCTTTAAATAGTGGATATTTAAAACCTTGCAAGTTAATAGCGGCCGTAATTTTCAAGTTATCTCTATCAGATTGAATTTTTTAACATGTGTCGCGTGGCCTAACACCATGATAATACTTAGAGGACAAGTAGCAGTTTGGTGGATTAATTTGCGTAATAGGTGAACTGTCTGCTATTTTCGAATCGCTCGTGCAGAATGTAACTCGGCTTGTCGCAAGGACCGCACCCGTTAAAAATTCAAATATCAGAGATGCTAAAAGTGAACGACTTTAGTAGTAAAAAAAATGTTATTTTAAAAAATTTTTTAAATTATCAATAATATTTTGCATAAAAAGAAATAGTTTTGTTTCAAAATCTAGTTTTGTTAACGAGATTTTTAGTTGAGAATATTTTTTTACCAATTTTAGTAGCATTTCTTAAAAGTTGTTATTTCTTATATTATATATATAAAAGAAAGTCGTGTTAGTTACACCACTTATAACTCAAGAACGGCAGAACAGATTTGGCTGAAAATTGGTAGGGAGGTAGCTTAGAGCCAGGAGACGGACATAGGATACTTTTTATCCCGTTCGACAGCGTTCCCGTGTGACTTGACATGAAACGTCAGTCACTATAAAACGTGGTATAACAAAAAAGAATCAGACTTTGAATAACAAAACGCAAATGACAGCTATGTACATATGTTTTGGACGAACATCTCAATTTATGATCGCAATATTATTGTATTGCAAATTATTTGTCTAAAGTCAAAATTATCTGTTAGCTTCAAACGATTCTAACAGATGGCAACATCTGTGGACTGGATTGAGTTAGTATTCAATAGATGGCGCTATGTCAAACTTCCAAACGTTTCATATAAGCTACAATTTAATAGCATAACCACCACATGTTGCTGAGGCATAAGTATATCTTAAATTTATTTTGTAGTAAACGAAATACAGTGAATTTTAATTTTTCAATTGTTGGTGTTAGCAATTTTTGAACAATTACTAGATATTGGGAACGGTAAAATAGAACTGCAAACAAATATGCAATGCATTAAACTGCCAGACAATTTCTGCACTGTTCTTCAGAAAAAAAAATTAATTGGTTCAAATTATATTTCCGGATATACAGAGTAATTACTTGAATCATAACTGGCTCAGTCATCGGGCTATTTTGGCAGCCAAAAATGTTGAAGTTGACGAAATTAATTTCCAGTTATAACAACAGGCGATCTGATGTCTTTTAAATCAATCCATATTGTTGTTAATGGATATTCAGAGTAGACATACCTGGACCACATAATCTTCGATTATAGATACATAGGTTCACTTATCATTCTCCTGTGTGATTTGAATCCACCTTAATTATGCAACAATACACGTTTAGTCATCAAAAAGATCACCGGAAATATTCTTGAAGCAACCATTTTAACTGGAAAGTTTAAAGGAAAAGTGGTCCTGTTGCCACGTAGTTCAATAATGCAGTCAGATTCTACCATAACTTCAAAAGGTTACAGTTTCAAATTCGTTTAGATTTTGACATGTCTATAAATAAGTCTCAATGCCAAACAATGTCCATTTGTGGTTTAGATTTGGAAAATCCATGTTTTTCTCATGAGCAACTATATGCTGCATGTTCACGTGTAGAAAGACTGTCGTACCTATTTGTGTTACCAAAAGACAGGTTAACCAAAAATATTGTGCACCGATTAGTGCTACATTAAATTGAAATTAAAAATATTTATAATTCAAAGTAATAAATGTTATTGGAAGATTTTAAACTATCCGCCCTACCTACCTAATTCATAAGTTTAACTGTCACATTAATTAAAAACTTTGTAATATACTCATTTGTTACAAACTTGAATACAAATAATAATACATTTATTATACAATACAATTATTTTGTTTTGAATTTTGCTTTACATCAACTGTACGAAAATTTTGATCAATTGTATTCAAAGTCCTTCCCCTTCAAATCCCAAACCATTACATTTTTATACCAGCTTTAAAGTTTCCATCTTCGTTGGTAAATAATAATTTTATTGTAATAAGGGATAACGGTATTTGAAAATCAGTCATAAAGGTCGCCATGTTTTTTTTACAAATGGCACATATGTAAAAAAAACATAGTGGTGCCCATGTCTGATGTTTACTTATCTTTCCCCTTTAATAGTTTACAACAATATAACAAAAAACGTTCCACAGCAACGCGTGGCCGGGTTAGCTAGTTTCTTATATAAACAAATACAAATTAGATGAATGAAATTAATTTTAAGTCAATATCTTCTATTGTTCACGAGATATCGAAAACCAAACATCAATTTTTACCAAATTTGCGTACTATTTTTTGTACGTTTTATTTTTTTAATGAAAAAACGGACTGTTAGATTTTTATAAAAAATTTACTAAATGTCGAAAACAATATTTTCTGTGTGATAAAATTAGTTTGAAGCTGATATTCTTTATTTTTGAAAAGATAATTGAGTCGAAAGTACATTTTTACCAACTTTTAGTATTGTTTTTTTAGCCATAATCCAAAATCTCAAATTTTTGAAAAGATATTTGAGTCGAAAATCAATTTTTACCACCTTTTATACATTTTTACTTGCGACATATAGGAACTATATGGCAAGTTTTGCATTCGTGCAAAATTTAGAACTCGAGATTTTAATCAAACATGATATTACGATGGTAGAGAAGTCGAAAAAAGTGGGTCCCGCGATTCCGTCCGGTCTGTTTTGTCTGCCTGTCCACGCTCCTACAGCCTAAACCATTGGGTCGATTGAGTTCAAACTTGGAAGTTAAGGTTTTGAGCAGATTTGCGTTAGGCTTTTTTTTCATTTTTTTTTTTAAGATCAAAACTAACAGTGGCCCCCATACAATTTTTTTGGTCAAAAAACGAAAATTCGAATTTTCTCAAAAACAAACCGATAGATTTTTTTGGAATTTTCTCCAAAAAATTTATTTTTTAACTTGGCTTCTTTTAATAAGAAAAACATATTCTTGTATTGCTCAGGAAAGGTACCACTCATAGAACCGTTTTTTTGTTTTTTAATTTTCTCAGCAACTTTTGAACCGATTTCAATAAACTTTTTTCTGAACGAGCTCTTATATTGCTTTAACAATATTTGATTATCAAAAGTGCAATTTTTTATTGTTTGGATTTTTAAAAAAATATTGAAATTTTTTTTTTCAAAATTCTATATCTCAAAATCGGGTGAACATTTTTTTACGAAATTGAAATATAGAGCGTATATTTATAATCACTAAATAACTGCATATCAAAAATATTTTTAGAACAAAATTGAAAAATTTTAAATATAAAAAATTAATTTAAAAAAAAACCGCTCTAACATTTTTCGAAATTTTTTTTTGAAAAATCAAGGGCTTTTTTATTTATAAAATGGCATTTAAATTTCTGACGACAAACTTATTTTTCAGGTAACATTTTGAATCTTAAATTCGTTTTTTTTTTTTAATTATTTTAACTGTATTGAATGTAACCCCCTCCCAAAAAAATTGAAAAATGGAGGTTTTTTCGACAAATCAAATGGCATATATATCTTTGAAGACAAACTTATTTTACAGGTATATTTTTAAATATTATATAGATACTTTTTTAAACAGACTCTTTGCATACAGGAGCAAGTTCGTGCGACCCAGTCGTGCACTTTATTTCTTTAGGTTTTTATTTTTGTAAAAAAAACTGTCAATTCGATTTTACTCAAAATTTTTCCTAATGTTGAAAACAATATTTGTTATAAGTTAAAATTAGTTAGAAGCCATTATCCAACATTTTTGAAAAGATATTTGAGTCGAAAATCAATTTTTACCAACTTTAGTTAAATTTTTTTCGGTTTTTATTTTTTTGTAAAAAAAACTGTCAATACGATTTTTTCCAAAATTTTATTGAATGTTGACAACAATATTTTTTGAAAGATAAAAGTAGTTTAAAGCCAATATCTCAAAGTTTTTGAAAAGATATTTGAGTCAAAAATCAATTTTTACCAACTTTAATTAATTTTTTTAGGTTTTTATTTTTTGTAAAAAAAACCGTCAATTCGATTTTTCTCAACATTTTTCAGAATGTTGAAAACAATATTTCTTATAAGATAAAATAAGTTTGAAGCCTTAATCTCAAGGTTTTGAAAAGATATTTGAGACGAAATTCAATTTTTACCAACTTTGAGTAAGGTTTTTTTATGTTTTTATTTAAAAAAAAAAAAAACTATCAATTACATTTTTCTTAAAATTTTATCACATGTCAAAAACATTATTCTTCGTTGCACAAAATTGTTTTGGAGATGAAATCATATTTCAGTCATAAAATTTTCGAGGTGACACATTTTTTTCCAGTTTTTTTGATTCATAAAAAAACCGTTAATTGGATTTTTTTCAAAAAATATACTTGTTTTGTTACACATTCAATATATGTTTATAATATAAAATTTAATTCAAGTCTCTATCGTAATTGGTTCATGAGATATTTAGGATTAACCAAAATTTTCACTTTTTTTTTAAACTGCTATGGTAAAAAAACTACCCACGCAATTTTCTTGAGAGCCCTTTCTGCATCTTTCTGCATTATTATCTGTATAACAAAATTTATTTGAAGTCGATATCTCTTCTGGTTCTTGAGCTATGGACGACGAAAAAACTTCCCGAACGGACGAATGTACGTCTAAAAATCTCTCTAAAAGCTTTCATTTCGACTCTAGAGACTTTTCAACGTCGATGAATGTCAAAATTTTCAATTCGACAAATCAGACCAATTACAATAACTTTCTATGGGAAGTTAAAAAAAAAAAAAACAAAATGAAACACATCCTAAAAAAGAGTGAGTTTTTGATTGGCATCATCATCGGTCCATATTTCTGTACGAACGACTACTTTGGCCAGTTCAAAAGCGTTCATGACGCGCTCTAAAGATCGATGACTTCCAACGTTTTTTGGCCCGAATTATATAAATTGAATACTTTCGAATACTATTTTCAACAAAATGGCGTTACTGGGCTAAACAGCTTACGATACATTGAAGGGCAAGTTTATCTCAAGTAGAGGTGATGTGAAATTGTGCTCGAGATTTTATAGTTTCATCTCTTAAGGTTTGTTTTGGAGGCGTACGTATATGATTATGCCTTTGCGAATAAGTCACAGATCACAGCGTTCATAAACGCCAATGTTACAAATGTCAATTAATCCTGCTTTATGCTCCACAGAACCATGAAAAATTTGAAATGTTGCATTCCAAAAATATTTCGATACATAATGTCATGATTTTGTTTTAAAAAACACTTTGTTTGTGTTAAACCTTATTATAGAAAATTATAATGAACGATCATGTATACTTGCAATCATGATTTTGGCTTCAAGTTTTTTTAAGTCCTGAGAGGCAACACTCAGAAGCAAAACGTATGCAAAAACCATTTACGTATTATTTCGACATCAACTTGTGATCATTCTTAAGTCGTTAATCACTTTTTTATAAAACAAAGAAAAAAAACACCCTATTTTCTGATCGTTTTGATTTTTACTTTTTTCTTATAATTGGTACCTTAGCCGTGCTCTTAACATAACCATGACACTCTGTACAATCAAACTTAACCAAACAAAAATTATATTTTATTGAACCTTGTTAGGCTCAATTAAATCTTCAAGAACGCACGCACTATAGCTCCTGGCTTGGTACAACAAGTCTGTCTCAGGCTCGGTAATAATAATCAAGTTCATGATTCAGGTTTAATTTTAAGTACCCGAGTATAAATGGATACCCCTCTAACTCTATTATACTAGTTTTAATTTCATTGAAAACATGTCTCTCTCTTGTTTAATAATAATTCCAATAGGTACCCCACTCTTGTATTTCGTCCACCGGTAGTACATATACTTAAGTTTATCTCTCTGCAATAAACAAGAAAATTAAATACCTTAAAGATTTTTATTTTTGTTTCTGTTTGAGAAACAATCAACTCCTTTTGCCCATCAAGCGCTTGTGCGCACTCTAAACTTAGCCCCTTATGTGTTTAATATGTTTGTATGGAGCACGCTTTATAATAAGACACAACATTCGCAACAAGTATCATGCGTCTAAGCTGCACTTAATAATGATGTATGGAATTATCAGGCCCTGTCATCCTGATTGCAGCACGTACGAGTATATCTTTAAACTAAATGCGTGGCATATACAACATTTAACAAACATGTTACAATGATGGAACCTCTTCTGTTTCAAATAAAAAGGAAGGATGTAATGTCTTGCCGCAGTAGGCCGACAAGCTTTATATCTAATATGGATATGGAGCGGTGGTGGCGGTGGGCGGCGGCGCGGCACTGAACGGTGTCGACGCATGATGACAACTACTAAAAGACACGCACCAACATTCAGTAGGTATCTCATATGTTGGTAGAAGAAGGGAAAGTGTGGTTTTGGTCTTTGGTGCGTATGCGCAACTTGTATTTTTTTGCGTGTAACTTATTTTCTCGTCATTAGATAAAAAAGTGATGCCAGGATATTTTTTTTAAGTTGATGCTGTAATATTTCATTGTAGTATTCAGACTCATTTCAATGAAAATTTTGAAGTGTAACTCTTAAATTTATGTCTTACTAGCGGCCCGTCCCGGCTTCGCACGGGTAGACATAAATAGGTACAGATATTTAAGTTATAAGCATGCTAATTAAAACGACCATGAATCACTAAATTAGAAAACATTTTTTTGTCCTATTATTAATACTCTTCGCAGCGAATGTGGTGAAAGACATTTTATGGCTAATTTTTTTACACTTTGGGTTGGTTTTAATAGGAATTTCTAAAGATTTCTATAGTAAACTAGTACTAAATAAAGCCTTTGTTACTCAGTGATAATGTAGCTTTCTAATGAAAAAAGAATTATTAAAATCGGTCCAGTACTTTTTGAGTTTATTCGTTACATACAAAAATACAAATCTTTCCTCTTTATAATATTAGTGAAAGAGTCGATAAGAATTAGTAGATAAGAGTCGAACAATTGAGTATTTATGTAGTAGAACTAATCGTTACATGTATTAAACGCTTTTATAAAAAGAGGTGTCTTTTTAAATAGCTCGCTATTTGCGCAGGAGTCATTTTTTAATTTGTAATTTTCACACACTTCAAGAACGCATTGAAATTGTTAAAATTGTAAATATGTCACGCTATACGTGATATACAGCCACACAAATGTGAATTGGATATAAACGTTTATTGATTTGTTTAAAAAAAGTACTTAAAAGTACTTTTTTTAACATCAAAATTAATCCTTTTTTTTTGCAAACTCTGTAAATAAACGCTCTACCAAAAGGTTACTCGGTGCCTATTCCAAGCATACGAGTACATGTTATAGTATTATAATATTTCGAATCCTGTTTTTCATAACTATTCGTTATTTAATTAACATAAATGTGCAGCGAGGGTCTAGAATAGCGAGTATCTAAAGCAGAAAGTATTTAAATCAGCGAGATTCCTAAAGCTTTGTCACTCAGTACGATTGTTAAATAAAATAAGGCTATCATTGGTGAATTAGACAGTCAACTCGTTTATTTATCTTAAAGCTGTCAAATTACTTAGTGACCTGCTCGTTATTCTAGGAACTCGTTGCTCTAAGTACTTTATCTTAAGATACTCGCTGTTCTAAATGCTTGCTGTACAAATAACTCGTTGTTAAAAGGCTTAGATTCGTTATGGTACTCAGTGCTCAGAATACTCGTTGCTTGAGGTACTCGTTGTTCCAAAAATAGCTGCTTATAATTTCCAACTGTGGAAAAAAGCAATTATGGGGGGAACTAATTGATCTTAAAGCTTCAAATTACTTAATGGCCTGCTCGTTATTCTAGGAACTCGTTGCTCTAAGTACTTTATACTTAAGATACTCGCTGTTCTATATGCTTCGTGTACAAATAACTCGTTGTTAAAAGGCTTACATTCGTTATTGTACTCAGTGCTCTGAATACTCGTTGCTTGAGGAACTCGTTGTTCCAAAAATAGATGCTTATAATTTCCAACTGTGGAAAAAAGCATTTATGGAGGAAACTAATTGATAAAATGTATATGTTTTCTAACTTGATATGATACTCGCTCTTATGGCCTCACAGTAAGGGTTAAAGACTTCATATAAATAGTAACGAAATTCACACTCTTGAATTCCAAAGTTGATTGCAGCTTTAATTTCTATTATATGCCTTCATTTTACTATATCTTACTTATAATCAGATAGTTAAGAGTAAAGATTTATTATTTTTAAAAATCTAAAGATTTACTGAAAACGAAAATATTGAAATCATGCTCAGATTTTTGTGTATTGTATTTTTTGATACATTTCAAAAGTATGAATAATAGTTTATTATTTTTGAAAATGAGAGTTTGGTAACACTAACGACCATTTTTCAATTGTAACACTAGAAAATGCACCATAATATTGATATAGATTTATGGTGACAATTTTACTTATTCATAATATATGTATGTAATGTATATGTATAAAGTTTATACGCATTCAGCTAACGTCGCATCATTGCACTGCGCCGCGGCGGAGCGCACCGCACTGCTTCGATTCAACCATATCTACTTAGCCAATTTGAGTATACTGGTTACAACAGACAGGCTACAAAAATAAACTATCAAAAATTCAACATTTGAGCTCCATGGACTTCATGGCGTTTATACTATACTTAGTTTATACCTCGCGTTATGGACGGAGACGGTGAGAAGGAAATTCTTAAAGCAAAAATTGTATTTCAAGCATGTCACACTATATTCGACGTAAATTTTATGTCTGGGGCTCTCTTTATAAATACCTTCTACTAGACACCAACTAGCCAGCCCCTCCTTGTCTCACGTACCCTCTCTGATGTTAAAAAAAAAACTGTCATGACTTAAGCACAATAATGACATATTAAGATTATAAATTGGTAATTGAATATGGATTAGTATAGATTTTTGAAAAGTCATTCAAAAGGCGTGTGTTAAACGAGCGTTATAGTTTTGGATATTTTTCCTAACAGCTTTTTGGATTGGTTTCGAGTGCAGATTCGAGAGTTAGGTTAGATATAAAATATGCAATAGGTGAAGTTGATTGGTTTTTAATAAAAATCGAACTAATTGTAAACTTATGCAATTTCTTGAAAACTTTTTGGCATGTGCCACAAGACACACTTGTTAAAATACCAAATGAATGCACCTAGGTATATACCTATTTATGTTTTTTTAGACTTGAGACAAATTAATAAACTTAAAGACATGTGACTTAAAATGGCAAGTGAAAAGGCTTCAAATATATACAAGTTGTTTATTTTTGGGAGAATTGACATAAAGATTTTTCTTGTCAGATGAATTATTGGTTTGGTGTTCTTATACTAAGAAGGATTGTGTCTAGACAAGACTAAAATATAAGATCTCAGATATACACATAATTGTATAAATAGAAATATTAAAAACTTAGCTTTTTATACATTGTATGTTTTATGAGTCAAGAAACTATGGAAAATTATGAATTGATGCTTAAATTTGGTATAAATTAGTTGTTTGGGGTTTAAATTAGGTGCCGCAACACTCCGTTGAGAACTAAAGCCTAGTGACTTATGACTCCCAACCACTCCTGTGTGCGAGTAATGTTGTCAAGAATGGAGGGGACCTGCAGTTTTAAGCCGAATCCGAACGGCCAATTTGAGAAAGCACTTTTCATGACAAGAATTACTCTTGGAGAATTTGTCAATTTCTCGCAAGAGGCAGTACCCGTGAAAAAAACTTTAGATGGCACAGGCTGGGATCGAACCCAAGACTTCAAGCATGGCACTCCAACGCACTAACCATCATGCCACGGGCACTACATTTTTTTGCGGTTACCTAGAAAATAAATTGGTAGTACTAGAACTTCATGGTAAGGGCAAGAAGGTGGCAGCTGTACTTAAGAGAGTAAAATATACAATTCACGAATATCAACTCGACATCGATTTCAAAAAATAATCATTTGACGCTATAGCTAGCGGATAACTCTACACATAGGGTTGGATGAACTCAACAAATTACGCACCAAATATCGATCGGCTTCGTTACCGCTTTCCAGTTTTGAATTCGAACCGGGAGCACGAATAATAATGCATAATTCGGTTTTATTCCGAACCTTGATCTTAATTATAAAACTTAATTGCTAAAATGTAGAAGAAACTTTCAAATCAGTGGGAGTGGGGTGAGCCCAGCATGTTCCATGTAAGCTCCTTTAAAAAAAAAGACCTAAATGTTTTGACCTATAACGATACAGCTTAGTCCATGTCTTAAGGCTTGAGAAGATGTTCTGTCGTGTTGTTTGTAAAATATTCAATTTTTTTTTAAACTATAAACCTTTATGTTAACATCTTCATTTCCTGGACACAAAAATATATGCGACCATGACCAAAGTGCATCCATTAAATCTAAGGTTTTTCCCACACAAAATATCATGTTAAAATGTTAAGTTAGTTCATCGAACTATACCAAACCTAACCTATGGAGCACTTTTCCACGCCCTGACTTGGCAATGCCGATAACCTAACAAAAACAAAAACCATCATCTTTTTTAACAACTTGTCACTGATGTGCGTCCGTAGCGTCGTCGTCGTCGCGTCGTTCCTAAAAAGGGACATGCAAATTGCATGAATGTAAATCTGTGTATTTTTTAATGGAAACATCTGCTTTCCAACAAGACAAACAGCATAGTCAATGTCAGAGTCAGAGTTAAAGTCAGAGTCGGAGTGTCTATGCATGTTTATAGTGATGTTATGTATTATAGAGTCCTGCCCGCTGCTCGTTGAATCTCTGCCTTCTCTAAGTCCATTGGTAAATTGGTAAAAGTCTGTGTGGTAAATTATGGCAAAACATAAAGTTGCAACAGAAAGAACACTCACCTCATTAATTTCATCTTCAAGTGCACGCTGTCTTGTCAGCTCACGTAAACGTTCTCTCCGCTGCTCGGTTAGTTGTTCCAGACGTTTGGCAGCTCGGTCAACTTCATTGAATAACATCGTCACTTTGTTCAGTCTAATTGCGACATCGATGTTATTACTGCTGTGGTTGTTGTTGTTATTGTTGTTGTTGTTGCTGTTAGTATTTGTTGCTGAATTTGTTGCTATTGCTGTTGATGCGGATACGGATGCGGTTAAGGTACCTCCAGTGATGGTTGTTGGATTGGGTTGTTTGCTCGGCGATGACGTCACCGAAGATTTGGTATAACTATTTTTACTACTATTATAACTATTGCTACTATTACTACTATTGTTGTTGTTGTTGTTGTTGTTGTTGTTATTGTTGCTGCTATTCTCATTATTACTGATGCTGATGCTATGGCTATAATTCAGCTTTTTGGCTAAGTCCTGTAATCGGGCCAACGTCACGGGAGCACGTTTTCTCAAATTGTGCAACTCAGAGTCCATTAGAGCCCGACTTAGAGCACGATGTTGAGCATAGAGCTGCCGACGTGTCGGCAAACCTTGCTGATCGGATGACCGTATTTCACCCATGGTGGTAACAAGACGTTGGCCAGCCGCCAAGCACTGATTCTGGAGCGGATCGATTAGTGTGAATATTTCACGCCACTTCTTCTGGTCATGATGATGTAATCCAGCGCACTTTTTAGGGACTTGTTCAGCTGCAATGCTGTTCGTGACTTCATCCACGCTAATGAGTTTCACTGAGTGCTATTGGTATTTGTTAAAATGGTTGTGTGCGCGCATGCGCCAAGAAGACGATCATGAAAGAAAAAGATTCAAGAAAAAAAGAAGGAAATTCTTAAGCTTAAGCGGTTTATTTAAGTTTTCTTGTTTTTTCTCAGATTTTATGCTAGAAAATAATTCAATTTCTTCATTTTCTTAAATAGAAAAAGAAACAATAACAAATGACTACAAATTAGGAAAGACGGAACAAACTATCATCGAAAAACAGTTAAGGAAACAAAAAAGAAGACAGCAAAAAAAAAAACAACTCACCTTGTCATGGTCCCTATTTGTCAGCTTACTCAATAACAGGCTTCGATCTATGCATACGGCAAGAATTTCACTGAACTGGAAATGCCTTGTTAGGAGCTTCAGACTGTTGCAAATTAATTCGATTGCATTCAGGTGGCTGGATTTCTCGATGCTGATTAGAATGGTAAATGCTGGTGGCGTTTCTGATGTTGTTGTTGTTGTACTGTAAAAATACATATACATTTATCTTTTTTCTTAAAGAACAGGTCAAAGGAGAAAGGTAAAAAAATATTTTATGTTTTTTTGTATTTGAATTTCAAATTTTAAGTTTCATTAAAATATACATAAGCTGAACAAAATATATGATTAAAGACTTAGTTAAATGAGGTTTGGAAATGAAAGCACGAATTGGTGCTAAGTGAGAGGCTTACAAATACTATGGGACTCATATGTTAAAGTGAAGTTAAAGTTGTATATCACCACAGACCTTTCAAAAATTCTTATTTTCTATTTCATTTATTTTGAGATGTTTGAGTCACTTGGTCATGATGCCTTCCGTTTATTTTTATTACTAAATGAAAAATTAAAAGCTTCAAAAACATGAGGCTAGAGAATGAAAACGTGTCTTAAAACAGAAACTTTTGAACTTTATGAGTTAATTACGTCCATATTGTTGAGCTAGGGCTAAACTGTCAAATTGACTGTCATTTAATAAGTCTTCCTTTCCATTGAGAATGATAGTATTATTTTATAAAAATGAGTGTTCTGTTCGTGGACAGTTCCGAAAGTGTTTGACTGTTTGCAGTGTTTAATTTGTGTCCATTGGTTTAGTAAATAACCAAGCAATACCAGCGCTTCAATCAATCTGTCAAAAATCTCACCGCTTTCTAATAGAGTCTGCAGAATCCAAAAATGTCGATTGTAATTAGTCTTTTTCTCATCACAATTTCGCTTGCTCTAAAAATTTGTAATATTAGCTTGTAACTAATTTACATGATATTGTATCTTACAGTTATTAAGCATTAACGAATAAATAAAATGAAATGAAAAGTTAATAAAAGAGGTTTGTCATAATACAAATTCTATATACTGTTGAAAAAATTCAAGCAAAGTAGAAGACAATGCATTATATTTCGGACTTGTTGAATTATTGATTCAAAATAGCTTGCAGCCTTTAGTCCTTGAAAAAATTTGGCGTTTTGAAAAATTGCGTCTTGACAAGGTGCCTCACTCAGTCAACTGATGAGTCCATGTGAGTTCCACCCGGACGAAACGCCAAATTTTTTCAAGGACTAAAGGCTGCAAGCTATTTTGAATCAAATGAAAAGTTGATTTCTTGTTGATGACAAAAACTCGTCCTTTCATAAATCATAACTTGACGATTTTTGTGTTGTGACTTTGCTCTGCGTTTTAAGATCCAGAAGCTGAAGGTAAACGACCATAGATATGTGTTCACTAAATGTGCTCTTCAACTGTTGGAAATCGGTCCAAATTAACATTAAAAAATATTATTCTGCTATATATGTATGTACATATATCTACGTAACATTTTTAATGATTCTAGTAAGAATTGTATAAACAGAAAAATTAAGTATACGCCCTTTGTACCTTCGACATATTCGTGGCAGTACTAGATAGATAGATAGATTTTTATTTACTTGCAATTATTTGTACAATTTCATTAACAATCTTTAAAGCATGGTTTTTCCGTCTGCCTGATTGACAAAGTTTTAACTATATTAAAGTTTTGTAATTAATTAAGTTGCAGTTGAGTTAACTAAAAATTTTCATCTATAATTCTGCTTCTATAAATAAGTGCTGTTTTGCAATATATAAGCATTTTAGACACATCTACTTCATTTAAGAAAGCTAAGGTTTCGTTTTCTGATAAAAAGTCTCTACCAAGTACATTTCTTCTAGTTTCTCTCAGGACTGGACACCTTCCGACAAAATGAAAAATATCCTCTCGTTCAGCCATGTTGCAAATATCACAGAGCAGTGGAAGATCTTCGCGATGTGGAACGTAATTTATGTTTAGCAGTTCACCTCTTAGCCGAAACATGTTGGAGATTTGCTCTACAGTATTTATGTCCTGGAAGTAGTTTCTTTCATTAAGATTATAATTCAGCCTGCTATAGATCATCCGATGAAGTGGCTGGATGCCTGTTCTGTGAACATATTTCTAAAATTTTCATCCAGACGCCTAATTACCTGGTACAGTGACGATTTCCATGTACTCTGTTCACTGAGATTTAAAGTTACACCTTTATCTTGCAGCTTCAACGTTTTTATGAAGAGTGGGGATAAGCCTGTTTCTAACATTATCATGTAGTTTGGGGTGCATGAAGGAAGGCGGAATGTTCGTTTTAAATAAAATCTCAGGAATTTTTCCACAGTCTCAAATTTCTTTGCTCCCCACACTTGGGCTGCGTAAAACAGGATTGATTGGGATACTGCTTCGAAAACTTGAAAACTTGCAATGTTTTTGTTGTTGAAACATTCTTTCCATGCCACGTTAATCACGGTTTTAGCCTTAAGAAGTTTTTCGTTGAGGTGTTTTTCCATACTTAAATTTTGGGTAAAATATACTCCTAAGTATTTGTATTCTTTCACTCTTTCTATGTTCTCATTGTTGAAGTACCATTGTTCATTTGAGCTTAAGCTTCCTCCACCTTTCTTGCTAACCATCACTTTCGACTTGTTCAGGTTCACTACCAAGCTCCATCGTCTACAGTATTCCGAAAGTCGATTTATCATAAGCTGTACGGATTGCTTTGAGTTTGCCAGCAAGACTATATCATCTGCGAAGAGTAAGGCTTTAATGACCTCTCCAGCATATCTAACACCTCCTGGTAATGCGTCAGTGATGTCATTTATAAATAGTGCGAACAAGCTAGGACTGAGAGCACAGCCCTGTCTTACTCCCGACTGCGTCTGGAACCATTCAGATACCTGTTTTCCATTCCATACCGCTGCTTTCGTGTCTGCGTACAAGTTCTGAATAACTCGTCCAAACTTAAACGACATCCCGGACCCAAACAACTTGAACATCAATGCGTTTCAATCAACTGAGTTAAATGCAGCTTTATAAGATCCACAAAAAAAGTGTATAGCTTTATATTTTTTTTCCAAAAAAGACTCAGCAATGCTCCTTAAAACGAATATATGATCGATGGTCGAGTAACCCGACCTGAATCCGGCTTGAGACTCACATAATAGATTATTCGAGTCTATCCACGTGTTTATCCGCTTTAGTAGAATCGCAGTAAAGATTTTATAGGAAGCGTTCAAAAACGAGATTCCTCTAAAGTTGGCTGGATCTTCGATGTTGCCTTTTTTGTGTATTGAAAAAATCAAAGCATCTTTAAACTGCTGAGGGATGATTCCAGTTTCAAAAATTTGATTATATATGTTTGCCAGGTTCTTAATCAGTTCGTCAGTGTCATATCTGTAGAATTCTGCTGGTATCCTGTCTGCACCTGCCACTTTTCCATCTTCTAGTGCGTTGACCGATACGCGAACCTCATGCTGGGAAATTGCACTGTCTAAAATCTCGTCATGAATATAGGGTTGGGCATAGTAGATCATGACTGGGTCCAATATTGCTGGGTTCCAATCCAATCCACGACTGATAACATACTTCGATCCATTTAGTTTTCGGGCCAAGCTCCAAAATTCAGAGGGATTACTACATCTAGCTAGCTTTTCTGCCTCAGCTTCATAATAGTTTACTCTTTTTTCCTTACAAAGCGCTTTATAAATTTGATTGTGTTCAATAGCTATATTGGTTTTTGCATAGCATTCGTTACTATGTCTAAACTCATTAAGCCAAGCAAATGATAATTTTCTCGCTAGCGCACAAATTGAATCAAACCAAGGTTCTTTAAATTTCTTTTTTTCTTGACGATAAGCATTCGTTGGCACCTTATGCGCCTCTTTTAAGAAACATTCAATTTTACTCAAACACATATAATTTTCCTCGGACAGTAGGATTGACTTCAGTTTTGTTCTGTAATTTGAGGCCGTTGTATTCCTCCATTGGAGTTTGGGCATAAGTTCTAAGGTCACAATTTCCTCTCGTACCATTTCGCCACATTAAAATGTTACCACAATTGGCATATGATCGGAATAGTTTCTTTTTTGAACTTCAAAATCAGTTATAAGTGAGCTCCATTCACCACTTTCCAAGCTATAATCTATAACAGAGCTACCCTGTTTCCCAACAAATGTGAATTCACCTTGGTGGCAGTACTATACAATACTCTTTGCGCGGTAAATTTTTCGAATTATAAATATCTCTGGTACTCATTTCCCTTATTTTTTAAATAAAGTCTCACGCACATTTTATCTTCTTCTCAACTTTACGTATTTTCCTGTTCAACCTTCAAAGCTACCCGAGACATTCCAAACTTGATCATGTGTCTTCAAAAATGACATTTATAAAGATTGTTGTTTCATGATTACATTCAAAATTATGAAGGTTCCTCCTTAAGAGTTCACATCAGAGTCAACTTAATATACCTTACTGTCAGTTAACATCTGCACAAGTTTAATAATTTGGCCTCAATTTTGTCTGATGGCCTTCATCCTCATCAGTCACCCACTGAGTTTATTTTTCTTTAATTCACTTAATTTCACTCTTCTTTCTGGCATTGTATCACTTTTGACCTTCAACGTCCTTCCAATTGAAGAAAAGGTAAAGGTAAATTCATAACTACTTACTTATAAGTCTTTTTTCTCTTAAGTGAACATATCTTTATGGGAATATATGTACTTTATAATATCTTAACCTCGAAATGAAAACGCCTCATCAGTGTATATAATGTCTTCTTTAGATGTGCATATCTCACTACTTGCGTACGGACAAAAAAAATCGCGTGCATCATCTCTTCTACTTTAGTGTGTCAAGTTGTAACCTCAAAGGTCGAGATGCTCATCAGCATCTTCTTAAGCGAAACCTCTTTGTCTGTCTTTGAAAATGCGGATAGGCCGGGCCTGACTGAAGTCGACTTCTACTTTTAAAATTCACCATCACTATTTTTAGTTTTTGTGGGCATTTTCGTTTTGTGTTTCACCAGTTCAATCGATTGACATAAATTTCGTTCCCATGTGAACCGCACGTTGCGAATGAAGCGATACAAAAGATGCGCATGCGCGAATCCATTAGCTCCAAAACCGAAACTTAGGAATGTTGACTGTGACAAACCCTGCCCAGAGTTCAAATATTTGAGCACACACACCGAATGCGAATGTGGGACATAAAATTCGTCGCAAAGTCTATAAAAATCAAGCTCTAAAGCTGGAGCTGGAGCTAGAGCTATGGAACTGACTTTATGGTCATTATAGCTCCTCGAAATGGTAAACAACAAAAATCCTAATATCAGATAAGTTAAGGAAATTGAAATGGTGCCGTAGACGTTGCGTCCGTTCGTTTTGTTGTCGTTTTGCTGTCACGTCGCGTCGTCGTCGTCGCAGTCGTAGCCGTAGTCGACTGCTATGCTAACTGTGCTATGCTACTTTTAATTATGCTACCTAGATTATATGCGCCTGCGCCTGCGCAATTCCATCATCCACAGATAGTTGTCCAGTTTTTTTTTCTTCTCTGTTTTTATTTCAAGTCATCAGGAGGCTTTAAAGCCGAATCCGTTTGACACACCATTGCGACGACAATCGCGAGAAAAATGGCAAAGTTTAGATTGCGCGCGCAATTACCTAATTTCGAATTCGTATAAAAATTGTCCCATGTAGATGCAACACGCCATGCATCGTTTGAGGAATACAAAAAACTAAGTCTATCTCTATCTCTCTCTCTCGGTTGCTCCCTGTTTATCTATATCTGCTTAAAGTGATAGAGGGAGGGCGGTTTAAGGAAAGAAAAAGAGTCAACCAACTACTGCTATAACATGTCGCGAATAAGATAAGGAATCTCGGGCCTGGTTTGACACAGTTGTTGGCGACTTGAGAAGTAAATTAGTGATCGTGGATGTTAAATTGCCTAATGAGACAAAAATGGCAGGTAAATCAGAGTTTCAAGTAATTGGTTAAATGTTTTTCTAAGTTTTTACACGGATTAAGTTTGTTTTACTTTCGATAATGAAATGTCGCATGTTAGATAGCAGGAATTTGTATATTATTCAGCTTCTTGTATGTTAAATGGTAATTGGGAGTAAAAAAAAAAGAAACTACAAACAATTTAAAACTGGCAATACTTTAAGCTAAATGTCAAAGTGACATTGATGAAAATGTTGATGGGAATGTTTGTGCATCTGTCAAATTCGAAAAATGGCGGATGCAATGTTGACTACATGTCACTGTAGAAGATGTTCTTATAATTTCTGAAATTTTCAATTTTAATAGCTTGTGAAATTATATGTTCCTTAAACTACAGTAATGAGGGGTCTTTGTACCAGTTGTACCCGGAAACGTTCATGTGTGCAGTTCTGCACAGAAATGCCTTAAAAAACACAAAGAAGTAAAATTATTTGCTTTCATTTATTAGCACACGTCATGAGTAATACATTTTTCCAACTTCCGAAACAAAACACTTTAAACAAACCAAACATTTTTCCAGGAACTAGCGGATCAACAAGAAAACAATACCTCTTCCAATATTCATCTCATGTACGACTTCTAACTCTGACACGACAGCCCAACATCATACAAAGCAAGACAAATCGTATCCTATATCTCTCTTTCTGTGGCTTCTTTTTTCATTTACCAAGAAGCTATAATCAGTATTGTGCAGATCGAATGCACAGAAGAATATAACCAAAGCACTGCTGTTTAAGATCTATGATTGTAGCAGCTAGAAGCCTGTAGAAGAAGCTTCCCAGGTTATATACCCATAAGATATCCATTCCTGATTCCCGGCACACACAGGAGTGGTTCTGGTTATAATGTCTAACACTTGTAATTCAGTTCAGTTGCAGTCGCTGCTTGCAGAACATTACCGGAATACTAATACCGTTTTTTTTTTTGTCGTAATATATTAAACTAAACCTCTTCTGCTTCATCACCATCAGCAAATCACGCGTTTGCTAGGCTTGATGGGTTTGTTGTGAGCGGTGTGTACACAAGAAGATGGCAAATGACCTCATTTGCATAATGCCCCCTATCCATAATAGGTTGATTCCCATGATTAGCAATAGACCGATGAGTTTTCCCAGCAGAGTGATTCACAAACAAAACGAAGACGTGTCGACGGTTGAACGGAGACGACTATCGACTTTACCAACCGAAGGCTACGATGAGGATGTCGATGGAACGCACTCAAGCGTTCCTTTTTTCAAACTAAAGTATGAAAATTGATCGATCAGTATGTGTAATGCTTTCATCCTGCTTTCATCCAAAGGAGTGACTTGTTGAATTCTTGGGATGATTGGTCAATAAACTCGAATCCATTTGATAGTGCAAATGAGTCATAAGCAGGGTTGTTATAGAATTATTTTTTTTTATTCGGTATCTCATACATTTTTCTTATGTAAAAATATCAATTGATGTTAAGGAATACACGCATTTTTGTCAAACCAGCGGTATATTGAACCGGTTTGTCGTCGTTTTATTTGACACCTCAAAATTGTGTCTAAATCCGTGTGAAACAATTTACACCCTCATTTAAAAATGCCATATTGTATTTTTTATAGAATTAAGTCGCTCTATGAGAATGTTTTGAAAAAAATATCAAATTCGTTAAATATTTTTTTTAATTGCAGAATTGTAATAAATCTTAGTTGTACAGAATTCATAGACACAGCATCACTTTGATTAAAGGTCTGATTTATTACTAACAGCAATGGAAGTATTCCTGAAACATATTTTTATGACTTCAGAAATAGCTTTTTTTTTAAGAATTAACATGTAAGCAAATGACTTGGCTACTTGATTTGCTACCACAAGGCTGGAATTACATATGTTTTATGGGTGCCAATCGAGCTTCAGGTGCCTTTATTTGTTAGTCTTTAATTTCGTTCATATTAATTGAAAACCTTTTCTAGCGTCATTCACTGAGGATCGAACCTTGACGTAGACTTATGTGCAGCAATTGCAATGACGGACTAGTATTTTAATTAACTCACACAAGTTTATTATTAACAGTTAATAGAGTTTTGTGTTTTTGGAATTTGACAATAAATGTCTATTGCTAACTTAAATAAATTCCACGATAAATCTTTTCTGTAGGAAACAATTAAAAGTATCATTTCTCAACGAAGCTGCTGAAGATACTTTTTCTTTTGAGAATTTATGTACCCCGGAGGTATTCCTTCGATTGTGCATCTGGCAGCCGAATATTTTTTTTGGAAAGTTGTTACTTCTCTGGAAAACTATTGCTTTTTATTACTTTCTTGGAAAGGTACTTTTCCTTGGACTTGCAATTATGTATTGCTATTGCTTCTTTAGAAGTCTTCTGTTTCTTTAAAGTAAATGTTTTTTGAGGAAGTATCAACTTCGTAGGAGTTCGTTGTGTTAAGTAAATCCAATACTTAAGGTAGCTGTTACTTCTTTGCAAGGTCATTAACTTTTATTCTTAGACATCTGTTTGCTCTAAAGATACTGCGTTTTTGTGTAGCTTTCATATCTTTTGCGTCTTTAAAAATGATTGCTTCTTTGGAAATGTATTGCACTTTTGGAAAATATTATCTCTTTTTGATGTTTTTTTTTTCTTTTGTAGTTTTTGGGAAGATATTACAGTTTTGTTAGCTTTTGTGCAATCATAAATATTTGACAGCGAAGTTTTTGTTTTTTCTTTTTCTTTGGAAGGCTTTTAAATCTTTAGAGGGGTTATTAATACCCTTAGCATGTTTAAAGTTTAAACAGAGTGCGAGCTTTAGGAAAATAGGAAAGGATTAAAGAGGAGATACCGGTGCACATTGATCTTAAAGTTTTGAATATCAAAATGATAGGGAAAAACAGAGATGGGTAAAGCATTCCACATTCTTAATGTGCGGTTGAAAAAAGAATCTCTATACTTGACACTACGTCCGAAATTGAGCTCAAGATTAAACTGATGTGTATTCCTAGAAGTACGAGTATTACGGTTGAATTGTTTGAGGGGGGGAATGCAACTGGCTAATTGGACAGAACACTGTTTATAAAATTGTCAGATGGATTCGACTGTTTATAAAAATATCGGTAGAAGAACGAAAAGAAATGAAACATTGGGGCGGTGTTCCAGTGACGTAATTGTTTCGGTTATCATTTTCAAAGATCTTTTTTGGATATTGTCCAAAATACTCTAATTTTTTAGGGGCACCTGCCCAAATATGCGAGTTATATTCAAGTTTTGGAAGAATAGTCTTTTTAAATTACAGCCAGATCAGAAAGGGTGAGAAATTTCTTGCACTTTCGGAGAAATCCTAAGCACCTAGCAGCATTTTTGGCAATACCGAATATGTGATCATTCCATAAAAGGTGATCTCCGAGTACTGAAAGTTGATTAGTTTCCTGAAGGAAACTTCCTTTGAAAGGCTATTGCTTCTTTTGAGAGTAATTACTTCTTAAAACTCTAGAAAAGTGTTTATTATTTTAGAAGCTTTTTCTTCCGTTACTTTATACTAACACTAAGGAAGAGTAAACCTCTATAAACAGGCTATAACATCCCTGATCTCATGTCTTATAATATTAAACATATTATTGCTACGAATCATAATAATCTTTCCCCTCGAAGCGACACGCTAATGCCATATCCAACATACCGATCGACCATTTCAACTATTGGACATTTTTCGTTAATTTAATGGCAATAGATGGCGCGGTTGCAACCATAAGAACGAACTATCATGACTTTGTTGTTCGCTGTCTTGTTGCACACTTAACACCTGCGCCATACACAATATACGCTACTAGAGTATATTCTTGGGGATTATCACATCATCAATACTATACCTATGTAGGTAACTCTATAAGATTTTGTATATAACTCTGCTGCCAAAGGGGTAACCAAACGGAGTTGGTGTGTTGAAAGTTGATGTTGTATAGCGATGATTTAATATGATTGTCAAGTACAACACCAGAGAATGCTTGAGAATTACACTCTAAGATTGCCTTGCAGGCGATTTTATGTTGGATTTTATGGTGGATCATAACATGCACTCTGGAAATGATATGGCAACAAAAACACAACAACAACAACAAAAACGAAAAACGAAAAACGAAAAACGAAAAACGAAAAACTGCTGAAAAGACTGTCGATCAACAGAGAAGGCTTATACTAAATAAACCTGCCTACATTATGCTGGATTCAGATGAGTGGGTTGATCTGAAGATGCGACCGAAAACCAAAGATACGTCGACTACGACGAAGATGACTACGAGTTCGACGATGATGGAGGAATGTTTATATTTCAATTGAAAGAAGCCTGACACACATTCGAGTCAAATCGATGGTCGATTGGATTGAGGGTTCGATCGCATACAATCGATGATCGCATTGATGCATATGAATACACACCGAGTGCCGAGTAGCTTTTTATTCCATCTAAATATATTGACGCGTATTATTGAGGAGGTTATGTCTCGCGTCGACACTCGACAGTCAACACGCACATAGTACTCGTAAGAAGTCGCTAAATATGAAAATCGAAACTAGGTTAATGAACTTATAGTTGTATATACAACAAGTTTTTGTAGATATGACAGAAGCCTTGCAACGTAATTGTTTGTAAAACACGATAATAAAATTAGTTTCGAGACGAACGTAAAGAGGCGGTATGGGAGATCGTATAGGTTCATGAAATGATCTTTAGACTGAAGTGTTGTATATACAAACCTAGTGCATGTGCTTGTCATGTCATTTTTGATAAATGATGTAAGTTTTTGTATGACACAATTAGAATGTATGTTTTATATTGAAAAGTGAAGTCATAATATTTATCATAACAAATCTACTTTTGGCACTTATTTGTCAAAACGAAAAGAAAAAAATAAAACTAACTAAAAACTTTAAGGTTACCGATATAAGATTATGATTTATGAGTTTAAAAAGATTGTAACTTGTAACTGACATGATGATGTAGTTTGACATTGTAAGAAGCAAAATGAAGTGACGGTTATGGTAAAGGTGTTTATGTTATACATGATGATGGTAATGCCTACACAGTTTATGTAATTTGATTGATATTAGTCAGTCACTGAAACTTTAAAATTAAATTGATTTGTAGCTAAGACAGTACGCCCTTATCGACTTTCAGCTCGATTTCTGTGGTTCCGTTTCGGTGGAAATTTATTGGAGCGACAATTTTTTGTCAAACTCAAACGGTCGTAGTTCTGTAAGTCTAAAATTTGTGCAGTTCATGCATTGAAGAAATGTTGAAGGTTCTAAAGAATAAGACTAAAAAATCAAGGTCCAAGATTTTGGACATATCCAAATACAAAGACAAATAAGGGAGAGGGTCGAAATGCTGTATTTTAAAATACTGTACGGTCAAAATTCTGTATGATACTGTACGATACTGAATGGTCATAATACTGTATGCTTAATGTTCTGTATTTCAAAATACTGTACATTTAAAATACTGTGTCTCAAGATGCTGTATTGTCAAAATACTGTATCTCATAATACTGTACAATACTGGATGTTTTGACAGATCAATTAGTTTGGTGCAATTGTTTATGCAATTGTTGATTATGATAGGAACAATTCATGTAAAAATGTAAGAGAGACACAAATAACTAAGAAGAAGAAAATGAGAAAGAGAAAATATATACAGAAGATACCATTTATATTATTTTTGTTTTTATTATTTCAGAGACTTATGAATTATCATATGTAGGTACATATGTTATTGTTTAGGGGAAGTTTATTAGAAAATTATGCTGATGAAAAATTATTATGATGTTTTCTTAAAAAAAAGTATTCTGTTTTCAAAATTCTGTATTTCACAATGCAGTAAACGAAAATCAAAACGATTTTTATTTTTTAGCCTTATTTACAGCATTTTGAAATACAGAATTTTGATATACAGAATTTTGAAATACAGAATTTTGAGATACAGCATTTTAATCATGCAGTATTTTGTACTTACAGTATTTTGAAATACACTATTTTGAGACACAGTATTTTAAATACAGTATTTTGATCCATACAGTATTTCGACCCCAACCCGACAAATAACCCTGAGCATTGGTTTTGAAATGTTAAAAGGAATAGTTGAGGCATTATAAAAGGTTTTCCAATATGAGGTTTTAGTTGTCACTTTCAAGGCAGTCATCATCTGATACTTGACAAGTAAAAACCATGTCATACTACAAATGGAACGATACACGCTTTAACAACGGATTAAAATTGTTAAAATTCACTACAAACTGTGTAGTCACAATTCGTTAAATTTAAGCACTATTTGGTCTTCCATTTCAAAGCACATTCTCGCCTCGAAATGTTGCAATTAGTCGAAAAATTTGAGCTGATGAGACAACAACTGTTAATATTTCTGTTCTATCCTTTTATGTAGAAGAAAACTTAGGTTTGCCGATTTTTCAGCGATCTTTTAAATAAGGCATTTCACAAACAACGCTGTACCTGAATTTTCCTAAAAACTTAGATCTTGAGGCTTTAAAAGTTTTAGTTAAGTTTTTTGGAATGCTTCAAAATTATCCGGACTTTGATTGAAAAATCATTTTCAGTGATGAGGCTAATTTTCTCTATTAGGTGTGGTTTTTTTGCTGACGAGACGGCACAGTGGGGTTAAATCACACAGTTTTTAGGAAAAGTGTTTTTATGGTCGGAATAGGTTTATTTTCAACAATGTGTCATAAAATTAACGAAACAATTGCAATTTCACAAAAAAAGTTTGCTGACCGTGTTATTTCTCGAAGAGGTGATCACAATTATCCACACAAATCTTATTTTAACACCTTTATATTTTTTACTTTGGAACCTCGATTAAAATAAAGTCTTAGCAAATGCTATAACGTAACCTTGGCGGTTATTTGTCTATAATTTCGTCTTTTATTATAAATGTACATACTTTCATATTTACAATACAACAAACAACCATTGATTTGTCTCAAAACATGCTCGTTTTTTTCAAATATCAAAATGAAACCTCTTAATGGAAAGACCGATAAAAATTCAAATGAAAAAAGAAAAAACATTTCTCGAAATAATGAATCATGAAAACGATGTGAACAAAATGACTCACGCGTCACATTGTTGATTTTTACACAATGTACAATAAATTTTTAAATTTAGCAAAATACAGTCAAATCTATTATCCATCTGTTGCTTAATTTAGACTTTTTTTTTTCATAGCGTTGTTGTGTAAAGTTTTAACTTACCTTTCTGGGATGGTGCTGTAGAAAAGCAAAACGGTTGCAACTTCATAGCAGTTTAAACTAGAGTTCATCAAACACTCAGCATCCACGCTAACAATAGGTCGGCCACTTAGATCGCGTGTTCCTAAAAGATATTAAACAAAAAAAAAATATGAAAAACAGAAAACAATATAAAAAGATCAACTACCCCAAAAAACAACAACAAAACCAACAACAGATCATTCACACTGAAACTCAAGATAAAAGATAGAAAATGAAGATAAGTATCGAATAAGTGAAGTTGAGGTACAAGTTTCTTTGTATGCAAAAGGCTCATGTTATAAATGTATACCTATATAGACAAACGTGTGTATGAATTATAAGTGCTCTCCCATAGACCGGGTAAATTCTTTAAATTGTTAAACATTTTTTTCAAAAAAAAAAAAAAAAAAACTACAACAATATTGAAATCCCATGCTAACTATATATGCTATTGTTCCATGCCTTCAAAACCTACTTTAAAAGTCTTTATCTCTATGCTATACCTTACCTATGACTCGGATAAAAATATTTGTCCAGGGAACAAAAGATTACCTAACTTAGAGAGACCTGAGCCATACAAAACATATAGGTACGGCGGGTTTCCCACATCATCGTTTATAGAGTTCGCAATCCTCTATGAATGGAACTCCTATAAACGGAGCAGGAACGGTGGGGTTGCTGGCGGTCGGCGGTGGTGGGCAATGAGTAATGGGCAGGTAATAGTTTTGAAAGATCTTTTATTTTTATTCATTCCTTTATTTTTTTGTTTGTTATTTTGCTATGACTAAAACGGGACACCAGGCTAGTAATTCATTTTATTACAACGCAATTGGTGTATGAAGATGAATACAGGGTGTTTCGGTCTTGAGATCGAAAATATCCTATCCATCCGAATAAATCTCAAGAAATATAACAGAAAAAGAAACACGAAAACAAAAGAAATAAAATGTGTGTCAGAAATGTTAACATTTCGATAAGTTGCCTCACATCACCGAAGTGATTTATCTTAAACCATTTTATTGATTTTAAACAAACAAAGGAACCATCAATTTTGACATTTTAATAAAATTTGAGAGAAGAAAAAAACTCACATCCAATTACTGCACCTCTGATGATGGAGCAACACTTCTAACGACATTGTCAATTTTTTATCTCGAACCTACCTCAAAAGTCATGTCTTCATGTTCAAAAACAAAAAAAAAATCAATTTTGTTCTAGCATCATAGTCGTCGTTGTGGTCGTCGTCGTCTTCGCTGTCAGCATCTGATCTGACACAAGAAGCATTGCAACATCATGCATGAGTAGCCAAGCAGAGAAAAAGGCTTGAGAAGACGCTATGCAGGTATATTAGCCTGGTCAGACTACTGAGCTATAACTTCAAGGAACCCATTTGATTTGCATGACGTCCATGCCATGTTATATTCATTTTCATACTCTCCAAGGTTCTTCGGGCTTCTATGACACTACGAACATCCACATATCACTCTATACTCCCCGATTAACTATATATGCAGCAGCTCAATTAAAACACTGTAATGTCTTCGACTATATAAAACCCATTTGGTTTGAATATTTTATAGCCCAACGAGGCTTCTTATAATATTCTTTTGATGTATCGTGATGATGTGCCAAGCCAGTCCCCATCAAATAATGTGTGCATGAAAAAAAAAATTACTCAACTCAATTAACAGATTAAGACTTTGCAATCAGGAGGCCATTAGAGGGTGATAGACATTTTTACAGCCTATCTAGTATGCAGAGCTACAAATTTTGTATGCAGTAAACTTGTAACAGGAAAAAAAAATCAATTATTTGAGGAGAAAGTGCAAAAAATTGCAGAACCAATTTGTTGTAATTAATGATGAAACTTCTTACTGACCTATAAATCCATTTTTCTCAGGATCTATTTATAAATACCTTTCGGTTAATTAAAGTAACCATAATAAATTAGTAAGGTGTGCCGTTGTGTAGGTGTACCTATATCAGTCAGTAGTTGTTGTAAGGTGAGACCTAATAAAAATGGTGAATTTCACCAGAATTGGTACATTTTAGGCAGAACTTAGAGATTGTGTAAAGAATAAAGAAATAAAAATTGACAAATGCTAAAAATTGGTAAAAATACATAAAAATATTGAAAGCAAAATTATTTAACAAAATGCAAAATTAAGTTGTTAAATTTTAGTTAAGTTTTAAAAAAAATGCAAACAACAACTTTTTTTGACAAAAAAAAAAGAAAACCTACATAAACGAGTTAAAAATAATAAAAAATGTTTTTCAACTCAAGTGTCTAGGTAGAGAACAAAGAAAGATATTGACTTCAAACTTTTTTATCTCGCACAAAATGCTGTTATAAATATTTTGTGAGACTCTTAGAAATCTACAAGCCACAAACGCAAGAGACTGCCATGTCCTTTTCCGATCGAGTCCCTAACAACCCTTTAAGAATTCCTATATGTTTCAAGCATGAAGCATTGAAAACCAGTGGCAAAATTGCCTTGCAGCCATCAGAGATGTCGCCTCGGAAGTGCTAGGATTTCACATGGTCACAACAGCAAAACCATTGGTTTGACGACGAATGCAACATGCATACAAAACGGCGCTGCACAAAAAGAATAGAGCTGCTTGCGAGCTCTACGATTAGAAGAGGAACACCGGCTTCTTAGATGGAAAACAAAGGGAGCATCAGAAGCGCGCGATCGAGGAGATAGAGAGATATCACAACAGGAATGAGGTTCGTAAATCTTACCAAAAGGTAAAAAAAACCTCTCAATGGCTCCAGCCACGAACCGAAACTTGTAAGGACGATCAGGGGAACATCGTAGTAGAACCGCAGTCTATGTTAAGAATATGGAAAGACCACTTCTCCAAATTATATAACGGTGATGACGAACCCAATCGATTTTTAAGCCGCGTATGGTACAATCTATAGGGAAGAGCTCTACAGAGTAATGTCTAGTTTTGGCATCCCTATCAAACTTATCCGTTTGTGCAGGTTTGCATTTGATGTCAAAAAATGTTTTAGAGAAGGCGATGCACTCTGTCATGCGTTTTCTTCAACATTGTTCTGGAAAGAATTGTGCAAAACTCAACCGTCAATATTAGACGCACAATCTTCCAAAGGTCCATCCAATTACTCGGATACGCTGATGATATTGACGAAATTGGAAGATCAAAGCGTGTCATTGGAGCGTTTTTGAGCACTGAGACGTAAGCGGAGAAGATGGGTTTAGTGTTCAATGAGGGCAAGACCAAGTATATGCTGTCATCAAAAAAAGGCATTGAACGATGACGTCTTGGACAAAACCTCACCATGGACAGCTATAACTTTGAGGTAGTTGAGGACTTTGTCTACCTAGGCACCGCTATAAATTCAGACAACGACACCAGCGCTAAAATCAAACGAAGAATAACCCTCGCAAATCGTTGCTTCTTTGGACTTAGAAGGCAATTGAGTAGTAAATTCCTCTTTCGAGCATCTAAAATTATCATCTATAAGACACTCATCATCCCGGTTCTCAGTTATGGCGCTGAGGACTGGACTCTTTCAAAGAAAGATGAGAGCGTCTTAGGATGTTTCGAAAGAAAAATTCTTCGGGTGATTTTTGGTCATTACCTGCTTAAAAGAAAAAAGTCCAAAGACTTAGATGGCTGGGTCATGTAGAGCAAATGGACATCAGCGTTCCAGCCCGGAAGGTCTTCAAATCCAATGCCGAGGGACGGCGCAGTAGAGAAAGACCGTGAATCAGGTGGCGCACGCAGGTGGTAGAGGAACTCAACCAACTTGGCATGCGAAGCTGGAGACAGCTAGCTAGGGACAGAGCTGGGTGGAGAGGCCCAGGTCCGCGCGGACTGTAGCGCCACCTTAAAGTAAGTAAGTAAGTCTTTGAAATATCGACTCACGAGCACGAATAAAAAGTTATCAGTGCGGGTCGCATATCAGCCCCTCTTATTACTTTTTTGTATTTTTAAATATTAAACCGAAATATTTTCTAAACCAAAATTCTCCTACTAGGCGATCGATGCATTACAATGAGATTGTTCAATTTGAATATTGTTAGGTACGGTTTTTTGACATATTTGACGCCTTTCTGTCACCATATGCTTAGGCGCTGGAAGTATAAATGTTTCAAACAAAAAATTTAATTTTTTTTTTTTTTAATTTTCTTTTTTTCTGAATTGAGTTATTTGTATACCAACGTGAATAAGAATTCAGCACAAGTAATTTAAGGGAATAGTTACTTAAAGAGATGCAATGTGAGCTAGAAACGGAAAATTTTTAACTTGGCCCCGTCTTACATTTTCTTCTGATTTACATAGACACCAGAGTCATAGAAATTTTGAATAAAATTTATCCAGAAAGTCTTTTACAACTAAAATTATATATGAACATTTTTAAAGTGATGGTGAAATTCACCTTTACGTAACATTTTAATTACAATAAAAATGTCAGTTCTTATTGCTTTTTAATATGCCTATATACTATTTTTTTTTTTTAATTTTAACAGCGTGTGACAAATGCGTGAAAGTGAAAGGGTCATATACATAATATGTAATCAAATGACCTGCTATGCCTGCTACCAAAGGGCCGCCTTTCCATCACACAGCTACTGCTACGCTACAGCAATGAGTTATTGAAATTAAATTATTTCTTAACTTGGTTGCGTGTGACAGGCGGCGCAATGTGGTTGTTTTTCATATCACGCATGAATGCTGCGTTTCATCAGACGGGGTTAAGATTTTGCATTCCTTACGGTTAAACGCTGATGTAGGTAGTTTCTTAGTTTCTTTAAGCCTGATGGCTGAACCATTACCAAACCAAAGTTAAACGTTGTTAACGTTTCTCATCGAAAGACAAAATATTTTTTTTAATTTTCAATTACTGACGTAATAAGTTGGTACCTACTTACACTAAAGAGCTTGACAGTATAATGGACTTAATATGTTGTTTGGGTCCTTATCGAAAGTATTTTTAGGAACATTACACTTAGGACTAATTTGTTCGAGGTTAAAAATTATGTGCTCACTGAGGGCATCTGTGTTAAAGATTTACAATTGCCCTAAGCGTGTAATATAATTTAGTGATATGAACATAAGTTGAAAGTGCGGTTGTTGTAATTAAATTGGAAGATAATAAAATAATGTAGTATAGCCATTGGAACATGTCGGACGGACTGTGGACATTTTGCATTATAAAGCTGAGAAGGTTTACTCAATTACGCAATTCGATGGCTTTATACATCAGTGATTGATTTCGGTCTTAAGTATTTAATACATAATTATATGGCTTTAAGTTTATCATTGCAATGTAGCATGTACATATCTGTAATTTCATAATTTACATAAAGATTGTTAAGTGGGTAACTCGTTGTCGGCAGTTAACGTTGACTTTGTTACAAACTGAAAAATTCATTACAGTTTTAGAGAAGTATAATAGCTATGTTGATAAGACTTTCTTAATTCAGTGGGATACATGGAAGAGGAAAAGAAGAAAAAGGACAGATTCATCTGCTATCCTTTTTATGTAATTATTACAAAATTAATACTTTTTCAAACAATACGTTTGATTTATCACACTGCGCAGCATAGATTCAGGACCTCTTGTAAACGAGTACCTTATTTGCGACAGTGAGTTTTTTGGTTTAAATCCAAAAGTTTTTTTAGAAATGTATATCAGCTCAGCAGTTCATATACTGACTTATGACTTATGAAAATACCCTTTCCATATGCCTAGCGTATTTTTAGAAGCTGGCAACTTATTTTGTATAAAAAGTAGAGGTCCAAAGTGGCTACCTTGTGGTACACAAAGAGTTAACATAAGTAACTGCTAAAAAGGACTGTATTGAAATAATACACAAAATTATTCATTTAAGGCATAAATATAACCGAAGTCTATTGTTATGTTATGTCTATCGTGGCCTGCAGGAAAAGATAGTGAAAGAATGCTTCACTGTTTCTTCTGACTTCGTTTACCTGTTAAACAGCTAAATCTTTTTTAGAAGGAACCGAGAACATGCGAATAAACTGAGGTGTGAACTGAAGATGGAGATTATATAGGCCAATACTGCACCAAGAAGAAGATTGATAGACGATCTTTTAGTTCAAGCTCGCTTGTCGTAGAGCTGCATAAATTAGTCTTGAGTTCCACCAACACACAAGTATCAAAATTCGGCATCGTCAACTTTTTGGAACTTTGTTGGCTTAGAAAGAATTTTGAATATTAATTTTGGTACAACCATGTTAACGGGCCTACATTTTAATAACTCCTAATTACTTTACTAATCTCCAATTGTGGACACAGTTTTTCAAAATGATTCTTTCGAATAAGCAGACCTACAATGCAAATTTGAAAAAATATGAAACCTTAAGACTAGGATTGATTTTTGGGTTAAATCTCACGGAGCATATCAATCCCATTTTGCCTCTTCAATTACTGATAACTACAAAACCATCAGACCTACAAATCTAAAAAATTGAAACATGATATCAGTTCGATCTTCATAAAAAGCTGGTTCAAGTCACCATGTAAAAACTTGCTCCCCATTAACTCTTCATAACAAATTACTCGCTAATATTTTGTATCCACCCACTTCTCCTAATATGATTTTATCTAATCTCTACCACTTAACGCACGAGTCTTCTAAAAGTTCATATAAATATTGAAAATATCATTCAATTAACCCTAAATTACACCCGTTTTCTAAAATGCAATATGCTATGCATAGATTAGATATACTCGTATAAGAAAACCGCCCGCCTCCAGATACCACTTACCTGGCAGATGTATCCCAGATGACAATAATTTCTCTGGTAATTCAGCAATCGAGCGTGGAGCAATAATCTCATCAGGCAATTGATTATCTGTAAATTAAAGAAAAAAGAAGATATTAAGAAAAAGAAGATAAACGTAAACGAAGACGAAGACGAAGAAATAAAAGAAAAACGTAAACGATTCAAAATGTATCTCAAATTACAGTGTTTAAACGGGTTAAATGCGGTAAATCTCCAGCACGTAGTCACAAATTAAAATCAAAACAATTTAATTAAACCAACTCTACCGACCCACACGCCAACTTCAATCGGCCAGAAATGACGATGCGACGGACTACTACGACGGCGACGGAGCAACGAAACGCACAAGTCCATTCGTTGGTCGCGTTTACATTTGCGTCGCGCTGACCGGTGCTGCCAACTTAATATACAGAATACAGCGGATGTCAGATGATTTGTTCGCTGTAGCTCTATACCTGTCTTCGGGATTGCCAGCAATAGTATCAGTGCGGTCAACTCGGACTTGGACACACCTGGCGGGCTTACCGGTAAGGTAGGGTTTTGGAATTCATGTGAAATTATCCCACAATGAGCTGCGTCCGACACACCTTCTTCCTCTGACGAAGATAAATGCATTCTCGCTCACCTGATTCTGGGCAAAGATTTGGGAACAACTTGCATGTTGGAGAAAAAAAATTCAATTCGCCGCGAGTAGGTGTCAAAATGACAGGTCTTTGATCACCACACAGGACCAGAAACCCCACAAATCTCTATCAGAGTAGAATTCACCCACAAAAATCGAAACACGCTCGTACATACACAGGATCGCTGCTCTCAATTTGGATGGCAGGTGTTTCTTTGTGAAGCAAGTTCCAGAGCGTAGGAGGAATCTCCGGTTCTTGAGCTACAAAATGTATTCGTTTAGACCTCAGGTGCAGTGCGGTGCGTTTGCGTTTGCGCTTGCGTTCCCTGCGCGAGATACTCCATTTAACGCTATCTCGCCGAGCGATTAATGGATATTAAGTTGCACACTGAATTCGTTCATTCGATATACGAACGAAATTCGTACTCAGCGGAGCCGGTTCTATGGTTTAGTGTTCCCGGTCCTCAACACCACCTCTGCTGCGCTGCACTGCGCCATCGCATCGCACAGAACCAAGTCTTATGAGCGTTGCAAATATTCAACACTCAAACTCAAGACCTGAATCTGCGGCAAATTAGTGGAATTGCTTGTGGCTTATAGCAGCACCCAGGCATCCAGCACAAGTCAGCAGGTTCCAGGCCGCGAATTGCAGTTAATCGGTGCATTAATTTCAGCTGCCAATTGACATTGGCTCGGTTGAGATTAATTCGTATTGTGTTCGAGTGGAGGCGGTAATGGTATTTCTGTCAAGCAGTCAACATATAGCACAAACGTCCGATAGAGGGCGGTGGTGGTTGCGTTTTTTGCCAGAGCAGGCAGTGGTCTGGTCTTTCAAGTCTCAGGTCTCTTAAGGAGGCAAATTGATTTTGATTCTTTTCACAGTCTTTTGATGCTTTGGCTTTGGTTTTTTTTTTGCTGAGCTTCGCGCATAGCTTAGCTTATAAACCTATATTTCTTAAAAAGGAAGCGGAGGAGGTGGCATATAAAACTCAAACTTGCTGATTTTTTCATTTCGTCTATTCTGCTGACAGCGGGGTGTCAAATACCAAAAATGTAGTTTCTTTCAAATGTGTTAATAGGGAAGAGGTATGGTTGTTTTGTGCGATCAAGTTGACTTGAGTTGTGCAATTAGGCGGGTGTTGTACGAGTATGTGCGGTTTTTTGATCAACTTGGCTGCATTTCAGTATATACCAACCTATTGGAAGCTGGTATAATATGACTGCATTCTTTTCAGCATCAAAAATATGTAAAATATAAAATAGGAGGATAACTTCACAATAGATTATTCAGAGCGGAGTTTGGGTTGCACCACATGCTTGATTGGCATTCTTGTGGTGGCATTTGAGAGCTGGAAGTTGTATATGAAAATACCTGACTATAGAAGCACTTAGACGAGTGCCTATATGGGTTTGATGGAAAATATTTTCGACAGGAGTTTATAGTTTTTTTTTCTTCTTTTTACTTTAACTTTTAACACCAACTTGTTTTTTGAAAAATTCCATACAAGGAGTTTTGAATTGGGCGACAGGTTATTTATGTGATTTAGTTTGATTAAAGAAGCTTATGAATAGACTAGACGACTTATGGTTGTATGAAGAATGTGCATTTTATTTGGATGTGAAGTGGTTTTTTTTCATGAATAAGATTTAAATTTAAAATGTTAGTTTTCCTAAAATTTAAGTTTTTAAGTCATTCTACATTCAGTACCTCATTTAAAAGGTAAGGACTATTTTGAAATATTGAACAACATTTCCTTGCATGTCAAACAGTTGAATGACCAAAAGACCAAATTTAGATTGGATATTATTAGTTTATTGAGCGACTGTGATTTCTGAATCTTAAGTTTCAGTTCAATTTTTTTTTTAAGTTCTAATTTAAACAAATTTATGGGTGTTTTCAATAATTAGCTGAAAATTGGTGAAGGTGGAATTTTAGGAATATGCGTCTTCATATCGAATATAAAAGTCTTGCAAAGTTTTTTTGTCAACCTGTTAACAACATTTTTAAGTACAGAGTTTTTATAATTGAATAATATTTCAAAATAAAAAATTATATGAAAACAATATTTCGATTCTTAAGAACGGCGTTTTAAAATACTTTTTATACATATAAAGGTCATATCAATATTGCAATATGTTTACAATATTTTGAAATACAGAATTTACGACACACAATATTATTCATACAGACATTTTTTGTCAAGGACTTTACACAGAACGAAAAAAGTCATCCTATTGACTATTTTGGTAGTCAATATGACAATTTGGTAGTCAATTTTCAGCCGATAACCACGATAGTCAATAGAACAATTTTCGGTTGTCAATTTTAGGATCCGAATTTTTTTTACAATTTGGTAGTCAATATGACAACTTTGGTTGAAAGAAATTGAAACTACGGTTGTCGTATTGACAACTGTGGTAGTCAATACGACAACTGCGGTAGTCAATATGACAACTGCGATAGTCAATATGACAATTGCGGTAGTCAATAGGACAACTGCGGTAGTCAATATAACAATTCTCAATAGTCAATTTTGGTAGTCAATGTGACAACCACGGCAGTCAATATAACAACTACGGTATAGTCAATAGGACAACTGCGGTAGTCAATATGACAACTGCGGTAGTCAATATGACAATTGCGGTAGTCAATAGGACAACTGCGGTAGTCAATATGACAACTGCGATAGTCAATATGACAACTGCGATAGTCAATATGACAATTGCGGTAGTCAATAGGACAACTGCGGTAGTCAATATAACAATTCTCAATAGTCAATTTTGGTAGTCAATGTGAGAACCACGGCAGTCAATATAACAACTACGGTAGTCAATAGGACAACTGCGGTAGTCAATATGACAACTGCGGTAGTCAATATGACAATTGCGGTAGTCAATAGGACAACTGCGGTAGTCAATATGACAACTGCGATAGTCAATATGACAATTGCGGTAGTCAATAGGACAACTGCGGTAATCAATATAACAATGCTCAATAGTCAATTTTGGTAGTCAATATGACAACCACGGTAGTCAATATAACAACTGCGGTAGTCAATAGGACAACTGCGGTAGTCAATATGACAATTTTTGTTGAAAACCGAAATCTAATTTGACTACTGGGTAGTCAATATAACAATCCTCGATAGTCAATTTTGGTAGTCAATATGACAACCAAATTGTCATATTGACTACTGAAGTTGTTCTATTGACTACTTCTGCTGTCATAGTGACTACCCAAAATTGACAATCGAAAATTGTTCTATTGACTATCCAGTAGTCAATTTTAAAAATTTAGGTTGTCATATTGACTATTTTGGTAGTCAATGCGACAATTTGGCCAAATTTCAGATTGACAGTCTTCAGACTTTTATAAGGGAAATAAACGTATATGTCATTGTTTCACAAAAATGAGGATAAGACATTCATTCTTTAATTAAAACATTTTTGTGTTTCAGCTTTTGTAAAAAACCATAAAACGGATTTTTTATACCGTTATAACTACTATAGCACATTACTAATAAACCTCCTTGTGTATTTAATCTAACTAAAAGTTAGTATTAAGTAATTCGTAAAGTTCCATATCCACCATTTTACAACAAAAGTGACAATAGTGCCAAATTTTTTTTGAAGTTTTGAGGAAATTCTTCCGATTTCTACACTTTTTGTTCTTGCTCTAATATCATCCAAATTAAAGGCTTGGATTGAGAGGTGACTTGCTGTAGTTGTGTTTCTGTGTCTATCATGGAATGCTAGAGACCATGAAAGGGTTATTGTATAACCAGCACTTAAGCTAATATATTTTATATATACATATAAGACAAATTATTTTCTCGAAAAGATATTAGCAAAAAATGACGTTACTTTTCCTTCAATAAATAAGTTTTGGCACAAGCTTAGCGACATGTTCCGCTGCCTCTTTCTTGTCGAAATCACAGCTCCTGCACATCATGGTTGATTTATTGACGAATGAAAAAGTCAGTAATAATGGCTCTAAGCGATCAAAAATGACTGTAAATCCTGACTTGAGGATTATCATCACTTCAAATACAGCAGTTTTGTTTATTGACTTATCCATTCTAAAAAAAAGAATCTTTTTCGTTAAACAACATAACATATTTCCAACAGAACTATTATTTGTAAAATGTATGTACAAAATATGTAAGCGTTTCTTAGGCGTCACTCTGTTGAAGTTGAAATGCTAAAATAGTGTTGCCAACTTAATGCTCAATATCTCTTTAAAAAAAACAGAGAGTTTGGAAGCTTTAATAAGATTATAACACGATTAACATGAAGCTTTTTAAAATGTGGCTGGCTCATACAAAAATGTTTAATAACAAGGTTTTTTAGTTAAACTTTCTTGTAAGATGTACATAAAATAAAATAAAATCCGGAATTAAAATAATTTTAAAATCAGCAAAAAATATATAAAATTTAAGAAATTACAAAATAGGAAACTGATGTTGTCTTATGAAACCCAAAGACAAGTTGTTGGTAGATGTCATTAAAATGACTTAAATTAATTATTACAACAGTAAGTAGGTACAGGTTGAAATATACTAATCTTAGTAATACCATGAAAAATACAAAAATACTAAAAATTATATAGGTACCCTTTCTTGCCGAACATTAATCTGAACATTATTTTTTGCCAGTATAAGCTCAGTATAAGAAAGCTGATTAATTTCACTATAAGAGAAATTACATAAGAAAACAAACCAAAATATTATATATATTTGCAAAACAACCTTCCAATTTGTCCCGGACAACAATAGAACACCCCAACATTGCGCTGATATATACAAGGTATTGGTACTATCCTAACTATGGCCGATTGCACTGCACCAGTATAGAAACAGAGAGTCAGCATATAGCATAGCACAGCACAGCACAGTACAGGAAAGCACAGCGCCATCGCCATCACCAGCGCCACCATCAAACGACATTAGGTAATATTAAAATAACAATAAACATGTCCCTCAAAAAGCAGCCATTACCTAAGCGAAATGATTAATTAGTGAAAGGAGCATTCAGCATTTTGCATATCGAAAATGAAAATGAAAATAAAAAAGAAACGCGGCGATGGTGCGGCGCGGCGGCGACACTGGTGATGGCGAACAGTGCGCATGAGTTATGGTTTTGGCTCCAAACAAAGGCATTAAGCAGAGCCGCACTCTGTTGTTTATGGATACTACAATACTACCTATGTACATAGTTTGTAGACCGTTTTGACCAAACACTGGACATTTTTGTTTTCGCTTCAAAGCTTCATAATACCCATATCTTCAGCATTAGCTTCGGTTTCGGCTTTTGGCTTCCTTCTAAAAGTAACGAAAAAAAAACAACGTTTTTCCTTCGGGGACTCTTTCAATTTTTTCTTTTGCATTTCTGACATAAGGCCACGAGTCTAAACTCTAAACTTATACTGACCGAAACGAAAAAAAGGAAAGACATTTTCTTTCCAATCGACCTGACGGCACAGCATCGGCAGCGGCGCGCGTCGCATCGTCGCGTCGTCGTCGTCGGCTTCGTTGTCGGCATCAGTGTTCCTGCCGCATAAAGCAAAGCGGTAGCGACCCACGATTCGCCAAATCAATGGCGTCAAATCTAAAGAAATTAATTTCCTATTGAAGTCATCGACAAGTGAATTTTCTTCCCACACATTCCCGCTGCACTCCAGCCACAACAACATAACCATACTACAACAGATGCTAACGCGACGCGGCGGCGCGCGGTTGGCTTTTATGGGCAGCTCTACCTATATAGTCAATTCTCAAGACATAGCTTCGCCTTTGCCTTTGTACATATAGCAGAGTGCAGAGTTTAATGTCAAGGCGAATGAGATGAATGGATGCTGCTGAAGGCGCCCTTAGACGGGAAAGAATTTATCATAATATCGGCTGTGAGAAGCGCGAGAGATTAATGTCAGCAATGAACAAGATGATGATGATGATGATAGATACACCCAGTCAACTCTGCCAAGCCAACCAGCTAGTTCAGCAGCGGCGGCGGCGTTCGGCACTTGGTGTCCCAGTCCCAGACCCAGACCACATCACAGAGAGCTATATCTGGATTTGTTTTGTGTAGGCTGAAATTTTATAGAGAATGAAAAAGAATGTTGTGGGCTTCTTTGCTGGGTTATGCAACTTTCGATTTTTGTTGTTTTGTTTTTGGTTTTAGTTTTTGGTCTTCCTTCTAATGAATGGATTTAGAATTTCACTTTCATTTCATATTCAAAAATTGGAAGCGGAAACGAATAAGAAGTTGTCATTGAATTGTTTGTTTTCTGAAGGTAATTGAATGGAGTGACAGAAAATTGAAGGCGACGCGTGACGTACACTTAGCAGATATCTACTTATGGTGTGAACATTTTAGGAATGAAGTTTTTGAATTATTATCACTTTTGGTTACTTTGTTACGATCCATAGATCAAGAAGAATAAATATGTATAGGTAGGAAAATTATAAAAAGGAGGATATTCATATCCACAATGACTTTTGCTTTTCCATATTGATTAAACTTCATCTGTCCAATTGTCTGTGATTTTCACTATTTGACAAGAGATATAAAAAATGTGCGATGTCCTGAGCACGATGAAATTTGCATAGAGAAAACATAAAAGCCCAAAAGTCATTTTCCAAGATGTAGAAACTCAAACAATGGAGAACGTACGCAGTCAGGTTTCAATATCGACGAAGAGACCACCTTCCAGCGCACATATATAAAACCTCAAGAGAAGAGAACCAGCAAGTTCTCGATTAGGGATAGTCATCGCGCTATCCCAAAAATTGAAGAACAATGGCAACAAACATCCGTATGGTGGACCAAGAATAAATCAACCAAGATATCGACAGTTAATTCAGAGCTGGGCTACGCACAAGTCTATGAAAGCTCTGAAGCATTGAAGAAAGAAACGGCCACAAAAACAGTGCACAAAAAGCGGAACATGAAAAAAGCTAAACGGAAGAGATCAATAAACCAAGTGAAGGTGGAAGTTTTAGTGATACACTTTGAGATATAAGAATTAAAAAGTGAACGCTTAAAAAACTGAGACCAAAGTCAAAACCATTAGAATGAGAAAAGTAGGAGATGTGTTAGTGGAACTGAAACCGGGAACCAAAAATCGAACAATTTTTGAAAAAAACACTATCCAGAAAATCTTGTGATATAGAGCCCGAAATTTCGATCCAAAAAATATTCTTGAAATAAGAGACCTCGACGAACTCACCACAGATAAAAATATGTGCAGGAAGCTTTTAAAAATTAAATATTGTTTTGCCCTGAAGATAGCAACGACGAGCGAACTGCAAACGAAATCCTAAAAACTCCTGTGTTGAATATAGGATGAGCTAATGCAAATTTTGGGAAAAGAATAAAGGTTTCGAAACTTATAGAAGATCTTCTATCAGACGCCATCAAATCTTGATCTTCTACTCACTATAAAAATCGCTACCGTCTCATGGATCCAAAACAAAAATACCGCTGTTAAAGGCAAGGGATCGAACAGATCTTTAACATAATTTACAAGAGGCTGGGGTGCGACCCACACTGATAAGTGATAAGTAGGGCAACCAAAAATATGTCCTAAAAAACTAGTTTTAAGCGCTTATAATATACCCTTAAAAATCAAATATATGCCCTCAAAATATGCTCAATAAATGTAAAAGGTGTTTATAAGAAGCGTTATTTGCTTAAGGAAATTAATTAATTAGAACAATACCAATCAAAAAAAGAAAAATCAAAACTCTTCTTCACTCCAACTTTTTGAAGATAAATTAATAAAACATTCAAAAAATTTGTTTAATGGCGAATAGTTCAACTTCGCACACATTATATTATTTAAGAAAGAAAAAAAAGAAACAAAGTTAAAAAAGCAAATTGAGTTTTGAATAAAAGAAATTTTTTAATGTCAGCGATCAATAAGAAAATTTATTGCCAATTTTTGTTGCAGTAAATAATTAACATTTTACTCAAATTTTTGAAAAGGCAGCTTTGTCTGTTTGATCGAAAAACACTTTTATACATGGAAAAGCTCCGTTCAACGTCAACAGAAGTGATCGGAGCGTATTTCAAGTTTTGAAATTGATGTTACTAGAAACCCATAGCTTGATGCCAAAAAAATTAAGTCGGCCTTCAATTCTGTTTTTTTAAGAAGATCTTTAAAAATTTTTACTGATGCAGCTTCCTCGTTGTCAAAAGCATCAAAAATCCAAACAATCTTTTCAAATTACTTGGCGTAGTAGTTCACCGCTTCGAGCCATGTCCCCCATCGCGTTATGATTGGTTGTGTGGGAAGTTCCAGTCCAGATTCTACTCTAAAAGTTTTCACTCTGGATGGAGCTTTAAATTTTTTTTTTCTGATTTTTTGTTTCGTCTTTTTTTTCTTATTAATGCTTTGTTTTTATAGCTTGCCTTTACAAAAAAAAGGAAAAATATGCAATAATATGCCTTTTAAAAGCAAAAATGCAAAAATATGCATTTTCAGTGAAATATGCAAAAATATGCTTTAACAGATGACGTTTAAAAGACGAAGATTTCAATAAAACGCATTTCTATCACATTCTCGTGATAATAGTGATGTTAACAAAAAATATGTTCGAACATATTTTTGGTTGCCCTAGTGATAAGGATAACCTTCCATCCCGAATGCTGATGTGTCTTGCTTAAAAGGTTTGTAGGTTCCGTGTTTTGTTAAAAAAGTTGTCAGTTGAATTATTCTAAAAAAATTAAAATAACCAACAATATTTTGCATATGACGAAATAGTTTGATTTCAAAATCTATTTTTGTTAACGAGATTTTTAGTCAAAAACCAATTTTTACCAATTTTAGTAGCTTTTGCTTGAAGATTTTATTTTTTTTTTATGAAAAAACTGACTGTTGGATTTTTGTACAAAATTTACTGAATGTTGAAAACAACATTTTCAGTGAGATAAAATTAGTGTGAAGCCAATATTTTTAGTTTTGAGTCGAAGTTCAATTTTTACCAAGTTTTAGTGTTTTTTTAGATTATTATTTTTTGCAAGAAAATTGTCAATTCGATTTTTTCTCAAAACTTTAGCGAATGTTGAAAACCATACTTCCCATAAGATAAAATTAGTTTCAAGCCATAATGTCAAATTTTTGAAAAGATATTTGAGTCAAAAATCAATTTTTACCAACTTTTAGTAATGTTTTGTTTAGGTTTTTACTTTTTATAAAAAAAAAACTGTCAATTCGATTTTTCTCAAAATTTTACTGAATGTTGAAAATAATATTTTTTATAAGAGTGAATTAATTTGAAGATAATATCTCTAATTTTTAAAAGATATTTGAGTCGAAATTAATTTTTACCAACTTTTAATAATTTTTTGTTTAGTTTTTTTTTTTTTTTGTAAAAAAACTGTCAATTTGATTTTTTTCAACATTTTACCAGATGTCGAAAACGTTATTCTTCGTTGCATTAAATAACTGTGGAGGGTGAATTTATTTTGTTCGTAAAATATTCGAGGTGAAAATTATTTTTTTTTCAGTTTTTTTTATTTATAAAAAAAGTTAATTGGATTATTTTTAAAAAATATACTTGTTTGGTGTCACGTTACAATATATAATAAAAAATTCAATTCAAGTCGTGTTCGTGAGATATTTTAGGTTAAACAAAAATGTCTCCTTTTTTTTTAATTGCTATGGTAAAAAAAACACCCACTTGAGAGTCCTTTCTGCACCTTTCTGCATTACAAAATTTATTTGAAGTCGATATCTATACTGGTTCTGGAGCTATGGAAGACGAAAAAAACTTCGGAAAAAACGGACGTACGAACGTACGTACACACGCAAGCACAGGCATCTCTCTAAAAAAAATTTATTTAGACGCTAGGGACCTTGAAACGTCGAGAAATGTCAAAATTTTCAATTTGACAAATCGGACCGATTACAATAAATTCCTATGGGAAGTTAATAAGTGTAGGTGTAGGTATACTTAACTCTATATGATTTTATTGAGGAGTTCTTGCAAAAATTAGAAAGAGAAGTCATCGTTGGAGGAGACTTAAATGATAAAGACCAAAATTTGGGAATACCAACTACAGACTCCCAAAAAAGGCAAATATTTGAAATGGCAGCAAGACGTAACAATTCTAAATGTAGGAAACACCCTATCTTCAGCAAAGAAGAGTTATTGTTCCTACAGAGGGATTGATCACCAATACATTTTCTTTTGCATTGAGGAAGTTTATCGGACTACAAACAGAAATCAATCCCAAACAGTAAGCTTCAATGCCAACAGCCTTCACTTTGAATTACTGAATATGACTATCGAAGAAGGAAAGACTTTTGTACTTCAAATTAAATATATTGCCGAAGAAAAAAAGTTAAAGTCAGAATGTAGGTTGTTTGACAGGCATACGAAAGCTTTAATGACGTAAAAGAGCCTCGCCAAATAAGAGTTTGTAGAAAAATCGGAGACAGTCAAAAGTTCAAATTAGATGATAAACATAAAAACTAAAGACAAAGGATCTGTACCATTTGGAAACTGACCCTAATTCTAATCGAAATAAAATCTTCTAGTGATGAGGTTCATTTCTGGATGAGTGGGTTCGTCTAATAACAAAATTATGGAACTTTGATGATATCTCACAAAATTTTTCAAATTAAGTAATAATGAGACCCTGAAAATCTGATTAAGCTCATGAGAACCTTTGTTGAGAGTAAGAAATCAAAATTCAATCTGCAACTTTTTTTTTCAATAAGTACCCGGAATTTTTAAATTTCGCGGGTCTGGAGACTCCGAAAGTCAAATTTTTTTTTGTGTTGGTATACATGTCCCTTAAGTATGATGCAATTTTCAGCTATATTCACTGTTTACTTTGTCTGTGGTAGTTGCTAAGGTTCGACGTGTTTTTATGAGCTTGGCGATTTTTGCTGAAACTGCTGAATTTTGACCAAAAAAACAATCGCATGAACATCGATCAAGAGCTGTTAAATGACGTCAACAACGATCCAAGTTTGCTTGAAAGGGTCATAACTGGTTATGAAACATGGGTGTATGGTTATGATGTCGAAACCAAAGCACAATCGTCCACCTGGAAGCTTCCAACGTCAAGAGCGAAAAAAGCACGTCAAGTTCGATTAAATGTGAAGGTTTTGCTTACTGTTTTCTTCGATTATAATGGCATAGTGCATCAAGAGTTTTTACCACAAGGTCGTACGGTTAATATGGAGTATTACCTTGAAGTTATGCGACGTTTGCGTGAAGCAATCCGAAAAAAAAGCTCAGGTTTATGGAAAAACAATTCATGGCTTTTGCACCAGGATAACGCACCTGCTCACTCGTCGTTGCTTGTTCGTTATTTTTTGACCAAAAACAATACCGTAGTCATGCCCCAACCTCCATATTCACCAGATATGGCTAAGTGTGACTTTTTCCTGTTTCCAAAGTTGAAGAGAAAGGACGGCGTTTTTCCTGGATTGAAGAAATAATGGCCGAATCGCTGAGAATGCTCAAGGACATATCAAAAAGTGAATATCAAGAGTCCTTCGAAGATTGGAAAAAACGCTGGCATATAAGTGTATTATATCTGGGGGGGACTACTTTGAAGGGGACCACATTTATGTATAACCGAATAAATAAATATTTTTTTGAAAAAACGAAAATTCCGGGTACTTTTTGAACACACCTCGTATACCAATATTTTCTATTTATTTTGTCTTCGAGATTCAAATAAAATTCTTGCATCAACTGTTAAGTCACTTAATTAAATTAAAACAGCAATGAAGGGAAACATCGACTTGACACGTAGTTCAGGCCCGTTCTTAGAAGTTGTACAACAAGGTATAGGGTTCCTTATTGTAACAACATTATTATGTGGTAAGGACCTCCAAAAATACCCCTGCACCCAGTCCTGCTTAGAGTTAAGCAAGAACAAACAAAACCCACCTTCATTCCTTAAAGAACAAAACCATCTCCATAAACACCCAGGTACAATATTAAAAACAAAAGCAAATTATGTACCCAGTACGTGGGTTGCATCTAAAAGCTAATAAAACTCACCTATTTCCTTGAATTGTTGTTTCTCGTCAGGATTCACCTCCTCATCACTGTCAATATGCGGAAAGGAGTTTCCCAAACAAAAGAGTGGCATTGATGAGGTGCTAGTTGGTGTTGTTGCAGTCGAAGGAGAAGGAGCAGGATGATTCAAGGAATTATTGTTGTTGTGGTTATCGTCACTCGAGGCACTTTCATTACTTCCAAGACTGCGACAACTTGACGGCGTTGTTGTCGACGTCGGCGTCGTCGTCGTTAGCAGCATATTGCAATTATTATCCTGCTTCCCAGACAGCCGTCTCAATAAATATTTGTTGTTTAACATTTTGTTCTTTGTTATTAATTCACTCCGCTTGAGAGCGCACTTTGGTGAACTCGTTAAATTCTTATCGTTCATCGACGTCGACGTCGACAAAGAAGACGTTGTTGTTATTGTTGATGGTGTCGGTGATGGAGTTGGTGTTAAAGTTGCACCTGTTTTTGGTGTTGCTGATGTTGTGTTTGTTGTTGTTGTTGTTTCATCGATTCCATATAAATTCGTATCAAATGCACTTATATCGTGCGCCGGAAAACCGGTCGGAAATGATAAGTCGGTCAAGGATATTCGTCCGATGGCACGTTCCACACCTACCAACAGATTCTGCAACAGCTGTGGCAATTCGTCGGACAACATCTCTAAGGATAATGGACTTATGTAACTGTTGCGATAGTCGATAATTCGGCTTTGCACAGTCGATCCAATAGCTGCAGGTGTTCGCCAAACAGCACACAATTCTACACTCGAATTTTTACCTTAAATGAAACAAACAAAAAAGTTGTAAAATTTATAAAATGCTTGTATTGGAATCCATATATTAAAAGGTTTTGTTGTGAATTGAAGGGGAAGAATATAACTCACCTGGCTTAACACAAATATAAACGTCACATGGACGTAACAAGGCTTCATCTATGGCTCCCAGCTGAAGAATCAGCTCTCCGGAACAAGTTGCTAATGGCCATCCTTCGGGCCAGACAATCGACTGAAAAATCAAAAAGAGAAGAAAGAAGGTATCAAATTATGGCCATTTATTTGTGAATTTAAATAAAATTGTAAATTCAGGTATTTCTTAATACTTTCTTCTATATACTACTTAAGCTTTTGAGCAATTAACAACAAGTTCACATCATTGACAAACCTGCGACCATAACATGGTCTTGGACTGCTTTCACCTTAAAGCCTTTCTATGGTGGTCCAATCCGACAGATTTTCAGATTGTACCTGAACATAAAATATACTTCGTCGATTAATTAGTTTGAAGTATCGTAGCTCTTTAAGATTGTTATCTTGAGTTCTTGACCGAGTACTAATTAACGAGAATAAGGTTGGCTTGGATTTTGATTTTGATTTTCTGTTTTTGTTTTTATAATTTTTAGTTGTTTTTATCATAGCCACCTACTGAGTGAGATGTTGAAGCCCTTTTTTATGAATTAGAGAAACTTGTGGTTTAGTGTAGATGGTTTTTGTGAGATAAAGATGAATTTTTTGAATGGGCTTTGAGACATATTTTTTGTTTTGAGTAATTAACAATAATTTGAAAAATTTACATAATTCATATTAGATTATTTTATTTAAGAAAAACAAAGTATTACTTGTTCTTATGGGATAGTATCTATGTAAACATGGTTTATTGACTTTTTCGGACATTTCAAATCTTGTATTTCTCAAATTGTTCACATACTTGTTCTGGTAAGGAAGTGACATTTTGACTATCAAAACAAAGTTCAGTTAGCCGGTGATATATGGATCCATGTCAAATGATTGTTATAAACGATAACATGACAGTTTTTGAAATGATTAATTTGGTTTTTGAGGTCATGCTATTTCTATTTCTAAAAATATATTCATAACACATTAAAAAAAGGAGAGAAACAACAAAGTTTTGATTATGTTTCGATAAGAACACCCTCGTTATGCGAAATAATTTAATGATCAAAATTGATTTTTAGCTTAACAAGCATGAGTTGGTCATTGGAACTTTGTAAAGTGAGATTTTATATGATAAGGATGTGGTAAAGAAAAAATATTTATAGGTTATTCTATGACAAAAAGAACTTTATCTACTAAAAAACAACTTTTTGTTCCATTTTATTTGTTTTCGAGTGAAATTTGATATTCAATATTATTTTAATTTTAAAGAGAGCCACGATACGAAATTTTGAAATCAACAACAAGAAATTAAAATTAACAGGTTCTCAGGTTTGTTTTATTTCGACGAAACTTTTGTGAAACTGGAGCTTTGATATTATTTAATTCCTATCGGGAGAGTTATAAATTATTCTGACTCAAGAAAACACCCTTAATTTTCATCATTATCAACTTCCTTTTATCGACTTGTTTTACACATAACAATATCAATTTATGCTTAAAGGGCATTCAAAGGATTTATTTGGTAATAATTTTCTCAGAAAAATTAATACTTTTGACTTCAATAACCATATGCATGATGATGTGTTTAAGGTTTGTTATGAATTTGAACAAAAAAGATATAGTTATGTGGTTGATTCAGTTGCCAACCTCAACGTAATTTATTTGATTTAAGACAACACTTATCTTTTTATTTTGGATAATCAAAGTTATACTTTATTAAACTTAACACTTACAACATTAATAGTCGACTGAAAACGAAAGACTTACTTACTAGCTTACAATCTAGACTTACGATCTAGACTTACGATAAAGTTTGCTCTTTCCAGCGTTATCTTCTTTAAGAGATAATGCGGGAAAGAGTAACTAAAACAATGGTTATGTACTTGTAGGGTTGAGTAAGAATGTAGCATATTTGATTATATGACACCTCCCCCAATTAGTATTTTTGGTCCCCAAAAATAATACAGTACGTAAAAGTAACGATTTTCATTTCAAAAACACACATGTATAACAATTTATAACAATTATAACAGATTTGTATAACAATACATTGCGTGTAATGTTTCTTTTAATTTCAATTTTTTATTGAATTTATTTGTTTTCAAAATTTTATGTAGTATGTATTCTTAAAATAACTTTTATCAATTCTTACTTTTTAATTTAATTTTTTTTTTTACAATTTTTTTTTTAATAGACTGTTTTTATATCTCATTTTATAATTTTAAGCATTTAACTTTAAGTAATTTAACATTTTTTTGTTTTATTCAAAAGATTTAAATTTTAATACATCTCATATTTTTAATTTTTTCTTAGGTTTTTAATATCAAATAGAAACAATATTAATAACAAAAAGTTTTAATTATTTATAGTATTATCAATAGCAACCATTCTTTATCAACTATCAACATAATGCTTCATTAGAGTAAATCATTCTTGTAAAGTTAATTTCAACTCAAATATCTATTCCAACAACTGTAATACGACTCATGGGAGCAATTTATTCCTATTATTTGAACTAAATTGTTCCGAATCGAAGAATGTGAACAACACTTTTATTTTCTTAATCCCGAAACACTACTCAAAACTAGATCACAATTGCAACGACCTTTCACGTGTAAACAGCAGGAATAGAATACTATTCAATTTATGAACACGCCCTTAACAATTTCAGTTGACATAACAAAATTCTTTTACACCTGAACGCAAGTCAAGATGACATTTTTGTTTTCGCCCGATTCGCCACAAAATCAAAACAAAACCGTGCGAGGAAGGAAGTAGAAGAAAAAAAAGAAGCGTTAGGAATTAGAATTTCAAATACATAATGTACATTGCTCATTTTTATTTTACAAAATAATTTGTTGGAAACTAAAGAAAATTATTAGAAATTAATGCAGAAGTATGATGGATGAATGCAGAATAAAAAAAATGCAAATTATTGAAGGAATTACTACGAAATGTGAAAATAAACAGAAAAAAAAAGGAAGAAGTTGCATGAAAAAATAGTGAGTTTTGTGTAGTATTGTTTCATTATTATTATTTTTTTCAATTTTGGTGTTTGTATTTTCTTTTCAATTGTTTTTTGTGGTATACAATTTTACGTTTTGTGGACTTATCATGGATATAATTACCATCCCTCTCAAGGTTTTTAATTTTTTTATACTTCGGCCTACATTTGACTACAGTTCTGTTCTGAACTATATCGGTGCATTGGTTCGGTGAAGTACCTGTATCTTTATTTTTACTGTTAATTCTTGTTTCTTTATCTTTTTGGAATTTGTTTGACAGTGAATCAATATCTTCTCTAGTTAGGTTCTTAGAAATAAAATCTATTGGTCTCAACTGGGTTGTGGAGTGTATGGTGGAGTTATAGATAGAAATAATTTTGAAAAGCTTTTCGTCCAACTCGGAATTATCTTTATTGGCATTCATAATTCGCAAATGCTCATTTAACGTACCGTGTAGCCTTTCAATGTCGGCATTGCCGGTTTTAAGGGATGCTGTAGTTCTATGAAACATGATTTGGTTTTCTTTAAGAAACTGTTCTACGGCTGAGTGCAATATACAAGTGTCGCCATCGGAAACAATTTTGTTCGGTTTTCCGAGGAAAAGAATTCTTTGTTTTATTGCACTCAGTATAGCTACCCAATTCCTATTTTCTAGTGAGTGAATGGTGGCATATTTTGAAAATTTGTCGATGGTTGTTAAATACATCTTTCCACGTTCTGGAAACCAAATGTCGATGTGTATAATATCATTGAAATGTTTTGGAGTTTCGGTTATTTCCATGGGTATCTGTAGTGGGTGTCGATCATGCTTTGCGAGATTGCAGATTTCGCAATTATTAACAAATTTTTGAATTTCAACCTGCAGATTTGGATAATAGTACAACCCTTTTAACTCCAAAAACATTTCGTTGATACCCCGGTGGTTTTTACTTATGTGTTCCTTTTGAATAATTGTTATTAATTCATTTTTATCTGTTATGTTTTTTAGTTTTGTACTTGATTTTAATAATTTTAAGTTTTCATTCATAGAAAAATATTTTACATACAAATCTTGAAATTCAAGATAAAGCTTTACATCTTCACAATAAACACAAAAAAGTCCTTTTTTTGTTAAAAGTCCCTTCATAATTTCCAATAAATTGCTGTTTTCTTTTTTTATTTGGACGAGGTTTTGTATTTTTTTATGCATTATTTTGATTGAAGTTTTTTCTTTAGGGCCATAAAAAAGGTGAATTTGATTTTTAAATAAGTTAACCGGTTTTTCGGTAATATAAATATGACGAGTTTCGTCTTCTGAAGCACTATGGATTGTGGCACCAGTTGATATAACTTCTTCGTTATTATCGCCAGGCATTGTACAAAGTACTTCATTGTCATCAAGTTGAATTTCATGTGCTTCATTATTGAAAATATCTAACAAACTTATTACTTCGTCATCGTTAGCATTTGACATATTTTCGGGTTTGTTTTTATCAATATACCTACTTAGACCATCTGCAACGCTGTTTTCTTTCCCTTTAAGGTACTCGACATCAAAATCATATTCGTTAAGTATGATTTTCCACCGTTGGAGTTTCATATTTGGCTCTTTAATGCCATTGAGCCACACGAGAGGCTTATGATCTGTTCGCACAACAAATTTTCTACCGTAAACATAAGTCCTAAAATATTTCACAGCCCAGACGATAGCAAGGAGTTCTTTCTCTATTGGAGAGTAGTGAAGTTCATGCTTGTTCAGTGTTCGTGATGCATAGGAAATAGGGTGGTTGTCTTGGCTAAGCACGGCACCTAATGCATAGCCAGATGCGTCTGTAGTAAGAGTAAACATTTTTGTGAAATCTGGGCTTTTTAATATAGGTTCAGAAGTAAGTAAAGTTTTCAATGTTTTGAATGATTTTTCATAAAGAGGATCAGAAAGTCGTATCTTAGAAGATTTTTTTAGATATTTTATCATAGGATAAGCCACTTTGGCATAATCCTTAATAAATTTGCGGTAATATCCAGTAATACCGAGAAATTGTTTGATTCCCGTTTGGGTAGTTGGCAGTTTCATTTCTGTTATGGTTTTAACTTTTTTTTCGTCTGGTCTTATCCCATTATTAACGATTATATGGCCTAAATAGCTTGTTGATAAATCAGCAAAAAGACATTTGTTGACTTGAATTTTTAGGTTGCTTTCTTTTAATTTTTGAAAAATTTTCCTCAAAGATGCTAGGTGTTCATCAAAGCTGGTGGAAAACACAAGAATATCATCTAAGTAGACAACGCAAATCTTGTTGATGTAGTCTCTTAGAACGTAGTTCATGAGTCTCTGGAACGTCGCCGGGGCATTCTTTAGCCCGAATGGTATTCGCAGAAACTCATAATGACCAGTTTTCGTTGAGAAAGCAGTTTTTGCTGTATCGCGGGGATCAAGTTCAATCTGGTGAAAACCTTTTACCAGATCAATGGTTGAAAAATAGTTACATTTTCCGAGTTTATCGAACAAATCGTCAATGTTAGGCATTGGAAATCTATCTTCAACAGTTTCGGTGTTGAGTTTCCTGTAGTCTATTACAATTCGCCACTTTTTTTGTCCGCTTTTATCGTCCTTTTTAGGGACTACCCAGATGGGTGAATTGTAAGGACTATTACTGGGAATTATAATTTTTTGCTCTAACATTTCAGATATTTGTTTGTCTACTTCGTTTGAATGAATTTCAGGATACCGATAAAGCTTACTATAGATAGGTACATCGTTTTTCGTTATTATTTGATGTTTAATTTGGTTGGTAAACGATAACGGATCTCCTTCTTTGTAGATAATGGATTTAAATGAACTAAGCAAAGATTTTAACTTTGTAATATGGATAGGAGTTAAATGATTTGCAAATAGATCTTGCGGAATCTCAGATATTACACTTTCACTGCAAAATACACTCAAAACTTCTTCATTTTGGTGTACCTGTTTTGCATACATTTCTTCTTCATCGTTGAAATATATTTGAATTGAAGCATTATCTGTAAGTAATGACCTAGTTTTGTAATTAATTATGGGATTGAGACCAATTAAAATATTGTTCCCAATTAAACCGTCAAAATGATCGTGAAATTGGTATTCCAAAAAATTTACATAATACTCATCACTTTCGTTAAACTCTTTAAAAAGAGGTATTTTAAATTCAACATTTGTATTGATATTACGATTTAAAACTTTTAAAATATAGTTTTTGGATGCAACTTTCCACTTTGGGTTGCATACATTTTTATTTATTATGCTAAATTCTGCACCGGAATCAATTATAAATCTAAGGGTTTTTATAGGGGTTTGAACAACTATATAGGGTAGTTGTTTTGACGGTTTGACTGAAAATTTTGTCGATTTTGGTTTACGTTTTCGTTGTTTGTGTTATTTTGTTCATTAAGAGAAACATCCATTGGTTCGTTATTGTAATTTCGCGAACCATTTCTGCTTGACCTTCTCGATTGGCCACTTTGTGTGTTATTATTATTTACAGATTGACTATTATTTGTGTTTTGATTTTGGGTCGTGTTACGTGTTTGGCTATTATTGTTATGATTTTGTCTAGTTTGGTTAGAAAAAGAATTGTTTGAATTGTTAAAGTTTCTTGAATTATAATTATTATTGTTACGGGAATAAGAATTGTTTGAGTTGTTATAATTTCTAGGATTATAATTATTATTATAGTTGCTAGAACCAGAATAATTTGAATTATTAAAATTTCTTGAATTAGGATTATCGGATTGTAAATTATTATTTTCTTGTCTTGTTTTGAAATTGGAAGAACGATTAACTGGTCTAAAATATTCGGATTGACCATTTGGTCCATGTGATTGGTGATTAATTTCACGAATAATTTTGTATGCTTCAATTAATGTATTCGGATTTCGACTTAAAATAATAGATTTCGTAGGCTCAGGAAGGTTATTTTTAAACGCATCAAGAGCAATTCTGTTATTGGATGAAATAACTGATTGGTCATTTCGGTTATTATTAATTAAATACAAATTATTTATCCTACTTAATAAAAGATTAAGACTATTATAATAATCATCTATTGTTGTTTTTACTCTTGTTGTTCTAATTTGATCTAATAGCTTATTAGCAGACAGTCTTTCACCAAAACTAATTTTTAAAATTTCTTTTAATTGTGACCAATCATCAATTCTTCCATGTTTTTGAAGCTCAATCCTAGCTTTCCCTACAATTTTATCCCTAATATACCCGGATAGCATTCTAACAGTCGTTTCATCGAAAGTTGTTAGAATAGGTGCTATTGAATCAACCCTATCAATAAATTCAACTAAACAATTTGTATTTCCATTAAATTCAGGAATTTTTGTTATCAAATCTAAAACTACCTTAAATCTAACTGTTACATCAATGCTGTCCATCTCGATTGTTGATAGGTACTCACTTGGTTCTTCTTCTTATTCAGTTTTGTTTTCGGTCTTCCTTTTGTTGTTTGTTATTATTCCGCTTATTGTCTTTATTTCTGTATGCTTTATTTAGTTCGTTGCTTTAATAATAATAAATTCTTGTTTTTGGTTTTATTCTTTTTATTTTATTTGTTTTTTTATAGTTAAAGCTTTTGATTTTTTTTTTCACACTTTTGATAAGTTGGTTGATTGGTTGAATGAATTCTTATATTTTATGTTTTTTTTTTTTTTTGTACAAAGTTTTCGATTTATTTTTTTCGAACGAAAGTTAATTGAATGGTTATATGTTTAACGGATGACTGTTTACAAGAAGTATTTTTTGATTGTTTCGTTAAAACTTTTATCAAAATTGGTTCGATGGTTTTGTGTTAGATGACTGTTTCATTTAAAACCAGTATTTTAATTTTGCTTTATTCGATCAATGAACATTTTTTTTTTCAAGGCTTGGTTTGATGGAGTATGATACACAGAAGATTGTCGTCTTGCGGTAGGGAGTGATTTGTATGACTTGTTTTCGAACTATTTAAAACTCTAGCGTCTTTTTAACTGTACACTTTTGTATGCACTTATCGTTAATGCTTTGAAATTTATGATTTCTTTTTTTTTTGTTTTATTATTTTTACCAAACTTTACTTTTTTCCAAATTAATTTATTTTTTGGAAGGTATAAGTAGAAAAATTTGTTTTTAGGATTTTGATACACTTTTTAGTTATTTGAGCGTTTACGTTAGCGTTATTTTTTTTTGTCTTAATTTTTTTTGTTTTAAGTAAATTTTGTTATTATTTCATGGTTTTTTAGATTTTGTTCGAAATTTTTCAAAGCGAGTTTTTAAACAGTTTAAGCCACTTTAGAACCGACTGCGCCAGTTATGTGGTTGATTCAGTTGCCAACCTCAACGTAATTTATTTGATTTAAGACAACACTTATCTTTTTATTTTGGATAATCAAAGTTATACTTTATTAAACTTAACACTTACAACATTAATAGTCGACTGAAAACGAAAGACTTACTTACTAGCTTACAATCTAGACTTACGATCTAGACTTACGATAAAGTTTGCTCTTTCCAGCGTTATCTTCTTTAAGAGATAATGCGGGAAAGAGTAACTAAAACAATGGTTATGTACTTGTAGGGTTGAGTAAGAATGTAGCATATTTGATTATATGACAATATAAACACTTTGTCCCTCAACATAAAACAAAGTGAGAAAAATGCATCTAACTTCACAAGCATTAAATATCGTTTTTTCCAATAAATACTTTTCCAACATATGTATACTTGAAATATTTTAAAAATTGTATTATTGGTTTAGATTACAACCAACAAATTTATTGTGGAACTTGACATCGTTCAAATGGCCATCGGTGCCACGTTTCCAGCAGTAAATTCGTTGGAACCAATATTCTATGACTATGGCCACACAAATTTCCGCCAGTTTTTGAGTTTAATTGTCTTAAAATCATCCAATTGTTGGTTGGCATAAGCCAATGACTTATTCTAGCTCAAAAGAAATTCGCCGAGAGGCCTTGAATCACACGAAATAACACGCTTTAGAAGACATTGCTCGTTGTTAACACCATGATGGACATCATGAGTTTACTGAACAAATTGACAACGATAATTCGATGATAACTAAAAAATTTAAAGTTTTGAAAACGATTTAATTGAAAATTTGTTTCCAAGAAAAATACAAAAAAAAGGCTGAGATGCGACCCACACTGATAACTTCCCATTCCGTCTGTCGATTTGTCTTGCTTAAAAGTTTTTCTATATGTATCAATTTTTACCAAATTTGCGTACTATTTTTTGTAGATTTTATTTTTTTTTGAAAAAACGGACCGTTGGATTTTTATCAACAAATTACTAAATATCGAAAACAATATTTTCTGTGAAAATAAAATAAGTTTGAATCACATATTTTTAATTTTTGAAAATCTATTTGAGTCGAAAGTAAATTTTTACCAAGTTCTAGTATTGTTTTTTTTTTAGGTTTTTATTTTTTGTAAAAAAACTGTCAATTCGATTTTTCTCAAAATTTTATCGAATGTTGAAAATAATTTTCTTATAAGTTTAAAGTAGTTAGAAGCCATTATCTCAAATTTGTGAAAAGAAATTTGAGCCGAAAATCAATTTTTACAAACTTTTGTTAATTTTTTTTTAGGTTTTTAATTTTTTGTACAAAAGCTGTCAACTCGATTTTTTTCAAAATTTTAATGAATGTTGACAACAATATTTTTTGAAAGATTAAAGTAGTTTAAAGCCAATATCTACATGTTTTGAAAAGATATTTGAGTCGAAAATCAATTTTTACCACCTTTTATTAATTTTTTGTTAGGTTTTTAGTTTTTGTAAGAAAACTGTCAATTCGATTTATCTCAAAATTTTTCAGAATGTTGAAAACAATATTTCTTATAAGTTAAAATTAGTTTGAAGCCATTATCTCAAATTTTTGAAAAGATATTTGAGTCGATATTCAATTTTTACCACCTTTTATACATTTTTTTTTAGGTTTTTAGTTTTTTTGTAAAAAACTGTGAATTCGATTTTTCTCAAAATTTTTCCTAATGTTCAAAACAACATTTCTTATAAGTTAAAATTAGGTTGACGCTATAATCTCAAGTTTTTGAAAAGATATTTGAGTCGAAATTCAATTTTTACAAACTATGAATTATGTTTTTTTTTGGATTATATTTTGTATAAAAAAAACTGTCCATTAAATTTTTCTCAAAATTTTATCAGATGTCAAAAAAATTATTCTTCGTTGCACAAAATTGTTTTGGAGATGAAATCATATTTTAGTCGTAAAATTTTCGAGGTGACAAATTTTTTGTTCAGTTTTTTTGATTTATAAAAAAAACCGTTACTTGGATTTTTTTTTCAAAAATATAATTGTTTTGTATCACGTTACAATATATAATATAAAATTTAATTCGAGTCTCTAGCGTCATTGGTTCATGAGATATTTAGGTTTAACCAAAATGTTCGCCTTTTTTTTAAACAGTTATGGTAAAAAAACCACCCACACAATTTTCTTGAGAGCCCTTTCTGCACCTTTCTGCCTTATTATCTGTATAACAAAATTTATTTGAAGTCGATATCTCTTCTGGTTCTTGAGCTATGGACGACGAAAAAAACGTCGCGAACGTACAGACGTACGAACGTACGTACACACGCACGCACAAACATCTTTCTAAAAATCTTTTATTTCGACTCTAGGGACCTTGAAACGTCGAGAAATGTCAAAATTTTTAACTTGACAAATCGGACCCATCACAATAACTTCCTATGGGAAGTTAAAAATATACTGATAAATTGGTTTTATACAATCTTTTCACGTTTCTTAAACGAAAATTTAGTTTATTAAAAACTGAAGGTGAACATTTCTTTTAATTTTACATATGTAGGTGTCAAAATCATCTGGGTATTGAAGTTAGTACATTCAAAAATATTTTTTAGAAAGCCAACAAATGTGTTTTCTTAAGTTATAAAATCAAATTTTCGTGCATATACTATTGCCTCCGAAAAAGAAAAGCTACAGGTGTTAAATCACAGTGTGTCAGAGATCGATATTGATCGAGAAATATTACGGTCAAGAAACTTTTCTCCTAAAATTGTTATGTCGTTGCTTGTATGCCACAGTTACGCAGAGCCATTTTCTTGAAAAGTATCTTCCACTTAGTATCTTCCATTACCAGCCATAGAAATAATAAAACAAAGCTATCCAATCACACTTTTAGAAAACCGAACTTATCAAACCTCAAGGATGGAGAGGATTTTAATAATTATTCTTGGATTTTCCGAGCTCTAAATCTAAAAAAGGGTAACAATGGTCCTTAAAAATGAAGATGATTTTTCGATGAAAATCGACTTTAAACTTAACTTCAGAAGCCTTAAGTCCTTCGTCCTTATGAAAAATACTGTGTAATGTTTATGAAAAATGCCTATTTCCAACGATTGACTAGGAATCGACAAACCTACATAGATTTTAGTCAACATTAGGGGCTACTGCAAGTGCAACAATATTCTCAGTTGTTCTGGTTGTTTGGTCGGCTTCTTAATCAGTATGGAGAGGAATGCATGCGCACACTACAGCGATTCAGTATCGGCCGATAAAAGAGTTTGATGGGCTACCCGATTACATTCAAACTAATCTGTCGGCCAACTATCGGCCGAATGTTTAATCAGTATTGGCGCATACACGCCTGCGCATACGTAATGATTGTTTAGTAGGCCGATAGTTCAGTTCGCTCCGTGATTTGGCGTCGTGTGCGTGTATTTTGAATATGGCGTCGCCCAAATCACAATTGTTGATTTGAAAATAGTCGGCCGACTGTTGGATAGTCTGCACCCTGTTCACCAACCAAACTGTATAGTTGGCTCGGTGTGCGCATTTTCAGTCCAACCCGACCAAACTATCGGCCGATAAAAAGTCTGCAGTCTGCGGGGCTCTTAATGTTTCACATCACTAATTTGGTTTTTGAAGCGCTTCTCGACGAGCTATAGAAGTGCTTCAGTTTTGCAAACTGTGTTCAACATTTTCGCAGTTAATTTAAAAGATTTCATTGCGTTGTTGGAACGTATATATACCTTTCGATATACTGTGGTGACGTAGTTTTAAGTTGTCAATTGACCAAAATGACAACTTCTAAATAGCGGGGAATCAAAATGCTTTATTTTAAAATCCTTTAGTTTCACAAAGCTTTAAAATATACAATCGTGTGCAGAAACGCTTCATTCTTCTCCAAATTTTTTTTTTTTTTTTTTTTTTAAGCTTTATTATCTACTAGGTAAAATTTACAATTTGTATGTTCCTGCGAAGCCTAAGCTTTTCTGCAGACGATTGTACATACAAATGACTAATTTTAATATGATAATGATTTAAGTCCTACTATTTGAACTATGAAAAAGTGTCTCTATCTTTTCCCTCTTTATTCCCATTGCTGAGAAAAAATAGCTGAACACTATCATAGACAAAATTCAAAAAAAATTTGGCCACATATCCACCATAAAACGCAAACAGCTAAAATTTATTAAAAATGGTAGAAACCCGATCCATCAAAATGATGGAAACTAAATTAATTTCAAACTTGAAGAACTGAAAACTTTTTAAAACAAATAAATAATTTCTGTTTTTTGAACTTTTAAAACAAAAATTTCGAGTATGTAAATAAAATATCTTTTTCCAGAGGTGCCTTTGCATGTTTAAAAGTCTTCATTTGTAAATTGATGTAAAGCCTATTTGCGTCCATGATGCCTACGAGTATATACAAAATTTCAACTAAGCCCACATAACTGGATCTTTTTTATTGTGTGAGAACAATGAGTGAATGATTTTCCACCCTCAAGGGAAAAAGTTAGATTGCACGCTGAATTATATTTTTTTTTCGTTGCAGTGTTCATATTAAACCATCAAGTTGTACTTCGTCTCATTGCCAAGTTAGACAGATTCCCATGTAACTGCCATAATACAAAAACATCCAGTTACATGAGCTTAAACAGATATCGCTATTGCAATAGAAAAAAAACCGCTATTGGTGGTTTGATTTATGAGAAGATGGTGCATGACCAAGTTCAAAATCAAATTCAAAAATTCAGACTTAAATTGGCGGCATAGTTAGCACGAAAGCGCCGCGCTTTTTAAAGTGTACTGCTGTAGTACATTGTATGGGAATACATGCAATGAAAACGGCCATGGCAGGCAACACCGCAGGGAAGAATCATACTCAACTCACGACATGACAGAGAAAACTGATTTGGATTTCATTGCCAGTTCCCTGGTGAAGTGAACCACTGCCGCCGCGCGCCGCCTGCATAGCCTGCTCCATCTGCAACTTGCGTCCGTTTCGTCGTCGGCGGCGGCGGGCGTCTCGTCGTCATCATCGTCGTTGAACGTCTTCGTGTGCAAATGAGATTTAATTAATTTTAAAATTGTTCACTTAATTTGTTTTATGAAAAAAGAAGAAAGATTGATATAAACAAATTAATTATATCAACCAAGCTTCCAGATTGAGCATCACAGAAGATCTAGTTCTAGTTTCGTTTCGTTTTGTTTTTAACAACGAGTGGGTTGGGTTTTATACAGGATTTTATGTTTTTCTCTCTGGCGGGTGCGCGGTCACATTCAAATCAAGTTTATCCCATACTCTCTTATAATCATTATTCTTTTTATTATTTTGATTATTAATTGATATAGCAACAGTTTTTATAGGCAATTCTATAAGCTCTTTCAACAAGTCTATATGTTTACAAATTTAAGTGCAATCGTGGGCTTACTTTAGATGAAAGAGTGTGTATATAAAACTCGTTGATAGTTTTAAATGGCCTTAAAGGGTTTTTATTACCTTTTCGATCGATAATAATGAAAATATATTGTGGGTATTAAATTGAAAATTTATCATTTTATGATATAGGAAAAGGTGGAAGAAATAATTTAATATTTATGCGGCTTTTACTACACAAAATAAAGTGAGGCTTTTATGTCTAGTCACGCTGAAAAACCCTTTTTGAAAGTACAAATTCTTGGATTTGGAAGAAAATATTAATCAATGGAAAGGTTTTTGCAGATTTAAATCACGTACAATTATTGGATACATATGTTCAAATAATTACAACAAGCTTAAAGATTTAGACAGACATTTAAGATTTTATTTTTTTTAATAATAAAAAGCCTTCAATTTAGATAACCAATAACTTAAAAATTACAAATAAATGTTAAAGTTATAATGGATTTAATTTTTTTTTAATTTTTGTATGGAACGCAAAGATCTTATAGTACATTAATTAAAATGATATACTTCAGTGTTTAAGCATTTTAAAAGAGTTCAATTAATGTTTGCAGATTCATCATCAATGTTTAATTTCTTTAAAATCCCCCATTAGTGGGTTATCTCATAATAAAAAAGAGGCTGGGACTAACTTCCCATCCCGTCTGTCGATTTGTCTTGCTTAAAAGTTTGTCTATGTATCAATTTTTACCAAATTTGCGTACTTTTTTTTGTAGCTTTTATTTTTTTATGAAAAAACGGACTGTTGGATTTTTATAAAAAAATTACTGAATGTCGAATAAAACAAAATTTCTGTGAAATAAAATAATTTTGAAGCCAATTTATGTAATTTTTCGAAAAGCTATTTGAGTGGAAAGTAAATTTTTACCAAGTTTTAGTACTGTTTTTTTTTTAGGTTTTTATTTTTTGTAAAACAAACTGTCAATTGGATTTTTCTCAAAATTTCATCGAATGTTGAAAACAATGTTTCTTATAACTTAAAATTAAATGGAAGAAATTATCTCAAATTTTTGAAAAGACATTTGAGTCGAAAATCAACTTTCAGTAATGTTTTTTTTTAGGTTTTTAATTGTTTGTAAAAAATCTGTCAATTCGATTTTTTTCAAAATTTTACTGAATGTTGACAACAATATTTTTTGAAAGATTAAAGTAGTTTAAAGCCAATATCTCAAAGTTTTGAAAAGATATTTGAGTCGAAAATCATTTTTTACCACCTTTTATACATTTTTTTAGGTTTTTATTTTTTGTAAAAAAAACTGTCAATTCGATTTTTCTCAAAATTTTTCCTAATAATGAAAACAATATTTCTTATAAGTTAAAATTAGTTAGAAGCCATTATCTTAAAGTTTTGAAAAGATATTTGAGTCGAAAATCAATTTTTATCAACTTTTATTAATTTTTTTTTTGGGTTTTAATTGTTTGTAAAAAAAACTGTCAATTCGATTTTTCTCAACATTTTTCATAATGTTGAAAACAATATTTCTTATACGATAAAATAAGTTTGAAGCCCTAATCTCAAGTTTTTGAAAAGATATTTGAGTCAAAATTCAATTTTTACCAACTTGGAGTGATGTTTTTTTAGGTTTTTATTTTTTATAAAAAAAACTGTCAATTAGATTTTTCTCAAAATTTGATCAGATGTCAAAAATATTATTCTTCGTTGCACGAAATTGTTTTGGAGATGAAATCATATTTTAGTCGTAAAATTTTCGAGGTGACAAATTTTTTTTTTTCAGTTTTTTTGATTTATACAAAAAACCGTTAATTGGATTTTTTCCAAAAATATAATAGTTTTGTATCACGCTACATTATATAATATAAAATTTAATTCAAGTCTCTAGCGTCATTGGTTCGTGAGATATTTAGGGTTAACCAAAATTTTCACCTTTTTTTAAACTGCTATGGTAAAAAAACCACCAACGCAATTTTCTTGAGAGCCCTTTCTGCATCTTTTTGCATCTTTCTGCCTTATTATCTGTATAACAAAATTTATTTGAAGTCGATATCTCTTCTGGTTCTGAGCTATGGACGCCGAAAAAACGTCGCGGACGTACGGACGTACGGACGCACGGACGTACGAACGTACGAACACACGCACGCACAGACATCTTTCTAAAAATCTTTTATTTCGACTCTAGGGACCTTGAAACGTCGAGAAATATCAAAATTTTTAATTTGACAAATCGGACCCATTACAATAACTTCCTATAGGAAGTTAAAAATCAAAATGTTGACTTTTATTAGTCTTTCAAGCTACATCCTTTTATGCAAATTTCCGAAAACTGAAAAATGATTAAAAACTTTTAAACCAATTTCAAACTTTTTGCAAATAATTTTCTAATAAAGTAAAAGTAATGGTTGGAGGGGTTCTACAATTTAACGTCAAAACCGAACGGCTCCTTTGAGAAAGCATTCTTCATGACAAGAATAACTCTTGGAGGAATTGTCAATTCCACGCAAGAGGCAGTACCAGTGAATGAACTGACACAGGCAGGGATTGAACCCAAGACCATCAGCATGACAGTTCAACGAACTCACCATCACGCCACGGATACCTGTTAGATGAACCACCAAAAATGTTTGTATTTTGCTTATTTATTATTACTAATATTATAAATGCGAATGTAAGTTTGTTTGTTACGCTTTCACGCAAAAACTACTTAACCGATCATCATGAAACTTTGCACATACACTCTTGAAGGTATTAGAAGTAACATAGGATACTTTTTATTAAAAAAAAATAAAAAAATTTTACGAAAAATAAGAAAATTGTTTGTAGCTAAATTTGACGATATTTTGACAAACAATTTTCTTATTTTTCGTAAAAAAATTTTATTTTTTTTTTTAAATAAAAAGTATCCTATGTTACTTCTAATACCTTCAAGAGTGTATGTGCAAAGTAAACGTTTTTGCTTAACTTATTATTAATGTCCGTCAGAAAAGACCAAAAAATAGCAGTTGCTGTAGCTTCGTCAGGTATTGCCGCGACGCTATTAAAGGGCAGTCGTACGGCACATTCCGTTTTAAAATTACCATTGAATTTGGCACAGGAAGATTCGCCCATCTGTAATTTTAGTAAAAATAGTTCACGAGGTAGGATGCTGCGAGAATGCCAGCTTTTAGTGTGGGATGAAAGTACAATGTCTCACAAGAAGGCTATAGCAGCTTTAAACCGGACCTTCCAGGACTTGCGAGATAGAACAGAAACAGATATAATGGGAGGCATGGTAGTTTTATTGGCTGGTGATTTCCGTCAAACCCTCCCAGTGATTCAAAGGGGGACACAACATTTGTTGTTGCATTTCAATAAGCATATATTAAGGTGTTGAAACTTCATTGTCTGTAGTAATTTTTAAAAATTGTTGATCTCAGCCAAGCAATAAAATTTAGTTATTATATTGACTCATTTCTATTATTATACCCTTACCCTTTATCTCTCATACTTATTTAATTTCTCCACTGCGGGCAAAGCCGCGGGTAAAAAGCTAGTAAAATAATAAACCAAAATAAGATAACAATAATTTGTTGACAAAAATTCTTTGGATTGAAATTGATCCATTAGATTCAAATAAAATATCTGCCCTCAGTCGATGTGAAATTTAAAACCCTTGATTTGTTATTTTGGACATATGATTGAAAGGTGATCCATTCCTGGAACCATTTTATCTTCAAAAACTATAATCTTAAAAAATATTCTCGATTGTTAAAATTTTCGATGACAATATTAATCATTCTGACTTTTTTTCATCTTCTCTGCGTCAAGTTCCATTATTCGAATGAACTCATCATAACGTCAGATTTGTTCAACTGTAAGTGGTTGTATCGGAGAACGATTTAAAATGACACTTGCACCGCGTGATCACTGATCGTTGGCCACCCAAGAACAAATTTCAAAAAGAAGATCGCGAACGCTTGACAGTCATCGAGGAATTTATGTATTTTAAAGTTGGAAAAAATAAAATAAATATGATTAAGATTGCCATTGACCCAAAAAGTAAACGATCGCGATGATCAAAAACAAAATAAAAAGAAATAAAGTAAATTTGTAGAACTTGCGCGGATACTTTGTGCAATTTTATTTTTAGCTTTATTTTATTTTAAATTGAAAACTGCATCTATTGAACGTCACTGTACGTCATTGTCGTTGTTCGTTGGTTGTTGAGCTGTTTGGCTGTTGGTTGTTGGTTGTTGGTTGTTGCCGCTTGATCGCTCTCCATCGTCAAACGCTAGCCAACAGTGTGATTGCCTGGGCCTGAGTTGCTTTTATGATCGATTCTGGAATTTTATTGAAAGAAACTATCTCATGGCCATGAATTGAATATGAGGGCGTTCTGCTCGATTGGGTCTCCATCACCGCCATTGACCTACCCACCGCCACCGACATTGTCGTCGTCGTTCGTCGTCGAACCAGATATACTTAGTTGATTTGTGCCACACACAAAATGTGGCACACCTAATCAAAATGTCGCCATTGTCTGCTTTGTCGGGGCATGCAATTTCGATGTTCAATCAAATCTGCGTGTATAAACGTAGATATAACATGCAGATCCAGAGTAACTGACAATGGCTAAGTACCAATAAAATCCAATTAAAAAATGTTTCTTTTTTTCTCATGTTGATTTTTTTTTTTTATTTTCAAGTTGTGTGACTTGTGAGGTGAGTGTGTGGGCTGGCGTTGGGCGCCAAGTTAAAAATATAAAAAAATAGAAATAACAACAACTTCTTGTCGACAGAGATGAAAAGCAAAAATAATGCCAAAGTTGAGAACACTTTGGCATGATGGCGTATATACTTAAGGTAACATAGGTACTTATATCAAGTGAAACGAAAAATACGCCATGGTCGCCGCCGCCGCCGCTGATGCCTGCTACCGGAGAAACGAAGTAAAACATTTTCCTAATGTCACATGATATTTTAAAACATTTTATTGCACCCAGAAATTCAGTTGTTTCCAATTAAATTAACGAATCCGAATTCGAAAAGACAGGCAGTCGGCATCACAGACGGACACGGACACATAGACGGAGACGGAGACAACAACTACGAGACGGCTCTATATCGGCTGTTGATGTTGATGGTGGCGTCGAGAGTGTGTATATTTTGCCAACTTTTGCGCTTCAAATGAAATGAAAAACTTCAATTTTATTTTTATTTTTTGGATTGGATTCATATCAGATATTTTGTTGTATATCTTTCGACGGAAGGACGAACCATAGACAACAACGGACTACGCGACGCGACGGTTGTTAAAACACACGTTTAACAATAATAAACGTTAGCTTTTGCACATATGCCAATAATAGTATAGTTCGCTGGTTATAGCCGCGATGACGACTTTGCTGTTTGCTGATTGTTACGCGCGTACATCTACTATACTGCCTAAATGCACACGAACCTATAAAAACATTTCCAATCCATACAATCACATTATGAAGTCTGGCGCTGAATCGTACCTACTTATATCTGATAGATACTTAAATGAAAATATCTGCGCAAATACTTTTAGTTTCAACAAACATATCTCACACAAAATATCAGTAGTACGAGTATGTTGTACGTAGTTATTATATTCCAAGCTGACTATTTCAACTTTTGTTTTCTATTAAAGATGCATTTAATAAAAATAAAATACCAATAATAGTTGTAACTAAAATAGAAATAGAAACAAAAAAACTATGGAAAGAGAGAGTGCGACTCGAATCGGAATAGTTTTTGGTATTTGGATGTGATAACAGATATAGGAAAAAGTTTTTGAGGAAGTTTTGGCTGTTTGGTATTTTACAAATATGGAGGAACATATGTTGCGAAATTTTTTTGTTTATAAAATATTTAAGGGAAAAGTTTTGAGACTGATATTGTTATTTTTTTTAATGATATGCTTGTACGGTATCTTGGACAATCAAAAGAGCTCAAACTTAGTCCATGTTTCCAAAGAGTCTTTACGAATAGAAAAATTTGCTATAAATGATAAACAGGGTGACTAGATAGCAATACTAATTTTTCAAATTGTATCATTTTCATGGGGAATCAAAACCTGTGTAGAATTGAATGCTGTCTACTGTCGCAAAAGCGTAACCCTCCCCCAATACTACAATCCATGAGGGGTACTTGCATCGAGGAGACTGAACAGCTTTAAGTTTTAGGTTGCGAATTGCGAAACAATTGTTGTGGAGTGATCACATATTTGACATCGCCAAAAATGCTGTTAAGTTCCTATTTAGGATTTTTCGAAGATGCAAGAAGCTTTTTACCCCTTCTGATCTGGCTATAATCTATAAAGCCTATATTCGTCCGAAACTCGAGTACAATTCCCATATCTGGGTAGGTAGGAGCTCCTATAACCCACTTGAGTCTCTTAGATAGAAATCAAAAAAGGGCTCTAAAAATGATAAGTGACCGTTGACTAACTGAAACTTTTGTATCTCTCGAGCACCGTCGCGCGTCGTAAGGTTTCCTATATCTCAAATTTTTCAAAAGATATTTGAGTCGAAAATCAATTTTTACAAACTTTTATAAATTTTTTTTTAGGTTTTTATTTTTTGTAAAAAAAACTGTCGATTTGATTTTTCTCAAATTTTTCGAATGTTCAAAACAATATTTCTTATAAGATAAAATTAGTTTGAAGTCAATATATCAAAGTTTTGAAAAGATATTTAGGTCGAAAATCAATTTTCACCAACTTTTGTTATTTCATTTTTTTAGGTTTTTATTTTTTGTAAAAAAATTGTCAATTTGATTTTTCTCAAAATTTTTCTAAATGTTAAAAACAATATTTCTTATAAGATAAAATTAGTTTGAAGCCAACATCTCAAAATTTTAAAAAGATATTTGAGTCGAAATTCAATTTTTACCAACTTTGAGTAATGTTTTTTTTTAGGTTTTTATTTTTTGTAAAAAAATTGTCAATTCGATTTTTCTCAAAATTTTACCAGATGTTAAAAACATTTTTCTTCGTTGCACAAAATTGTTTCGGAGATGAAATCATATTTTAGTCGTAAAATTTTTGGCGGTAACAAATTTTTTTTTTAAGTTTTATTGATTTATAAAAAACCGTTACTTGGATTTTTTTCCAAAAATATAATTATTTTGTATCACGTTACAATATATAATATAAAATTTAATTCAAGTCTCTAGTATCATTGGTCCATGAGATATTTAGGGTTAACCAAAATTTTCACCTTTTTTTTAAACTGCTGTGGTAAAAAAAACCACCCACGCTATTTTCTTGAAAGGCCTTTCTGCATCTTTGTGCCTTATTATCTGTATAACAAAATTTATTTGAAGTCGATATCTCTACTGGTTCTTGAGCTATGGACGACGAAAAAAACTTCGCGAACGCATGGACGTACGAACGTACATACGTACACACGCACGCACAGACATCTCTCTAAAAATCTTTTATTTAGACTCTAGGGACCTTGAAACGTCGAGAAATGTCAAAATTTTCAATTCGACAAATCAGACCCAATACTATAACTTCCTACGGCACATATATCGTATTATTTAAAAAGGACACATTTAATGAAAGTCCCTCTAAAAGTGTCTCCTAGAACCTAGAACATAGCAGGAGAATGGTATTAGCGTCACAAAGTCTTGGACGATTTAAATAAAAACTCGTAAGTTAAAATAATTAACAAAATATTAAATTACGTATACGCAATGGTGTACACTTGATGAACTTAAGTTAATTTAAAAAAAAAATGGAAATATTTTTATTTATTTATTTATTTATTTTATTTGATATAATTAGCTTACACAATAAGATACAATATCTTTTAAGATAGCGCAAGTTTCAGTATTAAGATACTATTTAAAAATGTTTATGATGTTAAGTAAAAAAGAAAAAAAAAAAAACTGATTAACATTATCAAAGAAAGATTCAAAAACTAATAAAAACAAAATGCAAAACTACTTTATGAAAAATTAAATGAATAAGAAAGAATAGTTGCATTTAACAATAGAAGGGTAATTAGTTAAATATAATCGAAAGAGTTTATCATCGAGAGTCTCCAAAGTATTGTCTAAGTCTCGTCTTGAACCGAGTGCTGCATCCAATCATCTTTATGGGCAAGGGAAATAGTGAATAACGTTCATATTAATTTCAACATTTTACTCCTCAAATGGTTGTTAAATCAAGACTTTAGTTAATTTTTGGACACCCCACATACACATATGTAGTTCGTATTAATTAAATATTGCATCTTCAACTTCTTTTTTACATTCAATCTTTCACTTAATTTAACTCACTTAAACTTCATTCCAAAACACTGCAGAGTTCTCCTATTAAATGTCAATTAATGTAAATGTTAAGCATCTTAACAATTTTTATTATACCACCATGTAATCAAAAAATATGTTTGTTCCTATGTTATATGTACATTATACACTTAAATTGAGCCATGAATTTAAGTGCACTTAATGTACGAGTTCATTAAGAGAAGTGAAGCAAGACCGTCATTTTTATTGCATTTCGAGTGCATTCAATATTAAAAAAAAAAATAGAAAAGAGACGGTATACAAGATGCGTGTAAGTAAATTGTATATAATTATTGCCAAATAATGATTGAATTTTGTTGATTCTTTTAATAACTTAACCAAGGTTAAGATATACAACAAAATCGTTTCTTTCTTACATTTTTAACAAGAGACCCTTAACATAAATTCATTGACAACCAATCCCAATAAAATTAAATTATAAAGGAAAACAGAAATAATAAATACAAACATTTCGAAACATATCAAAACATATCAAAAATTATTATTAATATAAAGTTTTATTGAATTTGTTAATTTTTTATTTTATTATTTTATGCAAATATGTGCATATAATTTTTTATTACATTTGAATTATATTTGCATTTTAATCAACTTTGCATATGAATATGTTGTCAAAATAAATAAGATTTATGGAACTTATTAAATAAATTAGTGTTTGTTAATCGCATGTAGAGTAGACTTATCTTCATAATATATTTTATTTATGATGGAGATGCATTTGCATTTGCATTTGCATTTGCATTTGATTGTATTATGCAGAATCATTTGCATTTATGCATAAACATTATCAAGATGAAAAACTTTAACCAAGACCAGAGGCGTGTGTTTTTCTTCTGCAAACATACGTGAGTACATTTTATTTGGTTGATATATCTTTATTTTATAACAATCTGAAGTTACATATATATAGTTTTGTTTGTAAAATTAAATACGTATATATATGTATATAAAATAGTTATACCATTTCACATTAACTGATTTGGTTGTCTCATTATTATTATTTCTCTTTGTTTAAATTTATGTCGATTTTTAATCGATGACCCTTGTCTACTTAAAAATATATGTGCAACTAACCTTTTGCATATATTTTCAAAACTTAACTAAGAGCTTGTTATTCAAATATCAATGAAAACTAATTCTCTTTAATTATTGATGCAGTTTCGTTGATGAGGCTGTAGGCTCCTGCCATTATTTTAAGTTATTCAGATTGTTGATTTGTTTTTGTAGTTAAACTTGAGCCAAAAACTAATAAAGATAAATAAATTTACGAGTAACTTTTATTACCACTTGCCAGCAGAGTGCAGCAGAATTGACTCTTATTATTTTGATAACACTTTAAAGCCTTTTGCTATCATTTGTTTTTCTTTTAGTAGTAAGTTTTTTGATAAATAAAAACAGTTAAAAACTATCAAAACAAAAGTTTAAATATTCAAATAAAGTTTCAAACTTAAAGACACAAATAATATGCATATGTAACATGGTATTTTACTAACTTTCTCGGGATAATGTATCTTTAACTTGAGAAGAGCTTATCGTTTTGTAGACGAAACTTGGTTATAGAGAAGCTGTAAGAAAATATATATTTATTTTGCCATTAAGACACAACTCTTAGATTCAAAAAGTTTAAATAGGCAAAAGCAAGAAGTAAAATATTGAATACAAACTTCTTAGTTATAATCTCTATAACACTTGCGTAATTAGAGGCTGAAGCAAGAAATTCGATAAGACTTGTTCCTTTGTTACTTAAGAGTTAAAAATAATAAATTCCACAAGACTTTTTTAGTTACTGTAAAAGCAAAAACTCTGTTAAACTACACAGTCCCAAGTGAGATATTTCAGAGTAGAAAGAAAAACATTTCGCATGGCGAGACTGAGAATGAAATGAGTTCAGTCACCCTCTTTAAAAAAAGAATCAGCACTGATAAGACTTGTAAAGTCAGGAAAAGCATAAGTGAAAAGCAAAGTGTTGAAAATGACTTTGAGAGTTAGAGTGAGAAGAAAAATGTTCCATAAGACTTGTTTAGATAAAATAAGAAGTCACAATTTCTGTAAGACTTGTATTTTTAGAGAGAGAGTGGAAAGTAAGAAGTTGGATGAGATTTTTTAAGTAAGATTTAAATATAAGAAATTTTATAGACTTGCTTTAAATTGTAAAGCAAAAAGCTTAATAATCCTTTTGAGTCAAATTTCGAAGAACAAGAACAACAATACATTCAAAGTGAGAGACAAAAGCTCAATAAGACTTGTATAGAATTAATTTATTAGCATTAAGTTCGATAAAACTTCTAAAGTTAGGGTGAGATTTAACAAATTCGAAATGATAATAAAAGAAAAGAGGCTGAGATGCGACCCACACATGATAACTTCCCATCCCGTCTGTCGATTTGTCTTGCTTAAAAGTTTGTCTATATGTATCAATTTTTACCAAATTTGCGTACTATTCTTTGTAGATTTTATTATTTTATGAAAAAACAGACTGTTGGATTTTTATAAAAAAAAATTACTGAATATCGAAAAAAATATTTTCTGTGAAATAAAATAAGTTTGAAGCCAACATTTTCAATTTTTGAAAAGATATTTGAGTCGAGAGTAGTTTTTACAAAGTTTTAGTATTGTTTTTTTTTTAGGTTTTTATTTTTTGTAAAAAAACTGTTTGTTCGATTTTTCTCAAAATTTTATCGAATATTGAAAAGAATATTTCTTAAAAGATAGAATTAGTTTGAAGCCAATGTCTAAAATTTTTGAAAAGATATTTAAGACGAAAAACAATTTTTACCAACTTTTGTTAATTTTTGTTTAGGTTTTTAATGTTTTGTAAAAAACTGTCAACTCGATTTTTTTCAAAATTTTACTTAATGTTGACAACATTATTTTTTGAAAGATAAAAGTAGTTTAAAGCCAATATATCAAAGTTTTGGAAAGATATTTGAGTCGAAAATCAATTTTTACCAACTTTTTACATTTTTTTTTAGGTTTTTTTTTTGTAAAAAAAAACTGTCAATTCAATTTTTCTCAAAATTTTTTCTAATGTTCAAAATAATATTTCTTATAAGTTAAAATTAGTTGAAAGCCATAATCTCAAATTTTTGAAAAAACATTAGAGTCTAAAATCAATTTTTACCAACTTTTGTAAAATTTTTTTTAGATTTTTAATTTTTTGTAAAAAAAAACTGTCAATTCGATTTTTCTCAACATTTTTCAGAATGTTGAAAACAATTTTTCTTATAAGACGAAATAAGTTGGAAGCCATAATCTTAAAATTTTGAAAAGACATTTGAGTCGAAAATCAATTTTTACCAACTTTTGAAAATTTTTTTTAGATTTTTAATTTCTTGTAAAATAAACTGTTAATTCGACTTTTTTCACAATTTGACTGAATGTTGACAACAAAATTTTTCTAAAATATAAAATTTGTTTAAGGCCAATATCTCAAAGTTTTGAAAGGATATTTAAGTCGAAAATCAATTTTTAAAAACTTTTATACATTTTTTTTAGGTTTTTATTTTTTGTAAAAAAAACTGTTCATTCGATTTTTCTCAAAATTTTTCAGAATGTTTAAAATAATATTTCTTATAAGTAAAAATTAGTTGGAAGCCATAATCTCAATTTTTTGAAAAGAAATTTGAGTCGAAAATCAATTTTTACCAACTTTTGCAAAATTTGTTTGCATTTTTAATTTTTTGTAAAAAAACTGTCAATTCGACTTTTTTCAAAGTTTTACTGAATGTTGAAAACAATATTTTTTAAAATATAAAATAAGTTCAAGCCCAATGTATAAAAGTTTTGAAAAGATATTTGAGTCGAAAATAAATTTTTACCAACTTTTATTAATTTTTTTATTTAGTTTTTATTTTTTTGTAAAAAAAATGTTAATTCGATTTTTCTCAACATTTTTCAGAATGTTGAAAACAATATTTCCTATAAGATAAAATAAGTTTGAAGCCTTTATCTCAAGTTTTTGAAAAGATATTTGAGTCGGAATTCAATTTTTACCAACTTTGAGTAATGTTTTTTTTTTTATAAAAAAACTGTCAATTAGATTTTTCTCAAAAGTTTATCACACGTCAAAAACATTATTTTCCGTTGCACAAAATTGTTTTGGAGATGAAATCATATTTTAGTCGTAAAATTTTCGGGGTGACACATTTTTTGTTCAGGTTTTTTTTGATTTATAAAAAAAAACAGTTAATTAGATTTTTTTCCAAAAATATATTTTTTTTCTATCACATTACAATATATAATATAAAATTTAATTCAAGTCTCTAGCGTCATTGGTTCATGAGATATTTAGGGTTAACCAAAATTTTCACCTTTTTTTTTAAACTGCTATGGTAAAAAAAACCACCCACGCATTTTTCTTGAGAGCCCTTTCTGCATCTTTCTGCCTTATTATCTGTTTAGCAAAATTTATTTGAAGTCGATATCTCTACTGGTTCTTGAGCTATGGACGACGACGTTAAAAAGCCGTAAGCCCCTTCAATTATTGTAAGTACCAGCCCGGGTTTTCTATCAATTTATTTATATGTAGTTAAAATTATACACAAAAGCATCGGTAAGACTTGCTGAGTTAAGTTGAAGGCTAAATAGTTATATACAAATTGTAGTTATAATTAAATGTATTAATACTTTTAATTTTCTTACATATTGATATTTAAATGTAAATAGGAAGGTACTTAAAAATGTCTTATAACTAAAACTTAAAGGATGTATAAAAAGCAAGATTCAAATTATAGTGAATTTTTAAATTACAAAATATTGATGAGTTTTTTTAATATCAAATCGATATTTTCTTGTCTCATCTTGTTTTGAACGAAGCTCAAACGTTTTTAAAATTTATTACAGATGAAGTCATTATTTTTATAACGAAGGGACATAATTACATAGGCCAAAAAAAAACTTATATTGTAAAATGCTTATAAGTTCTCACATAAATAATTTAATTCAATTAATAGACACGCGACTTCCTATAGCTGTTTATCCATTTGAAACCCCATATTGTCATTTGAAATAAATCATGAATGTAGTTCCCTAAAAATTAACTTCTGACATTTTATGGCTTTCTGAATGAAACAAAAAAAAAAACGCCTTAAAACGCATTTTGACAATAAAATGCATTTAGGCTTCAAACAAACACAACAGACACACACAAGTCTTGACAGCACATTACCCCATAAACGATCCCTACCTTTTTTTTCAGTACCTCGTAGGTATACTAACTGCTCATGATGTGTATCTTCAGACTTTTAATATTCCTTAAAAAGATACAAAGTACCTTTCCTACCTACCTATCCTTACTTATTTTTAACATTTAAGGGCACTAACTCTAATTTCTTGACTAATCATCCCTCTTTCTTTAATTTTTGTTGTTGTTATTGTTCCAGAATTTAACAACATTTGAAGTGCATTCAACCACTAAGCGGGTGCACTATGTGTCTGTTCCTTCCTTGTGCGGTAGGTCGTCGTGTCGTCGCGTTCGTCGGTCGAGTGTGTAATTTTATGCAACTTAACGCGCATCAGAGGTTGATTTATGCTGGCATAGCAGAGAATGTACATTGAAGGATCGTGGAAATTTATATCCCCTATGCACGTTTATGGTTTTTGTTTTTTTTTACTTTCTGTAATATTATTTTATTTGTGCTCAAATAAGGATGGAGTAAGGATATTATCCTTATAGCAGTCTAGGGATGGATAAAGTTACAATAACCTATCCCTATATCCCACACCGTCATGTCTGATGCTTGTTCTTTTTCCTTTTTTGTTTTTTGAATGATATATCTGTTTACTTATTGTTTTTTTTGTTGGCATTGTATTTTGCAATTCATTCATATTATTATATTCGATAAACAAAAACCGATACCCAACCCATCTTATAAGCAAATAAAATATACGGGCTTCATTACAAAGTGTTAGAAGTCTTCATGAAGAGTAGGTTGGTACATATGCTTTTATAACCATGAGAAAAATGAGAAAATTTCGCAGAAAAGTAATTTATGAATTATTCAAAAATAAAGGAAATTTTTAAGACTAAAATTCCAAATCCGCCAGACACTAACAATTATTTATACAACACGAGATTTTTCCATGCTTAAAGAAAAGATTTTCTAATGGTTGAGAAGAACGGTGTTCTTCATTCTTCAAGCCATTTTAAATTGATGTCCAACTTTAAAAATGTTACTACTTGTGATTGCTTTTGTGCGGAAAGAAGAAAAATGTAAAAATGGTCTTGATAATAAGGTACAGGAAGATCGTTATCTATAGGGTCCGCCATCTAACTAGTGCTTATTTCGTGAATGGTAACACTTAGCTCATGTCTGATTTAACAGATAATTAGTTTTATCCTTCCGCTGAACAAATATTGATGTGTATGCGCTTGAACAACGCTGGGAACAACGCTTAGAGAAGATTCCGATTTTGCCAAAAAAAAATGATCTTTTTAGATGAAGCTCATTTTGATCTTGGCGGGTATGTAAACAAGCAAAATTGTCGCATTGGGGCACAGAAAACCCGCACGCATACATTGAAAAGCCGATACACCCAAAACTATTCACTGTTTGGTGCGGATTTTGGTCCAGAGGCATAATTGGGCCATTTTTTTTTGAAAATGAGCAAGGAGTTATCAGTCCGTGTTGAACGAATTTTTGTTCACAAAAATTGAAGAGGAGGATATAGGCAACATTTGGTTTCAACAGAACGGTGCTACGTGCCACACAGCCAAAGCTGCACTAGAGGTTTTTATAGCTTTTTCAAAAACAAAAGTTATTTGGCGGACCCTTTACATGGAAATAGTTATAAAGGTTTTTAGAACGAGGTGTGATTCGAAAAACAACTGTGAACATTTTTGATGTAGTCACAGATATAAAATTTCTATCAGTCAACACATGAACTAAAAGAGGTCGTTCACCAGCAACGTCGTTTTTTCGCTGATTGGGCACCCGAAATGATTCGTACCATCCTTGAGAAACATTTACACCTTGGAGGCTACTTTTCGAGCATTCGGGTCTCGGAAAATATAAGAATAATTGTTAAAAAGCCTGTCACTTTTTGTTGCATTTTTGAAGATGATGTTATTGGACCTTACTTATATAAAAATAAGGCTGGTACAACCTTAACGCTCAATGGATTGCGTTACCAAGTTATAAAAAAGAGGCTGGGATGCGACCCACACTGATAACTTCCCATCCCGTCTGTCGATTTGTCTTGCTTAAAAGTTTGTCTATATGTATCAATTTTTACCAAATTTGAGTACTATTTTTTGTAGATTTTATTTTTTTTTGAAAAAACGGACTGTTGGATTTTTATCAAAAAATTACTGAATATCGAAAACAATATTTTCTGTGAAATAAAATAAGTTTGAAGCCAATATTTTTAATTTTCGAAAACTATTTGAGTCGAAAGTAAATTTTTACGAAGTTTTAGTATTGTTTTTTTTTAGGTTTTTATTTTTTGTAAAAAAAACTGTCAATTCGATTTTTCTCAAAATTGTATCGAATGTTGAAAACAATATTTCTTATTAGTTAAAGTTATTTAGAAGCCATTATCTCAAATTTTTGAAAAGATATTTGAGTCGAAAATCAATTTTTACCAACTTTTGTAAAATTTTTTTTTAGGTTTTTAATTTTTTGTAAAAAAACCGTAATTCGATTTTTTTCAAAATTTTACTGAATGTTGACAACAATATTTTTTGAAAGATAAAAGTAGTTTAAAGCCAATATCTCACGTTTTTGAAAAGATATTTGAGTCGAAATTCAATTTTTACCAACTTTGAGTAATTTTTTTTTTAGGTTTTTATTTTTTATAAAAAAACTGTCAATTAGATTTTTCTCAAAATTTTATCAGATGTCAAAACATTATTCTTCGTTGCACAAAATTGTTTTAGTGATGAAATCATATTTTAATCGTACATTTTTTTTAGTTTTAAATTTTTTTTTAGTTTTTTTGATTTATAAAAGAACCGTTAATTGGATGTTTTTCCAAAAATATAATTGTTTTGTATCACGTTACAATATATAATATAAAATTTATTTCAAGTCTCTAGCGTCATTGGTTCATGAGATATTTAGGTTTAACCAAAATTTTCAACTTTTTTTTAAGCTGCTATGGTAAAAAAACCACACACGCAATTTTCTTGAGAGCGCTTTCTGCATTTTTCTGTCTTATTATCTGTATAAAAAAATGTATTTGAAGTCAATATCTCTTCTGGTTCTTGAGCTATGGACGACGAAAAAAACGTCGCGAACGTACGAACGTACGTACACACGCACGCACAGACATCTTTCTAAAAATCTTTTATTTCGACTCTAGAGACCTTGAAACGTCGAGAAATGTCAAAACTTTCAATTCAACAAATCGGACCCATTACAATAACTTCCTATGGGAATTTAATAATGATTTTTTATGGACTCAATTGCAAGATATTGATGAAGATGACTTTAGATTGCAACAAGACGTGATTCCATTCTGCCATCGAGATGTTGTGTTTTAAGACCTTAAATTTTTTTCTTTCGAGAAGTCATCTAAGACAAAGCTGTAAATATGCGAAATGGTCATGGAAAATTTCATGAAATGAATATTGTCCTTAGTTTTCTGATATTGTTCTCCATTTATAATGATATACCTTACTTCTCCGTTATAATGAAATAAATATCAAATGATTTTTCCCGTTTTTAATTTACTATCAAGATGAAAAATGTTATTGACAGACAAACAAAAAGTTCAAAAGTCGTAACAACTTTTAAAGTAAAATAGTTAGTAAGTCAAAAATGATTTCAGTAACCCATGGTTTCTTTCTGTGGTTAAGACTCTGGGACACCTGAAAATCGTTTTGTTTTGTATAAATATTTAATTTCTATAGTAAAGGAAACAGACATTAAATTATCACTTCATAAAACAATATATTCTCACAAAAATTCGTGTTTTTTTTCTGTGATATTACGAAATTTATCAATGAATTTTTAATTACGCACTATTTTATTTTGAAGTTGTTAAACTGCCTTCCGTTTCAATAATAATTACGTGTAAATGCCATACATTAAAGGTGTTAACAAGGACTCAAAAAATAAATTTTATACCTCCATTCGAAAAAAAAATATCAGCATCACAAAAAAGCCTACAATCATAATTTAACAGATATGCAGAATTGTAGATACTGTAAATACTGTACTTTGCGTTTATTTTGTTTACCCCAAAACCAACCCACACTCTTTTAACAGTAATTTCTTGCTGACAAGATTTATAGCCTATGGCAAAATTTGCCGTTATACCTTCTATAATAATAACAACTACGAGTATATACCTAACTTTTCTTAACTTAAAGATAGATACTAATTTATCACCGTTATGCCATAAGTTAGAACTGTATATACAGAAATTCTGCACAAAAATCCCGCAATGACATAATTACCCAACAAATTCCATTTAACAAAAAAAAAAAAAAATATCGTGAATGACTTTGCGTGAGTGCCTCCTACATGCGAGCACGCATTGCATCCATAATCGGTCAAAGCAATTATAAGCCAAATTTAAACAACTACAACAACAACAACTATCTATCTACGCTCTTTTAAAAACTATTTGCTGTGCTGGTGCTTGTGCTTGAAAAAGTGTATATTATTTTTCTAGTTTTCTTTCAGCAGGTAGGTTCGAGAGGTACGCACGTATAGGAACAGAACACCTTCGAACTTTGGTGCATGAGTTCCAAATCCCTGATGTTTCTGGTTCCTCGCATCGTCGTCGGTCGTCGCTATTGTTAGAAGCCGACATTTATATTTTTAAGTGTAGAAACCTACAGAGTACCGAAGATCGTAAAAATGTTTCGAAATATAATTCTTCACCGGACACTCACTAAATCATAAGTTTATAGTTTTCTTCTATTATTGTCTTGTAAATATTTTATACCTTTTACAATTGTAATTATAACTTTAGCCAATAAACAAAACCACGTCTTTGTAAGAGCGTAGGTAGCCTCTAAGCTGCTGCTGCTGCTAACCACCACTCTTTCGATATACTGGCCCGAAGCTACACCACCAAAGCAATCTCCAATCATCTAGTTCCAGTTTTGACCACATTTGGCTTTCATGAATGAATAAACGATTGAACTGAATGAATGAATGGAAGTTTTTAGATGAAGAGAAAAAAAAAAGAGATACAATTTTTATGAGTTTCTTGTAAAAGATCTAAAAACCCAAAAAGAAAAACTTACAAGATACAAAAAACAAGATTGCTTATCTGTGGTGACATTAAGTCGAGTGATATATGATAATGGGGTGCGTGCATCTTGTTTTTCGAAACACTTGGGACATTTTGTTGTTGTCGGTGTTATTGAGTTAAGGACGCATATACCCGGTAAGATATTTGTATCAAGACTTCTTCTTTAGGCCGATGTGTTGTATATCTTTGTGATGTAATATATATTTTTTTTAACACTTAAAAGAAATTCAAGTCAATTAGATACTGATTGTTGAGTGAGACACCCTTTACTCTCGTATACATTCGGCTATATCGGCTTCATGTTGTTGTTTTGTTAATTTGATTGCGATGAGTGTGAGAATTTGAATATCTTCATCACCTTCATTGGCAGATGGCGGCAGCGGCGGCGGCGGTGGCGGTAAAATAAAGAGTTCTTAATCTTATGTTTTCATTCTTTAGCTTATTGAGTAATTTCAATAAGATGACGAAGAAGAAGAAAAACATTTAAATTTCTAAAGGAAAAACATAAATATTTGGGAAGTTATAAATACCGATTAACTCCTACGACAGATTACAACAACCTCCAAATAATAGTTTTGTTTATATATGTACATTTAGCTATATTGTTTATTTATTGAACTTTTATGAATTGTTATCAATATGACCCGCATCACATTATTATTTTGTATACACAAAAAATAATCAAAATTGAAATAATTCATTATTTCCGGTTTTTATATTTTTTTTTTGTTTTTTGAAAAGAAAGTTGATAAAAATTTATGAGAGCTTTTAAACAACAGATGTTAACGATTTGATTAAGTAGTTTAATAAGCATGAAGATAACAGATATTAAGTTGGCATTTCCAACAAAAAATTAATTAATATACAATACATTTTTCTTGACAAAGTGGTTACGCATAGACAACACTCTTATCGTCTTTATCTTAACGGATATGCCTTAAGGTGAATTTTTATAAGAAAAATATAAAAACGTGTGGCTTTGTTTTATAAACTTATGGGAAATTATGTGAGTAGGTTTTTTGGAAATGGGTCTTAATTTGGAGTTTTAAGTTTAAAAAAAGAGATACACTGGGAAATATTGAAACAATTAAAGATGTTCAATGGTATTGGGCTGGAATAATACTTTTGAACAGTTTTAAAATTCTCATTAGAAGTTACTGTAAACGGGCCGATTTGTCAAATTGAAAAATTTGAAATTTCTCGACGATTGAATCTCTTTAGGATCGTAATACAGAAATTGCTTTAAGGGAGATATCTGTGTGTGCGAGTGTATACAAAATGTACATTCCCAAATTCGGACATACGAAAGTTGGGTATACGTTTTTACATTGGTAATATGTCAAGAACGGGAAGAGATATTGGATTAAAATACGATTTGTTTTAAACATGTTTAAAACAAAGGATTTTCAAAAGAAAGTCCAGGTGGTTTTTTTTCTCTTTTTGAAAAATTAATAAAATGATAAAATTTGCTTGACCAATATCTGTTTCAATCAAATTTTATCTTACAACTTCACCCTACAGAACTGGTATGAATTTAAAACTCAATAAACAAATGTTTGTATATGAAAAAATTGAAACAAAGTTACTTTTTACAAAAAAAAAAAACATTATATGATTTCCATACTTGCTTACATTTTTAGAACAATTCAATGGATAGTTTAAAAAACTAATTGTAAAATTTTGTAAGAAAAAAATAAAACCTTAAAGAAAGTAAGTAAGCCGATAGTCTAGCTGCTAGTGCTTTAAAATTTACAATTTATAATATATTTTAATATGTTATTGATAAAAAAAAAATAAAATATTTTTAATTAAAAAAAAAAAAAATAAAAGTAAAAACTTAAAAATGTTCGTCTTGTATTTTAAAATAATAGTTGTTTTTACAAAATTTAAATAAAATTCTATTAGATATATAACTTAATTTGTTAATACATACTTTCAAATTTCTCTTTTATTTATTTGAAAATATTTAAGCGCACTTATGTGAAATTATCAGGTTGTAATGTGTCTCGGGATATTTTAACTCGAAACAAATATTTGACACTAATCATCAGTAAATATTGTTTTTTGAGACGAATGCCTGGCAACAATTAAAGACATTACCTTCAAATAAATGTTTACTTTTTCAAAACATTGTTTAAATTTGGATAATTTTTAAGAAAAACCCATATGATAGTTACTTCTAAAAAATAAAAATATTACACAAACAAAAAAGTTATAACATTAACAATCGTCGATACTGAAATTTGACCAAATTGTCGCATTGACTACCAAAATAGTCAATATGACAACCTTATTTTTAAAAATTGACTACTGGATAGTTAATAGAACAATTTTCGATTGTCAATTTTGGGTAGTCAATATGACAACAAAAGTAGTCAATAGAACAACTTCGCTCATATCGACTACCCAAAATTGACTATCGAAAATTGTTATATTGACTATCCAGTAGTCAAATTAGATTTCGGTTTTCAACAAAAGTTGTCATATTGACTACCGCAGTTTCTATATTGACTACAGAAGTTGTCGTATTGACTACCACATTAGTCAATATGAACATCGTAGTTTCAATTTCCTTCATATTGACTACTACAATGACAACTGTACCAAATTGTAAAAAAAATTCGGATCCCAAAATTGACAACTAAAAATTGTTCTATTGCCTATCGCGGTTATCGGCTGAAAATTGACTACCAAATAGTCAAATAGGATGACTTTTTTCGTTCTGTGTACTATTGACTTCAAAAACTATAGAATTTTACACAAAATATTGTTGTTATCGTTAGAAATTTTAAATAATTCCCATTTAATGTTTTGTTTTATAAAAAAACAAAAACCTAAAGAAAATGCTACTTAAAAGTGGTAAAATTGGTTTTCGACAAAAATACCTCGAAACAAAGAAAACTATTGAAAAAAAAAACAAATTTCGTAATAAGCAAACTATTTTCTTAAGTCCAAAGGACAATTAAAAAAGAAGCGAAAACAATTTAGAACTGGTAGAAATAGTTTTCTACTTAATTACCTTGAGAACAAAGAATGATATTGAATTCAAATTTTTGTATCCTATACTAAATGTTGTTATTAATGTTTTGTTTTACTTTTAGAAATGTCCTTTTTAAAGTACATTAAAAACCTTAAATAAAGAAGTACTTTAAATTGAATTTTGAGTTAAATACCTTGAGAACAAAGAAACATATTGAGTCCAAAGTTCTTCCTTAAATATTAGGTACTCTGTATTTACTTAACAAAATTGCCTGTTTAAAAAAAGGCTATTTAAAAATTTTAAAGCCGGCACCATTGAAAATTTTTTAGTATAGGCCGCATTCTAACCTCTTTAGAATTTCAATTTTTTTTTTAAATTTATATGTGTCTATTGGAGACAAAATAAAAATGGCAGACTACAATATTTTTAAAGCTATTTTCAAACTTATTTTGAAAATACAAAGAAACTATACACCCAACATTTTTACTTGCCAGATTTCGAACTCGAGATTTTAATCAAACATGACATTACAACGGTAGAGAATTCGTAAAAAGTAGGACCCTCGATACCTTAAGTCTGTCTGTCTGTCGTCGCCCCTACAGCCCAAAACATTGGATCGATTGACTTCAAATTTGGAAATTAAGGTTTTAAGCCGATTAGCGTTGGAATTTTTAAAATTTTTTTAACACTAAAAATAAAAATAGTCCCAATACAATTTTTTAAGATAAAAATCGAAAATTAGAATTTTCTCAAAAACGAACCGATAATTTTTATTAAATTTTCTTAAAAATATTTTTCTTAATTTGCTCCAAAAGGGTACCTCCCGTAGAATCATTATTTTTTTTTAAGTTTTTTCAAGAACTAATGAACCGATTTCAATTATTTTTTCTGAACTAGCTCTTATTTGATAATCAAAAATGTCATTGCATTTATTTTTGATTTAAAAAAAATATTCATCATTTATTTGTTTGAAATTCGATATTTCCAAAATGGGTCGTAATTTTTTTTCCGAAATTGAAATGTGAAGCGTGTATTAATAAGCTCTACATAAATAACTTCATACTAAAATTATTTTAAACTCAAATAAAAAATTAAGTTAAAAAATATTTGTAAACAGCCTTTTTGGATACATGAGTATGCTTGTGCATTTTTTTTTTTTGTAACTACGGGTTATCCATTTTACGGTTTCAAAAGAATAGGGCTGGAATTCGACATCTGTCAAACTAATTTTTGTTTGTCAGTTGAAAGTCTGAAATTAAAGAAAATGGATCGCTTAACTATCGCACAACGAATACAAATTGTTAAAACCTACTACAAAAAATGGTAATTCTTCCAAAGCAACATATCGTGTTTTAAGAGGAGATTATGGTTTACATAATCGTATAATCGTATATAAGAAATTTGAAGGGACTGGATTGGTTACAGATGTTGTAAGGCCTGTGCATCATTTTTTGGCTCGTACTACTGAATATATCGCTGCTGTAATTGAAAGTGTTGCCAAAGAACCGAATGTGTCGATTCCTCGTCGTTCTCAGGAATAAGAATGGTCTTACGGCACATTATGATATTCGTAGAAACGTCGAATAGTTTCTTGAACAACAGGTGGTGGACGGCGATTTTTGGAACAAAATTATCTTCAGCGACGAAGCACATTTCTCACTCGGTGGTAATGTTAATAAACAAAATTTTCATATTTGTGGTTCTGAGAATCCTCAAGTAATTGAAGAGAGGCCATTACATCCACAAAAAGTCACTGTTTGATGCGCTCTTTGGTCCGGAGGTGTGATTGGACCTTTTTTCTTCGAAAAAAAATTCGGAGCGGTATGGTCATATGATTACTTTTTTTTTGCTTGCTTTGACAATATGTGGTTTCAACAAGATGGTGTCTTATCCCACACAACTCGAGTGAATATGGCTTTATTGCAAGAGACATTTCCAGGTCGCGTAATTAATTGATCATCATGCGATTGGACATCGCTAGCATTTTTTTGTGAGACTACGCAAAAGATCGTGTTTTTGCAGATAAACTTTTAACTCTTGAGCACTTAAAAACCAACATTTGTCAAGTTATGGATGCATGCCACCCACCCGGGGTCCAAAATACCCTCAACAAATGTGGTACGGTAGTTATTTAAATGATGTAGTGTTTCAATGTCAACGTTCAAACTTTATAATTAAAAAAGAAATATCATGAACAAAAATATTTTATATGTTTTTAATTTACGTTTACTTTTGAAACCTCAAAATGGATAACTCTGTACAAATTTTCTAATTTATTTAAAATATTGAAATCTTTAATTTTACTGCAGTGGTAATGTATTTGTTGTTTTTTCATAAAAAGCAATTGCTCATATTTTTAATATTTTTTAAAAATTAGCAAATTTTCTTCTGGGAAAAATGTCACATAAATAAAATCTTGTCGAAATCAGTTTAACGTGATTTATGAAGTTTTGGTATTATTTTTTCTAATCCTTCTACTTTTGTTAATTTTGTAAATACCTACATAATTTATTTCAAGTAACAATACCTTTTTTAATTTTAATGTTTAAAATTTTTCCTAGAAATATTTACGAAGAAAAATAACGAAATAAAAAAAAATGTCTTTATATAATTTTCCCTCAATTATGATGATCACTTATATCTAAATCATTTATTATTACCAAGCTGTCCATAAATTTGGTCATTTATTTTTCTTTCTATATACTTACTATGTTTGGATAATGAAAATTTACACAAAGACCTCAAAGAAAGGGAAAGGCACGTAACGTATACTCTTTGACTATTGAATTACACAGGTAAACGAACCGTTTTTCAAATCACCTATCCAAATCCAACGTCCAAGTACGTGTGCCATTTAATTGAATCAAAACAAAACCCATACAGACGTTGCACAGTGGGATCCTTAGACACTAAACGTGACATAATATTAATTTTAATATATTTTTACCGTAAAATAATTTTTTATAAAATAAACGACGTATTTTTTTTAACAAAACAAAAATCCTAAGATTTACAAATGTTTTGGAACTAAATTTCTATTATTGTTCCTATTTTTTTGACAACATGTGCCACTGTTCTTCATCAGGTCACTGTTGATCGTCGTCGTTGTCGAAGACCATGGTCTAAAAAGACGGACGGTCATAGTAAAGACACAGACGGACATTAGCTACATATATATGAATATGTACATAAGTACCGTACTTATACTCGTTCATAAATATACGGCAGCCAAAGTGTCAGCGTATTTCAAGAAATTATAAATTTGAATAAATTAAATCTTTTCCAAGCCAGTTGACACTTGGAGCGACCCTTATTACCACATTGTCCCTTTTGCATACGAAATATGCATCAACCCTGGGATTGCAGTCGCAGTGCAATGCCTGCCTCTCTGTCTATCTGTCTGCCTGGCTGCCTTTATATGCAGCAAAAAGGCTCGGGCTTGAAAGCGTCGTAGTCGTCAGTCGTCGTCGTCGGTCTTTGCTCGTCGATTGAATAAATTATTCTTAAAGATACATTTAGCCGTGTCTGTACATAGAGATACCATTTATTAAGGGATAACAAATCAAATTATATTGAGTTGACAGAATTGGAGCAGCGCAAGCTTTGGTTTTGAGTTGCAGCTTACAGCACCAGCATCGTAGCGCAGCGCGGCGAGGAGACTTGGCCTGGTCTGGTTTTGCATCAGAGTCAAGACGTTCAGCACAGCGCACTGCGATTGAGGCTCAAATTGAGATTTCGTATAGGTGCCTAACTTACCTAATGCAATTCGTGAGATCTGGTTTGATTTTGTTTTCAAACTTATTTTTATTTAACTTCTTTTTTTTTTGTTAAACCATTTGAAGTCGATTTGTATTTGTATTGCAGTTTTATTGAAAGTTATGAGTGTCATGGCAGAGATTTTAGAGGTACACGCCATCACTGCCACTGCAATGACCTATTGCGTTGAATATTTATTGGGATAATAGCATAAGGCGTTAAGATTAGCTAATGCTTGTAGTTTAAGCCTAAACCTAGTCGTTAAGTGGCGACTGATTTATCGAACTAGATTATAAGGAAGCATGGGGCGTAATAGTTTTGAGTTTGAGAGTTAAGACTTTTCAAGAAGTATATAAATTATTTTAAATATATTTAGATAAGAAGAAGTATTTGTCCTTGCAATACATTTAAGTTTTCTTTTTTATAAATTTATTTTGTTTTTCATATTTTGAATGAACTTGCCAAAAGATTTTCGGTTTCTAGTTTTAAAGAACAAGTTATTTGCATTTGTGGAAAAGTCCTCAAGACTTTACACAGATTGAAAGTTTAAGTAACCAGTTTTATAAGGTAAGTAAGTCGTTTGTCCATGAAAGGATGTATAACTGTTATTTATCATTTCTGTTGAAAATAACCTCGATAAAAAGAGATCCTGAAGACTTAGTTCTAGAACAGACACAAAGATTTTTAACACATCAAATGTCGTTCTCCAGTTTCCTTATGTTTGCACTCATGTGTTTTAAAGGGTACTTAAAACCACTTGAGTGTGGTCAAGCTATAAAAAAAGATTAGATAAAGGAACGTAGACATTTTATTAGACTGCGTGTTTGGTGAGAAAAAAATCTTTAATGATGACTGCGTTACTTCAAAGTTCTACCTTAATAGACATATATTCGAGTTTTTAAAACTTCTCGGTATCAAAAAATCTTTATTTAAATTTGTTTGTGGCTTTATACGTAGGACAATATAAAAAACAAATTTTCATAGCTTTACCTTTTTGCATTAAAGCGACGACGCACTATTAAGTGAGTTGATTCGAAGCAGAAGTTATATCTGATAATTTTTATGCTATGATTATTGACTAAGCAATCATAATTTTTATTATAGGTATTTTTTTTTTCAATTCAATGTTGTAACTTATGAGCAGTAAAATTGTTTACATTAGTACGACATAAGCCGACGATATGATGACGAAACCAATAAAAACAAATTGTCCTGATTGAATTAGGTAATATAAGCACCTGGTTTGGAGTTACGTGTATCGAAATAGTTTTATCATAATATGGACTGCGAAATTCAAAGTAAGTGAAAGAATATTAATTAAATTACATTGGAAGAATGAATAAAAAATAACTATAATAATTAAATTTTGCAAAATTATTTAAAATGCCTTTAAAGACTTCTGAATTGACAATGTTTATATGAAAATGGATTCAAATGGATCTTAATGTCAATTTACATATCAATGTGAATACAATTTGAGTAAATTGTTAAACAAATAATTACGACTTAGTGGGACTATGTATGATGTATCTTGCATGTTAATCGTACTAAAATTTACCATCCTTTTTTTAAATTTTGAACATTTAAACGTTTATGTATTGATATAAATTTAAGTTTCCAAAAAAAGTTGTGTATATAATTTGAAGAGAATTTACCAAACTATTACGTTTAACCTTACTTTTAAGCTTTATGAAAAATGTTTTGCCAACTGCTATTTCCAACTATTTCACAAATGTAAAAGAAAAATGTATTTCTAAAATTATAAGTTTGGTCATTTTAATTTTAAATAATTAGTCCCTTTCCCCAGCTATTTCTTTATAACTAGTTTTGCGTACTTACGATTTTAATTACTAATTTTATTAAACGTCTTTATAAGCTTACCTGCAAAGAAAGAAATAAAATAAACTGTGTTTAAGAAAATTTAAAGATAATTTTTTATCTTATTTGATTTTGTTTAAAAATAATTTCTTTAATGTTGTTTTATATCTAAATTTGTTTATTTTGCAATCACTAAAGTACAGAAGAAATTGTTTGAGTACATTTTTCGGAAATTTTTTTTTGAAAGAAATTTTAAATAATCGATAAGGATCGAATAAAACAACTCTAAGCAATCCTAATTTTTCAAGTTTTCTATTACAACTTACAACACATTTTTTTTGAAAGGCTGTGGCGGTAATATTTATTTGATGAGAAGTTCTTGTACAAAGATCATAAGATTTAAGGGTATATAGCAAGTTTAGCATTTGTAAAAAAAATTGAACTCGAGATTTTAGTCAAATATGATATTAAGATGGTAGAAAAGTCAAAAAAAGTGGATCCCATGATTCCGTCAGTCTGTCTTTCTGCCCTGGCCCCTACAAACCAAAGCATTAAGTCAATTGACTTCCAATTAAGAAATTAAGGTTTTGAGCCTGTTCACGTTAGGCGAAAGATTTTTTTTAAATTTTTGTTCTTCTTCTTTCAATATTAAACAAATATTCTTGTATTGCTCCAGAAGGGTATTCTCAATAGAACCGTTATTTTGATTTTAAGTTTTCTCAAGAACTAATCAACCGATTTTAAATTTTTTTTCCACAGGCTTATATTGTGCCCAATAATATTTGATGTTATTATTATCTTCCCATAGGAAGTTATTTTAATCGGTCCGATTTGTCGAATTCAAAATTTTGACATTTCTCGACGTTTCAAGGACCCTAGAGTCGAAATAAAAGATTTTTAGAGAGACGTCTGTGCGTCCTTATGTCCGTAAGTCCGTACGTTCGCGACGTTTTTTTCGTCCTCCATAGCTCAGGAACCAGAAGAGATATCGACTTCAAATACAATTTTTTATACAGATAATAATGCAGAAAATAGCAGAAGGGACTCTCAAGAAAATTGCGTGGGTGGTTTTTTTACCATAGCAATTTGAAAAAAAGGTGAAAATGTTAGTTAATACTGAATATCTCACGAACAAATAACGCTAGACACTTGAATTAAATTTTATATTATATATTATAACGTAATACCAAACAAATATATTTTTGGGAAAAATTCCAATTAACTATTTTTTTATAAATCAAAAAAATAAAAAATAAATATTTGTCACCTCGAAAATTTTACGAACAATAAATGATTTTATCTCCAAAATAATTTTGTGCAACGAAGAATAACGTTTTAAACATCTGGTAAAATTTTGAGAAAAATCTAATTGACAGTTTTTTTTACAAAAAATAAAAACCTAAAAAAAACAATACTTAAACTTGGTAAAAATTTACTTTCGAATCAAAAAGCTTTTCAAAAATTAAAAATATTGTTTCAAATTTTTTTTATTTCATAGAAAATATTGTTTTCGATATTCAGTAGATTTTTTTTATTAAAATCCAACAGTCCGTTTTTTAAAAATTGATGATCTGTTCTTTATATCTCCCAAATTAATTTCATTCATCCAATTTGTAAAAATTTAAGAAATGCTACTAAAATTGGTAAAAATTTGTTTTCGACTAAAAATCTATTTAACAAAACTAGATTTTCAAACTAAACTATTTCATTATATGAAAAGTATTGTTGATAATTTTAAAATTTTTTAAAATAATTCAACTGACAACTTTCTTAACCCAACACGAAAACCTACAAACTTTTAAGCAAGACAAATCGACAGACGGGATGGGAAGTTATCAGTGTGGGTCGCATCCCAGCCTCTTTTTTTAATTACATGCAGGAAGCTCTTTTCATTTTAATTCGCTTGAGAACATGACAAATATCGAAAAAGGGAAATCGACTTTTTATTTTCATACCAACTTCAAACATTTTGGTTTTCTAGATAAAAGGTGCACGTAGAACGTAGAAAAGTTTTCTTTAACCTCTTTGCAGTGATTATGCGATTTACATACACCAAATTTAATATAATGCTGTTGATATAATCAATATATTAAGAAAATTGCGTATACGCCACAGTGTGCCTTTATTACGTAGGGTTGTTATAGAGAACTAAAATTGTTAGTTTATATTTTATTTTAATTTTTCTAAGACTATTATTACCACAAAATACTTTAATACCTGAGTACATTAATTATTCCTTGGAATATTGACTAAGGCATTAATTAAGAATTGAATAAACAATAAGTTTGAGTTAAAGATTGAATTGAAAAACATATTAAGCATATCAATATTAATGTGACCCTTAAAAATAAAAAAAAAGTGAGCCGTCATGGGACGCCTGGCAGATGTGAAACATTGTGTTTACAAGTAATATGCATAAAAGATAATATATTTACAGGAATTAAATATAGCCTAATGAAAAAATGAAGTACCTATTACGAATTTCTTACAGTTGGTAGGTGATTTTTTTTGTAAAATGATAAAACAAAAGGAGGATTGGAACATAAATAAAAGACACAAATTTCAATTATCAAATTATTCAAATTATCTGAACCAACATAAAGAATGCATTTTTGTTTTTATTTTAAACTACATATGTAGGTATTTATAAATACTGTACCTAGGTACCTATCTACTAATCTCAAACAAAGTGCTAAGTGTATGGATAATGGATATTATCACTGTCCGGATACTAGTAGGAGTTCCCTATGAAATTTTATGAAATACCTGCCTACCTGCCAATACCTTTTATATATAAAATTTGAATTTAAAATCAAACCCACATCCTGAAAAAAAAATCACCTACCAATTGATATCTATCTACAAAAACAAATCTTTAAAGCTCAAACAAATCTAATGTTCAAATACTGAAGAAAAACTTAATGCCAAATAAAAGCAAAATACCCACTCGCCAAAATATACACAACTATAACCAAACGTATAACTACCCCTATATTCTTCTTCTTCACAAAGATCTGCACGACAAAAATTGCATCGTAGCTTTGTATACATAATACAAATCGTACACAAGGAGAAACAGCCTTATGAATGTAAATAAAAACAAAAATCTATACAAATGTCTACATGTGTTGTGACCAGGGTTGTCAGGTTTGAAAAAGTGAAATCGCCAAAAATAAAATATAAATCGCCAAATCTAAAAATGTTCCACCCAAAAAACCCCAAATTCAAAAATGAAATAAAATTGCGCAATTTGTAGTTTTAATACCAACAATTCTTTTATCAAAAAAAAAAAAAATACATATGTATCTATACATATGTATAAGGAACTTCAACCGATAGTAGGTATAACAATACAAACTTAAAAACTAAAAAATAAAGAATACCAGATTTTACTTATTCTTCAATAAATTCAATGTATGAATCCATTATTTCATCGATGGGACTCTTTTCATATATTGAGGCATTAAATGCCGAAAGCATTCAGAATTCAATGTTTCGATGGCTACATTCAGCGCAAACAGCGATGAAAGAGTTTAAGTGAACATTTGAGAAAAGAATATTATAATTCCGATTGGGAAAATAAATATCGCCAAAAAGTAAAAATATCGCCTCTTTTGAGGTTGATCGCCAAACCGATTTTCGTGTCGCCAAATAAAATTTCAAATCGCACATTTGGCGACAAATCGCACAATCTGACAACCCTGTTGTGACTACTCATGTAATGGCATGACCCCTTTTCCATTTTGTGTTGTGGAACGACAAACTTGAAACACTTGTGTTTGAAATTTTGAGCCGGTGATACGGCCGACATGCATGTTGCCACGGTTGCCACTTGAAAAAAAAGTTTGTGTCCAAATTTGAAAATAAAAATTACCACTTGTAGGTAAATATGACCAACATAATCACATTTTGTTTAACATATTTTCCATATTATGCAGATGACATTTATTTTTTAATTACGTACAGATAAACTCACAAGATCCCTAACATAATTAAAATTAAATTAATCCAAATAAAGATGACGAAATATAAAAACAAAGCGTTTTAACATGAGATCACAATATATAAGTTCTTACAATAATTTCGATTTCGAGAATTTTTACGGCTTGTGTAATGCGTAGATAATTCTCTCTGTTCCTTAAGTCCAATTCAGATCAAGAGTTTATATTTTTAATAAAGTTATTATTTACACAAAGTTGCTTAAATGAGTTTAACAGTTATTTCTATTTAGTCAAGTAAGTATGTTAAAAGAACGTTTTCGTTACTCAAATTGTCGAACATCTTTTGCCGTTTTCGAAAAATATGACCAAATCGAATAAAAAATGACCATTTGCCCAAGTGAAAAAATAATGACCAAATTTCGTCGCAGATGAGCAATGTGGCAACCGTGTATACAATATGTGCAAAGCCGAAGAACAAAGCAAGTATACCTTTCGCATCGACGAACAGAAAATAATGATAAATTCGGAACGAAATGAGAAAGGAACTGTACTGCCCAAGCAGAAAATTCAATTTTTGTCATGAGCATCCCGTCCCTTTCCTCAGCTCCTCGCTTTCCAACAAACTCTCGTCACCACAACGTTGTCGGCACAACGCGTGTAGACAGGCACATACAAAAATTTCATTCATCCCCTTATTAGACACAATATTGAGCCATTGCCGTTTTCCATATAAAAATGCATTGGTATAAAGAAAATACAAAAACAAATTCATGGACCTTCATATGGAAGCTTAGCATATGAAAACATATACAAGGATAGACTCAAATAGAATGAAGGAAAATGTGTTCTGCTCATGAGAGTACTATGGTTTTCATATACAAAGCTATAGTTTTCATATACAAAGACCGTACACTCTACTCCATATAAAATATATATATATATATTTATACCTTAGTATACCGACCCTCGCCCTCGCCGTCCCCCTTGACCCATGCAAGCGTCGCCACTATAGAATTTCGTATAGAATTTCGTTTTACAAGTCCTATAGATGTTTCGATCGTATAGATGTTTCACATCAAAAAGTTACTACCTTAACTTAATGCAAACATCTTGATAAGTATTTATCTTAGAGATCGATTTTCATATAATTCTCTATAAATAAATACATCATACTTTTCAAAGACCAAAAGAGCCCTGAGCAAATCTTTTCAAAAACACTTATATACCCCAGGCAGCAGGAAATCTTGAACTCATTCAATACCAAGATATTGGGATCAATGAAACATATGTAAATAAAATTGTATATATGTACATTATAAAAATAATGTATTTTTAAATCTAAATTGCAAACAATACAAAATAATATATTTATTTGTAAATATGTTAATAATTTAAGCAATTCATTCCCCTTTCCATTCAAACACAATTTAACCTCAAGTGATGGATACAGTATTCAAAAAAAATCAATATATCCATTTAAAACAAGTACCGACATTGTCTATGCTATAATAAAACTATATATAAATATGTAAAAATCAATTGAGCATGAATAAAAGAAATTACTTCACATCAAATAACCCATCATTAAGTGTACTATTTGAAACCATTAAATTCAATACCATCGATCAGTCAGCACAAATAGACCACTTCAACTTGAAGTTGAATAAATTCGACAAACAAATAATATTCAACAATCATCCAAAAGTTTATCGCCCTTTACCTTTAGTTGATTTTGTAACAAAACAAAAACCAATAAGTCACCATCAAAAGACTTTTTGAATAGTTCACAGGAAAACACAAACTGCATTTCAAGTTGAATATAAAATAAAATAAAAATAAAATTGAATTGTTCGACACAATGCAATGGGATCTACTATGAGATACAAATTTCTTCTTCCTCCTCAATCACCTAACCGTCTCATAGCATTTGTATCTTTCAGATACACTCGATTTTATTCTTTTGGCGTTATGTATTATTTTTATTTTTGCATTTCAAATTGAGTCAATCTGATGCCTATGCTTTGGCTGGGCTGCTCCCCTTTTCATCTTTATCGATCGATTCGATAAATACGGCATCGAGAGTCCATTACGAAAGCGCATCTTAAAACAATCCTCGAAATGGTGCGGTTATATCGATCGAAGATGGGAATACCTATATTCACTCGTATAAATATGTTCATGAGAAATATGTAAGAAGAAATCATCACATTGATCGCATCACGATCTTCCTGACATCAACTGCTGCGACTTGAACCTCATCTCTTTTTCGCTCTTTCTTCTTTTCGATACCAGAACTTCTTGAGAACCATCGCATGTGGTGATCCTCATCATGGCATGGATGATGATGATCATCATCATCATTATCACAAGTGTAACTCTGGATGGCTGGTTGACTGGCGACGAGAGAGTGTTCCCAGCCCAGTTCTTTGCTCCCATATCCCAACCTCATCGTCATCATGGTCGTCGTCGTTGGTCTTTGGTTGTCGCTTCATCATACAAATCACGAAATGAAAACACCAGGGGTATCAGCTGTTTCGATGACGACTTCAAGACAGAGTACAATGCTTTTTCCCAGAACTTCATTCAGATTCACTTCAGTTTCATTTGGACTTGGAACAACACCAAAAACAACAACAACAACAACAGAACTATGGCGATATCCAAGAACAATTATTTATGGATTCAAAAGAGAATCACGGCTAAAGAGCTAACGACGACGAACGGACGCCAAACAAAATGGAAACAGAATTTCGTCAAAGTGTCACTTTTCAATTAAAATTAAATTATTCTTAAATTCGACTCAGAAAGAAGAAAATAAAAAGATTACTAATAAACTCGTTGCAAAAGAAAGATAAAGTTTTTAGTTCAATTTTTGATACAACACGTTGGATATTTTTTAGGGTTGTAAAATAAGTAGTAGTAGTAGTAAAATATTTCGTTTAATTTAATGTTTCTGTCACGTGTAACAGGATTTAAAAAAAAAAGTAACACTTCAAACCCGTGGCATGATGGTTAGTGCGTTGGACTGTCATGCGAGAGGTCTTGGGTTCGATCCCTGCCTGTACCACCTTAATTTAAAAAAAAAAAAAACGGGTACTGCCTCTTGCGAGGAATTGACAAATTCTCCAAGAGTAATGCTTGTCATGAAAAAGTGCTTTCTCAAATTAGCCGTTCGGATTCGGCATAAAACTGTAGGTCCCCTCCATCTCTGACAACAGTACTCGCACACAGGAATGGTTGAGAGTTGTAAGTCACTAGGCCCTGGTTCTCTACGGACTGTTGCGCCACCTAATTTATTTTATTAACACTTCAAACGCTTTTGATGAGTTAACTCGGAATGAAAATTAAACCTCACTCTCAAGAGATTGTCAAAAATGATAATAATAATACAAAAATCAAAATCTTGGGTTAAACAGTGGTTAATCGCATTTTTATTTTGTACCAATTGGTTGACAGCTGTCAGTTTGGGAATCAAAGAACAATGCATTTCAATGGAAAATAAAACTACATAAGTATTTTTTGTTGAATCTTTGACAAATATTGAGAGCTTGATGTTGACCACAATTCGCAAGTGAATGTTTTTGTACATATTTGATTATTACTTCAGTTTCATCAGACGTGAAAGAATAATAAAATTTAGAAGAACTTAGAAGAACTTAGACATTTAAATGTCAATATCGCAGCAATTCAGGAGCATGTTGATGAAAGTCTAGAAACATCATTATCTTTGAAATTTCTTATTTATAAACCATTAGATACTAAGCTCATGTTTAATTGAATCTGTACTATCCGGAAAAGTTCCATTCTTTTTAAGATTGTCAATAGTTTACTTCACAAATTTCAGCATCCTTCCAGAATTATTTATGTTGCTGTAAAGCCAAAAAATGAATAGTTGACAGTAGAATCTTACACAGATCTGTCAATAAAATTATTTAACAATTTTTTGAACTTTATTTTTCACATTTACGTAATGGTAAAGTAAAGGGTGATTTTTTAGCTTCTATCTTTTTGACAACAATGGTTTAAGAAGCTGACTCACTTCGTGCTTTATTTCACTGTCAAACATCTTCAGTTTGGTCTATAATTTAACCATGAATCATCTTACAAACGAACAACGCTTGCAAATTATTGAATTTTATTATCAAAATGCGTGCTCTGTTAAGAAACTTTATCGCACGCTTCTTCCAGCGAGCGACAAGCTCATTTTTGGCTCAATGGGTAGGGTACGTAAATAAGCAGAATTGTCGATTTTGGAGTGAATATCAGCCAGAAGCATTGCAAGAGCTACCAATGCATTCACAAAAAGTCACAGTTTGGTGCGGTTTATGGGCTGGTGGCATCATTGGGCCGTACTTTTTCAAAGATGATGCGAATCGGAACGTAACTGTGAATGGTGAGCGCTACCTTGAGATCATATCCAACTTTTTTTTTGCCCGAAATGCAAGAGCTTGACTTGCATGACATGTGGTTTCAACAAGACGGTGCCACATGCCACACAGCACATGCAACAATGGACTTATTGAGAGAGGCGAGTTCGGTGATCATTTTATTTCACGTTTGGGCCCGGTCAATTTGCCACCTAGATCGTGCGATTTAACGCCTTTAACTCTTTCAGCCACGAATTTACAAAGAGTATTTTATAAAAGTAATACAAGTATTTTTTACTTAATAATAGTTTTATTATTTACAAAAAAATTAAAATTTGAAAATTCAACAAACTGTTTTTGAGAAATTAGGTGGTCATTTTACTAACCACCGTGGCGCTCAACCTTGTACATAAATAAACATAAAAAAGAATGAAACTACATATTTTGTATGAAAATCCGAGAAACATTTTTTGCCTTTTGCGGATACAAAGCGGGACTTTACAAGTGTTGCATTTGCATACGGTACTTGAAGGATTTGTTGCTGCATTTTTGGTGCAAATTGCTTTCCGTCCGTAATTCGTTCGGAACTGATGACTTGTGGCGTTTTATGGAGACAGGCACTGGACAGGAAGACACATTACTATTGAGGGAACGTCTGGAGTTAGAATTTCTCTTCGGCTTTGCTGTTAATAGGATCCCTTCGTACACAGTTCTGCGGAAGTCTTTTTTATTTAGTAAATCAAATTCTCGGTGATGTTCCTTTCGGAGTTCTTTGTAAAGCAAAAAGGCCTTTACGACAGCTTGGTCTAAAAAGTGAAAAAATTTCGATGCCACCATTTGTGGGACTTACTGTCGATGGCATATGTACTTTTTAGTTGGTCAAATTTATCCACATAGTTCATGCAATTATTATATTGCATCACGACGTCAGGACATGACACTCCAGTCATGTTCCCATTGCGTTCTTTACGGCATACAACACCTGTTTTTGTCGAGTTTAAATAGTTGGTTAGAACTAAAATCGATCTCTCCATTTTATAGCTGCGGCATTCGTATCGCTTACCCTATAATCGAACTGGCCTCGTGTCAAATTTTTGACTTCTTTTAGTTTCCGCAAATATTTTCGATTCGAATGCACAGTTCCACACGCTAATATATTGTCTTTCAGTAAGTCTACCTGTAGGGCATAGCTTTTAAAATAATTATCAAAGAATACTCTATTATTCTTCGATTTTAAATTTTCGCCAAATTTTCGAACCACCTTGCCGCGGGGATCAGTCTGAACTATGTTTCCTATTTTTCCGGTATATTTCAAAATCTGAACAATATCCAGACTTCGCACACTTCACCCAAACCTTATATCCTCGTTTGATTGGCTTTTTTGGCATATATTGCTTTAGAAAGTTGCGCCCTTTGAATTTGATCATACTTTCATCAATAGCAATGTTTTTTGAGGAGTAAAACTTTTGATCAAAATTTCGTTTTAGAATGTCTAACATTGGCCTTATTTTATAGTTTGCCAAAACTAGCATTGGTTCTATTAGGCAAACTCTCGTTGAAGGTTGATAGGTATGTCACCAAGCCCATCATTGCACTCGTCGTCTAGGTCTAAACTACAAACACTTTCATCACTGATGGAATATCTTCTAGAACAAAGTCAGCCATATCACCTTCATTTAGAACACGTGGCATTCTGCAAATGTAACATTCAATTCCGTTGAAGACATTATTGAATTAAAACCTACTAAAGTCACAGTGGTCAGTTAACTAACCACCATATTATTCTTGTTTTTTTTTTTTATAAAAAACGAATAATTTCAAATTTAGTGTTATTATAAATCAATAAAATAAACACTAAATTACAAAAAAACACTAAAATCATAACACCAGAAGCACTCTTACCTTTTTTACAGATTTTCAAAACTTAACATTGACAAAAATGACTCTGAACGTGTTTTGTAAAAAAATCTTATAGCTCATCTGCTGCGTTTCATTTGCAGAGATTCCGCAACGTACAACGAAAACATACCAAAGTATACATATAGATTAGAATTTTACCGTTAGGTGAGATTGAAATATATTTTAAATACCCGTGAATAGGTGGTTAGTAAACTAACCACCAGACCTGAAAGAGTTAAACTATTTTTTGTGGAACTACTCGTATGTTAAAGCTCATGTCTATACAGACAAGCCCGCTTCAATTGACGCATTGGAAGACAAAATTGAAGCATTTATTCGTGAGATACCGGCTGAAATGTTGAAAAGAGTATACCAAAATTGGACTAAGCGGATGGACCATTTGAGGCGCAGCCAAGGTCAACATTTGCATAAAATAATCTTCAAACATTTAATTACATATATGGACCGTACTATCGATTCAAATAAAGATTTCATGCATTTTTCAGAACTTTTTTGAAAAACTTTCCTGTAGCTTTTAAGAAATCACCCTTTAGAAGAAAATATTTTAAACTATAGTTTTATTTTAAGACTCGGATTGACGACAACTTTGATATGTCACAATAAACAATAGGCCAGTATTTGACATAATATAAAGGAATTTCCGCATTTCTATGCCTTAAGTCTGTCAAATCGAATTGTTATTTCCCATTGAAAGTTATTGTGATCGTTCCGATTTTTCAAATTGAAAACTTTGGCATTTTAGGTAAGGAATAAGTTCTGGCAAAATTTTCTCGCTTTAAAAACCACTGGGAACCGCAATATTGTTCGGGAATCGGGTTCTCCTCAAGTTTCCTATATTCTCACGAAAAGATGACTAACCCAAAAAGTAGTTGTCCGCGAGTTGACACATTTGCACGCTTATGAAAGCAGATCGAGAACGAATACCACTAAACTCACTTCGGAAGAAAAAGATAATGTCCACAAAATTGGATGTATTCATTAAATTTATTTCTATTGACGCTCTACAGATCATAATGTTAACACCTTTACTCTAAAAAGTTGTAAGTCGTGGGAAGAGTCAAGAGGCTTTTACTGGCCATGAAATTATTTTTTTTTTTTCGAATGAAAAGATTTTTAACGTTGAAGAAGTTTAAAACAAAGAAAACGATACAAATTATGCGACATCATCATATCAAACTAAAACTATCATTTTAAGGGTCAAGGTTAACAATCACCACCCTTCTGTAATAATTTGATTGAAAGTCTCACTCCAAAGTGTCACATAACGCAAGTTTTAGGAACAAATGTGAAAACGGTTGATAAGTTATGCTATATAGAAGTGGTAGAGAGGGTTTGGTAAATTGTTTAACAAATACCCTTTTCAATGGAGATAGATGAATTCTTCTTCTACAAGATTCTGATGAGACAAACAAAGCCAAGACAACCCAAAATTGATCTAGGGTCAAAATAGTAGGTTTCAAAGAAACTTACGATTGGCTCTTGGGAAGTCCATATTTTAATCCCTAATTTTATTTTTTGTGTTCAGAATTTGAGAGCGTGTCTCGAAGATTTCTTACAGGAACTCTTAAGATAGAGTTAACGAAATCGGTGTCAAAAATATCAACAGAAATAGAGCATGCTACTATAGTTTGATGGCCACAACGTTTAAGGGATTTCATTTAAGCTAAGGTCAGTCATTTCGAGTAAAACTATTTTCTTAATTGAACTAATATTATGACCAAATAAATGAAACAACAGTGAATAAAAAAATAAATTGGGTGGCGCAACAGTCCGTTGAGAACTAGGGCCTAGTGACTTACAACTCTCAACCATTCCTGTGTGCGAGTACTGTTGTCAGGGATGGAGGGGACAGTTTTTAAGCCGAATCCGAACGGCTAATTTGAGAAAGCACATTTTCATAACAAGAATTACTTTTGGAGAATTTGTCAATTCCTCGCAAGAGGCAGTACCGTGAAAAAAACTTTTGATGACATAGGCAGGGATCAAACACAAGACCTCTGGCATCCATAACCATCATGCCACGGGTACTACAACAACAGTGAATAGAAAATATTATATAAGTCTCATCTTATGGTATTGTATGTTTGTAACAGAACTTATAGCAAGACTACGTATTCTATTTTTTCAAAAATATGTATTTATACGTCAGTACCTTGAAAACCTTTTTTTCGAAAGTAAATATATCGATATCTTATAAGTTTTCAAAAATGAAAAATGACATTGAGATGCGCAGAAAGTACTTTTAAGATAAAATAAATGGTTGGTTTATTATTGCAATTTAAAAAAAGGACTGGTGGCAAATATTTCACGAAAAAGTGTTATCGATTTCAATTATTAAAAATATCTCCACAAGAGTACTAAAAATGTTTTAAAATATCAGATGGTAATTTGAAAGTAATTTAAACTTGAGGGTAATCTGTTCCAAAAAATAACAGTCAGGCATTGTTATTATAAACATATGTCAAGCACTAACCAAAGCCCATTAGGATTAAATTGCTGATCATTTATGTATGTGTTTTACTACAACTTCAAACTAAACTGTCAATTTTAAATCTGATAAAGATTTCAGAAAAGTTATTTGCAGACATTGTCAGGTGCAATCTTTGACATTTCAATTGTAAATCTGTGCAACAAAATTTATCGCTTTTTTAAACTGAACCCGCTTGTGTAGGTGTTTTGAGGTTCTTGTTAGATTATTATCGGATCAATCTGACAGTTGACAATAAATGTGCAATTGGAGAAATACTTCTTAACTTCTTTTTTATATATATTTAAATCAGTTTGAAAAAATGTAATCTTTCTTTTGATTCAATGCAATTTATCTTAAAAGTTCCGTATATTTTAAGTGCTTCCTAGAAATGGATACTTCACATTCTTGCCAAATTAATTTGACAAATTACAATCTCAAGAAATTCACCTTTAGATTTCACTGCAAACTCTTATGCAATTGCAAACTCGTGTTTCATTCTTTTTCACAACAAATTGAAACCCAAAGACGACACTCATTTCGTCTCTGTATAACTTTTTTTCAGAACAGTTTGATCTAGAAGAACATTATCAAGATAGGGGTATGATAGTTATAGATAGCTTATAGGTAAGTTTCACAATTTCTATAGGTACTTACACCAAAAACAAGTTTTATTTCTATAGAGATTCTTTTTCTTTAATTCGTTGGGACAAAACTCCTATAACCCAAGAAGACAGAATAGTGAACCTATATAAATTGTGAATACAGAGCAACTTCAGCTTTTTGATCTTATGGAAACCAAACTCCTGCGCCACCACCGCCGTCGCCGTCGCTCGTCACAGCGCTGTACAATGATGCTGTCTTCAAGAAAGTCAAAAGGGGTATTCCCTATCTTTTCCAACTTTAACGTGTATGAATAGAGCCTATGTGTGGTCATGCTTATTGCTTATACTTCTGTTTTTATATGTATGTATATACTTTGATTTGATGTTCAAGTCGTGGGTATAATTATTATGACAGAGGAGAGAGGTTAACGACTGCCAGTTTTGTATACCAGAGTAGGTATCTGACTGATCCCAAATGCAATCATTCGCCAGCGCAACGCAAGCAGCCACCGTCTCGTACCATGATGATGGGTTATCTCATCATTGGGATATCAAGGTTAAGTTCAGGGGAAACAATTATTAGGTTTTAAAGGCTTGTGGGTATAAACTTGGTGGGAAATTACAAGATCTTTTGTATACAATTATGGAAAAAAAGGTGTTACTGTAAAGTTTTGACAAATGCATCTATGATTTTCTATCAATCATTAGATTGTGATGAATAATTATTATTTGATAGCGAAGATAGAATAGAGAGGAAAAACCAATAACATGTGCAGACTTTGCGTTGGATGGAAGTAGGTAGATAGGTTGGTTTGGTACTATAATTAGTTCAAGGAAATGTAGACTTTTAGGTACAAACATTAAACTATAATAACCTTGAAGATTGAAGGGAACAAGGGCACACAGTTGGTTTGTAGACAGTTGGTAAGTACACCGAATTCTAGGAATATTGGGAATTATAGGTTTCCGGTTTTAGTATACTTAAAGTCTCATCTCTAGAATTGAATCCGAGATGTACCAAGATATCTTATTCTTCTGAGGTTACGAGGAAGGCTCTGATGATCAAACACAGAAATTATCCAATGCCTATGGGCCTTAAATATCAATTTATGAAAATTGTTCTAGTCAAAAACTCAAAATGCCCTCAAACTCAACATATGTTTATAGCAAAAGACATTATATGCGAAGACCGGAAAGCTAGCTGTCATTCTGCTTTGCTTAATGCTTGCTTAAACGTCAATTGACAAGCCTACATCTCATTGAATCTTATAATCGATTCGATGCACACATTCACAGTGGGGACCAATTTTCCACGAATGTATGAACATGACTGTGTTCAAAAAGTATGAAAATAAGAAAGGCGATTTTTAAAGTGATTACATGACCTTTAATGGACAAGTTTTTTTGCAAAAATTGTTTTATAAGGAAAAATATATTTAATATAATTCAGAATGAGGAGATTATAAACTAAATCGTAAGGGTTGACATTTTCTGTGTCATTCTTCTGATTGTTTTATTTTTTTTTAAATTATGTTTCTCCAGGTCATTTTTATGAACAAACGCAATATTTAAGTTAATTCAGGACACATTCGAATATTTTTCGTAGAATGTCAGAATTCAAAACAATGAATTGGTATAAATAAATGACTATTTATGTAGTGAATAACTTTTGCTTAAGCAATTTCTGAAAGGCTACAGTCATAAGTGATAGCTGTCACAACGAAACTGTCTTTTTCCAAGGAATTTGACGTTATATTATAAAAATTACTTAATTATGTTACTTTGCGGCAACCATTATTAAACAGAGCTTATTGTATTGAGAATTGTTGAATCAATTTGAATTGAGTTCAAAAGTTTCACAAAGTTTACGTCAAATTAAGTTTTTTTATTTGTAAAGTGTGCCTACACCATAACAAACAATTATTTTGGAACACACCCCTCACACATTTTCCTTATTTTATTTCTGAAAATGCAAGACATTGGTGTAGATTTGTATTCAATAATAGCTTAACTTAACTATAATTATTATATTTTTGAAGTTGTCTGTTCTTTAGCTAATAGTGACAAAATTATAGTTCAAAGTGTAGGCTTCAAGCGCAAATACATACTTCAGTTACAAATTAGAAACCCCCGATTGAATAAAAAACCATCTGTCAAAACATACTATCAAAATTAAAAGTACAACGATATAAATAAATTGGTTTTGGAGCGTCATACGTACGAAAGATTTGAATCTTGACATGGAGTATCTTTGGCGTATAGATGACTCAAAGCCGACCAAGTCAATTTTAGGTCGAAATTTTTCAGCACGAAAAATTGTCCCTGAGCTCATAAAATTTCATTGTATCAAAATAAAATACCGCAATTTCTTTGTTTTTAGTCAGTTTTTTTTTTATTTCTGTTGAAAAATAGAAACTCACACAAAAGATATCATTGCGAAGCAAACTAAATAACCAAGCGGTATTTTTTCGTATTTTATTTAGTTAGAAAAATATTTATGGAATCCTTCCTCTATACATATTCCTTGGCTATTTATCTATTGTGTCATGAATTAGGAATTTCAACACAATGCACTTCCCTGTTGTGGACAATCAAAAAAAAAAAAAGACGATGTCCACTCTGGTGACAACTCAAGAGAGGCTTCAAGCCGCCCGCCCGTAGTCGTCGTTGGTAGGTCGCGGTCGGTTTGGTCTTACAGTTCTTTTGCTGATTGTTGATCGTTCTAGTCGCAATCCTAATCCCGGAGTCCCAGTTAAGGTTGTTGCTTTTTATTTTTTGCTTTCTTCCAGAACGGACAAAAGGTTTATTGGAGGAAGAAAAAAAGGGACTATATAACGGGATGGAATTTGTTGTTGTTTTTTTTTTTTTTATTGTGTTCCACAAATGGTCAACATTTTCTGGTTTCACATTATTGAAGCAGGAGCACAGAGCACACGGTACTGGACTCGCATCAGGACAGCTGTTTCATGGACCGTGAGTTCTGATGTTGTGTGTTGTATAGTTTAGTTGGTATGTGATGTGTGTCTCGCTTTTCAAAGCAAGCCCAGAGGTATTGCGTCTTGAGTTCAATTTATGTGACAAAACGCTATTATTATTATGCCGCACGTTTATAAAAGAGGGTAAGCCCCTCGTATTATAGTAGGTATAGTTGCCACGGTCATAAAATTCGATTTTACGGAGTTTGTAACAGGTTTAGGTACCTACCTACCTACCTACCTACCTTCCTTCAAACATACATTAGGTACGTACGTACATATATAGACCTGATGATGTCTTGACTCTTTGGATTGCGCAGCAGCGGTGGCGGCGCAGGCTTGCGAACCAATGCAATATGTGACGGTGATGGTGTCTTGTTGAATTGGATTGATTTAGGTGCGAATGCAGGGATTATATTAAATTAAACTGCCATTCGGTTTGTGTTTGAGGATGATATGAGGTCTTCAATGCAATAAATTCACATGGGATTACATGTGTAAATGGTAGGTATAGGTTTTTGTATTTTTTTTTTGTGCGTGTAGGTACCGATATACAGCGGGTTTTATGTACCTACGTGAGGTTCCGCATTCCGGAAAGATTTTTGATGATGGTTTTGAAAGATATTGTGAACGTGGTGTCGTCTACTCTCAAAACCTGATTGGACAGATGTCATTTTGTTTGACATTTGAGTGTTTTTGTGTGAAATTTATTAAATAATTTCAGAACTGTGTCGGGGATACGAGATCTGGGCACGAAGGGGTGTACCAAAGTTATTGTGACAAATTGGATTTTGAATTTCTAGATTGCGCTCTTCTGTAATAAAATTATTTTTTTTTATTTTTTGCTAAGTTGGAAACTAGTACCAAATTTTCGAAAAATTTCGACATTTAAATAAAAAGGGATTTTGTTGTGTATACAATTGCAAAATTACGTCTTGTTCTTCCCAAAACTAATAACGAATTCTAAATTTTGTCTGCTTACAAATAAATGCTTAAATTGTCCAATATTACATAAACAGGCGTTTAGAATCTATTGACAGTGTGATTTAAAGTATTTGTTAAAGGTTTCATATCCCTCCACAAAATTGCACTAAACGTCGCGTCGTTTTTTAAATCAACCAAATTTAAATCTAAATTTGAATATCACCTTTGATGATGTGTGAAAATGACAATAATAATTTTTGTAATAAAAAAAAAAATTAACACAAGTTTTGGTCTTTAAATTTGGCCTAAAAATTTAACCAAAACATCTGTTTATTTGTATAAATGAATGTGCAGTTTTTAAAAAAAAAAAAAAAAGATGTTTCATTTTGAAGCTGATATTTTTTTTTGAGAAGCACAAACTACGTCATTTGGAAACGAATCATGTTTAAATTCACTACAAAAATTGTGAACATTTCTTTACAGTTTTGGAAGAAAATTTTCTAACCGTGTTATTTCATGAAGAGATGACTACAATAATTATCCACCGAGATCTTGTGATTCGAAGACTTCAGACATTTTTAACTTCCCATAGGAAGTTATTGTAATGGGTCCAACTTGTCAAATTGAAAATTTTGACATTTCTCGACGTTTCAAGGTCCCTAGAGTCGAAATAAAACATTTTTAGAAAGATGTCTGTGCGTGCGTGTGTACGTACGTTCGTACGTTCGCGACGTTTTTTTCGTCGTCTATAGGTCAAGAACCAGAAGAGATATCGACTTTAAATAAATTTTGTTATACACATAATAAGGCAGAAAGATGCAGAAAGGGATCTCAAAAAAATTGCGTGGGTGTTTTTTTTAGGTGAAAATTTTGGTTAAACCTTAATATCTCATGAACCAATGACGCTAGAGACTTGAATTAAATTGTATATTATATATTGTAACGTGATACAAGACAATTGCATTTTTGGAAAAAAATCAAATTAACCGTTTTTTTATAAATCAAAAAAACTGAAAAAAAAATTTGTCACCTCGAAAATTTTACGACTAAAATAGGATTCTCCAAAACCAATTTGGTGCAACGAAGAATAATGTTTTTGACATCTGATAAAATTTTGAGAAAAATCGAATTGACAGTTTTTTTTATAAAAAATGAAAATCTAAAAAAAACATTACTCAAAGTTGTTAAAAATTCAATTTTGACTCAAATATCTTTTCAAAAACTTGAGATTAAGGCTTCAAATTTTTTATCTTATAAGAAATATTGTTTTCAATATTCTGAAAAAATTTTGAGAAAAACCAAATTGACAGTTTTTTTACAAAAAATAAAAACCTAAAAAAAATTAATAAAAGTTAGTAAAAATTGATTTTCGACTCAAATATCTTTTCAAAACTTTCAGATATTGGCTTTAAACTACTTTTATCTTTCAAAACATATTGTTGTAAACATGCAGTAAAATTTTGAAAAAAAATCGAATATACAGTTTTTTTTACAAAAAATTAAAAACCGAAAAAAAAATTTAACAAAAGTTGTTAAAAATTGATTTTTGACTTAAATATCTTTTCAAAAATTTGAGACATTGGATTCAAACTAATTTTATCTTATAAGAAATACTGTTTTCAATATTCGATAACATTTTGAGAAAAATTGAATTGACAGTTTTTTTTACAAAAAATAAAAACCTAAAAAAAAAATACTAAAACTTGGTAAAAATTTACTTTCGACTCAAATAGCTTTTTAAAAATTAAAAATATTGGCTTCAAACTTTTTTTATTTCACAGAAAATATTGTTTTCGATATTCATTAATTTTTTATAAAAATCCAATAGTCCGTTTTTTCATAAAAAAATAAAATCTACAAAAAATAGTACGCAAATTTGGTAAAAATTGATACATATGTATATACAAACTTTTAAGCAAGACAAATCGAAAAACGGGATGGGAAGTTATTAGTGTGGGTCGCACCCCAGCCTCCTTTTTTTATTTGCAGTCACGTCAATGATAAAGTCTATGTCATTGCTCCAAAATCGATTCTAGATCTTAAAGATGGAATTCATGAAGTTATCAAGGACTACGTAAAAAGGCGAATAGGTCATGGAAAATTTCAGGAAAACAACGTTTCTTGCTTTATTAGAGCTTATTATTCAAATATTTTAGTACAAATATTAAAATTAAAAAAGCTTTTCTGAGAACGATCTAATGGTCGAAAACGCAACTTTTTTTCCTACAAACATTTTTTTCACAATCTTAAGCAAAGGCTTTTAAGAATTAATAATTTTGAACCAAATTTTGCTTCCAAGATAATGTTTGAAGTTATTTTTACTGAATACAAAACTTTCTTCAATATTTTTATCACACATGTCTTCTTATATTACAATAAAATTGTTAATAGCTACATATTTTTTTCTATATTTGAATACTTTAGAAGAACTTCCTTGATAAGTCAACTTCACTATAAGGAGAAAGTGCTCAACAAGTACTTAAAAGCATATGATCTTGGAACTTTTGCTAAAGAACTTAAAGCCTGCTGTTCAAATTCTTATGTCCTCAACACTTGTTCTTAAAAACTTTGCAAAGTACTAGTTTCAGACCTTCTGAAATACGGTTACAATTCCCGTTATTGGAACTGGCTCGTAGTATTTGTATTTTAAATGAAGTTTTTTGGGTGTCTTGATAAGTTTTCGGGGCCATGTCCATGCATTAAGTTGATGCCTTTGTGCAACAAAAAAAAATTATCATTCAGCAACTGAAATTATACCCGAATAAAAGCAGGCCATAGTTTCAGTTCCTATAAGACATTTTTTTATGACGTGCTAAAGTTCAATCCCTTCTAAGGCTTACATAACTCATTTCTTAAGAAAATTCAAACTGAATTAATATTAGAAGATTTTCATACTTCCTATCTTAAGATTTTTTTCATTTCACGATCCTGGTATCAAACTATATTTTCCTCGAATAATTCCAATCATATACATAGACACTTTAGACGTAATGGAATTCTTAGTTCATTCACTTATGGTTGTTTGATGCCAGCAATCGCAATATTTTATTTCAATCAAATCTCAACAACATCGTAAAGAAACGTGTACGTGTAATTTGATTTAAATTCTCTCGTGAATAAAGACGTACAATATTTATTTTTCTCCCTAAATCAAACATAAGTATCTATCCAGAGTTTTTCATAACATCCCGTTCCTTAAAATAGATCCTATAGCAGCAGGCACTATTTCGTCTTGTGATCTGCATAAATCCCTCCACTTAACGTCGCACCCAAATCTATATTAACAGCAGCAGCAGCACAGTAGCAATACAACCAGCGAGCGGTAAGAGGAAACTAGAACTTTTTTTAATTATTATGGTACAATTTTTCGTTTGCAAAGAGACGACACACTGCGCCGCGCCGCCGAGATCGACCCGCAAACCCAACCGCGAGAACCGACATGGACATCAGACGTAATGCGACGGACCGTTCTGACGCTTTGTTTATTTTTCCTTTAGCAATAGCAGCAACAGCAGCAGCAACAGTAGTTCGGGACGCAGATAGAAAAAAAAGATAGATTTATGCCGTTCCATTGCTCTGAACAAAGACCATATTTGCGGTTGATTTGTTTTGTCCGCTTTATGGCCAAAGTAACGCGAGGAGGCTTTTGACTTTTGAGAGAGCGACTGCTATATTGCTGTGTGCACCGCACAACCATTCAAGGATAACCGTATGAATCAAACGGTACGCGGACATTTGCTATATTCTATTTCCTGTCACATCAAACACACAAAATGTTTAATTTTCAGTTTGCCGTATTCTTAAATGGCAACAAATTTGTGCGCACTTTTTTCGCATGAAGTCATAAGAGTTGCCATATTGTTGCAAGCTCTTCGAGCGGGCGAGTGATGGGGAAAAATGACAGAAGAAAAACCTTTGTTTACACGAGATATTTATAAATGTGCCAGCTTGGTATTTACAAGCGCGTGAGCTTGTCGCTTTTTTTTTTTCGTATTTTGTTCGTATTCTGTTGTTGATTTGGTGGGGTATTATTATATGGGGGAGTGCTTGTGAGCTACGCATCACAGAACGTGGGTGTGGTTCATTTTGGGATACAAATAGTCGTTGGAACAAAGTGTGACTCGCCCAGGTGTTTGGTTTAGCAGCGCAACGAGAGACCTATCATGATAGACGAATGTTGTGGTCTATTGGAATCAACCATCGTCATCGTCATGAATTGCGTGAGAATGATGACTCGTCGAAGTTAAGCGTTAAGTTAGGTCTCCAGTCTCTAGAGGTTTATTGTATAGGTACCCATAAGGTTACTATATTATATACACTTCAATTTTTACCAAAACAAAATGTTGAAATCTATGAGAGGTATTTTTATTACCGTGGTTACGGACTTCAAGGCGCCAAATTATTACAAAAGAATAAGACAGTTCATATGTCTGTTCTTCAAATGACTCTGACCAATTTTTGTCATTTAAAAAAAAAATGTCAGGTACACGATAAGATGTATATGAAATTTAACTTAACTCAAGACCTTTTAACTAAAAATAATGTCAGCATTTGACAGGTAGTTTTAACATTTAAGAAATCAACAAATAATAAAAAAAAAAAGCTGCTGTTTTTGTTGCCAAATTAATATCTCTTGCACAATTTCAGGATAAAAAGCGGTTTTTAACTCTAAACCCAAAATAAAAACAATTAACAACTTTCTTACCATTCGTTATAATACAGAAAATAATATGTAGATAATTTGAAAAATTGTAAATTGTAGTTTACACTACAAAAACACTGTTTTATCGTAGAATGCAGATCGACTCAACAATTTCTTTAAAAAAAAATGTGATTTGTTTTTAGAGTCAATCAGTTTATGATGCTGAATTCTATGGATATTCAAAACATTCACAACATTTTCTTCGCAAAGTTCTAATCTGTAAAAATCAGCATTTCGAAAAATTTTAATTCGATTGAATTTTCAAGTTAATCAACTTCTAATGCGTTTAAATCTTTAATAAGGATCTCAGTTTGAGTTAGAACTTCGATTTATTAGACCTTTAAATTAGGAGGTCTAGGATATTAGAAATCGGTTTAGCAAATTTTTTTACTTCTTCAAATGATTACATTTTAAGATTTTGAAATAAAAATGAGATAAAGAGAACTTTTAATGTGTATTGATAACACATTTTTGAAATTCCATTTAGAAAAAGTAGTAAGTTAGTAGCAGTTAGAGGATTACTGACTTTGATTTATCAAAGGAATCCTTTGGCAACTGCATAGTTTCATGTTACGGAACCTTCAATTGGCTTTCAACTACTACTACTTTCCATGCGGATATGTGAAGTCCCTAATCAACGCCAATAATAAGCCCAAAAAGATCGAAAACTTCAAGACAATATTCGTTGCGTTATTATGCTGTCACAAATGTCGGAAAAAATCATCTTAAAGTGGTGCTCTAGATATTACGTCCGAATCAGCCCTGGCGGAATTTTTATTATTTAATTCTAACCTCAAAATGTTTCAATTTTCAAAACAACAAAAAACGTAATCAAATAATATCGGGTTTTTAAAATAAAACAAAAATGGTTTTGAATATCAATGACTGTGAAAGTGAAAGGGAACTTAACTTCTTTTGCATGGCCACCACGGGCACGCTTGAAGACACTACAGACACTGAACCCAATTTTCGACGGTTTTCAAGCATAAATCGGCCGATACTGCTGAAATTTCACGTTCGATATTCGTACGAAGTTCACCAATCAGCCTCACATAAAATAGTCTTATGGCGTCAAATCACACGAAAGAGGCGGCCAAGCGACTGGAACATTTCGTGAGATAACACGTTCTCCAAACTTGGTTTCCAATAAATTGATTTTGAAATTCGCTGTGTGACTTGTGGCACCGCGCCGCCGTCCTGTTGGAACCACATGTCCTCCAAGTCCATATCATCAAATTGGGGCCAAAAATATTCGATTATCATTGAACGGTAGCGATCTCCATTCAAAGTAAAGTACCAATCTTGATCGTCACGGAACAAATAGGAACCAATGACGCCACCGCCGCGCCGCCGGCCAGCTCATAAACCACACCAAACCGTAATTTTTTCGGGATGCAATGATAAATCATGGAGTATGTGTAGATTGGTGCTTGACCAATACCACAATATTTTGTTTATTGACGAAGCCATTCAGCCAGAAATGAGCCTGATGATCGCTGAAGATGATTTTTCGATGAAAATCCGAATCCGGTCAAGCGAATTCAGTTCTTGCGCCAATTTAATCATTTCGCAAAATTCGCCAGACGACGTCACAGAGATGCCCAACACTTGAGAACGACGTGTGAAAAACACATTTGGGCTTTCTGCAACTGAAGCCTCAACGGCAGCAATATTCTCGACACTACGGGCACTTCTTTGTCTCACTGGTAAGTGGTACGGGAACATTTTGTACTGTGCCTGTGGATTCAAATTTTTCCACTAGGCACTCAATTGTTGATCTGCTAGGACGATTATGACGACCATAAATAAACGTTGAGGCAACTGACTCCGAATTTCGGTAGTAAATTTTAATAATTTCGACTCGTTGTTGGCTCGTATATCTCTCCATCATGAAATGGCAAACCTTACTGAAGAGAAATGTCAAAAAAGCGGCAAGAAATATGGCGTCGTTTGCTGTCCCTGTCGCTCTACTTTTGTAGCGTCCTATTGAAAAACCCTGTTATTACTCTAGTAATCTTTAAATCAAATTTTAAAACAATCAATTCGTTAGAAAATTAATTTTACTACAGAAAGTTTTTTGAGTTATTTTTTTAGTTTTTAACATTCCGATAAATGTTGAAAAGTTATCAGTGAGAAAATTCTATCGCAGAAACTGAATGTACAAGAATGAGCTTTCTACAAATCAGAAACGCTTGGAATCTAAATGTGAAACTGAAGAAATTTGATCAAAACTTTTCATCGCATTTCTTGCACGTTTCCAGGAACCAATTATTATTATTTCTGATAAGTCTGTATATCCGTATCCTTTCTTCATTAATTTATTATTTATAACATAAAACACTTTATAAGCACTTCTTACGAATGTATAAAGACACTTACATCCTTTCTAACTCTCAACAAAACAATTTGCACGAACTTCACGAACACTGATCAATATTCATTAATACCATAACAGAGCAGCATATTGCATCTAATCTGGATGCAGGCGCCGGCCGCCGCCGCCGCTGCTGCCGTCGTCGGACGCCACCACGCTGCCGTTGATGGCAACCGCTTCTTCCATTTTTTCACATTCCCATTAGTGAGTCTAATATCTATGATTAATTGAATGTTGTGCATCTAACGTATTGGTTTCACATTATTCTCGCATTTAAATGTATCATCATCCTCAGCATCACAATTACCATCATCATCATAATCATCATGATCACCAACCGATCGTATAGAGTATAGACCATCAACTTGGCCATCTCGACAAATTCCTATAATAATACATGACGAATCGAACGCGCCACACTGCCGAAGTCGAAGTCGTAGCCGATGCTCCGTGTAGTGCGGTTTGAGTGGAATTAATATGAAGGTTGTGGCGGAGGGGCAGCAGCCAAGGAATCAAATGCGCATTAGAAATGAATTTATGTCTGCTTCCGTGATTTTTCATCTTCTCTCGAATAAGAAGAAGATGGTTGCTTTTTTTTTTATTAATTTCTAACCATCATAATCCCTTTCAATTTAAAAGCCTAACCGAACCACAAATGCCTACCTAATAGCTAACAGTATGCTATAGGCACCTGTGTTGTGCATCAGCCTTGTCTACCTCAAGCCGTGAGCTGGTGAGCCTTGAGAGTTTTGTATGTGTGTGTGTTCCGAGTGTTGGGATGGCACAATATCAAAGACATTGAATTCCGATGAGAAGAAGAAAAACACATCTCGATTCAAACTCAAAGATCCAGATACAAATTCAAGGTGAATATCTTCTGTGTTAGCCTTGACTAGTACGCGTCTCATACGTGATGTGAATCTGTAATTATTACATGCGCGCAACTATAGTTTTGAGGCATATAGGTTAGGGTGGAGTGAAAAAAAATGTTGTCTTATTTTTTGATATACATAGCCAGAATGGGTGCCATTTGGAACTTAAAAAACGGAAAAAAAGTTTCAGATCGATCAAAGAAGTTTTAGAGGGTTCACAAGCCACTTGAAAAATTATATTAAAAAATTGAAAAACCCTAAGGTTAATATGGAGTTTTTTGTAGATCAGCAGATTTTCTATTGTTTTTTTTTTATTTTTTCAAGGGAATTCTCCATGTAGTAGTCGTAATAATATTAAATAAGTATCACATACATTCATACAGTCAAACCCCTCTTAATATAAGCCCATGTGAGGATAACTTCTATCTGAAACAAAAAAAATACTTCACTTTTAACCATTTTAACGGAATTGTGCTACAAATACTAAAAAATTCTGTAGAAATGTGTTGTGTCAGAATCCAATTTATAGAGCATTAACTTACTGTAAACATATCATGTATACAAATAAAATAATAATATATAGTTCCCCTGTTCGCAGCCTACTTAAAAAACGGTGGCTCAAAAAAACAGAAATTTAAATTTTTTTGGGGAAACAATAAATTCTATTTCTTTCTGTCTGCAATAAAATTGCTGTTGTATCTTCATTCGATATTTTTTACTGTGGCGAACGGTAACGTTTAATTTCAGCGGAAATGAAAATAAATTTATCATAAAAACACAGTAATATTTATTCTTATCCTAATTTTTATAAAACAGGCTTAAGTTTAAAAGTCTCATTTATTGCAAAATAATATTTAATTCAGAAGCTATTTTGCAAAAATGTTAACTACAAGACACAAGTCAAAAGATTTAATTTTTGGTAACCCAGAACCATTAAAACAATGGTGCTTGCCAACTTTTAAAGATATTATAAAAGAGTATTTACACATTCTATTGGAACTAAGAACTACAAACAAAAAAGAACCAACCATTTCAGAGGTTTCTGAACTATTAGCTCAAAACGTGGTTGAGATATGGAAAAAAGCTTCCCTGCCTACTATTTCTCATTCGTCTATTGTTAGAAAAATTAGACAATATCACGAAAAATATAAAAAACACCTTAAAAATTACAAAGTAAACGAAAAAAGAAATAAGCTGGAAGATTTTAAATTGCAATTGCAACCATTTTTGAGTCAATCTGATACACTTTTCGATATATGCTCTTGCCAGTGTGACTTATCTCAACACTGCTCTTGTGATCAAGTTAGAAAAGTATCTGCTCTTGAACAAGACCTTTTATTAGATCAAAGAACTACAAGAAAGTTATTCATTGGTAATATTGATATTGGTGCTACTCGAAGATTGCAAAAAACCCTTAAAAGAAAGAATAAAAGAGCTGAAAATATAAACCGGAAAAATCAAACAAAAAAAGCTTAATCTATATCTGCATCTGATGCTCCTAACAAAAATGTTCTTGAAATATCGACTGATAGTTTTGATTCTGACGAAACAGAAAGCGACAGTGACAGCGACTTCTTAATTTCTCCTGACAAAAAAAAAACAAAGACAATTAAACCAAAAACAAACCAAATGCGATTAAAACTACCTAGTTTGGGAACTGCTTGCGATCGAACAGGTGTATCAGATAGAAATGCAGCTATAATCGCAAGTAGTGTTTTGCAAGACGTTGGCTTAATTTCTCAAGAAGACCAATCAAAAGTCATAGATCGTTCTAAAATAAGGCGTTCGAGGTTTGGAATCAGACAAAAATTACAAACAAATGTTCTATACAATCAATCTCAGCTTGAAGCCATTTATTTTGATGGTCGAAAAGATCGAACTAAAACTTTGTCAAAGATTGGTGAAAACACGTACCATACAATTTGTGTTGAAGAACATATTTCTCTTGTCCAAGAACCAGGTTCACACTACGTGGGACATCTTTCTCCTAGCGATGGAAAATCAAAAACTATTTGCGAGTCCATACTTAGTTTTTTTGAATCGAAACAAATTTCATTGGTTAACCTTGTTGCCATAGGCTGTGACGGAACTGTTTCAAATACTGGTTCAAAGGGTGGTGTAATCAGATTGATCGAAGAAACACTAAAAAAGCCTTTGCAATGGAACATTTGCTTGCTTCATTGCAATGAGCTGCCACTTCGACATCTTTTACAAAATTTGGATGGTCAGACAACAGGTCCATATGGGTTTTCTGGGCTTATTGGCAAGAATTTAGAATTTTGTGAAAAGATGGATCTGAAAAACTTTGTTCCAATACCAGAAATAATAGATCTTTTACCAAATAAATCAAATATAAATGACCTAAGCTGTGACCAAAAATATCTTCACAATATATGTCAAGCTGTAGCTACGGGAAATGTCCCAGTATCTTTACTGTCAAGAAACCCTGGAAAATTATCACATGCTCGTTGGCTGACTGCCGCAAACAGGATTATGAGGCTTTATATAGGAACTGAAAATCCATCCGATAATTTGGTAGTTTTAGTTAACTTTGTTGGTCGTGTTTATGCTCCAGTATGGTTTTCAATTAAAAGTCATCCATCTTGCAAAGATGGCTCGTATCACTTATGGAAAATGATTTCGTTGTCGCGATATATGGATCCAAAACTGAAAAAAATCATTGACCCTGTTATACAACGAAATGCATTTTACGCTCATCCGGAAAACTTGATTTTAACTATGATGGCCGACTCGAGGGTAGCGATTCGTGAGTTAGCGCTCAGGCGATTAATGAAAGCACGATCAGAAGAAAATAAAATGGAAACTCGGAAGTTTTCAGTTCCTAAAATAAACTTTAAGGCCAATGATTATGTGGATTTAATCAACTGGCAGGAAGTTAAAGTTACTGAACCACCTGTCACCAAATTCCTTACCGATGACATTATTTCCAGTTTTATTAACTGCAGAGACATTCAAAATATAACTTATCCTCGATTCCCATGCCATACTCAAAGTGTTGAGCGATGTGTGAAACTGGTAACCGAAGCTTCAGCTGAAGTTTTTGGATACAAAAACAGGGATGGGCTTATAAGAGCTAGAATAGCTTCAAGAAAAGCAATGCCTGAGTTTAATACAAAAAAGAGTTTCGCTATAGAAACACCAAATGAGTAAAAAAGCACTCAAATGGTTGGATGGTTGGGTTGGGTGCTGGGCGGAACTCAAAAGCAGCTACCTCCACGTGGTGAGTTCTGGGTGGTTTGGAAAAAAAAACTAGCTAAACGCTGCAAAATTATTAATTTTTGCTTTATATTATACTTCCAACAAGCATATACATTTTCAAGAGCGTTGTGAACCCTCAAGACATTTTTTGATCGGACTAAGATTTGTTGTGCTCTTTTTTGATGACTAATGGCACCCGTTCCTGGCATGTACAAGAAAAAAAAAAAAAAAAAAAAAAAAAAATGAAGTTTCACTCCACCCTAATATAGGTACTATACATATACGTTGTACGTACAACACAGTGAGTGCACTGGATGGAAGTACGACGAGTAGTTGCAGAAAGAATAAGCAACTACAAAAGCCGGTACTACCTGTCTCTCTGGTGGCTTGTTCTGATGCGTTGTTGTATAGATGTCGTTGTTGTCGTCGTTGTCGGTGTCGTCTTCAACGTCGTCGTCGTCATCATCGTTCCGATCTGTTCCGTTTGTTGGAGGATTTGTATGCAGCATACTTATGGTATAAATGTACCTACATAGGAACTCATTTATGGGAGAAGGGAGGTTAGGGGGACTTCCTTTTGGATATGTGCTTTGGAAGCCAATGTCCACCTGCATTTGTTTGGATTCAGTGGCGGGTTTGGATGGCGGTGGCGGCAGTGGCAGCGGTTGCTACGATCGACCGGAGCTGTGGAAACATGAAAACATCCAGAGGACATCGAACCGTATAGAGGAAACAGTGTTTATGTTTAACGTATAGAACTTTGATGTTTGTATTTTTGTTTTGTTAGAAATTATTTAATACGTACCTATCAACCATGATAGCATGATTTATTTTGTGGAGAAATAAAACACATCATATCCCATTGCTTTAACGGAAATAAATAGGGACTTATTTCCTGTAGATTAGATTTTTATTAGAATCTTAAAATAACCTTTTTTTTATTTGAAATTAATCATTTTGGAACTCCAGACCAGAAAATCTAACAAGTAAGGGATCACTTCAAGAATTAAGTTTAAACATCCTAGTTTAGGCATTTAAAGCTAATGGCGTACCTAGTAATGTAGGACTAAGAGTTTAATTTGTCTAGCCATTTTCTAAACTAATACAAGTTCCATGATGTCATTTAATATTTGCTGTTCTATGTTTTCTATGTTTGTTTACTTTTACTGATCTCTCAAATAGCATCTGGTAAATATTTTTTTATAATTTCTTGAATTTTGTTGTAAAATTGAGAAAACTGCGGAATATTTTAAGATTTTGGTGTATTTGACAAAATATATCCTGTTCATGATGAAGTTCTGAAATTTGGATCGTTGCGAAATATTTTCGTATATATCCATTTGAGAGTACGTTATATTGGTTGAAATGCCTTTGAAGATTGGCTCCAGACTCTTAAGACAAGTTTCCAAACGTATATGTAGTTAATATTAATAAACTGAATTCTTGGCCTTCAAAATCAGCCACGTATCCTATTTCAAGTAAAAAATTTAATTAAAACTCTGAAATGTTTGACAGAAATAAGTTTTCAGCGTTCAAGTTGTCAAATGACCGAAAAAATAAGTGGGGCCTCATCGCACTCTGTGAAATCAAATGAAATTCAAATGTTAACTATTTGTGTTTTTCTTTCAGTATTTACAAATTTTACAGCAAATGAAAAATATTAAACAAAATACTGGATATATTTTTCGCAATGTTGTACTTTTTAATTCTTGGGATAAATTTTGCAAAGTTTCTAGCTTAATAAATGCACCAAAATCCTAATTTTGGATATATTTTGTAAAACGGTGTTTTTTCCTTCTTGTTCTTATAAAAGGGTGCATTTTTTCCAAATTTCAGGAGATAGAGTATTCATATACAGGGTGTTCCATAGTGACCACGGCAGACAAAAACCATTAATTTTAATTTAGCAAACCATGTAATGACGCATTACAAATCTACAACGAAAACACGAACAAATTACATGGGTTCTGTCACTACACCGAGCATTGAGTTCACATTCAGTTCAACTTGGCCAAAACTCGGTGACATTAATTTGCAAAGGTTATTTTGTCATTCGCAAGGATATAATTCACACTAGGTTGTTACCAAAAGGTTGCCTACTAGAACCGAACAAGACCAATAAAAAGGAAGTAGAAGCAGGGAACCAGACCGCGCATATTATAAATATGCCGCTAAGCAAGGATCAGTGGTAAGTAAGTTGGATATTAACAGAGGCTTCCCCCCACCAGAGGTAAGGGGCTTCTTGTAAAATATTCAAGTTTAATTGATTTACCAGCTTCTGCTGTGATTTACCAGCTTCGGCTGTGATTTACCAGTTTCGGCTGTGATTTACCAGTTTGGGCTGTGATTTACCAGTTTCGGCTGTGATTTACCAGCTTCGGCTGTGATTTACCAGTTTCGGCTGTGATTTACCAGTTTCGGGTGTGATTTACCAGTTTCGGCTGTGATTTAACAGTTTCGGCTGTGATTTACCAGTTTCGGCTGTGATTTACCAGTTTCGACTGTGATTTACCAGTTTCGGCTGTGATTTACTAGTTTCGGCTGTGATTTACCAGTTTCGGCTGTGATTTACCACTTTCGGCTGTGATTTACCAGTTTCGGCTGTGATTTACCAGTTACGGCTGTGCTTTACACACGAAAAGAGGCAATTCACCCGCGTAACGGCGATTGCCTCAGTCATGACCGAATCGACGGAAGAGACGTGCCCCGCGCCGCCTGCTGACCGACACCTATCGCGTAGACTACATCGGAGCCGTGGCACAAGCCGAGATTGGGATGAGAAGAATTATTACGAAAATCAGAATTTGACAAAAAAGATTGTTAACCGACTATATGAAATAAATTCAAAATAATATAAAGTTAATTACAAATAAAGACAAAGACCTATTGATGTTAAATTTCGGTGTTTTATTTAACTAACCCTGGACACAGTGAGCATACCCCAGCTGAGAAACCTTAAACACTCTCACAATCATTACGTTCGATATGTAATTGTAGGAAAACCGCTTATTCGTTAATCGTTGCCAAGTTATAGAGCCAGTTAAATATCGGACAACATTTATAAATAGAGCATAAGCCTGGAAATATTTGTAAGGTTTTTTCTCATCAGTAGTTTCCAAGAGTACACACGTCCTTTACGTTTGCGTTTTTTTTGGCGAATTAATTTGTCATATCTTTTACCATCTTCAGTTTATAAAGGTACTTAATGTTCTCTATTGTCTTTTTTACTGTTAACATTTCTATGCGATTAAAGATCTTTCGTCAATTTACTATCACAATTTTTATATATTGCTACGAGTACGTTAAAATAAAATGTTTGTTTGTAACTAGATAAGCTAGAACTTTAGAATGTCAAAAATGGGTTTAAAACGAATCACTCAAAAAACCATACATATTATTTAAAATCAAGAAGGAAGTAAAAACGAGAAAATACTTCATAAGTTTTCGACTTGAAAATAGTGATTTTTCCAGAGTCGGTTACTTTGAGACACCCTGTAATTTGGACGACGCACGGACATATTTCAAGAAATTTTAAAAAATATTAAATATTAAATGAAAACAATGATTAATTAATACAATATTGAAGCGACTTAATTTTAAACTATGTTTATAAATTAAACTATGTTTATTAATTAAAAAAACAACCTGTTTTGGTTTAGATTTCGAATAATTAATTTTCAAACATTTTTTTTGAAATTTTGAATTAATTGATATTTTCGAGGCCCTCAATTTTTAGACGGGATTGGGCCAAAAATCATTCGGCAGAATATGCTTCGTTTTTAAATTTGACACTCGCATTCATGCTACAAGGAAAAACACTCCTTCAAAAAGGTTTAAGACTTTATATACAAGATATTATCTTGTTTTCATAAAAATAGAGATTATTCATCAAAAAAAAAATATAGAAACAGGACAGAAACAACTTATAAGTGTCAAAAGTAACTAACGGACATATTGTCATTTAAAACTTCAAATTGACTTTAAAAAGCAGCAAATTCTAGAACTATTGCTCAACAGTGAATTGTTCACTACGACTACACTAAATTTAAGTACTTTACTAATGGTTACTGGTTTGCTACCTTGACACTTGGTGGAAAATTTGCATAGTCACTTAAATATACAAATATCTAACACCTTAAGCATATTTTGGCAATACCCTATCGAGAGCGGGTCGAAATGCTGTATTTTAAAGTATTGTATGGTCACAATACTGTACGGTTAATATTCTTTTTTTTAAATAATATACATTTAAAATACTGTATCACAAAATGCTCCATTGTCAAATTAATTTTGACAGATGAATTAGTTTTGTACAATTTTTGATTATGATAGGAGAAATTCATGAACAAATGTTAGAGAGATATAAAACAATCAAAAAGAAGAATATAAGAAGAAATTTGCATGTACATATTTAGTTTTAGTTTTTATTAATTCAAAAACTTATGAATTATCTATCATACACAGGTACGTAGTGTAATAGTTCAAGGGAAGTATAGTAAAACATCATGCTATGAACAATTATTTTGCTGTTTTCTATTTAAAAAAAAAAGTATTTTGTTGTCGAAATTCTGTATTTCAAAATGCTGTAAATAAGGCTGAAAAATAAAAATCGTTTTAATAATGTAAAAAAGTGCGCACTTTTTCCCATTGTCAAAACGATTTTTATTTACATCATTATAAAATACAGAGTTTTGATATACAGAATCAACCAACCCTATTTCGACCCCATCCCATCCCCTCTTGATCCGAAATTATGTGAGTATCCGGACTATCCGGAAAAGTTGTTAAAGTATTTGGGTGAGTCCATATAATCAGCACAATAACTTCACATTACTGTACGATGTTTTTGTTTTATTTGTATTACACCCTACCAAAATCACAGCATTGTTATTTTGTTACATTTAAGCCTCGAGTACTAATGGTTTTTGTGTCACCTTATGCATTTCAAAAATAAACTCCAGAGCAATCCGAATTTATTATTAAACAAACTTATTTCCGTCGACTCAACACGACGACCGACGACGCCATGCCACTTCTTTAAGTGTATGTGCTGTGCATTGCAACCATAAGTTCCAACTTATGCCGACAAATTAGAAAGAAAATCTCTCAACTATTTTTATTTTATTTTTGCTAAGTACCATTAACCGTTATACTAAACAAAATCATTGCAGCACACAATTCAATTGATTTAAATTCGTTAAATATGTTGTGAACCGCTCTCGCACTCACTCCTGCTCCCACTCCCGCTCCCAATCGGAGCGGCTTTGACTTTAGTTTCGGCTCTTCTGGATTGGACTGAAGTGGACTTTTATTTTGTTGAATTTATTATGAAGTCATAAACTTTACTACACGGTGTTTTTTTTTTGTTGTACTTGCTGATATTTATTTGTATATGAAGTGCATCCAGGGAACGAAATTCCCGCTTACACTCTCTCTGACATAATGTGACGGAGACGCGCGTTATTGAAGTGGATTTAGAGACTGTCCCAGGTCCAGTTCGCGGACTCGAATTCGGATTCGGAGTCTGCTTTAGTTGGTCCGTACCTATATATTGCTTGGGGGGAAGAAGAATTATTATTGTTTTGTTAGAGAGCGATTGTTTCTTCGTTGATGATGATGAAGGGGGTGTTTCGCTTTTTATTATGACGACTACGACGACGATGACGACTTGTTGTGTTATTCGAGGGTCACTTCCTCCACCCGTTTGGCGTGCGATTTGACTAAAGTACTTCCTGCTTGAGGGCTCTGACTCTATGCGAGCTGAGCTAAGCTGTGCTGAATGACATATTGGTTCATTGTTGTTGTGTTGTATTATGTTTGTTTTTTAATAAGAAAAGATTGAAATGAAAATTTGTCGTAGTTTTTGTTATAAGCTATGTTTGTCAGTTTTTTTATTTTTTGATTCACTGATGCGATGGGGGGAAAGTGGGAGTGCTGGAGATGTTGTTGATGGTAATAAAGGATTAATTCGAAGAGAATGGTGCACACACTACAAATGGGGGAACAACTCAAAGCCGGACGAAATGTTACACAATTTGGGAGAAAAAAAAAAGATAATCCAAATAAAGTTTTTTTTTTCTCTTTTGAAGGGGTGTAGAATTTTTGGTTTGAATTAATTGTTTTTTGAAATGAAACATATGTTATTAATGGCTGTGAAGCAAATAGTAATCATAAAGAATTAATTGGATAGATTGAGTTTTAGTGTATTGTTAAACTAATGAGAAACATGTTCAATTCGATTTGTAACAGCTTGCAGATTATAAGCTTATCATTACAACAAAATTTGTAATATCTATCATTTCATACAATTTTCTTCATAAAAAATTTATATTTTTTGTAAATAAAATATGAAAAAACTGTTCACACCCTTGGGACTTTTTTTGAGTTCTTGTCGAATTAGTCTCAGATATTCCAGATTATTCTCACATATCAGAGACCCAGGATTTTCAAAGCTTTCGACACTACAAATACTGCATTCGTAAATAAATTCGTACTCGATATTTTAATAAAAAATGACATTACAATGGTAGAAAAGTTTGTTTGTCTTTCAGCCCAAACCACCAGGTTGATTGATAAATAAAAAAAATATGTTAACCCTTATGAAACTGTTATTTTGTTCATAATTTTTCTCAAGAACTAATGAACTCATTTCGATATTTTTTTTTGTCTGCACAAGCTTTTCGAAATTATCGGAAAACTGACTGGGCTTCATACAGGAATTTATTACTGTTTACTAAAACCTTGATTATCTAGTCCTTCATCCAACGCTTACGAACTTGAAAAAAAGTCAATGACCTCACCTCAGCTATGAACAGATCGCTAGAAATTGCTCGTCCACTTAAACTCATAAGAGGAAAGAGGAAACCACAATGGTGAGCCTCAGAGCTTGACTCGCTCAGAAGAGAATGTAGAAAACTCTTCAACCGAGCCAAAGCCACAAGACTAGCCTCTCACTGGGATTCTTACAAAGAATCTTTAAGAATTTACAAGAAGGCACTAAGGAAATCTAAGCGATCTTCCTGGCGATCCTTCTGTGGCACAATAGATAAAACTTCTGAAGCCTCCAGGTTACGGAAAATTCTTTAAACTAATCCAGCTATGCCAAGCTGCTTGAAAAATGCAGATGGCTCCTGGACAAATTCAAGTAATGAATCGCTGAACTTACTACTGGATACTCATTTTCCTGGAAGTTCTCTTACCGAGACTTGCAACGTTTATATACGTTCAAGTCCCAATACTACATATCCACAAGGTCTGATCACAAGGACAAGCTACAATGGGCTCTCAACAGCTTCAAACCATTTAAATCTGCAGGACCAGATGGAATAATACCAGCCGAACTACAAAAGACTTCTAACATAATTGCACCAATCCTTGAGGCAATTTTTACCAGCTGTCTGTACCTGGTCCATGTTCCCTCGGCATGGCGAGAAGTTAAAGTTGTTTTTATACCCAAGGCAGGTAAATGCTCGCAAGTCAATCCTAAAGATCTACGACCTATAAGTCTATCATCATTCCTTCTTAAGACCTTGGAAAGATTGATTGATATCCATTTAAGGGTAAGTATTGATACAAGACTTCTGTCTTCGTCTCAACATGCCTACTGTAAAGGTAAATCGGTGGAAACAGCGTTATACAACTTAGTACGCACCATCGAATATTCTCTCCATCATAAAGCGATCAAGGTGTTTGCTATCTCTAAGCAGATCGCATATAAGCTCGATAATAGGTGTCATAACCGGACACGCCACGCGGCTAGGCGTATTCTCAAATGACTTTTGCAGAAGCTGCATGGACGAGGAAAAGAAGGAAACAGTTCTTCACCTTCTCTGTACAGTACAAACCCTGCTCTAGCTCAAAAACGCAAGAATTACCTAGTAGAATTCTTCTTTAACGATCTTAATCATATCAGCATAATCAGCCTCACGTTTCGTTAGGGACTCAAACTGGTTCCATTGAGCTTAGGAGGAAGCCTCAAGATTCATGTGGTATCACAATGGGCCATTAAACTGGCCCATTAAAACTAAAAACACCGACGAGAGAGTCACTTTAAATTTATGTCTAAAATATAGTGTTTGTTGCGGTCCCGCCTCATATACAATTTTGATAGTATTCACTTTTTCTAACAAAATTTTGGCAATAGATCGAGAAAGCCTATGCTTACAGGTTTCGAGAAAACATGGATAAACATAGATGTTGTCAAAAATTATAATATAAAAACGGTTTTCTCATTTTAGAAATAAAATAATTGTAAAATTAGTCATTATGTTGAACTACTCAAAACATCAGATGCGATTGTCTCAATACTGTATTTTTTTGTGTTGGCTGGACTTATACGTCAGACAATCTTCAAAGAATTGAAATGAAATTTTGGGAAAATCTTGAAAAACATATTCTCTTTAGAAGTACGCAGAGTTTGTATGGATTAGTTCGATTGTTATTACCAATCATCTGACAATTTTGTAGGAAAATTTTTAAGTTTAAGTTGAAGTTCGTCATTTGTCCAAAAGTCAATTAGTCACAAAATGCTAAGAATGTCTACAATAACAGTTATTATAAGAATTAAAATTAAAATTAAAAAAAAAACAACTGATTCATTATGATTTCGGACTTACAGGAACTGTTAGTCCTTCCCTGAACTCTGAAAAAAAAGCCAACGTCATCACAACCAAAAAATAAATCGCTTCAAAAATGTTATTGTAAATACTGCTATGAGAATTAATTCCAGTTTCTGTAATCTCGATTTATTTTTTTAAATTTCATGAAGCGAATAATTTCTAACAATCTCCTTTTTTCCGTCTCTAGGTTGCTTACGGCCTTAAAAAATTTGTTTCTACAAATCTAGAGGATAATTCGATTTGACAAAACATTGATAGCAATTTTTAAATAAATTGAAAATTAAGAATAACTATCCAAAAGATAAGGAAAATATAGAAATGAAAAATACACAAAGTACTGATATTCGAAAACATTATGTTTCTTTATATTTTTCTAACGAATTTTAAGATAAAATCAAGGGTTGTTTTTTATACTATAATTTAATTGCTCAATCGATTTGATTGTTTAAAAAAAATGCAACCAAATTATTGACAAAGTTCAAATGCCTTAGTTAACCTTTATTGTCTAAACTTTTTTGACTATTGAACGTTATTCACTGTTGTCTTTGAACTCAGTTTTTCAATGCATTATCATTTCATATTATTAAAGTTATAGATTATTTTGCTGAAGTACAATGTCTCTGCAACTCAGTTAGTATGTTTTTTGTTAGTTCGTTTACTTATCGAAGTTCTTGTACAACTTTGAAAATATGTGACAGAGATAAGGATGAAAAACTTCAAATGAATTCCTTTCTTTCAAAACAAAATTGAATTGCCAAAAAATAAAAGAAAATCTGGGAACTTTTCTTTGCTTTCTCGAACAAAAAAAATTCACCATACATACTTTTACTTCCTTATCATATTTCTACATCTCAATCTTAAAACTGTATGTAGGTACAAAATGTACGAACCTATTTGCAACTAAATCCTTATATATCTATTTTTCCAAAAACGAATACGAAAAAAAGTTCTATCCTGGCGATAAAGAACATAAATTGAGGACAACACTGAGAAGAAAACAAAAATCTTTTTAAATGTATTGTTGTATAAGTTTGTGCAACTGTGCAACTTGCACAACATCACACAATCCAACCAAAACGAACAGAGACACAGACCACCAGACCACCCACCCATTTTTAAGAAGCTATCACTTTGAATAATGAGAAAGTGGCATGCACCAGCCATTTAATTCTACTAAAGCTGATCATTCATTCTTAGTGTATTCGTATAGAATAAAGAGAGGACGACCCGACCATATACCTCTAGCTCTAACCATGATGGAACTACCAACAACTTTGCCTCTCGGATTCATGCGGATAAGGAGAGGATGATATGGCACGAGAAGAATCACAAGTTGAATGGCCTCTGACTGTTGAAGCTGAGATTTAAATTGTTTAAGATTATTTTTTTTTCTTCTTTTATTGTATCATTTGCATGTACATAAATGTAGGTAGCTATGTATACATACATATATGTATATAAACATTTATCTATTTTGTGTTCATTCTATATGATTGTGGGTCAGGTACCGGGCCACGAGTGTACCCATTACTCTTTTAATAAAGAATAATGAATAATTAATGTATTCAATTTAGAGTGGCAAAATTAAACGAATTAAATATAAATAAACAAAAATAAAAAAACGGTTTTTATAGTTAGAATGACGTAAAGTGATAAAAATGGTATCAACAAGATAATTATTTGTTAACTATTGTTTCAAGGGGCTGGAATTGATTTTTAATTAATTTAAATAGATTTTGCAAATTTATTTAACTTAAAGCAATATGCAAAACTAGAACTACCAAACTTTTTTTGGAATTTTGTAGTTTGCATACAAATTTTGTTGATTTCGAAATAATTTTAAGAAATTATTGAATTTCTGGAACTTTTCTATTGTTCTTTGTTCGAAAGAAAGGAATAACTCAAAGATTTGTTGAATCGAAAATTTTAAAGTAAAAATATGGTTCTTTTCAGAAAACTATGAGGAAATCTGTCTTGTGCAATAATTCGCATTAAATTACTTTATACATATACAGAAATTTCGAATTGTAATTTAATGTAAAAACTTAACATTACTATATATTGTTTATTTTATTAATAACATTTTAATATGTTAACACATTTGTTGGATAAATCAAACATTCTTTTGTTAACATAATTTTTTAGAGGAAAAGCCTTCAAATTTCGTATTTGTACATTTTTAGGTTTGAGTACAAAAATTACACATTTTTCGAACTTTTAAGATCGTTTAAGGCAGTATTTTAAAACAGTTTTTTTTTTAATTTTATTAAATTTTGAAGTTATTTGATTGAGTCATCAATCAGAGAAGAGAAGAGCTAAGATATTTTTAGGCCCGTAAAGCTGGAAACACCACAATCGAATTTCGAAATTCTATTGATGCAGAAATGTAGGGCTCTTTTTGTGCTAATTTAGTGCTCTAATCCCGACTTGGTTTAAAAATCCCGTCCCCCTCAAACTTGTGGTGTTCCTAGCTTGACGTCAAGCTAGAAACATCACACCTATATGTAAATTCATAATTTCAAAAAGAGGCTGGGATGCGACCCACACTGATAACTTCCCATCCCGTTTTTCGATTTGTCTTGCTTAAAAGTTTGTCTATATGTATCAATTTTTACAAAATTTGCGTACTATTTTTTGTAGATTTTATTTTTTTTATGAAAAAACGGACTGTGGAATTTTTATAAAAAAAAATTACTGAATATCGAAAACAATATTTTCTGTGAAATAAAATAAGTTTGAAGCCAATATTTTTAATTTTTGAAAAGCTTTTTGAATCGAAAGTAAATTTTTACCAAGACCAAAAAAAACTGTCAACTCAATTTTTCTCAAAATTTTATAGAATGTTGAAAACAATATTTCTTATAAGCAAAAATTAGTTAGAAGCTATTATCTCAAATTTTTGAAAAGATATTTGAGTCGAAAATCAATTTTTACCAACTCTTGTTAAATTTTTTTCAGGTTTTAAATTTTTGTACAAAAGCTGTCAATTCGATTTTTCTCAACATTTTTCTTAATGTTGAAAATAATATTTCTTATAAGTTAAAATTAGTTGGAAGCCATAATCTCAAATTTTTGAAAAGATATTTGAGTCGAAAATCAATTTTTACCAACTTTTGTACAATTTTTTTTAGGGTTTTATTTTTTATAAAAAAAAACTGTCGATTAGATTTTTCTCAAAATTTTATCAGATGTCAAAAACATTATTCTTCGTTCCACAAAATTGTTTTGGAGATGAAATCATATCTTGGTTGTAAAATTTTGGAGGTGACAAATTTTTTTTCAGGTTTTTTTGATTTATAAAAAAAACCGTTAATTGGATTTTTTTTTCAAAAATATACTTATTTTGTATTACGTTACAATATATAATATAAAATTTAATTCAAGTCTCTAGCGGCATTGGTTCATGAGATATTTAGGGTTAACCAAAATTTCCATTTTTTTTTAAACTGCTATGGTAAAAAAAAACACCAACGCAATTTTCTTGAGAGCCCTTTCTACATCTTTCTGCCTTATTATCTGTATAACAAAATTTATTTGAAGTCGATATCTCTTCTGGTTCTTGAGCTATGGAGGACGAAAAAAACGTCGCGAACGTACAGACGTACGGACGTATATGTGCGTACGGACGTACGCAAGTACGAACGTACGCACACACGCACGCACAGACATCTTTCTAAAAATATTTTATTTCGACTCTAGGGACCTTGAAACGTCGAGAAATGTCAAAATTTTCAATTTGACAAATCGGACCCATTACAATAACTTCCTATGGAAGTTAAAAATTCAAATAAAAAGTCGATACATTTTTATAAAACCCAAATGGGTTTCATAATGAATTTTTACAAACCATAGTTTTGGACAAAAAGATAAAAATTAGATTCTAGGAACCTTAAAACGTTGAGAAAAGTTAAAATTTCAAATCCATACAAAGAACCGATTTCAATAACTTCCTATTGGAAAGTACCGAATTTTGAAATTAAAACTTAAAATCAGTTCTTTTATAGTTAACTCTAGTACATACTGCTTCAGAATGTTGTCGCTAAACAAATTTAAATTAAGTATGTTTTTTTTTTTAATTTTAGAGAAAACGAAAAAGTCACTAAATTTGGAATTTCGCAATTAATGAATTTTTAAAAAACAATAATTTTGGACAAAAAAGTCAAAATACTCATTTAAGAAAACAAACGTTTTCAAGAATCTCTTGTAAAAAAAAAAAACAATACAAATAATTTAAAACAGAAATTTGATCTTTAATTTTCAAGATTTCGATTAAAAAAAAAACTACTTATCATTTCCTTTTACCATAACACACTTAATAAACATTTTTTAACACCTTTAAAAACTAATTCTTAACATTTTTTAGGAATTATCGAAGTCGCTATTTAAATTTTGAGTCCAAGACTGTAAAATTGTTATTATTTTGAATTTTTAACGTATATTAACGTCTTCAAATTCAAACATCGTAAAATTAACTTGATAACATTATATTTTTGTTTAGATTTTAACTGCTGACTCTTCAAAATATTAAGTATAAAATATGTGAAGATAGCCCATCTACCGAGTACCTACGTCTTAAAGATCAATATAAATATATTCACCAAAAAGTGTCTACTATAATGGAAGCTATCAGTTTTTGAAAAAAACAAAACTAAAAGTTTTCCGTTCAAAAATTATAGCCCAATAAAGTTGTTTCTTAAGAAAAAAAACTTACAGGGAATTCTAATGTTGGATTCCAAAAAGTTCAATAAATAATAAAAATAAGATCATACATTTTCAAATCTAGAATTTTATATACTAACACTTACAAAAATTGCTAGCTTTGTTTTAACAAAATTCAGAGTACCTAATCTACCTAGTCATGGAAATTTTGGAAAATTTAGAGACACATAAGTAAAACTCTCAACAGAGCATTGTAGACATTCTACATATATCATAAATTTCATGATCATAAAAATAAGATCAAAACCTTAACTATGTCCAATCCATTTATACTTTCACTGACTGACTGACTTACTGAACAGCAGTGGAAGAAGGTTTTCAAATTGAATTTTTCCAATTAAAATTCTCTTAATCACTGATATTGGTCCCATAGAATTTCTAATAAGCCAACTAAAAAAAAAAAATAAAATACAATTTAAAAACAGAGTTACAACTGAAATAAATAAACGTCTAATTAATTAAAAATAAAAAGACCTTAAAAATTTTTGTGTTAATTCTCAAAAAAGAATTATCGATTTTTGATTGTTTTTTGATACTTTCATTTCATCATCTTCATTATTTTATAATAGCTATAGTTTAATGATGAGAGATATAAATCCATTATTTTTGTTTTTATTTATCACAGACAAAAACTCGACCTAACATAAAATAAAAACTAATAAAACTAAACGGGTGTTCCCTCATTTTCCCTCCTTATATTATAATGTTTTGTTTATATGTAGAGTGACCTATTTCAATTGTTCTTCGCCACAGTCAAGTCATTGATGAAGCATGGGAGGGATATATGTACGAATAGAAGCCACCATCGTCGAAGTAGAACCGAAACGAACCTAGCTACATGATAAAAAGTCTTATGGAACAAAACTTAAAAACAAAAATGTATCGATTTGAATTCCATCATAGACAAAAGACATCCGTTACGAAGGCATTAATTATGTTCGCTGATAAAAATAACGAATATAGGTAACTTTCCTGGGCCACCATATACAGACCTACATACATATAGCCTGGTCTGGTGTCGAACTTTTACTATACGATAACGACCTACGACGATACGATACGGGAGGGCCTTAAGGTTGGAGCCATACTTGCGGCTTTTGTGATTGTGTGGATATAATTTTTTTTATTTTTCAAATTTAATGCCCCCTATCAGGTGGAAATATATAAATTCTAGCGCGTGAAATATGGGTCATTGATGAGAGTGGAATTATAGGACTGTAGTTTAGGAGAGGACGGAAATTGCAATAATAATTACTTTTTAAAATTAGAAAATAGTTCTGGGAATGGAAATTGATATTTCATTCATTTCAAATTCGACACGATAAGGCGATGATGGAGAGGAAGAATTTATGTTGTTTATGGTATTTTAATGTTGATTTTTATTGTCTTCTATGGGGATTGAATTGGGTTCAAGTATTTAATGTTGAAGTCTTGGACTATTAACTTATTGATCAAATTCTTTGTTATTATTTACATATATAACTTTATTAGCTTATAAAAATTAAAATTGGAATGAAATTGGGTAAATATTTTAAGGAGTTTGAAAAAAGGTTCTAAGTGATCAAATGTCAAGATAAATTAATTTAATTATTTTGGTCTTTAGTTATTAGAAAGAAATTTATTAAAATGCTGTGCATTTGTTGCTTGATTTAAAAAAAATAAACTGCAATCTTTTGAAAAGTATTGAAATACAAATTGACATTTAATTAAAATAAACCTCAATTTGGGAACTTAATAATTTGAAACGTCAGAAACGCTAACGTTAAATGGATTATGGCTGAATCACAAACACGCTTCAGCTTCGGCTTCGCCCGACGTTTACGAATTCAATACATGCTATCACAATGGAGCTTCGACTTCACGTTTCGTTTGACAATCGTAAGGAAATGAACGTAATGTAACGTAATGTGACTCCAAACGGAAGCTCTAGTTCAATTATCTGAACATTTGCTTTGTCTGACAGCTCAACAGCTGTAAAAAAATGTCAACAAACAAAATATTTGCTCTTTGGAGGGATGAAATAATAGAAATGTCATTCAAAGCAACCTCGAAGCAGGCCTACCGTAACGCAGACGAAGCCGAAGCTGAAGCGTGTTTGTGATTCAGCCATTAATCAAATAAGTAAAACTTAAAGTAGCCATTCTAGGATCTTAAGTTTAGTTAAATTTAAAGAAATAATAACATGCTAAAATAGTTCAAAATTAATGAAATCATCTTTTAAACTTTGTAACTTTAACATTTGACAATACATAAATCGTTACGAAATGTTAGCCGTTGTCTTTTTAAGATATAAATTTCACAAAAACGTATGTTGAAAATCCTAGTGATATAACTACTTTTGCCGGTCTTGGGCTTAAAACGTACATAAAGTTTTGGGTAATTACCAACAACAAATTTTGTAAATTGTTATTTTTGGGAAACTTTAAAAATAAGGACGTTTCGAAAGCTTTTATTTTATTCTTTTGTTCCAATGTCATTTTTTAAATTAACAACATTTTTTTTCCGAATCGATCCAATTCAATGTTTTGAATTTTTAAACAGTGTATTTTCTATGAGTATGAGAGTTGATATAAAAGAAACATAGAAAAGCGAAGTCACAAAAATGTTCAACACTTATGATTCTATATGCAATTCAAAGCTTTGTCAATTAAAGTGACTTTCTGAATGAATATGATGATATACCTTCACGGTATTGACATATAAGTAATTTTTTGACAACAAATCTTTGAATCGAAAAATAACGTAATTTAATTTAATACATTTTTCGAAGCAGTGAAAATATGTTTTATGCAAATTTATTTTTTCTAAAATTGGTAAACATATTTATTATAATATTTTTTAAATTTCGGTTACGAAAAAGGATTTGTTTTTCAAAACAAAAATTGATCGTGGAAAAATTTTTTCACATTTTTAACTTCCTATAGGAAGTTATTGTAATCGATCCGATTTGTCGAATTGAATATTTTGGCATTTCTCGACGCGACGTTTCAAGGTCCCTAGAGTCGAAATAAAAGATTTTTAGAGAGATGTCTGTGCGTGAGTGTGTACGTATGTTCGGTTCGTACGTCCGCACGTTCGCTACGTTTTTTTTTCGTCGTCCATAGCTCAAGAACCAGTAGAGATATCGACTTCAAATAAATTTTGTTATACAGATAATAATGCAGAAAGATGCAGAAAGGGCTCTTAAAAAAATTGCGTGGGTGGTTTTTTTACCATAGCAGTTTTAAAAAAAGGTGAAAATTTTGGTTAACCCTAAATATCCCATGAACCAATGACGCTAGAGACTTGAATTAAATTTTATATTATATATTGTAACGTGATACAAAACAATTATATTTTTGGAAAAAAATCCAATTACCGTTTTTTTAATAAATCAAAAAAACTGAAACAAAAATTTGTCACCTCGAAAATTTTACGACTTAAATATGATTTCATCTCTAAAATAATTTTGTGCAACGTAGAATAATGTTTTTGACATCTAATAAAATTTTGAAAAAAATCTAATTGACAGTTTTTTTACAAAAAACAAAAACCTAAAAAAAAAATTAATAAAAGTTGGTAAAAATTGATTTTCGACTCAAATATCTTTTCAAAAATTTGAGATTATGGCTTCAAACTAATTTTATCTTAAAATAAATATTGTTTTCAACATTCGTTAAAATTTTGAGAAAAATCGAAATGACAGTTTCTTTACAAAAAATAAAAACATAAAAAAAAATTCTAAAACTTGGTAAAAATTTACTTTCGACTCAAATATCTTTTCAAAAATTAAAAATATTGGCTTCAAACAAATTTTATCTCACAAAAAATATTGTTTTCGACATTCAGTAATTTTTTTATAAAATTCCAACAGTCCGTTTTTTTCATAAAAAAAAATAAAATCTACAAAAAATAGTACGCACATTTGGTAAAAATGATGTTCGGTTCTCGATATCTCGTAAACAATAGAAGATATTGACTTCAAATTAATTTCATTCATCCAATTTGTATTTGTTTATATAAGAAATAAAAACTTTTAAGAAATGCTACTAAAATTGGTAATAATTGGTTTACGGCTAAAAATCTCGTTTACAAAAATAGATTTTGAAATCAAACTATTTCATCATAATGCAAAATATTGTTGGTAATTTTTAAACTTTTTAGAATAATTCAACTGACAACTTACAACAACCTACAAACCTTTTAAGAAAGACCAATCGACAGACGGGATATAAAGTTATCAGTGTGAGTCGCATCCCAGCCTCTTTTTTAACTTTATTTTATGCGCAAAATTATTAAAAGCAGACTAAGAAAAAAACATTTAGTCAAAAAAGAACATGGTACCAAAATACAAAACCAAAATTTTGACGTGTCAGAATAACCAATTTTTTGAAAATCTCTAAATTTTTCAAAACAATGTGTCATTTTGGTCAATATCACATTTTTGTCACAATAGACTAATTTTGTAGAATACCTAATATTCTGATATAACTTTGTTTAAAAATCAAAGTTAATCAAAAGATTTGAACTAACTTAAGTCTACAACACTTAATATGTAGCGATATAATACTTTAATATTTAATTCACAAAAAAGTTGTCAAAATTGTGTTTTAAATATAATCGCAGAATGTGTGTCATTATTTATTATGTTATTGTATAATGAATCTCTTTATAGTCTAAAAAAGACCTTCCTCTAATATTCCAAAAAAAAATCTATCAAAACCTCAGAAGCTTTGAATTAATTAAAGTAATTACACTAACTCCCACAACACTCTTCAAACAACCAATAAACACTCCTATTTCGAATCTCAACTTTTAAGCCTTATGTTATGTAGGTATAAAAAATATTTTCATCACCTAGTAATCATTTCATGGTCAATATCATCAATAAAAATCAACAAAAAAAAAGTGAACTTAAGTAGGTACCAAATTGTCATTACAACAATAGGTACCAATGTACCTGCAAAAAATCAAGTCATGACTTTGTGGTCAAAAAATTGTCAATTAACTCTCTGGTCAGAAATTTTGGCCAAATTCAAGTTCGAGTACCTACCTACTCAAGTTTAATATTTAGCCCTGAAAAAGTTCAATAGTTTTCAATGAGAAAAGATCAAGAACCTTGAAAATGATGGTCATGGTATTACAAGTATCCCTATTGACCAATTGCCAAAACAATGTAAGTATAATCAATAAAGGTAATAAACTCACCTTAAATTATTCTCTTGTAATCTGGAACAAAAATTAATCCAATAGTCTGGGCAAAAATCCTCTTTATGAAGGGAATATAGGTTTATACAGTTATAGGGGAAAAAGTTGCTTAACTTCACTTAGTATACTTAAACTGTTTTCCTTCTTTAGCAAAAAAAAAACGGTTCCACTTAAAGAATTTTAAAAGAAAAGCCTTGCACTTTCATTTTTAATAAGTATGTACTTAATTAAGCACTGTCATACGTTAATATGAAAAAAATTCACAATAACATCGAAATAATAAATTTTCACTTTTTCGAAAAATATTCACTAAGTTTTAATCTTTTTTTTAAATAAAACTGAATTAATAATATTTTTTCTCACTTCAATATTTTTTTTTTTTTTGATATTTTATGATGAAAAATTATTTAAAAAATATTTTTTTTTTATATTAAAATAAAAAATTAATTGTTATAAGAAAATATTGTACAAAAAGTTAAGGCACCGTTTTATTTAAGGCAAGAATAGAGATGATGAAGTTTCACTTATTCCTCTGATTGAGACTGATGCACATAAGTAAGTACCTCTACACTAGGTATAAGACTCAATTTAACTCAATAAAAATATAAACACAAAAACGCAGCAGAAAAAAGGAGTAAAAATGAAACGCGTCCACGACCGATGGTAGCTAACATTCGAATAAGTCCACCAGCCATGGTCCATCCAATTGGAACTGGAGTTTCTGCTTGATTTGGTCGACAACGACAACAACAACGACAAAGACGGCGACGAAGATACATACAGCAACGCACCCACTGAATAAGTTTGCCTTTGCCTGCTGGCTGGTTGATGTGCACTTCTCTTGGTGTAAAATTAAACGTCATCGACATTTCCACCATTTACACCAAACCAACAACACTGCCAAAGCCATGCCTCTGGTAGTCAAGTCAGTCCATAATAATTTCTCTGCCTGCTCAATGAAACAGAAACCATGTGCGGCCGTGGTGGGCAAAAAGTATAATCGTGGTGAAACTATGACAATTTTTGTTAGCAACATGGAGGGGAAGATGAACATACTGTGTTCGCATGGTGAATTTGACTCGTGAATAAAAATTCACCAGACATTTTGTGGTGAGTTTGGTAGAAATTTGAGAAAAAGAGGAGAATATAGAAATTCCCCTATCGAACATGTTGGTTATGGTTGGGTTGGTTGACTGAATTGAGTTTAAATTCAAATTTGAATGTAACTTTATTTTTACGCACAAAACCGTTATTACTCTTACATTCTTGTTTTCAATCCATTTTTTGGCAGTTAATATACGAAATTAAATTTACTTTAAGATTTTATTCATACAAGATGAAGAAGGTAGTTGTCATTTCAATAATTTATTTAAAATCAGCAACAATAAATTAAATATCACCTCACCGTGAATGTAAAATATTTACTCTCTTAAATACACAACTTTGTTGACTTTGCTACTCTATATGTCTATATTCTGTTATGACTATTTCAATCTCTTAATTGGTTGTGTTTTGTTTGTTGGAGAGGTTTGATAGAATTAAAACTTGATATGGTTAGATTTGATTGGGACACATTAGGTTCTCGAAGAAGGTATTGATGTTGGGGAAATTGTATGTTTTACAACAATTTATGGGGAAATTAATTTCTCACCACTGAAATGTTTATAAACATTCGATTTAACAAAATGATATACCTGTGAGCTTAGCTTCAGGTATACGAAATCAAATACATATAATTAGATATGTAGATATTTAGGCTTAAGTTGATTTTACCATTGGTTTAAAATTAACGACATACTACAAAAATTAAAGGGTTGAAACGCGACCCCAACTGATAACTTCCCTTTGATGTAATTAAAAATTACTATTTCTATGCAATAGGCAAGCCGACTTTGTTAAACTTCCATAAGTACTTGTGTTATCAAAAACTAAGCAGTTTTAATTTTGTCGAGATATTCGGGGTGTTAAACCAATTTAGTACGTGACAGTTTTGGAAGGATTTAATTTTGTTTGAAAAAACACTACCATGTTTTTTTAACTTCAACAAAAATTTAACAAGTTAACAATTTTGTAGGTTTGACATTTTGGAAAAAAATTGTCTTTCGGATTTTAATAAAAATGTTACTTAACATTAAAAACAATTTTGTTGGGAGAAGAACACAAATTTTAAGCCAATATTTTTATTCTCTATCAATATATAGAAAATAAGTTAAAATAAAATTTGTACCAATTTTTATTAAAATTTTGTTTAGGTTTAAATTTTTCTAAAAATTATACTAAATTGCAACACCATTACTCTTCATTCATAACATTATTCTCCAGGTAATACAATATATATAAATTAAGTGGCGTGACAGTCCGTTGAGAACTAGGTCCTAATGACTTATAACTCTCAACCATTCCTGTGTGTGAGTCACGTCACGGTTGGAGGAGACCTATAGTCTTATGCCGAATCCCAAAAAAGTACTTTTCGTGAATTGCTATTGGAGGATTTGTAAATTCCTCGCAAGAGGCAGTACCCTTGAAAAAAAAATTTAGATGTCATAGGCAGTGATTGAACCCAAGACCTCTAGCATGACAGAACTACATCAAGCCCCGGTACTACATTCTACAGATAATATTAGTTTTTGTTTAAACTGTTAGTTTAGTTTTACATTTTAATTAAGTCAAAAGTTATTGCGATATTTTTGGTCAGCCAAATTGTTTACTTTTTTTTAAATTTCTGTGGCAATAATTTTTTAATTTTTTTTGTTTATTAACTTCCCATAGAAAGTTATTGTAATCGGTTCGAATTTTCGAATTGAAAATTTTGACATTTCTCGACGTTTCAAGGTCCCTAGAGTCGAAATAAAAGATTTTTAAAGAGATGTCTGTACGTGCGTGTGTACGTACGTTCGTACGTCCGTACGTTCGCGAAGTTTTTTTCGTCGTCCATAGCTCAAAAACCAGTAAAGATATCGATGCAGAAAGATGCAGAAAGGGCTCTCAAAAAAATTGCGTGGGAGGTTTTTTACCATAGAAATTTTAAAAAAAGGTGAACCAATAATGCTAGAGACTTGAATTAAATTTTATATTATGTATTGTAACGCAATACCAAACAAATATAGTAAGTAAGTAGTAAGTAAGTAAGAAATTCATTTATTCATAATTTTTCTATTACAATAGTTAAAAGTAAGAATGAATTAAGAAGCTATGGCTTAGCCGTCAGCTCGGTTGGCAAAATATTATTTAATATGTAACTTTAATTTTTTTTTTTATATAATCTCAATGACAATCAATCAAAATATTCTGTTACTAGTAAAGTTCTATATTTATATATGGCTTTAATATAATTAGCTAGTTTTTTCCAATCGCCTTCGTTCAAAATTCGTATTGTCTCCTGCAGGGTAAGGTATTTCTTTCCGAAGTAGGTTAATCTTTGGGACGAGTAGATTGGACAAACACTCACTATGTGGAAGCAGTCCTCTTTCGCTTTCAAGTTGCAAATATTGCAAAATTGGTCGAAGCTTCCATTATATGGGGTACCATTTAAACTGAGTAACTCACATCTTGTTTTAAAAATAAGAGATATTTCACTGTAGTTGAATCCATCATTAAAGTAGTTCTTATCCTTCAGGTTGTAGTTCAGGAGAGGATACAATATTCTGGTTTCTGATTTACGGGCTTGTTCAATAAACGACACACGGAAAGAATCTTCTTTTTTTTGGATTGTTTTATATAGTTGGCTCCTCAGATTGCCCAGGTTGTTGAGATCGAATATAATTGATTCTCCACATTCGCTTCCAATGTTTAACCACCTAGTCACCCACCAGTCATGGTTTCTCAATTCATAATAGAGCATTTTTTTAGTTAAACGAGAGTCTGGGTATGAACTTATTTTAATAATGTAATCCGCTTGTGATTTGAGAGTACTTGTAAAAAGCATTGGTAGACCTGTCTCCAAATAGATTGCGTAGTTTGGTGATTTTATTGGTAAGTTAAAAAGTTTTTTGAGGAAATTCCTATGGAATTTTTCGATAACTTCATACTCGTCTGAACCCCAAACTTGGGAAGCGTAAAAAAGAGTTGATTTGACGACAGAGTCAAATATGCTGTACTTCTTTGAAAGTATAATCCGTTTGTTTGAAAATATGTTTTTCCACGAAATATTCAACAAGCTTTGACAGGAATTGGCTTTATCTATTAGATGATTATCAAATTTTAAGGTTGGGTTCAATTTTACTCCTAGATATTTGATTTCCTTCACAGCTTCTAATTGAATTCCATTGTAAAACCATCTGTATACACTTTGTGTTCGTGATGATCCGGAAAAGACCATAATTTTCGACTTTTCGGTGTTGATTTCAAGTCCCCATTTTGTGCAGTAATTGGCTAGCCGATTTATCATCAACTGAAGGTTTTCTGGAGTTTCAGATAGTATGACCAGATCATCAGCATACAACAAGACGTTTATGATCGTATTAGCAATTCGTATACCACCAGGCAGATCTTTTTCTATGTCGTTGATGAAAAGAGAGAACAGTAAGGCACTAAGAAGGCATCCTTGTTTGACACCAGTTTGTGTTTCAAACCATTTCGAGAAGTGTTTTCCGTCCCAGACTGTTACATTTGTTTCAGAATACATTTTTTGAATGACTCTTAGAAATTTAGTAGAGAGACCTAACTGTGACAGTTTATAAAATAATGCGCTTCTATTAACGAGGTCAAAGGCGGCTTTGAAATCTACAAAGAAGCTATAAATTTTCTTGTTTCTTGCTTGGAAAGCTTTTACAATTGAGGATAACGTAAATATTTGATCTATAGTTGAAAAGTTTTTTCTGAATCCAGCTTGTTGATCTGTCAGGATATTTTTTTCTTCTACCCATCTTTCTAACCGTTCCACAAGTACTCCACAAAATATCTTGGTTGAGACATTCATGAATGAGATACCTCTGTAGTTCTCTACATTTTCCAATGAACCCTTTTTGTGGATAGGGAATATAATGGATTTCTTAAACGATGAAGGAATGTCAGCTTTCGAGAAAACGTTGTTGTAAAGAATTTTTAAATGGTCAATTAGTTTTGTATTTGCATTTTTGAAGAATTCGTACGGAATACCATCCTCGCCTGGTGCCTTTCCGTTTTTTGACTTCGTTATAACAGCCTGTATTTCCACAGTTGTAATCTCACCATCTAAAAAGTCGTCGAAAATGAGGGGTTCGGCATACGAAAATATTAGATTCGAGTTGTCTGTTAGAAGACGTTTGAAGTGCATAGAGAGAACATCAGCAGATACTCCAACACCAATTTGGAAGTTTAAACCATTAATCTCCTTTGCTATCCTCCAAAAATCCTTTGAGGACTTGGTTTGGCCTAGTAAGTGAGCTTGTTGATTATCAAAGTTAGTTTTCTTTGTTAAGCACAGATTCTTGTATTGGTTATTCGCTTTAATATACCAGTTTCGGATTTCAGGGTCATTACAAGTTCTGCAGGCACGTAAGAGGGCGAATGATTTCTCCCTGGCGTTTAAACATTCTTTATCGAACCATTTCTGTTTAAATGATGACTTTAAGTAGCAAATATTTTTCGGCGCGGAACTTCTTATGCAATGGGTTATTTGATTTGCGAGTATTTCTGTGGACTCAGGTATCGATTCATTTGTTAGAAGAAAGCTGTCTAGTAAACGGTGATACGAATTTTTCTCTTCACATTTCCATTTAAGTCTGGGAGGTAGGGTAAGGTTTTTCTGATGAGATGGAGTTTCATCATCAAACTCAACAACGATTGGCATGTGGTCAGAAAAGGTTTTACATTGAACCTCAAATTTTTTAATTATTCTTGTCCAGTCATTATTTACGGCACAGTAATCGATAACTGATTTGCCTTGTCCTCCTACAAATGTATAATGTCCTTCTGTATCTCCTTCAGTACAGCCATTGAGCACAATAAGGTCATACATTTGAAGTAGTTCCAATATATTTGATCCATTATTATTGCAAACAATATCTTTAGATGTACGGTGGATGTTAGGTATATGAGGATTTGTAACAGTATGCATAATGGTGGTTTGTAAGTTACTAATTCTTGAATTCCAGTCTCCAATCAGTAGAACACTTTTATTAGCTAATAGTTGCATTGTATTGTTCAATTTTTCAAAATCATAGGTCCACTTATTACAATTTATATAGAATGGTATAATGTACATATTGTTTTGCTTTAAACATTTTACAACGGTAGTGCCTTCAAGTTCTTCAAAATCGTAAGTTTCTAGATGCGATTGTTTTATACCATAGAGGCTGCCACCACTTGCACGACCTCTTGCAGATGTTTTACTTGCTTCACTCCAAATAAGTTTAAATCCAATAAAATATTTATTAAAATTACTTAAATTTTCGATTGTTAAATGTGTTTCAAACAGAAAGAAGATTTCAAAGTTCTTAATATAATTAAAAAAATCTACAAATAGTACTTTGTTATTTAATCCAGATATATTGTATGCTAAAATGTTTGTAGATATATATTTGTTAGAGCTGACGACATATAATTCTCAGTTTTGGGTCAAACTACTACTAGTACTGCTATTTGAGTTTTCGTAATAAAGTGGCATCACTGGTACATCTGGTTTAGACCAATTATTTTGACGTCTGATTGACAGCATAGTTCCTTTGACAGCTTCAAAATTAAGTTTACCAAATATATCTTCAAGCTCGGTTTCTCCATCTTTATCTTGATATTTAAGATTATTATTATAATTTAAATAAAATGATTTGTTACCAATTATTAAGTTGTTGTTTTTAATTAATATTGATTCATTTGGTTTGACTCTTTTGATGATTTTACGATATCCAAGTAAAATTCGACGTTTGATTTGCGATTGTTTGGTTAAATCACGCTGGATGTAGGCACCAGTACCTTTTAATTTCTTAGAATTTCTTAACATTTTCGTTGCTATTTCATTACAGCCAGTGTTAAGTTTGAACTTTAAAACTTTGGTGTTTTCACTTAGTTTTACCGCTTGTGGAATTTGTTGTTGGGCTGTGACATCCCCCAACAAAAGTTTGGTTATACCGTGAATCTTTTCTTGGGGGTCAGATCGGTCATTAGGAATTGTGACTATTATATTTTTTCCTTTAATTTCACGACTCTGCGTTTCGAGTTCTTCTTCCAGCAAACAGCAACGATGTTCGAAATTCTTAACTTTTTCAGATAAATCTTGGTTTTGTTTTCTTAATGAGTGAATTTCAAGGTTAAGTTTGTTGAGATCTTCTTTTGTCGCAAGATTGGCGGTCGCTTTGGAAAGTTCTGTATTGAGCGACGTGTCAATAATGGATTTGATTTTTTCTAGGTCTGAATTAGAGATCGACATTGTATGGTGAAATATATCAAACAAATATATTTTTGGAAAAAATTCCAATCAACGGATTTTTTATAAATCAAAAAAACTGAAAAAAATATTTGTCACCTCGAAAATGTTATGAACAAAAAATGACTTTATCTCCAAAACAATTTTGTGCATTGAAAAATAACGTTTTTAACATCTGGTAAAATTTTTAGAAAAATCGAATTGACCGTTTTTTTTATAAAAAATAAAAACCTAAAAAAATAACATTACTCAAAGTTGGTAAAAAATGATTTTTGACTCAAATATCTTTTCAAAAATTTGAGATATTGGATTCAAATTTAAAAACTTTCAAGAAATGCTACTAAAATTGGTCAAAATTGTTTTTCGACTAGAAACCTTGTTTACAAAACTAGATTTTGAAATCAAATCATCAAATGCAAAATATTGTTGGTAATTTTTAAATCTTTTAGAATAATTCAAGTGACAACTTTTTTAACCAAACACGAAAACCTACAAACTTTTAAGCAAGACAAATCGACAGACGGGATGGGAAGTTATCAGTGTGGGTTGCATCCCAGCCTCTTTTTCTCGTCTTGGAATCAAATTAGCTTTTCAATTTTTTTCTCCCTTTTTAAATTTTAGAGAGTATTTGAGTAATCGAATCATAAAAAGACTATTTTTTGTATTTCTGAGATTACCGAAATCTTTGAGATCCAAGAAATATAGACTTTCTAAATATTTGTGTACAAGAATCTGCAGTATTTATTTGTGTGTACAAATTTCTCAATTTTAGTATTAGATCTGAACAAAGTAAATTGTTCGAAATGTTACTCAGGTGTTCAAGGTTCCGTCATGCTCGAAACCATTTTAGTGCATTTTGTGAGTTCCTAAAATCCTGTTAATGTGTTTCAAAATTTGAAAAAAGTTAAAAATGCATTATTTTAAAGTCTTTCTTTTTCCCCCAGTTAAAAATTTAAATTTAACAATACATTATTAATCAAGTCAATTAATTTGTTAGAAATATGGCTGTCGAATTGGGTTGAACCAAAATATTAAACTGATTACATGAAAAGAAATCAAATAATGTTGTAACTATACATTTAACATTTTAAAAACAACAGAAACGTGTCAAATTTTTGTTATAAAGTTTAAAAATATTTACGCATACGGCATAGTTTTTCATTTTAATAATATTATTCTCATCACTGTTTTAAACCTTTATATTTTTCTAGTGCAATTTATTTACTCGATATATTTGTCTTTGTAAGTTAAATGTTCGCCGGGAGCAAGCGAACAAGTTAAAACTTGTATATTTTAAAATTTATAATTTAATAGATTATGTTTTTGGACATTTAGAATTTTGATTCAGTCATACATATCTCTAAGTCGACCAACTATAGTTTTTGAAATTTTGTTTTTATCAAATTGTACTGTTTTTAATTGTCTCAATAAAACTTGAACTTGAACTTGAACTTGAACTTGAACTTGAACTTGAAAGTTAAATTAAAGGCCCTAGGCTAACTTAGAGGCCAGAATTAGGCCTTTTGTATTTTTTTTAGAAATATAATCAAAGAACGTCACTTTTTTGCAGGGTTCACGTATTAATTTTTGTAATCATAATCACAATTGCCACTTAAAAAAAAAAAGTTTGTTTCCAAATTTTAAAATAATAAAACTCCACTTTTAGGAAAAAATTACCAACATAATTCAAGCCTGAAATTTTTGTAAACACACAACATATTTTCCATATTATGCTGATTACAAAATCCATTAAAAATTTAATTATATTAGATTTACCTAAATAAAGGTAACGAAACATAAAAATAAAGCGTTTTAATATTGGTTAAAATGAGTTGGTTAAAATGAGTTGGCCATGTGAGTATGGTAAACGAACGTTTTTGGACTGAAATTCCTTAATCAAATTGTTGAATATCTTTTTTCGATTCGGAAAAAATTATCAAATGGAATAAAAAATGACCATTCGACAAAGTGAAAAAATAATGACCAAATTTGGTCACAAATAACCAACGTTCCAACCGTGATCATATTACAGCTTTTTTTAGTTCTTGATATAAACTTTTTTCTGAGGCATTGAATTTTTAATCAAAAAGGATGCTTCAATCATCTACATTGCCTCAGCAATGAAAATCAGCTGTTTCTATTTCTCTGTCAAATTTTGTTAATTTTAATTTTTGATGTGAAAAAAGTAATTTGTTTCCCATTAGTCAGGGGTACAATTGTAACCTTATATTAGTAAAGAAGAACAAATTCTTAAGATCAATTTTAAAATTATGAGAAAAAAATACTTTCACATATTGCATATCAATTATATGTTTCTTTATGATTAAATAGTTAGGAAATACGTATACGCCACAGTGCACCATAATAATATTATTATTCTTTGTCTCTTGTCTTTTCTTCCCGATAGAGAAAATATGCATGCATAATATATGTATGTGCAAAAAAGTCCTAGTTTTAAGCTGCATCCGGCTTTTTGACTCTTTAAAGATCTTCTTATTGCTTAACAAAATCAAATGTACAATGTCATCCAATTTTCATACACATTTAGTTTATATACATATCACTGAAAGAGTATTTATTACGAAAAATGCAATGGCTAAAATTCATTAACAATCATAAGATCCTCAAATATTCACCGGGTCTCATCTCATAACTCTTCCCCAAAATACTTATGGACTTCATCACAGAAATGCTTGCTCTGAGCAAATTATAGCCTGTCAAAGATGATCTTACTAAATAAAGCCTACCTACATACCTACTCGTAATAAAATCCATTACCTTATGTATACCTAACCTCTACACAACAAGAATTCGAAAACCATCGATTAAAAAATATTAATCAGTCTGCGAAATCTTTATAATTTTTGCATTTTTATACTGCTGAAGATGCATCAGTTCCAAGCTAGGTGCATAAAGCTGCCTTCAGTGAAACTTACTATGGGAAGCTGTCGTTATTCAGGGTCCATTGCATGTTTTTCATTCGTAATTCACGGGGTTTTGCACTGTGTTGTGTTGTGTTGTGACGTCCTTATGAAACACATAAATCCACATACTTTTGAGTGAGACTCCTTAATTATCATTGTTCCAGCACAAATTTGTTTTCTTTTTTGTTTGTTTATTTTTCTCAAGTGAAATTGATTACATAAATGCAAAGTGTTTTCAAGGATCGCAGTCACAGTGAAGCGGCTGAAACTGTTCCATTTGACGTCCGTCGGCGGCGGCAGTGTACCATCAACTCAAATTTAAAACAAAAAAAAAAAGAGACACACCATCGTAATTCAACATTATGTTGCATAATCGAATGTGTAATTCTGCGTTTGATTGCGCGGACCCGAGTTTAAAGAGATGGACTGTCGTCGTCGTCGAATACCCGTACATACATATACTGGAGGCTTTTGTCGGCGGCAGTGGCAGCGGCTGCGGCTGCGGCGACTTCGACTGATACGAGACGAGACGAGACGAGACGTATACTCATATGTACCTAACCTATACGCAAACTTCAAGCTAAAATGCACCATAGTTTGGGTATAAAACGCTACATTGTCCCGCCCTAATATCCATCGAAATGTCAGTCAATGTCTCTTTTTTGTTTGTTTTATTTTTAGCTTTTTTGTTAACAAAATACTTGCATCAAACTCCCACATGGAGATATGTTTTGATTTATAAAATTAACTGCATTAGACCGGGATTAGTATTTATGGTCTTCAAGTTGCAACTTATTCAAATAGGCAAATGTATATCGGAGCCTTGTTTTGATCATTTGGTAACAAGATTAAGTCCGGAAAGTAAAACAAAAATAATAATAATAATAATAATAAGAAGTTGTTCATTGGATTCAATGGAGGAGAATGGAAGTATAGAGTTATGGTTATAGGTATGTTATTAGAGTTGACATGTCGGTGCAACAATATTGACAGCTGATGGAAATGGAGAATTTGTTCATCAATCCGTAAGTAAATAATTATTTTTGTTATGAGGAGAAGTGTTGGACCATACGAGGATTACATACCATGATTTCCGGTGGGTTTAAGAACTATATTGAAGTTAAGAAAGGTTGTTGAGAGTTATATAAGAGTTTGTTGGGATTGGGATTGAGTTATGAAAGAATTTGAATGATTTAAAAGAGGTTGAATGGAATCAATACAACATGAAAGTGATAGTGCTACAACAAGAAAGAATGATACAGGTCTTTTACATAACATAGATTTTCGATTGCAAATTGTGATACCTTATTACTTAGAAAGTATGTGGGTGGTTTTTAAGTGCTTACAACAAGTTCATACAACAAACAGTCATTTTTTTCCAGTAGTTATCAAAGATTAGGAAATCTTATCCTATTAGCTTTGTATCAATATATTTATGACATCGATGTTTACTAATTATAATTAAACTGGTCAAAAGGTTTTTGTTTGGGTTTTAAAGGCCTTAATTTTCAACTCATATTCCATATATTTTGAAGTTCGACAAAATATAAAATTCATAAAGTAGTTTTTTTTTAAATAATTTATCCAAATGGTGTTCCAAATCTATAATATCTGTCTTTAATATTGAATTTAAATATTTAACGTAATTCATAAAATTATCGAAAATCTTTATACGTTGTTAGAAGATAAATTTCTCCCATAAATCTTAAAGAAAAGGTGTGCAACATTTGCTTAAGCGGTTTTTAACAGAAAATGCAAAAGCAAGTCAGTTTTACTTTTGTAACGAATCCGTCCTTTCAACAAGGCTACAACTTAAACTTTTTGAAAAATATTGACAAATGTAAAAATAATGTTGAAAACGGGTAGTTTTAAAATCTGGGCAGATAGTTAAAATCGAAGTTCGAATTTAAAACAAACGTATTTCTCAAAACCATGAAAGCATCTCAAAACTTATGAGAATTGCTATAGTAACTATAAGTGATGTATTAAAATATTTCTACCTTTTAAAATCACTAGCGAAATATAGTTTTGTTAGTGGTTTTGTTGATCAGTTTAAGTATGATGGAAAACTGATTTAGGGTTAAAGGTTGTAAACCAGAAATAAAGTGAATATAAGCTAATCCACCGAAAAAATGTCTTCCCTATCGGTTTTTCTGCAGTTTGGCATTTTTTTCTTTTTGCTTGTTAGAAAAAATTGTAACCTACAAAAATCTTAAAATATCTAATAAAGTTTTTGATAGTATAAAGATTTGCTTAGCATTTTTTTGATTACACTAAAATTGTTTCTTTTAAAATATTTTGGGTTTTAAGTCTTCAAGTTTTGAATATTAAAATGGGAAGAAAAAATAGAGCTTGATAAATTATTCTACATTCTTGATGTGCGTCTGAAATTGAGAATCTGGCCAACTTTTTTCCTCAGCCATATCTCAAGAAACCGCAGAGTTAAAGACTTCAAAAAAATTATGTTTTAGAGATAAGAACATCAAAATTCCCAGAAATTACATTAGAAAAAAAAGAGGCTGGCATGCGACACAAACTGATAACTTCTCATCCCGTCTGTCGATTTGCCTTGCTTAAAAGGTTTGTAGGTTATTGAGTTTTGTTAAAAAGTCGTCAGTTGAATTGTTCTCAAAAAATTACCAACAATATTTTGCATATAATAAAACAGTTTGATGAAAATCTATTTTGGTTAAGGAGATTTTTATTCGAAAACCAATTTCTACCAATTTTAGTACCATTTCTTAAAAAATTGTATTTCTTCTACATATATATAAACAAATACAAATTGGATGAATAAAATTAATTAAAAGTCAATATCTTCTATTATTCACGAGAAATGGAGAACCGTACTATTTTTTGTAGATTTTAATTTTTTATAAAAAACTGTTGGATTTTTATAAAAAAAAATAGCGAACTTCGAATACAATATTTTGTATAAGATAAAATTAGTTTAAAGAAAATTTTTTTAATTTTTGAAAAGATATTTGAGTCTAGAATCAATTTTTACCAACTTTTAGTATTGCTTTTTTAGGTTTTTTGTAAAAAAAACTGTTAATTCCTTTTCTATCAAAATGTTACTGAATATTTACAACAATATATTTTACAAGATAAAATAAGTTTGAAAACAATATCTTAGGTTTTTGAAAAGATGTTTGAGTCGAAAGTCAATTTTTACCATCTTTTAGTAATGCTTTTTTTAGGATTTTATTTTTTTTATAAAAAAAAACTGTCAGTTCGATTTTTCTAAAAATTTTACCAGATCACAAAAATATAATATAAAAATTAGTTCAAGTCTCTAGCATTATTGGTTTGAGAGATATATTTGTAAACTAAAATTTGCACCTGTTTTTTAAATTGCTATGGTAAAAAAACCACTCATTCGATTTTCTTGAGAGCCCTTTCTACATCTTTCTGCCTTATTATCTGTATAACAAAATTTAATTGAAGTCGATATCTCTTCTGGTTCTTGAGCTATGGACAACGAAAAAAACGTCGCGAACGTACAGACGTACGGACGTACGAATGTATACGTACACACGCACGCAAAGACATCTTTCTAAAAATCTTTGATTTCGACTCTAGGGACCTTGAAACGTCAAGAAATGTCAACATTTTTAATTCGACAAATCGGACCGATTATAATAACTTCCTATGGAAAGTTAAAAACTTTAACAGACAAATAAAAACTGCAGATTCTTGTATACAATTATTTAGACTAGTTCATATTTCTTGGATCTCATAGATTTCTGCTTTTTTTTCAGAAATATTATTCGATTCCTCAAGTACTCTCTATCACACAATTCAAAAAGGGAAAAACAGAAATAAAAATCCAATTTGGTTCCTAGACGAAAATAAATAGTTAAATATATTTATTTTTCATTTTTCTGTTCTAACAACCTGGCTAGACAAAATTCTCAGGAATATAAATTTAACAATTTATTACAGTTTTAAGAAATTCCGTGTGGCTATAAATTGCTGAGATATCATCGAATAAGGCTGAAAATATTCTTTTTGAAAAGTTCAATATCTCTACAAAAAAATGTCTTTAGCAAGTATTTTTAGAAGACCTAAGGTTCCGATCGTAACATTATTAGGACGCCTAGTGAATGAAAAGATTAAAATATCTATATTCATTTCATTTTTCTCACGCATAACCACCAACAGATTAATGTCAAGATATGTATACAAAAAAAAAATACTGCAAAAAACTTAAAATATTTCTTTAAATTACAAATAATTCTTCACTTACCTCTCCATCGGCATGTTTTTCCTTTAAATCCTCGGCAATTTTAGCGAATTTCCTTAAAAACTTCTTCTCAAACGTCCTCATACAACCACGATATTCACACACGAGTACATCACGCGCCTGCCTTATCAATGTCGAACGCGTTTTCTCATAGTAAAGTGGATAGACATCGCCCAGATAGCTGTCGACCAATTCATCAAACTCCAAATCCTAGAACAAGAAACCAAAAAATAAAAACACCAAAAAACCCCCATTAAATTATCTGCTTATAGAATTTTTCTCACGATTTTGTATTCTAAATTGCTTACCACTTCCTCAAGCACTACTGCCGACAAATTCAACAACACATCATCGCCCCAATTATCCTCTCGATGATTATTATTTGTGGTATCTTGGTCCTGATGATGGTGATGATGATGATAGTCCTCTAAGTCATCCACCACTCGAATGGTTTCAGTCACTTTTGATGGTATTGGGGGTGATGGTAATTCAACTTTTGTTTCATCTACAAGAAAACACGTATCCGGAATCAGGGTAATAGTTGTTCGAATTGGGCTGGTGCTGTTCTTGTTGTTATCGAAGCAATCTTCAGTGCAAAGCTCATCCTGCGGGTGATGACCTGTCAATCGATCCTTGCACTTTTTCAGATAAGTTCGAACACGCGATTTGCTTCGACGAACTTCTACGACCCGATTTGTGTCGATTGGTTGTTGTGGATTGTTTTCTGATGTGGCAATATCCACACAAAGGGCAGCCGATGTTGGCAGGGAATTGGAGCAACTTGGTTGCCCGTCTTCGTCGTGGATGTTTACTATTTCACACCTTTTTCCTGCTGCACCAAAACTGCTACTTACACTACTTCTTTCACTGCCACCACCACTTCTACCACTGCTGCCACCAACAACATCTGGTGCTTTGGTTGGATTAACCTGCAAAACAAAGTGGAGTAATTAGACAAACAAACAAAGTAAATGAAAATTTCAAGAAAATGGCAAAAATAAAACAAGCGAAATATGAATTTCACCAGTATTGAAAATTCAGTTAATTGAGAAAACTTACTAAGTTTGAGATAAATGAGGTAAAATTGAGAACATTTTGTAAGATTATTTCATTAACAAACACAAAAGTCAAACAAAAACTTAATTTATTTTTTCTATTAAACTTAAATTTATCGTTTAACATACACAAGTTTTATAATTTGTATGAAATTTTATGAATTTCTCTGCACAAAATTTTATTTTAAATTTCATGGGGTTGCAATTGCAAAATTGGGCCTAGCACTTTAAGGAACAAAAAATATTAGTTTCACATATTTTTTTTCTTTAAATTTTAATTGAATTCCAAACTAAAGTATATACATTTTCCATTTATTAATCCCATTTCATGTTTTAAAAACTATGTTTTTCTTATTTGTGCCATAAACATTTAAAAAAAAAAAAACATTATTTTTTATTCCTTCCAATTTATCTTATATATAAAAATTATATTTATTAAATTTGTAGATCTAACGACCAAAACCCAGTTTTTTTGAGGCTTAAATTCAGCGTAAAACATAATTATTAACAGTGTTAGGGGCAGAGAAATAAGGTCACTGTAGGTTTTAGTTCGGTCCCACTTAGCATTTAAAAAAGAGGCTGGGATGCGACCCACACTGATAACTTCCCATCCGGTTTGTCGATTTGTCTTAATTAAAAGTTTATCTATATGTATCAATTTTTACCAAATTTGCGTACTTTTTTTTGTAATTTTTATTTTTTTATGAAAAAAAGAACTGTTGGATTTTTATAAAAAAAATTACTGAATATCGAAAACAACATTTTCTGTGAAATAAAATAAGCTTGAAGCCAATATTTGTAATTTTTGAAAAGCTATTTGAGTCGAAAGTAAATTTTTACAAGTTTTAGTATTGTTTTTTTTTTAGGTTTTTATTTTTTGTAAAAAAAAAACTGTCAATTCGATTTTTCTCAAAATTTTATCGAATGCTGAAAACAATATTTCTTATAAGATAAAATTAGTTTGAAGGCAATGTCTCAAATTTTTGAAAAGATATTTGAGTCGAAATTCAATTTTTACCAACTTAGAGTAATGTTTTGTTTAGGTTTTTATTTTTTATAAAAAAAAATGTCTATTAGATTTTTCTCAAAATTTTATCAGATGTCAAAAACATTATTCTTCGTTGCACAAAATTGTTTTGGAAATGAAATAGTATTTTAGTCGTAAAATTTTCGAGGTGACAAATTTTTTTTTCAGTTTTTTTTTTTGATTAATAAAAACAACCGTTAATTGGATTTTTTTCCAAAAATATAATTGTTTTGTATCACGTTACAATATATAATATCAAATTTAATTCAAGTCTCTAGCGTCATTGGTTCATGAGATATTTAGGTTTAACCAAATTTTTAACCTTTTTTTAAACTGCTATGGTAAAAACACCACCCACGCAATTTTGTTGAGAGCCCTTTGTGCATTTTTCTGCCTGATTATCTGTATAACAAAATTTATTTGAAGTCGATATCTCTTCTGGTTCTTGAGCTATGGACGTACGTACACACGCACACACAGACATCTTTCTAAAAATCTTTTATTTCGACTCTAGGGACCTTGAAACGTCGAGAAATGTCAAAATTTTCAATTCGACAAATCGGACCCATTACAATAACTTCCTATGGGAAGTTAAAAATTAACAAAATGAAGCACTTTCAAAATTTTGTTTGTATATACTATATACGTATACATATATATTTTCAGGGAAGGGTCGGAACAACTGCCGCGCTCCTTTTGTCTTTTTCAAAATTATTTTTTTTGACTTTTTTTGAAAAATTCGAAAAATGGTTGATAAATAATTCACCGGAACAATTATCATTTGTCTGTTTTTATTTCTCAATTGGAAAATTGTTAAAAATACTTGTTTTACAAAATTTACATTTTGCTTTGTAATTATATCACATTTTTGGTAATGACTAAAGCATCTTGCACATGAGCTGCGAATTGTTGATTTTCGCATATTTTGACTTTTCTTGCACATGAGCTTTATTTCTATTCGCAGACAGAGACGAATTGTCAATTTATAATTACCCTTTTCTGTATATTTTCCTCAGCCTTGATCACACACACAAAAACAAAACAGGAGTGGTATAATTTTGAGGTTAAGTTGAGCGCGAACAATTTATTCGTTGCAGTGTGGATGGTATGTGGAACGCGAATAGAGTTTGACAGTTCGTAGCAACCACACTGCAAATCGTTACAAAATGCAAATTTTATCATCCTAATATTAGTGTCAATTGGTTTCTTATAATTTAAATGTGTTTTTGTTTGGAATTGACTTTTTGAAATATGTAAAATCACGTTTGTTCGTCCATTCGTTCATTCGTTGTTCGCTCTCATGTGCAAGGCACTTAAGTTGTACATCTGAACGAATTTCACATGAACTTAGTTTGTATGAGAATGGGAAATTCTGTTTTGTTCATTGTTCATGTGCTGTCTTTAATAACTTGACGGCTAAATGTTAAAAAAGTTTATAGGAAAGCTTCGTATTGAAAATCTACATTTTTTCTCAAAATTTATTGATTTTTGTCTAGTTTTTTTTTGTTTATTTTAAATCTTTTTGTATTGAAAATACATATGTGGTTTCGCCATCTATTGTTTTGTAAATTTACAAATTGAGTTTCTCATTCACTTCAGTCCTGTGTCAATAGTATTTACATACAAATATTGTTATTTTTATATATCGCGGAATACAAAATTGAAGTGATTGATACATATGTTACAGGAAAATGGTAGCTCCTTTTTTTATGTTAAATCACTTTTGTTAAAAACGGTCAACATTTTTCATTGCATGTTCTTTGTAAAAATTGAGCAATGTTTTGAAAATATAAGTTACTGATATTTTTATTAAACAAATATTTTTAGTCAGTTCTGTGTTAATTTTTATAAGACCAAATGTTTGGAGGCAGTAAATGGCAGTACGTTTTAAGAATGTTTGTTAGTCCTTTTCTTTTTGCGTGTTTTAAGCACATATGAATTGTTGAAACTTGTAAATCACAAGTTATTTTTATACGTTATTTTGCTCTGAACTATTAACACTATATAAGCTCAAGGATATGAACTCTGATTGTTGTTTTCTTAGAGCACTTTCATCAATCATTTATAATTAAAGAATTCAGGCTTCAGCCCCTCCCCCACCCCTCTTTCGACAAGTTATCAAATTTTAAATAAAACATGTATTGTACACGCGGAAAATGTCAAATATAAAATAAGAAAACTAAAAAACTATTGCCTTGGTGAATTGTGTTTTTATAAAACTAAACATTGCGGTAGGGAAGAGAATCGATTTTTCATTTAAGCCTGAGGGTTTAGGGCTTTATCCTCATGTATTATGTAGGCATACGTTAAAATATAGTTCATCAAAAAAATGTAGATACCTGCACAAAATAAATCCACAAGAAGTGTCACAATAAATTCAGAATACCGACTCACAACACTCTCTAAAGATAACCTAGGTCAAGAGTATAGGTCGTTGTATTGCCCATTGCCCAATGACCGGGTTTCTACCAATTAACTTCTTATTTCACAATTTGATATGGGACAATAGATAATAATTAATTTACCTTTTTCTTGCGAAAATACATATCGCATTATTTAAGGTTTTCCTCGCGGGTGTGGTGAAACAAAAACGGACACCTTTTTATAACCAAAAAAAAACATAAAGACTAAAAATAACCCACTGCGATTTTCAAATTTTCACATTTTCACATTCACATTTCACATTTTCCTGTTTTGTTTTTTTAATCGAAAAAACAAACAAATTATATTAAATGCATACGGCAATTACAAGAAAAATCAAAACTTCACCCAATATCGTTGCTAGGAAAGCGATATTGGTTCGATTTATGTTCTTTTTTGTTAGTTTTGCAGAAGGAATCGAAAACAATGCAACGCAAAACATCCGGCCGCGATGTGTATAGTTGTAAGAAGTACGAGTCGAGTATATAGCTTGAGGAAAAAGGATACACCTAGTTGTTATGGCTCTCCTTGGGGAAAGGTTAGTTATAAGTCATCGAGTTGTTTTTGCTTTGACAAAGGCATAGAACTAAAAAAGCTTTATTTTATAGTTCTTGGAATTTAAACAAAGTTCTACATTGTGTTGTTGTCTGAGATTCAGGCATGCGCTTAAGGACGACCGACCGACGCACGGTGTCGATATTACGACAGGACAAACGGAGGCACCTACCTACATTATAATGTTTATAATGTGAGAGCTTTTTAAAAGCAAAGAACCCTCTAAGAAGTTAATGTTTCTTCGAGTATCCTATATTTGATCACGTGCCGGAAAACGTTTTGTCTGCAAAAATTGTTGTTGGTACGTATTGAAGTTTTTCTTTCATTCATCGAGCTTAAGTTGTGTGTGGGTTCTTTTTTTTCAAATTGGGTCAGATGTGAATAAGTTATAGGGTCCTTAGACAGAAATCCGTGCTGAATTCAACCAATTCACAGGAATATTGCGTGTTGAAGTAGGACCGACCAACCAACCGACCGAACGACCGCCTGACTGAGGGACCATCATTGACTGACCTGGGCTGATATGGAGATGGGTTCGGGTTGGCGTGACAAGTCGGTTATTTGCAATATTTACTTAGGAATTAAGGTTGGGAATAAAATATATTGCGTTAGGTAGATATGTTGTGGTATAAAAATGTTAAACAAAAAAAAGTAGTTCAAGAAATGATATCACCTGCTGTTGCTGGAAATGTTTTATGTTATTAATTCTGTCTCCAAAACAAGCCCTTTTGCTATAAGAACAAGGTGAAAATTGAGAAATGAAGTAGACATCAAGTTTTGACATTTATTTTTTGCCAAGCAGCGTTAAGAAAATAAGAGGAAACAATGTCATTAGTTAGATGTAGACGATAGAAGTTAGCGAAATTTACAATTAAATTAGAATGTATACACTTTTCTTTCTGGAGTCTTCAAAATGTGAAGGAACGTCTGTTTTCATTTATTTTTTTAATTTCAATTCTATGATTCTCCATCTCCCCACTGAAAAAATGTCTGTAGAAACGTTTGGACACAATTTCATTTCTTGTTTTCTTCAAAACGAGAGGATTGACAGTCTTCCTGCGAAAATGGTTCTAGATTACATAAGCAGAAAATGGAAACTCACTTATAAAACAAACTATCTCCAAGAAAGAAAACTCACTGAAATATACACACTAAGGCCTTATTTTCATTAAAATTACCTACAGTTCACAGTTGATAGTGGCTATATTGTTAATGCAACATGTGAAATCTTTTAGCTAAGAGGTGCATACTTTGGAGTCCAATGTTCCGATAAAGATCATCCATCATCTTTACGACTTTGAAGCAAGATCTGCCGAAATATCACTATCGTGAAAAATAATTCAAGGAAGTAAATTTCAAACCCCTCACGAAAATCGACGTCTCGAACGCCACAACTTGATGAATTTTTGGTTGTGACTTGGGCTTGCACTAGTACGAAATACATACGATAACAACGACTTGTGACAGCTGAATATGTGCTCTGGAGCAGTTTAAAAACAACCCAAATTTTGATCGAAAAATCATCATCAGCCATAAGTAATTTAGATGAATAATACGTTCTAAAGAAACTATTCATGAGATAAAAGATAGTCGCAAAAGTCACTGCTTGGTACGATTTTTTGGTCGCAACCGATTCAATAGTAACCAGTTACGATTTATTTTTTCTTGTGTGGATTTCTAAAATCACAGGTATTTATTATTTTTATTTGTTTATTTGTGTTCCCTTAAAGTCTAACAATTTGTATCTTGACGTGACATAGAGTTCTCAGTAACTACTTACTTATCTATTTCTCGTATATACATATACTACTTACCTAATATTTCATTTTTAACACAAATAATTATTATTTACATTCATATTGTTGTTAACTGTGTATATGTTTTTTTTGTCATATTAAAAGAAAATGGGATTTAAAAAAAACCTTTTGAAATCTTTATTTTTTTCACTTTTTTCTAAAAAGTAATTCTTAAAAATACTTAAAAACTAACTAACCTAGAAGGAATCCTGGTATATGATCTTCCGAAGTATAAGCACGATCAACAATTGTTTCCAATTATCTAGCTTGCTTTCTCCACCGATTAGAAACCATATATCAGGAAGTTTTGGTAAAAAGGACTATGCGTCTGCAACGACCCAGTCAAGCCACCAATATATTTCGCGATTATAACGATAGAAATTTTGTTCATCTCTTTGAGGTATGCTTACGCAGCATCTTAGGTCCGTATTTCCATTTACTAATTTAGAAGGTTCATATAGTATTCTCTTATCTGTAGGTTTTCTTGCCAAACAAGAAAGCCTTGTGAGGTATAAATCCACTCGTAAGTGTGTTTTTGAAGTATTCGGGGTTAAAATAGAATAACCCAGAAACAAGATCGTTCTCAACAACGTTTGCCGACCTCTCAAAATGATTCCTCACAAGGTTCAGAATGACATTGTCAATTCTGGACACACCGGAAGCATCCAAAAGTTTCTTGTTCGAAACGTAATGCAGAAAGTCAGAATGTGAGCTTCTATACATTTGCATGCAAGTTCTAAGACATTTTCTCTTGAACATGCGAAGCTTTTCCATATACGACGGATTAATATTCCACCATACTGCACTCTTGTAAGTCAGAATTGGACGTATAAATGCTTGATAGCAAATAACCTTCACATCGGATCTCAGATAGTTGGAGAAGAAAAGGCGTTTAAGCGATATAAATGCCGCTCTTGCCTTTTGCTATTGAATGTTTATGTGATCATGATAGTACAAAAATTTGTCCAAATGAACACCCAGGTACTTCAAAACAGTCTTTGATTCGATGGGGAGACCCTTCGAGTTTACAATTTTTAGGTTTTTTCAATTTCGTCTCAAATCTGAATTTCCGCGTCTTATTGGACTGCGGAACAGTATGGTTTCACACTTAGTGTTGTTTATTTTAAGCTTCCACTCCGAGCAGATTGATTGCAGCTTATCAAATTTTCTTTGCAGTTCTGTTTGAATATCTGCAATTCTTGATCTACTTGCATACAAAGTGGTATTGTCAGCAAACGCTATCGAGTCATCGATTTCCCTTAACACGTCAGAAACATAATAAGCTAAACAAGTTAGGTACCAAAACAGTGCCCTGTGGCACGCCATTGGCGATACTAAAAACCTTTGTTGTTGTGTTTTTTTTATCGGTTACAACAAATTTCTTATGTTTCACCATAGATGAAATTACTTTAACAAGATGGTGTGAAAATTCGTACCGTATGAGTTTAAATAAAAGCCCGTTGATCCAAACAGTGTCAAAAGCTTTTTCGATATTTACTAAGCAAGTAGCTGTACATCTCTTTGAGTTCAGATTCCAGTTTACATCTGAAATAAGTTTTGTAACTGCGTGCACTGCTGAGTGATTTCTCTTGAACCCAAATTGGTTTCGCGGTATTAACTCCTTTTCTTCGCAAACGAACTGGATGGACTTAGAAAAAACTATTTCAAAAATCTTCCTGATATTAGGCAGGAGACTTATTGGCCTATATAGCTAGAAGGATCAGACGAATCCTTTTTCTTTTTTATTATTGGGAGTACCTTCGAAGTATTCCAACAGCTCGGGAAGTAACAGTTATTAAATGTAACGCAATATTGGTGTATGATTTCGATAGGAATATGTCTTTTCAAAAAAGTTACAAGCTACAATACACAAGATAATTTTTGTTCAAGAATTATAGACATTTTTAAATTTGAGATAAAAAATAAAATCAATTAGGTGGCGCAACAGTCCGTTAAGAACTAGGGCCTAATGACTTATAACTCTCAACCATTATTGTGTCCAAGTACTGTTGTCAGGGATGGAGGGGACCTACAGTTTTAAGCCGAATCCGAACGGCTAATTTGAGAAAGCACTTTTTATGACAAGAATTACTCTTGGAGGATTTGTCAATTACTAGCAAGAGGCAGTACCCGTGAAAAAACTTTTAGGCAGGGATCGAACCCAAGACCTCTGGCATGACAATCCAACGCACTAACCACTTAAAATTGCCGCAGAGAATATTTGTTCCACACAAAAAATACGTCCAAGGGCTTTTCAAACGACACTTTATTTGGTTTAAATTTAAATTAATGAAGCCCTCAAAAAAGACCTTAAAATTCCTATTAAATCCATAAATTCCAATGAGTCACTTTTGTTCGAAGGAATTAAAAAAAATACTTTAAGTTCTTTTACCGAATTTTTATTCGGCCAATACTTTCTAGGACAACTGATGTAGTGTTTAAGAACAAGAAAAGTCCTTTTGTTGATAAATTGAATTACAGTCTTATCGAATAATCGTCAATATTATACGGAAAATAACAAATACACAAATCGCATCGGTTTTTCAAAACAATGATCCATCAAATAAAAATTACTGTGCAAATTGAAATTTCAATCCCATTAACAAAACGTGTGAATTTGTTAATTAAATTTCATTTTTCAAATTGTTGTTTATCGAAATAACGTCTAATTTTTTCAAATGTTTCGCTTCGCCACTCTCAAAGCTCACTTAGTAACTCAAACAAAGAAGATAACTCTTCAAGTGCGAGTGTAAACAAAAACGTGTGACAATTGCATAATTTCCACATTCCCATTCACACATTATTCGAGTACCTAACTGCATTCCAAAAAACCCATCACGGCGGCGCGGCGGCCTTCGTTACTCCCACAAAACATTTCCGCTAAAAAACATTCCAACTATCCACTAGATTACCTTTCTCCATATAAGAGTACAAAAAAAACCAACAAACGAAAAACTACTGAAATATCAATTACAGGTAATTAGCCGCCTGTGAACAACCAAACAATGATTAACTTCTTCATCCAACGTATAATGTCAAATTTATTTATGAACGTATTTATTCGCATAATAATTTACGAGTATAAAACCATCAAATAATAAACAATACAGTGAGTCGAAAAAAAAAGAAAGAAACAAAAAAAAAAAAAAATGCTGAACAAAAACTAAATAAAAATAAGCCTATCTGATGATGGGATGTTATAAGATCCGTCATTTGGTGCGGGAGCTCTTTAACGAGCATCGCTTAACATATGCACTCAAGATGCTGTGCTTGCTGTGATGCATACACACATTTTCTCAATGGCTGTCTCCAGGAAATTAAAAACCCCTTCTCTCAAAATAAACGAATGAATATTATAGGAGGATACAATGTGATGGCTCTGGATGGATGCACGAGATATGTAGATACCTTCCATATGACAGAGGATAGGAAGCTATATAACGATGGTTGAATGCTACTGATGTTACGGCTTCTGCAACTGCTGCTGGTGCTGGTGCTGCTTCTTCAGCTGAAGTTCAGTGTTCCTCTTTTGCGTTAAGACATTGGTAAATTTATTAACTCACAGATCGCATACATAAATAATAAGCAATTAAAACATCTCCCGCGCTTCTTATAACAATTCCACGCCACCACCACCACCGATACACCGAGTACCACCGACATCACTAATAGCGCCATCGGGCGCACTATGCATACACTACACATAACACATTTATACGTCTGAATGTCTGAGCAAAGCGACAAGATGCGTCTTAGCGGTTAGAGCATAAAAACACGACACTTTGCCGCATTAGACGCAAAATATACATTTTCCCAAGTATGGGCATTGTTTTGATGGTAAATCGCCATATGATATCATTGAGCTTCCTTTAGCCCATCTAAGACACGCCGAAAGCCACGGGCGCACTTCAACTAGCTGTAACTTTAAAATATGTAAATGCAGAAATAACATTTTGATGGCATTGACAGTTTTGGCATTTTTGTTCAAAGTCAAGATAGAAACGCAAATAATTTAAGCTTAAAACGCAAATATGCTTAAAATAAATAAAATAAAAAACGATATTAATCATGTAGGTTACACAAAACGGCCATTTTGAAAAAGTTGTTATCATCCAATTGTGGCATTTTTATAGGCGACTAATTTTGACGTCTCTTCATCTTACTTGATAGTTAATAAGTGACAGGAAATTGAGGTAGACATTTTTGTTTTTTAAATGAACGGGAATGAATCAAAATGGTGAAATGTCAAAAGGAGTCACCTCAAAACGGCCATTTTGAAAAAGTTGTTATCATCCAATTGTGGCATTTTTATAGGCGACACATTTTGACGTCTCTTCATCTTACTTGATAGTTAATAAGAGACAGGAAATTGAGGCAGACATTTTTGTTTTTTAAATGAACGGGAATGAATCAAAATGGTGAAATGTCAAAAGGAGTCACCTCAAAACGGCCATTTTGAAAAAGTTGTTATCATCCAATTGTGGCATTTTTATAGGCGACACATTTTGACGTCTCTTCATCTTACTTGATAGTTAATAAGAGACAGGAAATTGAGGCAGACATTTTTGTTTTTTAAATGAACGGGAATGAATCAAAATGGTGAAATGTCAAAAGGAGTCACCTCAAAACGGCCATTTTGAAAAAGTTGTTATCATCCAATTGTGGCATTTTTATAGGCGACTAATTTTGACGTCTCTTCATCTTACTTGATAGTTAATAAGAGACAGGAAATTGAGGCAGACATTTTTGTTTTTTAAATGATTGGGAGTGAATCAAAATGGTGAAATGTCAAAAGGAGTCGCCTCAAACGAGTTCGATGTGAGCACCATCAAAAAATGCTAAACTGATTACCTTAAGAGCGGCATTTAGATATAGAATATTTATTTGTATTAACATTCAGAATATTTCCGTCCAGCTTTAAGCGACATCTGACAACTCAGTACAGAACTACCAAATGTCAAATGGATAGTTTGTTATTTTTCAATAAATAGCGCTGCAAAATTTTTGTTATGAAGTACAAACAGAATTATACACAAACTTCAGAAGTGATTGAATCTAGTGATTCTTTTTGATTTTAAACTTTTACTCAACATTTGTTTACTTTTACTGACATTATGTTACTTTAAGTTTTGTTTTGACAGCTTTTACCCAGAAAATTCAAAGATTTTTTTAAATTTAAATTTGGTTTGTGTTAAATTTGATTCGATTTTTTGAAAATGTAGTACAAAACTGCGTTTCAACGTACTCAATGACATCTGAGTTGACAATTACTTAAAAAGAACAACCAAATGTCAAAGTGACAGTTTACTAGCTTATCCTCTTTGTCACTTTGAGCTTTGCAGCAATTTTTCTTAATTTTTTTCCTGTTCAGAATAAAATGTATGTATATATACGCAATTGAAATGGCCAACATCTTTATAGGTACCGTAAACTTGTGTTTTGGTGCTCGTTGGTATGGTTACTCTTTTACATAAAAATCCAACAGTCAATTTTTTCCTAAAAATATTAAGCAAATGCTACTAAAATTAATAAAAATTGGTTAAGGACTAAAAATCTCGTCAACAAAAATAGATTTTAAAATCAAATAATTTCATCAAATGCAAAATATTGTTGGTTATTTTTAAATTTTTTAGAATAATTTAACTGATAACCTTTCAAGCAAGACAAAGCGACAGACGGGATGGGAAGTTATCAGCGTGGGTCGCATTCCAGCCTCTTTTTTATAGTAGAATGAACTTGATATGAACTCTAAAATGCGTTTTCTTCAAGGCCCATGCTATCCTTTAAATCCACTCATGTCCTTAAAGAGAACCTCCTGACTCCTGATGGACGTGGTGAGAGCCAAAAAGTCTTTTGCTTGCGTCTATCTTATCGTTAGATGAGATCATTGTGAACGATTGAAGCGTCGCCATTTGTCAATGTGCAATAAGCACCACCACCACCAACAGCAGCAGCAGTAAAAACTTTTATAGCTCGCCTGCCGTTTCTTAGCTTTTTTTTTGTTTTTTTCTCCAAAAAAAGCAACAACAAATTACAAAACAAAGCAAATAACAGCACATTTAACCGACACCAATAGTGGAGAGTGTTTGAAACTACTGCCGCTGGAACTGATGCAAAAAAAAAGATACTTTTTCGATCCTCATTCATATATGACCGACACATAAAGGGAGACCGCACAAACGCTCACAAAAGAGGAAATCATCGCGATCCAAACTGTATCTGTATATCTTTTCTAAGCCAATGTGTAGAGAAGGTATATCTTAAGTCTTAACAAAGTTAGTTAATAGTAAGTGTTTAAGTTTAAGCTTATGGTTAAAAGACGACAAGGGGTCGGATTTGTCAGCATCAGCCGTCTACTTAGACTGCGAAGACATGGAGCGCGACGTACGACCGACAACGCCGACGACCGACAGCGGCGACGTCATGCATCAAAAAGTGTTCCTAAGAGAGTTTATCCTTCTACCATATAAACGTATATGTACCTGGCATCAGTATAGCAGCGCGCAGTGGCGGTTTGTGTTATTTGGTGAGGAAACAGTTAATTTGCGGTATCGGTTACGGGACTATCTATTGACTTCCGTAAATATCGTTGCTGTATTTTTTTTTCTTCGTCTATTTTGGTTTCCTTCATCAATCCGTCTTTTCCGTCGCTTGCGTCGCGATCAGATCCGTGTGGTGGTTTCTCTTTCATTCAACGAGGATGAAGAAGGACTCCACAAGCTTAATATTACGAAAAGAGTATAGGAGGTCCGTCCAAGTGAGGCTCTGTGCTATGCTATGCTATGCTAGGCAGTGTGCACATAAAGCCCAACAGACACTTGGAGTGACAGGAAAACCAATGTGGTGCGATAATGCAAACGGACGGGTGAGATCACACAAGCCATTTTGTGATCGAGATAATATTATACACCACGATGAACCTGTGCTCCTTGATGATAGCGAAAGCGAATTGGAGCAACCATATATAACAACCGCATCTCTTTCGGTCTCGCGTTTGGTCTTATTGAAGCCTTTAAAGACTGCTGTGCTGGGGGAATGGAGACTGTTTGTTTATTTTGATATACTTTTTCGTCATCTTGTGGGTAGCCTATAGCTGGATATGCTTTGTATATAATATAGGTACACAAGTAGCTATGCTTAGCATAATATATGTATGTATGCTGAGCGACTTTGGAGTAAACAAATCACAAGCTTAATTGTAAAGATAGGAATCGCTCTCTTCAGTCGTGTTGAGTAATTGAAAACATGTTGGCATTCATTTGCGCAAACTATCATTTCTGTCTGAGGAGTGGACTACTTGTACGGGAGCTGGAGTGAAGATATATTTTAAATTAAAATTAATTGAAGATGATAATTTTAGAGAGGAATTTTTTGGCTTATTGAAAAGCAAAGAGACGGTATCATAGTATTCTAGGCGAAAGTATAGCTGTCAGATTATTAAATATACACGAATTTAATATCACACCCAAAAGATACAATGGGCCCTTCAGTAGACCAACTTGCTGGTTTATAATTTTGGACGTATCAATTTACTCAATAGATTTTTATGTGAACAATTCCTCTTTCAATTCCAACTAGACTTGATAAAAAGTTGAAAAGTCGTCGAAACGTTTTTATTTCCTGTATTTTTTGATATTTGAATCAGCAACAGTATTTTTGTGACAAAAATTGGACACATTTTGGGAGAAACTGCGTTTTTATCGATATTATAGTCAAAATTGTAGAATTATTTGTATTTTTCCATTTTAAGTCACCATAATAATTTGCAGTTTCGAAGTCTGCCCTTATTTTTTAATCAAAAAACTTCCTCGAAAAATTGATCAGTCAAGAAACAAAATTGTAGAATTCGGGACGATACCAAAGTACTTGAGATCCAACATCAGATACAGCTTTAAAAAGTCACAGCAGCAAGCACTATTGGATTTGGATAACATGGACATGGCATGGCGCTACTTGCCATAGAGAAAACTCCGTAATAACGATTCAAGGTCATGATCATTTCAATTGGACAGAAAATGAGAACTGGCCACAGAAATTGTGCGATTTAATCTCGTGAGAACTTACCACAGAAATTGTGTGATTTGAACTCGTAAGACTTTTTCTTGTAGGGTATTCTGAATTCAAAGGTCTCAAGGGCAGCATAACCCATGCCATCACTCTAATTCAGTCTGATTATTGAACATTTTGGGAAACCAGATATAACATTGAAGGGCATTTAAAACTCATAAAATTGAATTTGTGAAACAAACAACTTAGAAAATTAATTAAGCCAAAAATGGGTCCATTTTAGAGCGTTTTCAGAAGTACCGGGTTTTTCGACAGGGACGCTACAAAAGAAGAGCGACAGGGACAGCAAATGACGCCATATTTCTTGCCGCTCTTTTGACATTTCTCTTCAGTAAGGTTTGCCATTTTATGATGGAAAAGAATACGAGCCAACAACGAGTCGAAATTATTAAAATTTACCACCGAAATTTGGAGTCAGTGGTCTCAACGTTCAGAGCGCTACGTCCAATTTATGGTCGTCATAAACGTCCTAGCAGATCAACAATTGAGCGTCTAGTGGAAAAATTTGAATCCACGGGCACAGTACAAAATGTTCCCGTACCAGTGAGCAGTGAGACAAAGAAGTGCCCGTATTGTCGAGAATATTGCTGCCGTTGAGGGTTCAGTTGCAGAAAGCCCAAATTTGTCTGTCACTCGTCGTTCTCAAGCGTTGGGCATCTCTGTGACGTCAATGTGGCGAATGTTGCGAAAAGACCCTGGCCTACATCCCCTTACAAGATTAAATTGACGCAAGAACTGAAGTTGCTTGACCACTAGGAGCGTCGTATGTTTGTGAATTGGGCTGAGCAACAGCTTGAAAATTATTCGGATTTTCATGGAAAAATCATCTTCAGCGATGAGGATCATATCTGGCTGAATGGTTTCGTCAATAAACAAAATATGTGGTATTGGTCAGGCTGCAATTCACACGTACTCCATGAGTCATCATTGCATCCCGAAAAAATTACGGTTTGGTGTGGTTTATGGGCCGGCGCAGCGGCCGGCGTCATTGGCCCCTACTTCTTCCGTGATGATCAAGACCAGCACGTTACTGTGAATGGGGATCGCTACCGTTCAATGATAACCGAATATTTTTGGCCCCAATTGGATGATATGGACCTGGATAACAGGACGGCAGCGGCGTGGCCCCACAAACCAAACAGCGAATGTCACAATCAATTTATTGGAAACCAAGTTTGTAAAACGTGTTATCTCACGAAATGGTCCAGTCGCTTGGCCACCTCGGTCGTGTGAATTGACGCCATAAGGCTTTTTTCTGTAAGGCTCCGTCAAGTCTATGGTCTATGTCAATAAGCCAGCGACGATTGATGAACTTCGTTCGAATATCGAACTTGAAATTGCAGCAGTATCGGCCGATTTATGCTTGAAAACCGTCGAAAATTGGGTTCAGCGTCTGGACTTCCGCAAGCATGCAAAAGAAATTGAGTTCCATACATAATGGCATCGAACGTACTTTCACAAGAATAAAGACGTTAATTGATATCCAAAACAGTTTTTGTTTTATTTAAAAAAAACTTTTGTAGCGCTCTTATTCAAAATCCCGATAAAAAGTATTTTAATGTTCAAATAAAACATGTATGTATCTCATCAAAGTTCTACCTTTTGACGTCTAAATTAAATATTAGTCACTTTGATTCTTTCAACGACTTAAATGAATCATTTTTAACATCAACAGCATTATATTTCCTTTCCATATGCAGGCGGTTTTCTTCAAACAATTCAATTTGAATAAAATATTACTTGCTGACATTATGCAGTTCTAATACAATAAACTTGTATAACCTTGGGAATAAAAATTAATTCTGCAAAAATATCAATTAATTCCTACACCTTTTGTCATTTTAAAGAACGGTCAATTCTGTTTGGAGTTCTTAAAAAGAAGGAAAAATAATAAAACAGAAAAACAAACTTCCCACACTTTTATTGGTCTTTAAAGAGCGGAAAACGTTTATACAAATTAATGACCATTAAGCATCGATTACATGTTCCATCTGAGGTCAGTCATTATGTACATTTGGTAGGTATAATGCGCAACAGCTCCCACTCATTTCCAAACGGAGGAGAGCACAAACAAATATCCTTCTTTTTCACTGTGCATATACATAAAGTGAAAGTGAAGTATGAGCGGTTGCATTTTTCTGCACTGCATCGAGGACATTAATGAGGGCAACCTTGTAACGTAAATTGCTTATTCGAGTAAGCAGCTCAAAAAATTTGATTTCATCAGTTTTATTTTTTAATACTCGTATAAAGAAAGAACATAATAAAATAATTTTAAGACCTCACGGAACACGGACTCAAATATAAGACACGCAATTTATTACATACGAGTAAGAACTTTTGGCCATCATGAGCGCCAGTGCCAGATCATCAAACATATTATATCCTCTTTTTTCTGCTCCTGAAAGCCGTGTATTATATTTGACATGAGTAAGTGCCAATTGACACGTAAACTACCTGCGGCTCAGCTAGAGACTTTATTATAAAGCTTTACCGCATGTAGTTCTTTAGCCAAGCACAAAGTCGCTCCCAGTATTAAGTCAGCAAATGATTTAAATGTTTGACAGCGTATTGAGATAAATCGTTTTTCTGTTTTTTACTATTTTTCTTATATTATTTTTATTAAAAGACATTACCCTCAGCAAGAAAAAATAAACTTAATTGATACGTACATATGTACATACATCTACGAATACGTACATATGTGGTGTACATAATATTTTATTATAATTTATGCATTTTAACTTGGCTAAAAGGGGTGTGTATGAAGAATGATGTACACTGAACAAAATAGTATATTAAAAATATAGTAGTAATATCAAAAAAAGTTGATACAAATTTTAATAGATTTTTACTTGGAATTTAACCTCGTTTTTTAACCAACAATTTTACAATTTATTTAGTATATTTTAAACCTATGAAAGTGTTTTTTTTTTTAAAGAAAAACTAACATTACAAAAACGTCAAGATGTAAACCATATGAAAGGATATTGAAAGTAAAAATAGACATATGTTTTGTTACGTCACATGACCACGAAATATTTAAAATGTTCTACTTGTTTTAAAAACCGATAAAGAAAGGACGATTTAAGGCCCACAAGTAAGTTAACGTACAGAACTAAAAACATTTAGAAAATTATTTAAAAAAGTTAAAAGATGTTATGTGTAAATATTTCTTTCAGTGTAAAAACGATTTTAGTAATGATTAATAAATTACATTAGTGGAACATGTAATATGAAAAAAAATGAACAATCTATGTTAGATACATATTTAATTCTTATTATTAATGTTTATCACACGACAATAGACATGGTACATAGTTATTATTTTATTTCTATGTTATTTTTTTAATTTAACTGCATGTTTATACCTACACCTCTAAGAAGTTTTAAAATCTGTAAATGGCGTTAACATATCTAATCATATCAAGGTTAGTTCAAACGCCTTTGGTAATTGATTTTTTTTTTTTTTGTTATTGAAATGACATGATCACAATATTTTAAAGTGGAATAAACTGCAGTAAGTGAAGGCTTGGAGGCATTATCAAGGACTTTTAATTTTAAGAGTAATAATTAAGAAATGATACTTTTATGTGGACTTAAATAAGCACTATTTTATGGATCTATTTAAGTGATTTGATGATGCATATTCAAATCAGATCGCATGAGTCAGTTCTGGTGCATACATATTTTTAAACGCCTATCGTGAACGAAATCAATATTACTGTCCATTGGGAGATAAATTTTCACTAAAAGAAAAGGGATGCTATCTTTATAAGAGTCACATTTGCTATACAAACCAATTAACATTTTTCTACTAGTGACAGTTATAATAACTATATTTTTGATTATAGAACCTCCCTTGTATAACAAAAAACTAAGATTCATAAGTTAGGGGACATCAAAGTCCACGGTATAATAAAGTTTGAATCTGATAACTTTTCATTCTAAAAACAATTCTTTGATTTCCGGCCAGGATTTTGAACTAGTTTATCGACTTATTACATCTTCAAGAATTTATCAGAGCATAATTCCAATTGTATTTTACTTGCGATATGTTTCTAGATTTGAATCACTATCGTTACGAGAAAATGTGATAGTCAATTTCCTACAAATATTTCTTTTCTGAATAGAGCTACCAGACGCTTACAAAAAACGAATGGAAATTTTTTTCAGTTACCCTTTTTAGGTACAAAAACACATTCTTTTGACCGACAAAGCTTACGTTATTCGAAAAAACACAAGAAAAGTAAGAATATTATTTAAACACAGCCAATTTGATACTTTTATTTAGATATTTTATAGAAACCATTTTAGAATGTCACCATAGCAACAATGAATTGTGACAATTATATTCAGAAATTGTTCAATCGAATTGAATTGAATCAGCTTACACAGACGGGAAACTCGGTGACAGTCAATTTGACTATCAAAATTTTGATAGTCAACTATCACCTTAGCCGATTCCACCACAGCTCTTATATTGTGTAAATAATATTTGATTTTCAAAAATTTCTATCGTAAAAAAAAACTAAACCTTTATTAACTTCCCATACTAAGTTATTGTAATCGGTCCGATTTTTCGAATTGAAAATGTTGATATTTCTCGACGTTTGAAGGTCCCTAGAGTCGAAATAAAATATTTTTTAGAGACATGTCTGTGCGTGCGTGTGTACGTACATTCGGGAAGTTTTTTTCGTCTTCCATAGCTCAAGAACCAGTAGAGATATCGACTTCAAATAAATTTTGTTATACATATAATAATGCAGAAAGATGCAAAAAGGACTCTCAAAAAAATTGAGTGGGTGGTTTTTTTACCATAGCAATTTAAAAAAAGAGACTGGGATGAGACCCACACTGATAACTTCCCATCCCGTCTGTCGATTTGTCTTGCTTAAAAGTTTGTCTATATGTATCAATTTTTACCAAATTTGCGTACTATTTTTGTAGATTTTATTTTTTTATGAAAAAATGGACTGTTGGATTTTTATAAAAAAATTACTGAATATCGAAACAAATGTTTTCTGTGAAATAAAATAAGTTTAAAGCCAATATTTGTAATTTTTGAAAGGCTATTTGAGTCGAAAATAAATTTTTACCAAGTTTTAGTATTGTTTGTTTTTTTTTTTGTTTTTATTTTTTGTAAAAAAACTGTCTATTCGATTTTTCTCAAAATTTTATCGAATGTTGAAAACAATATTTCTTATAAGATAAAATAAGTTTGAAGCCATAATCTCAAGTTTTTGAAAAGATATTTGAGTCAAAATCAATTCTTACCAACTTTGAGTAATGTTATTTTTAGGTTTTTATTTTTTACAAAAAAACTGTCAATTAGATTTTTCTCAAAAATGTATGAGATGTCAAAAACATTATTCTTCGTTGCAAAAAATTGTATTGGAGATGAAATCATATTTAAGTCGTAAATTTTTCGAGGTGACAAATTTTTTTTTTCAGTTTTTTTGATTTATAAAAAAAACCGTGAATTGGATTTTTTCCAAAAATGTAGTTGTGTTGTATAACGTTACAACATATAATATTAAATTTAATTCAAGTCTCTAACGTAATTGGTTAATGAGATATTTGGGTTTAACCAAAATTTTCACCTTTTTTTAAACTGCTATGGTAAAAAAACCAGCCACGCAATTTTCTTGAGAGCCCTTTCTGCATCTTTCTGCCTTATTATCTGTATAACAAAATTTATTTGAAGTCGATATCTCTACTGGTTCTTGAGCTATGGGCGATGAAAAAACGTCGCGAACGTACGGACATACGAACGAACGGACTTACGGACGTACGAACTTACGGACACACGCACGCACAGACATCTTTCTAAAAATCTTTTATTTTGACTCTAGGGACCTTGAAACGTCGAGGAATGTCAAAATTTTCAATTCGACAAATCGGACCCATTACAATAACTCCCTATGGGAAGCTAAGAAATGTGAAAATGTTGGTTTACCCAAAATATCTCACGAACAAATAACGCTAAAGACTTGAATTGAATTTTAAATTATGTATTGAAACGTGATATCAAACTAGTTTATTTTTGGAAAAAAATCAATATATGTTTTTTTTATAAATCATAAAAACTGAAAAAAAAATATTTGTCACCTCGAATTTTTTCTGAACAAAAAATGATTTTATCTCCAAATAATTTTGTGCAACGAAGAATAACATTTTTGACATCTGGTAAAATTTTGAAAAAAATCGAATTGGCAATTTTTTTTTATTAAAAATAAAAACCTAAAAAAACACTACTAAAACTTGGTTAAATTTGATTTTCAACTCAAATATCTTTTCAATAATTTACGATATTGGCTTCAAATAAATTTTATTTTATAAAAAAATTGTTTTCAAAATTCGGACAAATTTTGAGAAAAATCGAATTGACAGGTTTTTTACAAAAAAATAAAAACCTAACAAAAGTTGGTAAAAATTGATTTTCGACTTAAATATCTTTAAAAAGCTTTGAGATATTGAATTCAAACTAATTCTTTCTTGTAAGAAATATTGTTTTCACCATTCGATAAAATTTTGAGAAAAATCGAATTGGCAGTTTTTTTACAAAAAATAAAAACCTAAAAAAAAAACAATACTAAAACTTAGTAAAAATTTACTTTCGACTCAAGTAGCTTTTCAAAAATTAAAAATATTTTCTTCAAACTTATTTTATCTCACAGAAAATATTGTTTTCGATATTCAATTATTTTTTTATAAGAATCCAACAGTCCGTTTTTTCATAAAAAAATAAAATGAACAAAAAATAGTACACAAACTTGGTAAAAATCATGTTCTGTTCTCGATATCTCTCAAATTACTTTCATTCATCCAATTTGTATTTGTTTATATAAGAAACAAAAACTTTTAAGAAATGCTACTAAAATTGGATAAAATTGGTTTTCGACTAAAAATCTCGTTAACAAAACTAGATTTTGAAATAAAACTATTTCATTATATGCAAAATATTGTTGATTGTTTTGAATTTTTTAAGAATAATTAAACCGACAACTTTTTTAACAAAACACGAACACTTACAAACCTTTTAAGCAAGACAAATCGACAAACGGGATGGGAAGTTTTCAGTGTGGGTCGCATCCCAATCTCTTTTTATATTTTTGCTTTTCATGCGGATACAAATTCTGTTTTAAATAAAATGTACCACTGTGTCCCACGAACTTGCCCATGTATCCAAAGAGTGTGTTTAAAAATATTTACTGTAATTACAATATTTTTTTTAAACTCCAAAAAAAAAACAATACATTTTTGATTATACATTATTATTGAGACATTATAAGAGCATGTTGACAAAAAAAATTATGAAAATCGGTTCCTGAGAAAATTTAAAAACCAAAATTACGATTCTATGGTGGGGGTACCCCACCTGAAATCATACAACAATTTTTTTTACTGAAAAAAGCCAAATTAAGAAAAATATTTTTAGAGATAATTATAAAAAAAACCTATCGTTTCGTTTTTAAAAAAAATCGAAATTTCGATTTTTTACAAAGTTTGAACTCAATCCACCTAATTGTTTGTGCTGTAGAGGCGAGGATAGAGAGGCAGATGGACGGAATCATTGGACACACTTTTTTCAACTTTGTTTACGAATGCAAAATTTACCAAATAGTTCCTATGTATCGCAAGTTAAAAGCCCAATAGAATATTTTCATTAAGTGTCCTGAATGCCTTAGATTTAATTTTAATTGAATTTTCGTTAACTTAAGTAAAACACAATTCAAAATTTTTCGTCTATAAGAATAAGGTATCTTAAATATCTTAAGTCATGAATATAGTCAGTATAACTACGAATCTATATGTTTTTTACAACGAAAAATATTGTGTACATATTGGAAAGATAATAAGAATTTTACGTGTCAGAATTTTCTTATTTTTATCTTTAAGGAAGTTATTGTAATGGGTCCGATTTGTCAAATTGAAAATTTTGATATTTCTCGACGTTTCAAGGTCCCTACAGACAAAATAAAAGATTTTTAGAAAGATGTCTGTGCGTGCGGCGTGTGTACGTACGTACGTCCGTACGTTCGCGACGTTTTTTCGTCGTCCATAGCTCAAGAACCAGAAGAGAAATCGACTTCAAATAAATTTTGTTATACAGATAATAATGCAGAAAGATGTAGAAAGGGCTCTCAAGAAAATTTCGTAAGTTTTTTTTTTACCATAGCAGTTTAAAAAAGGTGAAAATTTTGGTTAACCTAAATAAATCACGAACTAATGACTATAGAGACTTGAATTAAATTTTATATTATATATTGTGACGTGATACCAAAAAAATATATTTTTGGAAAAAAAATCCAATTAACGGTTCTTTTTTATAAATAAAAAAAACTCGAAAATTGTACGAATAAAAAATTATTTCATCTCTAAAACTATTTTCAGCAACGAAGAATAACGTTTTTGACATCTGGTAAAATCTACAAAAAATAGAACGCAAATTTGGTAAAAATTGATACATATAGACAAACTTTTAAACAAAACAAATCGATAGACGGGATGGGAAGTTATCAGTGTGGGTCGCATCCCAACCTCTTTTTTTTTTTAAGTAGCAAAACTCATCTATTTTACGAAGTAAAATATAACGTCAAACAGATGTCGCTCAAGAAATAAATGCATTATATAAATTCACTCGCTTCAAATGAAACCTTGCGTCAAAGCTTAAAATTATTAACAACGAAACATTATAGAAAACTGTGTTTTCTAATACAGTTTCAGTCAAAATTGTTTACTAAATTTTATTCTTAATTTAATTTCTTTTTTGAAGTAACTTACTTCTCTCTGTGAACATACCCCACACACATTTCAAAACAGAAGTCGTCAATTAGTACCGAATTTCTTAAATGTCAATTTTGATAACAACATTGTTGCTTCCATTAACAAGATATACTCGTACAAAAAAGGTAGATACCTGACATTCAGGTAAACAAATCACGAAGGCAAGAAACAAGCTCATGATAAATTTATATACATATCTACCCACCGACCGCCACTACAGTACACCTACCAACTTCACTCTGACATTCAATTAGCCTTATCAGCTGTCATCCATAACTTTTAAACTTATAACATACACCTCACCTTACCAACCTACCTACTAACTATCCTAAAGAAATAAATAAATATTTTCATTATTTAATTAATTTTTGCAAAATATACTTCATTAATCACAAAATTTTGTAATTAAACAAAACAAAAATAAGAAACTTCAAACCTGATAATTGTGATAGAGAGGTTGCACAATGCCACACACCAATACACAAGCAAAACCAAAATCAAAATAAATGCCGGGGTAATTAACTAAAACTTACAATTATTCGTGGTAAATCTTTGCGTATCCGTGTGTACTGCTTCAAAAATATCTTCCATATTACATAAGCCATGATGATGACTTTTTGCACAATATATCAATGGTTTTGATTTGGATGCCGCGAGGGGTTTACGTCGCGTCGTCGTCGCGTGGTTTTGGATTACCGCATCCAAAATATACGCGAGTACATATAAGATAACGAAGATGAGACGCACATTAAATTGCAACAAGACACTAGAGAACTCAATTTAAGAGGTCGGTACCGGTACCGATGGCGGTTCCGTTGCCGGTGGTTGGTGCATCAACCGAATGCAACTTGCAACAGACTCTCACACTGAACTGAACAGTACGTCTACACTTATCCACCTCAAAACCATTCATTCTTAACAACACTAGAAACAAAACCAATTATCTATAATTTATTTAGAACGCTAAGCCTTAATCTATAGCTTATAGCACTAAGCTATTGTTTATGTTTTATTTTTTTCCCTTCGAGTGTCACTTCTCGTCTCACCGACTACTGTTAATCACGATGAGTTTTTATTTTCTCGATTTTTCTTAATTCACTAGAAAGGTACCTATATTCGTAAAGTCACGCGTAAATTTAAATTGAGTTCAAAACCATTCACAAGTTAACGATGAACTAAACCCTAAGGTAGTTAGTGAAAACTGTAAACCCACCTTTTAGAGCTAGCGAGTCAGCTCACACCCCATCTCAGTAGCAGCGTGTCACACAAAAAGTCGCCCCTTGATCGATGAGCTATAAACAGTTTTGTGTCTTGTGTATGTAGATATTTTTGTTGGCTTTTTTTAGTTTTGTTTTCCTTTAAAAAAGGTGGGGATAACTCCATATACTACGTATATAGAGAAGTACAAGCCCTACCTTACAATACAACACTTCCTAAAGCTCTTTGACGTTTGAATGCTTGTTTGTTTGTTTCTTTGTCGCAGTTTGTGGTTGTTTGTCTAGTGTTGTGTTAAGGTTTTAAATGTCCGTGTACAGGGTGTATATAATATAGTACAAAGTCCTTTCAAAATAAGGGCTTGAGGATTGACGTACCTAACTTTTTAAATGTTTTAGGGTGAATATTGATAGGACTTTTTTCCATAAAACCTAAACTATTTTGGAAAACCCGTATTCACTGGTTCAAAGCAAAACTAAAATAAGTTGTATTGAAGATTACTTGCCATTAACTAGGTGTGAGCACATGGCAACCCTGATGAAAAGAAAACGTTCAAGATTAAAACACACATGGGCTGATAGCCAATAATATACTTAACCCAAAAAAAACATCAGTTGCATGTCTCAATCTATGTTCAAGCAGAGTTGAAAAATAATTATTACTTTTCGTAATTAGTTTAAACTTTCATTTCAACTTAATAATTAATTAAAATAATATTTTATTAAGTACATTTTTTTAAAGTGATTACTGAAAAGAGCAATCGTTACTTTTGTTTCGAATTAGATTCATGTAATTAAATTGCAAATAATTCATGCTTTTCAATTGCATGTAATTAGTAATTGAAAGTATTCAGTAACGTTTTAAAGTAATTCAATTATAAATAATTAGAATTGAATTTTCTTGCATTAGTCTGGGTTTACTGGCAGGACTTTTTTAACTCGTCTAACCCAAAAAATTATGTATTGTGCTAGAAGCCGTTATGTGTCAAACCTGATAAAGTACAAAGAAATATAATTAACTAATCCCGTCTGTCAATTTGTCTTACTTAAAAGTTTGTAGGTTTTCGTGTATTGTTAAAAAAGTTGTCAGTAGAATTATTCTTAAAAATTTTAAAAATACCAACAATATTTTGCTTGGTTTGGTCTCAAAATCTATTTTTGTTAACGAGATCTTGAGTCTAAAACCAATTTTTACCAATTTAAGAACCATTTCTTGAAAGTTTTTATTTCTCATATAAACAAATACAAATTGGATGAATGAAATTGATTTGAAGTCAATATCTTCTATTGTTCACGAGATATCGAGAACCGAACATCAATTTTACCAAATTTGTGTAGTATTTTTTGTAGATTTTATTTTCTTACGAAAAAAACGGACTGCTGAATTTTTATACAAAATTTACTGAGTGTCGAAAACAATATTTTCTGTGAGATTAAATTAATTTGAAGAAAATATTTGTAATTTTTGAAAATCAATTTTTTACGAACTTTTCGTGTTTTTTTTTTTACTTTTTATTTTTTTTTATAAAACTGTCAATTCGATTTTCCTTAACATTTTACCGAATGTTGAAAACAATACTTTTTATAAGACAAAATTAGTTTGAAGCCATAATCTCAATTTTTTGAAAAGATATTTTTGTGGAAAATCAATTTTTACGGACTTTTAGTAATTTTTTTGTAAAAAAAAACTGTCAATTCGATTTTTCTCAAAATTTTACCGAATACTGAAAACAATATTTCTTATAAGACAAAATTAATCTTAAATTTTTAAAAAGATATTTGATACGAAAATCAATCTTTACAAACTTTTAGTAAGGTTTTTTTAGGTTTTTATTTTGTATAAAAAAAAAACTGTCAAATCAATTTTCCTCAAAATGTTACTAGAAGTCAAAACGTTATTCTTCGTTGCACAAAATTATTTGAGACACAAAATCATTTTTTGTTCGTAAAATGTTCAAGGTGACAACATTTTTTTTCAGTTTTTTTGATTTATAAAAAAACGTTTATTTTATTTTTTTCCAAAAATATACTTGTTTGGTAGCACGTTTCAATATAATGGGTGATTTTTTTGAGGTTAGGATTTTCATGCATTAGTATTTGACAGATCACGCGGGATGTCAGACATGGTGTCAAAGAGAAAGATGCTCAGTATGCTTTGACATTTCATCATGAATAGACTTACTAACGAGCAACGTTCGCAAATCATTGAATTTTATTACCAAAATCAGTGTTCGGTTCGAGATGTGAAATCCGCTTTTTTATCGACAAATTTTGTTCAGCGATGAGGCTCATTTCTGGTTGAATGGCTACGTAAATAAGCAAAATTGCCGCATTTGGAGTGAAGAGCAACCAGAAGCCGTTCAAGAACTGCCCATGCATCCCGAAAAATGCACTGTTTGGTGTGGTTTGTACGCTGGTGGAATCATTGGACCGTATTTTTTCAAAGATGCTGTTGGACGCAACGTTACGGTGAATGGCGATCGCTATCGTTCAATGCTAACAAACTTTTTGTTGCCAAAAATGGAAGAACTGAACTTGGTTGACATGTGGTTTCAACAAGATGGCGCTACATGCCACACAGCTCGCGATTCTATGGCCATTTTGAGGGAAAACTTCGGAGAACAATTCATCTCAAGGAATGGACCGGTAAGTTGGCCACCAAGATCATGCGATTTGACGCCTTTAGACTATTTTTTGTGGGGCTACGTCAAGTCTAAAGTCTACACAAATAAGCCAGCAACTATTCCAGCTTTGGAAGACAACATTTCCGAAGAAATTCGGGCTATTCCGGCCGAAATGCTCGAAAAAGTTACCCAAAATTGGACTTTCCAAATGGACCACCTAAGACGCAGCCGCGGTCAACATTTAAATGAAATTATCTTCAGAAAGTAAATGTCATGGACCAATCTAACGTTTCAAATAAAGAATCGATGAGATTTTGCAAATTTTATGCGTTTTTTTTTAAAAAAAAAGTTCTCAAGCTCTTAAAAAATCACCCGATATAATATAAAAATTAATTCAAGTCTCTAGCATTATTGGTTCGTGAGATATTTTGCGTAAACCAAAATGTTCACCTTTTTTTTTAAATTGCTATGGTAAAAAAACCTACCACGCAATTTTTTTGAGAGTCCTTTTTGCATCTTTCTGCATTATTATCTGTATAACAAAATTCTCTTGAAGTCGATATCTCTACTAGTTCTTGAGCTATGGACGACGAAAAGTTCCTGAACGTACGGACGTACGAACGTTCGTACACACGCACGCACAGACAACTCTCTTAAAAAGCTTTTATAACGACTCTAAGGACCTTGAAACGTCGACAAATGTCAAAATTTTCAATTCAACAAATCGGATCGATTACAATAACTTCCTAAAGGAAGTTAATAAAGCTTTTGAAATATTATCAGGCTTAGAATGAAAACACAAATGGTATCTTCTATCCAAAAATGTTGATTTCTTAGTCAATCATATTTCAAGTATGTGACAACCCTGCTTTATTGAAAAAAAGTAATAAAGATACTCTTTTTACACGTGTAAGGAAATCAAGTTTTATAAAGCGCAAGCTAAAAACTAACATAAATTCTTAGTTCACAGTCTTTTTGAAAAAAGATGGTTTACGTTGCTTCAAACTGTTCTGAAGTTCGTGACTGTCTGATTTTGTGGATGACTTATTTAAAACACTACTTTTTGGCCTAGATTTATAAAATGTTGATATGTTTAATATTAGCCCACTTGACTTGCAGCCTACATCGACCGTGGGCTATACAAATAAATAATAGTTTTCTACAACAAATTAAATGTAATGTTTACATGGCAACCCTGTTAACGTAATAAAAACATGTGCTGAAGGCACTAAAATTTAATAAATAAAAACAGTGCAAGATTTTAGTTTACATTGATGACTTAAAAATTAAAAAAAAAAAAAACGTTATAAGAACACAAATGACTTTAAGAACCTTAAAACCGTTTTCAAAATATGAAACACAGAGTATTCGTATTAAAATTATTGACATTTATCGATTCGTTAAGCCAACGATTCGGTATTCATTTTATTAAAGATCACCCTGTAATATGTGTTGTGTGCAAATAACTGTAATGAACAATATTCCGTAAGGCTAAACCGAACGTAGATATTACTGGTATTGCACGCCGCCGCCGAAGCAATATACGGTGGCGTATTATAGGAAAAGCAAGGTAGGTAAATGAATTAATTTTATTTATGAAAACGGATGTAAAAAAATTGTAATCAAATAGTGGTTGTTGGCAGCACCCTTGAAATGTTTGCCAGGAGTTTAGACGCCAAAACATGCAGCTATCTTAAAATGGACAACAACACGACGACGACGACGATGGACATGGACAATATGGTGGCGGATGGCGGCATCGGCGTGGCTTTGGAGACTGTTCAGTTCAGTTTACAGCAAAGAAAGTGAAATGCGCGCGAAAAATAATACCATATATAGAGACCGTCCGCGTCGCTCGTCGTCGTCATCGCGTCATGTGAATTTTTGGGGGCGGTTTATGATAGAGTTGGGTTTGGTCATAATATTCATTCATTCTGCACAATTCCGGTGGCGGTGTTAAAATAAAAGCAATAAATTAAAGACCGAAAAAAACAGTGACATGCAACAGTAAAGTAGCACCCAGCGCGGTGAAGCTGCCTTAAACAAGGGGATTTAATCCTTTTCCTTCATGCGACCCCCTTTAAGTATAATTAAAAAAGTTTATTAAACTGAATGCTATCATTTCTAATAGTTATGGTAGTATACATACATATATTATGTTTGGGGGTAGGGGAGATTTGTCGTTGTCATACTTAGTTTTATAGTTAAATGAATGTGGGTTCGGAATTTATTCAGCTGTAAGTAGTTATTGTTTTGAAGGTATTTATTGTTATTAATTCGAATCACGTGAAAATAACCTCTTAGTATATTTGGAGAGTTATGAAAGCACTGACTGCTTTGAAGTTTAACTATATTTCAATTTCTAAACAGAGGTATTGCACATAACAGCTGAACTTTACTTCTACCAGCAGTGTGTGTAATTTTAATTTTTTTAATAATAAACTAAAGTTTAGGCATGTTGCACATTTTGATTTTCGCAAAGATTTAAATGAAAATTATATGCATGATTACTATACGTGGCATGATGGTTAGTGCGTTGGACTGTCATGCCAGAGGTCTTGGGTTCGATCCCTGCCTATGACATCCAAAGTTTTTTTCACGGGTACTGCCTCTTGCAAGGAATTGACAAATTCTCCAAGAGTAATTCTTGTCATGAAAAGTGCTTTCTCAAATTTGCCGTTCGGATTCGTCTTAAGACTGTAGGTCCCTTCCATCCCTGACAATAGTACTCGCACACAGGAATGGTTGAGAGTTGTAAGTCACTAGGCCCTAGTTCTCAACGGACTATTGCGCCACCCAATTTATTTATGTTTTTACTATTTAACCAGTTTTTTTGAAGTTCGGAAATTTAGGTCAATCCTGCGCCCAGCAGCGGTATCAATGTTTACAAGACCTTCATTGCCAAATGTATAAAGATATTGACAACATTCGTCTGGCCCGAATTAACACCTAAAAAAAAGTATCTTTTGTTGATTTATCCCTAACTCTTACCAACAGGTAAGTGTGGGCAACTTAACCGATTTTTTTGGTAACAGCTAGCAAATATTTTGAGACTTGAATTGACTCGTTTATACAATTGTATTCAACTAAGTTGAGCAACACTCGTCCTATAAATCATTTTACTTACTTAGTACTTTTAGAGCCTCCACTTAAAAAAGGAGACCCTCTAAACTGCACCAACTTTATAGAATTCAGTCTACTTAACATCGCTTACAAAATCTTCTCTTCCGTAATATGTGACAGTCTAAAGCCCATCGTCAACAATTTGATAGGTCCTTGAAAGAATAGTGCAGAGCTCCCACGTCAACACTAAAGATGCACTTTTTTCAAAAGTACTTTTCTTGACTACTAAAGCCCTATCTCGAGCGACCAAAGTGTTCCTGTATAAGGCCCTCATCATCCCCATGCTACTATACGGTGCAGAAGCATGGACTATGACAAAAGCGGATGAAAGCATCTTGGGTCGTTTCGAGAAAAAAGTTATTCGTGTGATCTACGGTCCCGTATGCATAGAAGGGGAGTGGAGGAGAAAATGGAACGACGAACTGTATGGGTTGTACAGCGACGTGGACTTAAACAGATGGATTATAGTCAAACGGCTGAGATGACTGAGTCACGTAGAGCGCATGGAACCTAATGATCCGGCGCGGAAAGTATTCGAATCCACGAACACAGGGCAGCGCAGTAGACTAAGAACGCAGATCAGTTGGCGCGCACAAGTGGAAAGTGACCTCAAACAACTTGGAGTGTCCAACTGGAGACATCTAGCTAGGGAACGAGCTAGATGGAGAACGAGTTAGATGGGAAAGGCCGTAATTCACACATAACTGTAGCGCCACCTTAAGTAAATAAGTAAGCTTTCATCAATGACTGATTTGAGGCAACATGGCCTTGGCCAATCTTTCGCAGTATATTTTGCGTGGAAAAATATATTGTTAACTATGTTTATATTGTATCACAAAATTTCACAAAAAAAAGATCAACCGTTAAAAATCTCTTCATATTCTCAAACATATGTTCAAGCGCTTTAGAACAAGGTTATGGAGTTGAATGTGTATACAATGAGTTTTCTAAAGCTTTTAAACAACTTAGCCACGGAACTATTTTATTTAAACTTAAAGCTCTTGGTTTTCCACCATTTTTCTTAGCCTAAATCAAATCATACCTTGCCAACAGGTCCTATGAGGTAAAATTTAGAAATTTTAATTCAAAACATTTTGTTGCTCAATTTGGTGTTCCCCAGGGAAGCAATCTTGGCCCTTTTCTGTTCATCCTGTCTATTAACGAACGACGTATCGTCATGTCTGCGCTCAAGTGAAGTTCTCAATTTTGCTGATGACATGAATAAATAAATAAATTGGGTGGAGCACAGCAGTCACTTGAAAACTAGGGCCTAGTTACTTACATCTGTCAACCATTCCTGTGTGCGAATAATGTTGTCAGACATGAAGGGGACCTATAGTTTTAAGCCGAAACCCGACGGCTAATTTGAGAAATCACTTTTCATGACAATAATTAGTCTTGGAGAATTTGTCAATTCCTCGCAAGAGGCAGTACACGTGAAAAAAAAACTTAAGATGCCGTAGGCAGGGATCGAACCCAAGACCTCTGGCATGACAGTCTAAGGCACTTTTTTTTTTTTTTTTTATTCATTTTTATTACTTCAATCTTAAATCTATCTTAAAGCTAGACAAAAATTCATAAAACTAGCCTAATTAACCATAACTTACAACTAACTTACAACTAACTTACTGGTCCCATACGGACGCTCTAAGTTAAACAATAATACTTAATGCTAATGCCTTTCGGCCCTAAGATCTATTTAACTTCAATTCATTTTATTTATTTTTGTATTCATTAGAAAATTTAGAAAAAACTAATGTCAATATCCTTTTTTATTTTTACTTAAAAACTACTTAAAATAATGTCCTTAGTATAAAACTTAAAGCTAACTTAAACTACCTATTCTACCTATAAACTACTTAAAACTAGAACAACCACAGCAGCAAATCTAACTATCTAACGTTTTGTTTTTCATATTTTGTTCTTTCTTTTTTTTTTTTTTTTTTTTTTTTTATTCATTTATTTTTTTTGTATTTTTGTTTGTTCTTTTTTTTCGTTTTTTTTTTTTTTCTATTTTTTTTGTATATTTTGTTTGTAATTTTTTTTTTTTTTTTTTTGTGCCACCATGCCTATTCTATTTAAAACTAAACCCTAAAACTATAAAACAAGTATGTAAGCCGGCCAAGGCTTAAAACCCCATCCCGACTACCCACAGTGCCGATTGAAGCCACCAAAGCTGGTTCCCCTGCTTCACCCTATATCAGTTCGGTCCCATTCGGACACAGCCCTACTGAACCAAAGGAGCTATGCTCCGCTTTGTGCCATGACGTCCCGATTGTACAGGAGTCGCCTATCCACGGTTCGTCGTCTGACGTGGTAGATTAGCGGAACTGTCAATCTATCCTGTATCAGACCGCATCTGTCTTAAAAGAGGAATGCCTCTGGTGGAATGAAGCCGCTCAAGCGTGCACATTCAAAATACTCGTCGTTCGGATAGAACGCCGCGAAAATTAGGGCACCAAGGCACTAACCATCACGACACGGGTTCTACATGACATGAACATTTCTAAAATAATGAAGTCCACTCATGATCGTATTCTTTTTCAAGCCGACATTGATAGTTTCATATTTTGGTGTGGGAAAAATAGCCTTGCCCTTAACCCTTTAAAATGCCAGCCAATAACTTAAATCGTTGTTTAGTACCAATGCTCCACTATCGTTAACGTGTCTATTTTATTTTTTGATCTGTAATAGTTTATGTTAAATGTTAATTATGTTTTGTATTGTGTGCGTGTCTTAGGCTATAATTGTATTATTTTGTTACTAACAACTAACACATGCCCTTATGATGAGCCTCTGATCGTAGTTTGAAGCTTGCTATAAGCTAACTACTTTCTGAAAATTTTGAAGCGCAAAATCACTTAAAAAATATTTTGCAATAACCCTCCAATAGTCAAGTACTAAAAAAATAAATTGGTACAGATTTTTTGAGAAGAAATCAATAATAGGTCCTTTGAGTCTAAGTTTTTATGGCATTGCAGCTACTGTTAACCAAGTAAGAACCAAACCGGCCAAGACAATTTGCTTCAATTAGGTTCATAATCAATCAATTCGAATTTCTAGAAATGGAACAAACGAAAAGTATAGTTCTGGCCAATAATAAATGGTCATATTTTTAGTTTCTGTAAAAGTAGCTCCTAAACCATAAAATAACTCAAAACCAGCTTCTCATATTAAAATCATATTGTTTTCTCTTTCTATGGCTTATGTATGGGAATTTAAACAAATTTGGGTTTTCTTAACTCCTTTTCTTCTGCATTATACAAATTCCCATCTCTCATTTAGAAATTCATGCAGAGCAACTAAGTTTTCGAATGGCAACTTCCCTAAAAATTTCTAGCGTATTACGGTAGTTAAAATTGTGGAAAATTGTATTTACCAGGAATACAATTTTCCGAAAGTGATTTTTACATTTAAATCATCTACAATATGCTAAAAAATCTATTTTTAATATTTCGAAAAATCTCTTAACCTAGGTTGCTAAGACTAAAAATCCTCAGTTTTACCATTAAACTGTGTTAATCTAATGAATTCAATAAAACATGCACTCATGTGCTCTAAATCAGTAAAGTCTTAGAAGTGTAAAAGCTATGAATAAAATTGCATGCATTACAAATTATGAAACAATTTTCTGCCAGCAGAATTTCCTTTCAATTATTTAAATTTTTTGTATGACTTCTTATTCATAAATGCATTCAACTAGTTCTTGTGAATATATGAAAAATGAGCTTTTAATATTAGTATGCGATAAACATACTAAATTATTAAAATCTTCATTCTATTAAAAATTTAAAATAAGGGTGTACTGTACCTGTACAAATTTAATTAATTTGTGTAGGTATTTAACTTTTCAGCCACAAAATGGCATATTTTTAATTAACATTTACCATAAATCTTGATATCACATATCAAGCAGAGTACAGGGAAAAAATTTTGAGTCAATATAAATTAAAAAGTAATTAAACACTCACTTCAAAAATTTGTAATATTAGTTAAACTTTAGTCATATCCATTTATGAAGACTAAACATTTCCTCCCTTGGCTTTTGTAATCTATAAAAAGACACACCTTCAAAAAAGAGCTGATTTCCTCCATTGATTGTTTTAAGTTTGTGTTTTTTTTTTTTAGTTTTTGCATAAACAGTCCGCACCTTAATTCCTCGGAACTATGTTTGCACCGGAAAAAGGACGATGCAGAGTATTTTTGTTAAAACCGCTAAAGTACATAAATATATAGAAAATTGAAAATTGCACTTTGTCACGCAATCAGGTATAGGAAAAGTTTGCATTAGAAAAGAAAAACATCAAAAAAGTTACATCGTCATAGTTTAACTTCAAATGGTGAGGCTTTTATTTGTGTGCTTTATTTTTTTATTTCGCATTACCTAAATAGTTCAGTGCACATTTTCATTGGCGGTAGTTTTATAGAAAATTATTTTGAGGTGTTACAATTAGACATCGACACGAAGGAGGAAGCCTTCGAAGATATTCGTTTGCAGAATAGGGGACGATTATAGGCAGGAATTATATCAAGATTTTGAATTTTCTTAAGTTGCTGATTCCGTTTCAGATGCAATGTTTTTGAGAGTTTGTATGTTTTTTTTTTTTTCAAAGGAAATTGATAGGTTTCCATCAAGGATTTTAGCTTGCATGTTATTTACTACCCGACCTTGTGCTGAAAATAATATTGTTTGTTTATTTTTGACTTGGCCTTAATTATATTGAAGAAACAAATTTTGCATGCATTACTTAGAGCAATATTCTCGTACTAGGTTAACAATAGAGACTCAATAAAAGTTTGAAGGTTTTAAAGTTTAAAACTAAAGCACAAAGTATACTTAGTATAGATAAGTGATTATGGATAAATACGACTCAGTCTTTTGCATGATACTTTTAGCATAGTTATTAATTTTTGAAGGAAAATTTAATTTTTTGGATTTGCTTGAATACTGAGCAGGGGTAATATCGGCTAAGGTGATGATAATTGACTATCATATTTCATTCCGTCTGTGTAAAAAGATTCAACTCAATTTTATTCGAATGAACAATTTCAGATTATAATATTGTCACAATTCAATGTTGCTATGGTGAAATTTTTAAATCATTCCTATACAATATCTAAATAAAAGTATTAAATAAGCTGTGTTTTAAAAACATTCTTAATTTTCTTGTGTTTTTCTAATGTCGTAAGCTTTGTCTGTCACAAGAATTTGTTTTTGTACCTAAAAAAGGTAATTGACAAAAATGTCCATTCGACATATTTGTAAGAAAATGACTATCACATTTTTGTTTTGACAGCTTTTTAGGTATCAATTTGACTACCACCTTACGTATGTATATAGATCGAATTCGATTATTTTGACTGTCATTTATCAACAATCACCTTAGCCGAATCCACCCCTAATTTCGTTTTTCTTCACTATAAGATGGCAAAGTTTTCTAATTATTAGCAAACGAAAAGTGTAAAGGGTTTTCCAATAAAAGGTTTTATTTTGCATAGCCCTCGCTTAAACCCTAGTCAAGGCAATCAAAATTGGCTTTTGACAATTGAAAACTAAGCCATAACTAAAAACTGAGATGCGACCCACACTGATAACTTCCCATCCCTTCTGTCGATTTGTCTTGCTTAAAAGTTTGTCTATATGTATCAATTTTCACCAAATTTGCGTACTATTTTTTGTAGATTTTATTTTTTTATGAAAAAACGGACTGTTGGATTTTTATATCGAATGATATATGAATATCGAAAACAATATTTTCTGTGAAATAAAATAAGTTTGAAGCCAATATTTGTAATTTTTGAAAAGCTATTTGAGTCGAAAGTAAATTTTTACCAAGTTTTAGTATTGTTTTTTTTAGGTTTTTATTTTTTGTAAGAAAAAACTGTAATTCGATTTTTCTCAAAATTTTATCGAATGTTGAAAATAATATTTCTTGTAAGATAAAATTATTTTGAAGCCAATGTCTCAAATTTTTTAAAAGATATTTGAGTCGAAAATCAATTTTTACCAACTTTTGTTAAATTTTTTTTCGGTTTTAAATTTTTTGTACAAAAACTGTCAATTCGATTTTTTTCAAAATTTTAATGAATGTTGACAACAATATTTTTTGAAAGATTAAAGTAGTTTAAAGCCAATATCTCAAAGTTTTGAAAAGATATTTGAGTCGAAATTCAATTTTTATCAACTATGAGTAATGTTTTCTTAGGATTTTATTTTTTAAAAACAAAATTGTCAATTAGATTTTTCTCAAAATTTTATCAGATGTCAAAAACATTATTCTTCGTTGCACACATTTTTTTTGGAGATGAAATCATATTTAGTCGTAAAATTTTCGAGGTGAAAAATTTTTTTTCAGTTTTATAAAAAAAACCGTTTATTGGATTTTTTTCCAAAAAATATAATTATTTGGCATCACGTTACATACATAATATAAAATTTAACTCAAGTCTCTAGCGTCATTGGTTCATGAGATATTTAGGTTTAACCAAAATTTTCAACTTTTTTTTAAAATGCTATGGTAAAAAAAACCACCCACGCAATTATTTTGAGAGTCCTTTCTGCATCTTTCTGCATTATTATCTGTATAACAAAATTAATTTGAAGTCGATATCTCTTCTGGTTCTTCAGCTATGGACAACGAAAAAAACGTCGCGAACGTACAGACGTACGGACATACGGACGTACGGACGTACGAACGTACGTACACGCACGCACGCACAGACATCTTTCTAAAAATCTTTTATTTCGACTCTAGAGACCTTGAAACGTCGAGAAATGTCAAAATTTTTAATTCGACAAATCGGATGCATTACAATAACTGCACTTCACCCCCTTTCACCCACTAAAAAGTGTAAATCCACTACAGATTAAAATAACTTTTTCCGTAGTGTCCATGACGTATAAATAAAGTTCTCCATTCTTCTTTCAGAGTAGAGCCATTTCTTAAAATATTTTTTCGGGACCGTATTTTGAAATACAAAAGTCGAATTCCTTTACCACATTTTTCTTAAACATTTCAAATCCTCTCATAAACTAATATTCCCTAAAGTCACGTTTTCCACTACTTTTCAATTATTATTCAATAATTTTGTTTCAAAACTTGTTTTTATCTCTTTTATTTTACATCTCTTAAGAACTTGTATTGTTTCTAATTTTAAATAGTACATAAAATACTTTAAAAATAAATGAATTCCTCGACTTTTTTGTTAAAAAAATTTGATGATAAGCTTTCCTTTCCATAAAATAAATTACTTTTACAAAAGCTTTTCAACATATTGAAGAAAAAAATCAGTCCAATTGAAGCTAATTTTTATACACGAACCTACCTTTCGCAAAAATACGGTTTTGAGAGATTCGACTGTACAATATAATGTTACTTGAGGAAATATTCAGTGCGTTCTTCGTTACGCACGATAATTGCATAATTCCATTCCACATTGAGTTTTACAAAGTTACAGTTTTCAGTTAATTTCTCAGTAATATTTAGACAAGGTTGACTGATATTGTCAAGTATGGCAGCAATTTCATACTGCTATAAATTTTTGCCATTTAGTTTTTCAATAATTTGCAAGTGTTCAATGGCAAAAAGTTTATTTCTTCTGATTTCTTTTGACTACCCCAGATATTTATTGTTTTAGCTACGGCCTTGTTAAGATTATTTTGACATTTCTCATCCTACACCAATGAGTTCTTTGATTAAGTAATTGGATATGTTTTCTCTTTGTACCTATTTCCGCTAAGCCAATTATATACAAAACTGAGTACCAATTTAAATGAAAAGGAAACTCAGACTTTAGCACAACTACAGTATTCAAAAGGTTGGTAATGATACCAATTTCAACTGTAAAACCTATACAAAGTTTTATTTAATAGATACTGACTTAAATTATTTATTTATCAACAACTTACCCTTTCTAGTACATTCCTTATCCAGCGGAATGATCCTGAATGACGGATTCTCATTTCAATTTGTTCTAACACAGACGATATAAGCACAATAAAACGGTGCCACAGCACTCTTAACTCACCACGAATACCTAACATTTGATACAAAGAAATACAAGTTGAAAATATTATTGAATCCCTTGGATTGGATTTTTTCCATGTCAAACACAAAATCACACAAAGAAACAAACACAACTACTTGAGAGAAATATTATACTTTTTTCTACTCAAATGACTCTACTTTAAGGACTGTCAACGACACTTTAACTAGAACTACATTACACATTGAAGTTTGATAATTATTTTTATATTCACTTAACTGTTTTCACAAATAAAAAACTAATTTTATACAAATATTTATAATCTTTTTTTTTTTTAATTTAATATTTTACACTCTTTTCACGTCGCGCCTTTGTACAAGTTGTTTACATTCACGATAAACTTTAAAACCCAAAAAGAAATCACCGCACTATTTTCTTTGAGGGGTTTTTCTATACTAAACCGTGAATAGGTTTTGTCAAGTGTATGTTACGCGATAATCTCCAAAGCCAGAAACCAACAACAACGAAACCAACAAAACTTTTAAGAAAATAAAGTCACAATCCAAAATCTTTAAAAAAAAAATTGGCAGGCTATGTGCACAGCGACAGCACATGTAAGTCAAGACAAGAGGGAATCACTTCTTTTTTCGTTTTTTATTAATCAAAGCTCGACTAGTGGAGTAGGCTAAGGTAATGAATGCACAATATAATGTGAAGCCCTAGATTGTGAACGAACCCACATAGCGCGGACAGAAAACAAAATAACAGCGACGACGGCGACCGTGGTTGAGCTGCTGAGACGCATTCGCAAGGTGAAAAAGTAAAATAAAATAAAAAGAAGGCATTGGATGTGAAACGCAACAAGTGGGTGAGTACGGGCGGGACGGGCACGGGAATATAAAATAACAATGATCAACTTAGTTGGAGTAGAAGTCAAGAACTGGGAAGAACAGGTAGAACTTACTATGAAGTGGCACACATGGGTGACGCTGAAGCCGACGACGACGACGACACGCCTGAAGCTGACACTGCTGAGGTGACACACAAGACACAACAATAACAATAACTTGTATGTTCTTTTACTAATTATGTCTTTGTTTGCGTTTTTGTTTTTGTATCCATAAATTTAACGGAGAATAAGTTGATTTTGTGTGAGATCGGATTAGCTAGTTTTCAATAAAGATAGACTAAGAGAGTAAAAAATAGCACTTTTCAGATTGAAAGTTATATATACACATTGTAAATTCTAAAGTCGATGATTTCCATTGAACCACATGAAATATAGACCGCCCGTTGCTACTAAAAATCAATATTTTTTGGTTCCAATGGAAAAAAAAAACGTAGCAATATCTTTTTGTAAGTGTATTAGTGTAGCAGCTGTCAGAAGCATAATAAAATATTTACAAAATTTGTAACGGAATTTCTTTCATTCCTGGATAAAAATGCATTAGCTTGAACAATCGTCGAAGTCGTCCAATTGAAAATTGTCAGGATATCTTCGTCCTCGGACGAAGATGAATCTAGGAGCAAATCCAGCATTCTGTAGTCCATGCCCTGAAAATAAAATAATTATGCTTCAACCATCTCAAGTATTCAATATACATTTGTAATTACCTGATCCTGAAAGCACAACAATAATATTGCCAAGAAATTAATCAAATTTTGTATTGTTTTCACAGAAAATTAATTATTTATAATTACAACAGAACGAAGCCGAATTCTTTTCAATTATTTTTTCCACAAACAATAATTTCATTTGACGTTTGCAAAACTGTCAAGTTTTTAGTATGTGTTAAAATGAGTAGGAAAATCTGTGTAGATTCGTCTCAAAAGACGAATTCAAAACGAATCAATTCGTCGGGAAAAAACATCAATACTTTTCCCATTGGAAAACGTTTAAGAAAAAAATATTGCCGGCCCGTCGACGGCACATCAATGTTTTGGTTCAATGGAAAACCACATTAGTAAAAAAGAGGCTGGGATGCGACCCACACTGATAACTTCCCATCCCTTCTGTCGATTTGTCTTGCTTAAAAGTTTGTCTATATTTATCAATTTTAAAAAAATTTTCGTACAATTTTTTGTAGATTTTATTTTTTTATGAAAAAACAGACTGTTGGATTTTTATAAAAAAAAATTACTGAATATCGAAAACAATATTTTCTGTGAAATAAAATAAGTTTGAAGAAAATATTTTTAATTTTTGAAAAGCTATTTGAGTCGAAACTAAATTTTTACCAAGTTTTAGTATTGTTTTTTTTTTAGGTTTTTATTTTTTGTAAAAAAAAACTGTCAATTCGATTTTTCTCAAAATTTAATCGAATGTTGAAAACAATATTTCTTATAAGTAAAAATTAGTAAGAAGCCATTATCTCAAATTTTTGAAAAGATATTTTAGTCAAAAATCAATTTTTACCAACTTTTGTTAAATTTTGTTTAGGTTTTTAATTTTTTGTACAAAAACTGTCAATTAGATTTTTTTCAAAATTTTACTGAATGTTGAAAACAATATTTTTTGAAAGATTAAAGTAGTTTAAAGCCAATATCTCAAAGTTTTGAAAAGATATTTGAGTCGAAAATCATTTTTTCCCAACTTTTAGTAATAATTTTTTTTAGGTTTTTATTTTTTGTAAAAAAAACTGTCAATTCGATTTTTCTCAAAATTTTACTGAATGTTGAAACAATATTTCTTATAAGATAAAATAAGTTTGAAGCCTTAGTCTCAAGGTTTTGAAAAGATATTTGAGTTGAAATTCAATTTTTCCCAACTTTTAGTAATGTTTTTTTTAGGTTTTTATTTTTTATAAAAAAAACTGTCAATTAGATTTTTCTCAAAATTTTATCAGATGTCAAAAACATTTTTCTTCGTTGCACAAATTTGTTTTGGAGATGAAATCATATTTTGGTCGTAAAATTTTCGAGGTGACAAATTTTTTTGATTTATAAAAAAAACCGTTAATTGGATTTTTTTCCAAAAATATGCTTGTTTTGTATTACGTTACAATATATAATATAAAATTTAAGTCGAGTTTCTAGCGTCATTGGTTCATGAGATATTTAGGGTTAACCAAAATTTTCACCTTTTTTTTAAACTGCTATGGTAAAAAAACCACCCACGCAATTTTCTTGAGAGCCCTTTCTGCATCTTTCTGCCTTATTGTCTGTATAACAAAATTTATTTGAAGTCGATATATTTTCTGGTTCTTGAGCTATGGACGACGAAAAAAACGTCGCGAACGTACGGACGTATGTACGTACACACGCACGCACAGACATCTTTCTAAAAATCTTTTATTTCGACCCCAGGGACCTTGAAACGTCGAGAAATGTCAAAATTTTCAATTCGACAAATCGGACCCATTACAATAACTTCCTATGGGAAGTTAAAATGTATCTTTGTATGTATATAAATTATTAAAAAACTTATTTTTGTATGGTTGTATAGTAGCACACGCGATATTGTACAGGGTTATCCATTTTGCGGTTTCAAAGTAAACGTAAGAAAAACACATATTATAAAATATTTTTATTTCATGATATTTCTTTTTTATTATAAGGTTTGAACGTTGACATTATGACTACAAAATTTAAATGACCACCGCGTGAATTGTTGCAAGCATCGATTCTTTTGAGGTAATTTTCGACGACGCGGCGGTATCTCAACCGTAACTTGACGAATGTTGGTTTTTAAGTGCTCAAAAGTTAAAGATTTATCTGCATAAACAATGTCTTTATCGCCACGACGAGAAATTACGCGGCCAGGAAATATCTTTTACAATGAATCCATATTCGCTTGAGTTGTGTGACATGTGGCACCGTCTTGTTGAAACCACATATTCTCCAAGTCGCATTCTTCAATAGAAGACAAAAAATAGTCGGTTGTCATATGACCATAACGCTCCAAATTGACGGTGACAGTCGTTCCATCCACGGTTACCATGATGGTCATTTGTGACCAAGTTTGGTAATTATTTTTCACTTGGTCAAATGGTGATTTTTTATTCCACTTGGTATTTTTTTCTGAAACGAAAAAAGAAATATGATACAAAATTTCAGTCTGAAATGTTCGTTTACCATACTCACATAACCAAATAGAAACAAAGGTTGAACTCATTTTAAGCAGATTTGATAAAACTCCAAAAAGTATTTTGTCGAATTCCGATATTTCAATACCTTCTTTATTTGATTGTTTTTTCTAATTTAGGTCAGGGTGATCCCGAAGATGTAATAATGGAGTGGAGAATGCCTTGATTACTTTCTTAAGGTGGTGCTTCAGTTTTGTGTGATCTCGGGCCTCACACAACAAACTTATCCATTTAGTTCGGTCCCTAGGAAAAGCCTAGATCTTTAAAAAATTTTAATCTTAACGATAAAATGGACATATGCAAATTTTGGGGAAAAGTCAGTTTTTTGAAAAAATTTTTAACGATAAAATGGACATATGCAAATTTTGGGGAAAAGTCAGTTTTTTGAAAAATGGTTTAAACGAGTATTGTGTCGGAATTTTAATACTTTGTTTTATAATTTGATGTTTCTTTACACAGCTCAGCTGCTGCTAAAAGAAAATTTTATAAATAAAATTTGATCAAAAAGAAATAAGGAATAGAGATAATTTGTATAAGTAATGTGTAATAAATTATGTTTTTACATTTACATTTTTTAAGCATATTTACTGTGATCTCATGTTAAAACGCTTTATTTTTATGTTTCGTTAACTCAACTTATTTGGGTTAAACTAATTTAGTTAAGTTTTTTAAGGATTTTGTGAATTTATTTGTACGTATTTAAGAAAATAAATGCAATCTGCATAATATTGAATACATGTTAAAAAAATTTGATGAGTTCATTGTTCTATGTTAACAAAAATTTCGGAATTAAATTGTGTTGCTCATTTTACCTAAAAGTGGTCGTTTTTATTTTTAAATTTGGGCACAAACGTTTTTTTAAAAGTGGCAACCATGGTTCCATCGTCGTTTTCAAAGAAGTGAGGTCCAATCACACCTCCGGACCAAAGATCGCAGTGACTTTTTTTTTGGGGAGGTAATGACCTCTCTTCAATTACTTGAGGATTCTCAGAACCCTAAATATGACAATTTTGTTTACTTACATAAACACCGAGTGAGAAATGTCCTTCGCCGCTTAAGAAAATTTAGTTCGAAAAATCGCCGTACACTGCTTGTTGTTCAAGCACCCGTTCGACGTTTCTACAACGTTGTGAATGGTCAGCTGGCTTCAGTTACTGTGTGAACTGCACTTTATATGCATGTAAGTGAAAATCCAAATTCAAAACACGCCATAATGTGCCGTAAAACCGTCACAATTAATGAGAACGACGAGGAATCGAAACATTCGGGTCTTCGGCAACACTTTCACTAACAGCAGCGATATTTTCAGTGGTACGAGCGAAACGATGATGCACAGGCCTTACAATATCTGGAACCAATCCAGTCTCTTCAAATTTCTTCACAATGTTACCAATTGCTTGCGTAGTTATACTATTATGTACAATGTGCATATAATCTCCTCTTAAAGCCAATATGTGGATGTGGCAGAATCACCATTTTTGTAGTATGTTTTTACAATTCTTCTGTGTTGTGCGATACTTAAGTGATCTATTTTCTTAAATGTCAGATTTTCAACTGAAAAAAAAATTGGTTTAACCACTTAGTTTGACAGATGTTGAATTCCAGCCCTATGCTTTTAAAACCGCAAAATAAATAACCATTGGCTTAAATTGTATGTTACATGAGATAGATTTTATGTACGTACTATGGTTCACAAATTTTCACAAAAGCGTAAAAACATTTTTGTATTAAATATTCTTTTAACAAAAAAAATTCTAACTCTACGACAGTGCCTTTAAAAAAAAAAACATTAACTTGTTTCTAAATCTGTATTAGGTTGAGATTTAATTCAAATCAAAGCTCAAAGTAAGTCAACGAAGCACTTTTTCCTAAAAAATTTATGAAAAATGTGCTAAATTCCGTGTGAAATATTAATCATTATAGGAACTGGGTCTGCTCGAGCTACCGTCATCATCATAACCGCATATCAAATAGAATTGTTTTGTTAATTTTAATTTTTCACGCGTTTGTCTCACGTTACGTTTTACACCATGCATAGCACATAGCATAATAAAGCTTTAGCAGCTCATATACTCGTATAGCTTATAGTTTTCCCTTATTTCGTGCTTCAATGAATTCCATGACATTTATTTTCGAGTCTCACGCGTCTTTCTATACTATTTTATATATTGATTTAAAATGCTGGTCACCACATTGTTAGTAAAACCCAAGAAAAATCACTTCCATTCCAGCTCAAACAATTTTATTTTGTTTTGTTTCTTTTATTTTACATACATAAACTCTAATTCATATCCAAAGTTGCATTACATTATGAATATTTCGATTAAAATGCAAGCTTATACATACATACTTAGGTGCAAACTTGTAGTATAGTTAGATATAGTTTAGTAACTCACCTCGAAATGTTGTATTGAACCGTGAATCGATGGTTTAGTGGTAGATAAACAAAAAAAAATTGCATTTCGATCAAATCGTGAATCGAGTGCGGAGAGGAAGGAGAAGGAGGAGACGCAGCTCTGGAGGTCGCGTTCTGCATCAATAGTAGAACCTGATCGTGGTGAAACTAGATACAATCTACACTACATTACCTACAACAAACTGACGGAATATAAACATACAAAAATGTGGATTCCAGATTATCTACTTGAGAGCTGTGATGTCGATCAACGGATCACAACACAACTCACAACTTCAGGATTTAAGTTACATAATGAGACGGTGGGTTTGAAATGTGCTGTGCATAAAGTGCAGCGAATGAATGTGTGGAATGCTGCTGCATGCAGCCGATACTGATCAATCATGATACAAATGACATAAGATGAAATAAAGAACGCGTGTAAAGTTACCTACAAACCTTTTAGTGCAAAAAGGAAGAAAGGAAAAATAAAAGAAAAAAATACTCTCTAAAGTAGCTCTAGGACGTGACAGCTGTCAAATTGTGTGTGAGGTAAAAATAATTTCGAATTTAGGTCATATCGGTGACAGCTTTGAGTTGCTGGGATGGGCCATCGCAACTTGCTTTCAATATATGTACATATGTGAAAATTGAATGCTCCCAAGAATTTTAAGTTTATCTCTACCTTAAAAATATACGTGATCCGAAATGTCTGAATTTTGATTAAATACGTTAACAATAAATAACAAAAGAAGTATTGTCTTATAAGAGGTAAGATGGGCACTCTGGATTGACTTTTAATTGAATGAATTCCAAATAAATGTCTGCACGTCATTTAAAGAGGAACTACAAATCGTAGACACCAACTAGTATGTCAATTTTTCACAGTTTTTGGTTTATAGCCAATTAACAGATTAGAAAATGAAAAAGTGCGAAAGCTATAAAGTCCGTCATTAATGTCAATAAAAAGTGAAAATGTGCTGAATGAAATTAATGTCTTTTTGCACACATTAAACATTCATAGGCATACTCAAGAAATCAAACTACAACTTGACATATCCTTTTCTTACTTCATTTTTTAGCAAACATGTTTCATTATAAATTTAACTTACTTTTCAATTCCTTTATTTAAATCAAAAACAAAAATAAATAAATAAACAGAAAGAGTTCGATGAACAGCGAATAGCTTATTGTTTTTTTTTTCTTGTATTATTTAACATACTTAATTTTTAGTCGAAGGTTGAATGGAATTAAACAAAGAATGGTTTATGTCAATTTATTTAGACTTATAGAACAGTTAGAAATACTAGCATATAAATGAGACCTAAAGACTATAGTCATACAAAGATATTACTATTTTAAAGTTATAGCTAGAACGTATAACGACTTTGAAGAGAAATAATTATTTATAGATATGTAGTCATAGATATTGATTATATTTAACATGCTAATTGATTTTTGAAATGTGTGGCAGAATATTAATATGAGGCCAATGATCTCTTTGTTGAAAGATGTTTTATAATATAATAATACAATCTAACTAATAATAATTTATTGTTGTCTTAATTCATAAATAAATATGGAATTCGGTTGTTTTTAAAATGTTTTAATCTTTGGAATGTTATAAATAAAACATGTGTTTTATATAAAATTATTGAATTTTGATAGAGGGATGATTAGGCGAAATTATATGGGGTTTGGGTCATACATAATCAAGAATGGTATTAAAAGAGAAGTGAAGAATTAGAAAAAGTTGAAGTTGGAGACCTACATAAAACGGTCACTTATATTTCTCAAACCATGATAATATCTTGTTAATAAAATAAATAAATAAATATGGTGGCGCAACAGTCCGTTGAGAACTAGGGTCTAGTGACTTATAACTTTCAACTATTCCTGTGTGCGAGTAATGTTGTCAGGGATGGAGGAGACCTATAGTTTATATGCCTGACTCGAACGGCTAATTTGAGAAAGCACTTTTCATGTCAAAAATTACTCTTGAAGTATTTGTCAATTCTTTCCAAGAGGCAGTACCCGTGACAAAAAAAAAACTTTAGATGGCATAGGCAGGGATTGAATCGAAGACCTCTAACATGACAGTCCTACGCACTAACCATCATATTACAGGTACTACTTACTAATAAAATTCGCGTCCTTTAAAAATGTAATAGAAGGTTCCTCTAATTGTTTCTTTTTAAATAGAAAGTAATTTGGCACTTCCAACTGTTTTCGACTCAAAATTTTCACAAAGAGTCAGTGTAATACCTCCATAGAACAAAATAAGTCACTTTAAGATACAACAAGATTGCGAAATGTTGAAAACTTATATCTAAAATAAGTTTTGTGTAGCGCAAACATTTGATTTTTTTGTAAAGAAGTTTTGGCCGAAAGTAAGCACTCACAGCACAAGCTGTACAAGCTTACACAAATTTTATGCAGAAGTTCATTAAACTGACACGCTAGGCAACAATTAAGATCCTTGTCGTTGTAATACTTTGAGCACAGACGAGACTGTGGCTTCTGTAGGTGACAGTATAGGGATCAATTTACGAACATCAACTCATTATCGATTTCAATAGTTTCAGAAATCTTTCATGTTATCAGCTTACAAGTTTCAATTGAACTATAAATTCAAGGCGCACAACCACCCACTTAGATACCGCATTGTATATTTGGCTCTTGTATTTGACAACAATTTAGGACGAAGAATCATCTTTTCCAAAGAGACTCATTTTCATTTGGCGGCGAGAAAATGAGCAAGTTATTGCTTAGATGTCAATGTAGGTCCCACAGACAGTGATAGTTTGGTCGGGATTGTGGATTGCTGGCATCATTGGACCTTTTTCCGGAGTCATGATAACCAACTTTTTGGTTACTGAAATTGAAAACATGAATAAGTTTATGCTTGTGGGTTATGCAACACAGCCTATACCACAAATCCATTCTTTGCCAATCAAGTTCCCAGATTGTTTTATCAGTCGTCTTGACAACCTCAATTATAAATCCCGAAGCTGAAATTTTACCTCTTTGAAGATTTTTGTATGAATAACCGTTAACGACCCATGGTTTGCCAATAATCTGGACATTATTCAAGTACTCGAGGCCAATATTATTCAAGTAATCAGTGGACCATCAGAATCCAAAACCGTCATAAACTCTGAGTTCGTGGGTCAGTTGGATCATGTACGGATGTAGGCCCAAGTCCCGACGCAAAATCCACCAAGTTGAAGTCTGCGAAAGGCCGAGTTCTTGTGCACGGCGAGGGAAAGACTGCCTCGAGTTCTGCTGTACACTTTAACGGACCGCGGCAATGTTCTCAGCCGATCTTGCGTTCCTTGAACGTACGGGTGTTGGCTTATTGTTCACTGAACCAGTCGTCTCAAATTTGGTCACCAAACGTTGAAGAGTCGACTGTGAAGAGCCACCACGTCTACCGTAAAATGGGCACAATTCGCGCAACGCTTGCGTTAACGAACACTCATTTTGATAATAAAGTTTTATCATTTGAACGTGCTGTTTAATCCTGTAACTTGAAAGCGTAAACGATTCTATTAGACGAATCTTCTTTCGCACTCGTTCAGTTGCTAAAGTACTTAAAGATCTTGACATTCACAAATCCGCTTATAAGCTTTTCCATCTGTCCTATTCTACAGGTCTCATTCCGAGTGGATAGAAAACAGCATTTGTCCAGCCTGTTCCTAAAAAAGGCGAATCCTCCTCACCATCTAACTATCGTTTAATTGCACTTACGTCCCTTCTTTCCAAGGTCATGGAAACGCTGATCAATTTTCAGCTTAAGAAATATCTTGAAGAAAGGAAGCTTCTTAATGACTTTCGTGGCAATAGGTCCAATGCTAATCTCACGGTTTATCTTTCCGAACAGTGGAACAAATTGTTACATCGTTTTGGAGAAAGTAAGATTATTGCACTTGATATTTCAAAGGCATTTGATAAATTTGGCATCAAGCTCTCTTATCGAAAATGCGTGCTTTTGGTATTGATGAATCCCTTCTTCGTTGGATTAGCAAGTACCTTTCGGACCGTTCAATTCAAGAAGTATTGGCCTAGTTTCAATCTGATATCCACAAAATAAACGCTGGTATGCCACAGGGCTCCGTTTTGTCTCCGACGCTCTTCCTTATTTTTATAAATGATATCCTTTGTCTGAAACTTCTAACCCACTAAATTGTTTCGCTGATGACAGTACCCTCAGCTTTTCATATTCATTTTTAGATTCGCATTCTTGTTCTTCGGATGTGGATGTGGACTACCAACGGCAGCGTATGATAAGCTCATTAAATTCTGATTTTGACGGCATTGTACAATGGGGAATCAAAAACCGTGTATAATTTAATGTTTCGAAAACTCAATGCTGTCTACTGTCGCAAAAGCATAACAATCCCCCAATACCACTATCTTGTGGTACTTGCATCGAGGAGATTGAACAGCTATCAGTCCTAGGTATGTGCATTACAAACCACTTGTGGAGTGATCACATATTTGACATCGCCAAAAATGCTGCTAAGTGTTTAGGTTTTCTCCGACGATGCAAGAAGTTTTTAACCCCTTCTGATCTGGCTATAATTTATAATGCCTATGTTCGTCCAAAACTTGAGTACAATTCGCATATTTGAGTGCTCCTATAACCCACTTGAGTCTCTTGGACAGAATTCAAAAGAGAACTTTAAAAATGATAGGTGAGGGTTGTTTAACTGAAACTTTTGCAAATCTCGAGCACCGTCGTAGGGTTTCATGTCTCTCATTATTATTTTATCGCTACTTCCATAAGCAATGCTCTATCGAAATAGCCAGTTGCATTCCTCCCCTCAAACAATTCAACCGTAATACTCGTTCTTTTAGAAATGTTTATCAGTTTCCCCTTGAGCCCAATTTCGGTCGTACTGTAAAGTACAGAGATTCTTTTTTTAGTCGCACTACACGAATGTGGAATGCTTTACAAGACTCAATATTTCCCACTCATTACAATGTGCAGGCATTCAAAACCACGGTATCTCCTTTCAAATCTTATCCTCCCTTCCTAATTACTCGCACTGTGTATAATCATTAAACGGGTATTCATATCCCCTTGAGTGCGCGTACAATATAAAAAAAAATGATTTGGCATAAAGAACTGAATAATAAACAAAAGATTTGACAGATGTCACCAAACAAAATGGTTGCCAAGGGGCGCCAAAATCTACCGGCGACAGTTAAAAAACCCTTTACTTCATAAAATTTAGGATTAGATCCTACTTCAAATGTTAAAAACTTTCAGAGCATTTCAGGAAGAAATTTCAAATGTTTTTGTAAGCAGATTTACTGGAATTGATCTTTAAAACTTTTTTTACCTATGTAGAAGATTCGCAGAAAAATATGTATAAAAGTCATGATTGATGAAAGTCTTTTAAGAAAAGAATTGAATAGAACCGAAAATCACAGTATTTTTTAATTATGCAGAACTCGAAAACGACCAACAAAGTAGAGAATATTTAAATTTAAGTATATGGGCTTCAGACTCTGACAACTTTGGAGATTTTATTCTTTTAAAATATTGATATTAATTTATATCTGCAACTTTAAATGAAAAAAAAGCTACAAGCGCATAGCAACAATTATTTTTTTCATAAACGGTTTTGCTAAACCCTTGTAGCCATTAAAGTTTCCAATAAAATAACAACTGCCCTTAAAACCTACCGCTACGTCGCGTCATTTGACTCTCTTCAGGAGAGTACTACCGAAGCAATTTGTACAGAGCAAGGGAGTGGGTTTGTTGAAAAAATGCTTTTCTTTTACTTTTTTTTATCAGAGCAACAACTAAAACATTATATTCAAAACACAAATAAAAGTTTGTTCCAATTAATTTTCAATTATATTTTTCCAGTCTTGTTCCTCAAATGTCAATATATCTAGTTTTCCTTATTGTTGAACATATTCGTATACATTAAGTGTAGCAAAGGTCCTTTTATTTTTAAAACTTTCGAACTTTTTCAATCTTGTTAAAATTAATTTATTCTTCCCGATACTACATTTTTACTGTACATAGCTACTGCCTATAAGCCTTAGCAAGCATTTTTATTCATGTCCGCTCCAATTTATTCAAAATGCATTAGAAAAAAGAAAAAGAAATATAGAGTATCTACATGCGTTTGCGCACATTATTCAAAATATTTCATTCAAATTCGAGTTAAAATTTATGGAAATTTATATCTCATCGGGTGTCAGCAGCATATTTGTATATCCACTCTTACAAAAAGCCCACTCGCTAAAAATTTCCCACTTTGACTATCAACGTATCTATATTATAGTCACTGTACAGAGTACAGTGTACAGTGTAGACTGCACAGTGGTTTTATAAAAACAAATGTTTTCCACACTTCCTAATTGGAGCTACAAATTGCCAATTCAGGCTATTCCTTATTGTGAAGCTATATAACTCTCTAAAGCTAAAACTAAAGCTGAAGCCAACAAACAGTTGACACAAGTGCAAATTATACGACTGCGCATATTCGCAGACACAAAACATCGCGTCTATAGAGGCATGCTACAAATTGCCTACACATCTACTCGCTTACAACTCGCTCAAACTATCCAAACTCTCCATCAGTAACTAAAACCAGACCTCTATAGTACATAAGTTTGGGATCATGGCGATTTGAGACGGGACGGCTGAAAGTATGGCGGTGCGGTGGATGATGCCGCCTCAGTTTCAGCGTCAGCATCAGCATTAGCCTTAACAGTGATGCCAATTCCTTTGACGCCGTTTCTACATTAAATTGAAATCAAATGTTCACACTCAATAAAATGCGCCATCGGTAACGAATCCCAGCTCTTCGTTTCGCTTTGGCGCAGTGCGGCAGTGTAATTTCCATATCGCGTTGATCCAAACATAATGCTCGAGCGCGCTTATAACGCGCAAGCGGTCGGTGGTGCGGCAAGACACGACGATGACGACGACGTACACGGAGACTACAACGATGACGGGCGCTCGAACGGACACCCTGCATTGCTGCAATTGCTAGTTCCGCCGAGTGTTCATAATTTTTCTGTCAAACTTTATGATCGATGAGCTGTGCGCCATGCCATATCTGTCTGGAGGAAGTGCGGTGTAAAATAGATCCGAGACCATTTTATAATAAAGCTTGTCGTCGAAGTTGAAGTTGAAGTTGAAGTTAAAACCAAATCTCTGGAGTCAGATTCAGTGTCGGATTCGGAGTCCCGGACCGGAGAAAATACCAACTAAATTGGGTGCTGCGGCGCATTTGTTTGAGATACATTTCACTCTCTCGTCGTGTCGTCGTCTTAGTCGTCATTGACGTGTTTCGTATCTTTTTACCTGTTGGCACACAACAAATATGCAAAAGAATCATCGATGATTCGATGAAGTCGAAGAATTACGATATGCGAGAGGTATTTCCCCCCGCCGCCCATCAGGCCTATATGTGCCGAAACCGCAAGAAGTAACATCAACCCGAACAACGTTACACTACAACTCGATGGATGATGAGGAGGGCAAGGTGGGCCAACCGCAACGCCAAAACCAAAACCAACATCCAATCTACTTCCTCGTACAATGCCAAGCCAAAGCCTTAGCAGCGAAAAGTGCAGTGAATTTTTACTCTCCGCAAGTTGATGCATTGCTAGCGATGATTTTGGGTTAATGTAATTCATTGCATCTCGCTGCATGAGATTGAAGCCACTGGCGATGATATTGATAGCGTGTAGAGATTTTATAACGATGCAAATTTTTGTATTCCAACTTAAAGATTCGATAAAAAATAAAATAAAAAAATAATAATAAGGGAGGAAGAGAAACGAAAAACATGCTGTGCGGCGCGGCGGACTAAAAGAACAGGCAGCTTATTTCATTTTAGCATGATGCCGGCAAAAGGATCAAAAATGCTGCGTAAAACTTTTTGATGACAGTTTTTTTTCGCGGATGTGCAATAAAGGGCCGTTCTCACTGATTAAGTGAAACAAATTTAATTGAGTCGAAGAAGTGGTGAATATTTATTTAACTTGGTCGTATATCTTTTTCATAAGAGTAAGGTATTTTATTGGGGCTATAAATGAGTTTTTTTAAGATGCGGAATTCCTTAGATGCGGAATTCCTTAAAAGTGAATTTTAGATAAACGGCATAATGTTCTTAAAGGCTTCATATCTTATGAAGGTTATGGAAAATTCAATTCAATTCAATTCAATTCAATTCAATTCAATTCAATTCAATTCAATTCAATTCAATTCAATTCAATTCAATTCAATTCAATTCCATTCCATTCCATTCAATTCCATTAAATTCAGTTCAATTCAATTCAATTCAGTTTAGAAATAAAATTTGTTTTGTGGTTTTTTTAACAGAATCTTTACGACGAGGACGACGGGGCATACACTTAATCAATTTTTGGCATTTACTTTCCAGAAAATCGCTCCATTGCTTTTTTTCAGGATAAAGTTGGTGTTTATTTTTAAAAACCGTGGTGGCTAAAGAGTTTTGAGATCCGTTCAAAAATTCTTTATCAGATTTTGATGGGGGGAAAAATGACTATAAAATGTTTGTTGTGACAGCTTTTAGTTAACAAATCGACTATCACCTTGCATACATATATCAAATTCGATTATTTTTACTGTCATTTATCAACAATCCCCTTAGCCGATTCAAACCCTGTTTTTTTTACTAAATTTTGTATTTTAAGTATTTTGTTCATTCGTAATTAAGACTCTATTTCCGCTTACATTACATTATTTAAAATGTATTCTTTTTACATTTTATGCAGAAGACATACTTACAATACAAAAAATAAATACTTAAACAAGAACTTACAGCTTTATATATAAAACTGAGACTCATTTATTTATTTATATATGTACCTTGTAAATCATTATTCAATTTAAATTCATTTTAAATTTACTGACCACCCTAATTCACCCACCCATTAATATTTTTATTTTGGTTCGATTCTTTTTCTTCTAATCTGAGTAATTGTCAAATTCTCCCATCATCACTTCCATTCTATTTTCTTCTATTTCTCTCGAAAACAAAAACAAAAACAATGAGAATTTGCAACGACCTACCTCAATACTTATAAACTGTTCCGTTAAGTCAGATGCGCTACGCTGAGCTTGGCCTTGGGATTAAGCTCCGATTCTCCGAATGAGATTTGAAGAATATTACAAAAAGTTTAAAAAGAGTGCAGTTGTTCTCTTATCATTGTCAAGTTCACGTAGTGAAATTGAAACTGAAAGCAGTTCAACAAAGTACGTTGATCGCAATCGGTCTTCTATATGCGATTAGGAAAAACATTAATTATAACAAATTTAAGTGAAGTGTTTGACAAAAATTGAAATTTTATTTTTAATTAAAGTGGAATGCATATAAATAATAAACAAAAACTCAAAATAAACAAAAACTCTAAAAAACACCTTTAATAATAAATAAAAATAATTCAGTGACTAAATGTAGTTTTAGTGGAAGTACATCCTAGCTCCAACTAGTGAAATAAAAAGTAGGCCATTTGCAGGTTGGCTAAAGGTATTCACAAATAAGTTTTTGGAAAATGGTAAGTGATTTTTAACATTTTTGGCTCAAAAAAATGCATGATGTTTTTTAAACAAATCCTACACTTGCTTTAAGAATTTCGATATACATTTATTCGATATATGTACATATTGGGCTAGGGTTGGGAATTAATGATTAATTGCGAAATGAATTTCAACTCATTTAAATTACAAATATATAATTAGATAGTAATTGATCTGTTTTTCCATTGCAATTACACATAATTGTAATTGCAAAAATTACATTTCAATTACTAATAATTGTAATTGAAAAAAATAACTTACTGATTAAATGTAATTAAAAATTGTAATGAATTTACTTAAATTCTTGAAAAAAAAAGCATTTTTAAACTAGAATTGAGGGAATGGATTTCTATATTTATTTTTATTACTTTAATTTTTGTAACATTGCGTAAAATGTAATTGACGAACATTATATTTAATTATATTTGTATGTAATAATTACTGGAAAAGCATGTACAAAGATATGTCTCAACGTAAGTTCAAATTCAATCATTTGTAAAAAACATGAGGAATTCTTCCTCTTCATCAGTTCCTACGCTCGTTGTCAATGACACTCCTTTTGTTAGTCTTTAGAGAAAGCTAATCTCTTTGCTAGGCAGTTCGCCGCCAATTCTACGCTGTCAGTGAGTGTTATGACTCCGCCTGTACTTGAGCGAGTTAGCGATTCTATGGGACCAATCTTTTTTCGCACTCGTACTGTGGCAAGAGTCCTTAGAGATCTAAACACACATAAATCCGCTGGTCCGGATGGTATTGCCGCTATTGTTCTGAAGAGGTGTTCTTCAACGTTGGCAAAACCACTTCGTAAGCTTTTTCATCTGTCCTACTCCTCAGGTCTCGTTCCGAGAGGATGGAAAACTGCATTTGTCCAGCCCATCCCCAAAAAAGGCGAATCTTCCTCACCCTCTAATTACCGACCGATTGCACTTACGTCCCTTCTTTCCAAGGTAATGGAAACGCTGATTAATTATCAGCTCAAGAAATATCTTGAAGATCGAAAGCTTCTTAATGACTGGCAGTACGGCTTTCGAAGCAATAGGTCCACTGGTGATCTCATGGTTCATCTCACCGAACAGTGGAGCAAATCTTTACATCGCTTTGGAGAAAGTATGATTATTGCACTTGATATTTCAAAAGCATTTGATAGGGTTTGGCATCAGGCTCTCTTATCGAAAATGCGTGCTGCATGAATCCCTGCTTCATTGGATTAGTAATTACCTTTTGGATCGTTCAATACAAGTAGTATTGGATGGATTCAAGTCTGAAAACCATAAAATAAATTCTGGTGTTCCCCAGGGCTCTGTACTATCTCCAACACTCTTTCTCATTTTTATTAATGATCTCCTGTCTGCAACATCTAATCCAATACATTTTTTCGCTGACGATAGTACCCTTAGCTTTTCATATTCGTTTTCAGACTCACATCCCTCTTCTTCAGGATGTGGAACTGCAACGACAAAATATGATAAGCTCATTAAATTCCGAACTAAACAGCATTGTTCAATGGGGATTAAAAAACCGCGTGGAATTTAATGCTTCGAAAACGCAATGATGTCTTGTATCGTTAAAGCGAGATATACCCCCATTGCCATTATCCATGGATGGCACTTGCATCAATGAGACCAAATACCTCGATATTCTCGGGTATGTGTGTCACCAACCACCTCTTGTGGAATGATCACATACGCGATGTCGCCACAAATGCCGCAAGGTGTTTGGGTTTCCTTAGGCGATGCAAGAAATATTTCACCCATTCTGATCTGGCTGTTATTTACAAGACTTATATACGTCCAAGGCTTGAGTATAACTCCCATCTCTGGGCTGGTATTGAACGTAGAGCAATTTAAATTGATAGATGATATTATCATCATAAGTTCATTTACTTGGCTTGAACATCGCCGTAAGGTCTCTTGTCTGATTCTTTTTTACCGTTATTTTAACGGCTTATGCTCTAGTGAAATAGCCAGTTGCATTCCTCCCCTTAAACAGTTCAACCGTAATACTCGCGCTTCTAGGAATGCTCATCAGTATACCCTCGAGCCCAACTTCGGCCGTACTGTCAAATACAGAGATTCGTTCCTTAGCCGTACTACGCGAATGTGGAATGCCTTACCACACTCTGTCTTTCCTAGTCATTGCAATATTCAGGAATTCAAAACCAATGTGCACCGACATCTCCTTTTAAACCCTCTCTCCTCTTCCTAGTGCTCACACTGTGCCTCTGCATAATAATGGGTAATAATATACCCTTGAGTGTGTGCTTATTACAAAAAAAAAAAATTGCCTTGAAATTTAAAACACACTTCTGATTTTGGTGAAGTACATAAGTCTTGATTCGTAGATTTTCCATTTAGAACAGTATTTTTTTTCTAATTGGAGTAAAATTATTCAAATAATGACAAGATATTTGCCAAATTTTAAATTAAGCAATATTAAGAGTTGAAGAGTGATAAAAAAGGTATTTTGTTCTGTTGTTAATACTTTAATTGATATTTAAGTTAAAATTTGTTAAATATTGCACGTTTTTTAGAGTTGGGTTGGTATTAATAATAAAATGGCAAGGAAAGTTACATTAAATGAAGCTGTGACTGAATGAAAATGAAGCTTTAAATGAAGCTTCAACTATTTAAACTACTTTTATTTAAAATATACAATTATGTATTTATAAATTTGGCTTTCCATTTTGATGAAGCTTTAATATTTTCTTTGTAAGATTCGTCCACTACCACGCCCACTTCTACTATGTCACGATTCCTTCAATAGAGTTGATCAGGCCGATAGTTTTCGTCGCGTGCAGTTCTACTTTATAAATTAAAAGTATTGCAAATTATGAAGTTTCTTACTTTATTCATTCTGAAGTAAGGGTCGAAAATCAGCTGAGTTTGTTCCGAATTCTCTTTGTTTAAAATTCTCTTTAAAATTTGGAATTAAAGGAGAATAATTGTCGACGTCTTCACCGTAATAATTGTATTGACATTTAAATTAAATTTCCAAAGAAACAAAAACATCGAAATTACTTTAAAGTTAGCTTTTTTGTATACCTACCTAACTAGTTTTAACGAAAAATCAATGATATGGTCCTAAATAAATTTGAAGGTAGTGAATAATTCGTTTAGTGTTTTTAAAGTCATTGAGCAGCTTAATTCGTTAAGATTTTTTTTATGGATCAATGAAACTAACCTCTTTTTAATAAAAAGCCGAATTTCGAAAAAGTTGAAAGAAGTTTTCAGACTTTTACGCAAAATCCTTTATTTTAAATGTCTTCACATACAACAATATTAAGCTGGAATTTTAGCCAAAACAGCTTGCTTAAGAGTTGATAAGCTAAAGAAATATGAAGACTTAAGTGTGAAGCTGTATTTTCGGTTTGGGAATTTCCAGTTTTGAATTACTTTTTAATCCTATGTTAACTTCGATAAAATTTTTATATTTGCCTTAAATATATGTATGTAGTTTTTCTAACCGGAATTTTGCTGATTTATTTCGGTCGAGTTATTATTTATATATACATACATGTACATAATGTATAATAATGCTATAAGAAAATTTTCTTTTAAAGTTGTCAAAGAAATTAAAGAATAAAATAGAAAAGCTTAGCGTTAATACTCATTCAGAGAAAAATATTAGAATTATTGCAAATTGTTGAGAATTTAACAAAGTTCATTATTCTTCTAGACGGAATTGGCAGCCTCTAAACGGAATCTAAGTAATGAATAAATGGTTAAACTTGGCAATACATTCTGAAATCACACTCAAAGTGATATGCGAAGACAAATTAACTCTGAAAACAATAAGAAAATAGTTCTTCACGAACTGCCTGATATTTATGTTTTTAGAAACTTGTATGCTTTACCATATTTTTTTCCTATTCATCTCATTTTTGAAGACCAAAATTGGAAGGAAAGGTTGACTAGTCTCTGCTTGTCCACTCTAATCACTGATATTGTGACTGTTATTTATTAAAATGTTCAAATTGTCCGATCTTATGAAAAAAATAGTATTTTCAATCTTTCCAACTTCCACACTTTCCTAATAATTACTGAACTCCTTATAAATCCAAAAAAGCATAAGAAAGTTTAACCGATATCAAGTTCCAAACGCCGCCGTCGTCGCCGACAATGACAACTTCACACAACTCTGTTTAAACTCTTTATGGATCGAATCAATCACACGCTACTCTTAACGTCTTCTATTTTCTCATCATTAGAAATACGAGGGTAAATCCTTTTGTCAACCAATACTCGTATAACATAAAATCCATCTTCCTTTTTGAGAATTTCTGTTTGTTTTCTTCTTCTTCTCCTTTTGATATATCATCCATTTTGTATCTCATCACTGTTAACCCCAACACCGGCGGTGGTGGTGCGCATCGTACACAAAATGTCGGCGTTCACTTTTGTTAATTGCTACAATCACAAGAAACGATAAATCATTGAAGGCACAGCACTACCTGTCGCCTGCTTGTTGCACTCTTTCACAACTCGACACTTGTTTGCTTTTGGTTGAGATAGTCTTTGGTGTACTACCTTACCTTGCCTTGCTTAACCATATCTATACCTAGTTTACTATTGGCCCGGCTTGGATTTGGATATATGTATGTATAGCCGGTTAAGATGGCATAGTGTGTCTTCGTTGGTGTCGCTCTGTCGCACACTCCCGGTATACTCGTATCTTCTATCTGAATGACTTTGTAGGCGCGAGGAGATCCGTGAGAAGTGCGCGACCATCATGATGATCCATGGTTGTATGGTCTGAGAAAACTGATTGTGTGCACCTAACCGACCGAATAATTTACCAAAACTGGTGGTGGTGGTACCGTGCGCGCGCGCGCGACTTTATCTATAAGATGAAAAAAAAAAAAAACAATACAAAACTATGCGCTACTGGTGGTTGTTTTATCTGCTCAGATGCACACCCGACTTCTTTCCAAATGATACGACAACGACGGCGGCGGCGATGGGAAACTTATCGGACTCTTTTTGCATACCTCAGCCACAGTTGATTTATTGTTGATTTATTGAATATTTATTACACACTATGGAATGTTGGGTAATTTAAAAATGTTTTGCTATCAGCTTTTTTTTATATATTTGAGGTTAGATTTTATTTCTATACTGAGCTTGGGTGAGAGATTTCAATCAGCTGATATGTGACGAGGGCCAGAGGTCAGATAAAACGTACATAGCTTCTCTAATTGGATTGAACGACGACGTTTATTAGACGACCTTTGTTGCAACGACACGAGTTTCACTTCTTTTTTGTAAGTTTTGTTTTTATTAGCAACCATCAAGCTCTGATATATTATTATAAATCTTGATGCGATTAGGTAGACCTAAGTACCTACACATGAGCAAGCATTCACAAGATCATCATCAAAGGGGCAAGGCGCCTTTATTCCTCCATACACTGATTCTGCCTGCCTATTTGTTGGGGGAACACAAGAATGAGTCGCAACAAACAAACAAAAAAAAAATAGGTTAGTGGCGCCTGCCCGAGGCATGATCGTGCATTAAATCACAATAAATAAAACGGTCCCAATCCCAATATAAGATACAAAGAGAGCATTACGGTGGAACCTCTGACTCACCGCACTATCGAGAGCATTAGGTATATGTATGTTGGGCTCAGACAACATTAGTGTTGCAAAATGATCACAAATCTACAAAAAAAAACTTACCAAAAATAAAGAAAAATAAATAAAACCAACAAACAATGAAATCGAAATGGTTTTGTAAATTGTGCGCACGCGAAATGTATCCGCTTTTGTCCTAGAAATAACAGAAAATGAAAAACGACAACAAAAACTCTTTTCGCGTTGTATTGGCAGATATCATAGCATAGGAGTATAGATGGAGCGAAAAATGTTGCCAAATGGGTTTCAAAGAACTTCTCGTGGCAACATTTTAAGGTCGCAATTCTATTGAACATTTTCAGATCAATCTGTTTCCTTCAACTTTGATAGATTTAATTTGCCCACCAAATTTTGATGCTTTCATTTTTACTGACTTAATAACGGGTGATTTTTTTGAGGTTAGGATTTTCATGCATTAGTATTTGACAGATCACGCGGGATTTCAGACATGGTGTCAAAGAGAAAGATGCTCAGTATGCTTTGACATTTCATCATGAATAGACTTACTAACGAGCAACGCTTGCAAATCATTGAATTTTATTACCAAAATCAGTGTTCGGTTCGAAATGTGTTTCGCGCTTTACGTCCGATTTATGGTCTACATAATCGACCAAGTGAGCAAACAATTAATGCGATTGTGACCAAGTTTCGCACTCAGTTTACTTTATTGGACATTAAACCAACCACACGAATGCGTACAGTGCGTACAGAAGAGAATATTGCGTCTGTTTCTGAGAGTGTTGCTGAAGACCGTGAAATGTCGATTTGTCGCCGTTCGCAGCAATTGGGTTTGTGTTATTCGACCACATGGAAGATTTTACGCAAAGATCTTGGTGTAAAACCGTATAAAATACAGCTCGTGCAAGAACTGAAGCCGAACGATCTGCCACAACGTCGAATTTTCAGTGAATGGGCCCTAGAAAAGTTGGCAGAAAATCCGCTTTTTTATCGACAAATTTTGTTCAGCGATGAGGCTCATTTCTGGTTGAATGGTTACGTAAATAAGCAAAATTGCCGCATTTGGAGTGAAGAGCAACCAGAAGCCGTTCAAGAACTGCCCATGCATCCCGAAAAATGCACTGTTTGGTGTGGTTTGTACGCTGGTGGAATCATTGGACCGTATTTTTTCAAAGATGCTGTTGGACGCAACGTTACGGTGAATGGCGATCGCTATCGTTCAATGCTAACAAACTTTTTGTTGCCAAAAATGGAAGAACTGAACTTGGTTGACATGTGGTTTCAACAAGATGGCACTACATGCCACACAGCTCGCGATTCTATGGCCATTTTGAGGGAAAACTTCGGAGAACAATTCATCTCAAGGAATGGACCGGTAAGTTGGCCACCAAGATCATGCGATTTGACGCCTTTAGACTATTTTTTGTGGGGCTACGTCAAGTCTAAAGTCTACACAAATAAGCCAGCAACTATTCCAGCTTTGGAAGACAACATTTCCGAAGAAATTCGGGCTATTCCGGCCGAAATGCTCGAAAAAGTTACCCAAAATTGGACTTTCCGAATGGACCACCTAAGACGCAGCCGCGGTCAACATTTAAATAAAATTATCTTCAAAAAGTAAATGTCATGGACAAATCTAACGTTTCAAATAAAGAATCGATGAGATTTTGCAAATTGTATGCGTTTTTTTTTTTTAAAGTTCTCAAGCTCTTAAAAAATCACCCGTTACGAGCCTAACTTCGGCCGTACTGTCAAATACAGAGATTCGTTCTTTAGCCGTACTACGCGAATGTGGAATGCCTTACCACACTCTGTCTTTCCTAGTCATTGCAATATTCAGGAATTCAAAACCAATGTGCACCGACATCTCCTTTTAAACCTCTCTCTCCTCTTCCTAGTACTCACACTGTGCCTCTGCATAATAAGGTTAGTAGTATCCCCTTGAGTGTGTGCTTATTATATAAAAAAAAATTAAAAAAAAAAAAGTTTTAGTACTAAATCTAAATTTCGAGTCAGCAATAATTTTAAAACCTCATTTGGCAACTCTATAAACGAACCTACTGGCACAAAAGTTCAACACAATGATACACACTTGCTATGTAGCACTACTCGCTGTCCTACCAGAAGTCACGATTTTAAATTCGCTTTGCAAAGTATCTACCTTTATACCTACTGCTCAAACGCTCGTAGAAACACCAATATATTTCAGGGTGAAACAAAAACAATAACAGCTCGACAGCTTAGCAAAGGTTTTAAACAAAGGTGTAAAATGCAACAATGTTATACGGCATAGCAATCAGAAGAGGATTATAATCGAGTTGAATCAAAAGCCCGAAAAAACAAAATTTATCACTATCATCAGAAACTGCATATGTATGAATGTATCTTTATTTTATTGATCGATAGGCTTACATGTGCTATTTAAGATAGTAAATTTGAAAAAAAATCACAAAGCTTTTTATTGAATTTCGTCTAATGTTTTCCTTGAGAAAAAAAAAGGTTTGCACGTCAGCTCTTTTGTTTCAATGCTTAAAAAATGTTTGATTTGTTTTTTGAAATGTGTTACCATGCCAATATGTGACCTTTGCTCGCCGATGGACGTGGTTTGCATGCTAGAAAACTTTGTTTTCTTAAAGTACATGTCCAGAAGATGATAGATCTAGTCCTTTAGGGCACATAGTACTTAAAAAAAAAAATGGTAATAAATTGGAACCATAAAAAAATACACAACATGAAAATGTAAACACCTTTAAAATATTCCTTTCACACTCATGTTTCACTTCAATGACTCTTGATTTGTCACTATTAAACTACATAAATATAAAACTGTTGTAAACTGAACAATTTATCATCGGAGGCAAAAAAAAATCCACATGCATTTGACAATCAGTTTAGATTTCTAATATCTGTTATTTGAATCTCCCGGATCTCAAAAACATAACTTCCATAATTCTCAAAACAGACAAAACAAAAAAAAAACCATTACAAACCTACTGCTGTGGCAAACTATTATTTATGTAAATCACACAAAACCCCCCCAACACACTACGAGTATATCCAATCCCAGTGGTTGTGACGCTTTATATTCGTATAAATACAAGAAAGTTCCAATCCAAACATCATATCGCAGGTCCCCCAGCTCACATTGGGTGGCCGCATCGTTTCACTTTATTTTCTTACAACAGGCTTTCATCTCCGATTTAGATGATGAATGTTGTCTCTGGAATCGAGACAGCAGCAAAAGCATCTAAGGTGTCCATCTATATGCGATACGATGCACTCACTGTGTGCACCAGAAAACCCACGCATAAAACTACTGCCAAAGCGGCCACTGCCATCGCCATTGTGGCTGTCAAGCTACCAACCATATCACCACTGTTGTTGTCGTCGTCATCATCATCGTCATCGTTGTTCGCCCATGACCATTAAATTGACGCAGAGCCGACAAACTCTATATGCTGAAAGTAAATCAAGGAAATAAGTTATAAATGACACGCTGAAGATGTTTTTGCACGATTGTAAAATGTCCGTAAGGCAAATTTGTAATAGCAAAAGCCTTCTATTCAAAGCATGTAAACTCTATTTCCAAACAAAGTACCTACTGAACTACATAATCATGGCATTAAGTGCAAACAAATGAGCAAAAAGGATCTCAAAAGTTGGATGCTGTCAACAGATAAGTGTATAGAAATGACACAACATTCATAGGTAAGCGAGTATATGATGGGTTTCTTGACAACTGACCTAGTTACCTATCCCCATGGGGAGAAACCGCCTCCAAAAAATTTACAATTCATCAAATCATCAGCTTGGTGCGCGCACAAATATGGGCGATAAATGTTTAAAAATTTAAATTTTTCTCCTATACGAGTACTTGTACTTTACGACTCTGCGTTTTGACCTCTGCGTTGTCGTCCTCTCTGGTATCATTTCGATATGATGTGACATTATAAGAGACAAACGAATATAAACGTCAAATAGAGACACAGATGTTATATACGAAACACTGTCGAAGTTGTCTTTTACTTTTTCTTTTATATTTTCTAGGCTGAACCGATCAACCGACGTGGACGAAGCAACGTAGCTGAACCACCCACAGCTATCATGACCAGAATGGTAATTGCCATTTAAGTCTGGACAGCGGCCGCGGCGCTATGCAATTCGTAGTTTCTATGTACTATGTACATATTTTGTTAGTTGTTGTTTTCTTGTTTCACTAGACTGGACCTAAAGTGAAAATCTGTAAATAAAATCGCCTACGCAATAGGAACATATTGTCGATTGATATTTAAGGAAGGTGTACTTGATCAAAAGAATGACAACCGGGTGTTTCTTTTCTTCTATTTCTAACAGGTGGTGCGTCTTCATTTTTAGGATTTTTGAAAAATTTGTTTTCAAATCCCAACGTCGAATATTCGATTCACCCATTCCATTCAATTTCACACTGCCCTTGCATTCTGCTATCAATCGGCTGAACTACATTATCCCAAACCAATGTGACATTCACTTAAACAGCTGTTCATGTCACAATCTTGGATACATTTTTTTAATTCATAAAAAAATTAAGTTTAATCAATCCACTTAAACAGAATAAATAAATTGTTTATTTTGTGTAATTTTTGGAAATGGACAGTATTGGACTTTTTATTCCAATAATTGTAAACAGAGGAATAAGAGAATCCACAAACAGAGAGCTTTGGAGAAATGTTAGAAAGTTTCGTTCTTCCTCTAAAAATGTTAATAATCTTTTATTTATAAAACAATTATTCTAAATAAAGCAATACATTAGTTTTTACTTACATTTTGCTAACAACAATGAACAAACCAGACATCAAATGAAAAATTCAATACATTTCATATGCGGATCTGAATTGTATATAGAATGAATGCGTTTACGTGAATAGAAGAATACCGCGCAGTATTATCGATGTTACCGACATACACAGATTCACTTCGAATGAATAGCAGAATAGTGATTAGTGAAAATTTAAGAAAAATTTCAACCCCGATAAATAGCAGAATAGGGCTGAACAACATCACCTGGAATCACCTACCACGCCTGCTATAAAAAAGTTTGTGGAAAAAATTCGTGAGACTGATATGCTAGCGGATATGAGATATGATTCCCCATTGCATTTTTATCTCGTCAGCTACGTTCACAAAAAACCTTTACAATTATTTTTCTCGAAAATAAGAAAGGAAAAAAATGGCTCCTTCTAAGATGGGGTTGGAGAACCATATTTACTGACTTTTGTTAACTGAAATTGAGGACACTGATTTGGGCAACCTCTGGTTTATCCACGATTGTATACCATATACCACATACATAGGCAATCCATCTTTTGAACACCAAATTCCCAAATAGCGTTATCAACTGCCTTGGAGCAGAGATGAGTATTTACTTCATATGTAGCAGATCTACTTCATTAATTTATTTGTATGTATCTGCTACGTAGCAACTTATTTCTACTTCGTTTTAAAAATTTTTCTAACGCGCAAAATTTCATTTAAGATGTGTTGTATTGATTCATTGTTTTGTTAACTGAAAAAACTTCGTTTTGATTTAACTGACAAAAAGTAAAAATTGTTAGAACTTTTGGATCCAAAAGTAATACAAACTGAAACATATCCGACAATCCTTCCACTTTTGAATGAATTTCCTTATTTTGATAATAATGTAACAAACATAGAAACTCTGAACTCCGAATTAAGAACGCTTATGGTTACTAAAAGTATACAAATGAACGACTACAAAGATGTTGTTGAGTTTTGGACGCGTTTACACTCTCAGAAAAATATATTGGAAGAAGATATGTTTAGGGTGTTGCCCGACTATATGCTTACACTAGCTAGTTTACCGCATAGCAGTGCAGCAGCCGAAAAACGATTTTATTAATAAGAGAGTTTGTGGCTGGGCTGGAAGATTTTGAACCTCCCAAGAAGTTATTACGATATTTTTCAAAGTTTAAATATGTTCAGGAGGGCTACGTATTAAGAACCAATTAAAATCCTTATTATATTCATATACTTTATAATATTTTATGAATTTGTGTTATGTTTCCCTTAGAGGAGAATCTAATTTAATTTAAAACAGAATGTTCCTATTTATTTCAATGTAATAATTTACCTACATAGTATGTACTATATATGTACATATGTACCTAATTTATGAATTTGTGAGACTTGTTCTAGTCAATGTATGTTTTCGTTATATGGATGTAAAATAAAATGAAAATAAATTTGTTTTGTTTGTATTTTTTGTTTTTTTTATTATCTGCTGCATATTTTACAAATCTACTTCGTTTTTTTGGGCAAAATGTTTCACTTTTCGGGCTTAGCATTCTCATCCCTGCCTTGGAGATGTAAATTTACTGCTTAGTAGCTCCGGTTTTACCTATTTGGACAATTTTTTGTGGGCTGAAGTATAATTTATGTCAACAATCCAGATACGAATCAAACACTTAAGGCCCAACATTAGCTAAGCAATCCAAAATCATCAACAAAGTCTTGCAAAATTAGAGTAACAGAATACGTAACTGTCAGGCCAGTAAGTGCAGCCACTTGGAAGAGGTTACTTACTTACTTACTTACTTAGGTCCTCAGACATGTTAAGTCCATTGGGAACCCCTTAGGTCCTTATTGGATATTCGGTTTGGCCAGAAGATCCTTAGGATGTTGCGAACAGGGTCGGATTTAGAGGTCCAGAGGCCTCGGGGCAATAAAGGAGCGGAGGCCCCCTCGCCCCAAATTATTTGCAAAATAAATTTAACCATTTTTGTTCACTCGAGTTTTTCAATAAATAATTTATTGTAAAACCAAGTAGATTCCTCAAGTATTGACATAAACACATATAAATATAAACGGAAAAAAGAATTATCTGAAATTAAATTTTAGGGTTAACGAACGGAACCTTGAATCATTTTCGGGTCTTGCAACATCTTGTTTGTAGCGTTGAATCGCTCCAAGATATCGTTCCAAAATGTTGCAAACAAAGCGGTTTCGGGACCACTTATATTCTGTAGAAGGTGCGTTTTCCTCACGATGTCTTTTTGCTCTTTATTGGAAGATATGCTGGTTAGAGCTTCTTCGATTTCCAAATATCTATTGACTAAGGCTTTCGTAGCTTCAGCTCGACAAGAACAACGAGTGTCGCTGAGCTTTTTCAAGACTAAAAACTGGTCGCTTTTCTTCTTCGATAATTTCTCAATCAGAATTCTGTGCCGCTCTGTACTGGCTGTGAAAAACGTGTACAAATTCTGCACGAAATCAAAGAATTGAACAGCCAATGACCAAGAGTTAGCAGCTGCCTTTCCCACTAAATTCAGAGAATGACCACAACAAGGTACGAACACCGATAAATAATTTTTCTCCAAAATAAGAGCCTGCATCCCCTTGTATTTGCCACTCATGTTTGCAGCATTGTCATACGATTGGCCGCGGCAATCCATAATGTCTATTTGATGGTCACCTACAAATTTGAGCAGAGCGTTTGCTGTGGCTTCACCAGTATGACTGCAGTTTGGTAAAAAGGTGAGAAACCTTTCTTTTGGCATCGATCCTTCCATATATCGAACAACTATAGTTAGTTGATCGATGTGAGCTTCGTCGGGAGTAGAGTCCATAGATAATTCTGGATACTATTTCAGTTAGTACCTTCGCAAATCGTGGACGAAAGGTTACAGACATGACCTGACCATTCCATTTGTTTGCATGCTCTTTCAAATGGGTTGCCAGGATTGGTTCATACTCTGGTAGCAATTTCAAAATGCCCAGGAAATTTTTATTTCTTGGTGAGCCAACAATTTCATTGTCACCTCGAAAGGCTAATCCGCGTTCAGCAAAGAATTTAATGGTACTAACGATAATTCTCAGGATTTTTCGCCAATACTCGATTTGTTGAGCCTCTTGCATCGCTAGCTCTTGATCGATGCCTCCTGTGACTTTTCCCCGTTGCACTAAACTCATTACTGATTCCAAACATCAATTTGCACGAATAACAATATATTTTCCCCGTAGTTGGAGAAAAGCAAAGCCAGAATCGATTGACGGTCTCTTGATTTATATTGCGGCGTGTAAACATGTTCTTTGTACATTTCCGAACTAAGTTAGAATTATCTAGCGGCTGATCTTGATGAACTGAATTTTGCAGAGAAACTCGATCGAAATTTCAAAGTTCTGTGGAACCTTTTTTCGCCCAATATTCGATCATTTCCATTTTTATATTAGCAGGGTAATGAATTCGAAGGGCTTCTTATCAGGGCCATTTGAGATTTTGATATTTCACTGATTGACTGATTGGAGTGAACAAATATAGATCAATGATTTCTGTTATTTAAGATTAATATAATTAAACTAGCGGCCCGTCCCGGCTTCGCACGGGTAGACATAAAAAGGTAAAGATATTTAAGTTATAAGCATGCTAATTAAAACGACAATGAATCACTTAATTAGAAAAAAAAATTTTGTCCTATCATTGATACTCTTCGCAGCGTATGCGATGAAAGACATTTTATGGCTAATTTTTGTACACCTTCGGTTGGTTTTAATAAAAATTTCTAGAGATTTCTATAGTAATCTAGTACCAAATATAGCCTATGCTACTCAGTAATAATGTAGCTTTATAATGAAAAAAGAATTATTAAATTCGGTCCATTACTTTTTGAGTTAATTCGTTACATACAAAAATACAAATCTTTCCTCTTTATAATATTAGTGTATATAACATCTTAAACAATGCGTCTATGTTGATTATTACCATCGAACGTTAACTTTTTGTCATTACGAATCATCATACATTACTAACAATTCAGTCCCATCGACGGCTCTGCTTTTCATTTTACTCACTCTTTTTCTCTGTATCTATCGTTGCAGAAGAAAGGAAAAAAAAACCTAAAAGAGGCGCCAAAAATTTCATTTTGTTTAAGCAAAACAATAAGTGGAAAAAAAACAACTACAACGATTTCGATGCAAAGCAAATGTGGATAAATGTGAAACAACTCAAAACAAAAATATAATATGATTGCGGTAACAGGGTTCATCAGTTCATATTTATAGAAAAACTGTCGGATCCAATGTAAAACATTCCAAAATCAACAACTACTAATAAATTAAAAATTAATTAAAAAAACATTGTCCAGCGGACAAAATTGTGAATCTAAACCATTCTCAGATCCCCTTGAACACACACACAAAATTTCATCAAAATCGGTCCAGTCGTTTAAGAGAATTTCAGTGACATACACACTCACAGAAGAATTATATATATTAAGATAATCATGCATGTACAAAGTACTGTAGGCTGTAGGTAAAGGTAAGAGAGCAAAAAAAAAAAATACATATCAAAGGAAAAGATGTTTACTAGTTGGAATTTGAAACAAAAAAATTTCCAAAGTCTCTATTGTGGGGGCCCCCCGTTTGGAGAGGCCCCGGGGCTTCCGCCCGGTTTCCCTCCCCTCAATCCGGCCCTGGTTGCGAAGACATCTATTCACAAAAGTTTGTAGATTTCTTGTAATGGCTGAAGTAACATTCCAGGTGCTGCACCCATAAAGAAGCACAGATTCGACATTTGTGCGAAACAGTCGTAGCTTTGTTGTTAAACTAATAGAGTTATTCCTTATTTTTCGACAGCATACCGAACCTCGCTTTTGCTTTCCGATACGGCAGATGACGTCTTGTTCGGTTCCACCTTCAAAGGAGACGATATTTCCAAGGTATTGAAAGTTCTACACTTTTTCCACCGGTTGCGAGGAAATATTTATTTGAGAAGATGGTCGGGTTCCAAGGCTGATCATTTTTGTTCTGCTAGAATAAATTTTCAGCCCCACGACTTCTGCTTCTCTCTCCACACTTGTTGTCATTTGATGGAGATCCATGATCCTATGAAAGAGTAAGCAAACATCATCCGCGTAATCCAAGTGCTTTAAATAGGATGTCAAAGTCCATTGGATCCCTCCGCTACCATGACAAAGCTGCGCTCAGTACATCGCTTATCACCAACAAAAACAATATCGGCGACAGAATACAGCCCTGTCTTACTCCGCTACGGATTTTAAAATCCTCTGACAACTTACCATCGTGCAGACCGTGACACTTGGATCCATCATATGTTGCCTTTATAATGGCAATTAGTTTTTCTGGAATGTCTCTCCTCCACAAAGCTAACCACATGTAGTCCCTGTTGAAGCTATCAAAGGTCTTCTCGAAGTGGATGAACAGCAGGTGTAGTGGTGCTCAATATTCAATGCACTGCTCAATAATGATCCGCAGGGTGTTGATATGATCAATACAGGGAGATCCATAGCGGAATCCTGCTTGTTCGGCATCGAGTGATGGCCTCAAGGTGTTCTCTGATGCGTTCCAGTATGATTTTTGCTACTATTTTGGCAACGGCAGGTAGAACGCAAATTCCTATTGGAAGACGTTGGTTTCCATAATTAATTATAATGTATAATGCATTCGAAATTAGCAACTTAAATTTAGACCAACTTTTACGGAAACACACCTCAGACCTCTTTCCAAAAGGATGACTTTAAATTTCAGGGACCTTAAAAAATTGAACAATGTCCAATCTTCAATTCGTAAAAATAGGACCGATTTAAATAACTTTTAATGTTAAGTTTAAAATATCTTAATAATAAAAATGTGGATTTATGTATAATCTATACTTTAAACTCAAACTGCACTTCACTTTAAAAAACTTAAATAATTTACTTATAATGGTACTAGCGGCCCTTCCCGGCTTCGCACGGGTAGACATAAATAGCTACAGATAATGTAGATTTCTAATGAAAAAAGAATTATTAAAATCGGTCCAGTACTTTTTGAGTTTATTCGTTACGGGAGACGGACGTAATCCCGAAAATCAAAATCCCGAAAACCCACAATCCCGAAAACCTAAAATCCCGAAAACCCAAAATTCCGAAAACCCAAAATCCCGAATGGCCAAAATCCAATTTTATATAATTTTTCGGGATTTCGATATTTTGGGTTTTCGGGATTGTGGGTTTTCGGGATTTTGGGTTTTCGAGATTTTGGGCTTTCGGGATTTTGATTTTGGGATTTTGACCCCAACCCATTTGTTACATACAAAAATACAAATCTTTCCTCTTTATAATATTAGTGTAGATTATCCAAAAATCAACTATTTCATTTCTTTAAATTTTTCATAAGTTTTTTTAACGAAAAAACTTGGAAATAAATACAAAAAAATTCTTCCCATCAAAAAAGTTGCATACACACCAGTTTTTGACCAGAATTCTTCAATCTCTGATATATGTTGTGCAATGACCTTCGATGAAAGTGCAAGCTGTTCCTTTTTTGTTCGTCCTGACATGAAAGTTTAATTAACAAAAGAAAAAAACAACATAAAATAAAATAATATCACATACATAAGAACAATGCACCTGTTAAACAATTGCAATTATGTACTTGTCCTCGGCTCTCGTTAAACAACCAAACTATGCAAGTAAAAGTACTACAAGTTTTTTAAATCCGCACCGACTGAAAAACACACAAACAAGAAACATGAAATTCCTCAAAACATTCTATAAGTCATGACAAGGAGGTAGGTACATAGTATATGAAAAGATCGACAGCGATCTTGGCTAAAAAGTGAAACTTAAAGTATACCTTTTAGTATGTTCGAGCAGTGCGCGAAAATCGAGAGTATTCTCCTTGTGGCAGAATTGGTCCTCTCTGATGTCGTCTTTTTGAAAACCATGTGTATCCAAATACAGCGATCGATATAAGCACGACGACGACGATGAACCAAACGACGATGTCAGTCAGACATCGACAAGCTTCATGCCCCAAACCTTGTAAAGTGCTATATTCTCTGGAAATATTTTTAGATGATTGCCTGTTCGATGACCGATATATAAGATGATGAACGACCAACGATCATGCGTTGGAATTCCATCGATCAGACGCGCAGAATCGAGTTCTCGTGCGAGTCAAAGTGCTTAATGGTGATGGTGATGGCGATGGCGGTGTTGTCGGTGGCGCGGTACGGTGTCTGAAGAAGTTGGCAAAGAAAGAAAGTGATCTGTCTTCCTGCTATACAAGTCTGACGATGGCGGCGGGCGGCGGCGGCGGTAAGTACCCATGCCCAATATGCACATTTGGAAATATGTTCAAATATAATGGACGCATGTTTTGCGGCGGTACAGGATTAAAGCCAAAATATGTTCAAACTTGTTACAGGTGCACTGCACATGCGCAGACTCTTCGGGTACATGACGGCTGCAGCAGTGGCGGCGACCTCACTTCCTTCGCCGTCATAACGAGTTCCTAAAATTGCCTGTCAACCTCTTTCTGGGTCGGTGGGTGTCTACACCTGTACTAAGGTGATTACCATGCGATTGACCGCGGCCAAGTCGTTCCAGAGTGTGTCCTTAGATTTGATTTGTTTTTTTTTTCTGATTTTAGTCTTTTTGTTATTATCAAGTCCTTTTTCCGGAAAATTGGAATTTAAAGGCATGGCAGGTTGAATGCCATTATTTACATCGAGAAAGTGCAGATTTTTTATTTGTTGTTGTTGAGCGGTTCCCTTAGCATGCTTTGGGTGCTGGAATGACGTATTGAAGGAGCGAATTACACCGCACCATGCCGCTGCCGCTGCCACTGCCATCATCATCGTCGTCACAAACACCGCCACCGCCGCTGCTGCCACCGGCCACACCATTGACCGTTCTTGGAATGCATTCCACAATAATGGATGACCAAGAAATTATTGGGCTTGTTTGGTGTATAGGTATGGCGGTAGTGCAATTTGCTTTCGCCTTGTAGTTTATTGATCAAGCGGCATGTCATGTTTATGAGAGTAGAGATCGAACAAGTAGATTGTTATTTATGGCCTGAATGTTACAAGTGGGAAAATGTCAATTTGAAGATGGAAGACTTTAATACAAAAAGAAAAATATATAATATCCGTTGTTGTGCTAATTAAACGTGACGTAACACAATCTTATGGTAACGAAAATTCAGCAACAAAAAACCCTCGAACTTGATACAAAATCAGCTGCTGATTTACTTTACATGTTGAGACTTTTAGGTCAGAGTTAGAATCTTGCTTCAATCTTGGTGAAATAAAAGATCAAATAGACATTTGGAATGGTTTTATTTTAAAATGTTGTGGGATGGAATTTTTAATTAACATGCATCTGTCTCCTTTTTTTCAGAAATCACCGAAAACAATTCTTGTGAATTAACAAAAACTCATAAATCGTACTCACTCTAGATAATTCTCAAAAAAAAAAATCTATGATTGAATCAAATGTTCTTAGAGACCACCTTCCTACTTCATGGAAGGTTCTCTATCATAAACAAAATTCAACCCTGAAAGATAAATCACTCAAACAAAAATCTTTGAATATATTTTCGAGCTTACAAACTCGAAGAGGAATATGATTTTGAAAATAAACAATAACAAAAGTCTTTTTTTAAATTATGTTCCAAATTCTAAGTATTAGAAAAGAATATCCCCCAAAAATTAAAAATCATTTAAGAAGGTAAATTTTTGAAAATTGAATACCATAATTCTGAGGAAACTAATGGTCATTTGGTTGAGTGAACCCAACCAATCCAAAAGAGATACACCCTCGAAACTTGAAGTCATAATTCACAATATCATTTTTAGACGGCACACCATATAGCACCCATATAATTAAATCATCAAATGAATGGTTTTCGTTGCTGTAGGTATCTGTCTTCTGTGAATAAGTTTTGTTCATTTGTCATTTTTTTTTTATTATTTATCTTAAAATTTCAATTTTGGTTTTTGGTTTTTTCTCAAAAATCGTTTCGAAAGAGAAGTGGACAAATCTTCGAGAAGGAAACTTATTTATCTTCTTTAATGTTAAAGGCTTTTCGACCTCTTAGTATATATTTAGATTTGTACGATCAAAGACAAAATACCCCTTTAATTAATTACTTAAAGTTTGTTCACTCCTCTATATATAAAGATTGAAATAGTATGCAGGGTAGTTCGTTAAACGTTTACTATTAGTAGTTCGTAAAGCGTTTACCTACGAAAAAGAAAGCTGGACAGAATCATCGGCCTCCCTTTTTTTAACTTTTCTATCATCATAATGTCACGTTAGATTAAAATCTCGAGTTAGAAATTTTTAACGAATGCAATAATTGTTACATTCGAGTAGGTAGTTTTTATAAGTTGCACGTAAGAATTGATTAGAATGTCCGCCATAGCAACCGAAATGACAAAATTTGTATGATTCTGCAGAATTATTTAAATCGAATTTGGAGAAGGACCTGAGCTATTAGTTTAACTGTGGTTTAAGACGGGAGATGGGAGAAGACACCAATGCCCTCGAATCGGTTATAAGAAATGTTAAAAGTGGCGTATATAGCATGTAGCGCATAGCACCACCCGTTGGTGTCCATAGCATCCAATTCAGGTCAAAATATGTTATTTACACTTCTTGTCACATGGATAGGCACAAGCTTTTTTCGTTTTTTTATTTGCCGATATTTGTTAAGCCCTTAGATTTTTTGAAAAAAAAAACAAATATGGAAAGAATGATGTATTAAGTTAATATTGCAAACAAAAATTTTGGATTAAGTCAATAAATACGTTTTTTGGCTGTTTTTCCGAAGAAGGTCATAAAAAGTACCTATTTTTTTGTGTCACATGAATAGGGACAAGATCTAAATTTACCTATTAGCGTATTTTAAATCAGATAAAAGAATACTCTGATCTGATTGTTTGGGAGTTTAGTACAACTATTAATTTTGAGAGAATCAAGAAATATGGGTAAAGGTAAGGGTCTAACTAAGGAGGAAATAGCAAAAATTCAAGCTTAACGGGATTTGGCAAAACCATTCGTTTTATAACCTGCAAAACTAGAAGAAGTTCAAATGTTGTATACAACTACCTTTAGAACCCAGAGAGGTATGAAAAAAACCACAAAGGAAGCCACAGCATTTCATGAAAGGCGGGCGATAGTGAGAGCTGCTTCAAATTCAAGACAGAATGTGGGGTGAATGCTAGTAGATCGACTGATGCTCGGTGATAAAGACGGCAGATCATAAACACCAAAAATTTAAGAAAAAAACACCATTAAATGCTGCACGCACGAGTGAACGTCTTAATTTTGCAACAGATCACATCAGGTGGAATCGAGCTTGGCATACCGTCGTCTTTTCCGATGAGAAAAAAAGAGGCTGGGATGCGACCCACCCTGATAACTTCCCATCACGTCTGTCGATTTGTCTTGCTTAAAAGTTTGTAGGTTTTCGTGTTGGGTTAAAAAAGTTGTTAGTTGAATTATTTAAAAATTGAGAGATATCAAGAACCGAAAATCAATTTTTACCAAATTTACGTTCTACTTTTTGTAGATTTTATTTTTTTATGAAAAAACGGACTGTTGGATTTTTATAAAAAAACTACTGAATATCGAAAACAATATTTTCTGTAAAATAAAAAGAGTTTGAAGACAATATTTTTAATTTTTAAAAAGCTTTTTGATTCGAAAGTAAATTTTTACCAAGTTTTAGTATTGTTTTATTGTTACGTTTTTATTTTTTGTAAAAAACCTGTCAATTAGATTTTTCTCAAAAATTAACTGAATGTTAACAACAATATTTTTTGAAAGAAAAAAGTAGTTTAAAGCCAATATCTCAAATTTTTGAAAAGATATTTGAGTCGAAAATCAATTTTTACCACCTTTTATAATTTTTTTTGTTTAGGTTTTTATTTTTTGTAAAAAAACTGTCAATTCGATTTTTCTCAACATTTTTCAGAATGTTGAAAACAATATTTCTTATTAGTTAAAATAGGTTGGAAGCCATAATCTCAAAGTTTTGAAACTATATTTGAGTAGAAATTCAATTTTTAATAACTTTGAGTAATGTTTTTTTTAGGTTTTTATTTTTTTGTTAAAAAACTGTCAATTCGACTTTTCTCAAAATTTTACCAGATATTGAAAACGTTATTTTTCATTGCACAAAATTGTTTTGGTGATAAAATCATTTCATATTCGTAAAATTTTAGAGGTGACAAATTTTTTTTCAGTTTTTTTGATTTATAAAAAAGCCGTTAATTTGATTTTTTTCAAGAAATAAACTTGTTTGATATCCCGTAACAATATATTATATAAAATTTAATTCAAGTCTCTAGAGTTTTTTGTTTGTAAGATATTTAGGGTTAAACCAAATGTTCCCCCTTTTTTTTTAAACTGCTATGGTAAAAAAAACCACCCATGCAATTTTCTTGAGAGACCTTCCTGCATCTTTCTGCCTTATTATCTGTATAACAAAATTTATTTGAAGTCGATATCTCTTCTTGTTCTTGAGCTATGGACGACGAAAAAAACGTCGCAAACGTGCGGACATACGTACGTACGTACACACGCACGCACAGACATCTTTCTAAAAATCTTTTATTTCGACTCTAGATAAATGTCAAAATTTTCAATTTGACAAATCGGACCCATTACAATAACTTCCTATGGGAAGTTAAAAAATTAATTTGGACGGACCTGATGGATATAGCTGCTATTTCCTTGATTTACAAAGGAAGAATTCTATCTTGAAAAAAGGCACAGCAAAAGAGGCGGTGTAATGGAATGGGGAGCAAACACCTACATCTAAAACGACACGGCAATCACTTAAAAATCGGTTCTGGAACGAGCTTTTCCGTAGTTTTCTAAATTTTTTGTTGGACAACGATGGATTTTCGAACAAGAAAGGCAAAGTTACCATGGCCCCATATTCTCCTAACCTGAACATCATGGAAAACGTGTTGGGATGGCTTTCAAGGAGGACGGCAATACACAAAAACTGAAGAAATTATTAAAGCAACAAAACGGTCCTGGGCCAAATTTTGCTCAATTATCTGAGAACACTCTATGAATCTATACACAACAGGTTACTTGAAGTAATTAAAAAATCAGGATTATTTTAATCCATTCAATAAAACCAGTATTTACCTAAACCATAATACTTTTTGTTATTTTCTTTACTTTAAAGGGTCTTACAGGTATATTTAGATCTTGTTCCTATCCATGTGGCACACAAAACATTTGCTTTTTATGACCTTCTTCGGAAAAACCGCCATAAAACTTGTGTTTATCAACTCAATCCAAACTGTTTTTTTTGCAATATAAACTTAATACATACCTCATTCACACAAAATTTGTGGTTTTACAAAAAACCTTAGGGTTTGAAAAATATCATCAAATAAAAAACGAAAAAAGCTTGTCCCTATTCAAGTGACACGAAGTGTACGTTATTTATCATTATCCTATTGCGGTCGCTCTTTATGAAGATTGCCTCACTAACGACGGTGGATAAGTATCGTTCCAAATTTAAGAATTATTTGTTTTTAATTTATTTATTTAAATAATTGTTTATTGACTTGTCCAATTAAACATTCATTCAGAAATGGACCTATAGCTGAAATTGAATTTATGACTACGCAACATCTAGGTTCATCTGGGGTTCCAGATTCTTTTGCACACTTTCATGAAAAGCAATCAGCTATTTTTTTTTCACTGATCTTACGTTTTGTCGACAAACGAATGCTGTTTACAGAAGCACTGGTCTCAACAGTCAACTCAGTAAAAAGATTATGACGAGGACGAAAGTAAAATTGTCGATAGCCGACTATTTTTTTGTTTGATAATACTAGTAAATCATTTGCACTCATTCTTGAGCTTGATATCTGTGGTTAACATACCGAATAAATAACAGCCTATTTGACAAATGTATAGATTCAACAATTCGGAAGTCTCTATTGGAAGACCCTTTACCATTGCCGTTCCTAGGGATGTTGCAAAGTTTGGGCAGTGAGCCAGTTGTAATGTCTCGTAACGTTCGAATGTAAGAAGATTTTTGACTTATTAACTTATTTGTGTAATAGAACAAATTGTCATTTAAAAAACTTCGAAAGCTGTGTAGTCAATAATTTAAGTTTAAAAAAAAAAGGTTTTCGAATTCTTCGTTCAAAAAAAAAAAAGAAACAATATTTGACCACATCTGCGCCATTCCAGCTCAGGTTACATTTTAACAAAAAATGTAAGAATACAAAATATAGTTTTTCAAATTTTTGAAAATTTGTCAGACATATTCTTAAACATAATTTTTGTCTAAATACTTGGACTTTTGTATCGCTTTTTAACTTTTTTCAAACAAATTTAGAGAAATTCCTGACGGAGAAAAAAAGTTTAATTTTAAAATAGAATCGGCGAAGAAATAGGCCAATAGTTAGTAAAAATCAACGTTTGAAAATGTTTAAATTAGAATTGATTTAAAAAATTGACTCTCAGGCAAAGTTAAGTTTATGTATGTAAAATCTGAAATTAAAAGTATTATGTTTCCATTCTTTCCAAAAAAAAAAAGGGAGTGCTCAGTCTTCAAAGAATAATATCTCAAAATAAAAGTTCGGTGTAAACAAAGTGGTAAACTATGTTTTTTTTGTCTTAAGTAATATATAACTTCTCATGTGTATATTCCTTATACACTCCTCACCTATCTTAGTCCAATTAATCATTTCCCATAACAAATCCATTAAATGCAAAATTCTATAAGGAAAGTAAAAAATGCCGCCCTCAATAAATGCTCTCAACAACATGCAATTACTTCAAGTTTGAAAATGTAGGAACACACAGTAAAAAAGAAAATCCCTTTAGAAACAAAAAAAAAAACAGATATTGAAAATTTATGAATGGGTAACCTGGGTGATTCATAATTTATATATTTCAAGGAATGAGGAACTATCTCTCTCCTATAAGACACACACCACACAACACCATACCATGCCATATAGTCTATGTTACGTTATCTCTCTTTGGAAGTCTTGGAAGAAAAATATAAAATACTGCCAGTGGTAACAGCGTGCACTATTACTCACAAAAGATACATTTTGTTTTAACAAAAGGAAAAAGCTCTGCGAGGAAAAAGTGAAAATAGTCTCAGTCGACACCGCCAATCACGGCGTAAAACACCAAAAGAATAAATCAAAATCTGGTTATTGTCTATGGTTTTTTATTATTTTTTTGTTTAAAGGCTTCTCCCTAACCATTCCGATCCTTTATATACTTGTACCTTCAGTTTATAAAATTTGAGGTGAGTCGAAATGTAAAAAAGGAGATAGAAAAACAAACTGCAGGAAGCATCGCTAGGAATTCGATTTTTTAGCCGACCCAACCGCTGCGCCGCACCGTGCTACTCTGCCAGCCAACATTGATCCCAGCCCAAGTTGCCTCGCTTATCTTACATCACCATCATCATCAGAGCTGTGCGGCTTTTATCCCAGCGATGATGTGAACACGATCTTAGATAAAAATCAAAACTATGACTCGAGGACGATGACGCTTTAGCCACCACCAAACTAAGTAAGCACTAGACAACAACTCTCGTCGCCGTAGTCAGTCCTCGTTGTTGTCTCTCCTAAGTCTAAGTGGGTCAGTAGAATAATGGAAAATGGCATCAGCATCAGCAGCGAAGCGACACACAAAATTAGGAGAAAACTCCACAAAGGAGTTTGTGTCCTACAAAACTCTTTGCTAACTCTGCTTCGCGTTTTGTTTTCGTTTTCAGCACAGTTGACAATGGGACATGACAGTCACATGAGCGCTAGCATATGTTCAGTACATATGTATGACTCACAACATACATAAGCACAGACAACAACCCCCCTATGAAGGTTATCTATAAGCTTAGAGCTTAAAGCCATGCCTCATATAAGATCGATGATGAGATCGAAATCAGATCGAGATCGCAGAGAGAAAAAGAGAATATTTTTAGACAAAAGAGAGAAAGTGGAGCAAATCCCAACAACTGTCAACTGTCAGATGATAAATCGTCTAAGCAGTTTAGACTCGTTGACAAGACACAAAACTGATCCTTCGACAGAAATGAACCTAACATTTGCTTTTGTATACTTAAGGTTTTGCAATCTTCCGATTCCGATTGTGTTTCGTTTGCTCTAGCCCTTTTTTGGAAGGGTAAAGCATATTCCAGTACTCATACCATCAGCAACATAGAAGACAAACAAAGAAACTGTGAACCCTTGTGCTCATTTGTTTGTTGTTCCTATCGCTGGCTGCTGGTTGTACGATGTTACAGTTGTTGTTGTTGTTGTTGTTGCTATTGTTTGTGTGGTGGCGCGTCTGTCGGCAGTGAGAAACACACGAGCAATTCGTTTACAATAAAATGCTTGTGACCAGAGCAGCACGATGCCATTATCGGACAATGGCATCTGAAATTTGTCTCACGCCTTCAGTATGGTGTACTTAGGAGCAAACGCGACGACATACAAACGGTTAGGAGGTGGTACGGTATTGGCGCCTTCTAAAGCTTTTCTGAACTGCTCTGTTCATATATACTGCACTGCCTTCCAACTTCGAACCCGCATCTATTCTCACTATAATTTCGTTTTTGATTCAAAATGTTTCTTATTTGACTTCTGTTTTGGAGTCCATATTAAAGTCCATGATGATTGTGTAGAGGTCTCTCCAGATCCCTATTTGGGGACGCCATTGAAGGTTTTTGTTGTCTGTTTTTGTTTTTAGTTTCTTATATGGAAAAGGGGTTTGAGGGGGTGTATTTATGAGATGGCGAAAATGGTTTGGTGAAAATGTATGCACAATTGGTCAACAAACTTTCACACTCTTTTTTCACCATCATCGTACCGTTTTGTTGCAGCAACGTCACAGGTATAAGTAACCATCATAAGCTCAACGGGAAGCAGCGGCGGCGCGGCGGTGGTACTTACATCCATACTTTTAAGAGTGGACAAAACAAACAGATGAACGATACAGGAGTCGAGTCCGTGGGTCCATTTCAGTTAGTGTGGGAACATTCGGTATATTTGTTCTGTCATCATTTCCCTTTTGGTTTCGTTGGATTTTGACGTGCTCATTATAGATGGCGCGCACCATTGAAAGTGAGACAGTACAACCATAAATGGGGTGACAGGAAAACGAAAAAAAAAAAGACAAAGAGATCTAGATTGGATACAATGTCAATGGACACGCGAGATCGTTATGACTTACAATGAGTAAATTTGTTTTTAAATGTTACTTTGTTTTTTTTTAGTTTTTGGTTGTTGTGTCCTGTTTTTTATAAACTTTTTTGTTATGCTTTGGTATCAGACTTGATCATTATCGCCGACATATTGTGGTTTAATATTAATTAGTTTGGGTTTTAAAGCAATTTATTAAGGTAGTAAGTCTTAATTAACACGATTCGATTGTTCAATAAAGATATCAGGCTAAGATAGAAATAATTTAACACTTATGAGATATGTACCTCATTTATAGTGTCAGAATGACAGTTCTTGGTGTAAAATGATATATTTTGAATTTGGTAAGGTTAGGTTAGGTTAGGTTAAAGTGGCTGTCCGTGATGGAATAGGACATATTTAGGCCAGTTTAATGGCCCATTGTGATACCACATGAATCTTGAGGCTTTCTCCTAAGCTCAATGAAACCAGTTTGAGTCCCTTACGAAACGTGAGAGGCTGATTATGCTCATATGATTTAGATCATTTAAGGCCGTTAAAGAAGAATTCTCCTAGGTAATTCTTTCGTTTTTGAGCTAGCGCAGGGTATATACAGAGAAGGTGAAGAACTGGTTCCTCTTCTTCCTCGCACATACAGCTTCTGCAAAAGTCATTTGAAAATACGCCTAGCCACGTGGCGTGCTTTCCTATTAGACAGTGTCTGGTTATGGCACCTATTATCTGCTTAGAGATAGCAAGCACCTTGATCCACTTTAAATCTAGTGTAGGCCAGATTTTTGTGACCTGACACGTTTTGATGTTTTTCCACCTGGTGTTTGCCTTCTTCATAGCGTCCTGCATTAGCAAAGTTTTTTAATTTGGTTACGGATTCTTAAATTCATTAGAATGAGGGTTCTCTGTCCCCCTTCTTTCAACGTAAACTTTGGATCTGGCATTCGCAAAATCCTGGTTGTTCAATGATCTTGAACTTTTAATCCTGAGCTTTTTATGCAGGGTTTTTCAAATACATAAGTATTTTTTAGTGCAATCGATGGATGTTTATTAACTTCCTATAGGAAGTTATTGTAATGGGTCCGATTTGTCAAATTGAAAATTTTGACATTTCTCGACGTTTCAAGGTCCCTAGAGTCGAAATAAAAGATTTTTAGAAAGATATCTGTGCGTGCGTGTGTACGTACGTTCGTACGTCCGTATGTCCGTATGTCCGGTCCGTACGTCCGTATTTTTTGTAAAAAAATCCAATTAACGGTTTTTTTATAAATCAAAAAACTGAAAAAAAAAATTGTCACCTCGAAAATTTTAAGACTAAAATATGATTTCATCTCCAAAGCAATTTTGTGCAACGAAGAATAATGTTTTTGACATCTGATAAAATTTTGAGACAAATCGAATTGACAGTTTTTGTACAAAAAAATAAAAACTTAAAAAAAATGTATAAAAGTTTGGTAAAAATTGACTTTCGACTCAAATATCTTTTCAAAACTTTGAGATATTGGCTTTAAACTACTTTTATCTTTCAAAAAATATTGTTGTCAACATCCAGTAAAATTTTGAAACAAATCGAATTGACAGTTTTTTTTTATAAAAAATTAAAAACTGAAAAAAAAATTAACAAAAGTTGTTAAAAATTGATTTTCGACTTAAATATCTTTTCAAAAATTTGAGATATTGGCTTTAAACTACTTTTATCTCTTAAAAAATATTGTTGTCAACATTCAGTACATTTTTGAAAAAAAATCGAATTGGCAGTTTTTTTTACAAGAAATTAAAAACCAAAAAACAAAAGTTGATAAAAATTGATTTTTGACTCAAAAATCTTTTCAAAACTTTGAAAATATAGCTTCCAACTAAATTTATCTTATAAGAAATATTGTTTTCAACATTCGCTAAAATTTTGAGAAAAATCGAATTGACAGTTTAAAAAAAAAAATAAAAACCTAAAAAGAAAAAACAATACTAAAACTTGGTAAAAATTTACTTTCGACTCAAATAGCTTTTCAAAAAATACAAATATTGGCTTCAAACTTATTTTATTTCACAGAAAATATTATTTTCGATATTCAGTAATTTTTTTATAAAAATCCAACAGTCCGTTTTTTTCATAAAAAAATAAAATCTACAAAAAATAGTACGCAAATTTGGTAAAAATTGATACACATAGACAAACTTTTAAGCAAGACAAATCGACAGACGGGATGGGAAGTTATCAGTGTGGGTCGCATCCCAGCCTCTTTTTTTATTGTTGTATCAGGCTAATATCTAGGCTATTTACAATGGAAAACATTATCAGTTGGAAGACCATTACCATTTCATGAAATTTTACATGACCAGGTCTCACCTATGCGGCTTGGTTTCCTCGATAACTTTACGAATTTCATCTTAAAGGTTGGACTATTGGACCTGTCTGTATGTGGCCCCATAGAAATAAATTCTTAATGAAAGGAAACATGATGAGGATGGAGTGGTTTTTAACAACCACCCTGGATTTTTCGAGCAATTCCACAATTCTACTTATTATTGTAGCCTCTGAGATGAAAATGGGCTTTATTACTGAATATCAGCACAATTTAACGTTAATCGACCGGTTAAAGTTCTTATCTTAACTGATATTTTAAAGCCGTAAGGCCTAAGTCGTTTGCGGAACACTTTATTTCGAAGCTCGACTAGGAATCGACAAACACTACGGGCTACGGCAATAATATCCTCAGTTTTCTACCAGTCTTATTTAAAATTGCTTAAGTGGCTCCAAATATTGTCACTATTTTTGTTGTGATTTTTAAAATTGGTTGAAAACCTTGATTAGCACATCTGCTAATTGCTGTTTAATAAAATTGACTGAAACTGATAATAGTTTCAAAAAACCTGTATTGTACTCTTCCCTTGCTACCTTTAAGTTTTGTACAATTGTTCGTATATACCATCACTGATTTTTATTAAGTTGATTTCAGTCGAATAATTCGAAAAAAAAAAATCAATTGTTAACTGAATTTTTTCCTCGGTAGCGTTGTAAAAAAAGAAATCATAAGAAAATCCGAATTTACTAAAAACTTCAAGAAAAAATAGTAGATTTAAAAACAAAATAGGAAAGGTGCTAAACTCATCCTACCCTCCCTCATTCGCCATAAGAAAAAATAATTGAAATATTTGTTAAGGTCAAATAACTGAATTTGAGTTTGAAATCGTAATGAAAGTAAAGAATGCACAAAACTTATCAATTTCATTGTGACTTCAAAAAGTCCATAATGCTCCAAATTCATTTGGTAAAAAAAACGAAAGTTCATCTAAATAAAACAGCAAGAAATATAATTCTGCGAAAGTAAACCTGTGTGTGAAAAACTGCATTTGTGCAAAAGTGAAAAATTAGGTTAACTTTCAAAAATTTCGCTTCAACCTATACAATCAACCTCCACACATACACATACATACATACAGTATATACTTTTCATTATACAGTGTCAACCACGCCAAACTTCATTATTAATTACTCCCTAATTGGCTTTCTATGGCAAAGTGCATAAGTTCCAAACCATAAACTAGTCTGCTACAATAGAAAAATACCGTCCAGAGTCCACCCTCTTTCTATACCTACCAGTATCTCATTCAAAAGCTGTCCTGCTGCCGCCACAGCAGCGTTAGCTGCCGAAAAATAAAACGAATACTTTTCGCATTTCAAGTCTCAACATACATTTTACATCCCAGGAGTTCACACTTTCATTCAATTAACTAATCGTATACCACCGACACCGCATATCGTCATCTAAGTACACACCAAACATATACTTCATATAAAACGGAGCATATTATCAGAAGCACAAAGTCTCCACATTATTCACATCTGAGGCCTTAACTTTTAATGCGAAGCGTCACACTAGAGATTATTAAATCTATAATACTAGTACCGACCTTATTGCATGTAAATTAAATCCGATTATGCGCTGTCCGTTGTCCGCTTTTAGCTGACGACCAGTGGTGGCGGTGCCAGTGCGGTGCCGGTGCGGTGCATGCCGGTGCAACTACGGATAAGTATATGTACGGATATATGTTGGAACTAAATCTGCTTGCTACTGCTGCTTTGCGCCAATAAAATTGATTGCATTAGCCAATAATTTAGCATGCGACCAAAGATATTTACCAATAATAAACATTATGTAGCAGAAAAGGTGAATTTACAAAGACAGATACTTTTCTGCATACGTTACGTATACCTGTCAAATGCGATAAGATATAACGTTGCGTCTATGACAGGTGTTTCACATATCATGCGATTTCCATGTTGGACAAGAGTTTGACAGTTAAAACACTTACAAAACTTAGCTGTCATTTCATAATGTTGACAACTTCGTTTATGTAGTTGTTGAAATCCATCAAAACTTTTTCGATACAAACCATTCAAAACTTCAAAATGTGTAATTAAAATATTTCAAAAACGAATTTAAGCCAGAAATGAAAATTTATCAAATTAGTGAAATTCACCTATAAATTGATTTAATTTTTAATTCACACAGAACGGACCAGACACTAGCCGTGGTCCATGACCAACATGTGTTCCCGGTCTGGTTAAATCAAATGTTTGAATCCGAAGCCGGCTTGCGATTGCTGGTTGCTCTTCGATGGGCTGCGAAGACACTATACACTGGCTTGCGCGCAAAACTCTACACTACTTACAAATAGCTTGCTCTGATGCTTGCAGAGGATTCGGTGCAGCAAATATATAATAGTGTAGCTCGCTTAGGTAATTGCGACTTAAGTGCAATTAATTTGAACACTGATTTGGTGGTAGCTGTGAACCGGTATACTATATGCCATATACAAAAATGTAATATTGGCCGCGGTCGTCCGTCGCGTCGCGTGGCGTCGAAGGAGTACGGTACGATCATTACGAGTATTGTAGAAGACTATGTCTTGGAATAAAAATTGTATTTTTGTGATTTATCATCAAACTGTGACCTGGGGCAGTCGATATCTCTTAATATCTTCCGAAAGGGGATTTGCCTTTTGGTGCGCATCATCTTTTTTCGCGATCGATTAGAAATGACTAATGTTTCGAATGGATTGCTGGATAGTTGTTTAGCATGGTTAGGATTATAATCGTAATATTAGTAGATAAGTGACTTTGTGTATGGTTACTTTTAATACAGTGCTGTTTAAAATAAATGAGAAACGCTATATTCTCAATTTCTATTTAAGTAGCTTTACAGCTTTCAAAAGGGTTGTAAATGAATGTAATATTTTGTCAAGGTTGCATTCATTGACTTTACCCTTAAGACTAGCATTTCAAAACCCAAAGACATACTTCAAATGAATTGAAAGTCTTCAAATGGATGCGTGGAATGCAGAAGAATAAAAAGTATGTAAAAAGGGTTTTCCAATAAAAGGTTTCATTTTTGAAAGCTTATACTTATCGACAGCTGTCACTTTTAATTCTGTTTTTGTTCAAGGAAACTATGTTATTACTAAATCTGAAAGAAATATACTTCAAAATGCAGTGAAATTATTGAAATTCAACACAAAAATGGTGAACATTTTACGGTTTTTTGGGCTGACGTTGTGATTGGACCTTAGTTATCCAAAAATTAGGCTAGAACAATTCTTGTAGTGAGTGAATTGCCAAACCGAGCTAAAATTAATAATTAGTCATGGGCGAAATTGGAAGGTATTGGTGGAGATGAATTTCATTTTCAAAAAGGCGGAGTTGCGGCGGCCGGCCGGCGGTGCTACATACGTCCCACACAATTGCAATGGAAACAATCGCAATTTAGTAAGAAAAGTTTTCTGAACGTAATTTTTCTCCAAGAGTTGATACAAATGTCGAACTACATTTTTTTATTTAGCACTTTTATTGTTTTTTCTTAAGGGTTGAGCAAAAGGTCTATGACATTGCTCCACACTTATTTCAAGACCTTGATGAAAGAGAGAATATGGTGCTGCAGTACAGTATATGTGGCTGATACAATTTTTTCTTGTTAATGACGTACCTTTGTTTTAACAACACAATAAACATCCTCTGATGTCTTTTAAAAATACGCATATTTGAATATCATAATAAAATATTTTATTGCAAAATTCTTTAATTGCAAAAAACTGTACCTACATGTTTAAATAATTACAAAAATAGGCTGGAATGCAACCCACACTGATAACCTCCCATTCCGTCTGTCGATAAGTCTTGCTTAAAACGTTTGTAGGGTTTCGTCTTTTGTTAAAAAAGTTGTCAGTTGAATTATTCTAAAAAAATTTAAAAATTACCAACAATATTTTGCATATGATGAAATAGTTATATTTGAAAATCTAGTTTTGTTAACGAGATTTTTAGTCGAAAACCAATTTTTTTTAATTTTAGTAGCATTTGCGTACTTTTTCTTGTAGATTTTTAAATATTATTATATTTATGTTGGATTTTTATAAATAACTTACTGATTGTCGAAAACTATATTTTTTGTGAGATAGAATTCGTTTGAAGACAATATTTTGAATTTTTGAAAAGATATTTTAGTCGAAAGTAAATTTTTACCAAGTCTTAGTATTGTTTTGTTTAGGTTTTTATTTTCTGTAAAAAACTTAAAATTCGATTTTCTCAAAATTTAACCGAATGTTGAAATCAATATTTCTTAAAAGATAAAATAAGTTCAAATTTTTGAAAAGATATTTGAGTCAAAAATCAATTTTTAGAAACTTTTAGTAATGTTTTTGTAAAAAAAACTGGCAATTCGATTTTTCTCAAAATTTTACCAGATGTCAAAAACGTTATTTTTCGTTGTCTAAAATTATTTTGAAGATAAAATCATTTTTTGTTCGTAAAATAATAGAGGTGAAAATTATTTTTGTTCAGTTATGATGATTTATTTCCAAAAATACATATATTTGTATAATACAAAATTTAATGAAAGTCGCTAGCGTTATTGGTTCGTGAGATATTTAGGGTTTACCAAAATGTTCATCTTTTTAACTTCCGATAGAAAGTAATGGGTCCGATTTGTCGAATTGAAAATGTTGACATTTCTCGACGTTTCAAGGTCCCTAGAGTCGAAATAAAAGATTTTTAGAAAGATGTCTGTGCGTGCGCGTGTACGTACGTTCGTACGTCCGTACGTCCGTACGTCCGTACGTCTGTACGTCTTTACGTTCGCGACATTTTTTTCTTCCTCCATAGCTCAAGAACCAGAAAAGATATCGACTTCAAATAAATGTTGTTATACAGATAATAAGGCAGAAAGATTCAGAAAGGGCTCTCAAGAAAATTGCGTGGGTGTTTTTTTACTATAGCAGTTTAAAAAAAAAGGTGACAATTTTGGTTAACCCTAAATATCTCATGAACCAATGACACTAGAGACTTGAATTAAATTTTATATTATATATTGTAACGTGATACAAAACAAATATATTTTTGGAAAAAAATACAATTAACGGTTTTTTTTTTATACCTAAATCAAAAAAACTGAAAAAACATTTGTCACCTCGAAAATTTTACGACCAAAATATGATTTCATCTCCAAAACAATTTTGTGCAACGAATAATAATGTTTTTGACATCTGATAAAATTTTGATAAAAATCTAATTGACAGTTTTTTGTATAAAAAATAAAAACCTAAAAAAAACATTACTCAAAGTTGGGAAAAATTGAACTTCTACTCAAAAATCTTTTCAAAAACTTGAGATAATGGTCTCTTACTTATTTTAACTTATAAGAAATATTGTTTTCAACATTAGGAACAATTTTGAGAAAAATCAAATTAACAGTTTTTTTTACAAAAAATAAAAACCTAAAAATCAAATATCTATTCAAAACTTTGAGATATTGGCTTTAAACTACTTAAATCTTTCAAAAATTATTATGGTCAACATTCAGTAAAATTTTGAAAAAGATCAAATTGACAGTTTTTGTACAAAAAATTAAAAACCTTTAAAAAATTTAACAAAAGTTGGTAAAAATTGATTTTTGACTAAAATATCTTTTCAAAAATTTGAGATAAAGGCTATTAACTAATTTTTACTTATAAGAAATATTGTTTTCAATATTACGAAAAATGTTGAGAAAAATCGAATTGACAGTTTTTTTTACAAAAAATAAAAACCTAAAAAAAAAAACAATACTAAAACTTTGTAAAAATTTACTTTCGACTCAAAAAGCATTTCAAAAATTAAAAATATTGGCTTCAAACTTATTTATTTCACAGAAAATATTGTTTTCGATATTCAGTAATTTTTTTAAAAAATCCAACAGTCCGCTTTTTCATAAAAAAAATAAATTTACAAAAAATAGTACGCAAATTTGGTAAAAATTTATACATATAGGCAAACTTTTAAGCAAGACAAATCGACAGAAGGGATGGGAAGTTATGAGTGTGGGTTGCATCCCAGCCTCTTTTTTTTATGTTTTTGTAAAAAAAAACTAACCAATTGATTTTTCTCAAAATTTTGCCAACAACATTTTTGATAAGCTAAAATTAGTTGGAAGCCAATATCTCAAATTTTTGAAAAGATTATTTGAGTCGAAAATCAATTTTTACCAACTTTTAGTATTAATTTTTTTGTAAGGTTTTTATTTTTTATAAAAAAAAACTGTCAATTCGATTTTTCTAAAAATTTTACCAGATGCCAAAAACGTTATTTTTCGTTGTCTAAAAAATATTTTAAAGATAAAAATCTTTTTTGTTCGTAAAATAATCGAGGTGAAAATTATTTTTGTTTAGTAGTTATTATGATTTATAAAAAAAAAGTTAATTGGATTTTTTCCCAAAAAAATATTTTTGTTTGGTATCACGTTACAATATATAATAAAAAATTTAATTAAAGTCGCTAGCGTTATTGGTTCGTGAGATATTTAGGGTTAACCAACATTTTCACCTGTTTTTTAAATTGCTATGGTAAAAAAAACCAACCACTCAATTTTTTCCTTTCTGCATCTTTCTGCATTAATATCTGTATGACATAATTTATTTGAAATCGATATCTCTTGAGCTATGGACGGCGAAAAAACTTCCCGACGCACGCACAGACATTTCCCCAAAAATATTTTATTTAGGCTCTAGGGACCTTGAAACGTCGCGTCGAGAAGTGTCCGACAAATCGGACCAATTACAATAACTTCCTATGGGAAATTAACAATTAAGTAGATATAATAAAATTATTGGGGGTTGAAATCATTTCAATCTTTTTAATGTCAAAAAATGGGTGATTGAAAATTTCAACTTTCAGTCTGAAATAAGATTTAATAAATACAATCTCTATGTAAGTCGAATGAGTCATAAAACTTTGCTTGATTGTTTTAAGGTTTGCCTTAATTTTTAACTCTAAACAGAAATACTACACAGCACTGTTTAGCACCATGATACACTATGCTATATGGATGAAACCTGAAAGTACCAATGATTAGATTTTTGTATCTATCTACGGATGATAGTGTTAAACGGGGTGCATCAAGATTAAGAAAAAAAATAAAATTTATGAAATATTGGTGATTAAAAAATTGTATGAAAAATATAATTATTGGTGATTCTTTTTGATTGTGTTCACATATCGATGAGATTTTTCACAATGAAAATATGACTTTGGTGCTCTTATCCTACATGTTTTCTGTTTTAAATAGGTTTTCATATCTTCTTATTCGTTATTGTGATACATCCGTTCATAAAAATTCACATCATCACCGAATATGATTTCCTTGAGAAAATCGCTGTTATACCTCGTAATAGTGGAAAAAGGAAACCGTTTATAAATAGAGGAATAAAATTATGCCAACTTCCTTCATTTGCGCACAAGTATATGAATATAACACTTAACCACCTGTGAATCATAAAGTGATTTAATAAAGTGTACTTTTACACTCTTTTCTAATAGTGGCATAATGTTTGCGGGCTGATGTCAAACAAAAAAAAAAAACACTTAAGTCTGTAAGTCTGAACGCTTATGTAACGAATAGTCCATTTTTTCCATATAAGAGTACAAGAAATGTATAGCAACAAGACATCAGGATAACTTTCAAAAGTCATCGTTGTTTGGTTAACATTTTGAAGTCATAAATGTCTGGTTGCAATCATACGTTTATATCATTAGAAGAGGCTATTAGGTAATATACTTCATTAATTATAAGAAATTAACTTTCTTTAAACTGTTAAGAAGTAAAAGTTTACTATGCAACACAATTTACACTGAATCCATGATATGTTTTTATTATTAATAAGTCGGAAAGAAAGAAATATAATTAACTTTCTCACTAAATTAAATGGTTTTAAGTATTTGACATGTCATCTCGAAAAGCTTATATGTCATTTTGTCTGCTAGATATTTATGTTAAGAAAGCTTATGTAAAAGTTTTACATTTATTATAGAGTCCCTAAAAATATTGTGTACTTAATTTGGATCCAAAATAGTATTATAGCGAATTAGATGTATTCGTTAGTATCACGTGGACTTCAAGATCGAGTCAGCCCTTTTTAGTAAGGGAGCTACACAACACTGCTTGTCAAATTTTATCGTTGATCTTTTTGTTGCAGGCAAAAATGTAGTAAAATAGCTAGTTTCAAAATTTGTAGAAGTGGGTAGAAACTCGTTATTCTAACCTTAAAGGTAAGTAACGAGTTCCACTGTCTTACCTTTAAGGTTACAATAACGAGTTTCTAACGAATTTTTTGTTACTGATAATACTTACCACTAACAACATACAAGCTTTTCTAACTAATGAATTTACTCGCTAGTTTTGTACAAAGTCAGTTAAGTGACATAAAAGGAAATTTAGCAACTAGTGTACTGTAATTGATTGCTTTTACTAGTTCACGTGTAACGTAAGTTGCTCGATATTCTGTTTTGGTATGTATTTTGGTTGCGTTACAACATTTGTATTTCTTCATTCACATGGGTAGCAGCTCGTTTGTTATGAAAGTAACGAGTAATTGTTTTTTTGGAATGCTTACTCCATTTAGAGCGTAACGTAACGCACTCATTTTCCATGACTTGAGTTGACATGTTTCACACATAAGACTTTAGCTCCTAGGTGCCTGCATATGCAACGAGAATCAAACCCGCTGCTTGTTTAAGAAGTTATGACGTAACGCAACTTCTTAACTTCAAAGTATAGTATAATGTTCGATGAAAACTTCGAAAAAAGAATTATAATTATAAATGTAAATTTGTATAAAATTTGAATTAATAACAAACGGCTTAACAATTAGGCATAGATATTAAATTTCATCGAAATCAGTCTGTCATTAGATATCATTATATTAACCGTGCGAGTGCTAAAAGCACATACAATCAACATTTATCTCGTTTTATAATCCTCCCTGTCACGTTTGTTGAATTTGTCTATAATAACAAAAATCTGCATGCAACTTACAATTTACAAACAACAAAAGCCCACAGAAATGCAGAGGCACAGACATCAGAGACGTTCCTTCATCGGCGGCGTCGGCGGTGCGCGGCGTAATCACAACTTGTAAGTGGTGTTGATTCGTTTTGCGTGGTCGTATCTCGAATTTAATTAGTTAAATAAGATTTTCAATGTCAATGTTCAATGCCCATTTCTGGATTGCAATAGAAAGTTTTGTGGCTTGATGTAGCTGTAGCTGTTGGATTGCGTTCGTACGTCTATAAGGCACTCTGGTTTGTTGTGCTGCGCCATTCTGTCTGTCCGTCAGTTTCATCGTTATGTTGAGGATTTTATACACTAGCGGCAGCGTGGTGGCGTCGACGACACAGCAGCAGCAGCAGCACAGTATGATGTTTCAAATATACAGCAACCTGACATTCGCGTGGCATCTCTTGGCGCGCAATTATTCAAATCGCTTTATCCTCAGAAAGTATTTTTGTTTCCAGGGTTTCTTCTGTAATGTCAAAAGACGCACTGCAATCTACAACACACGAAATATGGACAGGTTCTGGCTGTAGCAGAGATGTAGAATTGCAGAGTGATGGTACGACGACACGGCATCAGCAGCCACTAAGCTGCTGCGGCGCGGCAGTAATATGAACCTCAATCAGAAACACATTTACGGAACCAGTTGAAGGTGATGGGAAAAATTCAAATGAAGACATGTACTAAATGATGTCTTATAAATAATAACCAATAGACACAATCGAAGAAGAATTATGCAAAAGTCTTTTACCGGCACGTTTTTCTTAACAAAACGAAACAAAAAAAAAACAACAAAACATTATTATTGTTTATTTCTATTTAAGGTGCGGGAAGGTTAAGGCAAATTGTGTGAAGGAAATTACTTTTTTGTACAAAAGCGAGTGAAGTGCAGCAAAGTTAAAGAAATAAATGGCTGCGTGCATATATTTGCCGTAAGTCTTCGTCGCTCATCGGCGGCATCGTGAACGTTTAGTATTTGTAATAAATCAGCACTTGATGGATTGATCACATCACTCTCACTGCCTTAAAGGCTAACAATGGCTACGTAAATCATTTTAGTTCAAAAACATCATAACAATAATTGCAGGGACATGAACGTTGAAATATATTATTAAATAACGTTTCTAATACAGATTGACAACACTTAGAGTGCTTATGTATGTATGTATTTATAAATTCACTTTCCATACAAATAATTATTAAGTTAAGTTTTTCTTTTTCACTTGGTATAAAGTTTTGTTGAAATTTTAAGCTAGATTAAATCGCATCATAAAAAATATCACTCATACGCCCTAGTGATTTTTTAAACATTTTTTTGGAAGTTCTAGTTAAGAATCTAATGTCCTTACAAAAAAATGTTTCTATATTGTAGAACAAGTTACAACTTTTGTTTTAATAAGGACTTAAATCTTCGCAAAGGTAAATCTAAGTTCAATAATCCCACGAACAACAAGTACAGCTTGGCAGAGTAAATAACGCAAAATCGCGCACAATGCCCTCCTTCAATTTATTGGATAGTTATCTCTCAATTTTCACTATCAACCAGAATGGATTTCCTTTCGCTATCACTTTACTGCAGAGCATTGTAAATGTATTTAGCCTCCTTTTGATGTAATGCAGAGTATTGCTCCTTGCCAGCGGTGATTCATAGTCAAATCAACTGTTTCACTTTCATCTATAATCTAGCCAAGCCAACGTGAGCCAGCCTCCTCCTGAATGTGTTAACAAACTTTGAAGCCTTATCCACAATGGTTTTTTTTTTGTTGTTGCATTCGCGTAATTCTGGACTTAATTCGACCGAAAAAAAGTAGTGAGCCCCCGTAATACAACTTTTATGGGTAGAAAAAGATTCAATTTCTTCTACAAATCACGGTAAGTCATCAAGATACAAAAAAATCAAGATACAGTAAAAAAATAAAAATATCCTCAAGTTTTTTGTGATAGTAGTTGTAGACGATTTTTGACCAAATACGGATTCCAGGTTAAGTCCAAATATTTATTTTGTTCACTAGTTTTTGTTTGCTCGATCGGTGGTTCGTTCAACGCTGTTGGTTAATTCAAGAGCAAAGAAAGTAAACAAGCATTTAGGATAAGATACTTTCGCACTGTTTTGACTTTGGTGGTATGAAAATACTTTGCAACCGCAAGGCTAATGCTTAACGACCATTTTCGTCTGTCCGTCGTCGTCGGTTGATAGTGTTTCCACCTCCAACTTCACCACCACCGCCTCCACGCTTTATTATACTATACTATACATGCGGAGGAGATGTTAAGCGTTTTGCATATACAACACAAAAGTCTGTATCAAAAAGAGGTAATTGATGCTCTCTGAAAGCCACCGTACCAGTTCTTGGGGGAATTTATCTATCCATTGTTTTGGCTACTGAAAAATGAAATTGAAAACTGATCTTATCATCACTGAAAGTCTATCTGTAAACTTAACTATGTATGTCTAGTAGTGTGACTCTCTTTTGGAACATTATAAGTTGGGGTGTTGGTGTAAGAAAAGAAGTATAGATCTTCAGAATTCAATTCAATTTAAAAACAACTTCAAAATTTTATATATGAAAATCAAATATTCAGACGTGATTTCACTTAAATTCAATTTGACGCTTATTTAAATATTTCTTAAGGTCCTTTTTGGAGAAAAAGAGTGAACATAAAAATTGAATAAGTGTTTCAAAGGGCTTAACAAGTTCGTCACCAAATGTATTGGCCAAAAAGGAACCTATTTCTTTTGTATGTATAACTAAATGTTTCCATGTTAAAATTTTTAAGTATTTAAAATTATTCTTTATAAATTGTTCTCCCAAAATTATTATAAAACTTGGTAAAAATTTACTTTCGACTCAAATAGCTTTTCAAAAATTACAAATATTGGCTTCAAACTTATTTTATTTCACAAAAAATATTGTTTTCGATATTCAGTAATTTTTTTTATAAAAATCCAACAGTCCGTTTTTTTCATAAAAAATAAAATCTACAAAAAACAGTACGCAATTTTGGTAAAAATTGATACATATAGACAAACTTTTAAGCAAGATAAATCGATGGACGGGATGGGAAGTTATCAGTGTGGGTCGCATCCCAGCCTCTTTTTTTATTTTGAGATTGATTGTAAATTATTTTCTAGAAAAGTGTTCTTACAATATAAAGAAACTGATAACTTCCCACCCTGATTGTTTATTTGTTTTGCTTAAGTGCATTGTAGGTTTTCGAGTTTTGTTAAAAAAGTTCTCAGTTGAATTCCTTAAAAAAAAATGTAATTACCAACAATATTTGGTAATGATGATAATAGTTTGATTCCAAAATCTATTATAGTTAACGAGATTTTTAGTCGAAATACAATTCTTACCAATTTTATCAGCATTTCTTAAAAGTTTTTATTTTTTATATAAACAAATACCAATTTGAAGTCAATGTCTTCTATTATTCACGAGAACCCAAAACCGAACATCAATTTTTACCAATTTTGCGTACTATTTTTTGTAGATTTTAATTTTGTATGAAAAAACTGACTAAAAAATTACTGATTGACAAAAAAACAATATTTTATGTGAGATAAAAATAGTTTGAAGCCAATATTTTAAATATATTTTTGGAAAAAAATCCAATTAACAGTTTTTTTATAAATCAAAAAAACTGAAAAAAAAATATTATTTACCTCTAAAAATTTACGAACAAAAAACGATTTTATCTCCAAAACAATTTTTTGCAACGAAGAATAATGTTTTTAACATTTGGTAAATTTTTGAGAAAAATCGAATTGACAGTTTTTTTTATAAAAATAAAAACCTATAAAAAACATTACTCGAAGTTGGTAAAAATTGATTTCCGACTTAAATACCTTTTCGAAAATTTAAAATTATGACTTCCAACTAATTCTATCTTATTAAAAATATTATTTTCAACATTCGGTTCAATTTTGAGAAAAATCAAATGGACAGTTTTTTACAAAAATAAAAACCTAAAAAAAAATATTAATAAAAGTTGGTAAAAATTTATTTTTGACTCTAATATCTTTTCAAAACTTGTAGATATTGGCTTTAAATTAATTTCACATTTTAAAAAATATTGTTGTCAACATTCAGTAAAATTTTGAGAAAAATCCAATGGACAGTTTTTTTTACAAAAAAATAAAACCTAAACAAAAATTAATAAAAGTTGGTAAAAATTGATTTTCGACCCAAATATCTTTTCAAGACTTAAAGATATTGGCTTTAAACTGATTTTTTGTTTTAAGCAATATTGTTTTCAACATTCGGTAAAATTTTGAGAAAAATCGAATCGGCAGTTTTGTTTACCAAAAATAAAAACCTAAAAAAAAACAATACTAAAACTTAATAAAAATTTACTTTCGACTCAAATATCTTTTCAAAAATTAAAAATATTGGCTTCAAAAAACTATTTTATCTCACAGAAAATATTTTTTTCGACGTTCAGTAGATTTTTTATAAAAATCCAACAGTCAGTTTTTTCATACAAAATTAAATCTACAAAAAATAGTACGCAAAATTGGTAAAAATTGATGTTCGGTTTTCGATATCTTGTGAACAATAGAAGATATTGACTTCAAATTAATTTCATTCATCCAATTTGTATTTATATATCTAAGAAATAATTATTATTAAGAAATGCTATTAAAATTGGTAAAAATTGGTTTTCGACTAAAAATCTCTTTAACAAAAAAATAATTTCGAAATCAAACTATTTCATTATATGTAAAATATTATTGGTAGTTTTTAAATTTTTAAGAATAATTTAAATGAGAACTTTTTTAACAAATCACGAAAACCTACAAACTTTCAATCAAGACAAATCTACAGACGAGATGGGAATTTATCAGTGTGGGTGGCATCCCATCCTCTTTTTTATATTTATATTTATATTTATATTTATATTTATATTTATATTTATATTTATATTTATATTTATATTTATATTTTTATTTATATTGAATGTTTAATATTTATTTCTTAAAACTGAATCTTAATCAATTAATAATTATAAAAAAATATAAAAATTGAAATTGAAATTGAAATGAAATTTAATTTAATAAAAAATATTTGTTATTTAATCATTCTCAATTGACGAAATTTGTATCGAGTCTTGATAAATTTTAAATTTTGATCATTTGACACTCACTTTGTCAGTTGGCATTCACTTTTAAACTTATAAAAACAAACAACGGAAAATTATTCTTATTCAAATCGTTTTATTATCAATTAACTAGATTTCACGTAAGACCTCATTGATTGTCCAAATCACACGCTCACTTACATCAGTACACCAAGGCATCGGTAGTCAACCATATCATCATCATATTGAACTCAATTTTGCAGAAGCGTCCAAAATAAAACGTCCGTCGTGACAATTTGGCCCTAACATCAACCCAAAACAAAACAATACAAAAAGAAACACCCTCCCGAGAAGAGGACATTATATCCAAATAGCTGCATCACTTATTTGTTTATCCAAAGCTAGAATCTTAACTCGGTGGAATATTGTATACCTTTTACCTATAAACAGATGGAAAAGTCATTTCTTTTATCCTCTTTCAGCGCCCTCTATATGATGGTCGTTAGATTTTTTGTTGTTTTCTGGAAAAAAAATATAAGCGTGCGAAATTGCTTTTCCATAATTTTTCGCATGCAAACCGTCAGCAGAGTGCAATATCTTCGCGCGCGTATTATACCTCGTCGTCGTCGTGTCGCGTCGTCGTCCTCAGCTTGAGCTTCACTCAGTATGCGAGAGATCGCGCATAAAGTGCTGCACCGCTGCCATCACAGTTGCAAGTTGCAAGTCGCGTCGCGTAGCGTCGCTAGTGCTGTCTTTCTGTGAGAAAATGAGGAAGAGATCAGTGTTTCGTTGTTTTGTGGCAGTTTTTTCGTGTAGTTTTGGTGTTTTTGTTTTTCAGTTTTTCTCTTTTTCTTTATGAAGTTTTCTTGAGGGTTTTCTTCAATCTTTTCTCCCGCTTAATGCTTGTCGCGCAAGAGTAGGTATATAGAAACTGTTAACATTTTCCTTTATTCATCTCCCATTGAGCTTGAGACTTGAGATTTTCATTTCTACTGAGGCTATGCACGATTATGCTAATCTAGGGAAAGTGCATTTTCATACACCTATCGGGTGGCCAAATTGCATAACTTGATCTTTATTAAGCTTCTTTTTGTTTTTCTTTTGTTGTTGGTTTCTTTATCTTCTTATTGCTTCTATTTTATTTTTCTTGACGTCTTCTATTTTCTTGCAGTTAAGTCCTCCTTTTTTTCTTTGTCGCGAGTTCATCTCTATGATTGAAGTAGTGCGCGGGAGAGCGGCGAGGACGTTGAGGACGTTGAGGATGAGGACGACGCGACGACGATACGGACGATTAAGGTAGGGATGTTCAGGAGATGGGATACGGGATAGGTAAGAAGATATGTACTTTATTTGTAGTTTTTACGCAAAACATGATGTCGACTGGTGTTTATGGATTCATACATTATGGTGCACCACATGATGATGGTTTTTTGAAGACGAAGAAGCCAAAGATGTGGTTTCGAGGATAGACTCTTTTTTAGTGGTTTACAAATCGGTTTTACTAGGATTTTGTATTCGAATTTGTTTGTTTTGTAACAACAAGGTTAAGCATTTGACTCCTGTTGCAGTCGTATATGTGTTGCATGTATTCATTCAATTCTGAGGAAAAAAACAATGTTATTATCATTTTTTTACGACCCATGACGACGACGACGTCAAGGCGGTGGTGGTGATGACAACGACTACGACGACGACTGTGAACAAGACATCCTCATTGCAGCAATTGGATTGTTTAAAACGATGATGATATGCATTTTTGTAGAAACTATGTATGCATAATTGCTATGAGTCATGTAATGTGCATAGGGTCTTAGCTTTTTTAACTTTATAGGTATAGTACGATTTTAGGTATAGAAAAGTTTAAGTTAAAAACAAGAATTCCATTAGCTTCAAGAAATTCAATTTTTTAAACCTTTTATAAATCAGTTTTTATTTGAACCCTGTGTCTGCAAACCAAAATTCTGTACAAAAATTTAAATCACAAATTTTGCAATTACGAGCTTCACGTAGAAACGGGACGGTATTATCTTTTCAGCTTAAAATTTCTATTTTTTGGAACAAAACAAGACATACTCTATTTTTCAAAATCTAGGTGGCCGTAGCTAGCTAACAACATTCTAATGTGTTCAACCAGTAAAGATCAGAACTTTACTGGTTGGAACAAGCGAAAAATGTAGAAAACATACATACATACATGTATCCCACTTCTGATACCAATGTAATTCTTTTCTTTTACATGATTTTTTAAATAAGTTTATACACTACAGGTACTCGTAGCATGATGGTTAGTGCGTTGGACTGTCATGCCAGAGGTCTTGGGTTCGATCCCTGCCTGTGCCATCTAAAGTTTATTTCACGGGTACTGCCTCTTGCGAGGAATTGACAATTCCTCCAAGAGTAATTCTTGTCATGAAAAGTGATTTCTCAAATTAGCCGTTCGGATTCGGATTTAAACTGTAGGTCCCTTCCATTCTCTGACAACATTACTCGCACACAGGAATGGTTGAGAGTTGTAAGTCACTAGCCCTAGTTCTCAACGGACTGTTGCACCACCCAATTTATTTTTATTTTTTATACACTACAAGATTAAATCAATAACGTTCTATCTTCAAATATAAAATCTTAAGCTATGGATGTAATACTTGAAAATAGATTGTTAGTTTAAGGGGTATTTCAAAATCTATATTTTTTTTAGGTTTTCAGCAAACACACAAAGTATTTTGGAATTCTATTTAGTTAATATGAATAAAATTATCTTTCAATTGTCAATGTAATACTTTAGAAGTTTATCTAAAGGTAAGGATGTTTACTGAGTTGCAACCTATTAAACATTTTTAAAGTTCTTACACGTGGTGATGCGGTTTCACCTGGTGTTGACCTTCTTCATGGCGTCCTGCATTAGCAATAGTTTACAAGTAGCAATTGCCAGCATTTGCCAAACGTGGTAGAATGGGTTGTACTGTACCGTTCCTGGCGAGTTCACTTGCCTTACAGTTACCTGGAATGTCTCTATGGCCCGGAATGTACCCAGCAAAGGTGAATATTTAACCGTTGTGCCATCTCCATTAGAGATGATCGACAGTTATAGAGTTTGTAGAGACAGAGTCCAGAGATTTGATAGCGGCCTGACTATCTGAAAAAATACGGATATCAGATGTTTATATCACGTTTTCTTTAAGCCAGGAAAAGACTTCTTTTATGACCGAAAATTCCACCTGGAACACGCTACAATGATTGAGAAGGCGGAATGAGAGACTTAATTTCAGTCGTTCAGAGTACACACCTCCACCAACCCCTTCTTTTGTTTTTGATCCATATCTGTATAAAAGTGGATTGCCCTATCCTCCCAGAAAGATCTGGAAGGTTTGTAGTTCGGCTGGTATTATCCCATCTGGTCCTGCAGATTTAAATGGTTCGAAGCTGTTGTGAGTCCATTGTAGCTTGTCCCTTGTGATCAGACCTTGTGGATATGTTATATTGAAACTTTAATGAATATGATTGTTGCAAGTTGCGGTTAGAGAACTATCAGGAAAGCGAGTATCCAGTAGTAAGTTCAGCACTTTTACCAATCATGGAAAAAGTTTTTAAAAAAATGGGACTGAATAAAAAAAAGAAAGAAGGGCACCAATTCAGAATCAGTTTGGATTTAGAAATAAACATTACGTGGCAGACCAAGGAAAAGTCAGTTGAAGAAAAACAAATTTTCAAGGCAATATACTTAGATGTTGCTCAAACCCTTGATAAGGTTTTGAACTTGGGACTTGAGTAGAAAATTGCTTAGAAACTTTCCCTGACAGTACCTACTAATAAATACGATGCGATGAGAATTACTCGTAACTAAACAAAATTAAAGTCGGTGTACCACACGGAAGTATCGTAGGTCCAACCTAGTACCTTTCATACAAAAGCGATATTCCAGAGGAAATTAAAGCTATCGTCGCCACTTTTGCTACAAATGACTTTGTATGCAAAGCTTAAATGGAAAGAGCACATTAAAACAAAAAAGAAGAAAAAGAGGCTGGGATGCGACCCACACTGATAACTTCCCATTCCGTCTGTCGATTTGTCTTGCTTAAAAGTTTGTAGGTTTTCGTGTTGTGTTAAAAAAGTTGTCAGTTGAATTATTCTTAAAAACTTCAAAATTAAAAACAATATTTTGCATATAACGAAATCGTTTTATTTCAAAATTTAGTTTTGTTAACGAGGTTTTTAGTCGAAAACCAATTTTTACTAATTTCAGTAGCATTTCTTAAAAATTTTAAGCAAATACAAATTGGATGAATTAAATTAATTTGAGAGATATCGACAACCGAACATCAATTTTTACCAAATTTGCGTACTATTTTTTATAGATTTTATTTTTTTTTTTATGAAAAAACGGAATGTTGGATTTTTACAAAAAAATTTCTGAATATCGAAATCAATATTTTTTGTGAAATAAAATAAGTTTAAAGCCAATATTTTTAATTTTTGAAAAGCTTTTTGAGTTGAAAGTAAATTTTTACCAAGTTTTGGTATGGTTTTTTTTAGGTTTTTATTTTTTATAAAAAAAACTGTGAATTCGATTATTTTCAAAATTTTATCGAGTGTTGAAAACAATATTTATTATAAGATAAAATTAGTTTGAAGCCAATATCTCAAATTTTTGAAAAGATATTTGAGTCGAAAATCAATTTCTACCAACTTTTGTTAATTTTTTTCTTTAGGTTCTTAATTTTTTGTAAAAAAAACTGCCTATTCGATTTTTCTCAAAATTTTACTGAATGTTGAAAACAATATTTGTTATAATAAAAAATATGTTAGAAGCCATAATCTTAAAGTTTTGAAAAGATATTTGAGTCAAAATTCAATTTTTACCAACTTTGAGTAATGTTTTTTTTAGGTTTTTATTTTTTATAAAAAAAACTGTCAATTAGATTTTTCTCAAAATTATACCAGATGTCAAATACGTTATTCTTTGTTGCAAAAAATTGTTCTGGAGATAAAATCATGTTTGTAAAATTTTCGAGGTGACAAATTTCAGTTTTCAGATTTTTTGATTTATATAAAAAAAACCGTTAGTTCGTTACAAAATATAATATAAAATTTAATTCAAGTCTATAGCGTTATTGGTTTGTGAGATATTTAGGGTTAACCAACATTTTCACCTTTTTTTTAAACTGCTATGGTAAAAAAAACACCCACTCGATTTTCTTGAGAGCCCTTTCTGCATCTTTCTGCATTATTATCTATAAAACAAAGTTTATATGAAGTCGACATCTCTTTTGGTTCTTGAGCTGTAGACGACGAAAAAAACGTCGCGAACGTACGTACACACGCACGCACAGACATCTTTCTAAAAATCCTTTATTTCGACTCTAGGGGCCTTGAAACGTCGAGAAATGTCAAAATTTTCAATTTGACAAATCGGACCCATTACATTACGGACATTTATGGCATCTATCGTATTTACCTATACAAAAAAAAATAAATGCTGAACATATCCAAAAATTCCAAAAAAAATCCTTCCTTCAATCCTTAAATTCCTTCCCCTGGTATTTAAGAAATAGCGATCTAGATCGTGATCTTCAATTTAAAGTGGTTACAGCAGTGGTTAAAAATCACGCTTTATCACACCATAAGCAGCTGAAAAGTCATACCAACTCCTAAGGAAAGACTGTCTAAAATGTTTGAAAAAAGTACGCCCACACAAAAACTAAAAACTTTGGAACTAGATTCTAGAGACTTTGAAACGGCGGGAAATGTTAAAATTAAAATTTTAGAAATCAAATCGATTACAACATCTTACAATGGAAAACTAATATAATTAACCAATGAAAAAAACATAGAAAGCGTGGAACTACTAATTTAATTGGTCACAAATAGTTCATGACTCATGAGTAATTAATGGAAAATGATCCACCTGCTAACTTTTCGATTGATGCATGTTTTTTTTTTGCTAAGTTAACACTCATAGATGTTTCTTAGTAGAAGAAGAAGAAGAGTTCCAAGGTCCTCAATTGCACCAAAAAATATACAAGTGCCTATATGAATTGTTAGAGTTAATTTTAATACCCACTAATCTTGGTAAAAATAAGGTTGACAAGTGAAATCAGTTAAGAGATCTTTAGAAATCTAAAAGTCTAATAGGTATAACTTTCAACGATAATCCGCCATCTACTACTTAAATATTCTGGTTGATGGTTAAGGTATATAAGAAAAAGGTAGGTTTAGCATTAAAGCAGAGATTTTGTGTAAAATTTTCTCTATGATGGCCTCACCCTAAAAAAATCATATACACCACCTGTAGTACCAGTTACACGTTTGTATTGTACTGAACGTAGGTACCTACTATAACATAAAAATATCACTTTATGTCCAGTTGACAATCTAGTGATGCACAGATCGTATTCAAGTGACTTCTGTGTGCACTATAAATGTTTGTGTTTGTCCAACTTTCGTTGAAATCCTCAACAACTCTTATAGATTTATATATACAACTATATGAGAAGATAAAATTGGTCAGAGTCTGGTCAATGTCTCGTCATCCCACATCCAACTGACTAAGTAACTATACCAACATATCCAACGACAACGAGCGACCATAGACCATAGACGATAGACGATAGACGACAACGCCAACAAAAACGCTGTATATGCAATGACACTGCCATTGGCAAACAACATCAACATCAACATCATTTCCATCAACAACAAACTGACCTAGGCCCGATTGTCATTGTGTGCCATGTTGTGTTTGAACAAAAGACCCAACCATCTCGAGCTGACCTCAATTTCTACCCCGGAGTCGTGCAAGTATTTTTTTGTTGTTGTTGTTGTTTTTTAGCAATACATATATGTATAGATGCAAGTAACTTATAGACGGACGCAGCCTTTAAGTGCAAAAGTTGTCTCTTTTTGAGCGTTTAGAAAAGCGATTAAAACACGTTGACCACTCTTGACATTTGGAGTTCCATTGTAACGTATTTGGGATGAGGAGGATTCTTCGAATAGCATAGGCAACCTCCTTCGCGGTTTGAAATTCCAACGTTTAACCTCTAGAGAGATAGCCTGATGGTCTCTCGCCTTGCTATGAAACTATTAATTATAAATTCGCACACACCGCTTTTGTCTATTGGCTAGTAGCGTCGTTTATCATGGTCAGCAATTATATCCGTTCTGCGCGCGCAATACGCGCCTGTACACATGTCCCAACACATGTTCAGACGATGACTCCCGACACCCGGTCATCGAGCAAGAGTCATGTCCATTTTAGAGTTATGACTGAGAATAAAGAACACGCGACATGGATATACCCTGGCGCAAAATATTATACTCCTTGGCTATCCTTAGATGAAATTCAAAGGTAAAGAGGCATCGAAGTGATATCGCTTGGACGGTAGTGAGAAGTATCAGGAGAGTAAAATGGAAGAATGCTGTGTCGTGCTTCGAAGGAAAATACCACCACGATGACGATGAGTGGATTGCTGGGGCAGGCGAAGGTGAAGGCGCACTCGAAAGACCACATCAGGCCACACAAATTTAGCAATAAAACGCACTACTCCCTCCCTGTCCCTAGGCGATATGGCAGTGGATTTTTGCGTGACTCTAACCGAGTTAATTAATGGACTTAAATATATATACGATGTCCTGGCTTGAACATTCAAGTGGTCCACCTTTTCATTACAGATTTTCCACAGATGCAAGCGGCAAGCTACTAATTAAAATCAACATAGCTGCTCCAGCTATGTAGCGCAGCAATACGGAGTGATATGACTAGAGGGGCTCAGCTCATAGAGCTGACTCGCAATACCTTTACCTGCAAAAGCAAATTCTACGCAAACGGTATCGGTTTGAGGGAGGAAAAGGTTCCTAAGATCTTGAGTGGGTGGATCAGCAGCAAGACGTGTATGTGCATAATGTGAAGCTCACCTGTTCGTCGCCGCGCCACGTCGCGTCGGATGGGATCGGATGGTGGATGGTAGATGTCGGATGATGATCATGAGCAGCAGCACCTACCTGTTCGTCTATTTGGCTGTTTAAACATGAAATTAATTTGCAACACACGCTGAACGAAGCCTGATAGTGACTATGGCGTGGTGGTGGCTTAAGCGGCATCAGCAGCTACGGCGCGGCGGGCGACGATGGCGGCGATGGTGATGGTGATGGCGATGGATGTGGAATTGTAATCGGCTATGAGAAGATCGGGTCGCCTCTTGGCCAGAGAATGGAAATTTTTCTTCTTCCATCCTTCGTCCAAGACAGCCGTTTAAGGTAGAAACTGAGAGGTATATTATATACGCTGCTTCCTTGTGCTGATGCTGATGCTGATGCTTATGCTGCGCTATCGTGCAAAGATTATGTGAAGAAGACGTTAGGTCAAAGTAAAAGTACTTCTTCTTGAATGCTGGATATTCGAGCGCTCATCCTATCCTATAGGCCTCTTCCTATTCCTTTTCCCTCTGCGTGAAGGTGGGTTTCGTGAGTGAATATTTTTTTAAAAACAACAACAAATAAAAAACAATCTATGCATCAATATCTGGATATAATGGATTGTTGGTTATAGCTTCTTCTTAAATAAATTTTGTTTTCGTTTTCGTTTTTTTTTTTTTTTGAAAAGTTTGTTTGGAAGGGCAAACGGATCGCACTTTGTGTTGTCGTCGTCGTGCACGCAATTGTGCGGAAGTTTTAAGGAAATTATACTCATGGAGGTCTTGAAGGAAGCAAAAATATATTTTTCACTATCTGTATGGCTTTGGAAGAGGAATTGGCTTTTGGTATTTGGTTGTGCATAACTACCAAATACCTATTGGCCTTCGAACTATTTTGAAAGTTTTATTTAGGAAAGTGTTTATTTTGCATCAGAAGAAGAAGATTCGAGGTCCAAAACCCCTTTGCCATCCTCTCAACAGATCGTCTAGTAAGTTTATGTCTAATGATTCCATAGGGTCTTCGTAGTTTCCCTGATGCTTAAGTGGCAGTACCCTTTAATGCCAGAGAGGGCTGCAGTCCAATTCCAACCATAACATCAGACTATTTCTAAGCCTTAAAAATCCTAAACGAGTGTTTCATGCCCTCTCGCGTTTGAAGTCAGAAAAATTTTCGCTTGGTTTTCCAATTTATTTTTAACCTTTTTCAATGTTATTATAAAACTAACCCCTGGTTTTGAAATTCGAGAAGAACCCTTTCATACGTCTCATACCCGCCAACACTTTAACTTGCAACCATACATAACTCATTCATATTGACTAATCATAGGTCAACGAAAAACCAACTTCGTTCGACATAATCTCAATATCGCACAACCACTCCTCGAATAATGTTTGTCTGCTAAATTGAAATCCATATTAGGATTGCGGTGTAGACGGCTTGCTCCATGTTGCAGCGCATGTTCAAATTGACATTGAAGGTCACTCATGTTTCCTTTGATAGGTTGCAATAACTCTTCGAATCAAACCCAGTTCGAGTGCCTTGTGTTTGCTCATTTATTTATTGATTGAAAGTGGAACAAAGCTCTCTAGAAGGACCGACTTTAAGACGATAAAGAGTGCAATAGGTTCCTTACTATAAGTTCCCATGGGCACTCACTGGGAGTGAGGGAGGGTGAACCAAGTATATTTTTACACAAATATTTTCAATTGCAACATCATAGTCTCAGTCTAGTTCTAGGCTAAACAGCTTTTTTGAGAGTTTATGTATGCAGCTTGCTTAACAAGATTCGACTTAAATCAGAATGCAAATTTTACAAGAAGAGCATGTTACTATAAAGAGTGTTGACCAAACAGTCTCAAGCGCGTTCAATCAATATAATATCAATTGGCCCGTCACCACCGATAGATACTACTGCCGTGACCGCTCGGCTCCACCGAGTGCTATGTGAAGCTGCGCTAGCTATTCGAACATTACTAGACCCAATATTTACAACGCTCATGTTGTGTGACCCCCTTAAGCCATCTTTCTTGTTAGCCCGGCAACAGCAAGAGCTAGTGACCGCATCATCATCTGCACCAGCATCAGCATCAGCATCCACGCCAAAATGGAGGTCTGTAGGTAGGTGGTGCCGTTTCAGGTACATATCAATAAATTTAAACTTTAAATTGTAAATTTTCACATTCCTTTGCTTGCGCACAGCAGTGGCTATGGCGGTAGATGTGGCGGTGGCGGTGGCGGTGTTGGCAATGGTGGCAATGGTGATAGCGGCAGTATCTAGCTATAAGAAGTATTGTCCGATCATTTGTCATCGGGGGCTTCTGCTGTGCTATGTGCCTTCGACTTGTGTATGTTATGCTCACCATGCAGAATATTTTCCAAACTAAAAAGTCTTCCTCATACCGCAAAAGAATTGATGATAACCCGAGTAATGTGTTCCTTTTGGTATAAAGAGGAGCTGTGAGTGTGTGAATTTAATTTATGCATCCTTTCGCGTTTCGCGTATAAACGCACAGCACATGTCCCATGTCGATGCCGAAGTTGAAGGCGAGTTTTGTATACTTTCACCTGCTTAAGAAAAATTTAATTTTTCAAAAAAAAAAAAAATTAAAGAACACACCAAAAGACCAAAGACTTATTCATGAATCAATACGATTTACAAGAAATTCATTATTTTAAAATATATATTCACTGCATATCAGTCCCTGGTTCTCTTTGGATGCGGACAACAGAAGAGGAAAGTATAAACAAGACTGATTGACGTAAAAGAGTATTTTTATGTTGAACAACGGCCATGGCGGCCAGGCCGATGCGGCGGTAACACAAATGACCAACGATTTATCAATTGATTTTTCAATTAGACTTGTCAGTGGGTCAAATGAAAAGGTCGAAGGAGAATGCATGAGATTATATGAGGTTTTTCATAAAAATGTCAAGAATTAACCTGATGATGATGATGATTCTTTTTATTAATGTTTAATAAGGCCGGTTCAATGTCATTCCTCTGTCAACGAAATAATAATTTAACACAAAAATTTGACAGTTTTAACGATTAGAGAGATGAAAGATGACAAATGAAAAAATTAGTGTTCAATATTTATGAGTATACGCTATAGAGGTCATCATTTATAGAGAATGTTATATAAATTGTGCTGTCATCGAATAAAATATGCTTATGTCAAATTAAAATTGAAGCTTAGTATGTTAGATGAGGTCTGATCGTGTTTTCGGACCAATTTTTTAACTTAAGTGAATTAGGTTAGAAAAATTCCTTCTATATTTGTCTTATTGAAGCAGGTCATATATTGCGAAACAGGTACTAAAAACAAATGGCTAATTCAAAAAACATATCCTTCAAATTGACGTCTAGTTCCACTGAAACTGCAAAAAGATTAAATTAAATTTTATTGTAAATGTGACGTTTGCTCAATTTTTGAGAATTTTGTTGTGTGCATTATGTTCTCTGAACAACAATATTCTTCGAGAATCGAAATATTTTGCATGTAAAGTTTCTCTATCCCTTTTTATTCGATTATAGAAATTTCTCTGACAGAAAAAAAAAGCCACAGGCAAGGTCAGAAAATAACCTCCGTCAAAAACAATCTACAGATACGGACATTTAAATAGACACAGAGACAGTTGCTTGGAGTAAAACCAAAATAAAACAACAACATGCATTAAAGTAGTTTTAACCGTTATTAAAAAAAAAATAAGACACTTTTATGCAAAATAACGTGAGCTTTATTTTTGTTTGATTGATTGTTTGGAGATGAACCATTCCTTAGGTAAGACTGTGTTTTTGGTGGACATTAAAATAGAAACACATTGGAACACATATTTATGTAACTAGTATCAAAAATATTAGTTTTTAATAATTTTTTTTACTTTCATAAGTAAATTTAAATTATTTTATTAATATTTCATTTAATTCTAAGGAAAACATGGGTCGCGGTAAGCATTGTTTCAGAGAAAGATGTCATTTTAGTTCTACGAAGTGAGGGAAAATCTTTGAGGGAAATATTCAGAATAATGAGCAAATCTCTCAAGTTGATTGCAAAAGCAATTTGGCCAATTGAGCCAAAAAACAGCTGGGAAAACCAAGCAAAACAACCCCAAGAGAAGACTGAAAGATCATTTGTGCCTCAAAAAAAGATCCTTACAAGTCTTCAAGGAAAATAAAAAACAAACTGCAGCTTCCAATAAATTCCAGAACTGTTCGTAGAAGACTTGTTGAAGCTGACTTGTTTAGAAGGATCGCAAGAATGGTGCCCTTTCTAAGGAAAAAAATATAACAACGCGGTTTAAAGTCGCCCACGATCATTTTGATTAGAGTGGGCCAAAAGGAGGCAAAAAGTGGAGGAATGTTTTGTGGATCGACGAAACAAAGATAAATTTGTTAGGAAGTGATGGCAGACAAACCGTTAGAAGGCTTCCTTTGAAAGAACTAAATCCCGAATGCATCCAGAAAATGGTCAAAAATGGTGGCGGCATGCAGTATCATACTTTGGGGCTCATTTTCTTGGTATGGCGTTGGACCAATACATTTGATTGAGAGTAAAATGGATCAAAATATGAAGGTGAATATCATGAAGGATACAATGCTGCGCCTTATGCGGACGAGAACATGCCTCTCAAATGTTGTCTACAGCAGGACAACGACCCCAAGCACACATCCAAATCCGTTCAAAAGTATTTTAAAGGCCAAAAAATCAGAGTATTGGAGTAGCCATCCCAATCGCCTGACTTAAATCCCATAGAGCATTTTGCGGGAGATAAAATGCGCGGTTGGGAAACATTTAACAAAAAATAAAGCCGAACTGTGCAGGATGTTTCAACAGGAGTGGTACAATATTTCAATTTACAGATGCCGCCGATTATTTGACTCAATGTCCAACAGATGTCACACTGTAATTATTTAAAGCTAAGGGCCAGTCTACCAGATATTAAAATAATTTTGAAATTCAGAATAGCTTTGCATTTTTTTAAATCTGTGTATCTATTTTAATGTCCACGAAATTCGTTCCTTTTTTACATTTATGAATTTAAAATATTTTAAGTTATAATTTTACTATAAATAATGGGTAATTTTAGTTTAAAAGAAAGGAAATAAGAAAATGAAGACCAAACTTGAAAAAAAAAACTTTTTAAGTCAATAAAAAATTGAATTTTTAAAACTCTGTTTATTGTTTCTATTTTAATGTCCATATCTGTATATAAAAATCCTTCGTAAGTATCACCCTCAAAAATCCATTTGTTTACATTGTTGTATTCGTTGTGTCGAAGAATAGATGTGAATTTTAACGACAAAATTTGGCTTCTTTTCACGCATACATAGAATTAACTACTGAGTTTTTAGGGGAAATGTCACAATTTTGAGGGGAAATGTCACACATGCTTAAATGAGTTTATTAATCAGGTATTCGCTTTAGCTTGTAGCCAAACCAAGATGGCTACCACGGATTTATATCTTTATTAAAGTGTTTTTGCCCTCTGTATACTCCTCTTATCTAAGATGTATTTTTTGCAAAGCAGATGGCAACCCTAACAGTAGTATACTTTATGTCCATAAACGGTTTACTGAACATAATTTCTTTAACATTTTTCACTAGTGATAAAAACGTTCAACTTAATTAATATGCAATATTTTCATATCAAACGTTCCCGTATATGTATATGTAAGTATATGCAAGCCGTACTTAATATAAATAGAACTGTCAGTTACTCAACAGTCAACAGCAATAACTCCTTAACAGCTTTTTCGGCAGCCATCATCATAATACAGAGAAGATGCATATTCATCAAAATTAAAAAAATATGGCGGATTCATTATCTTTTCAAATATGTCATTATTTATTTTGCATTGAGATATCACTCCACTTGGCAGCAGGGAGTCCTGATAGAAAATAATTTTCCCAACTTTAAGCTTTCGGTACCTCACAAATTATTTGACAGTTTTCAAATTCGATTATTTTGAGACGAAAATGTTTAAATTTTGAATTTAAAATGTCTGCCACACTTTTCTGTCTCGTTTAAACTTAACGAAACAATTATGATACCTCGAATTGAGCCCAATGTCAGCACCATCATAAATTTGGATTTGTGATTTTGACAGGTATCTAATGCCATATGCTTGTGAACTTTCCTGGTTCAGTAGTTTAGTAGTTCAGCGTCAGCCAAGAATATGAACATGTTTATGTTTAATATTGGACCTGAAACAACAAGGAATCGACAAATTCGGGGCTTCGGCAACACATTCACTTACAGCAGCTACATATATTTTCAGTGATATGAGCGAAACGATAGTACACAGTTCTTACAATATCTGTTACCAATCCAGTCTCCAGTTGGACCATAATCTCCTTTTAAAGCACAATACTTGGCTGTTGCAGATTTTATGCATTGTGCGATAGTTAAACGATCCATTTTCGTAAATGTCAGACTTTCAACTAACAAAAAATAATTGGTTTAACAACTTAGTTTAACAGATGTCGAATTCCAGCCCTATACTTTTGAAACCGCAAAATGGACAACCTGTTAGGTATAATTCGGAACAAAATCCATGATCGAAAGCGTTCCACTTTTTTCTGTATTCCCAACACTATAACTTGATTTCAATCAGGAATTTTTTTTTCATTTTTGAAATGTCGGGAAATGATAAAATTTTTAATTTGATCAAATCGGACCGATTACGATAACTTGATAACTTCTACAAAATTGACAATATGTGTCAACATTTTAAAAGGAGCTGTATAGAAATGGAGATAATAGATATTTTCGTGACCTTTGAATTTCCTTCCTTATACTACTCAACCACGAACTTTAAACACTAAGTTAAGAACGTTAAAAAGCGGAGATACAAACGAGTTTAAAGCTTACCATCTCCATTCCATTCCATATATTCATAACTAAAACACTTATTTTACGGGACCTGAAGAAATGGTTTGTTTACGTTAAGCAAAATATTAGTTTTTTCAAGGCTAAGGTGCCTAACATTTATCAATATAAAGTACATAATTTCATAAATGTAAACGGGTTCTGAATTTTATTCTTCTTTGTTAAGTCTTCAGTACAATAAAAATTGATTTTTTCAAACTTAACCTTATTTTTACTGACAGGTACAAAGCCTAAAGCGTTAAAATCTACCTTGCGTTAAACTTGGCATTAAACTTTATCAATACTTATACGCACTGCCTCTTGAGCTCACAAGGAAGTACACACACAGAGCTTGTCGAAACCTTCATTCACATAATGAAACAAAACATGAAAGTTATGTAATATTGCATTAGTGTCGTTTTTGGTACTTTGTTTGTGAGAGTTTCCTATTCAGGACATTATTTCTTTTGTTGTACTCAGGTGGCAAAAAATGTATAAGTATTTATATTATTTTTTTTAGTAAATGAAAGTGCTTACGCAGTTGACATAATCGACAGCACACGACGACGACGCCTTAAGTCGTGTTTTCGTATATTGTAGTATTAAACTTAAAACTATAGCTTTTACTTTTCTACTACTCGATCTAAACATGTGTGTTTTTGTGAGTTTGTTTGGTTGGTTGGTTAGGTTTGAATGAAAAGGCCAAATAAGGCAGGCGTGTTCCAATGCATTGCCCTTTTGTCCACCATCATTTCTTCAAATTCATTGCAATTGGCCTCGGGCGGGTTGTCTATACTTAGTATATTGTATAGATATTGCGGGGACACTCTCTGCGCACACCGATCACTGCAACAAATTCACCCTGGAAAAAGAGAAAGAAAACAGTAATTTCCACGAATTTTTGCCAAACCACTAATTAATGCAGTGTCGTGCTGACCCTTGGAAGCCAACTGATCCAACCTCTTTTGACAGAAGTTCACACTGTTGCACCATGCACCATAGCATAGTACGCTGCGCAGCTCATACATACATTGTGGCGTGGCTATAAGCTGTTGTCACAAAACACCTGGGCTAGCCCAAAGCTCCAAACATAGAGAATGGTTAATTTGTTGCAAAAAGTATGCAATGTATATTAGTATATACACATACATAAGTGTATATGCGGAAGTCTTCCACATACCTAATGTGGGAATCGATGAAATTGAAACTTTTTGATCTGACTTCGGCACAAAAATTATAATGTAAGTATCTACAGTTCATTGGACAAAAGAGACAACAAAAAAAAATTAAATAAATTAATCAATGACCTAATTTCTTTTGGAATGGGAAATCAGTCCAGAATTTGATTGAACGGAATTTAAATGAAACAAACCAACCAAAGTCTGAAAGTGATTTTGAAAATACCAGAAAAAAAAACTTTAAAAAACCGGACCTTCGGCACAGGAGGTCCTTCTGAGCTGAGAACAAGTTCGCTAAAAAGATAAATCAATGCACATGTCAGAGATTCCGAAAATTAATTGAAGATCCGAGTGGAGCTGGAGATAGTATATGCGGTGGTTCGTGGTCCATGAGTCCGTCCCTTTTGCTTGGTTTGGGGCACTTTGGGATTAAGCTGAGCAATTAGTGACGCTTGTAATAATCACTGATACAAGTTGATACATTTTTTGTGTTTCATTTATTTTTTGGTAGAGATTTGGCATTGCTCTGACTCTGCAAGCCCACCCAATGTCACAGAAGATAACATCTCCTTTGGAATTGGAATGGTATTAACGTATACGAACCTTTTTTGAGTTTTTCATTGAGCTTTCAACTTTTGTGAAAGTGACAGTAATTGCGTATGCAAGTCGGCTTTAATTACAATTTATTTATTGAATCTTTTTGTTTTCCTTTTGTTTTGTGTATAAAGTTGATTTAAAGCCACTTTCGGCTTTATATGAACTTGTACGTAATGATTAAAAGATTTTAAAGATTAAAATTAAGACCAACTCACATTCGGGGATAAAAATATCTTCGAGAAAATAATAATAATTATAACATAGTGAGAGTTTGTCACTTTGGAATGACCTTTAATTTTATTTTCAACAAACATCTTGAAATTGATCAAATTAAATGAGCGCCTGATTTCCGTTTCAATAATGGTAATATTTTACACCACATATTAATGTCAAAGTTGACAGTGATAAGTTCAATGTTTTCCTTGAATCTGCCATCACATCTATCAATAAAATCAGTAAGAAAGTAAAGCTAAGTCACACTCTTTCTTGATTTAAGTTTAATAGGACTACTTATGAGACTTTAAGGACCTTGTAATATCAATCTTTATTCCAGGAAAAGAACAGTGGCTAAGTTGACAGTGGAACAAAAGTTGGAATTATGAATTTGAATACTTGAATCTGTGTGGTGAAAATTGGTATTTCTTACTCGTAGAGTAAGGAACAGGAATAAGGACTGTCTTACAGCACATTATCGCGTATTTTGCATTGGGATCAACACCTACATCAACAACTGAAGCCTGCTGACCATTTACAACTTTGTATATATACGTCGAATGGGTTCTTGAACAACAGACAGTGGACGGCTATTTTTCGAAAAAAATGTCTTTCAGCGACGAAGCACATTTCTCATTCGGTGGGTATGTTAATAAACAAAATTGTCATATTTTGGGGTTCTGAGAATCCTCAAGTAATTGAAGAGAGGCCATTACATCCACAAAAAGTCACTGTTTGTGGCTCTTTGGTGTGATTGGACCTTACTTCTTTGAAACGACTGTCACCGTCAATTCGGAGCGTTATGGTCATTTGATAACCGACTAGTTTTTGCCTGCTATTGAAGAATATGACTTAGTCTTAGAGAATATGTGGTTTCAACAAGACGGTGCCTTATGCCACACAGCTCGAGAAAATATGGCTTTATTGCAAGAGACATTTCCTGGCTGCGTAATTAGTCGTCGTGGCGATATCAACTGGAAACCGAGATAATGCGTTTTGACACCGCTGGACTTTTTTGTATGGGGCTACGTGAAAGACCGTTTTTATTCAGAAAAACCTTTGACTCTTGAGCACTTAAAAACCAACATTCGTCAAGTTATGGCTGGGATACCGCCCAATATGTGTCAAAAAGGTGTCGAAAATAACCTAAAAAATGTGGTACGGTGGTCATTTACTAATTCATCATTTAATGTATTGTTTCACCCGTAATGTCAACGTTCAAACTTTAAAATAAAAAAGAAAATAAATATTTTATATTTTTTATTAACTTCCCATAGGAAGTTATTGTAATGGGTCCGATTTGTCAAATTGAAAATTTTGACATTTCTCGACGTTTCAAGGTCCCTAGAGTCGAAATAAAATATTTTTAGAAAGATGTTTGTGCGTGCGTGTGTACGTACGTCCGTACGTTCGCGACGTTTTTTTCGTCGTCCATAGCTCAAGAACCAGAAGAGATATCGACTTCAAATTTTGTTATACAGATAATAAGGCAGAAAGATGCAGAAAGGGCTCTCAAGAAAATTGCGTGGGTGGTTTTTTTACCATAGCAGTTTAAAAAAAGGTGAAAATGTTGGTTAACCCTAAATATCTCATGAACCAATGACGCTAGAGACTTGAATTAAATTTTATATTACATATTGTTACGTGATACAAAACAATTATATTTTTGGAAAAAAATCCAATTTACGGGTATTTTTTTATAAATAAAAAAAACTGAAAAAAAAAATTATCACCTCGAAAATTTTACGTCTAAAATATGATTTCATCTCCAAAACAATTTTGGCCAACGAAAAATAATGGTTTTGACATCTGATAAAATGTTGAGAAAAATCTAATTGACAGTTTTCTTATAAAAAATAAAAACCTAAAAAAAACATTACTCAAAGTTGGTAAAAATTAATTTTCGACTTAAATATCTTTTCAAAAACTTGAGATTAAGGTCTCAAACTTATTTTATATTATAAGAAATATTGTTTTCAACATTCTGAAAAATGTTGAAAAAAATCGAATTGACAGTTTTTTTTACAAAAAATAAAATCCTAATAAAAAAATGTATAAAAGTTGGTAAAAATTGATTTTCGACTCAAATATCTTTTCAAAACTTTGAGATATTGGCTTTAAACTACTTTAATCTTTCAAAAAATATTGTTGTCAACATTCAGTAAAATTTTGAAAAAAATCTAATTGTCAGTTTTTGTACAAAAAATTAAAAACCTAAACAAAATTTAACAAAAGTTGGTAAAAATTGATTTTCGACTCAAATATCTTTTCAAAACTTTGAGATAATGGCTTCTAACTAATTTTAACTTATAAAAAATATTGGTTTCAACATTGGGAAAAATTTTGAGAAAAATCGAATTGACAGTTTTTTTACAAAAAATGAAAACCTAAAAAAAAATGTATAAAAGTTGGTAAAAATTGTTTTTCGACACGTACATAAATATCTTTTCAAAACTTTGAGATAATGGCTTCTAACTTATTTCATCTTATAAGAAATATTGTTTTCAACATTCGATTAAATTTTGATAAAAATCGAATTGACAGTTTTTTTTACAAAAAATAAAAACCAAAAAAAAAAAAAACAATACCAAAACTTGGTAAACATTTACTTTCGACTCAAATATCTTTTCAAAAATTAAAAATATTGGCTTCAAACTTATTTTATTTCACAGAAAATATTGTTTTCGATATTCAGTAATTTTTTTTATAAAAATCCAACAGTCCTTTTTTTCATAAATAATATCTAAAAAAGTAGTAAAAAAAAGTAAAAAAGTACGCAAATTTGGTAAAAACTGATATATATAGACAAAATTTTAATTAAGACAAATCGACAGACGGGATGGGAAGTTATCAGTGTGGGTCGCATCAAAGCCTCTTTTTTACGTTTACTTTTGAAACCTCAAAATGGATAATCCTGTATAGTCAAAAAACAAATATTGATTAAAATTGATTTCGTGATTAAAAAACGAACAAAAGAAATAAGACAAAAGTTATATGCAGTACATATTTGTAAGTTTAAAATTTCAGCTCATTAATTTCATTTTGATACCAAAAAAAAACTTATATAACTTTTTAAACCCCTTTTCTTAAACAAAATTTTCTGATGATAGAAACTAATGGTATCTTAAAATAAAGTTTTTAAGATGCAGAAAGGGCTCTCAAAAAAATCATTCTCAATTTTTCTTAAAAATGGTTGAACCCAAATATTTCATGACTTCAATTAAATGTTATGTTGCACAGTATAAGTTCATAGAGAATTATTAAGAAAATTAACTAACAGCTTGAACATAAAAAATCACATTATCTCCACAGTAATTTATGCAACAAAAAATACCGATTTTGGAATCCAGCGAAGTTTTTAGAAAATTCGGATAAACAGTTTTCTTTTACAAAAATTAAAATCTACGAAAAAAACTTCTAACAATTACTAAAAATTTATTTCGGACTCAAATATCTTGAGTACAAAGCAAGACATTTACTAAATCTTATTTTATCGTATAGAAAATGTTGCTATTTTAATTATTTGGTAAAATTTCTTAAGAAAGAAATTGACAAAGTTTTTTAAATACATTAAAGTCTTACTAAAAATATGTCCTGAAAACAGCTTAAGCTAAAATTTTTGTTTACACTCTTTTTAAAGTTAACATTTTTAAGATCACAAGTTGGAAGTTGCAGTGTGAATCGCATCTTATTCTCATTTTTAGAGTATATTTAGAGTCATTTACGAGTTATGGGGCTGGAGGATCAAAGACCAATGTCTATTTAGCTACATTGCGTGCACTGCAACCCCGATTGTCTTCAACCAAAGACACATTTGGTGCAAGTCCGATATTTGCAAATTGCAAAATATTAAATTTAGTAATTCTTCTGGAGATGGTGGTAACATTGTAGTCAATTGGCTTCAGGAATTCGTATATCTATTTTGTAATAATTACGATAATTTCTCTGAACAAAAAAATAAGTATGTTTATGTTTAAGTTGCACCATTTTAATATTTTTTTCAGGTGACTAACTTTCCACAAATTATAATTATTTTGATACATATCATCACTATCACTGTGTTAAAACTTTCTAATACTTTAAAAACTAAAAAAATATAAAAATAATTTAAACATTGTCACTCGCCTTCACGCTTGTAACTACCTCCATACATTATGTGCATTACATACATAAATGCAAATTTTCAATAAACAATTTAAATGGTTTAACAAAAAAATCAAAACATCACTCAAAATCTATCCTAGTAGCATCAGGAAAAAAAGCCTAATAGACCTACCTACCTGATGCCTATCAACTGAATACGCACTTGTTTAAAGCAAAATTTACGCATTATGCGCACCACCTGACAAATCGAAAGTAATTTAGTTTCGATCAATTAATTTATTCATATATAAAACATGCGTAAATGTTTTCTCTATACGCATTAGACTAGCCTGGCCAGCGACATTTAGCGAGACAATCTCGACATCCGACACTTCAACACGTTTGCCTAATTGCACTGTTTATCGCTGCATCTTGATTGCGAACACACGCACCAAAGGATCTTTCAAGTATGTGCATATTTTGAAATATAGCCTTTAGCGTTTAACACACTTTCAAAAGAAGAAGGAGTTATTCTTCCTCTTTTGCCACTATACGCTCATGCTGCACTGTGTAGCTCTGTTTAAAAATTAATCACCACCATGCACACTAGACAGGATAAAAATTGCCCCATAAGTGACCTCGATAAAATGAATAAATTATTTGGCAAATTTGCCACAAAATCATGCCAGTAGGTCATAATGCAAATGATCGATTATGTAAATGTCATCGAAGCGCACATTTTCCATCATCCTCCTATAGGAAGGGAAATTTCTTCACCGAATAGAGTCGACGCGACGGGGACGCATTACAAAAACAAAAACAAAGCAATATGAAAAACAAGTGCTGCCCATCTCTATCAGCATGTCAATTAGCTTTGACAGGTGACGAATAGATCCGTACACATCGATCCATCGGTCGCTTCTTCTGATCTTGCAATTATGCCGCCCATGATAATGGCAAGAGTTGCATCCTCCTCCTCCTCTCTCCCTCTCTCTTTTTAAAGAAGTAATTTAGTCTCTCCCATCCAGTGCAAGTTCCAGTCCTAGTCACCTGTGCACACTGATGACAACAACCCAAGAAGAGCAACGACAACGACGACGATGACTACAACTTAAACTACGATGACGACGAAGATGAAGAACACAACGACAACGACCACGACGACGACGACGACACAGATGATCAGACAAGGTGTCAATCAAGTCAAAACGGTCCATCGATTATGGCAATGGAACTTTAATGATCCTGTCTGCGCGCGAAGTCAAGCAAATGACTTTCGTTTTTCTGCTCCAGCTGAATTGTCTCGTTTAATCAGGGTGATCATCGCAGATATCGCATCAATCGATCGATCTATCGATCGGCAATAGATAAACGCATACAAGCCATCAATCTGTTGCACTCTCCCCCATTACACCGAACTCTGCAACTGATCTTAGGAAGCAGCAGCAGCAGCATCAGAAACAGCTACGAGTACAGCAGCAGCAACAGTTTCACCCAATGCACTATTGATGAAAATCGAAAGTTTGAACAACACTTTCCTACTTCATGCGATGGCGAAGTCTTCATCCGTCCATCGTCCGTCAAACGTGGAGATTGACAAGCAAGCGGTAACCGCGTGCACAGGCCGACAATGAAAGTCAAACAATCTGGTGCATCAATTAAAAGTATGTCAACATGAAAGACTGAGCAGATAATCAGAATATAACGCATATACACAATAGACATCTCTGTCTTTCGTAAGTTACTTACTCGCGTTTTTTAAGGCACTATACTATACTATAGTCAAGCAGCGCCACCGCTCACTGGCCGCGCCACCGGCCGTAACGCCGCGGCCGCCATCAAAACTTCTACAACTACCGCTGCACAGTGCAAAGATGATTGATGGTCGATTGAGACTGACAAAGTTGACTGACTCCAAAGGTGAATCCAGACGCCATCGGTCGGCCCATATTTGGCCGAGATAATGATGCAAAAAAATCTTAATATAAACAACAACAACGAAAAAAAAAACACATTTCAATCAAAATATCTTTCTCGGTTTCGAAGATCACTGCCTATCATGATTGAGAATCTCTTTGGCGGGAACGCGCGTTGTCTATATAAACCCCAAGCTCTGGGAATGTCAATAGTTTTTGCCACTTTCTCAGCTTTTTGTTTTTCATGTTTTTAATAAGTGGTACGCATTATAATATTGCAAGTTACATGCTCTCAGTCGTGAAAGGGAAAACATTTTGATGAATAGGTTGAACTTTCTTGTGGTCTGAGCGGGCTTAATGGTGATGCAGTGACTATACAGTATACATACCTATATATCTGCAATACGACTTTGTTCTTTGAAGATCAATAGGACACAATATGCGGTAAAAAGTCCATTTGGGCAAGTGAAAAACATAAAACGAAAATGAAACCGATCTTTAAGTGTTCAGTTTAAGTGAAAATGAAGTTTTCATAGAAAAACGTCATGAACTCTGCATTCCATGTTTTATTTGACACTTTTTAATGAAGTTTTGAGGTAATTTTGTTTTTTTTTTTCATTTATAAGCTGAAATTGGTGGTGTAATTTGGGGAGCTCTCCGCAATCATAGTAAGGTTGAACTTTCCTTCATAACCACAAAAATGAACAGTTTCCTTATACACTCCGATGCAATGTGTCAAAACAATTTGGTTCCCTAGTTGAGTGCACATTGGTTTTGAATTTCTGAATATTGTAATGACTGGAAAGATAAAGTGTGGTAAGGAATTCCACATTCGTGTAGTTCGGCTAAAGAACGAATCTCTGTACTTGACAGTATGACTGAAGCTGGGCTCGAGGGTATACTGATGAGTGATGATAATTTCTAGAAGTGCGTGCATTACGGGTGAACTGTTTAAGGGGAGAAATGCAGCTGGCTATTTCTCTAGAGCATAAACAGGCAAAATAACGGTAAAAGAGGGTGATACAAGAAACTTTACGACGATGTTTGAGCGACCGACGTAAGTGATCGTATGATGGTATTATCACCAATCAATCTAAAAGCTTGACGTTCAATACTGTCCAAGAGGCTTAAATAAGTTGCAGTAGCACCAGCCTGGGAGTTATAATCAAGCTTTGGGCGTATATACAAGTCTTATAAATAGCAGCGAGATCAGAGGGGAAGAAAAACTTCTTGCATCGATTTAGAAAACCTTAACATCCAACCCCGTCGAGAGGGGGGGGAAGGGGGGTAACCTTTCGGGCCCGGGATTTTCTAGGGGCCCGTAAAATTGAAAGCAAGAGAGTGTATTTTTTTTAATATACTCTATATTCATCATCAACATACCTTTTCTCACTTATTTTTAAGGGCCCGAAAATTTAAAATCATTCATGCTTTCGCAATCAGGCCCCTGTTTCCATTCTTCAAGCCAGAAACATGACTATTGACGTTGAAATTCGAAATCTCGACAATTTGAGATTTGAACATTATTCGAAACGGATAGGATCAAATTTTATCTGAATGCAAAGCAGTTGCTACTGGATTGGGGGATGTTCCAGAATCGTTTTCATCGAACTGAAAAAGGCAATTAAAGAGACATTTTGTAGAACATCGAGGAGCTGCAATGCAAATTAAAACAGACGCAGAAATAAATTTCAAGAGAAACACCTTTTACGTCATAGTTGATTCAAATATATTATGAATTTCTCGTCGGTTTGATACGATGAAAAATTTGAATCATTTTTATGGCAGTTTTCAACAATGGACAAAATTGAGATTAAAAACTCCGCTGCAAGGGTTATTTAAAAGTATAACTCGCATGTGTCTCAAGAGTTGAAAGAAGAAATAATTCATCTGAAACACATTTATGAAGCCAATTTTGAAGCAGAACTTTCGCCATTGAGTTTGTTCAATTCTATTTATTCCCAGAACTTGGAGACGATTTTCCCCAACATTTGTGTTGCTCTCTGTGTGTTTTCCACCATACCTGTAATCGTAGCTAGTGCCGAACGTTTATTTAGCGTCCTTGCCAGAATAAAGAATTTTCATCGTTCGTGCTCATTACAAGATCGTGTTTCTGGACTTGCTACACTATGCTTCGAAGCACCTTTGGCAAGGAAATTGAACGTGCCATATCAGTAGGCATGAACTTTTAAAAAAATGGTAAATAGGGGGGGGCGATATTTTTCCGTCCCGGGCCCGGAATTCCTCTCGACGGCCCTGTAAACATCTTGCGGCATTTTTGGCTACATCGCGTATGTGATCGTTCCACAAGAGGTGATTGGTGGTACACGTACCGAGAATATCGAGATGTTCAGTCTCCTCGATGCAAGTGCCATCCATGGATAACGGTAAAGGGGTATATCTCGCTTTAACGATACAAGAAACCATTGGGTTTTCGAAGCATTAAATTCCTCGCGGTTTTTTAATCCCCATTCTACAATGCTGTTAAGATCGGAATTTAATGAGTTTATCCTATTTTGTCATTGCAGTTCCACATCCAAAGAAGAGGGATGTGATTCTGAAAACGAAAGCTAAGAGTACTATCGTCAGCGAAACAACGTATTGAATTAGAAGTTGCAGACAGGAGATCATTAATAAAAATGAGAAAGAGTGTTGGAGATAGAACAGAGCCCTGGGGCACACCAGCATTTATTTTATGGTTTTCAGACTTGAACCCATCTAATACTACTTGTATTGAACGATCCGATAGGTAATTATTAATCCAAGGAAGGAGAGATTCATGAAAACCGAAAGCACACATTTTCGATAAGAGAGCTTGATGCCAAACCCTATCAAATGCTTTTTAAATATCAAGTGCAATAATCTTACTTTCTCCAAAACGATATAAAGATTTGCTCCACTTTTCAGTGAGATCACCAGTATACCTATTACTGCGAAAGCCGTATTGTCGGTCATTAAAAAGCTTTCGATCTTCAAGATATTTCTTGAGCGTTTCCATGACCTTGGAAAGAAGGGACGTAAGTGCAATCGGTCGGTAATTAGAGGGTAAGGAAGATTCGCCTTTTTTGGGGATGGGCTGGACAAATGCAGTTTTCCATCCGCTCGGAACGAGACCTGAGGAGTAGGACATATGAAAAAGCTTACGCAGTGGTTTTGCCAGCGTTGAAGAACACCTCTTCAGAACTATAGCGGGGATAGCATCCGGACTAGAGGATTTATGTATGTTGAGATCATTTAGGACTCTCGCCACAGTACGAGTGAAAAAAAGATTATCCCCATAGAATCACTAAAGCACTCAACTACAGGCGGAGTCATAACACTCACAAGCAGCGTTGAATTGGCGGCGAACTGGAAAATACCACATATTTAGAAACTTGGTATCCGAATAGAAGTTAGGTACACCAAATGGGATTGATTATCAAAGTATCCAAATATACATATGTACTTTGAAGCATATAATTCCAATCCAACGCAAACATAGCGCAACTTTTTAATAGATGTAATAAAGAAAATCTGATAAATTCGAAGGACTAACCATTTTTTAGCCAAGAGGTATTTTTCAGTTATTAAGACAAAAGTATTCATTGTTTATTCATATTTGGAATAAGTGTTAAAAACTGAACTGTAAATGGGTATGAGGTATTTCAAATACCAATGTCCATGAATCCATAAAACTGATCAATAGTTATGCTGACGTAATTCACAGATAATTTTAAATGAATAAGATATGATCAGACCACAAAAACTGCGCCTCTAGTCCAACTTGAAAGAATAATTCTGTTGACACTTAAATATCTTCTCATCAAATTCGCAATTCAAAACCAAACCTTTAATGCGCACTGTGGTGCATATATGAGCATGCGAGTATGTACATTGGTTAAAGCTTTAGGCGACAACCTGGCACCTAATATAGTGCAACAAAGGAGTGGCTTGAAGTCACATTGCGGGCCATGAGAAACGCTGAAGCGTAAGCCCAAAAAAATAAAAATAAAATCAAAATAGAATTTACATAGCATAAGTAGAAGAACCGCTTAAGGGAATTTTGTTTATATGTATACGAACATGGACTTAGTGTGTACAGTTACAACAAACAGAATCTAACTGTGATCCGTCACGAAAAGCGATACAAACAAATCTGCAAAATATATACATATATTTACCTATACCATACCACACTTTAAGGTACAAGCTCCTAGAGTCTTTATAACCTTCGTTTAGTTTATGCATCTGGTTAAAAAAGATAAAAAAAAAAACTATGGTAATCGTGGTAAAGCACGCTGCTGATGGTGATTGGCAATATATACATATATTTAAGTACCAATCCAGGGAGATCTCAAGATATCTTCACTCTTTGCAATGACAAAGAGTTGAACTCGTTACCCCAACTGGCTCTATAGATCCTATCAGAGGTGTCCGTAAGCTAATTTTATTATTTCACAGAGAAATCGATTGATTTTGAAGGTGTGTGTATAGTTTATAATACATACCTTTAGGCAAATATATGAAGAGAGGTCATCAGTTTGATCAAGAAGGGTTAATGGCTTGTGCGAGTTTTGTGAGGGAAGTTCAATATTTTGTAATTGGCAAATAAACTTTGTTATTGTGGTTTGTGATTTTGATATAATAGAAGAAAAAGAATTTTTCAAAAAGACCTTAAAAACTTAATTCAGTTAAAAAGTGTTATACAAGGTTCTTACCTCAGCTCTTTCGATTAAAAAATGCTTATATCGTTTTTAGGATAAATACTATGATATTTTTATTTTCAGTGACAAACAATTTTGATTACTTCTAATTTTGAAAAATTAAATGTTAAACTGACATCTGAAACAATTTCTACAAATTCCAAATTCACTTTCATCACTTCTTTACCGCTTTACACACATTCTGCAAGTACAATTCAATCACATTCCTTGAAAGACGAGTTATGTCAAAGATACAGCACTTAAGGCAGTTTAATATTTTTATTTTCCATTTTTATCCTTGTCCTGCTATAAAAATAATCTAATTAATAATTCATTTCCCCATCAACACCAGATAACGAGATAAATAGACATGAAATTCAAATTAAATTTTCTGCACTTTCGGCATCGAATATAGAGCCGCATTTGGTTTATGTTTGCTAGAGTAAATCGGTCCAACAAAATAGTTATACCTAAGTAGAGGCACCTAGCTATACCTAAGCCACCAGTCTTGCAACTACCCAACAATGGGTCAAAATACATTTTTCTATTGTATTCCATTGGGATCCTAATTGAAGGCGAACTTTATCTGTTCAAACAAGCGATAAGTGGTGGTCAAGATAGGCAAAAATAAAAAAACGTGACAACCGTGAGAACGGTTGTTCACATTGCAGTAAGCAATTTTGTTTTCACAGCTAAATAAACAACAACTAAAGTATAGATATCCAGAATGAAAACGAGGCACTTAAGTTGATTAATAAATTATATAGGCATTAAATCATAATACAGATAAATAATGATTATCATTGTTTCAACGTAACATACAATAACAGTGGGGCATATTAACATAAATTTGAAAAAGCTAGTTAAAATTATGGCTCTCAAATTTTGTTTTATTGATTTCTTAACCATGAATTAGGTTAGCCAATTAATTATAACCATTAACTATTTATTAATGCATATTTACAATTTTATACCATTCAGACTGTAAATTAATAATAAGGGTACTACATTAACCTACCTCTTAAGTTTTTTAGCAGGCAGCAGAATTTTTATATCAGTCAAGGAATTTTTTCATGTGAACCTGAAAGAAGCTTGAAATAAGATTTGGTGCATAAAAGGCAGAGATATTTTTTAAACAGTCCAGAAAGATCTTTCTGAAATATTAAAAGAATCAAATAACATGAGGGCAAAAATATTGTATACCATTCAGATAAAAAATCAATTTAAGAATTTTTCTGAATACCTTTCTTAACTTTTTCCACTGTGTACTCCTTCAAGTGTATATTCCATAAGTCTCGACTAAATGGGTGTTTTTGGAAATATATATATACTCCAATTGAAGTATGGTTCACCTATCCAAATAGAAAACTCCCGCAAATATATGAGTTAAAACTCCCATTTTCTTATACTCATACCTCGTATATGAGTTTTCTCAAATTGAAAACAATTTTCAATTAATCGATTGCCAGGCGTAGATTACACCTGTTGGTTAGTGTATATATATGTATGTAGATAATTTTTCATCGCTTCCATATTTAAAGCCCACAGGACACGCGTGATTGTTTTTTTTTTTGTTGCTTTTGTCTTTCTTCTAAAAAAGGAGTTGCTTAAGTACTATAACTTATAATTTGCATAGTTAAAGTTGATTTCCGTGTCGAAAGCATTAATTTGCAGTTAACAATGACTACCCACGATCTTTGAACACAACAACACCACACACATAAGTAGTACCACACTTAAATGCATAAAGGTGCATATAAATATAATATCTTTAGCCCCCCTGGAATCTATATGAGTTGAGTGCGCATTTTGCACTGCCCCAACATTATGCAGTATGGCTAATAAATTTTATACCATTAATGAAAATTGAATTATACAAAACATATACTGAAACTCCTTGGTATAATCATTGAATCAGTTGCATGTGCACATCATGATCAACATAGCAGCAGCAGCAACTGCAATAGCAATGAGCAACTGCAGCAGCGCGAATGTCCTTGGGTGAATTACGAATTACAACTTTTAAGTCTTGTACCAATTAGGTTTAGAGTGTGCATAGATTTTTGAGGTTTTTCTACCCTAACAAATAAATCGTGACTATCAAAAAAATAAAAAATAAAAAGTTAAGTCTTTCCAAAATGAGGACGACATTTTTGGCATTCCTTACACACACTGTACGACATGAAAGGAAGACATTAGTCAGTAAGGCACGATCAAACATCACTCGAAGACTAGAGTTACCATTATGTTGAAAAGTTGAATTTTCGAATTCAATATACCAACAATAATATACAACTTTCTATTAATTTTATTCAGTTTGTATTCACATATTTCCTAACTGGTCTAATTTATACCAATAAGTTTTTATAAATTATTTTGTGCTTTCTTAGTGTTTTTGGGTACGTAACCCAGTGAGAACAGTCAACATTAGTATGTAGTTCATTCTTTTGTTTTTACCATTCAATTTGACATCAAATATTACTACAGCAGAACAACTTATTTTTATTAAAATGAATTCAATTCGTCACATTAGACCTATTTAGGTAAATTTATACCATTTTGAATTATGTTTGTTTTTGCACATAACACATGATTGTGCTTATTTCGGTTTGCAAAAGTCATTTTAATAAATGTATGTCTAACTAACTTCCTTTTCTCCTCTCATTTTATACCAATTGGTTTCTAATAAACTAATAATTGGTATAAAATCACAGAAAAGATGCGAATTTATACATTTATATTTATTTATTTTGTGTACATGTAAGTTAAATCAACCTGGAGTATGGCAACTCTGTTAAAAGGGAGGGCAATGTCCCTCTCATATACCTTATACGCTCTTATGAAGTCATTTCATTTAAGAAGAGACAACACGACGACAACAACAATTTCAACTTCTAATGTCATCATCTCTTGAACTCTTGGTCAGGATATGTGTGGAAAGATAGCCAATAAACGGCAGCCAATTAGTTTTGTTGTTCTCTTGTAGTATCAACTGTTCCAACTACAACAACAACAACAAAAACCTCGCAGCAGTCACAAAATAATGTCCACTGATACGCTGCAGTGGGAATGTTTCCATGAATAGGAAATTACCCTAAGTAAACTTTCGCGAGATGGACTTGTGATATGCGGTATATAAAGACTCGCGGACTCTGTGACTGCGACTGTGACTGTGACTATGACTGGTGAAGTCAACATCATCTCACCGCGCGCATCACCACCACCGCGTGACTTGATAGAAAATTCAATATTTGTACTTGCAGTTTGTGATGCCACGAATCGTACCCCATCGCGTTTAACTACTAAGCCACCTTCAATTTAGTTTTCTTTTTGTTTTCTTGTGATTTTTTTCTTTTGGTTTCTTGTAAATGCTTCACCATTAGTGGCCAAATGCAGCTGTGCTAATGCGAATTCCTCACAACGACTTAAGGCCACGCTTGGAGCAATGTTTCAGTGGCAATAATAGCCCATCCGTATCACCGCCTATTCGAAGTATAGTCATCAACAGCCTTATAGTAGTAGCCTTAGGCCAGGAATATGCATCTACCTACTAACTTGTATTATATATATCCCTACTCTCTAACCTCATGTGTGCATTGTCACAATAACAATAAGCAATACCGTGTTGATTTTTGCAGAGTACCGGAATCCATTATTCTACAAACATACAAATATGTTAGATAGAACTACAACGATCGCTAGAAGGCGGCTGAGAATTGACGGTTAATTGTTTCTATTTACATGGCATGCAAATGGTACATAGCAGCATCACAGGATATGGTCCATGGATATGGTGTGGTGATTTGGACAGCATTACCATTAAATGTTTCCTCCTATTTGTGTTCATCTATGTACATACATTGTATACTTATAGGTTTTGAAATGAGCCCGTTTTTTACAGCTAACAGATATTTAAAATACTTTCTTAAGTATTTTTATGCTCATTGTTACGACCATACTTCTAACGCTGTATATTGTTTTATGTACCAGAAAAAAGATATTATTAAAAATACTTAGAGCACAACCATTTCAAAAATGAGATTTCAACTAAGTTAGCTTTCCAAAATTTTCTCGTATGTAACACCTTAAAAATGCCTAAAAAAGTTTATCTCTAAAAAAGGAATATCAAAATTTTGATTTAAAAAATGAAAAATGTTTCGAAATGGTGAAATTAAGTGTTAAATTGACTATAATTATTTTGTAGACCTCCCTCCTGAAGCATAAGAATGCTTGTATTTTAACCCTCCACTCATAATAGTTATCAAATTTTGGTGCACAATGTTTCTGTACTTTTGCTCAAATTCACTATAAACAAATATTTTGTTTGTCAAACGATACATTAATTGATACGCAACCAGACGACCATGCCCATAAGTTTTCAAAAAATTTAGATACAGTGAGTGCGGCGGATATTGGAGCAATTCTGCATTCTGGTCATCTATAATCTAGGCGGAGCCTAGTTAGACAAAGTCCTTGACTACCTCAAAGTTACGTTTTTCGATGGTGACGTTTTGACGGAGATGTCGGTGTTGTAAGTCCTTTCTTGAGGACAGCATGTACTTTGTTTTGCCCTTACTAACCGTTAAATCCATTTCTGCCTCAATACTCACAAAATCGTCATTGACATCACGCTGAGTTCTTCTGATTATGTCAATGTCATGACTCATGAGCATATGCTAGTAATTGGACAGACTTTTGAAAGATAGTGCCTCTAGTGTTGACGTGGGAGCTCTGCACTATTCTTTCAAGTACGATGTTAAAAAAAGAGGCTGCTTTTTTAATTTATAAAAAAAACCGTTAATTGGATTTTTTTCAAAAAATATACTGGTTTGGTATGACTTTACAATATATTATATAAAATTTAATTCAAGTCTCTAGCGTTTTTGGTTCATGAGATATTTAGGTTTAACCAAAATTTTTAAGTTTTTTTTAAACTGCTATGGTAAAAAAACCACCCACGCAATTTTCTTGAGAGCCCTTTCTGCATCTTTCTGCCTTTTTATCTGTATATTAAAATTTATTTGAAGTCCATATCTCTTCTGGTTCTTGAGCTATGGACAGCGAAAAAAACGTCGAGAACATACGGACGTACGAACGTACGTACACACGCACGCACAGACATCTTTCTTAAAATATTTTATTTGGACTCTAGGGACCTTGAAACGTCGAGAAATGTCAAAATTTTCAATTCGACAAATCGGACCCATTACAATAACTTCCTATGGGAAGTTAAAAATCGCATGACATCGAAAGGTTCTTTTAAGTTGTTTCCAACATTTATGGAGCAGCGTGAATTCTCCATGGTCATCTTTCACAAACGGACGAGTTTGGCAGGGATCCTGTAGATACTGTCATATTCGGCCTTGAAATCGATAAAAAGATGGTGGGCATCAATTTGATGTTCTTGGGTTTTTTTTCAGGATCTGCCCTTATGCGAATATTTGATCGACTGTGGACTTTCTTGGTCTAAAACCACACTGATAAGGACATATCAGGTTGTTGACGATGGGCTTTAGATGTTCACATATTACAGGCAGAGAAGATTTTGTAGGCGATGTTAAGTAGACTGATTCCTCTATAGTTGGTACAGTTTAGAGAGTCTCCTTTCTTCAAAATCGGGCAAACAATACTGAGGTTCCATTCATCAGGCATGCTTTCTTCTGACCATATCTTACAGATAAGTTATGGTGCATGCTCCTAATCAAATTATCTCCAGCTGCTTTGAAGAGCTCTGCATTCAAGCCTTCTGCTCCAGCGAATTTGTTAGATTTCAGCTTAGATATGGCAATCTTTACTTTGTCTAATTCGGGAGGACGGTATAGTTGGGTCCCGATTTAAAATTCCTCTTTGATCAACTGCTTTTTTTTCTAAAGTAGGAATTAACCACTCTTAAATTTTTTAAGTAAGTACACGCTCTGTTAGTCCTTGTTTTCTTAATAAAATGGTTCTAGCTTCTTCAAGATTATTTGGAAGATTTGAGAAGCCCATATTCCTTTAATTTCCAGTTACAACATCGTATTTTACGTTAAATATTTATATTTAGTATAAATGGGGATTGTGATCGTTTCAAATTTTACAATCTAATTACCACTTTCATTGAGTACCGGGACATTTTAAAGTCTATTGTAATGATGTAGCGAATTCATAAGCAAAAAAATGGAGCAAAGACACCCTTAACGGTACCAGGGTAAACAGACGAAGAAAGGCTAAACTACTACTTCATGAACCATTTTTAGTTTTCTCACTCTAAGTGGGAAAATCAACTTTAAATTGGATAGATAAATGTAATGCCATGAACAATACGGTAAATATTTTCGGTCCTCAAAGTAATTACTTTTAATTGCATGCTGTAGAATGCGTATTCTCGTGAAAATAGATCTCTAGTTCGGAATGCATTAATTCCTCATAAATCTATTCATTCATGCAATCACCTGTCAAAATTAAGAAATCCCCCTTGCAGAATCCTTTAGATTTAGATTTAGATTTAGATTTATTCATTGAATGCATACACAGTAAGACATACATCTTATAATATTAGTGATATGCTAAAATACAAAACATAAAATAGTAAACAGGCTACTTCAAAGATGAATTTATATAAAATTTTTGAGTTTATACAAAATTTAATTTAATTTAATTAATTAATAATCTCATTCTTTAAATTCAAATTGATTTATTCAGTTAAAATTACAATTAGTATATAATATTTATGTACATATGTATATTTATACAAATTTTAGTAGTTCAGTTCGTTATTTAAAATCATATAATATAAAATTCGTACATATTAATCTCAACTCTCAACTTTATGCGGGGTTCTTTGAAAATTAGGCACTTTGGAAATGACTTCGGAGTTCGAATCGAAACCTAGTTTCTCCATTTAAAGTTTTCAAGTTTCTAGGCAGAAGATTCCACAGACGAATAGCGTAAACAAAAAATTGTTGTTCAGAGGTACGACAGGAATAATGAGGGTGCATAAGCATTAAGGATCTGCTTGAGGAACTGAATTGAATCCTATTATATAAACTAGAAGGTTGTTGCGTGTTTATTATGTTACAGAGTAGGAGTAGAGTCATGTACCGCATGAGATGATCGAAGGAAAAGTTGTAAATTTGGCGTGAAAATTCCGAAATACGATCAAAACGACGTAGACCAAAAATGTAGCGAGCTATGTTATTAAAGGCGACATTCAATTTTCTTCTACTGTTGGCATCACAGTTGCTAAAAACTTCGCAACCATAAGTTAATATTGGGATCACAATCATTTTGGCAATCATCATCCGAGTGTTCAAGGGCGTTAAATGTTGTGACGACCATAACATTCTAAGAACCCCATAAACCTTACCTACCGCCACATTGATATGGCTGTCCCAAGTAAGTCTCCTGTTAAACAACATGCCTAGATTTCGCGCATTCGATGTAAATTCAATTGGTATACCATTCAAGCAGATGCTTGGAAAATACTCCAGATTAATTGCTGATTTATTGATGATAACACATTTTGACTTGGTAGGATTTAAGAAAAGACCATTATTCTGAGACCAGTTGGATATTTTTTCGAGATCTTGGTTGATAGTATAAGCTCCATCTTCTATTAGCCCCAGGGGACAACTATAAATCAACTGTACATCATCAGCAAACATTTGAATCGCACATCCCGAAATCTGAGTTGGTATTTCATTAATGTATAGAGAGAAGAGAAGGGGACCCAAAATAGAACCCTGGGGAACTCCTCTGGTTGTGGGAAGGAATGACGACATTTTGTTGTTAACCGACACCGCCTGAAATCTATCTTGCAGATATGTTTTCATCAACTTAACCGCCAATGGAGACAAACCAAAATAACTAGAAAGTTTCTGACATAAAACGTGATGGTCCACCGTATCAAAGGCTTTTGAAAAGTCTAGTAATACTAGAAAAGATACAAGGTTATCATCTAATGCCAATCTTATTTCTTCAACTACATTGACTATTGCTGTAGTACAACTGTGCTTCTCACGAAAGCCAAATTGTTTACTTGACAACAAGTTCTGTGATCTGATGTGGACATTGAGCTGTTTTTGGAGAATTTTCTCGAAAACCTTTTAAATTCCTTACACTATAATATCAAAGAAGTGAACCGCAGCATTTCAAAAACTTTCTATCACATCATGTTTCCTTCCTTAAAAGATTTTTCTTATTTCATTTATAATTGTTGAGTGAAACTTAATTGATTTTTAATACTAACTGAAAGTAAAATCTAAATTTGGACATTTTAAATGATCCTACACACTCTTTTATCTTAAAATGTATTTCCTCCAAAAAATAAAAATTCTCTTATGGCATTTTTATAACGTCACCTAAGTAATTCCTTTATATTGCCGGCAAATCATCTTCATCATAGCGATTGATTATTATATTGTCTCCTGGCCATCAACACTTTCGGTCACAAAGTTGTTCCGCGCTTCCGATAACCATTTTATTTATTTTTTCTAAATCTACAATAATTTGACATTGCCTCGTGTCCATAAGCAAAGCCAAAGAAATTTAATTCATTTCTTCGTCGAACGTTCAAAATATTATGTCCATATGCACTCACATATACATGTTTGAAGGTATGTATGTACTATGTATGTATGTATTGATGTGAAGTATTACGCCGCAAAGTCAAAAGGTCCGACCACACTGTAATTTTCATCTGATTTTGACCAAATATGGCAGCGCATTACATTATCACTGGGTGATAGGTGATGACCACCTGTGAGCCAAATGCCAAAACGACCACACAAAAAACTACTACTGCAGTGCAGTTATGTCTCCGCTTTGTGGTACGGTACGCGTACGGTACAGACGGCGGCGGCGCACAAGATCACATCCGATTCAGAATCCATTAGCATTTAACTATTTAAGTTATTTGAAATGATCAGCTTTGTCGGTGGAGTGGACACCACTGGACAGACTTTACGTAGAGATACCTCCATATAAATATATGGACTCTCGATGATTGTTGTATTTTCGGTAACGCAGCCTATTCGTCAGAGAGAATGGACAAAATATAAAGACAACGAACGATCATTTCACTTTTATTGGAAGCACTTTCGATTTTTTAGTCGGACTTTTTACGAAGAGTAGGTGAATTTGTGTGATCCGTCAAACGGAAAGAATAACTTTACGACGACGGCTGGCAATAGGAAAAGTTTTTTTTTTTTTGTAAATTCATTGACCGTTTATATTTCGGTCATCTTGATAAACTTCCAAAACGAATTGACAGTTTTTCCACGGGTTTTATTTGGATCACATCCAATATTCAAAAGTTTCGAGTTCGAAAATATTATTCAAATTATACATTATTGTAATCGTTCCGATTTGTCGAATTGAAAGTTTTGACATTTCTCGACGTTTCAAGGTCCATAGGAAAATATTCACCTCGAAAATTTTACGACCAAAAAATTATTTTATCTCCAAAATAATTTTGTGCAACGAGGAATAACGTTTTCAACATCTGGTAAAATTTTGAGTAAATCGAGTTGACAGTTTTTTTTTATAAAAATAAAAACCTAAAAAAAACAATACTCAAAGTTGGTAAAAATTGATTTTCGACTCAAATATATTTTCAAAAATTTAAGATTTTGGCTTCCAACTAATTTTATCTTATGAGAAATATTGTTGTCAACATTCGGAACAATTTTGAGAAAAATCGAATTGACAGTTTTTTTACAAAAAATAAAAACCTAAAAAAAACCTTTGCTAAAACTTCATAAAAGTTGATTTTTGACTTAAATATCTTTTCAAAAATTTAAGATTATGGCTACAAACTAATTTTGTTTTATAAAAAATAGTGTTTTCGACATTCGGAATATTTTGAGAAAATCGAATTGACAGTTTTTTTATAATAAATAAAAAATAATAATTAAAAAAAAACAATACTAAAACTTGGTAAAAATTTACTTTTTACTCAAATATCTTTTTATAAATTACTAGCTGACCCGGCAGACTTCGTATTGCCTCAATCGATAGATAAAAGACCTAAACTTTGTTTTTCAAAACAAAATAAACATTTAGAACAAAAAAACATTTTTTTAATGCAGCATGAAGTTGTATTATTATTTTCGACACATCATGTTGCTTACTTAAAAAAACAGTTTTCCTGAAATACTGGCTATTTATAAGGTTTAAATTTTTATTAACAGACAAACACTGCGGTAATAAATTGCAAATTGACTTTTTGACGTTAGGAACACACCTAAATTGCTTAGACAACAGTGAGTGATTAAAATTTAATATGAACTTTATTGAATAGCAATAAAGTTCAAATTGACTCTAGAAAACGTTTGTATGGGAAATAGAAAAGGGTTGTTTTTAGGGTTTTCCCGGAAATTATTCGATTTTTCTCACCTTTTAAACCTTCCCTAGACCTCCACGAATATTTCAAGACTAAGATAAGATAAATCCGTTCAGCCGTTCTCGAGTTTTAGTGAGACTAATGAACAGCAATTCATTTTTATATATATAGATTTCAAAATTACAGAAAATATTGTTTTCGACATTCAGTAAATTTTTTATAAAAATTCAAAACTCAGTTTTTTCATAAAAAAATAAAATCTACAAAAAAATAGTACGCAAATTTGGTAAAAATTGATGTTTGGTTCTCGATATCTCGTGAATAACAGAAGACATTGACTTCAAATAAATTTTTTTATATAAGAAATAAAAATGTTTAAAAAATGGTACTAAAATTGGTAAAAATTGGTTTAGACTAAAATTCTCGTTAACAAAAATAGATTTCGAAAACAAACTATTTCATTATACGAGTATACAAAACATTGTTGGTAATATTTAAATTTTTAAGAATAGTTCAACTGACAACTTTTTTAACAAAACACGAAAACCTACAAACTTTTAAGCAAGACAAATCGATAGAAGGGATGGGAAGTTATCAGTGTGGGTCGCATCCCAGCCTCTTTTTTTTATCTAAGAATAAGAACCAAATCAAATCAAGTGGTACTAAAATTGGTTTTCCACTAAAAATATCGTTAACGAAAACAGATTTTGAAATCAAACTAATCTTATCATATTATGTAAAATATTGTTGCTAACTTTTAGTTTATTTTTTTAGAAAAATCAAATTGACAACTTTTTTTACAAAACAACAAAAACTGATAAAAAATGGTTTTCGACTCAAGTATTATGAGAACAAAGAAAGGTATTGAATTCAATTTGGGTATATCAAGGGGTCTATTCGTAGTGTGGTGTACAGATTTTTGTCCACCGGGTTAAGTAAACGATTAACCAACAACCTGGTGAACTCAACGCCATCGTGACTTGGGCCAGCACCCGTGCAACATTCACCTCAGTTACGTGTTAAAGGTAGAGATAAGTTTCAAAGTGATCCTTATTTTCATCATTATCTTCAGGGATAAGTCCAATATCTGGATGAATATGGAAAACGTCATAAGTATCATAGAATATTTAATTAAATTTCCTTAGAATTAAACACACCCTTAGATAATAGTCAAACATTTTTTAACTAATATTAAGCATAGGCTCTATTAGTTTCTCATACTTAAAACCTTTTGTCTATAACGCTTTGTGATATCTTAAAAAGTTCACTTAAGATACAACCGAAATACGAACGAAAAAATCTGCATTACAAAGGAAAGTGTATCTTTATTTTAATTTTTTTTTTTCCAAGAGAAAAAGTCCTATCCAATAGATTACCTCGTGCCGATATCGGTTTGCAACGCATTAACAGACTTCAAATGCTTTTAAAGATTTGCATATACGCGATCATCCAGCAGCAAAACGCTATACCAAAAGACAGATAGACAGAGTGTGTCTTCGCTCAATAAATCTATCTCGAGTTGCAGTTTCGGTAATGGTCGATCGTCGTCGTCATCATCATCGTCATCGTCGTCTTCGCGATGTAGAGTTTCACTTTTCAAATCTTCATCTTCATCCTCGTTGTATATCGTCGTTCGTCGCCGCAGTCGTCGTCGTCAGAGCCATAGTCTTTATTGTTCCTATAAGACGAGCGACGGACGTACCTACCTAACCTAACCTACCTGGGATGAGATGTGTATTCCCTTATCGTGATGGCCACTGTAAAACAGTGCACTCTTGCTTCAAAATGTAGCATGATCATCAGCGTCAATCAACTGGCCATGCTAATGCGGCTAGTCCAATGTTTTGCTCCATCTGTCAATCTTGAATTGGAAGAGTGTTAGTTCCTATATAGTATTTTCTTCTTTTAGCTTTTAGCTTTTGGGGAAGAGATGTTAGCGCATAAATCACGCTCAAGTACTGCAGTACCCTACTCGGGGGTCAAGTTTCACTTTTCTATGTTATTCAATACAATAGAGTCTTAGAAAGAGATTTGTGCGTCTGCATTGTGTATTAAGTCAGAGGCTAGATTTTGTTTATTGTCTTATCTTTTGAAATTGCATAAAAACAAACGTCTGTTTATGCGGTTAAAAAGTCCATATACTTAACAAAAAAAAAGAAGAAAAGTTCATGAAATTTGGACTTAAATATACAATTCTTTGTTCATTCCTTCAGTTTTGTATGCACAAATACAATTCAATATAATACAAAATATACAAGTTTTAAGTACCAATACCGTGACTCGTAATAACTTCGTATCTATAACTCCATGAATTGCTTCTAATAGCTTTAAGCGTTACTAATTTTGAGTTGAGTGTTTTGATCCCTTTTAAAAATGAATAGTGTTCAAATGGTAAAGGCTCGTAAGTCACCTTAAGTGGTTTTAGCTATTTATCCTTTTTTTTATATATTCTGTCCACAAACTATTTTTCCTTTTTACTTTCGTTGATAAATCTTAAGTTTAATTCGTAGGGTTTTGAAAAAGGTAAAACAACTTAAGTAGAGGATGATTCGTCTTATTATTTTATTTATCAGATAATAGGAAGAAATTAATTTAGTAAACTATCTTAAGTTCTTTATATTTTCAGTATCAATCAAAAAAGTAGGATCGCTTATGTCAACTTAAGATATTTTAACATGTTGGTTAAATAAAATAAAATGCACGACTGGGTCGCACGAACTTGCTCCTGTATTCAAAGAGTCTGTTTAAAAAAGTACCTATGTTTATAAGATTTAAAAATATACCTGTAAAATAAATTTGTCTTCAAAGATAAAAATGCCATTTGATTTGTCGAAAAAACCTCCATTTTTCAATTTTTTTGGGAGGGGGTTACATTTAATACAGTTAAAATAATTTAAAAAAAAAACTTATTTAAGATTCAAAATTTTACCTGAAATATAAGTTTGTTTTCAAAAATTTGAATGCTATTTTATAAATAAAAAAATCCTTGATTTTTCAAAATTTTTTTTCGAAAATCGTTAGAGCGGTTTTTTTTTAAATTAATTTTTTATATATAAAATTTTTCAATTTTGTTCTAAAAATATTTTTGGTAAGCAGTTGTTTAGTGATTGTAAATATACGCTCTACATTTGAATTTCGTAAAAAAATGTTGAAAAGTTTTTGAGATATAGAATTAAAAAAAAAAAAAATGTTATATTTTTTTAAAAATCCAAACAAAAAAAAATTGCACTTTTGATAATCAAATATTGTTAGAGCAATATAAGAGCTCATTCAAAAAAAAAATTAATGAAATCGGTTCATAAGTTGCTGAGAAAATTAAAAAACAAAAAAACGGTTCTATGAGCGGTACCTTTCCTGAGCAATACAAAAATATGTTTTTCTTATTAAAAGAAGCCAAGTTAAAAAATAAAATTTTAGAGAAAATCAAAAAAAAATCTATCGGTTTGTTTTTGAGAAATTTCGAATTATCGTTTTTTGACCAAAAAAATTGTATGGGGGCCACTGTTAGTTTTGATCTTAAAAAAAAAAATGAAAAAAACGCCTAACGCGAATCTGCTCAAAATCTTAACTTCCAAGTTTGAACTCAATCGACCCAATGGTTTAGGCTGTAGGAGCGTGGACAGACAGACAAAATTCTGCACGAATGCAAAACTTGCCATATAGTTCCTATATGTCGCAAGTAAAAAAGATTAAAAGTTAAACACAATAACGTTTTAACCGCCCTAAGAACATCTAAGGATACTTAGTAAATGAAAAACTGTAAAAGTTATTTTAGTAAAATCACTTAAGTCAAAAAAACAATAAATGTATTAAATAAAAAAAATAAATTAGGTGGCACAACAGTCCGTTGAGAACTAGGGCCTAGTGACTTACAACTCTCAACCATTCCTGTGTGCGAGTACTGTTGTCAGGGATGGAAGGGACCTACAGTTTTATGCCAAATCTGAACGGCTAATTTGAGAAAGCACTTTTCATGACAAGAATTACTCTTGGAGAATTTGTCAATTCCTCGCAAGAGGCAGTACCCGTGAAAAAAAAACTTTAGATGGGATAGGCAGGGATCGAACCCAAGACCTCTAGCATGTATTGAATGCTCTTTCTATTATCAAAATTTAATTTTACTTTTTTAAATAATTGTATGCATAAAAGCAAAAATACTGAAAACAGTACCTTCATGTCATTCTTAATTTTTTTTAAACAAAGATTGCAAGTTAAAAATCCACTTTCTGAAAAACTGTAAAAATATGCTCAAGAGCTTTTACCTTTTGAACTCAGAATTTATAATAATTGATTATTTGAGGAAAAAGTAGAGCACGTCACTTAATTTAAAGTGCTTGCGAATTGAATCAAAATATATGAATTCTTTTTTTACCCTTAAACATTTGCAAATAATTAACTTCCCATAGGAAGTTATTGTAATGGGTCCGATTTGTCGAATTGAAAATTTTGAAATTTCTCGACGTTTCAAGGTCCCTAGAGTCGAAATAAAATATTTGTAGAGAGATGTCTATGCGTGCGTGTGTACGTACGTTCGTACGTCCGTACGTACGTCAGTACGTCTGTACGTTCGCGACGTTTTTTTCGTTGTCCATAGCTCAAGAACCAGAAGAGTTATCGACTTCAAATAAATTTTGTTATACAGATAATAAGGCAGAAAGATGCAGAGAGGGCTCTCAAGAAAATTGCGTGGGTGGTTTTTTTACTATAGTAGTTTAAAAATAAGGTAGGTAAACATTTTGGTTAAACGTAAATATCACATGAACCAATGACGCTAGAGACTTGAATTAAATTTTATATTATATATTATAACGTGATACAAAATAATTATATTTTTGGAAAAAAATCCAATTAACGTTTTTTTATAAATCAAAAAAACCGAAAAAAAAAATTTTCACCTCGAAAATTTTACGACTAAAATATGATTTTATTTTCAAAACAATTTTGTGCAACGAAGAATAATGTTTTTGACATCTGATAAAATTTTGAGAAAAATCTAATTGACTGTTTTTTTTTATAAAAAATAAAATCCTAAAAAAAAACATTACTCAAAGTTGGTAAAAATTGATTTTCGACTCAAATATCTTTTCAAAACTTTGAGATATTGACTTTAAACTACTTTTAAACTATTTTTATCTTTCAAAAAATATTGTTGCCAACATTCAGTAAAATTTGGAAAAAGTTGAGTTGACAGTTTTTTTACAAAAAACTAAAAACCGAAAAAAATTTAACAAAAGTTGGTAAAAATAGATTTTCGGCTCAAATATCTTTTCAAAAATTTCAGATAATGGCTTCAAACTAATTTTAACTTATAAGAAATATTGTTTTCAACATTCTGTAAAATTTTAAGAAAAATCGAATTGACAGTTTTTTTAACAAAAAATAAAAACCTAAAAAAATGAATAAAAGTTATTAAAAATTGGTTTTCGACTCAAATATCCTTTCAAAACTTTGAGATATTGGCTTTAAACTACTTTTATCTTTCAAAACATATTGTTGTCAACATTCAGTAAAATTTTTAAAAAAATCGAATTGACAGTTTTCTTACAAAAAATTAAAAACCCAAAAAAAAAATTAACAAAAGTTGGTAAAAATTGATTTTCGACTCAAATATCTTTTCAAAAATTTGAGATAATGGCTTCTTCTTCATTTTAACATATAAGAAATATTGTTTTCAACATTAGGACAAATTTTGAGAAAAATCGAATTGACAGTTTTTGTACAAAAAATAAAAACCTAAAAAAAAAATTATAAAAGGTGGTAAAAATTGATTTTCGACTCAAATATCTTTTCAAAACTTTGAGATATTGGCTTTAAACTACTTTTAGCTTTCAAAAAATATTGTTGTCAACATTCAGTAAAATTTTGAAAAAAATCGAATTGACAGTTTTTGTACAAAAAATTAAAAACCTAAAAAAAAAATTAACAAAAGTTGGTAAAAATTGATTTTCGACTCAAATATCTTTTCAAAACTTTGAGATAACGGCTTCTAACTAATTTTAAGTTATAAGAAATATTGTTTTCAACAATCAATACAATTTTAGGAAAAATCGGATTGACAGTTTTTTTTTTACAAAAAATAAAAACCTAAAAGAAAAACAATACTAAGACTTGATAAAAATTTACTTTCGAATCAAATAGCTTTTCAAAAATTACAAATATTGGCTTCAAACTTATTTTATTTCACAGAAAATATTGTTTTCGATATTCAGTAATTTTTTTATAAAAAAATAAAATCTACAAAAAATAGTACGCAAATTTGGTAAAAATTGATACAAAAAGACAAACTTTTAAGCAAGACAAATCGACAGACGGGATGGGAAGTTATCAGTGTGGGTCGCATCCCAGCCTCTTTTTTATTTTGTACTGAGCCGAATTCTGATGAAAAGAACATCAGAAAGTATGCAATACATATTAAAGTTGAAGCTGTTTTCTCTTGAGGTATTCCAGACTTTCAACCACTTTAGAAGAAAATTTTTGTAAAAACAGAACATTGTGTTTTTTTTTCTAAATATTTCACCAAATGTTGAAAAAAATATTTTGTATACCATGAAATACATTTTAAGTCAATATCTCGCTTTGTTTTCAAGATATTTGAGTTTTAAATCAATTTTTAAAAATTAAGTACTTTTTTCGCAGATTTTAATTTACATATTTTGTAAAAAGAACCGTCTATTGGATTTTTCTAAGAAATTTACCACGCATCGAAAAACTCATTCTTGGTATAAAATTATTTTTAAGGTTATACCATTTTTTCGTAAAATATACGATTTGGAAATTTTGTTTTCAGTCGTTAGTTGATTGTTTTTAATTCATACAATTTGTGCGTGACGTTTACAACGTATACAAACAATTATTTTAAGTCGCTAGTTCTTGAGATACGGAGGATGAAAAAAGTATGGATTAACGAACACAGATATGTATCTTTCAAAAAACCAAGAATTTGAATCGTCGCTAAATCGTTAAACTTTCAATTTTAAAAATTGGATCCATTACAATAACTTTCTATTATGGGAAGTTAATAAAAGGCAAAAGTACTTGAGGAATTTAATAGTCCTTATGACCTTTGAAAAAAAGTAAAGGATAGCTCATAAATACTTTAGTAATCAGTATTTTGTGCTAGTAAATTTTAAACACCTCTGCTTTTCTTTGTGTTCAACAAACCCATCTTTTTGGAGTTTGTGCTTCTTTTATGTTTCATAAAATTGCATAGATCATTGAGCATTTACTCTAAGCACGTGCTATATATTTTTGATATAGCTTCTCTTCCATTTAAAGCAAGTTAAATTTCTTGAAAACTTCTAAAAAAACATTCTGGTTCTGGAAGAGGTGGTTATTGTTACTTCGATTTTTGGGATTTTTTTTTAAGTTTTATCCGTTTTCTAAATTTATTTAACTGTTTTAAACCTACTTAAAAAATGTAGCCTTCCTTATTTGTCTAACAAAGAGGCTTGAAAATACCTGCGTAGTCTTTAAGAAGACCATCATTAATATTATATCAGTATTTCTATTTCTCATACAATTTTTTTTTTATTTGTGAACGTAAATTCATTTATAATTCCTCTTCACCTTGGGACACGTTTCAAAAGAGCACCTTTCCAGAGAGAGGTTAAAGGACACCAACTAATGATGTTGGTATAAAAGAATGCCGATAAAACTTCCGCATGCTATACAAAAGCGCAATGTTTGAGCGGTTGTGCATCATCTTAGTGTTTACATTTCGAATTACTAAAGTGGCGATTATCGAAGATATTGATGTGCGGATGAGTGCACAACTTGCCCGTGTCCGCACACCTCTGCTTTCCATCAAAAACCTTCAAACCAAAAATAAAAATTAATAAAAAAAAAAAACATACCAATACCAACTTTGGGATTATAGAAGATGAGCAGCAGATGAGAAATACATTTACTTTGACCTTATGTCTTGCACGGTTAATCCCCAAGAGATAAACGCACATGGCACACGGATAGGAGAGCCTCCAAAAAGACCATCATCGCATCAAAGACTGGAAAATAAATACAATTTTTTAAAAAAAAAAGCAAAACGAACTGAACTCCCAAGACTAAAGCATCTTGCACATGAGCTACGAACTGCGAACTGCGAACTGTGGATGTTCGCATATTTTGACTTTTCTTTCACATGAGCTTTTATTTCTATTCGCAGGTAGCGACGAATTGTCAACCCTTTTCTCCATATTTTCCTCAGCCATCATCTTTCACACAAAAACAAAACAAGAGTGGTATAATTTTGAGGTTAAGTTGAGCGCGAACAATTTATTCGTTGCAGTGTGGATGGTATGTGGAACGCGAATAGAGTTTGACAGTTCGCAGCAACCACACTGCGATTCGTTACTACCAAATTGTTTTTACAAAATTCTCTTATTTTAGAGAACAAAATGCAAATTTTACTATCCTAATATTAGTGTCAATTGGTTTCTTATAATTTAAATGTGTTTTTGTGTGGAATTGACTTTTTGAAATGTGTAAAATCACGTTTGTTCGTCCATTCGCAGTTCGCAGTTCGTTGCTCATGTGCAAGGCACTTAAAACCGATAGAAAGAAGACTCTCCAACTGCAACTCCAACAACCACCACAGACGGACCAAACGATATGCAAGGCAATGCACAATGATGATGATGGCCAATGATGATGCTCAGCTCAGGCCCAGGCTTTACGAGAGAATAGTCATTGCAATAGAAGATAGGAATTTTACATTAAAGCGTGTGGCGAATTAATATTCAACATGATCTGAGGAGCAGAACAGGTTGTCCTCATAATCAACTTTAATGATGATCTTTACTACTTCACCCACTATCAAGTGATGTTAATGTTTCCTGCCTAGAGCCTGGCCTGATGCACATCATAGTCACAGCTCACAGAGCCATCATACGTATGGATGTAGGCAGGTGGGAAGGAAGTTCATGTTGACCATGTTTCGTTTTAATTGTTTGGTCACGGTGTGCACTGTGCTGTGTTTGTTGGTAAGTTAGAAAAAGAACTTCAAGGCATCTACCTATTGCATACCTACAATATTTTGTATGATGCAAATAGAATCGAATAAAAGTTCTTGAACTATAAGGTTTTTGAGCTTCGTGAGAAAAATCAAAGAGGACAAATTTGTTGTATGCCTATGAGAACAAAACTTTGTATATAGAAATGCCAATTATGGTTCTGTGACACAAGGCCAAGTATGACATAAAAGGAAACATACCTAAACTTATCTGTCTCTAATAGAAGGGTCAAAATGTCAACACTTACACGCAATTGGATAAAGTATAAACTAGGTTTTTCAATTTGTTTCTTAATAAGAAAATGATTGGAAAAGTATAAAGTCTAAAAGTTTAGGGTCATTAATTTTTCGGTTTCGAAAGTAAAGCTAAATAAAATGCGCACAGCGATATATTTTTGTAAACATTTTATTTGATTACATTATTAAGACTAGACTTTGCCATTAAAGGTGAAAAAACAATTATCATTAAAATGTTGGATCACTTTTTGGCTTATTTAGGCTTATTTAGGCTTATTTAGGTTTTGCTGATACTGTTCTTAAATATGTGTCGCAACTAAGTGCATCTTAGGTTTTAAGTGCAACATAATTTATTTTTAGTTGTCAGAAAATATTTAAGATACACTTAACTAAGTTTCCTATAGATTGAAACGCATCAAACTTCGTTTCATTACAAAATGTCAAACAGACGTCAATATATACCTACATGAAATTTCAAAACGGGATATTGAATGTGAAGTTTTGATTTGTGGAAAGAATACAAAAAAGTTTTCAAATATTAATTATATACATACATAGCTGACAAAAAAAGAGGAAGTAACCCAAATTTAACATCAAATGAAAAACGGACGCTTTCAGAATGTGCAGACTGGTTGCTTCAACGTTGCCTAGCTCTAAAATTACGGATCAATTTTTGCAACTATCTGCAAGCTTCAACCCAAGACCCAAAAAGATGAAGCTTTTAAAAAAAAATGTTCAAACTCTATTGATTTCTGTTGCAAGAATATTGTATCAAACCTGTTATATGGCCATTCCAGCTTGTTATCGATTTGTCATATTTTTGGTTAGGCGAAATCTTTTGTAAAAGGTTACTTGATCGAAGCCAAAAAAAATGTTCATTCCTATCGTAAATTTAACGAGAAGCTTTAACTTCAATGAATTCGAGAATCTCAACATCTATCAACTCCAAATTCATATCTTTTAGTTTTACTTTAATATCAATCAAATATAAGTTTTGGGATACAAATTTATTGAAATGGACATAACCTTATAAATGTCATAAGTGCAACTTAAGGACTTTATGCTCTACTATTTCTTCCCCATAAAATAAGTTCCACTTAGTGCCATTTATGACGAACTTTAAGTTCCGTGCAAACCATTAAGTAGGACATAGTTACTTAATATGTATAACTTAAATAGTTATGACTAGTATCAGCAAACGGGCCTAAGTCAGAGTTACATTATATCGGTTAGCCTCAAAGAAAAAAAGCAAATAACTTCAAGATCATACATCACAAAAAGCTGTCGCTAAGTCTGGAGGCAACGACATATTCTCTTCCTGTAGGTTTTAATTTTTTTTTTTACAAAAATAAGCGATTATTGTCTTTTGTCCCGACACCTCAGAAGTGTATCTACAACGTCGTTGTAGATGACAAATTAAATTGCTACGAAAGCCTGGAAATCTATAAGTTCAGAACATAAGCTACACTTGCACTTGTAGCATCAATTCTTCTACTTAGCGTACATTAAAGTGTATCACAGGCGGCCTTACAACATCCAGTGAGGCTTCAACTCCCTTCAAATTTCCTTGCGATTTTAAAGATTGAATAGTTTTCAGACTAGAAGACAAAGATGTTGAATAAAAATATCGAGTGCTGCCAAATTCTTGCTGTGAATGAAAAAGTTCGGTTGTACAAAGTGGTGGAAAGTGGTTTCCTACTACGTTACTACTTGAAAAAAGTTTCAAGTTTCAATACGTTGGATTTTGTTTATAATTATTATAAAAACCTTTCTTGACGGAACTATAACATTGATGTTTTTAAATTTGGTAGCATAAAACAGTATATGCATTTTAAGCCCTTATATTATTATTATTTTTTTTTTTTTCAAAACATTTTGAATATTATAAAAGGATAATTCTATTTTTTATAACAAAAACACTGAAAACAAAATTTCTTCAAAATGATTTATCAACAGTTACAAGGTGCATTTCCACTTATCAAATTTGTCCAATTCAAAATGCTCATCAATGTAAACAAAAGCATCCGCTCTGCACTATAAAGGACCACGTTACAAAATGATACAAATGGCTGGAAAAATAGGTACGATAAAATAGAAACTGACAAACATAAATCTTTTTATTTTATTAAGGACTTACCCAAAGTAAATAAAGGGATATGAATAAAATTCTGTCCAATAGTACAATAAACAATGAAAATCCCGTCAAAATACCTAAAATTGTTATTAATGTAAGAACTTCCACCAAACGAACTGCCACTGCCATTTTTTTGAATTATGTATTTATTTAAAAGATACTTTAAATTTTATTATGAACTCCAAAAACAATCAAAAATAATTTAATAATTTTCCAATTTGAAGTCTATATTAGTCAATTTTGCTTACAATTGACAGGTTGTTCAGGTGATTTTATACAACCAGTAGTTATTCTTTCATGAATGAGTAAAAAGTCCAAGAATCCTAACAATGGTCCCCACCTTCAATAAGAATATATTGATACATATTTACTTGAAAATATAATTTTGAGTTAGACCTTACCACCAAATTACATAAATCGGCCATTTTTTCACAGATGTAAAATTCCAGTCCATGAGATTCTGTATTGTGTTGGATTGAATGAAATATCACCTAAAAATGTCAATCACAATATTTTGTACGTACTTAAATCATGCCACTGTATTGATGACTTACCAAAATTGTTGATATTATGACCAATGGCCATAGAATTGACATAATTAATCGAAAGGTAAATTTCATCGAATACCACGTAATCATAAGTAAAACTATTTGTGCTAACCATGTCGAAGCACTTGCTGGTAATTGAAAGGTCGACGTAAGCCAATTTGGAAATCCATTCAATGTTGGAAGTTCCTAAAAACAAAACACGAAATTTAATAAGTTTGTAAAAGGTCTTAATTTTCAATGAAATCACCTTAAAATTTGAGTCTTGGAACTTTTCAGTGTATGCAGACATTTTTCAAGATATTTTTACAATTTTTAAATTCACTGCTAATTTAAGGATGTTGTTTTGAGCTCAAAAACTACGTTTTAAATTTAGTGTTTTTTTTTGTATGTTAAAAATATGACATCAAATTTCAATTTATTTTAATTTTTAAGTACAAAATGTAGGTTTTACATTTGTGTAAGGTGTGACCAGTTGTTATAAATTAAGGAATCATACAAAACTTCAGTTGATGGTTCTTTTGGATCAGTCCATTCTGAAAGTGTTTATGGATGATCATTATTTGTATTGTCATTTTTACATGAGAAAATTATTGCCTCAATATCTCCAGGGAATATTTTTGTAGTGTGGAAATAGGCAACTTTCAGAAGAATGTCTGATTTCTTAAAATAGTGTTTACTTAAAATTGTGTGTGCCGGTAACGTTAGTGTTAGCCATTGTCATGTGTTTAGCTCATTTTCAGCTATTTTCAGAGCATTGAAGATCTGACAAGTATTTTGTGAAACTGGAGCTGCATTGTTGAATCGCTATTACGAGTTTTAATAAATTCCAAAACACATTTTCAACTTATCTAACTTAATTCAAGGCTTCATAATATTGTTCCAAAAAGAAATTCAAGTTGTTCTCAAACAAAAAATAAACGAAACCTCTGTAATATATGTAAGTGTTACATTTTTTGGCAGCTGCATAGCATTACCTTGTCTAGTCTTTGGTAACTTACTTACTTTAGGTGGCGCTACAGTCCTGTGTGAACTAGGGCCTCACCCAACAAACTTCTCCATCTAGCTCGTGCTCGGTCCCTAGCTAGATGTCTCCAGTTTCGCGCTCAAAGTTGGATGAGGTCACTTTCCACTCGTGCACGCCACCTGATCCGCAGTCTTCTTCTACTGCGCTGTCCTGTGGATGTGGATCCGAAAACTTTCCGGACTGGAGCATTAATTTCCATGCGCTCTACTTGACTCAGTCATCTCAGTCGTTGAACTTATATCCCTCTGGCTAAGTATACGTCGCTGTACAGCCCGTACAGCTCGTCGTTCCATGTTCTCCTCCACTCCCATTCTATGCATACGGGGGGGTCGTAGATCAGATCAGAAGAACATTCCTCTCGAAACGACCCAAGGTGTTTTCATCCGCTTTTGTCATAGTCCATGCTTCTGCACCGTATAGCAGGACAAGGATGATGAGGGTCTTATATAGCCACACTTTTGTCCCTCGAGAGAGGGCTTTGCTACTCAATTGCATTCTTAGTCGAAAGAAACAGCGGTTAGCAAGAGTTATTCTTCGTTTGATCTCAGCGCTGGTGTTGTTTTCTGCGTTTACAGCGGAGCCTAGGTAGACGAAGTCCTTAACTTCCTTAAAGTTACGTCTTTCGATGGTGACGTTTTGACCGAGACGTCTGTTTTGTAAGTCCTTTCCTGACGACAGCATGTAGTTTGTTTTGCCCTCATTAACCGTTAAACCCATTTTGGCCGCCTCTGCTTCAATACTCACAAAAGCCCCATTGACATCACACTGAGTTCTTTCCATTATGTCAATGTCATCAGCAAATGCTAATAATTGGACAGAATTTTGAAAGATAGTGCCTCTGGTGGGTTGTCTACAGTAAATCCGTCCGTATCCGAGGCTTATTGTTGCTTCGCAACTGGGTTTTCTTTAAGTGGTCAGGAAGCCATTCTGACGCATGACCTTCAACCTGAAGACCAGGTAAATTATTTAACTCCAAGGGGGATAGCCGGCATAACCGCTCCTTACAGGCCTGGGCTTCGAATATGTCGTAGTAGCCCTATAAGGTGTTCACTAAGTAGTTTAACCTAACTGGAACCGTAGACGCCACCGTTGATTCCATCTTGGGAATTCCTCCGCTGCCGTTTGGATGAAAGGAGAGGTGCCTTAGTGGGAACACCTCTCCCCCCTCTCTCGTTTGCAACCCCCTACAACTTTCCATTGGGGTTGGAACCCAATCTCCAGTTGAGGTACTAGGCACCCGATGTTCACCACGGGGAGGTGAGAATAGGAGTTCATAAACAGAGAAGAGTTCATAAACAGAGTTGTTCTCTTGAATGCACAGCACATGTCTACCATTTGAACATCCTAGTCTTTGGTTAGACACCTGTAAAAAAATCTAGTCAAGTGTCTATCAGCTGGTCATGTTTTTATTTTTATTAAAAGCTAAACGTTAATGAATGTGATTTTATTGTATTCATAATGCGATTAAAAGGTTTAGGTTAAAGGGTTCCTTCAAAAATTAGAATAGGAAAAAAAACAATTTCATTACGTTACAAAACCTAACTAACAAAAGATTTGTAGCTTGTGTGAATTTTTTAAGTAAGGTAAGCATTTTACAACTTCCTTGTTATAAAATTGTGTTTACTGATTTCAGTTGACAGAATAAAAAATTCTTCATAAAGGTAAAACTCTTTTGAAAAATTGAACTAGTTTGGAGTTGCTTATTTCTATGTCCTTATGTTCTTATAGAAAGAAGTTTCTCGAAAAAATATTTTTTTTTTAAACTGAACTTGGGCAGGATTTGAGTTATGAATCACCATAATTGTTACGTCAAACGAAAATAATTAAGACAAACTTCGACAATATCTTAATAATTGAGTACCACACGAGTAATATCAATATCCTATTATTCTTTCAACACTTAATGTTTTGAATCACCTAAAATAATTAAGATGTGAGTCCTAATATAGAACCGAACTTCTATTCAAAACTATACTCATATGTAAGCCCATTAATTTGCAAGGACACACCCAAATCTGTCACTTCAAATACCTATTCCCAGTTCAAAACCTTCTTAGGAAACATATAGTAGGTAGGTAGGTATACTTCTCGTACTTCCAAAATATAAGACGAAACTTCAGATCTTAAACTCTCCATGTTAGCAAAAACAAACTAGAGTAAAAATTTGCTGCAATTGCTTTGAGACTTGAGATTTGAGACTTCAGAGAATGATCTCAAATAATGAAGTCACGACAATCTTATGGTTTTTTTGTGTTTTGTTTTTGGAGCCCCTTGATTTATTGCAAGATCCCAAACAAGAATGACCTTCATGTCACACAACACCCAGACACCTGGTTCTCTTTTTAGGATTTGTGTTGTTGTTTCTTTTTTTCTGTTAATTTTGGTTGTACCTATAGATTATGTCTTTTTGAGGTGTCTGCACACTGCGCAGCGCAATCTGCATGACAGTCTCTTTAAATGGCGGGCTATGTCGCAGTAGTCAGTAAAGATATATCCATACGGAGTATATGGTGGGTGCGCTTGGCGCTTGCACTTTTGAATATTTTCCAGGAATAGAACTGGGAGAAGCAAAATGTTTCATAATTTAGCTGTCGTAAGCTTTGAGTTCACATGTATGTAAATCTTTTCAAAAGAACTCTTTGAAGAGCTATAGCTTTATAATTTTATATGGAATACGATTTAATATTATAATACAATAGAAGTATGAAATAAAAGTGAAGAACAAAGAAAAACATGAGTTTCTTTGAATCAATTGAACAAAAGATTGAGTGGGTTTGAGTTCCTGTCAACATGAAGAGTTTTAATTAGAATTAACGAGTTTTCTGGTCAGTTCATATGATTTTGTTGTTGTTTTACTGTGTTTTGGAAACTGTCAACTGCTAACTGTATTAGAACAGAATTAGAAAAGACTGACGCTTAAACATAAGCTAGTCAAGTTAATTCAACAAAAGCTAACTGTTTTCGTGATTTTATATAAATTTTTGCGGAGAAAAATTAATTTCAAAAAAGTGATTATTTCGAAACGTCAAAATCATTACTTTAAATCACTGACAGCTGTACATCATTTATTGTATTAACTTCCCATAGGAAGTTATTGTAATCGGTCCGATTTGTCAAATTGAAAATTTTGACATTTCTCGAGGTTTCAAGGCCCCTAGAGTTGAAATAAAAGATTTTTAGAGAGATGTCTGTGCGTGCGTGTGTACGTATGTACATACGTTCGTACTACCGTACGTTCGCGACGTTTTTTTCGTAGTCCATAGCTCAAGAACCAGTAAAGATATCGACTTCGATTTTGTTATACAGATAATAATGCCGAGAGATGCAGAAAGGACTCTCAAAATAATTGCGTGGGTGGTTTTTTTACCATAGCAATTTTAAAAAAATATGAAAATTTTGGTTAAACCAAAATATCTCACGAACCAATAACTCTAGCGAGTTAAATTAAATCTTATATTATATAATTTGACGTGATACCAAACAAGTGTATTTTTGGAAAAAATTCCAACTAACGGTTTTTTTATAAATCAAAAAAAACTGAAAAAAAAAATTTGTCACCTCGAGAATTTTACGAACAAAACACGATTTTAATTCCAAAAAAATTGTGTGCAACGAAGAATAACGTTTTTAACATCTGGTACAATTTTGAGAAACATCAAATTGGCAGTTGTTTTTTATTAAAAAAAAAAACCTAAAAAAAATTAGTAAAAGTTGGTAAAAATTGATTTTCGACTCAAATATCTTTTCAAAAACTTGAGATTATGGCTTCAAACTAATTTTGTCTTATAAGAAATATAGATTGTTTTCAACATTCGGTACAATTTTCAGAAAAATCGAATTGACAGCTTTTTACAAAAAATAAAAACCTAAGAAAAACAATACTAAAACTTGGTAAAAATTTACTTTCAACTCAAATAGCTTTTCGAAAACTAAAAATATTGGCTTTAAACTCATTTTATCTCACAGAAAATATTGTTTTCGACATTCAGTAAATTTTTTATAAAAATCCAACAGTCCGCTTTTTCATAAAAAAAATAAAATCTACAACAAATAGTACGCAAATTTAGTAAAAATTGATGTTCGGTTCTTGATATCTCTTCATCTAATTTGTATTTTTTTGTATAAGAAATAAAAACTTTTAATAAATAAATTGGTGAAAATTAGTTTTCGACTAAAAATCTCGTTAGCAAAAATAGATTTTGAAATGGAACTATTTATATGTATACTCGTAAGCAAAATATTTTTGATAATTTTTAAGAATAATTCAAGTAAAAAATTTTTTAACAAAACACAAAAACCTATAAAGTTTTAAGCAGGACAAATCGATAGACGGGAAAGTTTTTAGTGTGGGTCGCATTCCAGCCTCTTTTTTAATTTAGTGCAGACAATTGTCAGTTCTCACAATATTGTAGAATATTTCACTAAAATAACTGTCCCAAATGTCTTTAAAATTACGGGAGCTTAAATTTTGTATGAACATATTGCCGGCAATGTCAATACCAGCCAATTTTAGAAGACTTACGTTTGAAAGTGTCAGATGTTGTTATTTTACTAATTTGTTATCTAATCTACAAGGGTCCAGTGTTTTGGACAAATTCAATCACAGAATTGACATTTATAGCGTTTGAATTCTTTGAATTTATACATTTCTAGTCCACAAAACGAAATATGGCTATGACAGTAAACATATAATTAGTGCTGTCTATAACTTAAAAGCTTATACATTTCTCCATGGGCTGTGTGTTTCGAAACACATTTGTCAAAAATTGCTTAGAAAAAAAGAAAAGAGCTTAGTTCAAAAAACTTCACACAATAATTCAAAAATGAATTCACAAAGACGTCTCTTCTAAGTTTTGGGTTTACCACAGCGTTTGAATTCCTTAAATTTTTTACAATTCTTATTCACAATATTTTTTTACTTTTACAATGTAAGGCAATAAAAAAACTGACATCTAGCACCTTGTCAAAGGGTTCTCTACTTAAAGATTTTAGATCCAAAATACCGAAAAACAGTGAAAAAAATGTTCTGTCAACTGACAACTAAAAACAGTGCTTTCAATATCTTTAAAAATGTATACTTTTTATAAATAAAACACTTACATATTATAACATAAGAAAACTTGTAAATTTTTGTTCATATTGTTTCACTAAACATAAAGTCTTAAATCTTCATTCTTCTGACAACAATGCTGTAAATGGTGTTGTTCATGATTCATGAATTTTTACAAGAATGTAACTATAACAACAATACTTGACTTCAAAAGCATCATTCGACAACAACGACGACGAATTTATTATACAAATTAAAAAACCTTTTTCGTTGTTGCCTTTTTACACCCATTTCAACATCTCAATTATCCTATATATACAAAAGGATCCAAGTTCCACCCACGGATTAAAACTCCACGGTGCTCGATGACTTTCACTGAAGGTATATTTTGTATACTGTTTAAGGCATCGCATCGCAGAGGTATACCCAAACCCATCAGTACACCTCGTTAGCTTGAAACCGTTTGTGGTCGTTGATAAAATTAAAATTCCATTATCATTTTTGTTCTCCTTCTTGTTACCGAAGTTTAACGTTCCCAGATACTCATCGCAAATTTCCATTTAGATCCCTTGGATTTCGTGTCTCCATGAAGATGGAGCCGAGCGATTTATAAGTTCCGATTTTCCCACCAAAATTTCACTCTCATTGTTTCAATGTGTATAAATCTGCGTTAAACTCACTTTCAGATCAAACTCGTTCCGCTGCGCTCAACATAATATAACAACTCTCATTTTCCACCAGCTTTAGCCATATCCAGCCAACGCAGCGTACCATCAGCGTGCCAGCGTGTGCAGCATCGGCAGTAAGTTGCAGTCGGATAATTGGTATTGTACCTGCGCGCGCACCCAAAGCCTCGTCCATTTCAGAAGCTGGCTTTGAAAAAGTTGGTACTTCCATAAGCCCATAGTAAGTTAAGCAAGATGGTATGGTATCGGTATGGCAAGTTGTACAAAATATCTGGCTTTGACTAAACCGGCCGGCAGTGGAAGTGCACGTATTTGGTTAACTGGGGCGACCTTCAAAGAAAGTGTAACCGCTCGCAAAGAAAATATATACCCATTGTTGTACTATGGCGGTTTGTAAGTCAGGTATAGAAAGAGGTACTAGGTACTTCTGTAAGGGGTTATCACCATCAGTTATAATAATCAGTTGCACCAGTCAAGTAGTAGATGAAACAATGGACATATTATCATGGCAAAAGTTGGTCACCGGCTTTATAGTTGAACAAGTGATGTCTTTTACTTTTGTTTTAACTTAATTGAAATTGAGTAAAAGTCTCAATCAGCTGAGAGGATTGAATGCTGCAGTAAGTGGACCTAATAACCAGTAAACTACTTGGTGACGATTAGACAACAAAAGTGAAAATGATAAATGTTTGATAAATGTGTACTTACAATAAAAATAAACTTAACATAAAATTTGATGATTCAACGAAAATTTGTAAACAGCCTTTTTCAATCTAAAATTGAGTACAGACGATTTTCCGGTCTTACAATGCTGTCGACCAATCTTTGCTGTGACAATAGCTGCTAATGAGTTGACAGCAGCCAAACTTTCAATTGCTTGATTGGCAATTTTTTTTCAAAACCTCTTAAATATCATTGACAAATGGTTCGCTGATTTCGTTTTGCTTTACTTCTTTTTAGAACATTTGACAACTGTCAAATTTGTTAACAACGTTAACTGATAATTTCAAACGTTGTCTATTAATGGCTGAAAATAATATTTCTGGTAATGTCAAACGGAATTGTAAGTTTATACGATTGTAAGACATTTTTGACAATTTACTGCCAATTGTCTGCATTAAGCTTAAATATTGAATTCATTTCTTAAAACAATTAAATTATTTTAAACATCCTTGAGCCGAAAACCAAAAGAGATAGATAGAGAGAGACTTGGCTACCAGATTTGTAAAAATAATGGAATCTTTTCTGAATTAAATCTTTTGCATTACAAAATAGAAATGAGCTCAAAACATTAACAAAACATCTTGACTTAAATGTTCGGCTTATTTTATTTATTGTGATAAAAAATGAAGAATAAATGACTCCAATAATCATAATGCTTTTTTGTATATAGTAAGTACTTTAGGCTAGGGGAGCCTTCTGCCCTTTGTTTGGATTATAGTTTTGATATTTAGAATTTCTCAGAAGTTTCTATTCTTCAGCTGATGATGCACCTAAGCCTACAGCCTTCCAACCAAAGTCCTCACGAATCAATTGATCCAATTGCTTAGTATCCACTCCAAGCTTACGCAGTCTTCCAATTACCTTAATCATTTCATCAGTCTTCAAAATTCGTTCATAAACAGGTCTAAGAGCAGTGATTTTTCTCCAAAATTCAGCAAATACACCCTTGGCAGCAACTTTATCACGTATTAGATTTTCAATTTTCTTATTTGGATAAATTGCAAGTAATTCCTTCATAAATCCCTTCCAACCCCCCAATGATTGCAGCTGTTGTTGCTGTTGTTGTTGGTTTGGTTTGTAGTGAAGAAGATAACCATATTCCTCAGAATAACTTTCATCGGAAAGATTATTCAAAGAATCAAGTGATGCACGAATTTGTTTTTTCAGCCATCCATAAAATTCTCTTAATTCTGGTTGTTTTGCAATAATTCTTCCAGCATTGTAAACATCCGAAGATCCAAAGTACATAATAATGCGTTTGAATTCTTCATCATTTTTCAAATATCTACGAATGAGATCGATAATTTCACGTTGAGGTATCAGTGTTTTGATATCCTTAAAGTCATCAAGTAAATTTCGAGCACGAAGAAAATCAAGGTTATTGGATATTGGCTGATCGTTATTAAGTTTGGCAGAATATGCCAAAGTGGCCAAGGCGAGAATCAGAAGAATTTTCATCTAAAAAGAAAAAAAAAACAAATATGATATAAATCAGTCTTGAAGATAAAATACCTTACTTTAAACAGTTGAAATGTTCAATGATACTTTCTTCTAGCTGATGGTAGTTTTTATACTCATTGATTTGCACCGTACACAGTATCGATTTTAATAATCAAATATTGATTTTTCAATATCTGGGTATCTCACATAGGAATTATGAAGTTCTGATAAGAGATAAGATGTTGTAAACCACCCATACGAATTTTTCTTTATCCAACATAATAATCTTATTATATGTCTGAGAAATCATTTAATATTGGTTGCAAATAATTCATATCAAACAATGCAGAGATAATAATGAGCTTTTGTGCAAATTGTTTTTCTTGTGCGCACAAAGAAATAAATACATGAAGTAAATAAAAATCTGTATTAATTGTTATTGACCCATTCAGAGAGTTAATTTTTGGAATCAGCAGACGTTGAATAATGTTCTGAAAGCCTAACAAGCAATGTCATCACAGATTCCTAGCACTTTTATTGACCTTAAATCGGTTCTTATTCTTACTAATTTCTTCACACACCATACAATTAATACTACGGGTAACAGTTTCAGGACCAAGGTTAAAATCGGCTTATGTGAAAGTTGATTACCAATTTTGTTTTTTAAAAATTGCTCTTTCTACCTTTCTCTGTACAACCTCAGACTGATACGAACAAATTCTAGTTTAAAAACTGATTGTTCGGTCGTAGTGAATTTCAATCAACTTCATTGCAAAATGCAAAAACAAAAAACATTATCCCAATGGCGGATCCAGGGGGGGTCGTAGGGGTCATATAATTAAAGATTTCATCTAAAGATTTGTCAGTAATTTAACGACATTTACCAGAAAGTGGTTTGCTGTCAAAAACAACTAACATTTTAGTTTCACGCAATTTAGAATTTTGAAAAACTCTAATAATGCTTTAAATTATTTTCATAAAATTTGTTTTCTGTCTGTCTGTCCTGGCCCATACATCTCGAACCCTTGTGTCGATTGAGTTCAAACTGGGAAATTAAGGTGTTGAGCCGGTTAGCGTAAGGCAATTTTTTAATTTTTTTAACACGAAAAATAGCAGCAGTCCCCATACAAAGTTTTTGGTTAAAAATCGAAAATTCGATTTTTTTTGTTCAGAAAATATCCGATACATTTTTTTAAAACTTTCTAAATTTTGTTCTTAATTTGGCTTCTTCTACAAGAAAAGCATATTTCAGTATTGATCCAGAAGAGTTAACTTCATAGAACCGTTATTTTGTTTTTAAGTTTTCTCAAGAATATCATTATTATTTTTTTTTATTTTCAAAAATTTATTGATTTTTGTTTACAAAACTCAATATCTCAGGAAGTGGTCACCCTGTAAAATGCATATTTATAAGCACTAAACAACTGCATCCCAAAAATATTTTTAAGACAAAATTTAAAAATTTTGTATGTAAAAATCAGTTCAAAAAAAGAATTAAGTTGATCTAGGTTTTTTTGAGAAATAAAATGACTAAAATTTTTGAGAAAAACTTATTTTGCAGATACATTTTTAAATCTTTAAATATGATAAATATTTTTAAACAGACTTTTTGGAAGACATTAGCAAATTCTAGCGACCCAGTCGTGCATTTTATTTCTTTCAAAATTGATATTCTGTTGAATACAAAAAACTTTTAAGATCTTAAAAAATTAAATAAATCTACTTTTTAAAGTGAATTTGCTTTGAATGCTCTAGAACTGAGAGATTCAAACACGAATTTCAATAATATAAATGTCTCAAAAATAGCAAAAGTGACACTTTTGTTAAACTAATGGCTAATTGAATCTCTTGAGATTTAAAGTGAAAAGATATTCTGAAACGTGTATTTTGTGAGTGCCACATAAAAGTTTCTTCCCAACTTATTTCCTTACCTTAATTTGTTTTTATTTAATTTTTACAGATTAACTTAAATGTACCTACATATTTTCTTAAATTCAAGAACTAAACATTTTTCTCTTTCTTAAAAACTACGTCAAAAAAAGCCCGAAAATTCTTCTTATCTCTGCCATTTTCTGGGTTTTTGAATTTCTTGTAGCGTTCTTCGCATTAATAGAAATTGAAACAAGAAAAGTATACATATGTACATTATTTTTGGAAAAATGCTACGTTTCAAAATGATTTCTTACATTTCTGCGTGAAATACACCAAAAACCCTCTAAACTATTGCGTTCTAGCTCTTAAATATGGCATATTTAAAAAACTGTTGGAATATCGGAATGCTTTCACATGTAGGGAGTCGTCCAAATTAAAAAGTTAGACCATACCTTGCTGGACAATTATATTATATTATTTATATTATATATAAATAATTTTATAACTTGTTGTTGTAACTTTAGCCCTTGAACTGTCTAAATGTAAGGTTAAAAGACATTTACAGAACATTTTTAAGCGGTGAGTAAAAACTCGTCTATATGTTAAGTGTGTGAATTGAATTCCGATTCCCTAAGTCTAATCAAACAACAAAACCGAGGGGTTTCTATCTTTGCCTTAGAATTGAAGATCCCAATTTTTCACATAACAGATTGAAAAAGAAAACAATCTTTAATTTTAATTGGTATATTTTTGTATTAAAAACATTCAAACTTATTGAAATCACCAACCAAAAAAGAAACTTATCCATTTTTCTTTTTGCCAAAGGTTTAAAATCTATTTGATATTAATTAGTCAACACTCCTTGTTGGTTAAATCTCATCATCATCGTCATAGTGCAAAGGCCCTGGGAATACCCCAAATATGGTAATGGCCGCTGAAGTGATTTTATCTCCGGCAATGTTTGTTTAATGTGGGTGCATCCATTTAAAGAAACCCTTGACTCACAGCAACATACCGTTTATGTGTACCTTACCTATATCTTTTTCCTAAATAGGATGCTCTGTAACAGAAATTTCGCTACTAGTTATAGTGTGGAAAGTGTATCTAAACCAAAAACAGCGGTACAAAATATCCTCTACCTTAACTAATCCTATGAAGATAGCTGACTATTTCTTGTGATCAAAGATCAGGTCATTGTTTTCATTTTTCCCCCCAAACACAAAAACAAACAAAATAGTTTGAAAAATAAAACTAACAACCCAAACAAATTCACCGATGGACTAGGCCCATAAAAAGTAAATAGGTTACCGGCGCCCAGTAAGGGCATGATCGTGCATAAAGTCACAAAATCGAAAGCAGAACCCACCGACCGACCGACTTCGCCACCATCATCGCCAAGGATTCAAAAAGTACCCCGCACAACATCACAGCATCAAATTCGGGGTAGATATAAAGTACTGCGGCAACTAACATCATGTTGCGCATGGCACAGCTTCCAACGTTCGAGTCGTCGCGTCGGTCGCTCGCCATAGCCTGTGAAAAAGAGGCTACACTCAACACAATGAAATTGAAATCGAAATCAAATGTTAATTTGAATTCAAATGTTTACAAAAACAAAATCGAGTTCATGTGTCTTCGTCGTTATATTCTTGAAATGGAAAAATAATGGTGAAATGATAATTTTAGTTTGTTACCGCTTTTCCAACTACTGACATGGACTATAGCCCATTGGACATGCCTATATGAATCATAATGGCAATGGGTTCCCTGAAATAAATTTCACTTTGTAAACTATTTTCAGATCCTACCCTTAAAAGTTTTAATAATTGTATCATATGATAATATTTTTCCAAAAGAAACGTGTTTTAAGAGTTAAATATTTAACACAATGTATAAACACGGAAGTATGAAATACCCAAATTGACAGCACTAAAAACTGAAGCCAGCATTCAGCATCAGCATCAGCATCAGTATCAAGACTCGCTGCACATAACATTATTGGACAAACAAAACAACAACAAAAAAACAGGGCAATCCCTCCATTAGCACAATTCGACAGTTTCGTGTATCGATCAACATTAAGATGGCAAACTGATAATCCAAGACAAGGGATAATATTAGCATTGGAATTCGTGCGGCTGTTTAATCAGCTGAAGCTATTTAACTACGTGTGCATACTAAGCCCTCTTGCTTCTCTCCTAGAGACAAACTGCTGACCATATGGACCAGTGACTATGCTGTTGTGCATGCAGCATGCTGCTTTATTCAACTATACGCTAGCGCTGCTGCCTCTATTACCGCTGCTGATGCTGCAGATTGCGTTTCAAGTAAACAGCGAAACATTACACGTGAGTGAGGTTTGTTAGAACAATTTATACCGTTACACGGCTTGAAATCAGTCGTTATTTGACTTCCAGCGAGTGAAGAAGTGTACATTATTTTCTTTTAATTTGCAATTTAAATATTTCCAAGTGTTTACGTATTAGCTAAGTTGGCATTGTGCCACTGTTTTAAATAAGTAATCGGCAGCCTAGTGGAGGTGGCGTCCGAAGACGAAGCCAGAGGTCGTGGGTTCGAATCCCGTGAGGAGTCGACGAAAAATATTATAGCTTTTTTTCATAACCGAGAAATAGCAGACTTCATAAATTGGGAGCAAAAACAAATGGAGAAGGAGAAGAGAGCAGGGGTATCGAAAGATACCTCTGCGAAATCAGGTGATGCTAATGTGGTGCCATCAGCGGTACCCCAATTCACCGCAACATCATCAGGCCATCAGTCTGATGGGTCTTTAGCAACAACAACAACAGCTAAAAGGAGAAGGCATACGCCCAATCTGGTAGACAGAAACAATGCTGCCAAGCGCGGAGCGATGCGGGAGAAAGTACAGACAAAAGAAAAAGGGATGACGTCACAAAGCGAGTCGTCAGATGGTGAGATAGATTACGTCTCCGAGGGAGGAGAGGGGCACTACAGGTCACCTAAAAATAGGTGTCCAGTCCTAGCTGAGCCAGAGCAGCCAAAAGATAAGGTGATGGAGGTGCCCGATGCCCCCAACGATAACGACATTGATGAGCTGGCACAAGTGCTGCAAGTTAAAAAGAAACAGATAGACGCCTATGAAGCGCAACTAAAAAAAATGAAGGAGGAGATGGAGCCCCTCCTCAGTACTCTTAAATCCAAAATTGAAGCGCGCCGACAAAAGGAGGCAGCTGAAAAGGTAGAAAAAACTGCACAACGGCTGCAACAACAACAACAGCAGCAACAGGCAAAACAAAAAAAGAAGGAAACAAGGCAACAACCACAGCAGCAACAACCACCGCCAAAGCCCGCTACCAATATCACTGGAGCGGAGCAAAAAATGAAGGCTTCACCAGCAGTGACAGGCCCAATGTCGGAGGGCCCATCCACTTCGACTAAGGACAAGCAGCAGCAACAACAACAGCTACAACCAAGGCAGCAGGAGCAGCAGAAACAGCAGCAGCAGCAGCAGCAGAAGCAGCAGCAGCCGCAGAAGCAAAAGCAGCAACAGCAGCAGCAACAGAAACAACCACAGACCAAGAAAGAGAAGGTGCCACCAATTAGGACACACAAAGTTGACCTGGACGACATAAAACAGGTATGTAAGTCGGCCACTAAGGGCAATTTTTTCATTAAAATCCTAAACGAAAAAGAAAAGAATTATTCGGTCCAGTGTTTCTCACTGGCCGAATACAACTTAGTAAAAGGGTTATTAAAAGAGGCCACAGCTGAGTTCTTCAGCTTCACGCCTAAAAGCGAAAAATTTAAGACGGTCCTACTGAAGGGCATAAGTTCCTGCACGGAACCGGAGGCGCTCTTAGCTGAGCTCCGCCAAAAAGCCATCGACGATCTCGATTTCATCGGGGTCAAGCCTTTCACTACGGTGAAGTCCAGGCGAGGGGGTTACAGGCTGCCAATGTTCCTCGTAACATTATCGCCCCAAAGTAGGCTTGAGAGTCTGAGGGAAATCAAATGCCTCGACTATCAAGCCGTACACTGGGACACATTAAAAAGGCACGACGACATTTTACAATGTACGAAGTGCCAGAGGTTCGGCCATGCCGGAGCCAACTGCAATATGCAGTTGCGCTGCGTCAGGTGCTCAGAAACCCACATCAAGGGAGAGTGCAAGCTGGGGAATGAGCGGGTTGAGGATTTGACCCAGCTCAAGTGTGTCCTTTGTGGAAACCAAGGGCACCCCGCTAGCTATAGGGGTTGCCCTAAGGTCCAACAAATGAAGCAAAAACAGGCCAGTCAAAAAGCCGAAGAAAGTCGAACAGTTCGACAGGCTCCTACACAAAAATTCGTGGATCCCAAATTTTCCTACGCCCAAATGGTGTCAGGGAATGGGAACACGAGACAGGCTCCACCAACGGTTGCCCCAAAGGCCCCTGTGCCTAAGGCACCAGAGGTGCAGCCTGACATTGTAGCCTTGTTGTTGAGCATTCAAGGTCAACTAACAGGACTGCAAAGTCAGATAAAGGAGCAAGGCAAAAGGGTAGACCATCTCTACTCTTTGTTGCCTGGCCTGGCGCAATATAGACCATAATGGGCGCGCTGCCGGAGACGCGCCTAAAAGTCCTAGCTGTGAATGTAAATTCACTGATTAGGATTGAACGAAGAGCCAATATGTTCCAATTGTTGAAAGACTACAGTCCCGATGTGTTTATGGCTAGCGAAACTAAGCTAAACCACAAACACAAATTGACTCATAAAAATTACAATATCGTAAGAAGAGACCGGCCCGACTCCACTCAAGGGGGCGGTGTCGCTCTCTTTATACGAAAAGGCATCAATTATAAAGTCATATACAACAATGAATTGCGAAAGCTCAAGACGCTAGAAGTTTGCGTTGTATGCATCTCTCTCACTCAAGGGAAGCGGATGTATATGATTGCGGCTTATGCGGCTGGAGCTCCGCAGGTTACTTACTTTGCTTCAGAACTCGAGATTCTTTTTAGGGAACTTAAACTGAGCTTGGAAGAAAACTATTTCATCTTGGCCGGTGATTTGAACGCAAAACATGAAGATTGGGGAAATCAACATAGTAATCCCAGAGGTAACCATCTTTTTAATTTGATGGATCTTTACAGCGTTGAATATGGCGTCGACCTGCTGGCTACTGAAAAGCCATCGTATCCAAGAAGCGGCTCCTTTCTGGATCTTTTGCTGTACGACACAAGACTGACAGTTACAGACAAAGTGGGTAATCACCCTCGTAACTGCTTACAGACAGTTGAGTACGACAGTGATCACTGCGGACTGGCTGCTGTAATGCAGATACCGAACGAACGCGTGGAGTTGGAGGAATACGTTGCAACGTACTCTTACAATTACAGTAAGATGCGCTGGCCTCGTTTCACCAACGCCTTAGCGAGAGAACTTCGTTCGAGTGACATAGCCCCACCAAACAACAGAAACCTGACAAATACAGAAATTGACCAACATTTACAACAGATGGACGAAACAATAAAACGAACGATGGAATGGACAATACCAAAGTACAAAGAACGGGACCAAATGGACGCTTACAGAAACGCGACTATTGACGCACTACGTAGGCACAAGAGTGGCTTACTGACAAGACTCAAAAACCTGTACAGACGACTCACAGACCCACACGACTTGGAGGTTAGGACACTGAAGTCGTCAATAAAAAATGTCAATCTGTTGATTAAGGAGAACTACAGGTTATCAATTAACAAGTACTGGGACCGCAAGATCCGGTCAGTTAATTCCAGTGACCCTGGTATGTTCCCTAAAATCAACAAGATATTTAGGAAAAAGAACGACAATGACCTTCCGTGTCTGAAACTCCAAAGAACTGAAGAGAACAGAGACGTACTCATGACAGCGCAAATAGACCCAGAAGAAGCCATCTTTGACGATGACTTTTATATAATTGAAAATCCGAAGGAAAAAGTGGAGACGGTGGGAGCTGCTTTCCAGCAAGTGTACAAGATGAATGTTAGCATTCGCCCCAACCACGACCTGGAAAACAGAGCCCTACTTAATCACTTTTACCTTCGAAATGATATAACACAATGGCGATCTGAGAACCGCGGTTTCGTGCGGTTCAATGACGATTCCTTGGCAAATGCCATAATCGCCGAGCAAACGGGACCAAGTCCCTTGTTAGTGACGAAGGTTGAGCTTCAGCTCATCTTCAACTCAATAAAAAATAAAAAGTCAGCAGGTGTCGATGGTATATCCAACGTTGTACTAAGACATTTACCGATGGAGGCAATTGACATTTACACCACACTCTTCAACAATGCACTGAATAATGCATATTATCCAGTGCATTGGAAGACCGCTGTGGTTCATCCTCTCCCGAAAAAGGGAAAGGACAACTCCAACCCGTCAAATCTTCGGTCGATAAGTCTTCTTCCAAGTATCAGCAAAGTTTTCGAAAAGATCATCAATAGGGCTCTGACTAAGTGGGCTGCGGACAACAAAATAATTCCGGATAAACAGTTCGGGTTCAAGGCGGGTCATGACACAATTCATGCTGCGTCTAAACTCGTTTCTGATATCCAATGGAATAAAACAAAACAACAATGCACAGGTGCTGTTCTGGTTGATTTGGAAAAGGCCTTTGACACCGTATGGTTAGAGGGTCTTTACCTAAAACTGAGCAGGCTTGGCATAAGCAAGCCATTGTTGTATATACTTTATGATATGCTTAACGGTAGAAAGTTTGTTGTCAAAAGTGGCAATGTAACTTCTGCCACAACATTCTTAATTAAAAATGGTCTTCAACAGGGAGCGGTGAATTCGCCTATTCTCTTCAGCATTTACACCAGCGATCTGATAGGTAGTCTTACAAAGGCAATTGCGTATGCCGACGATCTAATTGCGTACAGAACGGCCCGAAAGGTTGAGGTTATTAGAATTCTCTTGCAGCGTGATTTCGACAAGATTCAGCGATATTGCGACGACTGGAAACTGAAAATAAATGTCCAGAAGTCGGAGACAATTCTGTTCCGGACTCCGTTGGCTAGGGCCACGAGGGATACATGCAAGAATTGGCGCAAGATGGTCATCGTTGATCTTCACGGGCAGCGATTAGCGAGCAAAAGTGTAGTGAAGTACCTCGGTATCTGGTTAGATCAGTATTTATATTTCGACAGACATATAAATGCTGCTCTGACCAGGGCCAGAGGAGCCTTCGCTCTGACGAAACGGCTGTTTTTTAGCAGTCGGCTTGACTCCAGAGTGAAGGTAATTTGCTACATGGCCCTCATACGGCCGATGATCGTTTATGGTTGTCCTGTGTGGTTCAACGTTGCCCCTTCCCAGATGGAGAAGTTTCGGGTGTTCGAGCGGCAGTGTTTACGACGCTGTACCGGCTTATATCGAACAGCCGAATCTTCTTACGTGCATTACTACTCCAACGAGGTCCTATACAACGGGGCACGAATCAACAGAATTGACAATTTCGTGATAAAACTCGTTCGAGGTCACATTTCAAGAGCTATGTCTTCGACCAACAATTTAATTTTCGGGGCGTTCTATCCGAACGACGAGTATTTTGAAAGTGCACGCTTGAGCGGCTTCATTCCACCAGAAGCATTCCTCTTTTTAGATAGATGCGGTCTGATACAGGATAGATTGGCAGTTCCGCTAATCTACCACGTCAGACGACGAACCGTGGATAGGCGACTCCTGTACAATCGGGACGTCATGGCACAAGGCGGAGCAGAGCTCCTTCGGTTCAGTAGGGCTGTGTCCGAACGGGACCGAACTGATAGGGTGAAGCAGGAGAACCAGTTTTGGTGGCTTCAATCGGCACTTGATAGTGGGTAGTCGGGATGGGGTTTTAAGCCTTGGCCGGCTTACATACTTGTTTTATAGTTTTAGGGTTTAGTTTTAAGTAGAATAGGCATGGTGGCACAAAAAAAAATACAAAAAAAAAAAATATACACAAAAAATACAGAAAAAAAAAAACAAAAAAAAAAACAAAAAAAGAAATAATAAAAACATTAAAAAAAAAAAAAAAAAACAAAAAAAAAATGATAAACAAAAAACGTTAGATAGTTAGATTTGCTGCTGTGGTTGTTCTAGTTTTAAGTAGTTTATAGGTAGAATAGGTAGTTTTAGTTAGCTTTAAGTTTTATATTAAGGACCTTATTTTAAGTAGTTTTTAAGTAAAAATAAAAAAGGATATTGATATTAGTTTTTTTGAAATTTTCTAATGAATACAAAAATAAATAAAATGAATTAAAGTTAAATAGATCTTAGGGCCGAAAGGCATTAGCATTAAGTATTATTGTTTAACTTAGAGTGTCCGTATGGGACCAGTAAGTTAGTTGTAAGTTATGGTTAATTTAGGCTAGTTTTATGAATTTTTGTCTAGCTTTAAGATAGTCTTAAGAATGAATTAATAAAAATGAATTTACAACAAAAAAAAAAAAAAAAAAAAACGGCTTGAATAAACACTACTCGGAGTATAGAGTGAAACTTATACTAAGTTTTCCGGTACCTCTATGTACCTTATATCCAATGCGCTATGCTAACAATGTTTACGATACAGTGTGATTTAACTAGGTGTTTATTATGCTCTATGACGATTGATGTAATTGTAGATATGCATGTCGAGAATTTAATTTATTAAGACTTCTTCAATGCTTTCTTATAAAGAGGTCTTAAAAAATCTTTAGTACCTATATACGTTTTTTGGATCATTTGAAATGAAATTTTTGAGCAAATACGTATGTACTTGGCACAATGGAGTTTTGTTTTATTCAAGTAGAAATTTCTTGTATTTCATAATAATATCTTTTTCAATTAAATATCTTCGTAGGAACAATTAGTATGAGCTTTGGTTTTATGAAAAACTCTGTTATTTGAAGGTCTCTCATTATGTATAGCCAATGAAGTTTTTCCTTTACTTTGCAACTTCCATTTTTATGTTAACTTCAAAAGGCTAAAAAGTAGCAATGGATACATTGTACTATTTCAATGTGGAAATTCACTTTTCTAAATACTAGATACGACATCTTGGATTTCTTTTGGATCTTCTATTCATAGAACTTAAGCGATCCTATTTGTTATTTTGCAGTGGGAAGGTATTGATCAATTTTTGTACACTCGGTCTTATGTTGAATATTTCATTGAAGAATAATTCAATTTCGCCTATTGACTATGAACATACAATGGCTTTGTTCAATTACATATTATATTGCAAATCTCAGATTGACATACATTTTTCTTAATATTTAATCAAAATTACAAATTTCAACAAAATGAAACCGACGTATATTCAGTATTACGTCCCTAGCCGAAGCTAGTCCCACACCAAGATTAAGGAAAAATCTTTTCATCAATTACGTCTTACAAATTTTGTTGATAGCACACACTTTAAGCAAACTAAGTTGGAAAAAAATTATGCGAATTACAATACCAAATAAAATATTAAATGAATTTATCATATACACAAACCATTTGTAATGGAAAGTCTTCACTTAATTGTTTATTTTTATTTCGAAGAAAAATACAATCCCTACAAATGCAATGCTAATGATTCAATATTCTATTTCTGTGGAAAATATTTGAAATGTATGAAAATATTAAATTTTATTTTTACAAATTACGAACTATTTAAAACATCAATTATTTTATCCACCATGTAGTGTTGAAATAAATAAAACGTTGTCATTTGGCTGAAGCTCGTATTCCAATTCACCCTACAAGATGTTTCAATAGATAGAATTCAGAATTTAGTATTAACAGATTGTGGAAGTGGATATTTGTATCTTACCAATAGCTCCCAATCAGTATCGTTCACTAGCACGAGAATACCCGGCCGCCTGAAATCATAACTCGAAAGATTATTTAGAAAGTTTTATAAACATCGCGATACTTTACACAGAATCATTTTGAATGAAAAGCTCTGGTCTTTCTGTGAGAATTGTATCATGCATCCATTTAATAAAACTCTTTAGTGTCCCTAGATTATGTATAAAGGAAATTTTAAATAATTAATGTGTATATTTTGTTTTGTTCGTTCGACGATTACATGTTTTATTTCCATCCAAAATTACTTCACGTTTTTTAATGTTTCCAAATAGAAGTTCCGCACCGGCACTAAGAAATAGAACTAGTATATTATAAATTCCTAATAAACTAAAGAATTTATTTTACCTAAATTCTAAAATTATTTTCAATTCCGGTTTTGTCATTTTGTGTCGTTAAATATATAAATAAATCTGTTAAAACTCAGATTTTATGTGATATTGTTATTTTTCACGTGTAAATGCATAAAATTAAGAATTCGATGTGTCAAACAATGAATTCATGAAAACATAAACAAAACCAAAGTTGGTTGTGGTTTGTTGTCATTACAAATTTTAAGTTGCTAACAGAATGGAGCTCACAGTGAAAGTCATAGGTAGCAGTCAACATCCAATGGCGCCGGATTTTACTGATAGCTATAACCGGCCCCTTGATGGTTTATAAGAACTAAATTGGATTTCCTTTTTGCCAATAAGGATTTTATTCGAATGCCTCTTGATAAGCGGATTCGTTATTTTGATTTCAACATGCAAATTTATTCAAGATAAGAATACGGAAATAGGTCAAGATCTGGTAAAATACATATCTGTATAATATATATATACACCGTTTTTTATTGGTAAATTTATACGCAGCGCAGAAAAATCTTACACACTAAACAACAACAAAGAAATAGTGCGGATAAATAAGGCAGCAAAAATAGTGCATATAAATAGTTCAGATAAAGTTTTGGAATGTTGGAATAGAATGACACTTCATCCAGTTCCAGAAATATTTTTTACTTAAAGGTTGGCAGGATTTTATTTTTTGGGATGCGTTCGTATTTTTCTTGTGCTCTGTTTTCACTAGAATAAAAATAAATTGGTTTGAAATATTAATCTACGATTAGACTGTCAACGTAAATATTCAATGCGTTGACTACTTGACATCACCCAAAAATCATCAATAATCACAGTGCTATCTCTAAATTTATTGACGTGTGATGTGTGTTAGGACTTGCCCAAAATCAAAGCGAAACATTTGATGCGAAAACAAAACTTTCGTCATTAGTCGGGTTTAAAGGCTCTCCCAAACCAACGCGAAAGTGGTACATTCGCCGACGCGGCATTGTTTATTTGTCATTTTTGTTATCATTGTGAATGATTCGTCCTGATTCGCTTTGCGTCAGTTATCGCAGTGTAAGTTTATTTTGAGAAGAGAAAGTTTAATTGTGGCGCTGAATGTTTCGCGTTGATTTGTCCCCTTTCACACAGGAAAACTGAGTTGCCAGCAAATGGGAGCTTGTAGGCAAGACGGGCTTACGGGGAAGGACAAAATCTCCCCTCACACCCTTCTTTTGGCTTTTAGTGCCTGTCTACATTGGATTTTTAATGCTGGGTTTTATTATGTTCGTTGTGTACATACGATGAAGAGAAAATCAATCTGCACATCTCTATCGCACACCCTTGAAATCTATCTATCTTTCACTCATACAATACAAAATCTTTCATGTTGAATCCAAGAATATTGTTTGCATTTGGGCTGTAATCTACCCATCTCTCTCTTTTTCACTCACATAATCTACCTGTCTCACTGCTTGCACCTAACACTAAAAATTAAATGTGGACAGGCACTCTTATGTCATTTCAATCTTTCAATTCATACTCAACTCTATTCTAACTGGACCTGCATGTACACATTAACTTGAACTCTTATTCAACTTTACATAAAAACAATAATAGTTTTTCAACGCATCCCTTGAGTACGTATTTTCAACAGCTGATCTTGACATAAGTATGATTGCACAGATACCAACTTTAAGATTTAAAAAAAGTGCATATAATAGTGAACATATGTTTTATTCACACTTTCCATTACTGCACTTACTTTCCATTACTGCACTAGCTAATAATTTACCAATAAAATACGCCTATACTTTAAGTATTAATTATCATTTTAAGACCACTTAGGAACTTTTTGTACTTTAGCAATTTTTCTGCTTTTCATATTTCCTACTATTTATTAGCTTATTTTAGAATTTGTGATTTATTTTATTACACTTTCGCGTGAAGCCTTGCTGCAACATTGTTGTATTTTTTTGCTGTAACCAAGTTATAAAAGCTTCATACACTTGAGTGTTTTCTGCATTTTTATATTATGTTTAATTTATTTAATACGTATGATTCCAATTTATTAAATTTAAACATTGGACAGGTTCAGACGACATAAGGGACTTGAAAGTAAGGCAAGTTTCTAGTATCTGATTGGCCAGCTGCCAAAAAAATTGCCTTCCAATTAAGGCAACTTTATTGGAAAGTTGACTTGAAAGTAAGCCAAGAAAAATCTCCCTAACTATCATCAAGCCAAGTCAACTTATGGCAAAATGACAATTGATCATGTTTTTTCATTCAACTGAAAGCTGGGGTAAAATCGGCTAAGGTGATTGTTGATAAATGACAATCAAAATAATCGAATTTGATCTGTGAAAGGTGATAGTCAAATTGATACCTAAAAAGCTGTCACAACAAAAATGTGATAGTCATTTTCAAGCAAATATGTTTATTCCGAATAGAGCTACCAGACGCTTACACAAACGACTGGAACATTTTCTCTGTTAGCTTTTTTTCGTTAAAAAAAAACACATTCCTGTGACCGACAAAGCCTAAGACATTCGAAAAAAAACAAGAAAAGTAAGAATGTTATTCAAACACAGCCAGTTTGATACTTTTATTTAGATATTTTATAGGAATCAATTTAAAATTTCACCATGGCAACAATGAATTTTGACAATTTGAACCTGAAATTGTTCAATCGAATTGAATTGAGTGGAATCATCTTACACAGACGCAATGAAAATGATAGTCAATTTGACTATCAAAAATATAATAGTCAATTATCAACTTAGCCGATTCCACCCCTGAACTTTATTGCTCTCTAAGGTTATTCATGTAACGATATAATTTTCTACTTTGTAGAAAAATATAAATTTCCGCAAAGGGTTTACATGAACACCCCATTAGAAATATTTGCGAAAACGTTAGAAACAAACAGCTGTTTGATTAACGTCAAAATGAACTTATAAAATTTGTCCAATTTACGTCATTCGATACTTTAAATTAAAAAGTGATTCTGTGTTTTGTTTTAATTACATTTTACAAATATTTTCGCTCTTCAAAATGGAAAAGATTTTTCATTAAAACAAAGCTGAAAAAGAGGCATTAAATGTAAAAATACTTTATAGTTTTCGGGGTTATCTTTCACCGCCTCCACTACCAACTCCAGCATCGAGTTTGTTTCAACTTTCAAACTGTGTCCAGCGGTGCGATGGTTGATACGGCCGTGGGCGTTTTTTAATTTGTTGATCTTGTTTCTGGATTAAAAAAATAAATTTTAATAAATTATCTAAAATATAATTGTTTTTTTTACCTTCGGCATTTTTTTGTTTTGTTTTCTGTTGAGTGTTGACAAATAATATGAGCGCGTTATGTGTTAGGTATGTCAAAATAAACGTCACAAAATGTATCTGTTTTTTTTTCTACGATTTCTGCTTTAAATTTGAGAGATAAAAGTCTATATTTTGCAGAATATTTTTCCCATACAAATTTTGACAATTGATTTCTACCGATAGAAAATTCTACAGTTTTTAAGGTTTCTATTTGTTTTCTGTGTTTGCATGAATACCCTTTCTGATTTATTTATCTCTGTACAATTCTATTTTTTGTTTTGTGTAAAAGGGTTCCTTGTCAAATTGGAAAAGAAATAAGTAATATTTCTTTACAACACAAAACACAAATCGTGATGGACCTGTAGCTTGCCAGAGGAGTTTTTTGTAGACAATAATTTTGTTGGTACTTTTTGTACTATGAACTTAACGTATAGGTTTGAGAAGTAAAGTTCTGAATTTAAAATTCATGACTCTTGAAAAACTAACTACATAGTTGCCTTGGTCAAAATTTACGTTCAAAGAATGAAGTTGATTGCAAATGAAGTTCCTTATGTTGCCTGAACCTGCTCATTGCTATTTGTGAATTGATTTATAGTTATAATAATTAGGCGCCAAAAAATGTCACACTTGAATCTTTTCTGTTCTTATCTAGCCATTTGTATAGTCTTTTTCTTTTTAAAAGAAAGTTGCATACAACTTCGTGTATTCGAATTTGTTAAAATACCTTTCACCGGATAGATAGTTACTCTGTGTATAAGCGATAATGAAGGTTCTATAAACGTTATGTATTTCCATATTCAAGAAACATTTAAAGATCTATTATATGAGGCCCTGGGAGTAGAAGTGTTGAAGAAAAGTAAATGGTATCTAATTTACCTGAGAAAACATTATTTTTGACGTACATATGTAGATATGGTTTTAATTCTTTTATACAATACGTGTTTTTGCCTTCAAGTCCTCAAGTATATACATACATATATTCTTTTTTCTACCGCACATCAAGAATATGGAATACATTACCCAACTTTGTTTCCTCTTTCATTTTTTTATTTAAAACTTTTGGACCAATGTTTACCGATATCTCCTCTTAAATATTCCTTATTCTCCCAACGTTTGCGTTGTGCTTAAATTTTAAATATGTTTAATATATCAATTTTATGCATTATGTGATTACGCATCTTCTTCTCTCAAATCAATATAAGCTCAAAGCCTTTGTTTCAAATGAAGTGCTTTTTCTGTAGGTTCTAAGCCACCTCCAATAACTTTTAGTTTATTTTGCATCCATTCAACCTTCATTAAAAAAAAAATTTTGGTATTTAGAGGCTACTCCTGCTCTTTGCAGTGTTGATAAATACGACCGTTATTTAAAAAAGTTGTTTTCAGCTAGAACAAAAAGGATTTAGATAAATATTATGAGCTGTGAAAAAACTAGCTAGTTTTAAATCTTACACTAGAGCTCTCTCTGGCAAGCTAGTAAAACTTGGCAAATTAGTAAAAATAAGAAGAAAGTAATGAATATTTGTACTTTCTATTTTGGAAAGAATTTGAATCTTAAAACTATCAAATGTAAATATTCGATAATGAGTTCAAAAATTTGTATTCACTGATTTTGGTAGTTTAAACAGACTTATTTAACAGGAATTATTGAACCACTGATCTGTGAGTTAACAGTTAGTTATTATTTCTGTCAAATATAAATTCAGCCGGTCCGCTTGTAGGCCTAGGTTTGGAGAGTGCTTCTCTATTCATAATGACAATGAGGGTCTAAATCATATTTTTTTGAGTGCGTAGCTACAAATTAGAAACGACAGGAAGATTTTACAACATAAATAAAATAAAAAACATATCTTGAATTCAATAAAACCGAAAAACATTTTGTATTCGAAAATATGTAATACGAAAACATAAAATGAAAATAATAAATAATTGATACTTCATGTAAACTGTGCACATATATAACTTGTTAAATGATCTCGGATTGCGTCGCCCGTCGGGCAAGACTCTTCGCTCTCATCCATCGGTCCACAATACAATACTTCTTCATACTCCAGTGAATCACTCAAAGAATAATCGTAATCCAGACCTTTCATTTCCAAGATATTATGCAAAATGCAACAAGTGGTTATGAGTTTTGTAATGAAACTGACACTGATGTTCATGGGGTCTTGCAAAATCTTCCATCGTCCTTTTAGTTTCCTATATGTCTGTTCCGCAACTACACAAGATTTACTCATAAAATCATTGAACAACTCCTGCTCGGGTGTGTTAACATCTGAGAATGGTTTCATTAGCCACCATTGTGTTGAATCGGGTCGACGACTAACTAGATAGGCCGGGACAGGAATTCCATGGATATCTTTTTGTGGCTGGAAGAGAATAAAGAACTATGAGAAATTTTTCAAAATATACAGACGAAAAAGAACACTAACCATTACTAACATGACGTTTTTAATGTGGGCATTATAGTCCACAAAATCTTGAGAGTTTTGTAAGAAGGCAATATCCCTAAATCTGAAACACAATCGAGTGTTAGTAAATGCAATTCAGGATTTCGATGAGGCACTTACAAGCAATTTGGATCGATAATACTTTGCAGGACCATACTTCTTCCCCCGTTTTGTAGTATGTGCCTCCTCATGCCATTCGCTTTGAGGGAAAGGTTAATTTGAGTTCCTTCCATGATGCCGAGCATTTGAGGCAATGCTACTTTGTCTTCAAACTGTTGCATTATATCGTAAATCTCTTCATCCACTGGCATGCCAATGTATTCGTTTTTCAGAATCTTGTTGCAAGCTTCACAGAACTGATAGAGGGCCTTCTGCACACTGATTCCATGGATACCAAACTTCTTTCCGATGTTAGAATATGGTTCATTCGTTGCGAGTTTGTATAAGGCAGCTGCGACTTTAATTTTAGTAGGCAAAGATTCCCGCACAGCATTTGGCTTTGGTTTGAATTCATCTTCAATAGTCTCACACAGGTATAAGAATGTCTCTTCGTCCATTCGGATGTGTGCCGTCCAAAGAGCATCGTCACTGCTAAGGCATATCGCATTCCACCAGTCGGCACTTCGTTTCTTCATCCACAATGTTCTTATTCGTTTCTTTTTCTTATTTGGTTTTTCTATTTCTTTTAAGTACATTATTTCGATGATGTTCATGAGATTCATTTGGTGGATTCTTAGGTTGTTCCGGATTCTGGTTTCCAATCTGTTATAGAAGCGCATTCGCATTTGTCGCATTTCTTTGTCGTATTGTTTGTAGCACAAGTTCATGCTGTTGAAGTAACCGACACAGGCTTCCATTAACAATCGTTTTTTTGTGTCCATCTTTGTATTAATTTAACTTTAATACTTTTTTAACGAACAAATAAATAAACAAATGACTACATTTGTTTTTGATTCTAAAAAAATTGTATCTCTGTCAATATTCAATGAAGAGTACAACGTCAACAAATATTCCAGTAAACATTCCCGTTGTCAAAATGATGTCTGGAAATCGGAAGTTTGGGTCCGTTTGTTTACTTCACAAACAAACACGTTTATATCCTACTTTATTTTAGGGACCACTTAGGCTAGGCGCGCACATGCAACTTTTAGTTTCGAAACTGTTTGGTTTTTAAACTGAGCACTATAGACTTATATGAGAGTCCGCGCACATGCAGAAACCATTCTGTCGCCCATTCGAGCAACTTTTTAGTTTGTGTTTTGACACAAACTAGACGATCACCTCGAACCAATTCCTTAGTTTGTGTCACAAGGAATTAAAGGTAACTGCGCGGACATTCAACTAAATCGTTAAATAATTTTCTGTAAGTGCAAAAGAGAGACAAATTTAGTCAAGGTGAATAAATGTTTCCTGTGTATTGGTTTATTTCGTTGATTACTTTTGGAGTTGCTTATGTGCGCGATATTTGGGCAACTAACGATCGAACTATTTGGTTTCGAAAAAGTTGCATGTGTGCGCCTAGCCTTATAGCTTGTATTGGTTTTTATTATTGAAACAAATCGTTGTGATTTTTTTGACTTGAACTTAATTCTCTGTCAACTAAAAAAATGTTGGTAATTGTCTAGAATAACTACTTTTGCTAAAAACATAGAAAAAAATTCGGAAAATAGATAAATCGGTGTATTTTTTCGTAAACTTTAATAAAAAATCGGGGGAAGAGCGAGGAAACATTTATTTCTATTTTAAATTAATTTTTGAAGTTTACTTTTTTACATACAAAACACGCAAAAATGGTTGATTTTGACATTTCTTCCCTGTTTTATGTTCAGTGTTGCCACATTTGCTTTTTTTTGTTGGGAATTTCTTTGATTTTAGTGCTCAAATGCAAAAGTTTTTTGCATATACCCAAACTCGCACCCACCCCAAATCCTATAGTGATCCCAAGCAGGGGTGTTGCATACCTAGCTGTTAGTACGCCGTGCTATCAATTCAAAAAAAAACTTGTTTTAGGCTCCAATTTCAAAAATTTCAATCGAGCAACAAGTATTTGTCATTTTTCAACTTTTTTAATTAATAACAAAAAAAATTGTTGCAAATTTGCACTTCCCCCGATTTTCTATTAAAGTTTACGAAAAAATACACTGATTTGGCTATTTTTTTCTAAGTTTTTAGCAAAAGTAGCTATTCTAGACAATTACCAAAATGTTCATAATTGCAATCAAACATTTAGATACAACTCCTTGCTTATTTTTGCAATACTCTATTTCATGTTTTACTTAGCTAAGCTTTTTAAAAAATGTCAGTTAACAAGTTATTTTGGTCCGGACTCAAATGGAGCAATGAGCAATTGCATTTTATCTGAGTCCAAAAAGATCTTATTCGTTTTTTCTGAATAAGGGGATTGAGGTCTTTTAATAATAATAATAACTCAAAGGAACCAGAGACAAATTTTGATTCCAACTAGAAATTGTCGCTTTCTTTAAATATCAAAAGTAATTTTTAATTCCAAGGGATGAAACGTTGAAATAAGCCCCACCAAAAGAGCCCTATGTCGATTTGTGATATGATCAGTAGTTTTTTGTTTTTTATTGATGTTTACTACCATCATATTCCAAATTCTGTTAACGTGGCTTTAATCAGTAGGTACGGGTTATTAGTTTCAGGTTTTAAAGTTGGAAGCAATGGCATTCGATATCTGTCAAACTCAGCTGTCTTTTGAGGTGTCATTGGACAGGTTCAGAAGACATAAGTGACTTGAAAGGCAAGTTTTTGATATCTGATTGGTCAGGTACCAAAAAATTACATTCCGATTAATGCAACTTTAATAGAAAGCTTACTGGAAAGTTAGTCAAGAAAAATCTCCCTAACTATCAAGTCAAGTCTATTTCTGTCAAAATGACAGTTGTTCATGTTTTTTCATTCAAAGCTGAACTTTATTACTCAATGATTTATTTATTTTCTGCACAACTCCATTTAATATTTATTTGTAAAAGGGTTGTTTGTCAATTTGACAAAGAAATATATAAGCTATATTTCTTTCCAATACGAAATAAAAATCGTGATAGACTTGTAGCTTGCCTGAGGAGTGTTTTGTAGAAAATAATGGTTTTGTAGTTTTTGTACTAGGAACTTAAAGTAAGGCAAGTTGTTAATGTCTGATTGGCTAGCTGCTAAAAAATTGCCTTCCAATTAAGGCAACTTTATTGGAAAGCTGGCAGGAAAGTTAAAAAAGAAAAATCTCCCTAACTATAAAGTCATGTCTACTTAGTACTACTACTACTTTTTTCATCCAACTGAAAGCTGAACTTTATAATTAAAAATTGGCAGGTTCAGACGACATTAGGGACTTGAAAGTAAGGCAAGTTGCCAAAAAATTTCCTTCCAATTAAGGCAACTTTATTGAAAAGTAGTCTGGAAAGTAAGTCAAGAAAAATCTTCGTAACTATCAAGTCAATTCCACTTATGTCAAAATGACGGCTAATCATATTTGTTCAATTAACTAAAAGCTTAACTGTTTTGCTCGGTGATTTCTTTATTTTTTACACAATTCCATTTCATGATTTATGTAAAAGGTTTCCTTGTGAAATTGGTAAAGGAATAAGTATTATTTATTTAAAATATAAAATACAAGTCGAGATGAACTTGTAGCTTCCTTAAGAAGTTTTTTGTGGACAATTATTTTTTTAGTCGTTTTTGAACGATCAACTGTAAGTAGAGGTTGGTGAATTAAAGTCCGAATTTGAAGTTTATGACACTTTACCAACTAAATAGTTGCCATGGTCAAAATTTACGTTCAAAGCAAGCAGTTGAATGCAAATGAAGTCCCTTATGTTTTCTCAACCTGACCATACTTTTTCCTCGATAGTTGAATGAATGCAATTTTGCCAACGATGAAATCTATAAAATTATTAAATATGTACTTTTAGAAATACTTACTACAAAAGTGGTGATCCAGTTTAGAGCAATAATATTGAAATGGCTGGCGACTACAGATCGTACAAAATAATACAACACTGCCAATAATAGGTTTATTGGTTGAAAAGTTTCCTAGTCGCCTAACTTTACTTTTTGGTGACGTGACTTTTGAATGTGATTTGACCCCATTGGAATCTTTTCGGAATATTCGTTATTTACCCTTGTCTAATAATAGGTTGCAATCAGTAAAATACATGACCATTGAGTATTGAAAACTATAACAGCTGTGGCTCAGATCAATAAGTAATATAAATACTTCGTGATCCTGATAACTTGTTTGTTTTAATTATTTATTATTTTTATTGCTTTAAGAAATTTTATTTTCTTGTTACAAAACTGAAAATATAAAGAGGCAGATATAAAACATTAAATTGAAAATGAATTCAGCCAAAGGAATTATGGTAATGTAAATTATTTAATTATAGACAATTCACATTTACGGAATCAGATGAAGACGCAGCATAATTTTTCCTAGACAAAATTTAGTGCGTACAAACTCTTAATTGGAAATGTGTGTGAATTTCCAAACGCACCCGTTTGTTTCCATTGTACTAGAACATTTAAGACCAAAACTTAAAGGTTCTTGTCTTAACTTAATACCAAATGTCATATTCATATGTTTTCGATTTTTTTTTCATGTGCCGATTATTCAACTTGTTTTGAAGTTCATCTATCATTACATTTATTCGAGCTTAATTTAGTGAATAACAAATTGTTATAAAACATACTTAAAATGATTGCATTACGAAGTCTCTATCCGGGTGTCCGACAATTCATAGTTAATCCCGCGATACCAAATCAAACAGCATTTTTTCAGCATTCACTGAAAACCCTCACTGTTGGCGGACTTCCTTCCATAAATAAGCATTTCAATCGCACATTTGCCTCAGCAAAAATCCCAGAATCTGATGAAACTCTAATCTATCATGGATCCCTCGCGCCTCGCATGAAAGCAGTCAAAATCTTTTCACTCACCACCAGTCTTACCGGGCTTGCCGCCCAACCGATTCTCATGGAACAAGGAATGAAGATAGGTGGCACCGGAATGGCAGTGGCTCTATGCACAGTTGCTGGATTCTTTACATTTGTAACACCTTTGCTGTTGCATTTCATCACCAAGAAATACGTCACCGAGATTCATTACAATGCTAAGACCGAGGAGTATACCGCGACGACAATATCCATTTTATTGTATAAAATTAAGGTAAAGTAATTTTTTTGTCAAGTAATGTGTGCTAAAGAGTTTTAATTCGCACAGACAAAGTTCAGGCCGAGCGATGTAACTGTTCCTGACGTCCCAGGAATGTTCACATCCTTCAAAGTCAAAAACAAGCCTCTGTTCATTGAGCCAACCTTGTTCGACAACACCGACCACTACGTGAAGATCATGGGCTACGACAAACCGATCGACTTCAAATTGAACGTGCAACCAGAAGAAACCAACAACCAAATACAAACACCCACACCGGGAGGTCAAAGTAGCCAAAAAGAAAGTAGAAAGTAAATCAAAATCTATTTTGTTTATTGTTGAAGTAAATATAAAGAAAAAAGTACACAAACGAAACAAAAAAACAGATTTATAAGGTATTGTGATTATTTTCTGTTCGCTTCCTGATCCCAACTTTGAAAGAATTGTTTGATATTATGATCTTCGATTGATTCGACTTGCCTTGGTTCTGATAGCCTGGATTTCGGGTGGGTGATAGATTTGACCTTCGAATTATTGTTGTTCTCTTGCAGCAGATCTCGAATGCCACTGAGAAACGTTTGCGTGTTTTGCGACATGATGTCCTTGAATTTCTCGTCTCGCCCCGAGGTATAGTTGGCAAACAATCTGAACTCGTATTCGATCAGCTCTTTTTGTTTCCTAAATAGATCTTCGTTCAGCTCTCTGGTGACCTTTTTGATTTTCTCTTGGAAGGCATCTATTTTCGAAACACTGTCTATCTCGCGGGGCCTCTTTAGATCTATTCGCGGTTTAGGGGCTGAAAGAACATGTACAAGTTACAGCAATGTTTTACATTCATCCCGAGATAAATATTTACCTGGTAGACTTGGAAAACACTCCTCGAAGGTGGGCATTTCTGTTTTGGGGAGATCTAGCTCAATGTTGTGCTCTATTAAGCGTTCTTCGTCTTCATCCGTTGAAAAATGTCCATTATCAATGGGATTAATTGGATTCACTGACAGCGTACTCATTTCTTACAAAACAAATTAAATGTTAAAACAACATAAAGTTGGTCTGCTTTAGAAACACGTAAATACATACCAATATTTTCTTTTTTCTTGACTTTTGTTCGATTGGATAAAACAGCTTCCACTTGGTCATAGTATGGTGACACTTTGTGATCCTTGTCGCCGCCCTCGATTGTCTTGCGATCTTTGTAGAATATTTTCTTCAAATTTTGCCACCGAAATTCCATTTGTTTAGCATTTTTATCATAATATCCACGAGCAAACATTTCTTGTTCAATTAATTGGTAAATTTGATTGGTTTTGTACTTTTTCTCTTCGAGTTTCTGAAGGCATTCTTTTTCCTCGATAATCGAAATTAAGGTTAGAGTCTCCTCGTAGCCCCAAAGATTTCTTTTCGTCATTTTTAATTGTATTTTCTTCTCTCAGTATTAATTAATTTATGAAATTAAAGAATATAGAATTAAGATAAACAATAACAAATGGAAATAACGCCATTCACGACGAAAAATGAAGTTGGCTGCTTGACATGACAATTGACAGTTAAAATAATTTGAATTGAAGAAGAGAAGTTTTCCAATATTGTAAAATCTTTCCAATAATTTGTCGATTACATTCCAATGGTGTTAGTGTGGGGAATTTTAGAAAGAGGTTAATTCTTTATTTCTTCATTTAAAATCACCTCGGTGGAGGTGAAAAGGAAATAATATGGTTTGTGTACGAACTTTTAAAATAATATTGGGAAATATTTTATAAAACATTTGTATCTTTGTACATGAAAATCAATCAATCAAAATTCAAAGCTCAAACAAAACTGCAGGAAAATTTAAAGCCTTAATATACAAAACTATAACTACCCATATATTTTTCTCCTTCACAAAGACCTCTACGACAAAGATCTCATCGTAGATTTGTATATGAAAACCATTTTTCATATACATAGACCGTACACAAGTATAAGCACTGCGAATCTCTCCACTTCACGACACTACCGCCAATAATGCGGAATGTGGCCTAAGAGTTTCTGCTCATAAGAGAACTATGGTTTTCATACACATACAAAGACCAAATGGGAAAATGTGGGATAGTTTTGGATACAATTTTTTTTTGACAGTTCATTTATTTCTGTCATTGAAAAAAAAATTATTGATTGAAATCTACCGACAAATTTTTACTGATAGAAATCTTTCATTGGAATTGTGTGAAATTGGAACACAAATCAGTGGAACGATTCGTTCCACTTTTGAACATAAAAGTATCAGCTGTTCAGGAAAATTAATTTCCGTCCGGAAAATAGAGAAATACATTTGTGGAAAAAAATAAATTAGCAATTACACATTTTTTTTTCCAAAACAATTCTTCCGATCGATCAGTATATAATTTTTATTTCTAATGAAAGTTAAACACCGTCTAATATTTAAACACTTTTCCGGATCGATTTCAATGATAGCTATAACTGGCCCCTTAGTTACATTTTCTGTCCAGTGAAGTTCGTTAAACCCAGCTTTTGTGAGCCAGGTTAAACAACTGCAGAAAAAAATTATACTTTTGTGGCTAAACACATTCAAAAACTAAGTGGGGATGCAATCAAATTTGACACATGATTTTAAATGTAAACACTTCAAATTTTATTGAATAGCTATCATTGGTTTTTATCATTGAAACTAATCATTGGAAATATGTTGATAGGTCGTGAATAGCTTTCATTATAAATTTCTGTCATTGTCACTTCTAAATAATGGCTATAACTGGCGCCTAATTTGAGATTTTCAGCTTAAGTCAAGTAGCCATTGTCTCTCCAAATAGAAATGCTACTATCAAAACAAACATTTTCCGCACACTTTCCTTCGCCAGTAAAGAAAAAATGAAAAACCTGTTAAAAATAGAGCGCTTTAAGAAGGAAACTTGATTCTCAACGCAAAACTCATAAAAATGAGAAAAATGATGACAGTTCGCAATATCTTCCGTCTTTTTCCTTATTTCTAGAAACCATTCGTTCTGTTTTAAGAATTATTTCTTTTTGACTTCGTGTAACCAAGCTTGAAGATAGTACTATGGTTTTTATTTACAAAGATAGAGCCCATCACACTTTAACTATAGCGCATCATCAATTTCGCCACTCTTCAAGAGGAAGCTCAGATTAGGCCATTTAATTATTATTTCTGTCTTTTGTGCAGGTTGGGCCATCTAGTGGCTTGTTTTTAAATCATGGGTTATTTTGACACTGACAGCGTTTACTTCTAGAAATATCTTGACATAAAGTCAGTATCGTACCTCCGCGGAAAAAACGAGAAGCTTCACTCTTGATTCTTGAACATTGATGGGAAACATTGAAAACTTATTTCCAAAGTGAGTACTGTGTAAGCCAAACAGTGAACGTTTTTCAAAAAGAAGTTTTGGCCGAGTTGTGAAGTAATTGGACTTTTTTTTGGAAAACCGTTGTTATGCCAACAAAATAATCCGGGACCTCTTGAGGCCAATATTATTCAAGCAATTCGAGAGCTATATTCTAAACCATTAACAAGGAAAATTGAAGAAATAGAATGCGCATATGCAAATCCTAGTCGAGGCAGCCACAAAAACGCTTTTTTCATCTTTCGTCTACGGGTTTTACTAAACAACGAAATGATAAAATAGGAGTTAAGCCGTGGACTATAGTGCTTCATTAATTAACACAAAATGTTCGTTGAATAGTAAAAGCGACATTTTACCTGTAATCCCCTGTTTGTGAACTTGAAATTCAAACCGAGTTTCAAAACCTTGTTTATTTCTTGTATGGATCTTTTAGGTGATTTCTCCTTGCCAAAAACTACTTAGAATTTTTTGTCCGTTGAGAACTAGTTCTAATTACATACAACTTTGAACCTTTCTTGTGTGCGATTAATGTTGTCAGAGATAGAGGGGACCTACAATTTTAAGCCGGATCCGAACGGCTTATTTAAGAAAGCACTTTTCATGACACTTTTCATGAAAAGAAAGAAGATTGAACCCAAGAACTCTGACATGACAGTCCTACGCACTACCATCACGCCACGGGTACTACATTTTTATTGGGAGCCTTTTCCATTTATTCGTTCTTGCACAATGCACTTGCCGCTAAATGACACCCCCATTTTAGCTATGATTATGAAAAAAAGATGTTTCTTGCTGCTCTACAGCTTTTTTCAGCAAACAGAAACTTAAATGACAACGTATGGCTATCAGCCTATAATTTTAGCCTCAGGTACTTATTATTCTGTTGAAGAGAATTTTGTACATTTTGAAAATTCTTTTCAGATCATATACCAATCAAAATAAATTCAACATCCACGTGTTTTTAAAACAAAAATGTGTAAAACAATCTTAAATCTTAGAATTGCATCTTCTTTTTTGTCTTTACATTTTTTCTAACTCCTTCTGAACCTCGTGACAGCAATTTTCTCTTAAGCAACATGATTAATGTCAAAGCAACAATCGCCGCGTTCCAGTAGGATGACACAGTTAATTACATTGAACCCGTATAAATTAATCATTTGTCAATATCCAATACACATAGTAATACACACCACCAGGGACACGAGGCGACTCGACTCGACTCGACACGACACACCTCCAATCTGTCCGTCCTCCTCTCTCGCTGTCACCCTTAAAGTTACACTTATTTATTAGCCACACGATTTTCAAGTTGACTGTCTAATTAAAATTATTTAGTGTCAGCACTTTACAACGATTTCCGTGACAACCGTCCATTAGGCTGTGTTTACACTTTTGTAATTTAACAAATTGCAAGATGTAAATCACATCACACTATAGCCAGTAGTGTGGTATAATATTTAAGTATACCTGCCTATAATGTAAGTGAGTGCAAACTACTTATATGCTATGAACGCGATATAAAACGTTAAAACGTCAATCAGTTGACAGGCTCGTTCTGTCAAGTTTTTTTCTTTTTTTTTTCAATTTGTAAGGGAATATATGAACAAAGGTATACTCACTCATACTTACTCTTTTATATCCCTATATTAACTCATTATTTTCTCGTTTTTCTCGATTAATGTCCTACAAAGTGTCAGGTGACAACTCATTTAGTGTAGTTTCGCTATTGACTAAAACACTTTACAAAGCGCACACGGCATCTACTTCCACTTCCATCGCATACATTCATATAATCCATGTACCTAGGTTGGGTAAAGTTTTATAGTCGTTGTCCTGCCATGTTTAATCATAATGCAGACATATTTTCTTACCTTCCTGATTCCTGAATTGCATGGCAAGTGAATTTTTATATCCTTTGTAACTTTTCTTTTTTTAATTTTTTATTCGCTTTCTTATTCCACATACACACATGTAATATACATAAACCTACCCATACACACTGTTGAAGGGTCTTGTTGGCAAAGTTGTTGTGTTAATTTTAATTACATGCTGTTTGCAATTTATAAGGAGTAATTAAAAGGCAGGACTTAAGGTAAACTGAGAACACACGAGTGATTTAGTCACAACAACTTGATATGGATATAAATATTGGCAAAGGGGTGGGGAAGAGGGTTTTATTAAAAAATAAAATGACTTTCGTGTTTTGAGGTTGATAGTTAAGGGGGAAATTAGATGACTTCCTTAACATCGGTAGGATACACTTGGAGCTCAATGCTTACATTTGTCTGTTTAAAGATGATGGATAGTAGCGTTGGGCGCCATTTAAGGGAAAAATAAAAAAAGCTTCAATTAAAAAAAGAATCTTATCTTAATTTGATTGGATAAGTTAAGTAAATAATAAAAAACCAATAAAAAGTGACCTTAAATGGAAAAAGGCAGCCATCAGCTGAGTAAATTTGAATTTGGAGAAAGCAACTAGTGAAACCCTTATTCAATTCTATATGGCTATATATTAGGTACGTACAGCAACATTATTCTTATATACAAATCATTAACTTCATTAAAAAAAGTACACCTTTAAAAAAAAAAGTACAAAAGTTAATTTTATGCCTCTTAAATTAGGTAATTATTCTTTTTAAATACAAAAAAAATTCCTTTTTCCTTTTTTGTGTTTTTAGCAAATAATGTGAAAGCGTGTAAGGCAATCTTAAAAGAGACCAACCAATCATTGCCAGAATATAGCAGAGCCCTATTAAATGGAACATTAACTTCCGGCATAAAATTCATTCATTTACTTTTGCACAGCAAGAGGCCAAAAACACCGAACCGACGCACGTAGAAAAAAAAAGGTTCATCACATAAGCTCCGAAATCCCATCATACACGAGTACAGAGTTTTTCTTGGTCATTAAAATTTGCTCCAGCGGATATTAATGAAATATATCTATGTCTTGTCTATATAAATAGGTTTGTAGGTATGTATAGTATATGCGTGTACCAAAGCCATGTCAAAGATATTTTGCTTTATCATCCTTATAAAACAGTCACACTCGCTAAATACCAATTTATTTGGGCTAGGTTTAGGTTAAGAAAGAGAAGAGGAAGAAAGTGAGTGGAAGAGAGAGAGAGAAAGTATAAAACCTTGATCCCATAAATTTATTTCGTATAAATTAAATTGAACTCAAGTGATAAATCTTTATAATCCATCTTCATTCATATCATCAAGAACGGAACACAAAAAGGATATTTCCATCATCATCTGTCGCCATGTAAAATATTTTCCAAAGGATTACAATCTTTTGCTTGATTTCCATATCTTACAAAACATATACCTACTATACATACATATATATGTATGTTTGTACAGCCATCTTCGTCTTTTGGTGTATAATTTGTTGTTTTTGTTGTAGTGTCTTTATTAGTGCTTTTCTTGATATGAAACCCTTCAGGCTGTGTATGTTTTTATTTTTTTTTTTTGCAAGGAGTTGATGTATTTTCTGTGTGTACAAGAATTTGGTATATAGGGATGAAGGCGGAAATGGAGGCGGTATCCTTTCTAAACAAAACGCAAGCATCATTTTATGACGTTCATTAATGACATTGCCTTAAGATAACACAAAAGTACAACAACTACAACATCGAATGGAATTATTTCTTTCTTCACAATTTGTCGGCTTTAAGAAAAAAAAGGATTTTAACAGTATATCTGAAAAGAGAAAAAATGTAACCGATTAAATAAGTTGAAAAAATATAAAGAGAATATAAAAATATATACCTACATAATTAAATTAAGATAACCCTGGACGGACAACGCAATTTTTCTTTTGTCAAAGCAATACTTTTTCTTGAAGCTTTTAGCTCTTACTTTAAATTCAATCTTAAAACTGGTCAAATGGTTTAGATTCATAATTAAAAACATCACTAAAAACAGGCTAAAGCAGCATTCACATGAGCGCGACCAACGAACGACGAATGAATTACAAAATGTGAGTTTATATACGTTTGAAGACATATTTCCATACAAATTCTTAACAAAACGATAGCAATATAGTTTCTATTTGATTTATGATGCATACTTTTACTTTTCAATATCATATATGTATTAATAAATTTAAGAAAACAAATTTATTCGTCGCGAAACAAAATTGTAGTTGATACGAACTGTCAAACTTTATTCGCGTTCCACATCATCCACACTCGCAACGAATAAAATAATCGCGCGTACTTAACCTAAAAAAATCATTCTTGTTTTGGTTTCGGTGGTGAATGTCAAACTTCATCCGCGACGAATTAAAAACTCTCATGTGAAAGAAATGTCAAAATCGACGAATATTCGTCCATTCGTTGGTCGTGCTCATGTGAATAGTGCTTAACCTTAAAGAACTATATGTCAGTTTGGATTCTAGAGGCGCTAGGTCAAAAAAAGGTCAGTTTAAAATGCCGTAAAAATGTGTAAGAACCAATCTTTGGAAACAAATCTCAAAAGTGAATAATTTTGTAAGAACGTTAGGAGATGAACAACCCTTGGCTTATTTTTGGTTCTAAATACAATGTTCACATTGAACTCTTAAGAGAAGACGCATTTTGACGTCTCATCATCTTTCCATCAGTCCAAAGCGAAATCTTATATCTTTTAAGCTGTTTTTAGTTCCAGAGAACTTGTTTTCGTTTTGTACAGTTAAATTAAAATAAAACAACCATTCTTTATGATATCGTTGATGTCATTATATAGGGTTTTCCAATAAGAAAACTTTGGAATGTTAAAAATTCAACAAAAGCAGCAAAAATTGGACATCGGGATCTTGTGTTTTAACACCTTTAAATTTTTTTATTTGGTTTCACAAAAAAGGTCTGTTCTTTTCTTTCACAATCTTTTCAAGACGTTATAGATGGAATACCTGATATACCGCCTAAAATGCGGGGATTGCGGTCGTGGCACAGTAGCGTTTGCGGCGATTTGGCTATTATCTTTTTCCATTGTTAAAGGTGTGCCGTCCTCTTTACAATATATCCATTGATTTCTCTTAAAAAATATTTTATGAAATATACAATCATTTAAATGTCTGCCATGTCTTCTCTGGATGGTGAAGATGGCCATAACTCTGGGTCTTACACATGTCTGAATTTTACAGTGGTGGCATGAGTTGTGTATGTGTTGGATTTTTAGGACTATTCACATGCCAGGGACCTACGACCGGCAAATGAATGAATAAATATGGTTTTAAACAATTTATAAACCTAAATTCTGTACAAATTGTAAACCAAAAGGCAGAAATATAGGTTAAATATAGCCTTTTCATTGCCAAAATGAGAACAATTTAAGTCAAAAAATTGTTCGTCGCGATTGTAACGAACTATCAAACTCAATTCGGGTTGCACATACTATTCACACTTCAATGCATCAGATATTCACCAGAGTCTTACCTTCAAAAAGATCTTTGACTTTAGAAAAACCCACACGAAAAAATCAAACGGTTTCAAACCGCACGATCTCAGACCAAAAACCATTTCAAGAGGTGACTTTTTCGGGATAAGTTAGACATTTTGGATCTCATGTGGGTTTATACCGTTAATTTGATGCAGAGAATCACGGCTTGAAATGATCTTTCAATAAAAATATAATTCAGTTTTCAACTGCACCAAATTCCATTCAAGAAATGCATGTTTAAATAGGTCAATTCCCGAAGAAGAATTCCCCAAGTTATTGACGCAAAACCTTCTTAGTTCTTCTGTGCATATTCACAAACAGGCACGATGTTTTTGGCAGATACGCATTTCGTTTACGAACTATCAACAAAGTGTACAAAGTGTAAAAATCGACTAAAATTTATTCACCACACTATAATTGGTAAAGTAAATAGAACGTGGTAAATTAATTTTGATAAACAATTTTATCATTTGCACATGTTGTTGAACACGTCTTAGATGATTTTTCAAAATTTGACAGATGTACATAGTTTCAAAAATATTACCCAGTTTACAAGGAGAATTGAATCGGAATTAAATCAGGATGTAGCACTGTATACACCTGGATCGGATCGAAATAGGATTACTCGATCCGATCTCACAAAACGAGGTGAATCAGATCGAAAATTGTTTCGTAAACCTGAATGGGAGAATCGAGTTATTGGTGTTTGAAGTTTCGCTTGTGTGCAGTGTGCGTGTGTCATGTTTTATCTTTCTCGTTAGTTTTCGGATAAGTTTATTTTGGTGCGCGTTTTTGTGTTTTAAGTATATATTATTTTATTTGAATTTTAAAACTACACAATTTTTTATTTTGTTTGATAAGATAGAAGTTACTTACAACACAGTACGCATACACAAAAAAAACCCAAATGCCATTTCGATTCCATTTCAATTCAATTCCTCGATCCACTGACAACGTATACCTGGATCGAAATCTCAACTCAATTTCGATTCGATTCCTCGATCTCCTCTTGTAACCAGGGTATGAAAGCTTTCATCTGTCAAGTTTCTTTATTGAAATTTATAGAACATCTTATCTGTGTTCCAGACATTTCACGCACTAAGGGCTGGTCAAATGTAAAATCTGAGGAGTAGGGTTGAAATGCTCTCAGAGAGATAGCAATGTGTCAAAATGTCTGGAACGGTTTTCGTACCAATTAGAACGAGTTTGGACTACTTTTTTAACGTCAAAAAATATATTCGAGCAGAGTTACCAAATATCATTGATAAATTTTAATCAACTTAATCATGAATAAGAATCCAATAAAATAACTATCAACAAAAGTAAACCGATATTTATTTTATATAAAAATAAAATTACATATTTCTTAAATTATGAAACTTAAATGAGTTTTTTTTTCTCAAAAAATCACTACAATTTTCAATAAATATTGACAGTTATGTATATATATTTTTTGTACTATAAATTTCTTCTTCAGTAACAGTTTTATAAAAAGATATAAATTTTATGAAAATTATTTGATTAATTAAAGGAAATAGAACATATGAACAATATCCAGATTTACCAAAACTAAAACGAAAATAAAAGAATTACTTGGGCAACCCTTAACAAATTAACCAAAATTACGAGGTACGAGGCCACACAGGTTTTTTTTTCTTCATTACTTGCCGTGAACGTCAAATCGAATGTGACAGAAGTGAAATATGGCTGACATGTTTGTTTTTAGTTTTTTGGTGAGTTTTGGAAGCTTATTTCATTGCTCTTAGACAATTGCTTTCCTACGCCTTTCATAATCAAATATTCTGCTTGTATATAGCACTGTGTATTTATGTTTCTCTCACAGTTGTCACCTGATACCAAACCGCAACCCAATTTAGATATGTAGGTAGATAGGTCTTAGGTTTTCCTTTAAATATATTTTTGATTTTTTTTTGGATGGGACAGCAAAAACATCCTCAGCACACAAACATATACATTTAAAAAATAATTCATATAAATACACACATGTCGACACATATGTATATTTATACTCCCAAAGGACTTGGAATAAATTGAGTAAACCTTATATGACATCAAGAACTTGAAAGCACAATGGCAAAATCACGATGAGAAATTACAACAATTCACTGCGAACAAATTGTCCTGATGGCAGTAACATTGAGTGTTCCATTTATATTAGGCCATAGCTAAAGAACAGTGTCCTGAAAAAGAAATGAAATCTGCCAACCAGCAACTGCAACAACAACAAAAAAAGAACTAGATAAATGTGTGTCCTCTCTATAATATGCTTATGTGTGTTGTACTTGCTCATCCACATAGGACATACACAGAGATATTCGCTCCTTATAACCGGCAAAAGGACAAACAAAATATAAGGAACTATTCTTCATTTTGCAAAAGAAAAAGAAAAATTGAAGACAAAATTACCGCACAACGAATTATCATTGGGATCAAACATGAGAAAAAGAAATCGGAGTTTGGCCCTTTATTTTTCCTGGAAGTCTCCCTGACACTTCCTTCAACCTACTCGTCCTGTATTGGATTAGGGTCCTTTTCCCGGAAGTTAGAAAACTGTAATGAAAGGATTTTTTTCTTTTTTGGTCGCTGTGTTGGTTATGAAGACGGGAGGCTATAATGTGATGTTAAAGGAAATCATGTGTTGGAGTTGCTGATGGCGAGTTACTTTATGTCACGGAATAAATCAAATTTGCCAAAGAATATAAAAAAGGTGGGGAGGGGAGTCCCCATCCAGTTGTAATTAACACAAATTTGGGATATTATTCAGTTAAGAGATTCTTAGATTTTTGTTAATTAAGGATATTTATTCTGGAAGTAAGTTCAAGCACGTCACGTAAAATAACTTCCCTTCCACTTAGAAACAAAATCTATAATGCTTTGAGATTTTATGGGTAAAATATTTCCAAAATGATCAAAAGGAAAACTTCGAAAACTCTTTAACCCTTAAAGTACCTGATAATGTGCACCTAACAAAAGTCGATTTGAATTTGAATAATATTTGACAAATATTTTCACTGCAAATTCCATTTCCATTTAAAGGAAACAAAAAAATGTCAATGGAAATATTGTTTACTCTTTGGCCAGAACTTTATCTTGCTTAAGTTTTTTAAGACTTTTTTTTTTAACAAAAAACTTTACTTAGATATTTCAAATACAACTTGCAGCTCATTTATGCATACGAAATATGAAAAGCAAAAAGTTTGTGTTTCTCGGATCCGCCAGTGTCAGTGCAAATGACATGCTCCTGGCACAGGGTCCAACTGTGGTGATTGACACAGTGAAAAGTTTTGTTGGCCAACGAAACATTAGACCAAAGTTTTAAACAAAGAAATAAGAACATTTTGCTGCTTCTACTGTGTAGGTGTATCTAATATACATACATACAGACATACATACATACATCAATATGCGATTATGACGGGTGAATATATATGTAGAGGGTAGCAGTTAGTTTAGTGTGTGAGTGTGTTTTGAGAAGGACGAACTGCAAGGAGTTTTATTGCATTTAATATGTTCAGTTAAATTGTTGAGTGCAATTTAATTGTTTCTTAATGATATGGTAATATAAGTTGTGCAGAATGAAGTTGAGAAGTTGAGTTGTATGTAAATTGTTGGAAAAGGATTAAAAGGATTGTTGTTTTTGTTGTTTTGAGACATTTGTTTTTTATTCTTGCTTTGTAAAAATTAATTGTTTATTGATTAGCATAGAAAGAAGAAATTGCTTGATTACAGTTGGAAGTTATGATAAATTGATTATTGATTAAATTGAAGAAGGAGAATATACGACAACACATGATTGCTAAATGATTGATCGAAATATGGTTTTTATGCATATTATATCATTTGTTTCAAGTTATGTTGGCTTCTCGAAGCCGTTTTGTTTAAAAATGTTAATTATGGTTGTATTGTTACTCATTTTTAGTTTAAATAAAGATCGACTTTGAAGAAAATAAATGAAAGTTCTTCCCTTAAAGGATATCTGAACTCTGACAGTTTATAGCTGCCATATTGTTGATCGTACAGCTGTCAAATTGTCTGTCATTTATTGAGTCTGTTTTAACAACAAGTTTTATTGATGAAATTGTTTAATCAAAATGGGTTTTCTGCTCGAAAAATGTTCCAAGTGCTGCAACCATTTTGCAGTATCTAATTAATTCATCCTTTTGAGAGGATGAATTTTAGTGTACTGATTCAGTCAATGATCAACAATTGTTTCCTCACACACCGATTTAATGTTTTTGTGAAGCATTTAACCCCTGAATTATTATTTGTCATATAATTATTCTCTAATAGGACTCCACGTTAGAGTAACAGAACTTAATGTTCCCTTATAGCTTCAGCCTTTTATATTAATATTTGCTCACACTAAATTGATTTCGTGTACTTTTATTCTGCCAAAGACAGAGTGTGGACACAAGGAAAAAAGGGATGGATTTGAATGAAGTTGTCGGTGTACATTTGTTTCAAATTATTTAACATTACAATTTGTCCAGTTAATAAAGGTTTTCACCTCAGAAAAATCCAACAGTTTTGAAACTTGTCACACTTACTAAGGGATGTCTGGTGATGACCCAAAAAAAAGTCTCCAAGAATATGAGGTGAGCTCTAGCGGCAGTTAAGAAAAGCATGGAGTTTGTTTCAGTTTTTCACGTTTATCTCGAAAACTATTTGTCGTATTAAAAAATTTTGTTCTACAAAATTAAAGCTCATTAAATTTTTTAAAAAAGCTCTGATGATTTTTTTTCTATCTGTTTTAGTTTATAAAATAACTCTAGCGGCAGTGAAGAGAAACATACGGTTTTTTCGGTTTTCGGGTTTATCTTGAAAACTATTTGTCGTACCCAAAAATAATCTTCTACAAAATTAAAGCTTATTAAATTTCCTAAAGAAATGTGATATTAATTTGTTTGTATTTGTTTTAGTTTGTAAAATAACTTTATAGGCATTTAAGGGAAACATGTGTTTTTTTCACAGGAAAAGAAAGCTTATTAAATTTCCTAAAACAATATGGTATGCATTTTTTCGTGTCTGTAATTGTCCACAAAAAAAAATGTAGTATTCAATTTGTATGTCCCTTCTTACTTCTGAAACTCGTTGGCCAACTATATGGGTCATTGCCTGCATGTATCTAGAATAGGCATTGTAGGAAGTTACCTTATCATCTCCAACGACGCCACTCGCTATTGACATGATTTCATTTGTAACTGGAAATGGAGGATAACTTTGGAACCAATTTGACAGCTTTGCAATGTCTGTATTATCTCTAATTTTACGTGTCTCCCCAAAATCTTCACGTTGCTCACTAGTAGAAAAAAGAACGCCAGTGAATTCTTCGAGTGATGAGAAAATTTCATGAGTAGTAGTCAGCCCTATAACCCAGTTGCTAAGTACACTTTCAGTGATTCCACGCCCTTGTGTCAAGCCACCCATACTTTTCATTCCACGCATTAGAGTTTGTTCAATTGTCTGGTCCGACCACACCCCTGTCCAAAATCGGTCAGTTCTTTTCATAGTAAAGTAACCCTCTTGCAAAAAGTTTTTAAATTCATCTGGGGTCATCACAGAAGGCAGTTTTATCATATCCTGCAAATACAAGTGACATGATTTGGCGTAAGAGAAGTGTCCGGCGGCATGGAAATATGGAATCATATTCTTCACACGGTTAATATGGGCATTCCACTCGCCAGACCGCTAAGGGTGAATAAAATCTTTAAGCAATGTAATCATATTAAGCAACTGAATCCATAAGGCTGCTGTTGGTCCATTACATTTGAGTTTGTTAAAATTTCTTTGTAGTTTCTTTCTAAGATGAATCAAATGAAGGTTTTGTTTTAGTGCACATAACGAAGGAGACTCATCCAGAAAATTTTTCATGAGATTTTGGATTTCCTCTAATTCATGTTGGCTTATGTCGACTTGTTCCATTATTATATAAGCTAAAGATGTCTGTATTAGTATTAAAGCATGAACTGCTCTACCGAAAGCTTTTCCTTACAGCATCTTTTCAACAGAAACCGGTGCGTATATAGTACTCATTAACTCTTGCAGGCCACTTTCACTCATCAGAAAACCTATTGAAACAATATAGGACATTAACAGGTGAAATCCACCCAATCTGACCCAGATGAAGCTGCGGCAACGATTTCCTTACTTTTTCCTCTTTCCATCCTGAAACATTGTAAATACCAATAAACTTTGATGCCAACCAAAGAGTGTCATATGGTTTTGGCTGTAACATTTCTTCGGAACACGCATACGACAAATACGACAAATTTCAAGATAAATCCGAAAAACCGAAAAAACCGTATGTTTCTCTTCACTGCCACTAGAGTCATTTTATCATTTTCATCATTTTTTTTATAAAATTTAATGAGCTTTAATTTTTAGAACAAAATTTTTTGATACTACAAAAATTCGCGATTTTTGGGGATTGGCTGAACAAATGCTGTTTTCCAACTACTCTGAACTAGGCAAGAAAAATAAGATAGGAGAAGCTTACGCTATCATGGAAGAACGATCGTTTAAAATAATAGTGGAGAAACCATCCGGACCAGTCGATTTATGTATGTTGAGATCTTTCTACTAAAAATACGAAAAAAGACTGGTCCCAAAGAATTATTGACGCCCTCAAGAACTTGACACTACATCAGTTAAGGTGGAATTTAAGGCAAATTGCCTTTTTGTGAGTTAAAGTAAGTTAAATTAATCTAACCTTATTTACCCCATAAGACTCCTTTTAAACTTCTCCAACGTCTGCTCAGAATACAATCAAACGAAACTTCAAATATACTAATGCCTTAAATTAAACGTTAAAGTATACAACAAAGAATTATTGTTCTCCAAAAACTGGTCGTTATTCATAAAAAACAAAACAACATTTTCATAATATTTAAGAACCCTGAGTCATTTACTTTTAATTAAAGTACCTACTTGACTATCAACCTTAATGTTAAATGACAGACCCTTTAGTCCATCAATTATTCAATGTTGACAAAGTTGTGACTTTAAATTATTCTTTGAGACTATAAATGCGATTTGTCTCTTTCTACAAACTAGGTTAGGTATAGACCAGATACTTTGAGTTAAAAAGTAGTCTTCCTCTATAGCGCTATACTTCATAATATCTATTATGTACAGAGCTATGTATCATAGCAAATTGTATCAGCCAACTTAAGTTTTTGAAAGTTTCATATCTTTTGGGACTTTATTCTCATTCCACCTGCAGTTTAAATATCTAACTCACCCTAGGGTATACTTCAACATGACAACACTTTCATTAGGTTAGGTATAGCTTTTTGCTTTTGCTTTAGCCTTTCTCGTTTAATATAATAAAGATTACCTAACTCTGAACTCTGAGCAATTTTGAAACAAAATAACAACAACAAAAAAAAAAAACAACTAAATAATTTACCCCTTTAAATGATACCTATGTACATAGAATGATGATTTAAGGACTTTACTTACTCGGAGAATGAGAGTTTATTCAACCCCTATATAGAAAATGCAATGTGTTATGGGATTAAGGTTTTGAAATAATTAAGAAAGTCACTCGCTGGATGATGATGAGACAATGAATCTTATTTTTTGGTTTTGCCTAAATTCCTGAAAAATTTAGCGCTAAAAAATTACTTTTCACCAACTTTAAGTATTTTTTTTGTCGTATAGTTTCCTTTGTTTCACTGAAAACCCCTTTTCTTTTAAAATTTTAACTATTTTGAAATTAACAAAAAATATATTACCTACCGACCTCAAAGTAGCGCACACCTGGATGTGCGATAATATTCAAATCTCGCAGTGCAATTTCCCGGTACATTTAACTCTGACCCAATTTAATTTGAAAATTTAAGCCAGTCCCATCATCGCAGTATACGTAGAATCCTCAAAGCCTTGGTATTTCTACCTAACCTATAAAGACGCGTGTGAAATGGTGCATGTTTTTTGAGTGGATGTGATGTGTGTGTGTATTTGTGCGACTTTAACATTTCATTCCACAATGTGCCAAAACTATTTTGAACGCGAAGAAAAATTTCATAAACAAAATTCCAAGCATAATTATACAAATAAATTCCACCCAACTAAACAAAACAAAAAAACTAAGAGTGCAGCAACGACATCAACCAAGGACTCTTTGGTGGTTATGTAGAGGCCTTGCATGCTAGAGTTGCCACATATAATGCATTTTTATTGAAATACATATAGATCATAGTTATTATTAAAAACACTAATCTGGGGAGTAACTTTAGAAATAGAGACTTGAAATACGCCAATATTACCAACTGTTGATTTTTACACTCAAAAAAAAAAACATTGTTGTCCGAAGAATTTTCCATTCTTGTAACATTGTAATTTAAAAATTGTTGGCTCAACAAATAGTTGTTGAAGCAAGAACTCATTTTTGATTTTTCTAGAATGAAAAAGTCACTTTAAAAATAAAATTCTTGAAACAACTATTTAAACATTTTTAAGCATTTTCAAAAATGGAAAATTGTTAGTCTAAGAATAAAATTTTTGTTTTAAATATTTTTTCATGCAAAATATCCTATTAAGAATCAAATTTTTGAGCCAACAATTCGTTCTTCAGCTAACAATTATTATCAAGAATGAAAAAAGTTGGAATAACAATAAAAGTTGTCGGCACAAGAACTGCATACTTGAATCGTTTTTTGTGTATTATAATTGCAACTGTTTATTTAACAATCAATTCTTGCGATTTAAGTATAAATTGTTAATTTTCCAACAACTAGTTCTTGGCACAAGAATTTGTTCTTGGAACAACAATTAGTTCTTGGAACAACAATTTATTCTTAAACTCTTGCAAACCTAACTGTAAAATTGTCTCGTAGAAGAAATGCAAAAAGCAATGAAATCATTGTCTTGTGAAATGCGATCGGTACAACATTAAATAAATTAAAGGAAAAAAATTAAACAAATAAAAGTGCGATCGGCGCGTGCAAGTGTTATAAGTGGAAAACAATTAAATTAAAAATTTAAAATGGCCGAAGAAGAACAAGTAGTGATAAATCATATCGAAGCTGAAATCCTGGAACTTTTTTTAAGTTGGGGATTATCCTGCGCTGGGATATCTGCACTAGAGGAGTGCCGCATAGCTTTTTTTGATGTTATCAAAATACTTAATGGGCATGACATTGAAAATGTGTTCCAAAAAAGAGAGCTTATGGCGGACCGAATTAAATTTAGGTACGGTCTAAATAAATGGAGGGAAGCTAATCATGTAAGTACGAACTCATATTTTGAAATAATAAAGTTAACTATGCAATACTTTAGGTCGACGTAATACCATGCTGCCAGAGTGACAAAACACTTTCCATGGTATCACAATGGCTTTCATCGGATACATTGCATGCCAGCTCTTCAACGTCTTCTCAAAATGTCTTCGAATTTCGAGAAAAAACAAATACAAATATCGATTTTAATATTAAAGAAATATTGCAAAAAACTGTTGCTGGAGACGATATGATTAAAGCATACCAACAAACGCCAAACCTATCTAGCGCTGATCAAACCATCATATCTAGATGCATTGTCGACCATTTTCATCACAATGGTCTAAAAATGTGTCCAAAAACCATGAAAAGTGTAGCTAAGGAAATAGTAAAATTATTTCCAAATGAAGACGAACGTACGTATTACGTTCCGCGGGAAAATGGAAAGCAGCCATCGGGAAAAATTTTTGATAGGTACTTTAACGTCGGATACAATCGGAAGAGAAAAGCTGACTTATCAGTAGCAGAAAAAAAAGCCAAAAGCACTACTGATATTGAAAATGATACGAGTACTATTTCCGAAGAAAATGACAACATGGAAGTCGAAGAGTTTTTAAAGAAAAAAGAATTTCTGTTATATAACTCTCCTGAAAACGCAAAATCTTTGTGGGAAGAAACATCTAAAATGAGAATGAAGGAAGAAAAATATCCAATTTCTTCATTTTTAACTGCATGGCCACGGTATAAGGACATAAATGCCGAACAGCTAATTAATGTTGACTTCAACACATTACACCCGGGAAAATCTAATAAACTCTTCGAAAAGTTCTACGAGTTAGAAAAAAGGGCAAACAAGGTTTTTTTCCCATCATCAATCAAGGAGAAACTCTTTCTTGAAATGTATAAGAAAATGGTTTCGCCCGAGCTTTGTGCCGGTAATTATAGTCATAAATAAATTTTTATAATTTAAATGATAAAATTCTTTTTTCAGATTCGAAACACTTTTTCTTTTTTAATTTGTTGCACACCATCTTAATTCCGCCAAGGATTAGCAAAACTTGCAAACCATCAATTTCTGATGCACAAAAAGATATGTTTGTTCACTTGGTAAGCTTAAATAATTTTAAACATAAGGAGGATGAGCTGCAACTCCAAGCTGTTTCGGAAAAACTTAAGTTGCAGCCAAAAATTTTTGTCATTGGGGAGTCTTTGGAAAGCTTGAAAGAATTTTATGTTTATTTGGAAGGTATACGCTATAAAGTTTCAACGCTGCTCGATGCTATAGATTTAGTTGTTAAGATTTGTTTCGTTTTTAATTTAGATTATACTCAAAAAAGCAAATATGTGTGGTTCTTTTTGCAAGAATATATATACGAAATTGTCCCTGACGAAAAAATTTCAAAAATAAAAAACATTATTTCAAAATTAGAAAATGTCAACATTGAATAAAGATAATTATAAAAACACACATATTTGCTTTATCTGTAAGAAAACTTTTCAAAACTCAAATAAATTTCTCATTCATTTAAAAGATGATCATAGGACTCCAACACACTATGAATTTTCTTGTAAATATAATAAATTCAAGAAAAAATGTTCCATACACTTTATGCATAAAAAGCTCGCTTCAATTCTCACATACGACTCTACAAAATTTATTTTTTCAGGACGATTTTTCCAAATTTTGCAACTGTTTGCCTATTGATTTAACGAAACTACCGTATTACCTTAATCTTTGCACACATTTTTCTTTCGGTAGCCAAGTTGAAAGTTTGATTTTCAAAGGAAACCTTTTTAAAATTAATTGCTTTGTGAAATTTGAAAGTTCAGTATTAAAAATATTAAACATCTTTTTGGATTCAGAAAAAATATTTTTTTAATATGTCAATGATACAAATGTTTGTATCTAGAACAATTTCAGGCATATACAATAGAGCAAAATGTAAATTGCTTTTATATGAAACATATTGTTAATTTTTCGACGTGTGTAAAGAGTGTCACTTTAAATAACTTGGAAGAAGTTGTCCGTTTTTATTAATACTATATTTTGCATTAAATTTAATATTTATGTACATTATTTTTAAGTATGGCTTATATAAAAAAAATAAAATATGAAATTCGTTGCATTAGAAAACTTTTAGCGTTTTTTCTTTTTTGTTGAAGAAAATAATCTCCATTTACTGAAACCAACGGGTGTTTTAAAGGTGAGTTTAAATTTAAACCTACACTTTTTTATATAGAAATCAACTTTATTCTTAAAGTAATTTGATGAGCAATTTTCAACACAACAATTTCCGGAAATTTCATATTTTTAGTATTTGACCCAACAATTTCATTTTCATTTTTTATTGACAATTTGTTCTTGGGTCAACAATCTATAGTTTTAAAAGTCTGACATGTTTTGTTCTTGATCCAACTATTAAATTGTCAATTTTTATTAACAATACATTTTTCTCGCAACAATTTTCGCTCTTGAAATTTTAAGTATTTTAGTATTTGGCCATACAATTTTAATTGTTGAGCTTTTTTAACGATTCTTTCTTGAGGCAACAATGTAAATTTTTGAAGTTTTTACATTTTTTATTTTTAAATCAAGAATAAAAGTTCTTGTTGCACATTCAACACTTGCATTCTTAAGTTAAGAATTTATAGTACTTGGGTTCATTTTAAAGTACGAAAATTGTTGGGCCAAAATATAAAATTCTTGATATTACAATTTTTTTTTCTGAGTGTATTTATTCTAAAAATATAGTAAAATCTAAGTTTTTGAATGTCAGTCTTGACAACAACAACAACAAATTAAAGTCCTTAAAGTTGTCTTTAATAACAGTCCCTTCCATACAGATCGATCTTAGTTGGATGATGGGGCCGCACCGTGAAGGCGTATACTCTCGTTTACCTAATTACTGAAGCTTATTCCATGTGAAAATCCTGACCATCAAAGAAGTTCTCTTTTGGCCCAAAGAAAACGTCATATCGATTACCGATATACGTATCTTCTCAGGCTGTCAAACTGACATAAAATCAATTGTCTCTGTTTCTACCAATCCAAAAACAGCTCTAAATTTTCAAATTTTGGGGGAAATTCAAGGAAACTGATAAGCTGACAAACTTGAAAAAAAAAAATGGAATCTCTCTACTTTGGTTAAGTAACAAATCTAACATCAGTATATTCTTGGCTACATGTCAAGTTATACTTAAGTATGACAGGCCTGAACTTGATGCGAAACACTCAAAGCACATTCTATCTTAAGGTAGATTACACATTATCTACGTTATGGATGTACTTACTGCGCCTTGTTTTGGGGCTCCAAAATGTGAATTTTGCAAAAGCTGCATGGATCAAGACAAAGAGGAAACTTTTTCTAATGATTAATAATCCCATTGACCTGATATGTAAATTTAAACCTTTACTCTCTCATATGCTTCAATATTAGCAAGTACAAAGAACTTAAGATCAAAGTAGTATCACAACGTAACAACTTATCTAAGTCTGTTGTCTTTTTCAGCCAGCAGCCTTTTTAACCTAACCTCAACTCACCAGTATCTTAACGATTTATTCCTGAACACAAACAATTTAAAATCACCTATCTGGCAATGCTTTTAATCTTGTGAGCATTAATATACACAATTTTTAGCTTGACAACATTTTCTCTATGGCACAGGCACACACCTTTTCTCATGGAAAAGTTTCAGCGACGAAGGAGAATTCTTATTGTAGCCTACATGGAATGTTGAATTGCATTATATCTGCATTAAATGCACAAAATGAAATTCCAGTTGGTTGTGTGTATAATGCACGCGGCCCATAAAAAAGTCGTCTCTCCAGCCAGCCAGTGTGTATGGTGTCAACCAAGTTCATCGCTAACCACAAATGTGTAATACTTCCTGCACCCGCAGAAGTATAAACCACGACCACACCACTTCTGCCACTTCCGGTGAGCAGAGCAGTCATATAGTCACAGTCGCAACACACATTTATATATAAACCTACCTATGTAGAGATATTCACCTCCATCTCATGCAAACGTCAAACGACCGAGAGAAATGTCATTAAAGTCGCGAGCAGTCAGTGTGACAATTTAATTGTACCAAAGGTGTAAAATAAAAGCTCGCTCACTTTTTCTCGCACACGAGACGAGTATCTGGGTATCTCACTGATGTATATTTAGGTTTTAAATTGTTTGTGGTACAACATATCACGGAGGGTGTGGCACGGATGTTTGGCACATTTAGTCCTTTATTTGTGGAACAGCCTGATGTGAAACATCTCTCTACAAACACACTCTCAGACAAGACATACACCATATCACTCTAGTCCTTTTTCATATATAAATGTGTATATATAGAGCAAATCCAGTAATTTTACCACAAATCACTCGGTGACACAATAAATCTACAGAAAAACGATTAATCGCTAAAGAATGTGGCACTTACAAAGCCAGACACACACATACAAACAAAAGTATATATCCTGCAGATATAAATCAGAAAATCCGTTTAATTAAAAGTTTACTCCATCCTCGTCCGGCTGGGTATAATCACGGACAAGCTCTCATATTAAACGCATGACTCTCTGTGTGAGGATCTATATCCTTATCTCTACATCTATGTCTATGTATGTTGAATTTACCTACCAAAAAACTCACACCCCCGCATTGGGCGCCATTGCCATCGCCATCACCATAACCATATCAGCTTTGGAGGAGTTAAAGTTGTAGTGTCCTGTCCGTCCAGTGCTTATCGTCCATAACTCATGGTCGCTCACGTATCGGTGGCTTACCACAAAATAGTTGGGAATTATTGCTGGCCTTTCCGCCAACCGCCATCGCCATCGCCATGCCATCCACTATACCGTAATACTCACTCCCACATATCCTTATACCTTTCCCCTTGCATTCTCATCATCATGGCATCATGGTGCATTTATATACAGAGTTCGGCTATGGGTTCTTTGATGAACGCTTTAAAATTGAATCCTATAAGTGGATTGCGTGTAATTTTTATTTGTTTATATATTTTATTAAACCGATGAGTAATTTCACTTAAAGCAAATACAAAACGTGTGGTTAATACATGTACAATGTACATATATATATGGGTGTTGTTTTTGTAAATGTTTTACCTGACGCAGAGTAAATTTGAGACTTTTTGTTGGTATATATGAAGGTGTATATACATATTTAATGATTTTGTTTGGTTTTATTAAACACAAGCTTACGCGACTTGTCATTTTGTTGTTTTAATGAATTGTGGTCATTTTACTGTTGATTTTCTAAATTTGAAATGTATACTTCTAATTTTGTATTTGTTTTTTTTTTTCACCTCACGTGAACAATAAAAGTAAATAAGTTCGGTATAAAATATTTCACGTAAAATTGTTGATTTTACCTCAATGTAAATCCAAAAAATAGTTCACTACAACTAAAAAAAAATATTAAGAAATATAAAATTTAAAGTGTAAGGAGAATATATTTTCCCATTAATATTTTTATTTAAAAGCTTAAAGGATAAACAAAAGAACGCAATCTTCTGTTATTCTCACGAAATTATTCATTGAGCTCAATTAAGAAGAAGATTGCATTCAGGGGTTTTATTTTAAGAATTATTTTGTTTTTTTTAAATTTTTTTTAAAATAATTTTAAAGTCCTTTTCCTTCTAAAAAGAAGAAGCAGACTTCAAGGATATTAAGAAAAAATAACACAAAAGTGCTAGAAGAACAAAAAATACATGAACCCTTAAACGATTTTTTTTATCCACTAACGATTTAAGCAACAATTTTAATAACCTTGAGCATTTTTCACTGCTTTTGAACAAAGCTTTAAAACTTTAATTATTGCACTGTATCAGTTGATGGTGTTGGCTTGGTCAACTTATTTCTCAATGAAAACTTGACCGATGACCCAGCTATGCCAACGAAACACTTAAACCAGATTCTGTAATAAACTATACGAAAGTGATCGTTTGTTTTTTTTAAAAACGAAAGAAAGCGAAAACTGGCATTCTGTATTGCATTTCGTTTTTACTTCTGTATTTGTATATGCTCCAAAATGAAGAAAATGTTATTGCATACTCTTAGGCCAGTGTCATGCGTCAGATATCTTGAGAGATGGGTAATTAATATTAATCGATAAACAAAATTTTAGAAAATCGATAACATATTCATGGCTTATGATATAAAATCAATATACAATGTAAGTGGTTTACTTCACGGGGAACTTAACATCAATTAAAATTATTTTTGGTGATACATAGAAAAACGGAAACATTAAATATTAATCGAAATCAAATTTTGTAGATATGACGTTTTGGAAAGACACATCACTATTGCATTTCGTTGATTTATGATCTAGTAGGCATACATTTATCAAGCAAAAAATAGGCTGAGATGCGACCCACAATGATAACTTCCCATCCCGTCTGTCGATTGGCCTTGCTTAAAAGGATTGTAGATTTTCGTGTTTTGTTAAAAAAGTTGTCAATTGAATTATTCTAAAAAATTTAAAAATTATTTTGCATATGATGAAATAGCTTGATTTTAAAATCTATTTTTGCAAACGAGATTTTTAGTCGAAAACTAATTTTTACCAATTTTAATAGCATTTTTTAAAAGTTTTTCTTTCTTATAAGAACAAAAATACAAATTGGATGAAGAAACTATGTAATTTTAAGTCAATATCTTCGAGATGTCGAGAACCGCACATCAATTTTTAACAATTATGCGTACTGTTTTTGTAGATTTTAATTTTTTATGAAAAAAAATGAACTGTTGGAGATTTTTATAAAAATTTACTGAATGTCGAAAACAATATTTTCTGTGAGATAAAATTAGTTTGAAGCCAATATTTTTAATATACTAAAGTTTTAGTATTGTTTTTTTTTTGTAGGTTTTTATTTTTTTTTTGTAAAAAAAACTGTCAATTCGATTTTTCTCAAAATTAAAAAAATGAATGTTGAAAACAATATTTCTCATACGATAAAATTAATTTGAAGCCATAATCTCAAATTTTTGAAAAGATATTTGAGCCGAAAGTCAAGATTTACCAACTGTTAATTTTTTTAGCTTTTTTATTTTTTGTAAAAAAAACTGTCAATTCGATTTTTCTCAAAATTTAATCGAACGTTGAAAACTATATTTTGTATAAAACAAAATTAGTTTGAAGCCATAATCTCAAGTTTTTGAAAAGCTACTTGAGTCGAACGTAAATTTTTACGAAGTTTTAGTATTGTTTTTATTTTAGGTTTTTATATTTTGTTTTAAAAAAAAACTGTCAATTCGATTTTCACAAAATTTTATCGAATGTTGAAAACAATATTTCTTATAAGTTAAAATTAGTAAGAAGCCATTATCTCAAATCTTTGAAAAGATATTTGAGTCGAAAATCAATTTTTACCAACTTTTGTTAAATTTTTTTGTCGGTTTTTATATTTTTGTAAAAAAAACTGTGAATAAGATTTTTTTCAAAATTTTACTGAATGTTGACAACAATATTTTTTGAAAGATAAAAGTAGTTTAAAGCCAATATCTCAAAGTTTTGAAAAGATATTTGAATCGAAAATCAATTTTTACCAACTTTTATTAATTTTTTTCTTAGGTTTTTATTTTTAGTAAGAAAACTGTCAATTCGATTTTTCTCAAAATTTTTCAGAATGTTGAAAACAATATTTCTTATAAGCTAAAATAAGTTTGAAGCCATAATCTCAAGTTTTTGAAAAGATATTTGAGTCGAAATTCAATTTTTACCAAATTTTTTTTAGGTTTTTATTTTTATAAAAAAAACTGTCACAATTAGATTTTTCTTAAAATTTTATTAGATGTCAAAAACATTATTCTTCGTTGCACAAAATTGTTTTGGAGATGAAATCATATTTTAGTCTTATAATTTTCGAGGTGACAAATTGTAATCGGTAATTGTACTTTGTTCCAAAAATATAATGGTTTTGTATCAACAATATATAATATGAAATTTAATTCAAGTCTCTAGCTTTATTGGTTCGTGAGATATTTTGGTTTAACCAACATTTTTACCTTTTTTTTAAATTGCTATCGCAAAAAAATCACCCACGCAATTTTTTTGAGAGTCTTTTCTGCATCTTTCTACATTTTTATCTGTATAACAAAATGTATCTGAAGTCGATATCTCTACTGGTTCTTGAGTTATGGAAGACGAAAAAACGTCGCGGACGTACGGACGTACAGACACGTACGGGCGTTCGAACGTACATACACACGCACACATAGACATCTCTCTACAAATCTTTTATTTCGACTCTAGGGACCTTGAAACGTCGAGAAATGTCAAAATTTTCAATGCGAGAAATCGGACCCATTACAATAACTTCCTATGGGAAGTTAATATGACCCTACGAATAGTACTCTCAGTAGGATAATTTAATTTGTATGACCACCGTAAAATAAGCGATGACTGCAAAAGATTCCCCTCGAAGAAAACTCATTTTGATGGTGATTTGGTTACACAAATTTAAGAAATGACATCCAATTTGACAGATAGCTCTAACAAAATTGTCACTATCAACAAATGTTGTGAAATATAAGTAAAAGTCACTACCAAAAAAATACCATTCATTTCTTAGGGTTGTAAATGGATATCCTAGGTAAACACCTTTAAAGCTGAATTCCTTCTTTTGATTCTAAGGATGAAAATTAGCAGTAGTTTATGATATTTTTGAGCTTGAACATTTTTATTTTTTACCAACAAAACCTACATTTTGGAAGAAAATTGTTAAACCTGTTTGTTTGCAAGGACGTATGAACTAAAGTGCCATCATTAGGTCTAATCATTTTCAACCATCTTTTCACGCAACACCAACTTGTATCTTAACCTACCGAAGTCCACACATAAGTAAGTAGGTTCATACATATATGCTTAAACTAAAGCAGCAATACAATTTCCTTTTGAAATTTCTTAAAAGTAGTTTTTTTCCGGAAGATAAAAAAATTACAAAAATAAAAACAAAAACCCTTCTCCCCCCATCTGCCAAAACCAAACAACCAAAAGCTATAGCATTGCGGTGCGGTTTTCCTTTTCCTTTTCCTTTTTCTTCGAATTTGTATCTTTGTAGCTTTATATTTAGCTGTACATGTAGGTTTATCGATATTGAAATGCATGGCATATTGAACTCGAGGTACTTTGTATATATTCATTTGAAATAAAATGTTATTGAACTATACACACACAGAACACAAATTCCTGACTGTCGACACTTGTTATAGTTCCCATCGCTGCCGTCGTCGTCGTCATCGTCATCACGAAACAACGCCATATCCTTGCATCTCTTTATCTATTTATCCTTGTTTGTCGTTTGTAGTTTTGTTCGTTTGCTCTGTTCGCTATACAAAGTATATTATTGATATTAAAGAGAAAACAGGAAACAGAACTGAACCATAATCATATAAGAAACTGCTTCTCGTCGAATTTAATTTTCTTAAGATTCAAATTATTATTAAAAAAAATATACAACCATAAAAGCGAACAGACACACACACACACATAATCAAAGAGCAACCATTCCAATCTAAGGTTTTATATGTATAGTATATGTGTTGGGAAAAGTGACTATACAAAAGTAGTATTCAAGATTTGTTGCAGCTTTAGGACTAAGCTACGTAAATTTATTAGCTTAACCCGTAAAAGCATTACCCTCTGGCATTTCATTTTATGTGCAGTATTATCCCATTTTGAGCTTGGAGTGCGGTAATGGGAGAGGGCGTACTGTATAGTCGTATATAAAAACTTGGGGGGGCCTTATCAGAATTATTTCATCTCTTAATTCGGTTCGAATGAGTAGATGGTGCCTATAATGGTGGTTCGAGCGGGATGTGTACGAGTGCTAGTATACCTACCAACACTAACTACATAGATATGGGCGGATGTCTGGGAAAAATGATTCAAGAAATCGTTTATTTGGCGTATAAGTAGCGAGTTGGATAGGGTATATATACAAGTATGCATGGATGTGTACACGTTTAACGATTTACAAGCAGTAATTTATGCATTATCTTCTTAAATTTAACCTGATTTGCATATACAATTCTGGTAGGTATAAGAAGAATATCATTTTTCTTCTTTTTTTTTTTACCAGGGAACGCATTGTGGTGAAGTAGGGCTTTTTTTTCAACATTTTCCGTAACAGTTTGCACGCAGCCTTCTTTTCATCAGATAAGTTTTAAGTTTAAGGATTTAACAAGAATTAAAAATTTCACAAGTGAATGCGATTTGGGAAAGCTATTGGAAGTGTTAAGTGCACTTTTATGCAAGAATCGTTTAAAATTTTTTATGATTTGACTCACTGTGAGTATTTACCAGCTGAGTTGTAAGCCTGTAAAAAATGTAAATAAAAATATGCAATTTGGTTGCAATTATAGTTTTAGCGTGAGGCCTATTCACAGTATAATGGAGACATGAGCATTTCTAGACCACAACTTTTCGAATTTTTAACTTCCCATAGGAAGTTATTGTAATGGGTCCGATTTATCGAATTGAAAATTTTGACATTTCTCGACGTTTCAAGGTCCCTAGTCGAAATAAAGAATTTTTAGAAAGATGTCTGTGCGTGCATGTGTACGTACGTTCGTATACGTCCGTACGTTCGTGACGTTTTTTCGTCATCCATAGCTCAAGAACCAGAAGAGATATCGACTTCAAATAAATTTTGTTATTGAGATAATAAGGCAGAAAGATGCAGAAAGGGCTCTCACGAAAATTTCGTGGGTGGTTTTTTTTACCATAGCAGTTTAAAAAAAGGTGAACATTTTGGTTAAACCTAAATATCTCATGAACCAATGACGCTAGAGACTTGAATTAAATTTTATATTATATATTGTAACGTGATAGCAAACAAGTTTTGTTTTGGAAAAAAATCCAATTCACAGTTTTTTTTGAATCAAAAAAACTGAAAAAAAAAATTTGTCACCTCTAAAATTTTACGAACAAAAAATGATTTTATCTCCAAAACAATTTTGTGCAACGAAGAATAATGTTTTTGACAGTTTTTTTTTATAAAAAATAAAAACCTAAAAAAAACATTACTCAAAGTTGGTAAAAATTGATTTTCGACTCAAATGTCTTTTTAAAAACTTGAGATTAGGGCTTTAAACTTATTTAAGCTTATAAGAAATATTGTTTTCAACATTCTGAAAAATGTTGAGAAAAATCGAATTGACAGTTTTCTTTCAAAAAATAAAAACCTAAAAAAAAAATTAATAAAAATTGGTAAAAATTGATTTTCGAATCAAATATCTTTCCAAAACTTTGAGATATTGGCTTAAAACTACTTTTCTCTTTCAAAAAATATTTTTGTCAAAATTCAGTAAAATTTTGAAAAAAATCGAATTGACTGTTTTTTTTACAAAAAATTAAAAACCGAAAAAAAAAATTAACAAAAGTTGGTAAAAATTGATTTTCGACTCATCTTTTCAAAAATTTGAGATAATGGTTTCTAACCAATTTTAACTTATAAAAAATATTGTTTTCAACATTAGGACAAATTTTGAGAAAAATCGAATTGACAGTTTTTGTACAAAAAATTAAAAACCTAAATAATATTTAACAAAAGTTGGTAAAAATTGATTTTCGACTCAAATATCTTTTCAAAAATTTGAGACAATAGCTTCTAACTAATTTTAACTTATAAAAAATATTGTTTTCAACAAAATGAAAAATTTTGAGAAAAATCGAATTGACAGTTTTTTTTTACAAAAAATAAAAACCCAAACAAAATTTATGAAAGGTATTAAAAATTGATTTTCGACTCAAATATCTTTTTAAAACTTTGAGATATTGGCATTAAACTACTTTAATCTTTCAAAAAATATTATTGTCAACATTCAGTAAAATTTTGAAAAAAATCGAATTGACAGTTTTTGTACAAAAAATTAAAAACCTAAAAAAAATTTAACAAAAGTTGGTAAAAATTGATTTTCGACTCAAATATCTTTTCAAAACTTTGAGATATTGGCTTTAAACTGCTTTTATCTTTCAAAAAATATTGTTGTCAACATTCAGTAAAATTTTGAAAAAAATCGAATTGACAGAAAATTAAAAAACTAAACAAAATTTAACAAAAGTTGGTAAAAATTGATTTTCGACTCAAATATCTTTTCAAAAATTTGAGATAATAGCTTCTAACTAATTTTAACTTATAAGAAATATTCTTTTCAACATTGTGAAAAATTTTGAGAAAAATCTAATTGACAGTTTTTTTTACAAAAAATAAAAACCTAAAAAAAAAAACAATACTAAAACTTGTTAAAAAAGTACTTTCGACTCAAATAGCTTTTCAAAAATTACAAATATTGGCTTAAAACTTATTTTATTTCACAGAAAATATTGTTTTCAATATTCAGTAATTTTTTTTTATAAAAATCCAACAGTCCGTTTTTTCATAAAAAAATAAAATCTACAAAAAATAGTACGCAAATTTGGTTGAAAAATTGATACATATAGACAAACTTTTAAGAAAGACAAATCGACAGACGGGATGGGAAGTTATCAGTGTGGGTCGCATCCCAGCCTCTTTTTAGTAGTGACTTGGGCCTGCAATTGCAAAGCTGACCCAAGAGCTTTGGAAACGACAATACACAATGATGGTTATTTCTCGATTGAGTTCTGGGGACCCTAATTTTCATATATCACAAATCATCGTCAGCGATGAGGCCCATTTCTGGATTAATGGTTTGGTCTTAAAATAAAATTGTCACATTATCAAATTTCAGTTCTATAGGTTGAAGATTACCATATTCTTGTAATCCTAATTAGATAATGTGGACAAGAATGACATGTGGTGTCAATAAAGGTCTTCTTTCAGGACATTAAACTTACTCCACATTAAGAATTCTAGGTGAGCGATTCGGGGACTTGGCCTTGGAAGTGATGTGTTACTTATATGAAGGTTTTTTTTCCAAATTATTGTTTTAAGTATCAAATAAAAATGACAGTTAAAATTAAAAATTATCTATACTATTATATAAAAGCGAAACCATTTTAAAGTTTGTAACGCATGATCTCAGAAAGTAGTCAACCGATTTATTTGAAATATATTTTATTATTTTCTATATTGTTATGAGAGTGTTTATGGCTTTAATTTTTTTTCATTAATTATTTGTCAAACTTAAATATTATTAATTTTACATTTTTTGTCCATTTTTTTTCATTAGTTGACTTATACAACCACTCTTAAAACCTATACAATAATCGACAAAGATTAGCATTGCTTCATAAAGTCAATATTGTTGCGCAAATTTTAAGCCTAAAATCACTTCTAAGTTAAACATACAACCTGAGAAATAAATAAAAACAAATTATAAAATTATAAACTTTTTGAATTCATTTTATCCAGGAAATTAGATTCCATCACAATCGCGAGGTCGCTGCTTTGTTTCATTTCATTATCATTCCAACATTTTTAATTTTCTTTTCTTCCCATGCTCTTTCTCTCTTAATATGTGTTCCATTTAATAGTTACGTTTACGTTTTTTCTCTCACCTACCTACCTACAGTACACACACACATTATTTTTTTGTTTCTCTAATTTTATCGTCACATCGCTGAGCAGTGTGGGCTCTTTTTTTAAAGTTACTATGGAGTATGGACATTTAATTAACTACAGTGCCGTGCACATGAAATGCCGATTTATCTAAAGAAAAATTAGATCTTTTTTATTTTTCTGGTTCGAGGAAGTGAATAGATTATAATTCTTCCAATTTAAAAATAAAAAAAGTTCTATTATAAAAGCTTGAATTACCAATTTTGTATCACTTCCTCGAACAATAAAACTGAAATTAAGTTAAAATTTTCTTTACAAATAACTCGAAGAAGGTACTTACAATGACGTCGATAAAAAGAGCACACAAATGTGGGTAGGTTAAGTCAGTTGCACTGCACTGAACATGAGCAGATGAATAAAAAAATGTGTATGGATATTTACACACGCATACCTATAGATGTATGAGAACATTAAAAACACAAATTTGTTTTTTTTTACCGCAAACTATATTTTTCGGTTGCAAAAAAAAGGTTTCTAGGTATGAATAAAAGAAAGAAAAGAAGAAAATAGACAAAAATTTCGTTCTGTTTTCAACTAAAAAATTGAAATGGTTTTGTTTGTTTTCACGTGCGGCTTGGCCTTTACTACGTAATATTTTACTTAAGTTTTTTTTCTAAAGTGTTAATTTCGGTAAGGAAGTGTTTTTTGATTGATTTTTTTATTAAATACGAGTACATAACAAGCTTAAATTTGTTGTTTTTCTTTTATCGCATAGAAATATAACATGGGTAAAAGAAAGGCTAACATCGGAAGAAAATCCATAAGCACAAAAAGAATGTGTTGGTTACAATTTGCGAAGCAACGCGAGCACGGGTCGGCTAGTTATAAATAAATTCAACTTATGATATCTCTGTACACTGTGCAATGACAACTTATCAAAAATGAAATTTTTGTGACCACCGAGATTGTGCTACCCTCGTTAGACTTTATCTTATGGCCTTGTAGGATTTTCTAAAATCATAGGTTAATCAGCCATTACGGCTAAGACAATCCATGTTATTGTTCAAATTTAGACTGATGTGTGTGCCGGAAAATTCAGTAAAATTATACATTTTCGCTGCGTAACACTCAGAAAAGCAGCGGATGATGTTAAATTTTAAGCTTGATATCAAAAAGAGAAAGCATGTCTCTTAAACAAACATAGAACTGCCGCATGAACTGCTCAAATGCAAAATATTTGTTTTATAATTATTATAAACAAAGTTAATTGATAATTCCAAACCAAAATAAATTTAATTGGTATGAATAAAGTAAACAATTAAAATTCACCCCTGTAGCTAATTTTCCACATTAAAAGCTTAAAGTCAATTTAAAAGTCAACCTCATTTAACCTATATTATCAGTTTACACATATACATCCATATGTAGGTGATGTGTTTTATATTACTCCCTTGGGTGTGATTATATGCATGTAATGCTACCAAACTACCTACCTTATACCTACATTATATTATTGGAAAATGGATAACAATGTTCTTAATCACATTCAATTAATTAAAGGCGTTCTGGATGTTAACTCACCTCCATATCGACAGCGGTGGCATTGGCTACCCCATCTCATTATAAACCCAAACAAAAACGTTATATCATACATACAAACACACTAGTTTTCACTATGTGACTCCATCAATTGAATGATAATAAGGACATCGCCATCGGTAACAGGATCACAATTCACAACAAACTACTAACTCAAAACTATACCAAATGCTATACAATTCCATCTCGCGTAATATGGTGGCGGTAGATCTTGGTATAACATACAACGCCGCGCCATCTCACGACAATGATATGTTTATGGAAATTTTACCAAAAGATAAGATTTATCATGACAAAGTAGTAAATAGCATCCTTAGAATTTGGTCCATTACACACACAAGGTATGGATGCATAAATTATAGATTTACCATTAAAGCTCTTACAATCTTTACTGTCGTTCACCTTCCACCTCTCCTATAATCGTACCGCATCAACCTCCTGGCTCCCACCTCCCACCTCCTACCACTTCACATCAACACATCCTTCTCATTTCCCCGCTCGGATGTCTCAAAATCTCCTGACTTACAACGCATTTTTGTTAAGCTTATACTTTTCGTCATTTTGGTTTTTATTCATGTCCTCGCTTTGTTACTATCATTTGCACCACCTTTCGACAAACTGTCATTAATCTTATGTCCTTTCGATAATAATTTATTGTCTTTGCAGGATAACGTCAAAAAAACATCACACTCATACACGCATATAATGTATACAACATGGTGCAAAGCGAGGGTGTGAATGTGAATTGTTCTTATACCTACTTGTTTCTTTTTTGTGTGTCATCTTATATCCTTCCCGGTGTCGCTTCTTCTTTTTGTTTGTCTTTTATTTATTTTTTGTTTGAAATTTTTTTTTTTGTAGATTGAGGCTGCAACTATATACGAAGACGAAAGACGGCGAGACGGCAGACAAGATGGAATCCTGGTGATACACATATAAGTTTTAATGTGGGTGATTGCCGAAGCGAGATGTGTCACCCGGCCAGGACACGGGTAGGAGGATAACGACTCTAACATCATTTAGAACGGTTTCGGTGTTAAGAAATTTATTAATGTGATTTCTTCCTTTTTCTTTTTCTTTTTCTTTTTTCCTCCGGTATCTTCACTTCAATGATGTGATGGTGTCGATGTGTATTTTTGTATTTTTGCAAGGACATTATTGAGGGGTCCTTACAAATTGACGATACGTTAGCGTTTATGTCGTTATGTTTCGCAAACACACACACACACACCACACACAGTTTATAGCTGACATGAAGTTGACAATTTGTTTCGCATGAAGGACTTTTGTTAAAAAGTATATATACGAGTGCTACTTGAGAATAAAAAAGAAAACAAGTAAAACCAACAAAAAGAAAAACTAAACTAGGTGAGAAAGGACACTCTCTGATTTCTTCTTTGGAAACTTTGATTGTTTGTTTATGGGGGAGGGAGTGAATGAAAAATTGATAGAAGGGAAATAACAGAGGGATTTAGTATTGGATACGGTTATTAGGCTTTCATTATCTTATTTTGACATACTTACACAGATGCAAAGAAAAAATTAGTGATTTAAAGACACTAAATCACAGTTGTTACTGATTGCTGTTACTGGCCATTGTACTTTAAGATTAAATCAAAAACTGAAATTAAATTCATTCATTTAATTTTAACAAAAGAAGCTTAAGTTCGACAAATACTGATAACTTCACAGTGATTTCTTAAAAAAATATCCAAATTTTTATTAAAGGAAGCTCGAAAAGTTTGAATCAAAAATTAAAGTCTAGCTCTTCTATTTCGAGGTTTTTCAAAACTTTAAAATAATTTGGAAGTGTTTTTGTGTTTTAAAATTTATTTTAACCTGATTTTGAAATTTAATGCTCAAAATACAGATTATGTAATTGGCTGTGTGGTATAGAGTGCCATCCTTCATGAGCCAGAAATTGGATGGTTAGTGCGTTGGACTGTCATGCCAGAGGTCTTGGGTTCGATCCCCGTCTGTGCCACCTAAAAGATCTTTCACGGGTACTGCCTCTTGTGAGGAATTGACAAATTCTTAAAGAGTAATTCTTGTCATGAAAAGTGCTTTCTCAAATTTGCCGTTCGGATTCGGCTTAAAACTGTAGGTCATCTTCATCCCTGACAACAGTACTCGCACACAGGAATGGTTGAGAGTTGTAAGTCACTAGGCCCTAGTTCTCAACGGACTGTTGCGCCACCCGATTTTTTTTTTTCAAATAAGGTCACCACCTCAAAATAAGCCATAACCTAAAAATAAACCGCACTGTTTAAGGAGCCAATTAAAGCTATCATTGATTTTGTCATTGAAACCAATCATTGGATTATTTCCTGATAGGAATCAAGCATTTAAGGTTAGAGTTGATGATGAGAGATGGAAATGAAAAGAAAATGGAACTCTTTCAGTGAAATGATTTTGTTCTGAATTATGAAATCAAATTTTAGCTTTTTATTGTAAAAGATTTTATCATTGAAATATTTAAAATGAACTATAACAAAAGTTCTGAATGGAATAAACAAATTTTAATGACGAAAACCAATGATAGCTACAACTGGCGCCTAAAAAACTCAAAATAGCTGGAGATTCTTTCGACTTTCAGTTCAATAAGACAATGTTCAGAAGTTAATCCTTTAGATACAAATATTGCTTATGTAGGGTTTTTCAATAGGACGCTACAAAAGTAGAACGACAGGGACAATAAACGACGCCATATTTCTTGACGCTCTTGTTACATTTCTCATCAGCAAGGTTTGCCATTTCCTGATGGAAAGATATACGAGTCAACAACGAGTAGAAATTAATAAAATTTACTACAGAAATTCGGAGTCAGTGGCCTCAACGTTAAGAGCGCTACGTCCAATTTATGGTCGTCATAATCGTCCTATAGCAGATCAACAATTGAGCATCTAGTGGAAAAATTTTAATCCACAGGCGCAGTCAAAAATGTTCCCGTGCCAGTGAAACAAAGAAGTGCCCATAGTGTCGAGAATATTGCTGCCGCTGAGGCTTCAGTTGCAGAAAGCCCAAATGTGTCTCTCATACGTCTTTCTCAAGCGTTGGGCATCTTTGTGACGTGCGTTGTTGTGGCGAATTCTGCGAAAAGATCTTGGCCTACACCCTTACAAGATTAAATTGACGCAAGAACTGAAGCCGCTTGACCATCAGAACCGTCGCGTCGTATGTTCGTGAATTGGGCTGAGAAAAAACTTGAAAATGATTCTGATTTTCATCTAAAAATCATCTTCAGCGATGAGGGTCATTTCTGGCTGAATGGCTTCGTCAATAAACAAAAAATGCGGTATTGGTCAGGCAGCAATCCACACGTACTCCATGAGTCATCATTGCATCCCGAAAAAATTACGGTTTGGTGTGGTTTATGGGCCGGCGCGCGCAGCGGCGTGATTGGGCCGTACTTCTTGCGTGATGATCAAGACCTGCACGTTACTGTGAATGGGGATCGCTACCGTTCAATTATAAACGAATATTTTTGGCCCCACTTGGAGGACAGGACGGCGGCGCGGTGTGGCGCCACAAACCACACAGCGAATGTCACAATCAATTTATTGGAAACCAAGTTTGGAGAACGTATTATCTCACGAAATGGTCCAGTCGCTTGGCCGCCTCGGTCGTGCGATTTGACGCCGTTAGACTATTTCCTGTGGGGCTACGTCAAGTCTATGGTCTATGCCAACAAGCCAGCAACGATTGATGAACTTTGTACGAATATTGGCCGATTTATGCTTGAAAACTGTCGAAAATTGAGTTCAGCGTCTGGACTTCTGCAAGCGTGCCTGTGGTGGCAATGGAAAAGAAATGGAGTCTCATACATAATGGCATCAAACGTAATTTCATAAAAATAAAGAATTTCATTGATATCCAATACCTTTTTTGTATTATTAAAAAAAACTTTTGTAGCGCTCTTATTGAAAAACCATACATACATCAAAATGACAAACGTAATTATATATACAATTTTCTGAAAAACTTTATTTTATTTTCCTGATCAGCTGATTCTATTTTATCAAAAAAGGAACGAAATCATTTCACTGATTTGTGTTTCAATTTTATACAATTTCAATGACATATTTCTGTCAGAAAATTTGTTTTCGGTGGATTCCAATCAGAAATTCTTTTCCAATAACAAACATTTTAAATGATAACTATAAATGACCTATCAAAAAATCTCGATGATTGGTTTTAACGAATAAAACCAAAGATAGCTTTAACTGGCCTCTAACTATATATAATATTATATGATCACATGTAAATTGTATGCATTCAAAATATGCGTTATAGATTTTCTTTCTATAGAAACCTCTATTTCGAAAATCGGATTCCTATTTTCGATTTATAACAAGTTTTGAGGATGAAAATTCAGAGTAAAATGGTTATGAGAAATAAACAATAAAATTCGTTTTAGTAGAATTTTTTTGTTGTGAATAAAAATCAAAAAAGGGCTATCAACAGCGGTTTTTTGAAGAGAGAGGGCCAAGCCCGATCAATACAAAATTGCAATTAATTATTATAATTACATTATATTATAATCTTTTTTTATTTCACAACTGTTTACCTACGGGTTCATTAATAAAAACACTTGACGAATCTTTAAAAATATTACTCATACGCCATGAATAACCGTTTAACGATTCCTCAATAGAAGAAGATATTTGACCAATCTTGATTTGAATGAAAAAAATATGATAATTTCAAAAGTGCTAAGTTTAATTTTTTTTAATTTATCATCAATATTTCATTTAGTTCTATACGTATTTATTGATGTTTATTATTTTAAAATTAACATTTTATTTTACAAAACAAAATAAGCAAAGGAAACAAGACTTTGTTTGGTGTGATATATTGCCCTGGAAGAATTATATTAAAAGGAAATAAACTTTAACCAAACTCCTTTAAATTAAAAATAAAATTAATCTTCTTTGTGTGGAACGAACAGCCCATAAATTGAATGTAAATTAAGAAAATGCAATGCAGCCAATTTTATCCAACTGGAGTTTCTGTTCCTTGTTAATTAATGCAATTTACCTGCCTGATCCAACACCAACACAAATAGTAGGTAGAAACGAAGAGGTACTATTTTCCCATATTTACATCGCCAGTTAAGGACATATGTATGTATGTATTAACAGGACAACACAGTACAGAGTACAGTACGTATTACCATACCTTTAGGTATCCTTTTGGTTTATATTTTAAGCACATGTCTCAGTAGACAACATTATACCCATCAGGAATGACCAGAAAAGGGCAAGGGAAAGAGAGTTAGCGGTTGTGTTGGCTGGCATTGGAATTCCAATATACATACAAATACTCACTAGTATGTGTGTTTGCTGATGCATGTGGGTGGGTGGTGAGCGTTGTGTTTTTGTTGAGGAGAAGAGAAAATCTTTTAGCCCACAGGACATTGGTGGCAATGGACCACCATGAAACACCACAGTTTGTCGCAACATTTACAATACCGATACCGCAGCTCTCAGCATACTTATGCTCTACAAAAACAACGACTCTACCTACACCTACACCAACATCCTGCAAATAGTTACAACCGGCAAAATCCAATCGAGATGCAATTCTCATCCTGGAGCGTATGCAACCATCATTGTTTAACCGCATCTGGATAAATAATTGAGTGCAGACGAAGTGCTATCCTTAACCACTGGATTTGCTTAAGTTTCTCTCTGCTTCTGTTCCTGCTCCCGCTTTAGCTCTGCTCTGTGCGTCGACGATGATGAGACGGTCATATCCTTCTCTACCTACCTGCCGTAATCACCCAAAATACACAGAAGTATCATAGTATCCTCCAGTCTCATCGCATTTATCCTCTTTTGGTTGCGGGTGCAAAATTGAAATTATAATTAGTAGCTACTGCAGTAGTTGAAGCGTTTTTCATTCCATTCAAAGTTGAAGTTAAGTATGATAATAATTATTGTAAAACTATCTAAACTATAGAGATAGAAAAAAGTACCTGTTAAGTAAGAAACCAAGAGTTGTTTTGAAGATTTTTTTGTACTTGTTGTTTCGAGAAACTTTCTTTATGATCATCGGAATGGGTCTCGAAAATTAGATTTGTTTCAAATCTTTGTGCATAGGGTATTAGCACTTATGGAAGTTATTAATATTTTGAGACTTGTTGATGGTTTCGGGATGTTGCTCACGGATTGCTTGAATAATATTGGCCTTAGGTGTTCGAGATGTTTCTGGATTGATTGTATAACATTGGTACTTCACGATGGCATGGGCTATGTGGCGTATCGCGTTATCTCCCATAAACCAAAGGTATCCAAATCCATGGAGGAGTTTAATTTCTGCAAAAATTGTTGTCTATTTGTATTTTTTTACGAAATTTATAAAATGTTAACAACAATATTTTGAACGGAAACAATGATTTTTAAGATAAATTTGCCTAATTTGGAAGCGTTGTTCAGGCGTCAATCTATTTATGTTGAAATTCCAAGTCACATTAAAAATAAACCACTTGACAGCTGACAAAAGGACCACAAGTGTTGCCAACTTAAAGTTATGTACATATCTCTGAAACAAAACACAAGTTTTAAGTCAATCTCATTTTTTGTTCTGAAAATATTTCGGTCAAAAATATGATCTTTAGTAGTATATTTTTGAAGGTTTTTATTTTTTGTAAGAAAATTACAAGTAGGGTATTTTTTATATTTATACAGGGTTATCCATTTTGAGGTTTCAAAAGTAAATGTAAAAAAGAGACTGGGATGCGACCCACACTGATAAATTCCCATCCCGTCTGTCGATTTGTCTTGCTTAAAAGTTAGTCTATATGTATCAATTTTTACCAAATTTGCGTACTATTTTTTGTAGATTTTATTTTTTTATGAAAAAAAACGGACTGTTTGAAGCCAATATTTTTAATTTTTGAAAAGCTACTTGAGTCGAAAGTAAATTTATACGAAGTTTTAGTATTGTTTTTTTTAGGTTTTTATTTTTTGTAAAAAAAACTGTCTGTTCGATTTTTTTCAAAATTTTATCGAATGTTGAAAACAATATTTCTTATAAGTTAAAATTATTTAGAAGGCATTATCTCAAATTTTTGAAAAGATATTTGAGTCGAAAATCAATTTTTACCACCTTTTATACATTTTTTTAGGTTTTCATTTTTTTGTAAAAAAACTGTCAATTCGATTTTTCTCAAAGTTTTTCCTAATGTTGAAAACAATATTTTTTGAAAGATAAAAGTAGTTTAAAGCGAATATCTCAAAGTTTTGAAAAGATATTTGAGTCGAAAATCAATTTTTACCACCTTTTATACATTTTTTTTTAGGTTTTTATTTTTAGTAAAAAAACTGTCAATTCGATTTTTCTCAACATTTTTCAGAATGTTGAAAACAATATTTCTTATAAGATAAAATAAGTTTGAAGCCATAATCTCAAGTTTTTGAAAAGATATTTGAGTCGAAATTCAATTTTTACCAACTTTGAGTAATGTTTTTTTTAGTTTTTTTTTTTTTTTATAAAAAAAACTGTCAATTAGATTTTTCTCAAAATTTTATCAGAAGTCAAAAACATTATTCTTCGTTGCATCAAATTGTTTTGGAGATGAAATCATATTTTAGTCGTAAAATTTTCGAGGTGACAAATTTTTTTTTCAGTTTTTTTGATTTATAAAAAAAAACCGTTAATTGGATTTTTTTCCAAAAATATAATTGTTTTGTATCACGTTACAATATATAATATAAAATTTAATTCAAGTCTCTAGCGTAATTGGTTCATAAGATATTTAAGTTTAACCAAAATTAACGCCTTTTTTTTAAACTGCTATGGTAAAAAAAACCACCCACGCAATTTTCTTGAGAGCCCTTTCTGCATCTTTCTGTCTTATTATCTGTATAACAAAATTTATTTGAAGTCGATATCTTTTCTGGTTCTTGAGCTATGGACAACGAAAAAACGTCGCGAACGCACAGACGTACGGACGTACGTATGTACGTACACACGCACGCACAGACATCTTTCTAAAAATCTTTTATTTCGACTCTAGGGACCTTGAAACTTCGAAAAATGTCAAAATTTTCAATTTGACAAATCGGACCCATTGCAATAACTTCCTTTGGGAAGTTAATAAAACATATAAAATATTTTTTTTTCATGATATTTCTTTTTTATTATAAAGTTTGAACGTTGACATTATGTGTGAAACACATCATCATTTGAACGACCACCACGAGAGTTGTTACAAGCATCGATTCTTTTGAGGTAATGTTCGACCAATTTTTGACACATATTGGGCGGTATCTCAGCCTTAACTTGACGAATGTTGGTTTTTAAGTTCTCCAGAGTTAAAGGTTTTTCTACATAAACACGGTCTTTCGCGTAGACCCACACAAAAAAGTCCAGAGGTGTCAAATTGCATGATCTTGGTGGCCAGTTGATATCGCCACGACGATAAAATACGCGGCAAGGAAATGTCTCTTGCAATAAAGCCATATTAGCTCGAGTTGTGTGGCATGTGGCACCGTCTTCTTGAAATCACATATTGCCCGTATTTTCAATAGCAGGCAAAACAAAAGTCAGTTATCATATGACCATAACGCTCCGAATTGACGGTGACAGCCGTTCCATCATCGTTTTCGAAGAAGTAATCAATCACAAATCCGGACCAAAGATCACACCACACAGTGAATTTCTGTGGATGTAATGGCCTCTCTTCAATTACTTGAGGATTCTCAGAATCCCAAATACAACAATTTTGTTTATTAACATACTCACAGAGTGAGAAATCGCCGTCCACCGCCTGTTGTTCAATCACCCATTCGACGTATCTACGACGTTGTGAATGGTCAGCTGGCTTCAGTTGTTGTGTGAGCTAAACTTACATTTATGGATCCAAATGCAAAATATGCCATAATGAAATGAGCCTTGATTCCTGAGAAAGACGAGGAATCGACACATTCGGGTCTTCGGCAACACTCACTTACAGCAGCGATATTTTCAGTGGTACGAGCGAAACGATGGTACTTTTTATAAATGTTATGCAACTTCTTCATACCACTTTTTTTTTTTTAAATATTCAAAATGTTGTGTGTATTAAATTTTTAAACAAAATGTTTAACTTTAAAATTCATGAGGAAAAATGTGCAAATTGTGGCTGTTATAGTTTTTTATCAATTTAACTTATTTTTATGAAACTTGCACAAATTTCTTTAATAAAGCATTAATTTAAAAAACAGCTTGTATTTTACATACATTTATATAAATACGTACAATGTTCAATTCAAAAATCAAGTCGTATGAAACACTACGAATCTGTTCTCTTTTATTTGACACAATGTCTGAGTGATCTCTGTGACACGTACTGGATTTCCATCATCCGCCTGAATAAGTCTATCATTCATATATTACACACGTCCGTTGCCGTGTCGTCAATATCTTGCGACGTCAGCGTCATCGTTGTCATCGCAGCAGTACGCGGCCGGCCGGGCGGTGTGGCGATGGAATGCCTCCTCATACCTTAATGAAAACAGAATTGCATCATAATAACGCACCAACAACATGACAACCTTATATGTTTATTATGCTTTATGCAACAACGACAACAGTAAAAGCAACAATAACAACAGAACACAAACTGTCCAACAACCCCCCAAAAAATCCTCGAGGCATAGTATTGACGCCTGCTGATGCCTGATGCCTTATTGCCATCGTTGCATGTGCTTGTGTACATGACATACTTTAAAAGGTAGCAGAGTGTAGTTCCCTGTATATACCAATACCTACAACAACGTATTTATGTATATTTCCAATATGAATCTGAAAAACCAAAAAATAAAAAGGGATGAAGCGGGACGTAGGTATGTATGTACGTACTCGTATAGTATCTAGGAGATTCAACCGAAAACCAGGACCAAGTTTATAGTGCATTTTCTGGATGCTTCCCTCTTTTGAACTGAACGTAATGTTGTTGCTATTTTCGCCTTGTTGTCTGTTCGAGTCAGATATATGTATAAATATATGTTTATATATAATTTTTTGCAGTGAAAATGAAACAAAAATCAAATGAAAAACTGAAAAGCGGGAAATGGAAATCATGTTTTGATCCATGCACTACCATCAGGGAGTTTTGTTTTGTTTTTTTCGTTGCTCTGGATGTCAAGGAATGGGAGACTGGGTCTGTTTTTTCGAAAGGGGGTAGCGACGGAGAAAATAATGAAAAAGTTATGTTTGTCGTGTTCGATAGACCGGAAAAATTATTTTCATGTGGTTATATTATATTATGACGTGAGAAGGTTGTATTTTGGTTGGTTGCACTAAATGGCTATGTTTGGCAAATCAGTGTTGTTACATAATTTATTTATTATTATTATTATTATTATTGCCAAATACTTAGCTTACTTAAAATATAAATTTACAGTAAAATAAATAGCTATAGTAGTACCCGTGGCATGATGGTAAGTGCGTCGGACTGCCATGCCAGAGGTCTTGGGTTCGATCCCTGCCTGAGCCATCCAAAGTGGAATTGACAAATTCTCCAAGAGTAATTCTTGTCATGAAAAGTGCTTTCTCAAATTAGACATTCGGAGTCGGCCTTAAATTGCAGGTCTCTCCATCAGGGATGAGAATGCTAAGCCCGAAAAGTGAAACATTTTGCCCAAAAAAACGAAGTAGATTTGTAAAATATGTAGCAGATAATGAAAAAAACAAAAAATACAAACAAAACAAATTTATTTTCATTTTATTTTACATCCATATAACGAAAACATACATTGACTAGAACAAGTCTCACAAATTCATAAATTAGGTACATATGTATATACATATATAGTACATACTATGTAGGTAAATTATTACATTGAAATAAATAGGAACATTCTGTTTTAAATTAAATTAGATTCTCCTCTAAGGGAATATATATGTTGTCCGGCTGCAAGTTAAGCAGCGCTTTAACTCCTCCTGGAGCATAGGGCAGCATAAGGGAAACATAACACAAATTCATAAAATATAAAGTATATGCATATAATAAGGATTTCAATCGGTTCTTAATACGTAGCCCTCCTGAACATATTATTTAAACTTTGAAAAATATCGTAATAACTTCTTGGGAGGTTCAAAATCTTCCAGCCCAGCCACAAACTCTCTTATTAATAAAATCGTTTTTCGGCTGCTGCACTGCTATGCGGTAAACTAGCTAGTGTAAGCATATAGTCGGGCAACACCCTAAACATATCTTCTTCCAATATATTTTTCTGAGAGTGTAAACGCGTCCAAAACTCAACAACATCTTCGTCGTCGTTCATTTTTATACTTTTAGTAACCATAAGCGTTCTTAATTCGGAGTTCAGAGTTTCTATGTTTGTTACATTATTATCAAAATAAGGAAATTCATTCAAAAATGGAAGGATTGTCGGATATGTTTCAGTTTGTATTACTTTTGGATCCAAAAGTTCTAACAATTTTTACTTTTTGTCAGTTAAATCAAAACGAAGTTTTTTCAGTTAACAAAAAATGAATCAATACAACACATCTTAAATTAAATTTTGTGCGTTACAAAAAATTTTATAACGAAGTAGAAATAAGTTGCTACGTAGCAGATACATAAAAATAAATTAATGAAGTAGATCTGCTACATATGAAGTAAATACTCATCTCTGCTCTCCATCCCTGAAAGCAGTACTCGCACACAGGAATGGTTGAGAGTTGTTAGTCCCTAGACCCTAGTTCTCAATGAACTGTTGCGCAACTTAATTTATTTATTTTAAAATAAATAACTTGTATAGAGTTTAAAGCGTTAACTGATTGTTTGCAATTTTCACAAAATACACGGTCTAAGTATAATTTTGTATATTTTACGAAATAATGTGTTTGTTCTAAAACAAATCAAAGCTTATGAACAAAGTGCAATTGAAATAAATTGGGTAACATAAGCTTAAAGCGAATGTTAAATGAAATGGTACACTCAGGCGTATACGCACTTTTTTTTCTTATTTTACTGTATTTTTCAATAAAATTGTTTATATTTTTTATATATTGGGTTATCTTGGTTAATAATTAATTATTTATCAATCAATAAATGACATTCATGGTTTAGTCTTTCAAAGCTTTTTTGAACATTTTCTTGGCGATTCTCTCGAGAGATTACATAAATACACAGACCTTTGAAAAATTTGAAGTTTTATGTACATTTAACAACCCTGATATGTACAACACGGTTGAGTGTACATAGAAAGGGCATAATATTATAATTTATAATGGTATGATGATATTATTGGCCTTCCTTTCTGCAAGAATTCCTTTCCCATCATCATACGAATATTATAAACATATAAACTGATTAATGTGTGTATTTAATGAATGATGCGAGGTATGGGAAATCATATTCATTAAAATTTAATAAATTTCACCACGAGAACGTCAATAGATAAATATACATATATACATAGGAAATAGGAGTTTAGCAATAACCATCTCCACTTCACTCTCCTCAGCATCATCACAATCCAGAGTCATAAGACCACCCTTGGCGTTATAGTTGTTATAGTTGTATTTATATGGCTGTTAGTTTACTGAAGCGTTCTATAGTGATTTTGATTATTTATTATTATTATAATAATATTAAAATGTTCACTATTCACATGCTAATTTTATTATTTCTATGATAATGATGGTTGATTGGCATTTTGTGGTCATAAAAATGATGTTTTTCTAGAAAATTGTCATAAATCATGTTATAATAACATACATACTACACATACATACATACGCACAAACATAGTGTATGCTGAGTAAACATCAATGATGATGGATGGATTCGTGGTTTAGGTAGATAATTTTTGAATTAAAATATTACTTAAAGTGAAACTTGGGTTTAAAATATTTTAAAGTTGATTAATAATAACTTGGATAAGTCACAGTAAAAGAAAATTAAATGGATGAAAAATGATTATTAAATTATGTAGTAGAAAAGAGAAAACTGACATTTCTGTGTAGGTATGTTGTCTATTTAAATAGTTTGTCTTCCTTTTTTTATAATTAGGGCGCACTCAGGGGTTTTAGTTCTCTTTCTATATCGAACTTAAAATGTTGGAGGTGATTTTGTTCACTGTGGCGTATACTTATTAACTTCAAATAGGAAGTTATTGTAATGGGTCCGATTTGTCTAATTGAAAATTTTGACATTTCTCAACGTTTCAAGATCCCTTAAATCGAAATAAAAGATTTTTAGAAAGATGTCTGTGCGTGCGTGTGTACGTACGTTCGTACGTCCGTACGTCCATAAATCCGTACGTTCGCGACGTTCTTTTCGTTGTCCATAGCTCAAGAACCAGAAGAGATATCGACTTCAAATACATTTTTTTATACAGATAATAAGGCAGAAAGATGGAGAGAGGACTATCAAGAAAATTGCGTGGGTGGTTTTTTTACTATTGCAGTTTAAAAAAAAAGGGGAAAATTTTGGTTAAACCTAAATATCTCATGAACCAATGACGCTAGAGGCTTGAATTAAATTTTATAATATATATTGTAACGTGATACAAAACAATTATATTGTTGGAAAAAATCCAATTAACGGTTTTTTTATAAAAAAAAAAATGAAAAAAAAAAATTGTCACCTCGAAAATTTTACGACTAAAATATGATTTCATCTCCAAAACAATTTTGTGCAACGAAGAATAATGTTTTTGATATCTGATACAATTTTGAGAAAAATGTAATTGACAGTTTTTTTTATAAAAAATAAAAACCTAAAAAAAATTACTCAAAGTTGGTAAAAATTGATTTTCGACTCAAATCTCTCTTCAAAAATTTTAAGTTATGGCTTCCAACTAATTTTATCTTATAAGAAATATTGTTTTTAACATTCGGGAAAATTTTGAAAAAAAATCGAAGTGACAGTTTTTTTACAAAAAATAAAAGCCTAAAAAAAATTATAGAAGTTGGTAAAAATTGGATTTCGACTCAAATATCTTTTCAAAAACTTGAGATTAAAGCTTCAAACTTATTTTATCTTATAAGGAATATTGTTTACAACATTCTGAAAAATGTTGAGAAAAATCGAATTGACACTTTTGTACTAAAAATAAAAACCTAAGAAAAAAGTTGGTAAAATTTGATTTTCGACTCAAATATCTTTTCAAAACTTTGAGATATTGGCTTTAAACTACTTTTATCTTTCAAAAAATATTGTTGTCAACATTGAGTAAAATTTTGAAAAAAATCGAATTGACAGTATTTTTTACAAAAAATTAAAAACCGAAAAAAAATTTAACAAAAGTTGGTAAAAATTAATTTTCGACTCAAATATCTTTTCAAAAACTTGAGATAATGGCTTCTAACTCATTTTAACTTATAAAAAATATTGTTTTCCTAATTCGGTAAAACTTTGAAAATAATCGAATTGACAGCTTTTGTACAAAAAATTAATAACGTAATCAAAATTTAACAAAAGCTGGTAAAAATTGATTTTCGACTCAAATATCTTTTCAAAGATTTAAGATAATGGCTTCTAACTAATTTTAACTTATAAGAAATATTGTTTTCAACATTCGATAAAATTTTGAGAAAAATCGAATTGACAGTTTTTTTTTACAAAAAATAAAAACCTAAAAAAAAAAACAATACTAAAACTTGGTAAAAATTTACTTTCGACTCAAGTAGCTTTTCAAAAATTACAAATATTGGCTTCAAACTTATTTTATCTTATAGAAAATATTGTTTTCGATATTCATTCACTTTTTTATAAAAATCGAACAGCCCGTTTTTTTATAAAAAAATAAAATCTACAAAAAATAGTACGCAATTTTGGTAAAAATTGATACATATAAACAAACTTTTAAGCAAGACATATCGACAGACGACGGGGTGGGAAGTTATCGGTGTGGGTCGCATCCCAGTCTCTTTTTTTTTTCTTGATTTGGGTTGGTACAGCTTACACAGGTACTGCTCCCTACAGCCGTTAGTTTTTGTTTTAATTTTCTCAGGAACGAATAAACGGATTCAAATATTTTTTGTCCTAAAATTTGATGATGAATGTATATTTTTTTAGGATTTTTAGGATTTTTAAATGAGTATACATTTTTTAACGAAATTCAAATGGGCAACTTATATTTTAAGGTTTAAAAAACTGCATATCAAAAACAATAAACTAAAAAAACAGTTTAATTATTTTTGAAAACAATTTTGAAACAGATTATTTTAAATTTTATTTAAATTTTTGAAGATAAACTTATTTTGCAGCAACAATTTTAAATCCTAAAATGTAGGTACTATTTTTAAACATAATTTTTAAATAAAGGATCAAGTTCGTGTGATCAATTCCTGCATTTTATTTAGAAACATATCTTACTTCTTATTTAATATTTTTTGTTATTTCTCGTAAAAAAAACTGGTAGCTGAATTTTTCTAAAGGTCTTACAAGATGACAAACTCTTCTTTTTTGAGTGTACAATTATTTGAAAATCTTACAATTTTCGAGCTGAAAAATATAGTTTTAATTTATGAACCTGATTTTTTTAAAAATTCAAATTAATTCTGTATAACGTTACAAGATTACAGAATTTTAAATTTTCTGTGTAAAATTGAATGACTAACTGATTTGTTGGAAAGTAATTTCTGCGACAAAAAATTAATTTTAAATACCTTTCCCAACTGGTTCTTGAGGCATATAAAACGAAGAAGGTATACCAATCGTTTGGACCTAATGACATCTCTTTCAAAACAATCATCCCAAACTTACAAATAAATCCAGCCCTGTATTCGTGTACTACGGGCATCCAAAACGACACAAAGCTTAACTTCACATCGCACGTGATTGTTTTATTTCATCAAATTGATCCTTTCTGTGTGTGATGATAACATCTGCAAAATGTTTCACACTTAATTTTCCACGCATTTATAATAATTCGCGTGAAATTTAATCCATCATCAAAACTAACAAGATGCCTGGCTTCCTTGTTACGTCTCATTTCACATCACCATTTCCCGGCTGTATAATTTATAAAAATATAAGTACCTACATACCTACTTTCCCTTCACTCCGTTTGGATTTTCACCATTTTATTTATATTTTTCCACCGTATTTTTATTGTGTGGCTCTGTTGTTGTTGTTATCTTGAATAAAACAGTGCAAGCCACCATGTAATGATATTAAATTGAAAGCACACGTCTGCGTATTAATTTCCCTAAAGGCTAATTCCGTCAAAACAGTTTGAAGGTGTGCACCCTCTGCCATCTCTTCTACCGTCACGAGAGTTTTTATAACCAAACATTATGCCATTCTCGCCGTTCGTCGCGGTCGCCCGTCCTATAGGTAGGTAGGTACCTTTGCTGGTAGTTCGGGCAGGCTCGAAATAAAAATAAAAAAAAGTTTAAAAAAATGTCTTTTCCTGTTCTCATTTTTTACGGAAAACATTAAATAAAACAAAAAAAAGTTAAATTGGTTTATTTGAGAGTGTGTCGCCGGAAGGCAATCATTTTGCCGCGACAATCTCTGCAGTTTTGTTTCTGTATCCTGATTATAATATTGGTGCTCTGTTCCAACTCCAACTCCACCTTCGACAGCGGTTGTGGACCTACCTATACCTATGTACATACATACTCGTTTATAGTGCGGCGGCCTACAATTTTATGCCATCGAGGTCTTGAAACAATCCTTGGGGCTTTTTGCTTTGTACGATTTGCTTAAATGCCGGAAAATAGGTTTTTTTTCTTTGTTTTTATTTGTATTTTGCTTTTTTTATTTTTTTATTTATTCTTTAAGTTCCAATTCAGGGGTGTGATTTATATTTTGCTTGTTTAAGGGCTGCACTCACAACAAGACAAATGGACAAAATAAATGCGACAAATTACGCGTGGGAGTTCTGACGGGGTGGTTTGGGAAGAAGGAAGGGGGAGAGGGTGAACAAGTCGCAATCAAATCGTCTTCGATTGGTTTTTGTTCGTTTTTATCACTTCCAAAAATACCCCGAATATTCTTTATTTTGTAATTCATTCGGTGGTTTGTTTTGTGTGTTTGATGGTTTGTGGGGAAAATATGACAAATTTAGTTTGACAGGATTCTAGCATATACCGACGACCCAGTTCGGATCGCCCTACATATTTGAGGGTTGGTTTTCTTTTTTGTTGGTAGTGGATTTATTCAAATGGTGTTCAATTTTCAAAGGCATTGATCAAAGAGAGGATAGAATTGTGAGTATTATGCTGTGACACTTGAATAAAATGAACATTTTAATATTTTGTAGGGACAAGGAAGAAAAGAACCCCTAGGGGGTACTTTCCTGCTGATGATGGCACAGAATAAATATGTGTATAGAATAAGAATAATTTAAGGTAGAGAAATTTGAATATTATATAAGGCTCTGGTGTTTATAGAGATAGGGACTTAAAGTCATTTGGATATTTGTTTATTTTAAAGGCAAACAATTTATGCTTGAGAATTTGGTAAAACTGGATATAATTCTTATTTAAATGAAGTCCAATATTTCCATTTTGTATATTTAGTAAGGGGTGGGCCACATACAAGTTTCTTTTTAAAAATTTTATAAAATGAACGAAACAAAATATTTCCCATGTGTTATGACCAGGGTTAGGATTTTGTTGACCTAAAAAATTAAAAAAAGGCAAACGAAAACACTTAAAAAGACAAAGAAAAGGCATTTATAAAAAAATACTAGGAAAATAAACAAAAATACATTTAATTATAGTAGCATTGGACCAAAAGTTTTTTAAAGTTCTCAGGTAGCAATCTTCTTCGGTTGTCACTTAGAAGGGTTTGGAAGGAGCTAAATGATCTCTCATGAGCCCATCTAAAACTTTCAACATTATTCACTTCAATGTTTCCTGGAAGTTTGGAATCCACGTCACCGTTTATTACAGAATTTATCTGCTCAATCGTTTTTAGCCCTGTGTTTCCATTGAAAACGGCAGTAAACTTCTTCAAGACTTCCTCTGCAATGGACCCTTTTGCTTTTTTTTAATTTTCTTCAATGTCTTTCAAAACAGGCAGCACTTCGCCAATTAATGTTCCTTGATGAGAATATTGTTAGCTTAAATTATAAGTATAGGTACAGACTCTCAAATATACCTGTTTTTTGTAGGTCTTTGAAAATATGTTTTTTTTGGATCGACTAAAAATCCAAAATTGACTTTAATGTACGCATTTTACGCAGGCGAGGAAGAAGTAACAAGCATTTTTGCGCAGAAAAACATTAATACGGGCATGAATTCGAACAATTTCCATCATTTTTGTGTGCTTGAAACTGTACAAGATTTTTAACTAAAGATTCTCAACGGTATGAGAAAATGTTCGCGATTCTTTTAATGTTAAACCAATTATTAGATATTTTTTAACAAAACTTAATAAAAAAGCAATAAAAGGCAGAAAAAGGCAACAATGGCGAAGAAAGGCAAAAAAAAGCAATCATGGTATAAAAAGCCAAAAAAAGACAAAATAAAATACATATATTTTTGCAATCACCAGGGCTTGAAACATGTTTGTCGAAAGTCGATTTCATCTTCCGTTTAACAAAAAAAAAGGCAAAGTTAGTAAAATCTTATCCCTGGTTATGCGGGTTTAAGGATGAGCTAAGCCAGGGGATGAAAAGTTTTGGTGGTGTCAACGCAACCCATCTCAAACTAACCCTCAGAGACACCTCATACCGGGAACGAAGAACTCATCCCATGAAAAATCAACTTTGAACAAAATTTGTTTCTAGCAGTTCCCACACGGGTACGCTCGCAATCACTTATGTAACGTGACCGATTGGTTATTTTGTGAAATTGAATTTAATGTCTTCTTTTCGCTACTCAACATAAATTATAAAATTTGAAATCATAAAACAACGTAGAGCATTTAAATTGATAGATGATAATATCATCATAAGTTCATTTACTTCGCTTGAACATCGTTGTAAGGTCTCTTGTCTGACCCTTTTTTTACCGTTATTTTAACGGCTTATGCTCTAGTGAAATAGCCAGTTGCATTCCTCCCCTTAAACAGTTCAACCGTAATACTCGCGATTCTAGGAATGCTCATCAGTATACCCTCGAGCCCAACTTCGGCCGTACTGTCAAATACAGAGATTCGTTCTTTAGCCGTACTACGCGAATGTGGAATTCCTTACCACGCTCTGTCTTTCCTAGTCATTGCAATATTCAGGAATTCAAAACCAATGTGCACCGACATCTACCAGACACTACCAGACGATATTCTTCACCTTTGCTGATCGGTTTTATCTGGATGCTTAAAAGCAAGATATTATTCAAGCTCTAGAAACTGAAACCTAAAACTGAACTACATACCTACAATCTGAACCGATCGTGGACCATTCAAATTCCAAATGTCAATTGCTTTTGACCTGGTACATATCCCATCTAGATATTATGACATATTTCTCAATCATTTATTAAAATACACAAAGATAAAAAGAATAAAACTATTACCTAATTTTTTATTTTTTCAAAATTCGTACACAAATTTTCCATTGGTAAGTAAAAATCTTAACATGCTTACTTCGTAGCAAGTGTTGTATAGTAAATAAGTTATATTTTTTGGATTTGCTCCGACTTGATCTGATCTACCACCAATATGTTTAATACAAAAAAAATAAACAATCCCATGCCAACATCATCTTTATATTCATTTTCTTCTCATTATAGTTCTAAATGTTTAATAATGTTTTAAAAATAAGAAAATATTTATACAAAATAAATATAATTTTAGTTTAACTAATTCATTACATATTTTATTTGAAAATAATTTAAAAAGTGATTAATTTTATTCCACTGAGTCTAGACTCTCACACCTTTTCTATTTTGTTCTTCTTTTGTATACTTACTTATTAAAACCAAAACTACTTGCATCATTCTAATCCATTCTCTTCATTTAAGAGTGCATTTTTATTCTAGAGATCACGATTGAGAGCACTATTTACTTAGATAGAGCCTTCGCACTAGGCGATCATGATGCGTAGTTGGTTTTTTCCCATTTTTGTTTTTAGCTCTACATTCCGTCCTTCATCAATACTTCCAAAGGAAAACAAAACAAAGGCAAAAAATACCCGTGTGTGTTAGTTATCTTTCTAACTATACAATCATGATCACCCAACACAATTGTGAAATTGACACGCCCACTCTCCTCAATTTCTTTAAGTGTATGTAAGCAAGGAGAAACAAAATTCAAAAAGAGAATAAGAATAGAAATACACAGCAAGACAAAACAAAAATATAGTTGTACCTTCTTTGGCGGCATGATCGCCTGGTACATCACCTGAATGGAATTTTTTGACTTTACTTTTTAAATTTATGAAAAATGCACATTTATGCAAACAAAAAGTAATCTTGACATTTATAATCATTTCATAGGAAAAAAATTCCATTTATTCATTAGGCGATCATGCTGACAAAGAAGGTGTTTGGTATTTTTGCATTTTGTCATTCTTTTGTATTCTCTCTCTGTGTCTACCTTTCTTCTTTATTGACATTTGCTAGCATTTGTTTTTTTTCCCTTTGGAAGTGGTGACGAACAATGAGAATGAATCCAAAAAGAAGAGGTGAAAATAATACATGCTACGTAGTATGATGACATGTTAAAATTTTGTTCATTTTCGAAAACTATAATTTTTAAATGATTAGTGACCTAGGAGATCTGTAATATAGCACATTTCAGATTTCTTTATTTTGTTTTTAGCAAAAATTGCATGTCGTTAGGCAATTCATGATTTTTAAAAAGCACTCGATTTCAAAATCCTAAATATCCCAATCAGGTGGCAATACTTCTCATCAGCCGATCATGTAGCCAAACTAGGAACATACATAATTTTGTTTTGTTCTCCTTTTGTATATCGTATCAACCATGTGCTAAGTTGATCTTTATTATTTCTTAAAATTCTGAAGGGTATGTTCAGAAGCACGGTAATATTGTAAGCACTTTTTCTCACAGTTAACTTTTTGAAAATTATTTATACAATGTTTTATTTTTTAAATGTCTCTATAACTTTTCAAGTCATTTGTTGTGATTTTATTTAACTTTTCCATTTTGCTACAAAATACTTTTCTTCCTTTGGAGCGACCACTCTGGAAAAAATCAGAATCATCATCGTGCTGAAAGAATAATGATTTATTTTTTGTTCCGTCTTGTTTCGCATTTCGTATTAAAATGTGCGGTTAGCTCATTTCTTTTTGTTTCTTTTTGTTTCTGTTTATCTTCTTCTTTGAAGAATTTTTTTCAGAACAGTTATTGGTAGTAAAAAAGAGTGAAAGAATGGGAGGATCATAAAACTCACATTGTTTACTTTAGTTTTTTGTATTCTTGGAAGAAAAAATTAATACAAAAATAGGTAACGAAAATAATACCTGCTACAAAGCATGCTTGCCTGGTAGATCAATTATAGTTTTCTATTTATATAAGAATAACTCTTCAAAACTAGTAAGTTTTTGTTTTGTGGGATCCATTCCACTTACATACTTATAAGGGAACACACGTCATATGGAGGCGCATTTATTTATTTTGTTAGATTAAACATATTGTTCGCAAAGCAGTAGAAAGCAGGTCGGTGAATATTGGTTACATTTGGTTATACATTTTTTGACGTTTCTAGGTCTATGTAATCCAAAATGGTGGAGTTTAGAGAAATATTTGTATTGTGTACTTACTTTGAGAGGGATCTTTTATAACAGATTTCCTATTTTCTAATTTAAATAAAACATAAAAAAGCGTTTGCATGTAATGAATTTTTTTTTTACTAAAATAATGATTTAAAATTTGAAACCATAAAAACAAACATTTTTAAAATACAATAATTTATTAACAAATAATAATTTTTTTTCTTTTTCTCTTATAGAATGTCAGACTGAAGACGACTACTTTAACAAAGTTACTAAAAGGAGAATTTATTATGCGATCCCCCACTACCAGACGAGTTGAAAGTCATGGCACATAATAAAGCAAGTTCTCATCTCTGTGGTTGATCTATCTGGATGCCTTAAAATGAGATGTTATTCAAGCTCTAGAAACTGAAAGCTATATTTGAAAGCTATGTATAATACATTTTCTGAATGCCAATTGCTATTGACCTGGTACATATGACATCTAGAAACTATGACTTCGTGGCACCTTGGATCATTGACGGATTTCTCTTCGATGATCATTCTCAATCAATTACTTCCTCGTTCTAAAGAAAAGAAAAGTAAAGAAAAGAAAATAAAAGAAAAAAAAATAAAAGAAAAGAAAATAAAAGAAAAGAAAATAAAAGACAAGAAAAAGAACGTACATTGATGTTAATTTAAATTAATATAATAGTCAAAGTTTATGTATCAAAATTTATTAACATTAAATTATAATAAACAATGGTAATAAAAACATGGCTACTAACTATTTGTTTAATTTTTATTTTTTTAACTTGCGACGCTCGTATACATATTTTCTAGTAGAAAGTTAAAATCTTTAGCGTCTGTAGTAAGTATTGAAGGAAAGAAGGTATATTTTTTGCAAACTCCTTTTTAAAATGACTCAATCTACCAAAAATATTTGTAATACAAAAAATGAACAAATATATACTTGCACCTACATCATCTTTTTATTCATTTTCTTCTTAATTTAGTAGTAATTATTAACTAATATTTCAAAACTAAAAAATATTCCTAAAAAATCATAATTTCAATATAACTAATTCATTACTTTTTGTAATTGTAAACCCCCTGAGTCCGAACTTATTCACCTTTTTTCATTTTCTTCTTCTTTTATAAACTTACTTAAGAAAAAAAACCTTCTTTATTTAAGAGTGCGTGGAGATAACGATTCTCAAAAACAAGTCCTTTCCTGCGCACTCGGCGATCATGATGCGTAGTAGGTTCATAGCTCATCAATACTTCCAAGGGAAAAATGGTAAAAAATCCGTGTGTTGTGTTAGTTTCTTTTTGTAAATAAAACAATTGTGATCACCAACACTATTGTAGGTTTGGCCACACCCACTCTCCTTAATTTATTTTAATGTATGTTATTTAGGAGGCGAACAATTCAAAAAAGAGAATATGAATAGAAAAGCACAATTGAAGAAAGCAAGGAAAGACAAAACCAAAAATGTAGTACTTTCTTTGGTTGCATGATCGCCTGGTACATCAAATCGAAGTGACTGTTTGAATGGATCTTTTTCATTTGGATGTTACAAAGACAGTATTTTTGCGTTTCGTTACACTTTTTCCCTTTCCTTCTGTGCCTATGTAGCAGTTCTTTTTTTTCTATATTGACATTGTTAACATTTGTAAACACGAACAATGATAAATGAATGTACAGAAATCAAAAATAATACCTGCTACGAAGCATGATCGCCTGGTACATCAAAAGTATGTTTTTATACCTTTGTTAGTGACTAAGGAGGAGAACGCATTTGTTTATTTTATTTATATGAAAGTCGTTAGATGGACGATTTACGATTTTTAAAAACCATTCGATTTCCGAATCAGAAAAATCCCATTCAGTTGGCAAATCTTTTCAATTTTGTGTATCAGGCGATCATGCTGCCAAACAAGGAACATGTACATATAATTTTGGTTTGTTTTTCTTTTCATTTCGTAATAAACATGGTTTTAGTTGCGCTTTACTATTTTCAATTTCTTTATGGAACAAGGACTGAAATATGTTTTTTGTTTATATTATTTCTCCTACATTACCAATATTCTAAAACAAATTGAAGAAGGTGGATTGAAAAACATTATAAGCAATACAGGAAAGAAGTAGCTTTTTGTATTGATGGAAGCTTAGTTAAGAGGTTAAAGATAGATGTGCGTAACAGATGGTGAGTCGCATGGAGTTTTTCAAAAATTCTGAAGAGCATGTTCAGACTCAGGGAGAATACTGCAAGCACTTTTCTAAAAGTTTACTTTTTGGATTTTATTTAATGTTTAAATTTTTAAATGTCCCCATATATTTAAACAAATGATAAAGTCAAACAAAGATAATGCTTATTTTTTTGTGGTTATTTTAACTTTTCGATTTTGAAATAACATACTACTCTTTAGTTGGGACGACCACTCTGGAAAAAGAAGAGAGATCCGTAAGAGTAAAGGTTCTTTTTTTATTCCGTCTTAGTTCGCATTTCGTATTAGCGAAAAAGACTTAAAGAAGTGGGAGTGTTCATTCTTTATGTAGTAGTGTATGCGATCGGGATTGTAGGATAGAAAGAATTAACTAACACAAAACTCGCATTGTTTACATGATTTTTTTTTTGTCTTGAAAGAAAGAATAAATGCAAAAACAGGTATACCTGCTATCAAACATGGTTGCCTGGTGGATCAATTATAATTTCCTATTTCAATAAGTATAATTCTTTTAAACCAGACGAGAGAGAGATAGTTTTGACTCATGGAATAATAATAGCTGACCTTATATTAGTTATGGAATAAAAATTCTATCAAGGGTCTACCTTTGCATTCATCATACATATGTAAGTGCTTGAAAAAAATTTACTTTCGACTCAAATAGCTTTTCAAAAATTACAAATATTGGCTTCAAACTTATTTTATTTCACAGAAAATATTGTTTTCGATATTCAGTAATTTTTTTATAAAAATCCAACAGTCCGTTTTTTCATAAAAAAATAAAATCTACAAAAAATAGTACGCAAATTTGGTAAAAATTGATACATATAGACAAACTTTTAAGCAAGACAAATCGACAGACGGGATGTGAAGTTATCAGTGTGGGTCGCATCCCAGCTTCTTTTTCGAAATCGAATTCGATGTTATAAAATCTCTGTTTCCATTTTTTATTTCGATTTTATTGCAATATTTGTCCCATTAAAAAATATTCTGATTGCTATATTTCATGCCATCGCGCCTCGAACTTCTCATATGCACACAATATGGATGTACATGTATTTATATACATATCGATGTTCAATGATACTTTACCCTTTCTTACTCCATCATCATCGGGCGTCGTCGTCGTCATCTTCATCATCATCTTTTACCGCAAAGGCAAACGCAAAGGAAATAGAAATCTCAGTGACATCCTTACAGCAATAGATCAGATTGGGAATAACATCATCACTCAGCTATATGGGTATGTATACCACCCTTTACCCCACTTTACCGTACAGTGAGTACACCACGCCACCACCACCGAGCCGCGCACAGCGCACCGCCGCCGCCGGCCATTGCTAGCGCTTCATTGCCGCGTGAATTCCCAATGGGAATATATGTTAGTATACCCACATATGTGAAATGATACGGCCTCACACGCACACACCATCATGCTTCAAAGGACACCCCCATCACATCGCACCAAAGCAGCGAAAAACACACCTACATACCTTCATAACATAATATATGCAGGTTTGTATATATCGATATGCTCAGTCATGTGGAAAACTCAATTTGCATAATAATTTTATGTTTTTCCCTGGCTCCTTGCTATCACTGATTTTTATGTGAATACATCTCAGTTCCATACACGTATGAATGTGTATATATGGTGACCATTTTGAACAAAAAAAAATCCAAAAGACTCAAGCTTTGGACCGTTTTGCTTCTTCAATTCGAGGTAAATTTTGTGTTTCCTTAAGTTTTTAATTTGGCTAATTATCCTTTTGGTCAAATTTTTAGCCACATACAATTCTCTTATATTTGACAAAAATGGACTGTAAAATTTCAATTTTTCCAACTCGAAACATTTTAAAAATGAGATACTTATTTGAAAAAGCTTTTGGAAAATAAATCTCAGATGGTCTGGTCACCCGAGCAATCTTAGTACTCCTTCATATTTTGGATTGGTCTTTTAATGCTCCTGATTCTCATATGTCTTCTCTTCTATACTTATACCAGTACATCCGCGCACCCCCATCACTCCACCAAATTCTTACAACTTGTGGTTATTGTATAAGGAGCTAGGTTATTGCTGTACAAAAACGATGAGGACGATGTTGTTGTTTTTATTATTGTTATTGTTATTATCCAAGGGTTTTGGAGGGGTTTTTGGGACAAGAGAAGAGCAAAGGGGACTATTTAAATTTCAGAGCGGGCTATATGTTTATATTGTTACAACCAGCCTGTGGCATTATATCGCTACCGTTTCATTGATGTGATTCTACTGTGTACATATCTACAGCAGAAAGTATCTATAGATTGGAGGTCGGAAGGTCGGAAGTTCGATTTTCAATATTTTGTTAGAGAGAAATGTTTATGCACACAGTCAAATGGAAAACCGATGGAACATTGTTGATAATTTGGTTTATCATAAACCGGAAGGTATATGTTTGGCAAATCTGTGCGCTCAAATCACGTGGGACATGACACACCATTTGAAATCAATTTTGGTATGTTTTTTATTTTATAATATTAAACAAAAAAAAAAAAATAAGAAAACAGAAAACTTAAAGAGGAGTTTACACTTTTTCTTTGTTCACAATCGCACATAAAGGAAGTGTTATTTTGTTATTTTATTATGTTTTATGCCGAAGACTGCTTTTTTATTGATCCAAGAATATACAAATACAATTATGGATTTTTAAGATATCTTAATGTAACTCAATTGATGTATGCTTTTGAACGCCATGAAATCGACTATATCGAATTAAGATTTACACTCTCACCGACAACGGCGATGTTTTCGGCAGATATAAATATAGGGGCATGATTTAAGGGGTTATACATTTACTGACCCAGTTGACTAAAATGTGTCCACAATCCTACGAATATACCTTACGGTAGGAGGATTATGATGACGCGTCGGTAAAATCAGCGAAACCTGTGGTAATCTTCCAATTTTTATTAAAAAATGTTCAACATCTGCATGTATTGCTCAACGATATATCCTTCCATTATGATTTGGCAAACTAAACTGAATAAATGACAGCTAATTTGACACATGAAACTTCAATAATTAATCCGCTATCAACTGTCAAAGTTTGGAAGTCCTTTTACCCAAAAATTATAGGTTTTGCCTTCATAAATTTCAGACTCTGGGTATGAGAATGGCCTCCACACTAAAGTCATCATGGTAATTACACGATTTGCTGATTTTGACATCTGAATGTCTTTTTGAACTTAGATAGACACAAAAACATTGATAATTTTTCCATTTTATCTAATCACCCTTGTATGAATAGTAATCTTAAAACGTAAAGTTAATACTTCACTGACACTTAAAATTAACACACATATTAGGCGGTTTGCGCATTGTTCTTTTCTGAGGTGATTCATTTTTAAAATTTATCTTAATTTCCACTCAAATAAAAAATGTCTGCAACAATTTCCTGTGTCTTTTTAACCACCAAGTTCGAAGACAACTGAGCCCAACAGTGTTGCCAGAAAATATTTATTGAAATCGTGAGATTTCCACATTAGAAATCGGTGTAAATCGGGGCAATTTGTTTAACCCTACAACTCATGACAAAGATAAGCTTTCTGTCAATTTGTTCTGAATGTTCTTTTTTTAGAATGTGTTTCTCATTAACTATGAAAATAAATTCAGTTTTCCTATTACAAAAAATATGAAACTTTTTGTTTCATTTGTATCATGACTTATTTTATTTCATTTAAATTAATTATAATAAGTAATATTGCTTGGTTACATTAAAATTAAATATTTTTATTTCGGGGTACTGAATACGTTATTTAATAATTTACAATTGATATTTTTTTTTGTTTTATTATGCTTTTTAATTAAAATTCATATTCTTTGAACACAAAACATAAAACTTAATAATAAATAATAAATATTTCCCTTGTTATATTAAATTTACAGTCTTTTATGGGGTATTGGCTTACAAAAAACTTAATAATTTTGATTGAGCACAGAATCTTCCAAAATATTTCTATTTTAGTATTTTCAATTCCCTCAGATAATAAATTTTCAAAATCAAGATTTCGTATTTCCCTATATTTCAAATCAATTCTCTGGATATCTTTGGAAGGAATAATATTATCAAACAAGTTAAAAAGATTACTTAATGAATCAATTTGTTTATTTACGGTCTTTTTAGGTTCCAATAAGGTCAAAGCTTTAAACAATTTATTTTTAAAATCAAATCTTTTGAATATTTGTTCGCATAGTTAGACGTAGAAACTTATACAGTTATTTTTAAATCGTTCGACTTCACAACTTGCAATAAGATTTTTTTCCAATTGTAAATTAACGTCGCTGCCGAGATATAAATTATCATTACTTATTATATTGTATGGACAAGCAGAAATTGCAATGAATGAATACTGATGTTATGGATTATGACGATTGTAAAATTCAAATGGGATATTTTAAGTTAGACACATCCAGATTAAAAAGTACTCAAATTTTTAGTACAATTATAAATTATTTAAATTTCAGAGATGAAAACACATTAAAATACTTTTTTATATAAAACATCGAAAATCGGGGAAAAGTGTCATAATTAGATCAAAAATCGGTGTATCGTAAATAGGTCTAAAAATCAGGAGAATTACGATAAATCGGTGTTTCTGGCAACACTGGAGCCCAATGTGAATAAATTTGTAAGCTCTTTAAATGTCAATTTCTTTTATAAATCAATAACCCTAAGAGCTTCTCTTCTCTCAGATTGTTATCTCTTAACAATTCATTCTAAAAATACATAACCTAATTTCCAATCAAATTAAACATGAATCGTCGATTTATTAATAATTTACCACCACCACGTATAATAACGTGTAACTTTTTTTTCAACATAATGACTACTTAATTTTAAGATCAAATCACATCCGAATGACTTCAATTTTCATCCGAAACGATTTTTATATTCAGACCTTATAATTTATCTTAACTTTGGAGGAAGGAAAAAAAGCTTACACCTACTTCAACATCTATTTTTGGTATAATGATCTAAGCTCCGATTTATACCTTAAACACATTATTTGGCCTTATTGTATCTACCTTCTTCCCATACAAAGGACGACAATAACAAGAAGAGAAAAAAAGAATATAATCTTTTTTTAGAAGTATACCAGCTTACGATACATCCGTAGTTAGGAAGAACCTGGAAAAAAGGTTGCTCCTTGTTCAATCGTATAGGTACCTTTATTGTGTGTAGGTAAAAGAGTCAAACAACAAAATCTCATTCCGGATATGTTCCAAAAATATAAAACGCATGTTCTGCAAAATACTCCAAGGACCAATGTGCCAAAGTCAAAAATCCCAACTTCCTATACCCGACGACATCATCATTATCGTCACCAACATCCGAAGATTTGAGAGTTAGAGAAAAAGGACGAAGGAGTGTTCCACACACTCGATTATCATTCAGTTTCATCAGCGTAAAGATTAGGGACCATCGCATTAATATTTCATGAAAATTTTGTATATTTACCTCCAATTGGATTTTGTGCCCGGAATACTTAAGTGCGTTGCGTATGCTACACGCTGAGCGGTAGAATTGTTCATTGAAAATGTGTGAAAGCGATGTAAGTAAATATTAGATCCTTTGGAAGAAGTTCATCGTGCTTCGCCACCGCCGCGCCGCTGCCGCCACTGTACCGCTCTGTCACCTCATCACCAACGTGTCGTCGTCCTTATCAAGGCACAGTAAGATTCAAAAGAAGGAAGCCCATCATGATAGGAAGAAAAAATGGAACTCCATGGGCAAACGCCTGCCCGTTTCATCTTCAGATCTGCTTTTCATTTTCGTTTTTCAAAGTTCTGAACCTAAAAAAGGAGGAAAAGAAACCTTGCAAAAAAGTAAAATTTTACAGATTCAATTCATTCATTCATCACATTCCATCTATTCACCTTCTTCTACTTTTTTGGAAGATATGCGGGCGGAAACGACGCACGTGTCGTTGTCTTCGTCGTCCTTGTCAGTATATACCTACTATATGTAGGGAAGTAATGTACATATATTTTTTGTGCCTTGGTAAATATTTCAGATCTTTTACATTTTTCAAGTTCTACAATATTTGTGCCAAAAGATAGCGAAGAAGAAAAGGAATTCATATGAAATTTCATAGTTTATTCAAAGTTGCATGGGGTATGTAACAAAGTATGGGTATGTGATTTTGGTATTTGCTTTTTGTTTAAATTGGAGTTTCAAGCCTAATTTAGAAAAAAAAAAAACAAAAGAATTTTTCCTAACAGATGATACAAATTTGTTTTCATTTTATTTTCTCTTAGAACGGTATTGCATTTTTTGATTGAAAGAATAATGAAGCGTTTTTCGCTTATTCATCTTATGATTCAATTTTGAGACCGCCAACCTGTGTCTCAAAAGGAATTCAATTTTTTTTAAAACATATGTATGTTTGTGTAAGGAATCTTAGAGGAGGCACGATTCAATTTTTCTAAAATGTATTGGAATCATTTGTTTTTGAAAAACCCTATTTTTTCATTTTTCTTAATATTACCTTATGACAACAATATTTAAATTATATGAGCTTTCTTAGACATTATTGGCACGTATAAGATATTTCAGAAAAAATTTATATAAGTTGTAAGCTGCAAAAATTCCCACGCCCAGGCTACGAGTCACCTGTTAGAAGTTATTAGAATTCGTTAAAACTCATTTGATAAATAGATGAGTAGTTTTTCAGTGCATTAGCCTTTATTGAGGCTCTACGTTGCATCAATCCATCTTTATAAAAACATCGATCCATTATACATAAGTACAAAACCTGTAGGCAGGATAATGCACCAAAAAGATAAATCTATTGAATTCAGCTGGAAATTCCTCTATTGAACTTTACATCATAAAAAAAACTTTGTCAATGGCCTTCATAGACATTGAAACTAATAAACGCAACTTTTATGTAGTGTTTACAAATACGACTGCTATTGTTTAGAAATAGTTACCGTTATTATTTTTGGAGGTATTTTGAAGAATTTTTTTTTTTTTCAATTTATTAATTTTTAAGTTCCGATTATTTGTACATGTATTAATTCTTTGCCAAAAATTTAATTTTAAAAGAAAAGAGTATGACACATAAGAGTTTGATAAAATTCTGAAAAAAAAGAAGTGTCAAAAAATAAACCTATCTAAAGTTCTATAGGCACGAGTACGATAACTTAGGCGACAAGATATAATAACGATTTTTGGTAGAGGGGCTTAATACAAGCATTTTTTACTATGGGACGGGGGGGTCTATCTCCCTCCGTTTAGGCGGTAGGGGCAATTTAAAAAAATTGTTATTTAAAATGAAAAAAATTAATTAAAAAATAACGGTAATACTTACAATTAAGTATCATACCTTTTTTTAAAGCCAACATTCTGTTTTATTAGCAAGTTTTTAATTCAAGTCAAAACTATGTGTAGTTTTTGAAAAATTTAATTTTAAACTCAAAATTTGAGTAAAAAAAGTTAAAAAAAAGGTTCAAAGTGTAATTTTTCAATACTTCAAGATTATCTACCATTGTTTTGTTTTAGAATTTATTGCTCTTATTTGTTTTTGATCAAAAACTGAAAACTAGATGATTTTACGTCTTTTAGTTTTTGAGAAAATTGAAAATAAAAATTTAATTTTAAACTCAAAATTTGAGTAAAAAAAGTTAAAAAAAAGGTTTAAAGTGTAACTTTTTCAATACTTCAAGATTATCTACCATTGTTTTTATTTCAGAATTTATTGCTCTTATTTGTTTTTGATCAAAAACTGAAAACTAGATGATTTTATGTCTTTTAGTTTTTGAGAAAATTGAAAATAACCACAACTACTATTTTAATTTAATTCTTTTTTTTTGCTTGAGTGGTCTTATTTTGATAGTAATAATGGTATTTGCGTATGCGTAATGCGTGTTTGGGTGTATGCAACAGTAAGGTGTGCGCGAGTTTGGGTGTATGCAACAGTGGGATCTGCAACCCCCCTGCTTGGGCACACTATAGGATTTGGGGTGGGTGCGAGGTGGAGTGGGTGCAAGGTGGGGAGGGTGAAAGGTGCGGTGGGTGCAAGATGGGGTGCATGCAAAGTTTCTTTTGCATTTAAATAAGCTGGATTTAAGAAAAATTAATATATCCTTGGTATATCTTAATCCATATTCGATAATTACTATCAAAATAAGACTACGTAAATACTCAAACAAGGAAAAAATAATTTAATTAAAAGATTTTTTTTCTTGCTAATTTTCAATTTTCTCAAGAACTAGAAGACATAAAATCATCTAGTTTTCAGTTTTTAATCAAAAACAAATAAGAGCAATGAATTCTAAAAAAAACAGTAGTAGATAATCTTAAGGTTTTGAAAAATTACACTTTAAACCTTATTTTTAACTTTTTTTTGTCCAAATTTTGAGTTTAAAACTATTTTTTTCAAAAACTATGCATAGTTTTGACTTGATTTAAAAACAGGCTAATAGACAAAAGTGTTGGCTTTAAAAAAGGTATAATACTTAATTGTAAGTATTACCGTTATTTTTTAATTATTTTTTTTCCATTTAATGTACATATTTTTTAAATTGCCCCTACTGCCTAAACGGGGGGAGATAGACCCCCCCTCCCATAGTAAAAAATGCTTGTTTTTAACTGTTCTATACAAATCCGTCATTAAACTTTGTCGCCTAAGTTATCGTACTCTCCCCGTTCTATATAATTAGGTTTCATTATAATAGGGAAGATACAAAATTGGTTTTCTTCATATGTTTTTTTTACCTTTCTGTATGTAAAATTACAGCCTAATTGAAACAATTAAAAAAAAAATAATTATAACTTTATTTGTAAAATTTGACACAATCATAAAAGCTCTAAAAACAAATTTGTCAGAAATATTCTTAAGTAGGTACCTATTTTTATAAAAACACTCATCATAATATAGCTACATATATGTTGTGTATTTAATTTAGTGCATTATAAATATAAAATAATTTCAATTAAGATTTGAAATTGTTAAAATTTTTTTTTTTTACAATTTTGAACTCAAAATAAATGCAAATGGGTGGCTGCAAGAGAAATGCTCAGAAAAGGTTCAGAAATCTCTCATGGATCCGATATCCCAACTGACTTTAACGGTTTTGGTATATTTCCTTTTTATCAACTTCAAAATCAAAAATAATCACTTCGCATAAGTATCTATGTTGCGCCTATGCAAAAATTGTCTACTGTCATTTTTGACGTTTAATTATATGAATGTTAAAGTTTATTTAAATCCAATCTAATATAAAGCTTACTATATCTCTCATTTCGAGGTTGAACCTATTTTTAACTTCCCATTGGAAGTTATTGTAATGCGTCCGGTTTGTCGAATTGAACATTTTGACATTTCTCGATGTTTCAAGGTCCATAGAGTCGAAATAAAAATTTTTTAGAAAGATGTCTGTGCGTGCGTGTGTACGTACGTCCGTACGTTCGCGACGTTTTTTCATCGTCCATAGCTCAAAAACCAGAAGAGATATCGACTTCAAATAAATGTTGTTATACAGATAATAAGGCAGAAAAATGCAGAAAGGGCTCTCAAGAAAATTGCGTTTGTAGTTTTTTTACCATAGCAGTTTAAAAAAAGGTGAAAATTTTGGTTAACCAATGACGCTAGAGATTTGAATTAAATTTTATATTATATATTGTAACGTAATACAAAACACCTATATTTTTGGAAATAATCCAACTAACAGTTTTTTTTATAAATCAAAAAAACTGAAAAAAAAAATTTGTCACTTTGAAAATTTTACGACTAAAATATGATTTCATCTCAAAAACAATTTTGTGCAACGAAGAATAATGTTTTTGACATCTGATAAAATTTTGAGAAAAATCGCATTGACAGTTTTTTTACAAAAAATAAAAACCTAAAAAAAAAATTAATAAAAGTTGGTAAAAATTGATTTTTGACTCAAATATCTTTTAAATACTTTAAGATATTGGCTTTAAACTACTTTTATCTTTTAAAAAATATTGTTTTCAACATTCAGTAAAATTTTGGGAAAAATCGAATTGACAGTTTTATTACAAAAAATTAAAAACTGAACAAAAAATTTAACAAAAGTTGGTAAAAATTGGTTTTCGACTCAAATATCTTTTCAAAAATTTGAGATTATGGCTTCCAACTAATTTTAACTTATAAGAAATATTTTTTTCAACTTTAGGAAAAATTTTGAGAAAAATCGAATCGACAGTTTTTTTTACAAAAAATTAAAAACCGAAAAAAATTAACAAAAGTTGGTAAAAATTGATTTTCGACTCAAATATCTTTTCAAAAACTTGAGATAATGGCTTCTAACTAATTTTAACTTGTAAGAATTATTGTTTTCAACATTCGATAAAATTTTGAGAAAAATCGAATCGACAGTTTTTTTTTACAAAAACTAAAAACAATACTAAAACTTGGTAAAAATTTACTTTTGACTCAAATAGCTTTTCAAAAATTAAAAATATTGGCTTCAAACTTATTTTATTTCACAGAAAATATTGTTTTTGATATTCAGTAATTTTTTTTATAAAAATCGAAAAATAAAATCTACAAAAAATAGTATGCAAATTTGGTAAAAATTGATTCATATAGACAAACTTTTAAGCAAGACAAATCGACAGACGGGATGGAAAGTTATCAGTGTGGGTCGCATTCCAGCCTCTTTTTGTAAATTCGATTTGATGTGTTTAAGCTTTTAACTTATTGAGAGTAGTTTATAACCTTTATTTTGTTCAGTGCATTTCCTCTTTTTCCCTCTAATTTTGTATTAAATTTCAAAAGTTTTCAATTTCTTTGGCATCATCTTACGATATTTATATATATTAAGTTTATACCTTTGCATCAACTAAAAACTTCATTATTATTTTTCTCACATAAATTAATAATTGTTCTTTGATATTTTATACTCTTTTACCCTTAATACATCAATTCAAGAATTATTGATTTTAAAACTTAATAATAATAATGATTCCATTTTCAAGTCAAAATTTTCTTTTTTTGTTCAAATTTTCATTTCCATTTAAAAAAAGTTTTTTTTAAGGAAAAGTTTTGGAAATTTTTTAAGTTATTTTTCAAACTAATTGATGATATTTAATTTGTATCAAAAAAATTCTTAGAAAACGTATCTTTCGACTGATATGATGAGAATAAAAATGATGATGCTAAGTTTGATGTTATTTAAGTTTTTTTTTTTAATTTTAAGTTTAATAATTCAAAATCATAAAAAAGAACTCTACAGTAGAAAACATACATAGCTAGGAAGCGTCTTTCGCTAAAAACGATGTTTCCTAATTAGATGCATCAGTTGAACCACTTACGATTCCTTATGGCTGTATTAAAAGGATACCATCAGAAAGGAATTCGACGAATTTAATAAGAAAATAGTGAATTTTATGGTGATAATTATGATGATGAATACATAAAATAGAGTGAAAGAATATAAAAATATATCTTTTAACCTAGTTTCGTTTAGTTTTTGATTGGATATTTTTGTTAGATTTCGTCGAATTCACGGTGAATAAAAAGGACATTAAATTTAATGGTAGAGTGAGTAACTCACATGATTTGAGAAGAGGAACTTATATTTTTAAATACAAATTAATATTAAAGTTTAGCTCTTTAATAAGCCTTTCTTTGTATATTCATATCTTATTTATGTCAATTTGTACCCTTTTATATAACATTACATAACAAATATAATATATTTCTGCATCCACTATACTAAGAAGTATATTTGTATAATCCCATAACCTATATTGACATTTTCTTAATCTTTGAACAAGGACAACATAGGTATTATATTATTAAGATACACGTTTATTTATGAAGACTTATATACAGAAGATCAAAAAACATTCATATTTTGATCTCAATTATAAAGAAAATATACTTTTGTATACCTTAGATGTTAGAACATACCTAATCGTACGTACTCCCTTAAGATATACAATTTTAATTTAATTTTTAAGAAGCCATTTTAGTTTATCATTTTCCTTTTACAAAATATTTCATCGAAAAGCTTTACATTAGCAATGATTCTAATAAAACAAGAACAAGACAAACTTGCCAATTTATTTTCATTACAAAACTCTACCTCACATAAATCAGATGGTATAAAATCATTCCTATAGTACTGTTTTTGTTTGTGTCGTATACACATAAATATCCTAATATAGTCTTACATATGTACAGCTATGCCCAAAATAATAGGACCAGTACTTAAATTTTATTTTTTATTTATCTTATTTGTTTAAAGGTAACGTTTGATATTTTGTTGAACAGTTAAGTACCACATTTCAGTGACAGTTCTCCAAAGACAGTACGGGTCGGACCTGGGCCTCAACCTACATGCGTCTCCAGGTTTTGTAAGAAGGCTTATAACTACTCTTTTTGTACCAGCTGAGAATACCACTCGAAAACATACATTTCGTTCGTTTGAAATTAGAGCTACTTTTGAATTTTAGTATACTTGGGGTCGTTATCCTGATGAAAAAGCCCTCTAAGGGGCTTATTTTAATAGGCAACATTCTACAGTATAAGAGATTTTTACTTGCGACATATAGGAACTACATATGTATGTACATACATATATGGCAAGTTTTACATTCGTGCAAAATTTCGAACTCGAGATTTTAATCAAACATGATATTACGATGGCAGAGAAATCGAAAAAAGTGGGTCCCGCGATTCCGTCCGGTCTGTTTTGTCTATCTGTCCACGCTCCTACAGCCTAAACCATTGGGTCGATTGAGTTCAAACTTGGAAGTTAAGATTTTGAGCAGATTTGCGTTAGGCGTTTTTTTTCATTTTTTTTTAAGATCAAAACTAACAGTGGTCCCCATACAATTTTTTTGGTCAAAAAACAAAAATTCAAATTTTCTCAAAAACAAACCGATAGATTTTTTTAAATTTTCTTTAAAATTTTATTTTTTGACTCGGCTTCTTTTAATAAGAAAAACATATTTTTGTATTGCTCAGGAAAGGTACCACTCATAGAACCGTTATTTTGTTTTTTAATTTTCTCAGCAACTTATGAACTGATTTCAATATTTTTTTTATTGAATAAGCTCTTATATTGCCTTAACAATATTTGATTACCAAAAGTGCAATTTTTTATTGTTTGGATTTTTAAAAAAATATTGATTTTTTTTTTTTCAAAATTCTATATCTCAAAAACGGGTCAGCATTTTTTACGAAATTTAAATGTAGAGCGTATATTTACAATCACTAAACAACTGCATACCAAAAATATTTTTAAAACAAAATTGAAAAATTTTATATATAAAAAATTAATTTAAAAAAAAAACCGCTCTAACGATTTTCAAAAAAAAAAATGGAAAAATCAAGGGTTTTTTGATTTATAAAATGGCATTTAAATTTTTGAAAACAAACTTATTTTTCATGTAAAATTTTGAATCTTAAAATAGTTTTTTTTTTTAATTATTTTAACTGTATTAAATGTAACCCCCTCCCATCTCACCAGATCAAATCTTATGCATGAGCCCGAAATAGCGCATTATTTTGACAAAATTTTAATAGCATTCCTATGTTTTATCGAAATTAATGCATTTGGTACATATTTTTGTATTTTTATAACTATAACTATTGTAAATACCAACGATGGCCGTGTAGCGCCACTGCATCGGATTAACGAATATGATATACTCGTATTTAATCAACAATCTATTTTAAAGTGTCTATCAAGAAGTATTATTTTGGTGCTTTTGCATATATGATTTAAAAATATTATTCTTTTACTTGCCTTCGCCTAAATAAAAGAATAAATACTTATAGTACAAGTTAAAGAAACGGGCCAGAAAAAGTATATGTATTTTCTATTAGAATCACTTGTTCAACCTATAGGTATTACGTACAACCTCTGAAACACACAAGAGCCTGACTGCAAACAACACATGAATAGCAATTTCTTGTACCTGTTCGTATGCTTGTTTTTTTTATCTTTTAAGAAAAAAAGGAAAATTTGTATATATACAAAAATTAATTTAAATAAAACCGGTCTAACGATTTTCAAACAAAAAAATTGAATAATGGAGGTTTTTTTGGCAAATCAAATGTCATTTATATTTGAAGACAAACTTATTTTACAGGTATATTTTAAAATCTTATATAGGTTCCTTTTTAAACAGACTCTTTGCATACAGGAGCAAGTTCATGCGACCCAGTCGTGCATTTTATTTTAGATTATTTTGTGCATTACAAAAAAAAAACGTGTCAAATGTTGTCCTCCAACTGTAAACAATAGTTTCAGGTTTATATGCGTAGACTAGGGATTTTACATAACCCCACAGAATAATTCAAGGACCCATAAGGAACCTTTCCTACATGTTCCGCCGTCTTGTTAAATCAACAGTTCCGGCACAATATAGTTGCTCAATTGATGAACGTAAGGTCATGGCTCTATAGCGGTCATCATTTAAAAAAGTACGTTCTAATTATTAGACCAGACCATAAAGCACACCAAACAGTCAGTTTTTGTGAATGTAAAAGTGTGTGTCAACATACATTCAAAATATGGCAGTTTTATTTATTGCCGTATCCATTCAAACCAAAAGTGAGCTTCATCCCAAAACAAAAATCACACGATACGTTTTCCGAATAAAACCATGATTTTCAAAATTAATTTGCACAACTTTGAAGTGTTGTTTAGGTGTCAGTCTATTCATGTTTGAAAAAAAAACACCCGCTGTCTTTAAAATATAAGTGCATGAAAAATAGTTTTACAACATATAAACTTTAATATGTTGTAGCATAAAAAAACGTGTTAGATTTACTTAAGTCTAACAAAAATGTAAATACTCAAAAGTATGAAATGTTCCTATTTTTTTGGCCATAGCTGTATGTGAAAATCACAAAGAGACTACACTTCTTCCTCTTAGTTTCGTAACGCTCAATCATAAGCGCATTCAATACATCTCTCAAATGGGTTGACTATAACCTAGCTCACTCCTTTTTTACCCATATCGCATTTGCCTTTCACCATCACCACAGCCAAATAGTTCTCATACCTAAAACTCCAAAGGGAATCCATGCAGCATCAGGACTCAGTAGCAGGAGAAGGAGCAAGAGCAAGTGTGCTAGATGTAATAAATACATGTTGTACGCAAAGGTAGGAAAGGGAACTGTAAGAGCTAAAAGAAAGGGATGAGATCGAGGACAAGGACGAAGACTAGGGCGACTCTGACGAAGTGATATGTGATGATGGTTATCCCAAAAGACTGGCTTCGCTGCATAAATATGCTTTCTGACAAAAATTTGAATATCAACTTCTCCTTTCTCCATAATACCTACTCGCTCCTGTCTTTCAACTATATGGAGCTAGATGATATGTGTGGTGTGTTGTGTGTTCGTCCTTCTTTATAACTAGATAGGAGTTAGGTATACCTATACCCTGTACCTTGTATAACATTGGGGGCACACTCTTAGCTTCATTATATACACACCTAAAATATTCCAGAGATCCAGATTAATGCCCATGAGACAGGTGTGATTGTCTTAACAAGATGTAAGCCGTCAGATTTGATAGATTCACATCATCGTTACGTCGACGTCGTTCGTCGTCGTTTTTGTCTTCTCGTCTTCGTCGTCGTCGTCACTCGACAAAAAGGACGAACAAGGAGTTTTCCTTTAGAAATATAAAATAAGGACAAAAAAATTACTAAATAAACGAAAATCTTTGAGACGCAACTGTATAAGACATCTCTGTGGCATTAATATTTTGAAATTTATATGTAGGTATATTTGTAGATCATGATGTTGTTTTAGAAGATTTATATTTTTGACAAATTAATTTTGTTGAGTTGTTGTTTAAATTAGTAATTTTGAGCTATGCTATGCTATAGAGGATTCCAGATATTTGAGAATAAAATGAAATTAAATGTATACAAAAAGAACTAACAACGTGTATGATCTTCTAAATATTAATTTCAAGCTTGAGTATTTTAAGAAGAAAATGGATATTAACATCTGAATTATTTTATTATTTAAACAATGAATTTTTTAGCTTTTACTAAAATGTTTACAAGAATTCAATATTTAAAAAAAAAGTTTGTTTTATTGACCGTTGTTGGTCAAGGACATTTATAAATATTCACTTCTAAAAGAAACCCGACAGAGTACACCTTTGGTAGAGGAATTCTTTATAAGTCATTTTAAGGGAAAAAGTGGGTTAAGTCGATTTTATTTTATTATTCGAAAGCTACATTTTCCTGTTGGTATACCACAAAAAAAAAGATATTTATAGATTTCAAGAATTAATGTCAAAAATATTGAGGTCTACCGCATTTACATATATTTTCCGCTTGAAAAACATCTTCAACTAAAACTAAAAAGATGGGACTGAGATGCGATCTACACTAATATCTCCCATTCGTGCCCGTGTTTGTACAAGTTTAACAAAATATTAATAACACATAGTGTAAGAAAAAAAAAGTTTGAAGTCTATATATATGTATATGTGCATACATACATACAATATATATAGAATACAAACTATTCTTTTGTCAATTGGAATTAACTAAAAGTTAACAACAATATTTTTCATAGAATAAGTTTTTTGATTTCAATGTCCATCCTTGTTCCCGAGTTTTTAGTTGAAAAACATTTCTTAAAAAATTAAGAAGAATTTTTGGAAAGGTTTTACTTCATATAAAAAATTTACCAATAAGAGTTTTCTAAGAAAATTATCTTATTATTTTTTTTGCATAGAATGAAATAATTTTGAAGTCAATATCTTCATTTATTATTGAGATATTCGAGTCGAACAAAATTTTGTACCAATTTTGTTTAGAATATTTAAAAAAAAAAATTGTTTAAACTGAAAATTTGTTTTTTATTGAAATTTAACTCAATGTTAAAAATAATAGTCTTAAAAAGATAAACTTTTGTTTGAAATAATATCTTTAATTGTTGCCAATGTATTCGCATCGAAAATTAATTTTTACCAACTTTTGGTAGTAGTTTTGTAGGCTCATTTTTGTATGCATACAATTATTCTCTAGGTAATATCATTTTTTGTAAATATTTGAGGTGACAATTTTTGTTTTATTAACTTCCCATAGGAAGTAATTGTAATGGGTCCGATTTGTCAAATTGAAAATTTTGACATTTCTCAACGTTTCAAGGTCCATAGAGTCGAAATAAAAGATTTTTAGAAAGATGTCTGTGCGTGCGTGTGTACGTACGTTCGTACGTCCGTACGTCTGTACGTTCGCGACGTTTTTTTCGTCTTCCATAGCTCAAGAACCAGAAGAGATATCGACTTCAAATAAATTTTGTTACAGAGATAATAAGGCAGAAAGATGCAGAAAGGGATCTCGAGAAAATTGCGTTGGTGGTTTTTTTTACTATAGCGGTTTAAAAATAAGGTGAACATTTTGGTTACCCTAAATATCTCATGAACCAATGACGCTAGAGACTTAAATGAAATTTTATATTATATATTGTAACGTGATACAAAACAATTATATTTTTCAAAAAAAATCCAATTAACCGTTTTTTTTTTTAAATCAAAAAAACTGAAAAAAATTTGTCACCTCCAAAATTTTACTACTAAAATATGATTTCATCTACAAAACAATTTTTTGCAACGACGAATAATGTTTTTGATATCTGAAAAAATTTTGAAAAAAATCGAATTGACAGTTTTTTTTATAAAAAATAAAAACCTAAAAAACACATTATTCAAAGTTGGTAAAAATTGAATTTCGACTCAAATATCTTTCCAAAAACTTGAGATTTAGGCTTGAAACTAATTTTATCCTATAAGAAATATTGTTTTCAAATTTATGGACAATTTTGAGAAAAATCGAATTGACACTTTTTTTTACAAAAAATAAAAACCTAAAAAAAAACAATACTAATACTTGGTAAAAATTTACTTTCGACTCAAATAGCTTTTCAAAAATTACAAATATTGGCTTCAAACTTATTTTATTTCACAGAAAATATTATTTTTTATATTCAGTAATTTTTACTTGCGACATATAGGAACTCAATGGCAAGTTTTGCATTCGTGCAAAATTTTGTCTGTCTGTCCACGCTACTACAGCCTAAACCATTGGGTCGATTGAGTTCAAACTTGGAAGTTAAGGTTTTGAGCAGATTCGCGTTAGGCGTTTTTTTCATTTTTTTTTTTAAGATCAAAACTAACAGTGGCCCCCATACAATTTTTTTGGTCAAAAAACGATAATTCGTATATTCTCAAAAACAAACCGATAGATTTTTTTTCAATTTTCTCTTAAATTTTATTTTTTAACTTGGCTTCTTTTAATAAGAAAAACATATTTTTGTATTGCTCAGGAAAGGTACCGCTCATAGAACCGTTTTTTGTTTTTTAATTTTAATTAAAAATTTTTAATAAAATTAATTTAATTTTTTTCTGAATGAGCTCTTATATTGCCTTAACAATATTTGATTATCAAAAGTGCAATTTTTTATTGTTTGGATTTTTAAAAAAATATTGAAATTTTTTTTTTCAAAATTCTATATCTCAAAAACGGGTGAACATTTTTTTACGAAATTGAAATGTAGAGCGTGTATTTACAATCACTAAACAACTGCATAAGATTGAATTGAAAAATTTTATACATAAAAAATTAATTTAAAAAAAAAACCGCTCTAACGATTTTCAAAAAAAAAAATTTGAAAATCGAGGGTTTTTTGATTTATAAAATGGCATTTAAATTTTCGAAGACAAACTTATTTTTCAGGTAAAATTTTGAATCTTAAATTAGTTTTTTTTAAATTATTTTAACTGTATTAAATGTAACCCCTTCCCAAAAAATTGAAAAATGGAGGTTTTTTCGACAAATCAAATGGCATATATATCTTTGAAGAAAAACTTATTTTACAGATATATTTTTAAATCTTATATACATAGATACTTTTTTAAACAGACTCTTTGAATACAGGAGCAAGTTCGTGCGACCCAGTCGTGCACTTTATTTTTTTTACAAAAAATAAAAACATAAAAAAAAACAATACTAAAACTTCGTAAAAATTTACTTTCGCCTCAAATAGCTTTTCAAAAATTACAAATATTGGCTTTAAACTTATTTAATTTCACAGAAAATATTGTTTTCGATAATCAGTATTTTTTTTATTAAAACTCCAACAGTCTGTTTTTTCATAAAAAAATAAAATCTATACAAAAAATATTAAGCAAATTTGGTAAAAATTGATACATATAGACAAATTTTTAAGCAAAACAAATCGACAGACGGGATGGGAAGTTATCAGTGGGGGTCGCATCCCAGCCTTTTTTTTGTATAATTTTGTGTAGCTTATTTTCTGCATTTCGTTCTCACTGAATTAATTTTTCCGTTTAGAACTTTTACAAAGAGCACCCAAAAAACCATAACACAAAACGCAAAAATATTTACGAATTTAGGGATGTGGTTTGTTCTAAACTTTTCCATTCCACCCATCACTATAACTTACTTGTAACTATCAACTCCCACTTTTTCACGTGTCTGAACATTTAATTTATTGCAGTATAAAGTTGCTTTTGTTTTGTTGATGTTGTTGATGATAATAATGCAACAATGTATATAAGCTTCTCCATCTACATACATACAAAGACTCGTCTATTCGTTGATACAACGCTGTGTGGTGCTATAAGCTTTCGCTGCGTTTTAAAGTGAAATTTGACGCCATATATGTATGTATACATCAAAGTAATTTTCACGTTGAAAATTCTCAAAATTTTACATAAAAATTCAATTAATTCATTAGAAAGCACTGAATTAAATTCAAATTACCATTGAGCTTTACGGCCAATGGGTAAGTATACCTAAGAGCTCAAATAGTCAGACGAAAGGAGTATAGTTATATACATAATGTAAATATTGTATATTATGTAGTTTTATAAACTCCGGATCATGCAAACAATTCAATAGACATACATAGCTACTCCTTGTGCTAATATAACACACTGAAGTTATCACAGTTTCTGAGAGGATAGTTTGGTATTTTGAAGATAGCAGCGATGCGAGGTGCGGAGGTGGTGGGAGGTAGAGGGATGCAAAATTCCACTATAATCGAGTTAACTAGCATATTCCCGAAGGAGCTGCTACTGATATTTGATATGATTAGCTGTATTTGTGTTCAGTAGGGATAAGATGAAACAGAAGCCATTTGGGAACTAATTTCCTGCGATAATAATTAAAGGTTATTATGGTATTTTTTACGGTACTCTTGTAGCGAAACCGGGTGTCTGATTATTCAGTCAGTTTAGGTGATGATAAGTACAACTTTTAAAATAACAAAAATAGTCTTTTTTTTCCATCTAATAAATCTATAAGAACATTATATCCCTAAGTTCCGTAATAATAAAAATATTCAGAGGCTAAGATCCAGCTTATTCACTTTGTACTTCGAGGAAATGTTACAATTTGATTTTTCCATGAAAACCGGATATTTTTGGCACATTCTAAGAATTAATCAGCGAAGATACGTCGTAGCTAATAATAAATTGCATAATGCGTAATTCCAAAGATCAATGAAGAATTAACCTGGGTTTTTGTCAATACTACTGGCTTCACTAGCAATATTCTCAGTTGATTTTAAGCTAAAGGGTTTTTCAATATGGACGGGTAGATGTTGAAATGGAATAAAACAAGCTGTGTTTGAGGTATTAACACAAATATTTTTTTATTTGAAAGGCGCATGTACGCCTTTAAGCCGCTGGAGCAGATGGCTAGAATGCCGAGCTCTTCAAAGCAGATGGAGATAATTTGGTTAGGAGCATGCACCAACTTGTCTGTAAGATATGGTTGGAAGATAGCATGCCCGATGAATGGATCCTTAGTATTGTTTGCCCGATTCTGAAAAAGGAGATCCTCTAAATTACACCAACTATACAAACATCAGTCTACTTAACATCGCTTACAAAATCTTCTCTGCCGTATTATGTGAACGTCTAAAGCCCATCGTCAACAACCTGATAGGTCATTATCAGTGTGGTCCTAGACCAGGAAAGTCCACAGTCGATCAAATATTCATATTACAGCAAGAACATCAAATCGACACTCACCATCTTTTCATCGATTTCAAGGCCGCATATGACAGCATCTACAGAGACGAGCTGTATAGAGCCATGTCTAGTTTTGGGATCCCTGCCAAACTCGTCCGCTTGAGCAGGATGACAATGGAGAATTCATGCTGCTTCATAAAGGTTGGAAAAAACTTAACAGAACCTTTCGATGTCATGTGAGTTTTTTAACATCGTACATCGTACTTGAAAGAAAAGCTCCCACGTCAATACTAAAGGCACCATTTTTCAAAAGTCTGTCGCATATGCTGATGAAATTGACATAATCTTAAGAACTCAGCGTGATGTCAATGGGGCTTATGTGAGTATTGACTAATACATAAGGGCTTTACATAAGTAAACTAGCAAACCCGGCGAACTCCGTTTCTCCACCTGATGTCTTCGTTTTTTGTAACATTTCGTTTGGGGGTTAAAAGATGAAGAAAAATTATTTTTTTTATTTTATATTTGAAAAGGAAAAATTTTATTTCATTTCACAACAGTAATGAATTCATTTCGATTACAAAAATGAAGTGTAATTTAGTTGAACTTATCTAAGTAAAAAATGAAAGTGAATCCAAAGTAAATACTGAATCGAAGCGTTATACTTGTCCGCAAATTATCCGTTTCATTGAAGTGCTCTTTGGTAAACCACATTTTTTGTTTTTTAGTCTGACGTTAACACAAACAAAGCGAATGGTTTCCCAACTCGTGAACACGCAATACGCATAGCTGCATATGTGAAAAACAATGATTTTCTAAATTTATCCCGTAAACACTAAGCGATTGGCCTTACGACTTGTTAATTGTCATTGCGAACGCAAGGCGGAAGACGGAAGATCACATCGGAATCATTGGTATTCGAGGAACACATATATGTACATTTTCACCTGCGTACTTTCCGTTAATAATGGTTGCCTCAATAAAATTCGGCATAAGTCTTTTCACCGCAAGTCGAGTACCGTTGCAAAGTCGCGGTGGATTCAAATTACGCAATATCATATAATAACTGAACCAACTTTGAGTTGCAAGTTATGTGGTGGAAATCCTGGTAACTCCAGAGAGTTCAAAAACTCCGTTGGATAATTTACTACATCATCGGAATTTGTTATGAAATCAACGGATTTGTATGTCACCAAATCGCCAGCGATTTTTGATTGAATGGTGAAATTCAGTGCGTGTACGTCATTATTCTTTGCGGCGAGAATTGCTCGTTGACTTAACCAGGCATAATTCTGATAATTCTCACTAATGTTTGGGAAAACATTTTCAATGAGAGCTAATTAAGAGTCTAAAAATCGGCAAAAGTCGTTGGTGAGAGTAATTAATCCAATTGTTGCATCAACTGGCACTTTTCCATTTCCAACAGCTAACAATTGTTTGAAAAATTGTGCAGCGTTTTGATCATTTTGAAGTTGAACTCTCATATTAGTGATTAGCGATAATGTTTTTACGTCATTCCACAAAAGTGATGCCTTCAGGCAAGCATTCAATTCATCTGCAGGCGTTCCACGGGGAATTACTGGCAACGTTTGCCTGAAATCGAAAATCCTTCAGTGTGAAGTTAAGTGCTTCAAGTGATTTCTTATGTGCCATTGTGCACTCATCCCAAACAATGAGCTTGCATTGCATCAACAATTTTTCCATTGCACTGGATCAGGAAATATTGCATGTTGGAGTATCAATTGTGTTTAAATTGAGTGTCAACTTAAGCGCAGATTGTGCAGTACGACCACCATCTAGAAGAGTTGCCGCAATTCCAGATGATGCTAATGCCAAAGCTATGTCACATCTTGATCGAATAGTGGCCAAAATCAATGAACTGACAAATGTTTTACCTGTTCCTCCAGGTGCGTTCAGGAAGAATAGACCACCAGTATTAATGTCCACCGCTTGCATTAATGTTTCGTATACTTGTTTTTGCTGTTCATTCAGCAAGGGCACATTATTTCGAACGAATTCCTGCAATGTATCAACATTGTATAGCAGCTCTCGATTTAATTCTTGGTTCAATGCATCGTGCATCGGTCGATTTGGCGCAATCATTCCCACTTCAATCAGTAGCTTGTTTGCAAAAGTCAAGCATTGATCCTCAATCAGAATCATTCCTTCATTGTAGATTTCATACGTTATTTGAAGTCGATATCTCTGATGTTTCTAGAGATATGGTTGACTAAAAAAGGTTCCCAAAAGTAAGCTTTGGTTTAGAATATAGGGCCCTTGAAACGTCAAAAAATTTAAAAATTTTCAATTCCACAAATCGGAACTTTTTTTACAATAGCTTTCTATGGGAAGCTAAACGGAGTTCACCGCTTTTCTGTTGAAATTTTTCCTGAATTTTGTCTGCTATAAACCTCACCGAGCACTTTCCAACGAATGCAAAACCGTGGAAATTGGTTCGTGCGTTCTGGAGATATAGCGTCAGGAAGGAAAACCAGACTTATTTTTATATAGTAGATAAGCTACTTTTCAAATATGTTAAAGTTATATTAAAATGCAATATTCTGGTTTTTGAAGGCTTTATGACAATAAACAAAGTTCATTATTTTATTACTTTATATCTCATTCAAAGAGGAATTTTTTGGTCTTCAAGGAAATTTGTTCCTAGAACATTAAATTCAAAATGCTAAAGAATATTTAGAACTTTTAACCTTAAGCTATAGGCCATGTTAGTGTTGCATTTGGATTCCTTAGATTTTATAAAAGATTTTTACTTCAAATCAAAGGATATGTCAGTCACACATTGTTTTAAACATAAACACACGAATTCATTCATTTCCACATAGGTATTCCCTCACCCCGTATAAATAGAGCATCTCTCATTCTTCTTAAATAAGCATCTTAATTTCATGGATTCGACCTTTCATGGATATGCACAAATATTCATTACGCTCCTATGCACTTCGGGGCTAAGAGACATCTTTATATTCACATTAAATCTAGATACATTTTGATATTTGTATTTGATCGCAATAAATTACCATTTTAGACACCGACACCAAAGCATCCGTCTTCGGATCCTTAAAGCTGCATCAGTAGCTAGCTAGAGCTACGCACCTAAGCTACATTGTGGGCACTCTTTGGATAAGTGGGAGGTCTGGAATCGGATGTGGTGTAGGTGGGGAGTGCGGATATACCAATGGGTGGTCTAAAGGTTGGTCAGGGAAGAGAGAGAGAGTTTCCTATATTCCTATGCATATGAGTATATGCTGCTGATGATGGCCAAATGTGTGTTACGTTTCAACCGCATGCGGTGAATGACGACGTCAAAATGTGTGGTAAATGCATCCGAGGATTTGTAGGGCTTTCCAGAGTTGTATGATGCAAACCGAATACCCTTTTACACCTACTTATGCATCCATAGATACGAAAATGAATATCTATACCAAAGTAGTGTTGCATATTCATATACACACATAGAACACATTGCCCATAACAGTTACTTTATGAACTATAAATATTGAGAAATGTTTGTTTTTAAGGTTTGGGTGGGCTTGAGTTTGAGCTTGGGGTTGGGGTTGGGCTTGGGCTGTGAGTGGCTGGTAATGCGGACATTATGCATGCATATTAAGAAGGGATGGGTATTTTTAGGGCATCATGCATCTCTAATTCTGGGTATTGTATGTCGGTGACAAGTGAAATTAAATTTATTTTGTTTATGCAAGAAATTAAATCTAGATTTGCAGTAACTATAATGGTGTTTTCCGTTTATTGGAATAGAGTATTTTATGTATGTAGATACTATGTACGAGTAGGTAATAATATGAATGTTGTTGTTATTCGTTTATGAGCTCAAAATGTACAAAACGTGATATGTGAATTTTGTTTACTTATATAGAAAAGTTTATGCTAATAACCACATAAATCTAAAGGAATTTACTTATCAAAATGTATCTTTTATACACAAAAACTTTCCTCACTTATACAAATTCCGATCCTAATGCTCTATGTGTACCTAGGGACAGCACGTTGAATTTGATCTTTTATATAATAGTGGTTTAAAAAATGATATAAGTAACTTCCTTTTTCTTCATTTTAATACACATTTTGTAAAAATTAAGTATTTTCCAATAAGAGGTTTCATTTTGAATAGCCCCTTTTTAAACAGCAGTCATCTTGACATTACTTTCTTACTCAAGGCGACTCTTAAGTCTTGTGTGAATAAGAGCTTAGACCAATAAATTTCTAAAACCTTTTTACTATTAAAGAACCATCTACTGATTTGAAAAAAAAAGGAGGTTGGGGTGCGACAAACACTGATAACTTTCCATCCGTGTCCGTCTGTCGATTTTTTGAAATTTAAAGTGAATATTTTTCTTTGTCCGCATATAACACTTGATGCGAAAATCATTTTATTGTTGTTGTTTTTTTCGTGTCTTGCAAAATAATTGTCAATTGCGATATTTATGTACAAGATATCGAACATCAATGCTGTGTATTATTTTTTGGAGATTTTAATTTTTAAGAAAAAACTGACAGTTGGAATTTTATTAAAACTTTTTTGAATGTTGAAAACAATGGGTCAAAATTTTAAACAACCTATTGTTAAGGGTTTAACAATTAAATAGTTAGCAATTTACTAAATATTTAGCAATTTAACTAGTTTTGGTAACTAGTACATTGCATTTTATTAAAACGAGTACCAAAAATGTCTAAAAAGTGACAGTTCGTAAAAATAAACAAAGCAAACGTACAGATAATATCATATGGATTTAGCAAATTTCTAAGAGTTAACGTAAGCATTCCGTCATTTTAGCTTTAGCAAATTGATAAGAGATTGTAAGATTTTAAAATCGTTTCAAATTAGACAAATCATATTTTAAGCTTAGTTAATTGTTAAAAATAGCTTTAATATTTTACTAAATAGTTTACAATTTTGCGACATTATTTTTTATAAAATGATATTAGTATTGGTTTAAATATCCTAAATCTTTGCCAATATATTCAAGTCGAAAATCAATTTTTAGCAACTATTAGTTATGGTTTTTTTAGGTTTTTAGTTTTTGTAAAAAAACCGGTACCGCGATTTTACTCAAAATTTTACCAGATGTCAAAAACGTAATTTTTTGTTATAAATTGTTATAGTAAAAAAATAAAATACTCAATTTTTTAAAAGCTCTTTCAACAACATAGAAATATTATCTGTAAATATTTTTTTTTTAATTAAATATCTCTACAGGTTCTTGAGATATGGACGAAGAAATATGGAATCCCGAACGTACAGACGTAAGGACGCAGTATTGCTTTCGTACACTTTTCCCAACTCCAGATTTTAACAAAACATAACATTGCCATGGGTGAGATTTCGAAAAAAGGGAATCCAGCCTGCGATTCCGTCCGTCTCTCTATGTTTATGTCTTCTCACCTTGAAAGCCTTAAGCATTTTGTCAGTTGAGTTAAAACTGGAAAATTAAAGTTTTAAAGCAGATCGAGCTAGGATTTTTTAATTTTTTAAAACACCAAATATAGTAGTAGTTCAAATTCAAATTTGTTTGGTCAAAAATCAAAAATTTTAATTTTCTCACAAACGACTAGATGGGTTTTTATGAAACTTAAAAAAATCCGCTCCAACGATTTAAAAAAAAAAAAATTAGTATATAGGTATGTACATAGGTACCTATTTTTGTTTGTTTTGGTAACTTTCCATAGGAAGTTATTGTAATGGGTCCGATTTGTCGAATTGAAAATTTTGACATTTCTCGACGTTTCAAGGTCCCTAGAGTCGGAATAAAAGATTTTTAAAAAGATGTCTGTGCGTGCGTGTGTACGTACGTTCGTATGTCCGTACGTTCGCGACGTTTTTTTCGTCGTCCACAGCTCAAGAACCAGAAGAGATATCGACTTCAAATAAATTTTGTTATAGAGATAATAAGGCAGAAAGATGCAGAAAGGGCTCTCAAGAGAATTGCGTAGGTGGTTTTTTTACTATAGCGGTTTAAAAAAAAGGTGAACATTTTGGTTAAACCTAAATATCTCATGAACCAACGACGCTAGAGACTTGAATTAAATTTAATATTATATATTGTAACGTGATACAAACCAATTATGTTTTTAGAAAAAAAATCCAATTAATGGTTTTTTTTATAAATCAAAAAAACTGTAAACAAAATTTGTCAACTCGAAAATTTTACGACTAAAATATGATTTCATCTCCAAAACAATTTTGTGCAACGAAGAATAATGTTTGGGACATCTGATAGAATTTTGAGAAAAATCTAATTGATAGTTTTTTTTTATAAAAAATAAAAACCTAAAAAAACATTACTCAAAGTTGGTAAAAAACGAATTTCGACTCAAATATCTTCACAAAAACTTGAGGTTATGGCTTCAAACTTATTTTATCTTATAAGAAATATTGTTTTCAACATTCTTAAAAATGTTGAGAAAAATCAAATAGACAGTTTTTTTACAAAAAATAAAAACCTAAAAAAATGTATAAAAGGTGGTAAAAATTGATTTTCGACTTAAATATCGTTTCGAAAATTTTAGATTATGACTTCTAACTAATTTTATCTTATAAGAAATATTGTTTTCAACAATTTTTAAAATTTTGAAATTTTGAGAAAAATCGAATGGACAATTTTTTTTACTAAAAATAAAAACCTAAAAACATTACTCAAAGTTGGTAAAAATTGATTTTCGACTCAAATATCTTTTCAAAAATTTGAGATAATAGCTTGTTACTCATTTTAACTTATAAGAAATATTGTTTTCGACATTTGAAAAAACTTTGAGAAAAATCGAATTGACTGCTTTTTTTACAAAAAATAAAAACCTACAAAAAAACAATACTAAAACTTCGTAAAAATTTACTTTCGGCTCAAATAGCTTTTCAAAAATTACAAATATTGGCTTCAAACTTATTTTATTTTACAGAAAATATTGTTTTCGATATTCAGTAATTTTTTTATAAAAATCCAACAGTCCGTTTTTTCATAAAAAAATAAAATCTACAAAAAATAGTACGCAAATTTGGTAAAAATTGATGTTCGGTTCTCGATATCTCGTGAATAATAGAAGATATTGACTTCAAATTAATTTCATTCATCAAACTTGTAATGCTACAAAAATTGTTATTGGTTTTTGACTTAAAATCTCGTTAGCAAAACTAGATTTTGTAATGAAACTATTTCATTATTTTCAGAATATTGTTAGTCATTTTTAAATTTTTAAGAATAATTCAACTGACAACTTTTTTAACAAAACACGAAAACGTACAAACTTTTAAGCAAGACAAATCGACAGACGGGATGGGAAGTTATCAGTGTGGGTCGCATCCCAGCCTCTTTTTTGGTTTTAAAATTGTGGTAAATTTTTAAGTTTTGAAAAGTTGTTTGCCCATCATAGAATCGAATTGTAAACTAAAAGTAAAGCATGTTTTAAATCATCAAATTATGTTTATTCATTTAAAAGACTTTTTCTCTCATCAGTCACTAAACTGAAATATTTTAAACTTTACAAATAAATGATGTTGGAAAGTTTGACGAAATAGTTAAACGTTGCCAGTTTTAGTGGAAGAGACATCTGCTCCAAAAAAATTAATGCAACGTACTTAATACGTAAAACATACATACTTTAAAATTAAATAAGTTTAGTAGTTGCGGAAAATTCTCTCTTTTATTTGTTTTCAAAACATAATAATTTGAATTTCAACAAAGTCCAATGCGTTAGTGTTTCATAAGCAAAAAAATATTATTCACAAAAATCATCACATTAATTCAAATCTTCTTAAAGGTTCGAATGGGTTTGTGGTTTTCGGTTTTCCATCATACATTTTATCATCATCATCAACATCCCTATTTGTATGCACATACGAGTATTGAACGTTGATTTGAAATGTTTTGAATTTTTGGTGGAGTCCACATTAAATTATAATATGTTAATGAGATTTTGATTATTAAATAGAAATAACAACAGTATTGTTGGAATAATATGGATTTTTGGTGATGCAATGAGGATGAAAATTTGCCAGTATGAAAAAGCATAATTTAAGTAAAAATATGTACGCAATAGGAGAAGGAAAGGGGTGTTGCGAGTATGAAGGCACAATTCCACATAAAACAACGCAATAATAAAGAATATGAGCTGCAAGATAAATAATAATGGTCGAATGCTTTTCACAGAATAATTGATGTGTTTGTTGATTTTTATGTTTTATGTTTATATAAGTCAAACAAATATCGATCAAACACATTAATGTACAGTACATACTGTACTTAAATTTATAAATGTTGCTCATTTTCATAATTTTTGGTGTTTTTTGGGGTTGAGATTGCACTATGAAAATTGATACAACAAAAATTCAAAAGATTTCTATTCCTCTAAATGGTGCTATTCGTCAAGACTGCTCGATATTCTTGGGCTTCCAATGGTAACAGCTTTCACGAGCGTACGTGACTTATGTCAAAAATTGATATTTTCAGAAGATCAAAATAAGATAATGGCAGAATCCAACGTATTTCATTAGGCACTATCTAATTTTAAATTTAAGCAAAACAAATTGTAATAAATCAATGCTTTCTAAATCATATTTTAGGTTAGTTTGAAACAGATGACTATTTTGCTCTCGAAATCTCAACAGAAAGTCAATGCTATTACTCTTTGAAACGATATAGCTTAAAAAATGTATCCGGAAATATTGAAAACTTATATTTCCAAAGTGAGTGCTGCACAGTACTAACAATAATTGAATTCCATAATACATGTGGACAGATTTTGTTTATGTCAATCAAATTGCACTATTCCGATGGGTTTTGATGGCCTTAATCCAAATTTGATTCCAAAATTACTCTAAAACGTCAGGTTTTTGAGATATTTCTTTTTAAAATAAGAAAAAAACACATTACATATGCATAAGACCTTTTAAGACTATCTAAATTCATGAAGTATGTTTTTTGTTAACTAAATTCGTCATGGTTTTCCAAATCTACTATAATTACTTTGTATATTCCGTTTAAATATTTATTTTGTATTTTGACAAATTTCAAAAAATCTGCATAGCTAGTGAGATTTCACCTGTTTTACATAAATCTTAAAGAAACACTAAACCATTTACATATGTTAAAACAGTTTTTAACAGGAAAAGAGAAAACAGTTTAAAAGTAAATTTTGTTTTTTTTAAAGATTCCGTCATCTAGTTTTTGAAACATATTGACAAAATATAAAAATAAAGTTAAAAACGGCTATTTTTTAAGTTTGAGCAGATAGTTGAAAACGAAGTTCTGATTTTAGATCAGCACTAAAAACTAACACGAAAACATATTTTTCAAAAATATGCTATATTCAAGGTTTGTCAAAACTTCATCAAGTGTAAAATGAAGACTCATAACTAAAGAAAATTTAGACACTAATATTTGTAAAACTATAGATATCTAAAAGAAAAACATTTGTCTTTTACAAAATCATTAAACAATTTATTGTTTAGGGACATATTGTGTTTTAACCTAGCATTAAACACTCCCTTATCGGTTTTAATTTTTAAATAGACATATTTTAAAAATCGGATGCGATCGAAAAATTTTAAGGTTAAGTTCAATTTAGCACAACTAAATCCTTTAAAACAATGAAAGTCATAATACATGGAACGAAGTAAATTATTTTTATATTATATTTTATAGCATTTTTAAAAAGAATATCAAATATCACATTCATGTCGCAATGGTGCATACATAAATGAGGCCGAATATAACCCCGTTAAGATCACACTATCTCGGTTGCAGCTCCAACCCCAATGTGTGATGACCTTGCCCTTAAATCGTAGGTACTCTAGATTCGTCATAATGAAACCAAATGTCGTTGGTGTTTCCTTAATCCAATTCAAACCCAAAAAAGAGGTTGGGATGCGACCCACACTGATAACTTCCCATCCCGTCTGTCGATTTGTCTTGCTCAAAATTTTGTAGGTTTTCGTGTTTTGTCAAAAAAGTTGTCAGTTGAATTATTCTTAAAAATTTTAAAATTACTAACAATATTCTGAAAATAATGAAATAGTTTGATTTCAAAATCTAGTTTTGCTAACGAGATTTTAAGTCAAAAACCAATAACAATTTTAGTAGCATTACAAGTTTGATGAATGAAATTAATTTGAAGTCAATATCTTCTATTATCCACGAGATATCGAGAACCGAACACCAATTTTTACCAAATTTGCGTACTATTTTTTGTAGATTTTATTTTTTTATGAAAAAACGGACTGTTGGCTTTTTATAAAAAAAATTACTGAATATCGAAAACAATATTTTCTGTGAAATAAAAAAAGTTTGGAGCCAATATTTTTAATTTTTGAAAAGTTACGTGAGTCGAAAGTAAATTTTTACGAAGTTTTAGCATTGCTTTTTTTTAGGTTTTTATTTTTTGTAAAAAAAACTGTCAATTCGATTTTTTTCAACATTTTTCAGAATGTTGAAAACAATATTTCTTATAAGTTAGAATAAGTTGGAAGCCATAATCTCAAAGTTTTGAGAAGATATTTGAGTCGAAATTCAATTTTTACCAACTTTCGGTAATTTTTTTTTTTAGGTTTTTATTTTTCATAAGAAAACTGTCAAATCGATTTTTCTCAAAATTTTACAAAATCATTTTGTATTCGTAAAATTTTCGAGGTGACACATTTTTTTTTCAGTTTTTTTGATTTATAAAAAAACTGTTAATTGGATTTTTTTCAAAAAATATGCTTGTTTGGTATCACGTTACAATATATTATGTAGAATTTAGTTCAAGTCTCTAGCGTTTTTGGTTCGTAAGATATTTAGGGCTAACCAAAATTTGCACTTTTTTTTAAACTGCTATGGTATAAAAACCACCCACGCAATTTTCTTGAGAGCCCTTTCTGCATCTTTCTGCCTGATTATCTGTATAATAAAATTTATTTGAAGTCGATATCTCTTCTGGTTCTTAAGCTATGGACAACGAAAAAAACGTCGCGAACGTACAGATGTACGGACGTATGAACGTCGTACACACAGACATCTTTCTAAAAATCTTTTATTTCAACTCTAGGGACCTTGAAACGTCGAGAAATGTCAAAATTTTCAATTCGACAAATCGGACCCATTACAATAACTTCCTATGGGAAGTTAAAAACCTAAATTTCCCATGTTCTAGTCTACGAAAAAAATTATGAATGGTCAAAATTCTGTACGACAAAATAAAGTATGTTTTTAAAAAATTTGGTTGAACAAATTTAAATTTTTAAAAAGAGAATATTTGTAGAAATAAGGTGTCATAAATTTTTTGTAGGATTCTTAGTAAAACATTAACATGTATCAATATTCTTTGAATAAACATTTATTTCTTGTGTTCCTTAAAAGTTGTTATCAATATTCTATTTTTTGTTTTTTTTTTTTTTAGACAGCATTTTTGTCAATTTGTATGAGATAAGTTATATTCATTTAATGTTGTAAAGTACATATTTATCATCTTCTAAATAATTTATTTTTGAATTCCTATATAATATTAATTCTGGCTTTTTTTTACACATTTATAATTAAAAAAAAAAAAAAAACTATCAAAAACACACATTTAAAAGATAGAGTATTTTGTTATAAGAAATTCGGTGATGAAATACAGTATTCCGACCTCTCTCACACACTCCATAAATTTGGCATGAAATTCATAAGCGGTACCTATACACATGAATAATGTTTATGGTATGATATTAAAAACAAAAACACATCTCTCTATCTAAATTAATTCTTAAATAAAGGATTTCAGTAAAATTTAACTCTTTAAAAATTTTGTTTATCCGCAGTTTGATTAAATAATTTGAATGCGGGCCACAACTTTTGTTAGAATTCCCACTTACATACAAATTTTATACTGACATCCGCAACAAATAAATTCAATTACTAAGCTAGTTAAACAATCAATATAATTTCAGTTAAATCATACATAAAGTCCATCAACCATTGATAGAAACAAACAAATTAGCACTTAAACAAGAAAACCATGCATTATACCTACATACGTTAGTAATGCCAAATATATAATATTGGCAATTGCAATTAGAACCATCCTTTGTACCTATACATATGTACATATATTGTATATGCATTTATAATTCGGATATGTAAGTGGGTGTCGAAATAACCACATTCGAGGAGTTCATTGTATACTAAATACATTATATAAGTAAATACATACATATATAGGTTCTCGGTTTACATCCGCAAACTGACCATAAATCATAATTATCCTTATAGTATAGTGAACCTACCAATTCGGTCGCTATAACATTTGAAAACACAAATGCAAATGTTGTTATGACTACAATGAGGTATACCCATAGGTGTTGACTGTCAGTCATTCTCATCATCCTCAAAATGATAGAGTTTAGATTTAGATTCCGGAAAACACTAGACTTAGACATACATATACATGCATAAAAGCAGACACGTCAGATACGTCACGAACGGTGTAAAATTTGGATGATTTTGAGTATTCCAGGAACAGGAGCTTGGAATACTTGAAGTGAGAATGGTAAGAATGCTGTGTTTATAATTTGAAATGCAACCTTGTAATTCATCAATTACATTGTATCAAATCAAGTCAGTTCGATAATACGCACAGTCCGGGAACTTTCTGAAACTTGTATACTTCTTTATGGTGATCATTAGAAATTCACATTCAAAATCAAATTCTTCACGCTTAAAAAATATTAATAAAGTTGCTTTAAAATTTAGGCTATAAGAAGTAAATAATTAACAACCAGTATCTCAGGAAATGGTTCACGGAATGCCGAGAAGTTTCAGGCAGTGTGTCAGAAATTGCGTTTCGTCGACTCACGAATGTTGTAAAATTAATTAGTATCAAATTTGTCGAAAAGTCAATAGACCAATAAAATGTTCCATTGTAAATGCCTAGAAACATGATTTGAGCATTTTAAAACTGCAAATAATTTAGTTTGACATAAAAAAGAAAGAAGCAAACTTTAAAAAAGGCTGAAAACGAAGTTTTCACATTCAAACTTCATTCTTGTTTTTAGTTTTTTTCTTTATTTAAATGAAGTTTTTTCATTCCAAAACTAAAACATATAAAAAAATAAGAACTCTACAAAACTCATCTACGATTAAGCCAATATGGCAATATCGATAACCAATATTCACCTTTATAAAAAACTGAGAAAAGGTATAACATTTCAACTAATAATAATATTCTCAACTCTTGCAACACAAATATTTTCAATTCAGAAAAAAAAGAGAACGAAATCCTAAAACTTTTTCGTTATTCTTCAAATAGTGTGACTGTAAGTGAGACTTGTTCTGAACTCGAGAACATAGAGCAATCAAAAGGTCAAAGTAAAAATACAAAGAAAAAAGAAAAAAACTAATGCATCAATTCATTTTTCAAATTTATTGAAATTGTTTTCTGATATCTAGAATGCTGGATACGAGTACAATATTTTTGAAGTTCAAAAGGTTTCGTTTGGATATCTCTGAATGTATATACAGTAGTTCTACTCTTCTGTTATGCTTTTGTTCTTTTTTTGTTTGCTATATTTTTTCGGTATGGATTGTCCTGTCCTGTCCTCCTATCTTCCAGCTTCGACACGAGTATATAAAGAGACACAAAACAGCATTTCAGTACGGTATTGAAATTGAACTTGGAACGAAGTGTATCAGATACAATAATGCATTCGCAACTTTCATAAAGAACTTTGACTTTGATAGAAATCTATGCCAGCTGCAGCAACAGTATTTGGTGCTTTGTATTCTTGGAAGCAGGGTTATCTCGAAGAGCCTTTCTTTATATTGGTTATGCTGATTCCACGTTGTCATGGTATTTTGTATATTTCTTCTCCATATTGGCAGTAACACTGTTGATTACATTTACCACCCTGTAGTCCTTCATCCCTATCTGCATGTTTCCTTTACAACTTTATCGAAGGCAAAAATACCAAACAAAATAAAAATGCAAAAGAATCATCTCATTCGAATCCCGGACCCCAACGTCCTCTTTTTTGTCCTCGGACGCACCCTCTTCTCATGTCAGTCACGCTGGCTGTCACGATTCTGGGGCTTGAGATTGAGGGTGAAATTTCGAGATTTTATTCCATTTGTGGAGTATATTTCGATACTTTGATGGGTTTTTGCGTTTTAATGTAAACTTAATTGAAGTTCACCAAGTCAGGTCAGCAGAGAAGCCCCCCAAGCCCAAGGAATATACAACAGAGATACGCATACATATACGTAGATACCGGTTTTAGTATGCATGCTGCTTTCTACTTCGACTTCGGCTATACGGCTACGGCTATGGCTAAGGCTACGACTACGGCATTGGCTTTGGGGGGTTTGCTTCTGGCGCTATACTGGTTGTTTTGTTTTGTTACTGGCATATTGAGATGTATTGCTGGGCACGTTTTTGAAGTTGTTGGTTGCCTTGTTGGCTTCAATATATACAAACATACATAAAACGTATAGTTGTATGTTAGTAGGTGAAAGTTTTCACCGTGATTACCAACTGTATTTTGTGAAGCCAACGGAATGCAATTTCAATATTGAAAAGCAGCTGCTCCTCTGCTCCTGCTTCTGCGTTTCCTGTCTGCTTTAGCCTTTTGCCTTGTTCCTGTTTCAGTTACAGTTTCCAACACCCTCACAGAATGCGGATTTACAGCGAGAAACACAGAAGACAGCATCAAAGTTTTGGTTTACTATAACTTCTCTCCGTCATATTCAGCTTCAGCATTGACTTTGCAAGGACTCATGAAGTTGCAGGAGGCTATAAGTTTTGTGTAAAACAATTTGCTTCGCTTGTGTTTCCCAGGACACCGTCACCAACACCGTCACCACCATATTTCCATCTCCAACGCCACCATTGTCGGTCGTCACCACAGCCAGCATGCTGCTGTCGAAGTAGCTATGTATAAGTAAAATCATCATCTCGAGTCAAGTCCTGTAGGATCCTTCTTGCCCTTTTCGTCACTATCGTCGTCGTAGTCGTCGTCTAACACATTGGACGAGTAATTAAAAAGCAGTTATTCTGCGTGAAACGTGACATCATGACGACTGGCTTTGTTTTGATGAAAAACAATGAGAACGTAGAAAATGAAAAATGTTCGTGTGATGCGAGAAAAGTGGAATTGCAAAATTTTCCAAAACACTCACTTTCCCATTTCCACCTAAAAAACTAAACTATATACCAAGACATTCCCCACCACCCACTGCGACTGCACCCATCGCCTTCATCAGAGGAGGTAACTTTCAAAAATAAAAATAAAATAAAAACGAAGAAAAACGATGGATGTTGATGATGGCGCTTTTCCTCTCCTGCTATAGCAACGCCAAGCAACGCCAACGTCAAAAGAATATGAATATTACTGAATATTACATGGAAATTAAGTTGCTTTCGTTTGTAAAATGTTACGACTATATGTACATAGCAGGATAAGGATGCTGTTAATAATTTAGATGTAAACGGAAGTAGGTACTTTGAAAACCCGGTATATTTGTACTGGAATTTTTAGGTACTCATAACTCCCAATATAAACACTCCTACTACTACTATGTAGAAAAATAGTAAAAAGAGTGTAGAGTAGATCCTTTTTGGTTGATGAAATTTCTTTGTTTTTGAAAGTACAAAATATTATTTTGTGCCATTTGTGTCATTTTTATTAATTATTATTTTTTTAAGTTGTTTTGTTTTTTTATGTGTAGTGATGCAGACTTTTTTTAAATATGTTTTTCATACAAAAAGTTAAAATTGAAATTATTGTAAAAGAAAGTCTAAAACAAAAGTGTTATTTTTAATAAAACATTTGCTGTTGGGCTTGAATTAATTAAGTTTTATTTTTCCAATGAGAATGACAAAGAAAATTGTGAATATTGTTTGTATAGTCGGCATAGTAACCTAGAGATGTTGGCCCAAACCATTTTCTGCGCATTTCTTGTTGATTGTATGAGAAAATTATTAAACTTAACAACTAAGATTTTAAGGCATTTTTTATACATACAGTGACAACATACAAATTCTTTGGTCAAAAATCGAAATTTTCTCAAAAAACAAACTGATTGATTTTTATTAAACTTTCTCGAATTTATTTTCCTTACTTGGCTTCCTTCAATAATCAAGGTTTTTTTAAATTGATTAAATTTCATTCCGATGTTTAAATACAAACTTATTAACTTCCCATAGGAAGTTATTGTAATCGGTCCGATTTGTCAGATTGATAATTTTGACATTTCTCGACGTTTCAAGGCCCTTATGTCTGAATCACAAACACGCTTCAGCTTCGAGGTTGCTTTGAATGACATTTCTATTATTTCATCCCTCCAAAGAGCAAATATTTTGTTTGTTGACATTTTTTTACAGCTCTTGAGCTGTCAGACAAAGCAAATGTTCAGATAATTGAACTTCCGTTTGGAGTCACATTACGTTACATTACGTTCTTTTCCTTACGAATGTCAAACGAAACGTGAGGTCGAAGCTCCATTGTGATAGCATGCATTGAATTCCTATGCCTGAACTCGTAAACGTCAGGCGAAACTGAAGCTGAAGCGTGTTTGTGATTCAGCCATTAGAGTCTAAATAATTTGTTTTTAGAGAAATGTATGTGCGGTGCGTGCGTGTGTACGTACGTTCGTAAGTTCGCGAAGTTTTTTTCGTCGTCCATAGCTCAAGAACAAGTAGAGATATCGACTTCAAATAAATTTTATTAAACAGATACTAATGCAGAAAGATGTAGAAAGGACTCTCAAAAGAATTGCGTGGTTTTCTTTTTACCATAGCAATTGAAAAAAAAGGTGAACATTTTGGTTAACCCTAAATATCTCACGAACCAATAACGCTAGAGACTTGAATTAAATTTTATATTATATATTGTAACGTGATACCAAACAAATATTTTTTTTGGAAAAAAATTCAATCAACGGTTTTTTTTATAAAACAAAATAACTAAAAAAAAATATTTGCCACCTCTTAAATTTTACGAATAAATAATGATTTTATCTCCAAAATAATTTTGTGCACCGAAGAATAACGTGTTTAACATCTGCTAAAATTTAAAAAAAAATGAGTTCACAGTTTTTTTTTATAACAAATAAAAACCGAAAAAAATTTTACTTAAAGTTGGTAAAAATAGATTTTCGACTCAAATATCTCTTCAAAATTTGAGATTATGGCTTCCAACTTATTATATCTTACAAGAAATATTGTGTTCAATATTCAGTAAAATTTTGAGAAAAACCGGATTAACAGTTTTTGTACAAAAAATAAAAAAAAATAGAAAAGTTGTTAAAAAATTGATTTCGACTCAAATATCTTTTCAAAAATTTGAGATATTGGCTTTAAATTAATTTTATCTTGTAAAAAATATCAACATTCAGTTAAATTTTGAGAAAAATTAAATTGGTAGTTTTTTTTTACAAATAATAAGAACCTAAACAAAACATTACTAAAACTTGGTAAAAATTTACTTTCGACTCAAATATCTTTTCAAAAGTTTGAGAAACTGGCTTCAAATTAATTCAGTTTTAAGAAAATATTGCTTTCAACATTCGGTAAATTTTGAAAAAAATCGAATTGACATTTTTTTTTTAAATAATAAAAACCTTAAAAAAACATTACTAAAAGTTCGTAAAAATTTACTTTCGACTCAAACTTCTTTTCAAAAATAAAAAATATTGGCTTCAAACTATTTTTACCTAATACAAAATATTGCTTTCGACATTCAATGCATTTTTTTTTAAATTCAAACCGTCAGTTTTTTCATAAAAAAATAAAATCTACAAAAAATAGAACACAAAATTAGTAAAAATTGATGTTCGGTTTTCGATATCTAGTGAATAAGACATTGACTTCAAATTAATTTCATTCATCCAATTTGTATTTGTTTTTATAAGAAATAAAAACTTTTAAGAAATGCTACTAAAATTGGTAAAAATTGGTTTTCGACTAAAAATCTCTTAAGCAAAAATAGATTTTGAAATCAAATTATTTCATCATATGCAAAATATTGTTGTTAATTTAATTTTTTTTTTTAAATAATTGAACTGACTCCTTTTTTTTAACAAAACACGAAATCCTACAAACTTTTTCAGCAAGACAAATCTACTGAAGGGGTGTGAAGTTACCAGTGTGGGTCGCATCCCAGCCTCTTTTTTTTTATAGGCAATAAGACGAAACATTTTCAAAGATAGTTGATAACATTCGATAACTTATGTTCCTTAGGAATTTTTACGAAATTTTCTAAATTTTCTGTGGACCCTTAGCCCCAGTTTTTAATATAAAGGTTTATATTTTGTTTTATTATGTACTTTTTGGGATCACAATATTCATTATTAAATCATTCCCCGAAATAAATGAAAAAAAATGGCTTTGAACAATTTTCAGTTTTGTGAAATACTGAAAACTTATTTCGAAACTGAGGGCTGTACAGCCAAAAGTTTGTGTGTTTTTTTTTTTAAAGCAGTTATGCAGGCAAGTTTGTGCCAAAAGTGCTGTCATGCTACTAGACTGAGCAACACTTATGATACCCGTCATCAACGTTCGTACGTAGCACACAAAAGAGAATATGGCTGAGTTACCCAACAGTGTTGCACCGAAACCGAATTCACGAATTTCCCATCAGCTCGCCATCGATCTCAAAAGCCCAGCAATTCATGCACTAGCCCCAGGTAAATTGTTCACAAAGATCTCGAATTATTCTAAGGTCTAATTAATTCAGCAATTTAAGTTGTACGACCATCACCCGCTTCATTATCGATTTGTATTTTTAACTTAAAACAACTTGAATTGGGACTACGTTAAGAATAGCCTGGCGATAACGGCAGGCCTTACGGAGTTATGTTAACCGACTTTTTTTCTGATATTAAGGACATGTATATTTGGCTATGCAATTTTTTGTAAGGACCGATTTGAGCTAGTAATTCGGAAAAAATTCCGGCATTTAAGGCCAATATTAGCCAAGCTAATATGTACTTATAAGTCCAAAATACAAATATTAATTTGGTTCATTTCAATACAATTTAAAAAGAGCCTGGGATGCAACCCATCCCGTCTGTAGAATTGTCGTGCTTAAAAGTTTGTAAGTTTTTGTGTTTTGTTAAAAAAGTTGTCAGTTGAATTATTCTTAAAAATTTTTAAATTACCAATAATGTTTTTTCATATAATGAAATAGTTTGATTTCGAAATCTATTTTTGTTAACGAGATTTTTAGTGGAAAACCATTTTTGCCAATTTTAGTACCGTTTCTTTAAAAAAATGTATTTCTTAAGCAAATACAAATTGGATTAATGAAATTAATTTGAAGTCAATATCTTCTATTGTTCACGAGATATCGAAAACCGAACATCAATCTTTAAAAATATTCCTTACTATTTTTTGTAGATTCTAATTTTTTATGAAAAAACGGACTGTTGGATTTCTATAAAAATTTACTGAATGTCGAAAACGATATTTAAAATTTTACCAAGTTTAAGTATTGCTTTTTTTTAGGTTTTTATTTTTTGTAAGAAAACTGTCAATTCGATTTTTCTCAAATTTTTATCGAATATTGACAACAATATTTTTTTTAAATAAAATAATGCAAAATCGCATGATCTTGGTAGCCAATTGACGTCGCCAAAAGGTGAAATAACGCCTTAAGGAAAATTATCATTAAATAAAGCCATAATTGGTTGGTGTTGTTTTACCCATCTTCTAAGGGCCATATATCGTCCAAGTACTGTTATTCAAAAATTAGATGTATGATATGTTCAATTGGGGGAACGCCTATAAATCTATAAATTCTGATAATTAGCAACAATTGAACTTGCAGGAGCAATGGTGTGCCTTACTGCACTTTCCTCAAATTTCTTCACAAATTCACTTGCGTCGATTATGCTCGTTAAGTATGGTTACATTTGAGTCACATGTCTTGTAGTTAGTTTAGTTTAATTAATTTTAATGCGTTTTACGATAGCTAAGTGATCCCTTTTATTATGACACTTCAAAGGAAAACCGAGAGTGAGTTAGGTGTCAAATGCCAGTTTGAAACCACAGAACCAATGACCCTATGTACGTAGACATAATCCTTTGTCGACAAGATGATTTTTATACCTTTTTGGTTAAAAGGAAAGATGTGAGTTGTAAGGACTCATAATTGAGGTCTTCATGTAATTTTGTGTAACCTAAATTCTGCACTTTATCCTACGACTTATGTATAGTTGAATATAAATTTCAATCAATATTGTCATGTTTTTTACCAAACACGAACATTCACCAAAACAGCAGCCTACCTACACAAAACAAAAAGTGCACAAACTATAATACCATCAAGTAACTTCACTTCAAATATAAGAATATTTGTAATGTGCATCCTTATAACGAAACCGCAAATAAGAATATTGTACTCAATACTCAAACATTGCTCCATTACAGGCAAACTATAAGACATGATGGTAAGGTACCTCTATGTACCTATACTATGTACCTAACCTAACTTACTACAGGATCTATCAGACAATCTGATAAAAGCCACTCAACACCGACGTTTCTTGCAAATAAATCCTATAAAATGTTCTATGTACCTTGAAGTACTTCTGGTACTGGGTATTGTGAAGTTCTTTGTTGAAAGGATATTTTAGTCAGTTTTCTTTCTTTTCGTGAGAATAGCTTTAGCTCTTCTGTATTAGTGATATTTACTATAGTGTTTTTGTTGTTGTTCACCAATACACTGCAATCGGTTGGTGCAATGCAAAATAACACAGTCAAACAAACAAAACAAACAAAAACCAATACAAATCATTTGGTTCGTTTGGTCTATTTGTTTGGATACTTGGCCTCGTTTGATATTTCCGCAGAACAGGGTGTACCAAAAACAAAAAATAATTAAACAAACGAATTAAATAATCGAAATGTGAATACAAAATTGAGCAGTTTCGAATTTATTGCTAAATTTTCTGAAAATATACCAGACAGCAAAATATTGTATTAAAAGTCTCTGCATAATAGAGATATATCCAATATAGTGAGATTACGAATGTAGACCGAAGTTCTGAAAAACAGTTACTTGATACATAGTATGCAAATGGAGAAAATTCAAAGAAAATAGGTAATATCAGTTAAAAATTACTTTTAATTAAATCTAAAGTAAATACATATATGCCACCAAAATATTTCTAGATGAAACTAACCTTAACGCACAATAATCATAGAAGGTGCCATTGCAAAAATTAGACTTGCTTGGAATCGGATTCGTTTTGCAAAAGCATGCTACATAAACCATGATGTCTTTAAGGCTGAAAGAAGATGAGGTATACATATGCACTTTGAAAAAAGAGATTAATTTATTTGGACTGGATTGAAGAATTTTTGTCCGTCGCCTAATTTGAAAAGCGTAAAACTTAAAGCCACCGTTACATCCACAAAAACTGATTGTTTGGAGTACTTTATGGATTGGTGAAATAATTGGTTCGTACTTCTTTAAAACCGATGCTGCCCAGAACGTGAAAATCAATGGCAACCGCAATAGAGCCATGGTGACAGACTTATTCGTTCTTCAGTTGAACAACTATGATCTATAGGAGCTTGTTTTTCAACAAGTCAGCGCAAAATGTTACACACCTCGTGCCACAATTGATTTATTGAAGCAAACGTTTGGATACCGCATCATATCACGTTACGAACCCGTGAATTAGCCTCCAAGGTCGGTTAAACACCGCCTAAATATTTTATGTGGAAATATGTGAAGTCGCTAGTCTGCACCGATAAGTCCAAAACGATAAATCACTCGGAGGACAACATTCACCATTTGATTTTTTCAACAAATTTTTTCAAGTGCATTGATCTAAAACTGTTTAAATTTTCTAAAAAGTTAATTTTCATTGAAAAAAATCATACTGTATAAACTTTTATTCAGCATCACCCTGTTTTAAGGTACATTGAGGTGCTCATCTTTTCTTGTGAATCTGGATAATGTTTGCATATGTTCTGGGGTAAAAAGGATTTAAGAAGGAACATATAAAAAACGAACATTGTGAATACTCAGAGTCAGAGCTAGCTTCTCTCCACAGCATTTCTTCAATCCTTTTCCTTCGGTTCAATGGATTACCCTTCCGCCAATTGAATATTTCAATATGCAATCATTTTGCAATTTATTTATCTTTGTTGGATTTGGGATTTTTTTTTGTTCAAAATTGAATGTAAATTTGTACAGATTCAATGATACAAAGTATATACCTTGCCTTACAAATGTATACCTCCACAAAATTCGAATAATAGTTTTTGAGAAGTATAAGGGTAAATAATTACGGGCCACGGGGGCTTCATTTCAAAGAAATTAATGTTATTTTTTTCAAATCCTTTGATTTTATATTGACTTTTGTTTGAAAGAGTGTAATTATATATTTACCCTCTGCCCCAAATAAAGTAAACAAACTTAACGTAAAATCACTATCCCAAGTACATACATTTAAAATGCATGTATTAAAGTATAGGGTCATGTTATACATTCCGCAGTTTAAAATTGGTATTGCTGCTGCCATCGTAATGTCAGCTTAGTTGAAAATATTGCTGCTGATGTTCCGAATTTATCAATTTCCCGGTATTTCCGGAGGCGGCAATTTGAAATACAATGTTTGACCTTAATTAATGTATTAACAATTATTGTATTATACGTGGCATGATGGTAAGAGCGTTGGACTGCCATGCCAGAGGTCTTGGGTTTGATCCCCGCCTGTGCCATCTAAAAGATTTTTCACGGTACTATCTCTTGCGAGGAATTGACAAATCCTCTAAAAGTTATTCTTGTCATGAAAAGCGATTTCTCAAATTAGCCGTTCGGATTCGGCACATAAACTGTAGGTCCCCTCCATCCCTGATAGTATTACTCGCACACAGGAATGGTTGAGAGCTGTAAGTCACTAGGCCCTAGTTCTTAACGGACTAATTTATTTTTTATTAACAATTATTAACTTCCCATAGGAAGTTTTGTAATCGGTCCGATTTGTCGAATTGAAAATTTTGACATTTATCGACGTTTCAAGATCCCTAGAGTCTAAATAAAAGATATTTAGAGAGATATCGACTTCAAATAAATTTGTGTATACAGATAATTATGCAGAAAGATGCAGAAAGGACTCTTAAAAAAAATTGAGTGGGTGTTTTTTTTTACCATAGCAATTTTAGAAAAAGGTGAACATTTTGATTAACCTAAAAGATTTCACGAACCAATAACGCTAGAGACTTGAATTAAATTTTATATTATAAATATATTGTAAAAAAAAACAATTAACGGTTTTTTTGTAAACCAAAAAAAAAACTGAAAAAAAATATTTGTCACTTCGAAAATTTTACGAGCAAAAAATGATTTTATCCCCAAAATAATTTTCGCCAACGAAGAATTACGTTTTTAACATTTGGTAAAATTTTGAGAAAAATCGATTTGACAGTACTTTTATTTAAAATAAAAACCTAAAAAAATAAGTACTCAACGTTGGTAAAAATTGATTTTCGGATAAAATATCTTCTCAAAAATTTGAGATTGTTTTCAACATTTTGTAAAATTTTGAGAAAAATCGAATTGACAGTTTTTTTTACAAAAAAATAAAAACCTAAACAAAAATTAATAAAAGTTGGTAAAAGTTGATTTTCGACTCAAATATCTTTTCAAAAATTCGAGATTATGGCTTAAAACTAATTTTGTTTTGTAAGAAATATTATTTTCAACATTCAGTAACATTTTGAGAAAAATCGAAATGACAGTTTTTTTTTACAAAAAATAAAACTTAAAAAAAAACAATACTAAAACTTTGTAAAAATTGGTTTTCGACTAAAAATCTTGTTAACTAAAATATATTTTGAAATCAAACTATTTCATCATATGCAAAATATTGGTGGGAATTTAAAATTTTTTTCTAAATAATTCAACTGACACCTTTTTTAACAAAACACGAAAACCTACAAACCTTTTAAGCAAGACAAATCGACATACGGGATGGAAAGTTATCAGTGTGGGTCTCATTCCAGCCTCTTTTTTATTTGTGTTTAAGTTTAAGCGCATAAGGATCTTTTCGAGAATAAACTGTGGTGCCCTTAAATTCATTAGAAACTTAATATTGAATGTATTCGCTACTTACTAAATGGTGTACCACAAGTAAGTATCCTTGGTCCAGTTCTGTTTTCTATTGGTGTTACTGTGATATTAGGCATTTTGTAAATTATTAAATTAATAAATAAAGATAATTTGTAAAATAAACATAAAAAGGAACTAATTCCTAAATGGCATTTAAGAAATATGTATACTCTGCAATAAAAAGCCTATGCGATAATCTGTTCTGAGTATTTAGGCTCTTTTAAAAGTTTTATTTTATATTTTTCACCTTATGAATAAGATGCTTAAAACTTCAATTAGCCATGAAAAATTTTAAATAAATTTTTCGGAATCGGTAATACTTTTTTTTGTTTTCAAATGCCTACGTGAACGAAACTTAATCTTTCGCTAAATTTAAAAATAAATCCGATCCTTGAAAACTTTCATGAAACATTTAAGAGATGTCTTTAGATTTTTACAAATAACTTCATACATTTTGTGCATCGTCGTCGTCATAAGGAACTTTATAGATGAGGTTCCACTTGTTATTCCACAATGTATTTTGTAGAGGTAGACCTACCTAAATACTTATACATACCATATACCTAATTTCTAGATGTCCTCTTCTAAGTTCGGTTTGAAAGTATTTTAATGGCCAAAAAGTATAATTTCCCGAAAAGTTCCTGAAATGAAATTGTTCGGCATGTCGTTTTCCTTGTCGTCGTCGTTGTCGTTGTCATTGCTATTGTCGTCGTAGTCGTGGTCCTGAACAAAATGGTCTAAAATGAAATGTGTATTGCATTTGAGTCATATGCGAACGTGAGATGATTAGATAAGGACCTTTTGTGACCATAGTGGCGACCAGCACGATGGCACTTAAATCAAACCATAGGGATCTAAAAAAGAGATGTTAAGGTAGAAAGTTCTATATAAATTTTAAGGTAGGGTGTTGATGGGGGGTACATAGACAAAAGTGCGGGTGATGGTCATAAAATACACCAAATAAACCAATGAATTATGCTCGGGAATTACGTAGTTATGGCTAAAAGCTATAACAAAGAGGTGTTTTGTGTCGTTTTTAGAATGGCCGAAAATATAAGGAAGAACACTGTTGTAGATTCTAAATTGGGACACGTTCGGGATTTATGGCAACAATGTGCTCTATACTATGTACATACATATATTGGCATGGCAAGCAGAAGCAATGGTTAGCACCAAGCACTTGGCTATACTTAGGTCTGTGCGTGTATAAGTGTACCTATATATACGACAAAATGGTAAAGCTTTTTCGTAATGTGCAATAGGTAATGTCGCTGCTTGACAGCGATTTTTTTGTTAATTAAAATTTATAAACCATTCGTTTGGGATTTGAGAGAGTGGCGAGGAGTGGTAATATTTTATATGAACTTGGTAGATTAAAATTTTGCAAATTTGTTTTTGATTTGTTGGCGTAGTTTTGTTTTTTTGTTCAAAGAGAATATAAGAAGAAGAAAATAAAAGAAAAACAAGATGAAATAATGAAAGATTAGAGGTTTAAAAGTTGAGAATAAACTTTTAAACAACAACAAAATTATTAAAAAATCAAAGTTTTAAGTGCTTCAGAAGTTAGGGATGGGACATAAATATATCTTTGTGTGATTTAGTTCCTGAAATTGAAAATGATTTTAAGTGTTAAGGATGTTTTTAATTTAATTCAACTTAAACACTTAAGGTAACAATAAATTAAATAGTAGGGATACCATGTAGATAATTATAATTTATTAATTTAGGTCATAAATAGTCATAGTAGAGCATTTGAAGTAATATTAATAAATTTAATTCATTAATCTTTTTTTTTTCAACACTAAATTCAAAAACAACGTTTTTCATGATCATCTATATTAAAAGAAAAGAGGTTGGGATGCGACCCACACTGATAACTTCCCATCCCGTCTGTCGATTTGTCTTGCTTAAAAGTTTGTCTATATGTATCAACTTTTACCAAATTTGCGTACTATTTTTTGTAGATATTATTTTATTGAATATCGAAAATAATTTCTGTGAAATAAAATAAGTTTGAAGTCAATATTTGTAATTTTTGAAAAGCTACTTGAGTCGAAAGTAAATTTTTACGAAGTTTTAGTATTTTTTTTTTAGGTTTTTATTTTTTGTAAAAAAAAAGCTGTCAATTCGATTTTTCTCAAAACTTTATCAGATGTCAAAAACATTATTTTTCGTTGCATAAAATTGTTTTGGAGATGAAATCATATTTTATTTCATGAGATATTTAGGTTTAACCAAAATGTTCACCTTTTTTTAAACTGCTATAGTAAAAAAACCAACCACGGAAAATTTTCAATTCGACAAATCGGACCCATTACAATAACTTCCTATGGGAAGTTAATAAGAAGTGTGAAGGGGTTAATGTCGAATAATTGCTGCTAAATAGGGTTGCTTTTGGTCACTTTTTTGGATCACCTTTAAGCTCATAGAGTTTACATATGAAAACCGCTCTTTTTGTTTATTTTAGGTACACCTTTTTTTTTGTTGTTGTACGTAATACATTTTAATTTTATAAGGACATTTTTGGACGTACATACACTTTTCTAAATTCGTCTCTATAAGAATTTAAAAATTTGTTATTAATGCATCCTAAAGTTTATTGCTGAAATGCAGGAGAACTATACAAAGGGGTCCCTAAAAGTTGTTTTGTTGCACGCTCAAACTTTTTTCGTTTTTGAGTTAAGGAGAAGAATAAGTATTTTGTTAAACAAAAATCACATGAGACATTAATCGTGATATTTTATTTCACATTCATTGGAAGTTTTTGCATAATTGGTCTGATGTGTCAAATTGAAAATTTTGTCAAAGTCCATTGAATTTGAATTAATTGTTTTAAGACAGCTGTCAGTGTGTGCCCGTACTTTCGTATAATTAGGAACCAGATATAAACTTTTGTAAGGATAATAATATTAATGTATTTAGATAGTTCTTTCGTATTTTCAGTAGATAGCTTTCTCATGAACCAATAGAGCTATCAACTTTATTAAAATTATAGTATTTCTATATTAAAGTTAAACAAATAACAGACATTTTACAAATCAAAGAAATTTAACCAAAAAAAACGAAAGAAAAATGACAACACCTCCAGAATAATTTTATATTAAAAAAGAGCCTGGGATGCGACCCACACTGATAACTTCCCATCCCGTCTGTCGAATTGTCTTGCTTAAAAGGTTCTTAGGTTTTCGTGTTTTGTTAAAAAAAGTGTCAGTTGAATTATTTAAAACAAATTTTCAAATTACCAACAATATTTTGCATATAGTGAAATAGTTTGATTTCAAAATCAATTTTAGCTAACGAGATCTTTAGTCAAAAACCAAATTTTACCAATGTTAGTAGCATTTCTTAAAATTTTTTATTTCTTATATAAACAAATACAAATTGGATGAATGAAATTAATTTGAAGTCAATGTTTTCTATTATTCACGAGATATCGAAAAACGAACATCATTTTTTACTAATTTTGCGTACTATATTTTGTAGATTTTAATTTTTATGAAAAACTGTTGGATTTCTATAACAATTTACTGAATGTCGAAAACAATATTTTCTATGAGATAAAAATGTAAAAGATATTTGAGTCGATAGTAAATTTTTATCAATTTTTTTTTTTTGTTTAGTTTTTATTTTTTGTAAAAAAAATTGTCAATTCAATTTTTCTCAAAATATTACCGAATTTTAAAAACAATATTTCTAATAAAATAAAACTAGTTTGAAGCCATTATACGAAATTTTTAAAAAGATATTTAAGTCGAAAATTACTTTAGCCTCAATTTTTAAAAACTTTTCGTAATGTTTTGTCTAGGTTCTTATTTTTTGTAAAAAAACTGTCAATTCGATTTTTCTCAAAATTTTATCGAATGTTGAAAACAATATTTCTTAGAAGATAAAATTAGTTTGAAGCCAATGTCTCAAATTTTTGAAAAGATATTTAAATCGAAAATCAATCTTTACCAACTTTGAGTACTGTTTTTTAGATTTTTGTTTTCTATAAAAAAAAAATATCAATTCGATTTTTCTCAAAATTTTAAAAGGTGAAAATTTTGGTTAACCCTAAATATCTCATGAACCAATGACGCTACAGACTTGAATTAAATTTTTTATTTTATATTGTAACCTGATACAAAACAAGTATATTTTTAGAACAAAATCCAATTAACGGTTTTTTTTATAAATCAAAAAAACAAAAAAAAAAATTTGTCACATCGAAAATTTTACGACTAAAATATGATTTTATCACCGATACAATTTTATGCAAAGGAAAATAACGTTTTCAACATCTGGTAAAATTTTGAGCAAAATCAAATTGACAGTTTTTTATAAAAAGTAAAAACCTAAAAAAAACATTACTCAAAGTTGGTAAAAATTGATTTTCCACTCAAATATCTCTTCAAAACTTTGAGATATTGGCTTTAAACTACTTTTATCTTTCAAAAAATATTGTTGTCAACATTCCGTAAAATTTTGAGAAAAATCGAATTGACAGTTTTTTTACAAAAATTAAAAACTTTAAAGAAAATTTAAAAAAAGTTGGTAAAAATTGAATTTCGACTCAAATATCTTTTTAAAAATTTGAGATTATGGCTTGCAACTAATTTTCACTTATAAGAAATATTGTTTTCAACATTCCAAAAAATTTTGAGATAAATCGAATTGACAATTTTTTTACAAACAATAAAAACCTAAAAAAAAATAATAAAAGTTGGTAAAAATTGATTTTGGACTTAAATATCTTTTCAAAACTTTCAGATCTCTCAAATTAATTTCGTTCTTCCAATTTGTAAAAATTTAAGAAATGCTACTTAAATTGGTAAACATTTGTTTTCGACTAAAAATCTATTTAATAAAACAAGATTTTCAAACTTAACTATTTCTTCATATGAAAAACTAGCCGACCCGTGCTCGCGTTGCTTCGCAAATTGTAACCAACACATTCTTTTTGTGCTTATGGATTTTCTTCCGATGTTAGCCTTTCTTTTACCCATTTTATATTTCTATGCGATAAAAGAAAAACAACGAATTTAAGCTTGTTATGTACTCGTATTCAGTAAAAAAAAATCAAAAAACACTTTCTTACCGAAATTAACACTTTAGAAAAAAAAACTTAAGTAAAATATTACGTAGTAAAGGCCAAGCCGCACGTGAAAACAAACAAAACCATTTCAATTTTTTAGTTGAAAACAGATCGAAATTTTTGTCTATTTTCTTCTTTTATTCATACCTAGAAACGTTTTTTTGCAACCGAAAAATATAGTTTGCGGTAAAAAAAAACAAATTTGTGTTTTTAATGTTCTCATACATCTATATGTATGCGTGTGTAAATATCCATAGACACATTTTTTTATTCATCTTCTCATGTTCAGTGCAGTGCAACTGACTTAACCTACCCACATTTGTGTGCTCTTTTTATCGACGTCATTGTAAGTACCTTCTTCGATTTATTTGTAAAGAAAATTTTAACTTAATTTCAGTTTTATTGTTCGAGGAAGTGATTCAAAATTGGTAATTCAAGCTATTATACTAGAACTTTTTTTATTTTTAAATTGGAAGAATTAAAATCTATTCACTTCTTCGAACCAGAAAAATAAAAAAGATCTAATTTTTCTTTAGATAAATCGGCATTTCATGTCCACGGCACTGTAGTTAATTAAATGTCCATACTCCATAGTAACTTAAAAAAAGAGCCCACACTGCTCACGCTTAGCGATGTGACGATAGAATTAGAGAAACAAAAAAATAATGTGTGTGTGTAGGTTAGTTGATGAACTATACAATACAGAAAAATTGAATATGTAGGTAGGTACGTATAAGAGAAAAAACGTAACTATTAAATGGATTATATTAAGAGAGAAACAGCATGGGAAGAAAAGAAAATTAAAAATGTTGGAATGATAATGAAATGAAACAAAGCAGCGACCTCGCGATTGTGATGGAATCTAATTTCCTGGATAAAATAAATTCAAAAAGTTTATAATTCTATAATTTGTTTTTATTTATTTCTCAGGTTGTATGTTTAACTTAGAAGTGATTTTAGGCTTAAAATTTGCGCAACAATATTGACTTTATGAAGCAATGCTAATCTTTGTCGATTATTGTATAGGTTTTAAGATATGAGTGGTTGTATAAGTCAACTAATGGAAAAAAATGGACAAAAATGTAAAATTTATAATATTTAAGTTTGACAAATAATTAATGAAAAAAAATTAAAGCCATAAACACTCTCATTACAATATAGAAAATAATAAAATATATTTCAAATAAATCGGTTGACTACTTTCTGAGATCATGCGTTACAAACTTTAAAATGGTTTCGCTTTTATATAATAGTATAGATATAGATATTGTTGGTAATTTTAAAATTTTTTAAAATAATTCAACTGACAACTTTCTTAACCCAACACGAAAACCTACAAACTTTTAAGCAAGACAAATCGACAGACGGGATGGGAAGTTATCAGTGTGGGTCGCATCCCAACCTCTTTTTTTTTTTTAGAAAATTGCCCCTCCGATGTACAAAGGGGAAAATAGACCCTAATCTCCCACTTAATTTATTTCCTTGTCTTATCCCAATCTATGGGCTCTAGCATTTTGGTGCACCTTATATCATTCGCCCTGTATAAGAATAAATACAAAAATATGCGTAAAAATTGTTTTTTTTTAGAGTTATACAACTTAAAGGTTGCAACACAATTTTAATTGGCGGCCATTTTGTCTGCTATCAAGTGATTTATTTTAAGTTTATGTGGTGTGCTTTATAGCTTGGTTGAATAATAATGGCCAGAACCTAACTGTTAATGGTGAACGCTTTAGAGTCATTATTACTATGTTTTTCGTTTATCAATTGAACAACCACAATTATTGATGTGTAGGAGCTGTGGTTTCAACAAGATGGCGCAACATGTCATACAAACTCATAGTTTTAGTTTACGGACCTTGGCCTCTAAGATCTTTCTATTTAACTGCGCTTGACAATTTTCTGTGGGAATATATGAAACAATTTAGCACTTGAAGGACAACATTGACCGCATTATTGCCAAAATAAGGCCACAAATTTTGGTAAAATTAATCACAAATTGGACTTCCAGATTTGACTACGACCCAACCAGTCATGACGGTCATTTGCCAGAAGTCATGTTTCAATTAAAGTGCCAGAATATTCTTTTGAATAAAGTTAATTTTATGTAAATTTACAAAAATCATCTTTATTTCATTCCATATTAATGTTTCAAAACAGCTTAAACTTCAATTATATGCCTTTAGAAGTTCTTTAAATGACAAATGGCTTATTGCCTATAAGTCTCGCAAATAGAAATTTTTTTTTTTCAGAATTGTCTTGTACCATATCTACATTTTTGTGGTCCACTCGTGCATCAAATATGCTTTCGTTTTTATTTAATTCAAATTATAGGTGGTCTAACAATCGTCAAAATATACACTACTAGCGGCCCGTCCCGGCTTCGCACGGGTAGACATAAATAGGTACAGATAATGTAGCTTTCTAATGAAAAAAGAATTAGGTATTAAAATCGGTCCAGTATTTTTTGAGTTTATTCGTTACATATAAAAATACAAATCTTTCCTCTTTATAATATTAGTGTAGACTACGTAACGTACTACTACTAGCATAAGATTCCAGTATACTTGCACATTTTAAATTTATTTTGTATTCTCCTAAAACAATTTTCAAAAATGAAATAGCCATCGTTTACATTCTACATTGCACACATAAATTTCACGTGAAAATAAATTTAAACTTTCAATAAAACTTTAAAAAAAATTACAGTGGAAAACTTCTAGAATTTCTTTTCTCATGAGTGATTCGTGTAAAATAAGATTTTTAGAAGTGCTTAGTCTTTCTTCATTTTCTGCTAGCAGTAGAATTGTCTAAATAAACATAAACTCATCATCATCAACTCTAATTCTGATTTTTTGAATGACTAGGCACATTTTCGAAAATCAGTCAAATGTGGAACACTATATTAAAAAATGCATTTTTTCTTCAAATTCGATTTCACTCAGTTTCTAGAACCTAATTTCACGCGAGATCTCTTCAATCTTACATCAAAGCATCAAATTATTCAAATTTTTATCAACTTTTGAATAAAAGAAAAAATCCAAATTTAATAAAACAGCATTTAAATATATAGTAATTTTGTAATTTAATTTTTCTTTTATAAATCTACAATTATACTTGTCTATTTTTTATATCTTTATCCAAAGCGAATGTGCTTTCACACAAATTGTGTCAATTAAAATCAAAAATGAAACAATTTTCTCCTCGAGCGGTTACACAATGGACAAAAGTAATTTACTTTAGAAAAACAATCGCGACTTTCCAGCAAAGGACAATAAAATTAAAAAAGGGAACTGAACAAAATAAATACTCAAGACATTGCAAACGTCGTCGTCGTAGCGTTAATTATTTCACAGAAAAACGGTTAAAACCTTTCTTTTACATATAGGTATACATTTATGTGAGTATCAGCTAAGGCTATGTAAGGGTACGTAGTACATAGGTAGAGTTTGGCGAAATAGAGACACCCACTATTAATTTCCCAGAGGTGTCGTTAAAACTAAACACCCAATATGGACGCCTCAAGTGGTTACATGACAGTCTGCGGGCTGGGAAATGGGGGGCGTTTCGCGTATAGCTTAGAGTTTACATGCTCCCGTAACTGCAGGTGCACTAGCAAACTCCTTGTAACCGTCAAGTTAAGCTATACACAGGATCACATACATATTTATAGGGAAGTATTGCCGCATATATCGGCTGAGGGCATGGAAGTCAGGACACACACAACACAGTAGGTATGTAGGTAGGTAGGTATAAGAGTGCGCGTTGAATAATTGCTTTTTAATTGCCGGCGTTACGTCACCGGGTGTGCGGAAATTGCATTTTGTGGTTTTTCAATATTTTTCGCCATATTTAAGTCCTCTGTGACGGAGCGCTGATGGATGATGATGGCGTCGCTCGGCGGCGGTGGCAGTGCAGATGAGTGGGGGTCTGCCACAGGCTAAAATCCTATAAACCTATATATGTATGTATGCCTCCATCTAGGGCCAAACAACCCATTGTGTGTAATTGCGAAGAAAACCAGTTGGCATACTTGATGGGTGATGGTTGAAGCACGAATTTGTCCAGCGATCTGCCACGGGCACATCTGGCTTTAACTATACATGTTCTCGTTTAGTTGGATGGATGAGATTGAGTGCGGTTTAGTTTGAAAAGTCGAAAGTTCGAAAATAATCAACAGCACATGGCATGGGGTCTAAGGGAGTTTCGATGGTTAGATGGTTGGGTTATTGCAGCAGGCAACAAAATAGACGTTTCTCCTGCGAGCGGTGATGGCGGGCGATGAGGCGGACTCTAACTAATTTTATTCATAATATATAGGCTAGCTGTGGGGATGGCTGTGGTGAGTCCTTTCATTTAAAGTCAACAAATCCTAAGACTTGTACTATAGATAGATATATATTCCACTACAGAGAGAAGTGCATAAATATACTAAGTACACAGAAGGACTATGACAGGAAAGATTGTGGACAAAAAATGTGTTTTTTTTATTTAAGCCAGGGTAGAAATTAAAGCTTTTAAGGCCTAGAAATTGAAAAACACTTATTTTCAAGAGGCGAATTGAAAATTGACTTAATTAAATTACTTTGTACTTAAATATTTGAAAAGCAAACAAAACTTAATTTAATCAATTCATAATTTTTTAAAGTTCTGAATTTTAAATCAATTTGATAGTTATAACGGCCATATTGCTTAACATCTGTCAAATCAGCTGTCATTTATTGAGTTTATTTTGTTAAATCATAATGGACATCCAGATGAAATTGTAATCAAGCCATTCAATTTATTCATGGAAAAGGACTTTCAACAATTGACAGTTGTAGTGGCTATATTGTCTAAGTTACATCTGTCAAATCAGCTGTCAAATTACAATTTACATCAAAATCATAAATGGTTTTATCAAAAAGAGTGTTCTGTTCCATATAAAGGGTGATTTTTTAGCTGTTATCTTTTTGGCAACACTGATTTTAACAGCTGACGCACGTTTCGTGTTTTGTTTCACTGTCAAACATCTTCAGTTTGGTCTATAATTTAACCACGAATCGTCTTACAAACTAACAACGCTTGCAAATTATTGAATTTTATTATCAAAATGCGTGCTTTGCTAAGAAAGTTCACCGCGCGCTTCTTCCATTTTATGGTCAGTTTAATCGACCCACTGAAGCGGCTATTCGGGCTATTGTGACTAAATTTCGCACCAAATTTACATTGTTGGACATTAAACCACTAACACGCTTACGTAGAGTGTGAACTGAAGAAAATATCGCAGCTGTATCGGCCAGTGTTAATGATGACCATCAATTATCGATTCGTCGCCGTTCGCAGTAATTGGGCCTCTGTTACTCAACAACGTGGAAAATTTTACGGAAGGATTTAGGTATGATGCCTTTCAAAATACAGCTGGTGCAAGAATTGAAGCCGAACGACCTACTGCAACGTAAAATTTCGGGTGAATGGGCTCTTGGAAAGTTGGCCGAAGATCCACTTTTTTTAACGAAAAATTGTGTTCAGCGACGAAGCTCATTTTTGGCTCAATGGGTACGTAAATAAGCAGAATTGTCGATTTTTGAATGAATTACGAGTATCAGCCAGAAGCATTGCAACAGCTACCAATGCATCTAGAAAAAGTTACAGTTTGGTGCGGTTTATGGGCTGGTGGCATCATTGGACCGTACTTCTTCAAAGATGATGCGAATAGTAATTGTGAATGGTGAGCGCTACCGTGAGAGGAAATCCAACTTTTTTTTGCCCAAAATGCAAGAGCTTGACTTGCATGACATGTGGTTTCAACAAGACGGTGCCACATGCCACACAGCAAGCTCAACAATGGACTTATTAAGAGGCAAGTTCGGTGAACATTTTATTTCACGTTTGGGACCAGTCACTTGGCTGCCTAGATCGTGCGATTTAACGCCTTTAGACTATTTTTTTGTGGAGCTATGTTAAAGCTCATGTCTATACAGACAAGCTCGCAATTGACGCATTGGAAGACAACATTGAAGTATTTTTTCGTGAGATACCGTTCGAAATGTTGGAAAGAGTATGCCAAAATTGGACTAAGCGGATGTACCATTTGAGGCGCAGTCAAGGTCAACGTTTGCATGAAATTATCTTCAAACATTAAATTATATGGACCGTACTATCGATTCAAATAAAGATTGTATGCTTTTTTTGAATTGTATGTGTTTTTTTTTTTTGAAAAACTTTCCTATAGCTTTTAAAAAAATAACCCTTTTCGATTCATAAATTTTAAGGTAGCATTATTCGTCCTGCGAGAGGGCTTTTGTTAGTGTGATGATGGATTTATAGAAGTCCATTGGTTCAGTACACCAAAAACCAAGATATGTATTTTGACGAAGTTGAAGATCTGCCAGAGGTCTTGAAAAGTGTGCTGGTCAATCTGATGCAATATTTTAAATGTTGACTCTGGAGCAGTTAGAAAATGACGCTTATTGTCATCGAATAATTACTAAACACAATTCTGGCTTTAATCAAGTGAGACTGAGTGTGTGTATTTAGGTGTTCATAGCTTTAATGTCCCCTGTTGAATACTTTTAAATGTTATTGCACCCCTGTTACAAACATAGGTGCAGCTAACTGTAATAAAATACAACAAGAGTACGTTGCCTTTAGCTCAAGAATTATTATTTTCTTAAGGAAGTTCTCTAGCCTCGAACCAAAGCCGACGACAACGACAACGAGGCTGAAGACGAAGCGGTGGTGTAGGTTTAGGTACCTTCGTATAAATTAAATTTTTCTTCATGTTTAGGTTAAGTTTATTTTTCTTGTCTTATGTCTTCGCAATTCGAGCATATATACATATGTATGTACTGGTTGATGGCAGAAGGCGCGCTTACCCACTTCCGGTGCAGATTTTATTGCTGCATAACGCAACTCTGTACCGTACCGGGTGTGGAGTGGAGGTGTTACCAGTTTTAATATTTAATGGCTTAAGTCAAGGAGGGAACTGAATTTAATGAGGAAACAAGGAGCAGCACTTGGCAGACTTTTTAATGTGACGAAAGTTTCCTTCGCCCAGAAAGAAGTATTTTTGTGTATGTGCAAATATTTATGTGTGGCTGATGGTGTTGGTGAATTACCACTACGAGCGATAGAAAAACACACGCTGCTCTATACTCTTGAAGGAAGTGTTATTCCATTTTGTGCGGTAGGTAGTCGTAGCATGGTGGTACGGTTGATGGTTTGATGGCTGTGCACATAGATTTAAGTGAGTTTATTAACAGATATTTTCAGCGAGAGTTATTGTCGCAATTAGTTACACAAAGCCAAGAGGAGCTCTCTCAACTTTTAATTGCAAGTAAGTTTGGTGTTGTTTTCTACCGTTTTAGCAGTCATGTTTTAAATTGGCAGATTTAGTATAGAAGAATGTGGACCAAGTCTGCAGAGCACCAGCAGTAGCAGCTTGCGTTTGGAAATGATTCTCAAGGGATTGAATCGGAAGCAAGTATATAGAAGAGTGTCATTTAGACCAACTGTAAAGATTTCCCTAGATGAACATTTAGTCATTCTTTTTTCGTTTTTTTTTTTTATGATAAGGGTTGGACTGTGCCTTGCAGTTATGCAAATCACGTCTCATGCATTATGTAGCAAATTTGTGATGATAGACAAAAATAAAATAAAAATAAACTAAAAACTTTCTAATTGGTTTGATGGCGTTTGAGACTTTATGACTACTTAAAAGAAAATTCATGGGATTTCGAATGAAAATTATGCAGCTTAAATTATCATGGTTAAGGATTCTTCTGATAATACAATTTTATTTAATTTTCAATTTCCAAATAAGAAAAGTATTGGTTTCATTTAAATGGAAATGCGAGGTTTTAATTGAATTAAATGTTCATCCTAAAATAATGGATATGATATGAGTGTTAACTCACGTCATACTATCCTTGCATTTTTCTGAGCGTCTGTTTGGCTATTGTTGCTCAAAGTTTACTCAATTGTTTGTTGTTTTTTTTTTTTAAATAAATGTTGTGTCCAAACTTTTTGTCTAGACATTTTTATGAAGTATCCAACCATTTTTGACTAATTGTATGCTATTGGACATCGAAAGTTCCATTTTAATTTTATTGTTCTAAGTTAATTCTTTTAAGCAAATTTTTTGGAAAAAAAAGAAAACATTTTTGATATAAACAATCTTGCAAGATATGAATTTCTTAACTCAAAGAGAGTTTTTTCTTGTTAAATTGTACACAATTTTTCAAAAATCTTTAATACCTAACTGAAACATTTTAATTCAATAAACAAGTTTGAGAAACGATGTTTTAGAAATAAAAAGATAAATAAAAGAGGCTGGGGTGCGACCCACACTGATAACTTCCCATGCCGTCTGTCGATTTGTCTCGCTTAAAAGTTTGTCTATATGTTCCAATTTTTAAAAATTTGCGTACTATTTTTTGTAGATTTTATTTTTTTATGAAAAAACGGACTGTTGGATTTTTATAAAAAAAATTACTGAATATTGAAAACAATATTTTCTGTGAAATAAAATAAGTTTGAAGCCAATATTTGTAATTTTTGAAAAGCTATTTAAGTCGAAATTAATTTTTACAAAGTTTTAGTATTGTTTTTTTTAGGGTTTTATTTTTTGTAAAAAAAACTGTCAATTCGATTTTGTTCAAAATGTTACCGAATGTTGAAAACAATATTGCTTTAAAAAAAAAAATTAGTTTAAAGCCAATATCTCAAAGTCTTTAAAAGATATTTAAAGCGAAAATCAATTTTTACTAACTTTTGTTAATTTTTTTAGGTTTTTATTTTTTTGTAAAAAATTGTCAGTTCGATTTTTCTCAAAATGTTACTGAATGTTGAAAACAGTACTTTTAAAAAATAAAATTAGTTTAAAGCCAATCTCAAAGTACTGAAAAGATATTTAAGTCGAAAATCAATTTTTACCAACTTTTATTAATTTTTTTTTAGTTTTTATTTTTTTTGTAAAAAAATCTGTCAATCCGATTTTTCTCAAAATTTTACTGCAAGTTGACAACGATATTTTTTAAAAGATAAAATTAGTTAAAAGCATATATTTTAAAGTCTTGAAAAGATATTTGAGTTAATAGTCAATTTTTACCAATTTTTAGTAATGTTTTTTTAGGTTTCTATTTTTGGGTAAAAAACTGTCAATTCGGTTTTTCTCAAAATTTTATTGAATGTTGACAACAATATTTTTTAAAATATAAAATTAGTTTAAGGCCAATATCTCAAAATTTTGAAAAGAGATTTGAGTCGAAAATACATTTTTACCAACTTTTATACATTTTTTTCTTAGGTTTTTATTTTTTGTAAAAAACTGTCAATTCGATTTTTTTAAAATTTTCCCTAATGTTGAAACAATATTTCTTATTTGTTAAAATTAAATAGAAACAGTTGACAACAATATTTTTTGAAAGATAGAAGTAGTTTAAAGCCAATATCTCAAAGTTTTGAAAAGATATTTGGGTCGAAAATCAATTTTTATTAATTTTTTTTTTAGGTTTTTATTTTTTATTAAAAAAACCGTCAATTAGATTTTTCTCAAAATTTCATCAGATGTCAAAAACATTATTCTTAATTGCAAAAAAATATTTTGGAGATGAAATCATGTTTCAGTCGTAAAATTTTCGAGGTGACAAATATTTTTTTCAGTTTTGTTTTATTTATAAAAAAAACCGTTAATTAGATTTTTTTTTCCTAAAAATATACTTGTTTTGTATCATGTTACAATATATAATATAAAATTTAATTCAAGTCTCTAGCGTCATTGGTTCGTGAGATATTTAGGGTTAACAAAAATTTTCACCTTGTTTTTAAACTGCAATGGTAAAAAAAATACCCACGCAATTTTCTTGAAGGCATTTTCTTCATCTTTCTGCCGTATTATCTGTGTAACAAAATTTATTTGAAGTCGATATCTTTACTGGTTCTTGAGCTATGGACGACGAAAAAAACGTCGCGAACGTACAGACATCTTTCTTAAAATCTTTTATTTCGACTCTCGGAACCTTGAAACGTCGAGAAATGTCAAAATTTTCAATTTGACAAATCGGACCCATTACAATAACTTCCTATGTGGAGTTAATAACAAAAATCAAGACAAGTTTTTTTTTTATTGAAATAACAGCTTAAAACTTCTACATTGAAATTACATTTTCATTAATTTAGATGGTACAGCAGCTCATAGAAAACCAGGGGCTAGTTAGTTACAACTCTCATTTACCATTCGTGTGTGCGAGTAATGTCAAGGATGGAGAGACCTACAAAATTTGTATAGTTAATTTGAGAAATCACTTTTAATGACAATAATTACTTTTGGAGGATTTGTCAATTCCACGCAAGAGGCAGTACCCGTGAAACGATAGATTATAAAAATGTTTTTTATAATCTTAAAGTACTTAAAGTTACTCAGAACGTCAGATAATATTAACTTTAAAGTCCTGTATGCATCTGCAAATAGAAAATTCAAAAAGAGCTTTGTAAGCTTAAAAAACGAGATTTTGACCTCAGAAATATTGAAACAATATACAAGGCTAAAAACGCAACTGATTTCTGGAAAGCAGTGAAGCTTTTGAGTGGAAAGACGACTTCAATGTCTGCAGCTCTGCACCTTCTTAAAACACACTTTTCGAGTCTTCTTAACACAACTGAAATATCGCCTCCAATTATGCAACCCCTTTAATAGCCGATGAAATTCTTGATGCTCCATTTTCTTTATCCGAAGTTGAAGTAACTATACAAAATTCTAAAAATGGCATGACTTTCAAACCTCAATGGAAGGATAGAAAGCCTTTTTAATTTTATAAACATCTTACCACCAACCAAGCAATCATCTTTCCCTTGCATAAAAAAGGCAACCCTGAAGATCTAACAAACTACAGGGGCATTTAATATTTAAACACTGCGACAAAGCATTTTAGTTCAGTATTGTATACTAGATTATCCAATTGGATTGAAAGCAAGGACATTTTGACTGAGTTTCAAGCAGGGTTCAGAAAAAATCACTCAACAATCGATTAAATATTTTCTTTAGTAATTATAGCCGAAATCTACAAGAAGAATGGCAAAAAGCTGTATACTTTTTTCGTCGACTTTCGGGCAGCATTCGACTCTATTCCTAGGGAAGGTCTCTTCTACAAGCTCTACAATTATGGAATCTCTTCAAAAATAATAGCAGTCATCAAGGCAATGTAGGTATACAAATAACGTGGCAAGAGTTTGGGATGGAAAACAACTTTTCATTGAGTTTCGAAACTCAATGGGAATTAAGAAGCGGTGGAGGGATACTCTAAAATGGAAGAATGGACTTTTCAAGAAGAAGTCGTAGAAATAGTTAAGGAGTACAAGTATCTGGGTATATTGATAACCTCGAACCTAAATCTCGATAGACATCTCCGAGCAAAAGTAGCGGAAGTTAAGCGTGCAATGTAATAACGTGTGGAGCTGTTATTTGAGAAATGACGTTTCACATATTGCTAAATACAAAGTGGTTCGAGCAACTGCAACTGAAATTCTTTTTTACGGAGCCCAAGTGTGGGGATACAAGTCGTTCGATGCAGTGGATAAGTTCCTCCGTTTTTTCATCAAAAGCACCTTAAGGCTGCCGAGTACGACACCCAACTATATGCTACACCTAGAAACAGGAACAGGCCCCCTTTTCTTGGACACTCTAAAATTATGTGGCAAAAATTATGGAGATGGGAGAAAACAGGATTCCGAGGCTTGTGCTAAGTCACATTATTAATTCTAGAGGAGCATGCGTAGGTGAGTATAGTATAAAATGGCGAACTTTTTCAATATCAACTGAAGATAACCTTTCTTCGCTTCATTCGAAATTTGATGATTTGTTGATGAAAATCAACATTATATAGATCTTACTACTACAGTAAAGTTAACCAATTTTTGGAAAAAAAGACCTACTTCTTGGCCGAACACACCATGCGCAAAATCAGTACAATCTTTAAAGTCAGAGGTGGGTGAATTCCTCAGCTTAAACTTAATTCCTCACCGTCCAGATCTTCCTCTATGGTGAGATCTTTGCAATCGAAGAGAACTCGAAGACGTATATTCCATTTTTTGAGAGTTTGTCCAATTGTGAAAGAATTCCGCAAGAGATACTTTGGAATTGATGTAGTCAGTCTAAAGGAAACCATAAAATTGATGAATGGAGAACGAGGTTGGGAATTCTTATACCAATATTGTTGGAGTGGCTTACGATACAGAACATGTATAATCAATGAAAGTTTTGAATCTATACAAAATTATTTGCGAAATTGTTAAATTTAATTTTGAAAACGTTATACTAGATTTTTCTTTAGTATTATTATTATACAAATTAAAATGTAAATATCAGTCTGGTAGAAAACTTACAAAGAAAATTGTGAACAGTATTAAAATTTAGAAGTCAATAAAACTAAGAAAACTAAACTAAACTAAAAATGTTTTTCCAATCGTATCAATATTTTTTTAATATTTTACTTAGTACATGATCATATAATAATCTCCAACTTTGCTTGAACAAAAATATTTTACTTTCCTTTTACATGCTGATTTCTCAATATATTTGGGGACAAAAAACATAATTTATTACCCTAAATCGTATATATCCGTTTTTTTAACAAAAAAAAGCTTAATCAAAAAGTGCGTAAGTATGCTAAAAATAAGGTTGAAATTTGTTCCGTGCAACTAATAATTAAGTCTAATCTATACTATTATATAAAAGCGAAACCATTTTAAAGTTTGTAACGCACGATCTTAGAAAGTTGTCAACCGATTTATTTGAAATATTTTTTATTATTTTCTATATTGTTATGAGAGTGTTTATGGCTTTAATTTTTTTTCATGAATTATTTGTCAAACTTAAATATTATTAATTTTACATTTTTTGTCCATTTTTTTCATTATTTGACTTATACAACCACTCATATCTTAAAACCTATACAATAATCGACAAAGATTAGCATTGCTTCATAAAGTCAATATTGTTGCGCAAATTTTAAGCCTAAAATCACTTCTAAGTTAAACATACAACCTGAGAAATAAATAATAACAAATTATGAAATTATAAACTTTTTGAATTCATTTTATCCAGGAAATTAGATTCAATCACAATCACGAGGTCGCTGCTTTGTTTCATTTCATTATCATTCCAACATTTTTAATTTTCTTTTCTTCCCATGTTCTTTCTCTCTTAATATGTGTTCCATTTTTAATAGTTACGTTTTTTCTCTTACCTCCTACCTACATATTCAATTTGTCTGTATTGTATAGTTCATCAACTAACCTACACACACACTTTATTTTTTTGTTTCTCTAATTCTATCGTCACATCGCTGAGCAGTGTGGCTGTGGGCTCTTTTTTTTAGGTTACTATGGACATTTAATTAAATGAAATGCCGATTTATCTAAAGAAAAATTAGATCTTATTAACTTCCCATAGGAAGTTCTTGTAATGGGTCCGATTTGTCAAATTGAAAATTTTGACATTTCTTGACGTTTCAAAGTCCCTAGAGTCGAAATAAAAGATTCTTAGAAAGATGTCTGTGCGTGCGTGTGTACGTACGTTTGTACGTTCGTACGTCCGTACGTTCGCGACGTTTTTTTTGTCGTCCATAGCTCAAGAACCAGAAGAGATATCGACTTCAAATAAATTTTTTTATACAGATAATAAGGCAAGAAGATGCAGAAAGGGCTCTCAAGAAAATTGCGTGGATGGTTTTTTTACCATAGCATTTTAAAAACAATGTGAACATTTTGGTTAACCCTAAATATCTCATGAACCAGTGACGCTAGAGACTTGAATTAAATTTTATATTATACATTGTAACGTGATACAAAACAAGTACATTTTAGGGAAAAAATCCAATTTAATGTTTTTTTTATAAATCAAAAAAAACTGAAACAAAAATTTGTCACCTCGAAAATTTTACGACTTAAATATGATTTTATTTCCAAAACAATTTTGTGCAGCGAAGAATGATGTTTTTGTCATCTGATAAAATTTTGAGAAACCCTTGAAAAAAAAAAATTAATAAAACTTGGTAAAAATTGAATTTCGACACAAATATCTTTTCATAACTTTGAGATATTGGCTTTAAACTTCTTTTATCTTTCAAAATATATTGTTTTCAACATTCAGTAAAATTTTGAAAAAAATTGAATTGATAGTTTTTTTTACAAAAAATTAAAAACCTAAAAAAAACAACAATTCCAAAACTTGGTAAAAATTTACATTCGACTCAAATAGCTTTTCAAATTATTCTAATATTTTTATTTAAATAATTTTACATTTTCTTTTTAATTTATATACTATTTTTTTATCACTTATGAAATGTCAATTCAGGCAGACGGCAGTCAATGCCATGTCCTTATTCTTAGGAAATTATAATGTAAAATCTAATGATGAAAAAAAAAGAAACAAATAAAGAATGTATCTATCTATCTATCTATCTAGCTTTTCAAAAATTAAAAATATTGGCTTCAAACTTATTTTATTTCACAGAAAATATTATTTTCGATATTCAATAAAATACAATCTACAAAAAATAGTACGCAAATTTGGTAAAAATTGGTAAATATACACAAACTTTTAAGCAAGACAAATCGACAGACGGGATGGGAAGTTATCAGTGTGGGTCGCATCCCAGCCTCTTTTTTATTTTTTTGGTTCGAGGAAGTGAATAGATTATAATTCTTCCAATTTAAAAATAAAAAAAGTTTTATTATAATAGTTTTAATTACCAATTTTGTATCACTTCCTCGAACAATAAAACTGAAATTAAGTTAAAATTTTCTTTACAAATAACTCGAAGAAGGTACTTACAAAGTTACAATGACGTCGATAAAAAGAGCACACAAATGTGGGTAGGTTAAGTCAGTTGCACTGCACTAAACATGAGCAGATGAATAAAAAAATGTGTCTATGGATATTTACACACGCATACCTATAGATGTATGAGAACATTAAAAACCCAAATTTGTTTTTTTTTTTTTTTTACCGCAAATCTATACTATTATATAAAAGCGAAATCATATATACATATAAACTAAAATTAATATTATTGTAGAAAATATGCTCAGTCCCATTGAGAAATTTTTTCATATGCTAATACTAATATTCAAAAAATGTTCGTGGTTACAATTTGCGAAGCAACGCGAGCACGGGTCGACTAGTAATAAATAAAAGAAATTTCACATGCGTCATTTTGCGTGGTATAAAGTAATTATAAAGTTAATATGACTTTTTTTCTTAAGATTTTTTGAAATTTTAACAGTTTTTAAAGTTTTTTTTTTTTAATTTGAAACAAAAGTATTGTGTTGATTTTTCTTTGAGTTCATATCAAATGTTTATTAAGTCATAATGTAGTGGAAAACAATCCAATTGAAATCAACAAATTGATCTTGAGATATTTAAAAATGTTTCTTTATTTTTGTTTCAATAAAATAAAGTAAACAAAACTTTTACATTTTGAAAGCATTTTTTTAAGCCGACGTTTCTGATTAATCTTGAGATATGTACGGACTCTTTATCGCTTTAAAGCAATGGATTTAAATTCTGAATGATACACAATATTAAATCTAAAAACCAGTTGGAAACATATTTGAGGATACTTTCAAATATTTGTATGTTTGTATGCAGGTCCCTGAATTTTCAATACAAATTTTAAATAAAAAAATCATAGTCTTTCAATCAACGACCATTTAACTATAATTATGAATAAATAAAACCATTTTAAAAACCCTCGTTCCACTTCATATACCGTAGTTATAAGTGATTCATGTTAAGCAATAATAATATTACATTCCCTCGTTAAATAAAGTTCTTCAAAGAAAAACAAAAAAAAAAACATTATCTAACGATCAAAATGAATTTTGCGGAAATACTTATATGCTAAAGCTTTATTTTTATGTTTACAGCCTCATTTCACAACTATGTCATAAATATTTTACCCAACCAACCAACGAAACGAAACGAAGAAGCAAAGCAACCATTTTCCAAAGAACAAGAAAAAGCCACTTTAAGATATCGTGATGTGCACTCGCTTCAGTATGTCGCGTTATATTTGTATGTTTCAAACTTAATGTAAAAAAGAATTCAACATACATACATACATATACATATGTACATATACTCATTTTGTCGAAATGTCCATATCGTTTTATTACCAGAAAAAGGACTTCCAATGGCAATAAATGTAACATACTTTTACTATAAAACTGCACCAAGCTACTTTTCGTCCTTTTCTTCGTGTCATATGGGAATAACTTCTTTTTCTTTTATCCTTTTGTTTTGTTCTTTCTTTTTTTTTTTTGCTATTTAGCTTTTTCAAAAGGATAGTCGTTCTTGTTAGAACGTTAGCTTTGTATGTTTGTCCATCTAAATAATACTCTTCAATGTCATAAAGTCGAACGATGTATACTTTCATATACCTAACATACTCACATTCACATATGACAAAAGGACGACAGTGATGACGATGACGATACGATTACATCCTTTTAAAGGACGCGAAAACAACTAAAAGAATCTCTCTTTAACATGGAGTTAGAAAATAAAATAAAAAAAAAATAAATATAAAAAGTTTTTTTTTAAGAAAAAGGACGAAATTTCGTCCCGAACACAATTCGTTACTTTCACATTAAACCACGTCGCTCCGCTAGTCGTCACATATACATAGGTATACGAGTATGTATGAAGGAGATATAGAAATGCGGTTGCATGAAATCGAGGAATAGTTTTATGGCTTTCAATTGTAAAGTGACGCCTTCTCTATGGGGTGTTATCCTGATGGGTGTTCAAAAGTATCCTTTTTTTTTGGTAAAAGCTACAAAAAAATATGGGAAAAAAAAACGGAAAACATTCTCGGAAATCACAACACTTACCGTGATATCCTTTCATGTTGAGAGCTCACAATTTAATTCAAACACTGTTTTTTCTTTTTTGCACATCTAAATCTAAGTAATATACACACTTCACACCTCTCAGCAGCTTACAAGCGGCGGCGGCGTTCTTTATGTAACTTCGTTTATGTTTGTATATATTTCTATTTTATATTTATTAAAGTTGAAATCGTATTTCGAGCCACGATGTCCAGGCACAATCCTTGAAGTAGTATATACTAAGAGAAAAACAAGAATTGCGTTTGGACAATCAGAGCTAAAAATTGAATTTTTTGTAGTTGTTGAGGAATTGAATCCACAGGATACCACCGCTGCACAACCACACACTATAAAATAATATTTAACGGAAATATCGATAACACTCTTATATGTACATGTATGTATAAATTTAAAAACGAAACACACAACGAACTATTATACACCATTTTCGAGAACGAGTAAACGAGCGAAAACGAATGACCGACCGAACGAACTAAAATGAACGAAAAATATCTTAGCTTCCGGATTATATGGCGTTGTATATGAAATTTTGGCTGCGGTCAAATGAAAATAAATAACAAAATAAAGGACACTCGTATAGAACCCAGACCGCACTGACTCTACGTGACAAAAATCGTCCATTCAACTGGAATATCGAGGACAAAACTACTGTGCAACCGATTTTGCTGCACTGTGTGGGGCATTATCCTTTTTCATTTTGTTAAATGGGAATGTGTTCTCAGCTCGGAGTGAACTATAAAGTTAAGGATAACAACAAAACGAAAAAAAAACAAAAAATTCCATTTCAAATCCAAAAACGAAAAATAGGGATAATGTGCAGAATGAAAGTGTTATCCGGTGTGATAAAATGGCGGGAGGTTAAAATTGCACTTGCACTCATTTTAGGTTGCATGATGTCCTTCCTCACTCGACTCTCTGTGGTGGCAGGATTCTTTATTAAGGATAGGAAGCTCATTCTTCTTCATCCTTCTCCGATCGCCTTTTCAAACTCATTCCACCCTCACTTATCACTGCATTCACCATCACAACAACAATGACAACGATAATGCAGGAACATTTTCGTGAGAGAATTCATGTGTGTTATAGAGAGGTTTTGAGCCACAGGAAATTTTACACTCATCATAATCCTTTTTCTGGTCCTTTATCCAAGTGACAGCACACGCAATTACGACTGCATCCTCCAACCGGATACATTCGCCAATATCGTACGAGTGTGGTGGAGGAGTCTCCTGCTATTTTCTCTAATCGGTGTCGACTGCGACGAAATTTCATAAATGAACTTAAGTGAATGAACTTCATCATGGATTATCCTTGCTCCACGCGGTTATTTCTTCTTTTCATCTGATTTTGTTTCCTAAAAAAAAGACAAAAAAAGAAAAACCAAAAGGACAATTATTTGAAATGCTGATAGTCCAGAAGCGAGGGAGGAAAGGAGAGTATATACCTAAAATATAATATTATAAGCGAAAGGATATACGAAAAACTTAAATAGATTCAAAGCTAAATGGAGAGAGAGAGCGGTCTTGGGCTTTGGCTTTGGCTTTAGCTTTGACTTGGCCTCTGCTGCGTCTGCATGCAAGATAAAAGAGGAAGAAAAGGATAGAATTTCATCTAGATTGCTTGTGGGATTTACAGTAGCGATTATCTCACGTTTTATTCGCTCTCGTTCAATTGGTCTTGGTGGACTTTTTATGTAGGTAGATATTTTCTAAAAGGACACAGACAGAGATTCAATTTCTTTTTTTCTTGTCACAAAACTACGTACAGAATGCGTTGTATGAAGCGGATTGACTTTTATATTGATCTAGGATTCCCCATCTCTTCCGCCAGAGAGGAAAAATTGTAGCAGTATGCTGATATAACAGTAAGTACTGGATTGGGACTAATGTTAGCAGGATACGAATATCGAATCTATACGATATTCATTTTGTTCGTCTGTTGTTTTCAATTAAATTTATCGGTTTTGTGGGTCGATTTCAATTGATTTTGAAGATAAAAGTTTATATATTTAATTTAGGTAAGTTGTACTTGATGATCTAAAACTGTGAGGCAAAAATTGAATTATTAGGAGAAGAAAGTGAATTTTTGAATAGTATTGTAGTCAGTTTATGTAGATTTAATATTTGTCTTTTCGTCAGCAATTTTTAATAGCTTTAAGAAATAAGCAAAATTGTAAGATTTGTTTTGAATATTTGGAGAACGATGATACATTTAGAAATAAGGATGATGTTCTGTGGATCTGAACTCGCAAATCAGTTACAGTTCATAGAAACTAATTTGTATCTCGGAAACAGGCTTATTAATTTAAAGTTTCTGAAACTCCAGAAGTCTTAAATCTAGCAAACTGCTAAAATTTTGTTCAGCTTTTTTGTGATATGAACTTCAATAAAATGTTAAGGGATAGCTTTTTAACTTAGTAGCTTTTTTAAAAACTCTTTAAGATACAATTTTAAGCCATTAAATATTATATATTATTATTATTATAAATATTAAAGTAAGTTGTTTTTTCGTTTTCCATCTCTTAGATCAAAATTATTTAGATCATTTATACATAATTTTTGTTTTATTCTGTAAATTTTCCGTCTCATGGTGAAAGCGTACAAGCATTAAATATGAATAAAATCCCTTACATAGATTTCCAATGAGCTTTGTAGTTATTTTTTTTTCTTCTAAGAAACAAGAATAATTTTGAAAATCAAACCAAAACCTATACCATTCCCATAGTTTCGACAGCAAAAACCACAAATGTATATAAGATACTTTGTTTGTTTTTATCAGAATATGAAAGTCCCTGATATTTTAAAAACAGAAACAGGACAATTAACATACAAAAATATGTCTTTTGACTGTCCTTCACGATATAAAATGTTAATTTTAATTGAGAGATAGCTAAAATCTTCGTGGAAATATTTCAATGAAAAATCAAGCATTTTAAAACTGATCACCGACTTTTTTTCATTTATTTCTTTTATGGGCTCCATAATTATTTGCTCTTTAATCAGATTTTGTTCAGAAATAATATTTAATAATCAAAATAATTCAAAAAATTTTGATTGGATTCTTGAAAAATCAAAATTCGATATCTTAGAAATGGATCAAAATTTTATAACGAAATTCAAATGTAAAACGTTAATTTATAAGCACTTAGTATAAACAAATACAGTCTGAATTTTTCTAAGAAAGTTTAGCACAAAATGAAACCATGTTGAAGTCAGTATTTTCATTTATTTACGAGATATCAAGAATCGAATACCAATTTTTACCAACTTCGCGAATTTAATTTTGATGAAAAACTGATTGTTGGATTTTTATAAAAAATTACTGAGTGTCGAAAACAATATTTTTTATAAGATGAAATTAGTTTGTGTTAAATTTTTGAAAAGATATTAGAGTCGAAAATAAATTTTCACCAAGTTTTAGTAATGGGTTTTATATGTTTTTATTTTTTGCAAAAAAAAAAACAATCAATTTTTCCCAAAATGTTACTGAATGTTCAAAACTATATTTTGTGTAAGATGAAATAAGTTTCAAGCCAATATCTGTAGTTTTTAAAAAGATATTTACATAAGTCGACAACCAATTTTTACCAACTTTCAGTAATGTTTATTTTGGGTTTATATTTTCTTGGAAAAAAACTGTCCATTCGATTTTTCTCAAATTTTTACCAGATTTAAAAACGTTAAAATCATTTTTTGTTCGTAATATATTCGAGGTGACAGTTATTTTTTTCAGTTTTTTTGATTTAAAAAAAAATCGGTTTTTTAATTTTTTTTTTTTCAAAAAAATAATAGTGGTCTTCATGCGGAACTTCCAATCGGTATTGTTTTAGATGATCTTCAAATTAACGCCCTCTTATATGTATGTGGACGATATTTTACTGTTGTCAGATAAATCCTTCCAATTTGCAATAGCTAATTGTGGGTTTTAAGACTTACTGCGTTCAATGGAATCTTGAAATAATTCTTGATAAGTCGGAAATAGTAATATTTCGCAATGGTGGAAGAAGAGCAGCGTGCGAAAAATGGTTTTACAATACGAGTAATTCTGAAATAAATGTGTCTAATCAATACAAATATCTTGGCGTAGTGTTTAATTACAAAATGTCTTGGAATGAGCATCTAACAAATAGATTGGGAGCATCTAAAAATTCCATCAATGCAACGTGGTCGAGACTGCTGCCAGACAATAGTGTTCAACACTCAACAAAATTTAAAATGTACAATGCCGCCTCAAAAGGTATTATGTTGTACTGTGTTCAAGTTTGGGAATACGGCGAATACAACAAAGTAGAAAAATTGCAGCGTTTTTTCATGAAAAGATGTTTTTTACTGCCCGATAATACGCCTAACTATGCTCTGCACATTGAAAGAGGTTTACCGAAAGGTTTTCTAACGTCACTTCAGCTACATTTTTCTTTCATAAGACGAAATCTAAATCTTCCTAATAATAGATTTCCCAAAATTTTATCGAAAGCTACTATAAAAAAGAGGCTGGGATGCGACCCACACTTACGACTTCCCATCCCGTCTGTCGATTTGTCTTGCTTAAAAGTTTGTCTATATCTGTATCAATTTTTCAATCAACCAAATTTGCGTACTGTTTTTTTGTAGATTTTATTTTATTGAATATCGAAAATAATATTTTCTGTGAAATGAAATAAGTTTGAAGCCAATACTTTTAATTTTTACCCAGTTTTAGTATTGTTTTTAGTTTTAGGTTTTTAGTTTTTGTAAAAAAAACTGTCAATTCGATTTTTCTCAAAATTTTATCGAATGTTGAAAACAATATTTTTTATAAGATAAAATTATTTTGAAGCCAATGTATCAAATTTTGAAAAGATATTTACGTCGAAAAACAATTTTTACCAACTTTTGTTAAGTTTTTTTTAGGTTTTTAATTTTTTGTACAAAAACTGTCAATTCGATTTTTTTAAAATATTACTGAATGTTGACAACAATATTTTTTTAAAGCCAATATCTCAAAGTTTTGAAAAGATATTTGGGTCGAAAATCAATTTTTACCAAGTTTTAGTAATGTTTGTTTTAGGTTTTTATTTTTTGTAAGAAAAACTGTCAATTCGATTTTTCTCAAATTTTTTCCTAATGTTGAAAACAATATTTCTTATAAGTTAAAATTAGTTGGAAGCCATTATCTAAAATTTTTGAAAAGATATTTCAGTCGAAAATCAATTTTTACCAACTTTTATTAATTTTTTTTGTAGGTTTTTATTTTTTGTAAGAAAACTGTCAGTTCGATTTTTCTCAACATTTTTCAGAATATTGAAAACAATATTTCCTATAAGATAAAATAAGTTTGAAGCCTTAATCTCAAGTTTTTGAAAAGATATTTGAGTCGAAATTCAATTTTTACCAACTTTTATTCATGTTTTTTTTTAGGTTTTTATTTTTATAAAAAAAACTGTCAATTACATTTTTCTCAAAATTTTATCAGATGTCAAAAACATTATTCTTCGTTGCACAAAATTGTTTTGGAGACGAAATCATATTTTAGTCGTAAAATTTTCAAAGTGAAAAATTTTTTTTTCAGTTTTTTTGATTTATAAAAAAAACCGTTGATTGGATTTTTTTCCAAAAATATAATTGTTTTTATAACGTTACAATATATAATATAAAGTTTAATTCAAGTCTCTAGCGTCTTTTTTCATGAGATATTTAGGGTTAACCAAAATTGACACCTTTTTTTTAAACTGCTATGGTAAAAAAAACCACCCACGCAATTTTCTTGAGAGCCCTTTCTGCATCTTTCTGCCTTATTATCTCTATAACAAAATTTATTTGAAGTCGATATCTCTTCTAGTTCTTGAGCTATGGACAACGAAAAAAACGTCGCGAACGTACAGACGTACGAACGTACGTACACACGCACGCACAGACATCTTTCTAAAAATCTTTTATTTCGACTCTAGGCACCTTGAAACGTCGAGAAATGTCAAAAATTTCAATTCGACAAATCGGACCCTTTACAATAACTTCCTTTGGCAAGTTAATAAAATAATAAATTCATGTTTTTTTGATACAATGAATCGCAGTAAAATTTTTGAAGATGCACTTATTTTGGAGGTATATTTTTAAATTATAAAAAATAAATTTATTTTTAAACAGTTGAAAGTTGTATTAAATTAATTATTTGTTTTATTTTTTGTTTTTAAGTTTGTATGAAAATCTCTTCAACTCTACTTTTGAGTATTGAACGACGAGACTAAAGGGGACCATTTATTGTTTTCTTGAAAAGTGCAGTGCAGTTAAGAACTGTATATGTTTAGTGTTTACATTATTACTTAAACGCATTTCAAAAACTTAAATTCAAGGTATATATTCAGTACTTGTAAATAGTGATTTCCCATAACCTGCAGCAGCCCCATAGGCTCCAATATTCTTAGAGGGTTGTATTTTTTTCAGGTCTTTAAATTTGTTCAATGCATAAAATTCTGCCACTAAAAATCAATTTCACAAACCACCCAAGGACATATCGCACCCAGTCTAATACAATTTTTCTACAATATTGTTGCCATGAGCGTAAAAGTCTTTTTTCCATTTACACACTTTTCCTACACTGTTCCTCGACTGCCTACAATATTCTGTTTGGAGTGAACTTTAACCCAAAAATATGACGGATGATATTCATATAGTTCAAAAAAAATAAGAATCCCTTTGGGTTAAGTGAAGTTATACGATAAAAAAAAATAGAACAAAATATACACGCAGCCCTTCAAAAGCCAAAAATAATATAAATAAAAAACAAAACAAATAACAACAACAACAACATCAATTTAAAGATGTCCTCATTCTACAATCAAGAGACTTTCGACATTGATGGATGAGTCTATAGACCTACAGCTATACTTGCACTTCTATATAAAAGACTTAACTTAGATAAAATAACGTGTTAGGCGTTGATGTTATAGAAAAATAAACGTGTGCGTAAAGGATCACTATAGTACACATCACACAAGGACTAAAATCAACATCCTGCCATTTTGAGTTCCAGCTTCAAGCCTGGAACTCTGCAAACCTCTAAAAGAATGTAGAATACCAGCCAGTTCAAGTTCAAAAAAAAAAAGTGCCGTGTGTAATCTCTAAACGAAAACCGCCCTCGAGTGTTTTCTTTTATTTTTCATATCCTTTCACGAGATATAAAATAATAAAAGTAATAAGGCTGGATAAAAAAATACAGGAGGAACCCAGGGGGAAGTATGAGTGTGTGAGTGGGGTGTTTAATAATAATAAACGCATATAAATTGTTTGCTTGTTGTAAATATAATAACGCATCGCTAGCAAGCGTTTACTCAACATATCCAACTCCAACACTAACACCCGGGATGATGTATATCTAAAATATTTTTTATTTTTATTCTTCCTCGAAATACACCCGAGAGCGAAAAACAATATAAACTTATATAGAACCCAGGATAAGAGGGTCCCGTAAAAATGCTATAAACTTTCTAAAGCATAAGAGGTCGCAAGCTCGTAAGTCAATGGAACGGAAGTAAGAGTTTTTTGTTCCCTTTTTTTTTGTTGTTGTTTTTATTTTTATTTCAAAAAATAAAAACACCAACCGTTCACTGATGTTGTTTGTTTGGAATAAAAGATATTTTCGTATCTAAGACCAAGCTCTGTATACGTTCGGTATGTTTATCCGCCAACACATAACTTGGACTTGGTGGACGAAGTCCGCAGCAAAAATGCTAAAATTGTGCTTCATATGAAATCGCTTTAAGAACAAAGCTTAACGAAATAAAATCTTCGGACCGAGATTTTGCTTTATACGAATATCTACTCGTACGTGTTATGTGGGCTCCTTGCTGCATATTGCAAGGATATTCCTTTCTATCTTCTATACTCAACTCACTACACTACACATACATGGTTGGTTGGGAACGGGCTGTTAAGTCAGAAGGTGGGTGGATAAGCCTGAGAGGACTTTAGTATAGGCTCTTAATCTCCAAATGGGGAATGGTGGAATTTTATGACTGCTTCAAGGCTTTTCTTATAAATTTATTAATAAAAAAGTGTTTTTTCTTTATTCTTTTGTGTTGTTGTTGTTCTTTTTCTTCTTGTTTGTGGTCAAGTTGGGCTTATTTGAAATTGTATAGCTGTGCCGCGCTAGAAATTGATTTCCCGGTTGTTTTATTATTGTATAAAAGGGCGTGAACAAATTTTATAGTTCCGATTCTGATTAGAAATAATGTTAAAGTATAAGTAAGTATATTGTATTGAGGTATAAAAGAAAGAATAAGATAAAAGACTGCCAGGAGTAAAGAAATATACTTTCAAATAAGTTTTTCGAGGGAAAAGAGCAGCGAGCCTAGAGGTCTTTCTAAAAAATTATACACAAATAATGGTAACCTTCCATTAGCGCCCGTGACCATTTACTCAAGATATTTGTTACACAATTTCTATTTATGAAGTTATTTGAAAACAAAGAGAATTTTACTATTTTTTGATTTTGTGAAAAAAAACATGTTTAATTTCTTTAAATTATACGATTTAAGAACGATTTTGCCATATATAAATCCTTTTTAAAAAAGAGGATGGGATGCAACCCACACTGATAACTTCCCATCCCGTCTGTCGATTTGTTTTGTTTAACAGTTTAACAGTTTGTAGGTTTTCGTGTTTTGTTTAAAAAGTTGTCAGTTGAATTTTTCTTAAAAATTTAAAAATTACCGATAATATTTTGCATATAATAAAATAGTTTGATTTCGAAATCTATTTTTGTTAATGAAATTTTTAGTCGAAAATTAATTTTTACCAATTTTAGTAGCATTTCTTAAAAGTTTGTATTTCTTATATAAACAAATACAAATTGGATGAATGAAATTAATTTGAAGTAAATATCTTCTATTGTTCAAGAGATAAGAGAACTGAACATCAATTTTTACCAAATTTGCGTACTATTTTTTGTAAATTTTATTTTTTTTTTATGAAAAAACGGACTTTTGGATTTTTATAAAAAAAAATAATTGAAGGTTTGAAGCCAATATTTTTAATTTTTGAAAAGATATTTGAGTCGAAAGTAAATTTTTACCAAGTTTTAGTATTGTTTTTTTTTTTTAGCCATAATCCATAATCTCAAATTATATTGAAAAGATATTTGAGTACAAAATCAATTTTTACTAACTTTTATTATTTATTATTCTTAGCTTTTTTATTTTTTGTAAAAAACTGTCAATCCGATTTTTTGTCAAAATTTTATCGAATGTTGAAAACAATATTTTTTGAGAAAATAAATTAATTTGAAGCCAACATCTGAAATTTTTAAAAGATATTTGAGCCGAAAATCAATTTTTACCAATTTTTATTAATTTGGTTAGGTTTTTATTTTTTGTAAGAAAACTGTCAATTCGCTTTCTCTCAAAATTTAACCAGATGGCAAAAACGTTATTCTTCGTTGCACAAATTATTTTGGAGATAAAATCAGTTTATGTTCGTAAAATTTTCGAGGTGACAAATATTTTTTTCAGTTTTTTGATTTATAAAAAAAAATTGTTAATTGTATTTTTTTCTAAAATTATACTAGTTTGGTATAATGTTATAATATATAATTTAAGCATTTATTCAAGTCTCCAACATTATTGGTTTGTGAGATATTTTGGGTTAACCAAAATGTTCACCTTTTTTAAATTGCTATGGTAAAAAAACCAACCACTCAATTCTCTGCATCTTTCTTCATTATTATCTGTATAACAAAATTTATTTGAAGTCGATATCTCTACTGGTTCTTGAGCTAAGGACGACGAAAAACCTCCACGTACGTACGTACACACGCACGCACAGACATCTCTCTTAAAATCTTTTATTTAGACTCTAGGGACCTTGGAACGTCGAGAAATGTCAAAATTTTCAATATGACAAATCGGACCGATTACAATAACTTCCTACGGTTAGTTAAGAACATAAATAATTTTGACACTGAAAGGTGTGAAAGGCAGCTTGAAAACTTAACAGATTCAGTATCTTACCTCCAAAAAACGAAATGAATCGGTATATGCTTGAACAACGCTGAGAAATATTGAAAACTTATTTTCGTAGTAAGTCCTGTTAAGCCCAAACGTTAGAACGTTTTTTGAGGAAAGGTTTAGCCAAAAAGCAACCTACTGCACTCAAGTTTATTGAAAAAGTTCTTGAGCATTGTACGCTGGGTGACAACATTCATTTTCAACCCTCATGTGGCTGCTGTAGACAAGAATTTAAAACTTGATTCACGAACATTAATTCGTCATCGATCTTAAAAGCGCAACATTTTACTCACTATCCTGAGGAAAATTCTCGGATTATTCTTCTACATGTCTCAGCAATTGAAGGCGCTGAATTGCTTGACTGCCGGCTTGCAATATGGGTCAGTTTAAATTAAGTTTAGAGCCGGTTGATTTGGTAAAAAAATGTTTGCTCAAAAATCAGTAATTTTTGGGAAGCTAATGAATCCACAAAAAGTCACAGCTCTGTTCAGATTAACAATAAAAATGTCTGCTTCTGAAGCTCAAAAACCAGTAATTTTTGGAAAGCTTTTGAATCCACAAAAACGCACAGTTCGGTTCAGATTCTTCATTGCATAATTTTTCTTTGAAAATCAGACTGTAAACAATGTTGTCACCAAGGATATTTTGTTGATATTGCGTTGTCAATTGTCCGCCTTCGAGCTCTGATATGACTTTTGTGGACTTTATTTTTTGCAATTTTCTTTGCTAAAGTGGTTAACTTTTAATATAAAGGAAATACAAACAAAATGTGTGTCAATTTTTATAAACAGAATTATAATTTCCGAACTTAATTTAGTTTTGAAGATTATATTTTTTCTGGTGAACCTAAAAACGAGGGTTGCATATCTTGTGCTCCCATCCCAAGAATTACATCAAAATCGGGAAAGTTTTAACTGCTTACTCAATTTTCATCTGAGAAATGAAAATGCGTGAAGATAAAGTCTTTGACAAGAATTGGTTTATCAGCTGTTAAGGAAGATGCAATGTAACATAACTATGTTAACATCAAGGCTCGATTGTATTAAAATTTGCGATGCCTATATTCTAACTATACATACTATGTTCATTGTTTTCAATCTATTTGCTCTCTCATTTAAATTGTTTATTGCTGCCGATCAATCAACACACTATGACAACACATTTGACAGTCACTATGCCACTTAAGGTTTTATACATTACACGTGTTTACATTGCGAAACAAAAACAAACATTGATGATGGAACTTGCTGCTGATGATATGACGACAACGATGATGATGATGATGATGATGATGATGGTGTTGAACTCAGTCAGTGGAGAGATAAAGTGCATTCAAAGTTTAAATTACAAATTAAATTCCATTTATAGCTGTAGACCTCTACCTATTCACTCGTGTACTGATGTCTGCACTGCACAATGCCCTTAAAACCTTTTCATACAAATATATATCCGCATCCATTTATAGTAAAACTTGAATTTGCAAATGTATCATAATATACCTTTTTACAAACATATACATACGTAACCTGTATCTTTATATATATGTATCAAAGAGAGAGTTTTGAAGTGCTATCGCAATATTTATCCATTAACCGACCTTTTGTTATACCTTCAATATGGCTTTGATGGTTATATTTATGTATGTAGTGTAGTCCATTCAAAACTCCAAGAGACAGGTGCTCTAATCTAATAAAAGCAACAATAATACAACATACATCAATAATAAAACGTCAGCACCCCTGGCAGAGTATTATAGTAGAAAAAGTTCAGGAGCGGATTTACTATAAAATGAAAATTAAATAAGGCGCTGATGGGGTAATTGTTAGGGCCGATCATTAGGAAATTATAAAATTTGTCGTGTTTTTTTTTTTCAAATTATCAAAAAAGGTGCAATTTTAAGAAAAACTATGAAGTTTCAATAAATTTATATTGAAATTTTAATAAATTGATATTGAAATTTTACAAAAAAAAACTATGAAATTTAGAGTCTTATTATGACTAATGTTTCGGAGTAAATACTAGTAATCAAGATAATTTAAAAAATTTAGCGTTGATTCTTATTATTTCATATTGCATACTAGTTAATCCAGCCCTGTCAAGACTCAGCAAACTCTCTCATTCGATGCCAAGTCGTATTCATTGTATAAATATACAAATATACAAATTTGCATATATGAAATATATCTCCTATATAAATAGGTATACCTACCACATATACGACTTGAAATCCTTGGAGTATCGATACCCCTATATATGTATATGTACCTACTCACAGAAAAGGACCGGCTCTGACTTCCATATAAACAAAACTACAGACTATGAGGACGAATACAGCAAGGATGTAATAAAACTCGATCTGCATTTAAATAATTGGAATTGAATTCCATTTGAAAGTCATTTAACTTCGCACCATTGCCGTTGGTGAATAGAATTGACATTCACACGAGTATAAAGAAGGCGCACCCTGAAGGGCTCTGTATACAATACATACAGACATATAAACGATATACGATGGCAAAAGTTGATATATTATATGTGTGTGTTTGTATATACATACATATATTGATGAATATTCCCATCAGAATTATCGATTTCATTTACAATTAACGGTGATGATTGTTAAGCGAGCGACCGACCGACCGACCGGGCAGGATAATGCTCCTTACTTACCGGGATGTTGTTGACTTCGTCGTTCGATGAGGCAAGCAATACTCAACCAATATTTTTATCCCTGGATAATCCTCGTATGTATGGGTATACTCGATTCATTTTATTGACTTGGATGTCCGTCCTGAGATCGATGATTGTAATGACGAGAATGGTGAGATGATGTGAGATGATGATGGCGTGGCGGGTGGAATTGAGTGGGGTTTTCAAATCCTTTGTGTCATGGAGTCAGAGAGCTCATCGAAAGAAGAACTCAAAAGAGACGACAGTGACGACAACGTGATATCGAGGTGCCTTAATCAAATTGCTGAAACGAAGAGTCCTCTCATTCGTCGTCCTTGTGTCGTAGTCGTCATCATCATCATCGTTTTGCCTGCCTGCCTGCCTTCCTGCTTGCCTGGATGGCAAACTCTGACAGAGTGGTGTTTCATTTGAATCAATCAATGATTGCTGCGGGATGTGTTCTTTTCTTTTTTCGATTTCGTTTTTGCTGCTGTTGTTTTGTAAAGTAGGTAAGCTCCTGATATAGCATAGACGGGACAAGCAATTAAGGTCTTTTGTTTGTTTTTATAGAAAGGTTGATATAGATATCTATGTTGTCTAACATTTTTGTCTAGGTATGCATGATACGTATACATACGACATATAAATAGAATGTCTGAGTTTGCTCAAGTTCCCATCAATCGGTACAGAAAAAAGCCCTTCTGTTTTTTTTTTTAGAACAACAGGTGGATTGGATGTAGATATCCTTGTTAGAATAAAACGTGTGAGTCCTTATAAATTCAATTAAAAGAGTGTCACTTAAAAAATATTGAGAATTGATGTTGTTTTTCTCAATTAGATGTTGAAATCGAAATAATTTAATGAAATTGGAAAAAAAAGGAATACAAATTAAATCGTGTCTATGTATATCGAACGTTGAATGTCCTTGAATAAAGTGGATTCTATTACAATCAGTTGAGTTGACACGTGTAAAAGTAGAAAATAAGACAGAGGGTTCATCATACCTTTTTATTGTATTCGGCTTAATATTTTTTGGAAAAAAACATATGAAACCAGAAAATAGTAGTCATTTTTTTTTCTGTCACTTGTTTTGTACCTTATTTTTGTAAGCATAACCTTAAAAAAGGAATTAAGACCGTTTGTGGAGACTCATTTCAAAATAGATAATTTGTATTGCAAAATTATCTTCAGCGCTATGGCTTTTTTCTAATACAGAAAAATATATTATAATAAGAATAAGTAACATGCAAATACACACCACGTAATCTCTAAGCAATAGCAAAAGCTAAGTAACTTAAGCAATAAAAAAACAAGGCTTATAAACGTTTAAGGATAGCAGAAAATAAACATGAACTACAAAATATTTATATCCAATTGGAAAGAGAATTCGATGTTCTTAACTAGTTTTTATTTCAAAATTATATTTTATCAATTGAATCTAACCTAAAAAAAAAAATAGCAAGTCATTCTGGTCCTACATCAAGAGCAAAAAAAATTCGATTGGTATACCCAGGTGTATGAGATGCCTTGGTATCAACATTATCAAATTTAACAAGTATTTGCGATTCCTTCGAACACTATTTTTAATGTAGTTACGCTGAACTTAGCATGGACAGCCGAATTTTTTTGAATGTAAGGCAGATATTGGTTGTTTATAGAATTAAATATTTCCGAAATTAAAGATGGTATCTTGAGTTTAAATGATGACAATAAACCAGGTCCAGACGAAATTCCATTTATTGTTCTTAAAAAATGTGGTGCTTCTCTAGCTGAACCGCTTTTCCTAATTTTTAATAGCTCTTTAAAGAACAGCTAATTTCTTCCAGCATGGAAGAAATCATTTTTAAACCCTATTCACAAATCAAGGTCTAAAACAGCAAATATCCAATATCGAGAAATTGATATATGAAAAACTAACATTATTAGTTAAGGAACACATTTCACCGCTACAACATGGTTTCATTACAGGAAGATCAACAATGACTAATCTTTCTATTTCTCCAATTTCATTCTAAATAATTTCGAAGAAGGGCATCAAATTGACGTAATTTATACCGATTTTTCAAAGGAATTTGATAGAGTAAGTCACTCTTTTTTAATGAAGAAATTGAAAAACTTTGGTTTTCATTCTAAGTTTTTGAAATAGTTGAATCTTATCTTAAGGGCCGAGCCAATTTGTTTGCATTGACGAAGTTCTCTCAAAACCAATGTTGGTTTCATCTGGTGTGCCCCAAGGTAGCCATCTTGGACCCTTTCTTTTCCTAATTTTTATAAATGATTTACCTAGTATTTTCCTCAATTCTAGTCAATAATTCAATGGCTCTCATCTCTTACAAGATGATATTTCGAAATTATCCCAGTGGTGCACGAAAAACCAATTATTATATTTAAATGTCGCTAAATGTCAATGTTTTTCTTTTTGCCGGAACTTTTCTGAAATCATCTTTGACTACAAAATTGAGAATCAAGTTCTGGAAAGAATAAGGGAGAAGAAAGATCTTGGTGTAGTTTTTGACCCTAAACTTAACTTTGTTAGGCACATTGAATTTAGTGTATAGCTATATCAAATTCTATGCTCGGTTTTATCAAACGCAATAGCATAAACTTTAATAAAGAATGTATGAAAGCCCAAAAAAATCATTTGCCCTTTAACATGCACTACGCAACTGTTATACCGAGTAACTGAGAAAATGGTACGTTGAATCAATCTCCAAGTACAAGCAATTTTGTTGCACAAACAACGCTGAATTTGAAAATATTCAAGCAAAATCTTTAAGTCTGGTCAGTAATTCGAAAGACTTTTGGAATTTAGCTAAAGAAATAAATGGATCCAACATTGTAATTGGTATAAATATGTCTGCAGATCATCTTTCATACCACTTAAAAAACCCGCTCTCAAATAAATCTGATTTGTCCTTAGCTTATGCAGAACCACTGGTTATTGAGGAAACTTTGGACTGTGATATAGATGTAAATGAAATAAAAATCTTACTTCAAAGAGCGAAAGATGGAAAAGCACCCGGCGAAAACGGAATTCCATATGAATACTTCAAAAATGCAACACCAGCTTTTATTGATAGGCTAAAGCAGCTTTTCAACGACATTCTTTCAACTGGCTTCATTCTTTCTCCGTTCAAAAAATCTGTTACTTTCCCCTGTTCATAAGAAAGGTGATTCAAACAGTGTCCAAAATTATCGGGGAATATCATTTATGAATGTTATGGCCAAAATATTTTGCGGTGTTAAAGGGAACAGATTAGAAAAGTGGGTTGATAATAACAGCATTTTAACTGACTTCCAAGCGGGTTTCAGGAAAAAAAATATTGTACTGTGGATCAGTACTGTCAATTGGCAAAGCATTCCAAACCAGAAATAAGAAGATTTAAGCTTTTTTTTTTGTTGATTTTAAGGCAGCTTTCGACCTTGTGAACAGAAATACACTTTTTTTTAAACTCTATCAACTCGGAATCTCCTCAAAACTTCGAAATGTATTAAGGAATATGTGTATACTGGTACAGAAGCAGCGATTTGGGATGGATCTACGTTCTCACAATGGTTTGATACTAACGCTGGTGTTAAACAAGGATGCCCTCTGAGTGCTTTGCTGTTTGCGTTGTTCATTAAAGATATTGGCAAATATCTTCTTGGTTTGATTCGGATAGCTTGCACTACAATCAATGTTCTACTGTATGCAGCCGATCTAGTGAACCTTTCAGAGTAACCAGAAAATGTATCAGCTTATGATAAATCGGTTGTCAACATACTGCAACACATGGGAACTTGTAATAAATACTGAAAAATCCGAAATCATGGTATTCAAAAGATCTTCTCACAGTTTAGTTAGAGAAAGTTGGTTCTTCAATAGCCATCGTCAAGAAATCACTAAAGATTACAATTATTTACGCGTGAAGTTGAACAAAACGATGAATTTCAAAAATCATCTAATTGAAAAGGCGAAGTCTTCTCAAAGCTTGCTGAATCTGACATGGAGGAATATTTTCACAAACCAAAATGTATTGCTGTCAGCTAAATACAAAGTATTCGAATGTGTTGTTATAACATATTTTTGTTTGGGGAACGGATGAATTTGAAGCAGTAGAAAAGCTCCAAAGAAATTTCATAAAAAAAACTGCCAAATGGAACACTTAACTACGCAATTTATTTAGAAGCGGGAGTTGCAAAACTGCTTACCAACAACCTTAAGATGCAGGCAGACTACATCTATAAAGTTGCTTCACATTCAGATGCTCGTTTGACAAAGAAAATGCTCCTTTGTGAAATGCGGAATAAGGACTGTTGGTTTTTCAAAATGGCAAAATATTGGCGATAGCTGTGGAGAAGTTATACAATTTGATTTGAATAACTTATCTCACCTAAAGGAGCAGCTTTACAATGTAATTCAAAAACATGAAGACAATGTTCGAGAAAAATTAGTAGCAGGGGTTGAGTAGTCTGAGAGCAGAATAATTTATTCACAACTAAATCATAAACTTTTAAACAATAATTATTTTGAAAATACATTCAGCTACAAAGAAATATCGTTAATATTCAAATCCAGATGTGAGCTCCTAACCTTAAATGGCAGTCCAAACAACGGAAAGCAAAAGAAGACTGCTTCCATTTTATAAGCATTTGCCCAGTGGTAAGACACCAAAGACTATGGCGCCAGTTATAGCTATCATTGAAGTCGATCCGGAAAAAATTTTGAATCGATATTTGACGGTGTTTCCCTTTGATTAGAAATGAAAATTATATACTGATCGATCGGAAATCGCACAAAGAATTTTTTTTGAGAAAAAAGTGTAATTACGCATTTATTATTCTCTAAAAATGTATTTTTCTATTTTCCGGAAGGAAATTCATTTTCCTGAACAGCTGATACTTTTATGTTCAAAAGTGAAATGAATCGTTCCACTGATTTGTGTTCCAATTTCACACAATTCCAATGACAGATTTCTGTCAGTAAACATTTTTCGGTGGTTTTCAATTAGGAAATTATTTTCAATGACAGAAATTTTTAATGATAGCTATAAACGACTTGCCAAAAAAAATCCAATGTTTGTTTTCAATGATGAAAACCAATGATAGCTATAACTGGCATCTAAGATAAGAAAAACAGCTTTACAATGCAACAAAAAATAGTATTATTAAATGGTGTAAATTGGAAACTATTGTACTGTTTTTTAAATCCAATCTATAAAAATAGAAATCTATTAATGACTGAATTTATTTGATTCAAATCATTTAAATTTTATTACATAAATAAAATCGATTTATATAGGGTGATTTTTTAGATATTATCTTTTTTGCAACACTGGTTTAAGCAGCTGACGCACGTTTCGTGTTTCGTTTTACTGTCAAACATATACAGTTTGGTCTATAATTTAACCATGAATCTTCTTGCAGACGAATAACGCTTGCAAATTATTGAATTTTATTATCAAAATGCGTGCTCTGCTAAGAAAGTTCATCGCACGCTTCTTCCATTTTTATGGTCAGTTTAATCGACCCACTAAAGCGGCTATTCCCGCTATTGTGACTAAATTTCGCACCAAATTTACATTGTTGAACATTAAACCACCAACACACTTACGTAGAGTGCGAACTAAAGAAAATATCGCAGCTGTATCGGGCAGTGTTTATGATGACCATCAATCATCGATTCGTCGCCGTTCGCAGCAATTGGGCCACTGTTAATCAACAACGTGGAAAATTTTGCGAAAGGATGTTGGTGTGATGCCTTTCAAAATACAGCTGGTGCAAAAATTGAAGCCGAACGACCTACTGCAACGTAAAATTTTTGTTGCATGGGCTCTTGAAAAGTTGGCCGAAGATCCACTTTTTTACCGAAAAATTGTGTTCAGCGACGAAGGGCTAAATGGGTGTGTAAATAAGCAGAATTGTCGATTTTGGAGTGAATATCAGCCAAAAGTATTGCAAGAGCTACCAATGCATCCAGAAAAAGTCACAGTTTGGTGCGGTTTATGGGCTGGTGTGAATGGTGAGCGCTACCGTGAGATGATATCCAACTTTTTTTTTGCCCAAAATGCAAGAGGTTGACTTACATGACTGTGGTTTCCACAAGACGGTGCCACATGGCACACAGCACGTGCAACAATGGACTTATTGAGAGGCGAGTTCGTCGAAAATTTTATTCGGTGCGATTTAACGCCTTTAGACTTTTCTTTTGGGGCTATGTTAAAACTCATGTCTATACAGACAATCCGGCTTCAATTGACGCATTGGAAAACAACATTGAAGTATTTATTCGTGAGATACCGGCCGAAATGTTGAAAAGAGTATGCCAAAATTGGACTAAGCGGATGGACCATTTGAGGCGCAGTCAAGTTCAACGTTTGCATGAAATAATCTTCAAACATTAAATTATATGGACCGGACTATCGATTTAAATAAAGATTTCATGAATTTTTCTGAATTGTATGTGCTTTTTTGAAAAACTTTCCTATAGCTTTTAAAAAATCACCCTTTGTATTTATGTATTGAAATATTTATAAATAAATTAATTACTTACTTACTTACTACTTATTTTTCTTATTTACAGCAATGAGAAAAATATCAGTGATAATTTGTGAAATTTAGAATTGATTTTTTAAAATTTCGGTATATTAGAAGTTAAACTAACAAAATGGGTTCCTTGCGACTTTCAGTAATTTTCCAAATTAGTATGTTTTCTAGATTTTTTCACATTTCAAATTAATGGGTCCATTCTATAGATTTAATTTTGTTTGCTTTGTTTTGTTTCACGAACTGTCACTTTGTAGACGTGTTCAGAAATACCGTTTTAAAGAAAAGGAAATTGGTACATTCATTTTAATTTATTTCTTAAATTTTGTAATAGCTCGTCAATGTCTATTTACTTTAAATATTGCTTCTAATTTCTATCTTGCAACTAATAATTTCTGTTTGCAAATAGTCTACTTTCATCCCATATACAATTTTTCACTTAAAACAATTTTAGCTTTCGGCGAAGCTATGAAAAAAGATACAAATATTCTCACAACAATTTTCAATTCACCACCGCACCACTCAAAAATCTAAACAAGTGTTTTACTTAAATACCACGGTTAACCGAACACCTAATAGAATAATTAAAGCTCATAAATTAAATACGAGTAAATCCTTTTGCCTTCAAGTCAACAATAATAACAACAACAACAACTGTAGGTAGGTAGGTAAATACAGCTAAAGCTAGGTTAGTACGTATACCGTCTACTATATCAACAAACAACGCGGGCTCATCGTGTTTCGAATGTAAAACAACGTTTCTTCCGTTGAACGTGCTTTTTGGGCTAAAATTACAGAAATAAATTTATATCCATTCCGCCGCAGCTTATACTGCACTTTACCGCTATGTGTACCTGCTACCATCAGTTTCAGAATACTCGTATACAACATTATACATTGGTAGCATTTCTTCCGCCACAAAATATTCTTTGGCAAGGAAAATAAAGTTTGGAATAGGTACCTACTATAGCAAGGAGTTGTGCAATGCAATAAGCATCAAAATCAGGACTATAGCAGGATTTACCTTCTGCCTTCGAAATAGGACTCCTGTTTCTTTGTATACTTTAGCTACCTATGTATATTTATTTTTCATTTAAATTATACCTCCTAGAGGTGTGGAAGTTGCAGGTTCCAGAGTATGGAACTCAACGGAGGCAGCTATGTGATTTGAACACAAAAACACGTAAGTATGCATACAACTCCAAGCGGAGCGGCGCGGCGCGGCGGCCGCGGCGGCAAGTGGGATTTATGCCGATAATGTTCCTTCCTTTCTTTTATAATACAAGCAAAGTAACACCAACAACACAAATGCAACAATCAAAAGAAGCATCAACACTTTTCCAAAAATATCTACATAAATACCTATAGCTAAATTTTAAAAGAAGGATAATTCTGTGTGTCGAATATAAGAGTTTTTGGTCCTTTCTTTTACTTTGCAAAGAATATAGAACTCAATGGTGGTGGTATGCTTTTGTAAAATTTTAAGCATATTTTGGCAAAGTGCTAAAGTTTTCATTTAATAAATGAACAAATGAAATACAATGTTTCTTTTTCTTTACATTAGTACCTATATCCATGGGCCAGGACTGCTACCAAAGACGAGGCCCAAGGATCAGAACCAGGACTAGGACGATCGAATATAACTCGCTTACAGAAGAGAGACAAGGAAAAGAGGTGTTGTTAACAGAACACTTTGCCAAGAAATACAAAAAGGAGCGCGGTCCATTGTTTGAGGGAATTGTAATTTTGAAATAAGGAAAACTTTGCTGTTTTCATTTACAGTTGCATTTCTGCATCAGCTGGGCAGCAAATAGAACATCAGGACAGATAAATAAATGTTTGTTGTTGGTTTCTTGATTTTGGCTGACAACGACAACGAAAACGACAATGACGACTACATGATGATGGCGGTGTATCTATACGTATGTATGTGTATACCTTTTCAACAGCAACAAAATCAGTTCAACACCAGAAAGGAAAACAAAACGAACATAGTGTTTAAGCCAACAACTAACGTTTTGGTTTTCTCTTTTTTTAGTTTTTCTGTAGGTTGGCTTTTTTTAAGGACGTTTTTAAGTAAAGTTTTATCCCAAAAAGCTACTGAAACGGCTACAAACACCGACAAATATTCTCAGCACAGCGAAAAGTAATTATTTTACTATGCAGAAAGGGTTTGACTTTGTAACGAAGTTGGTATGTTGTAGGTATATAGTGGAACTCTCTCGGATCTCGGAAACGGTGGTTTTTTCAATCCCCCAAACGGCCTTATTCTGGTTCTGTATTCCTTGTTGTTGTGTTTTCCTTATTCTACTTGTGCATCATCAGGATAAGGTCTTGTCTTTATATTTAGGTATTTCAAAAAAACAGAATGACGATTTTCGTTTGGTAAAATAAGTAGGTACCTACTCGATGTTATGTTATGTCAGTCATATGGAATTTTATTTCCAAAGAGGTCTTGAGTCCTTGAGTGTCTGATTTTAAAGTTTATTTGAAATGCGACAGAGAATAAGAACAACTGTAGTGTACATACATATAAATATTATACTCGTATAGAGGTGTGCGGGAGTTGTCAAGGAGAATTTAATAATATGTTTGTCTAAAGGACTTCAAAACAAATTGAAATCGTGTGTTTATTTAAGTTTTGGTGTGAGCTCTCTGAAAGAAGCTTTTAATTTTAGATGAGAGGTGCTTGTGGTATAAGTGTAGATATAAACACATATGTATGTACGAATGAGTTTTCTGTCTGCACATAATCGTCAGCGTGTGGTAATTTTATAGGTACGGTACATATGTAGGTATGATGTTTGTAGATTAATTATTTTTGTAACAAATTTCATAAAGCTTTTTGAAAGTGTTTCGGGTTGGGGTTTAGGGGATATGTGTGTTGTGTTTGTCTCAAGTTACCTTTGAGAAATTTGAGGAGTCCAAAAGGTTTCATTGGGTATTTTAGTTGGTAATCCTTACCTATGTACCTTCATTTGGAATTCCTTATTTTTTACTGTGTTCTTTCTTTGCTTTGATTAAATTAAATTAAATGTGTTGAAAAGCAAAAGAAAAGTGTGATAAGACTGCAATGGTCTGCTGGGGAAATTTTGATTCCAATGTTAAAACAGCCAAAAAAAAACAACTGAACTTGAGAGAAATATACAAAATTCTTTGAATTGAATTTTCAATTCTCAATTCTAGGATTGTTTTTCGTTTTTTAGGTTTATTAATTTTGTTTCTTGGTCTTTGAACTTTAAAAGGAGACTGATATGTTATACACTCTGATAGCTTCTCATTAGTGCCTCAGAATCAAACTCTCAAACCTTAGAATTTAAAAATTTCAAAAAGTATATCATCGATGAATTAAATTTGATATTCGGAAAAAATATTTAAGCATGTTTCATTTATTGTTCATCAACTTTAATAAGGGGCCGGTTGTAGCTATCAGTAAAATCCGTCAGTAAAATTTGAAACAGGAGGAATCTGAAATGTTTTACTGATGAGCGTTTATAGCAATAAGTAAATTTACGTCATTAAATTAAATGTCACTTTGAGGCTTCGTACCTCAGACAATTTTTGTATTGTTGCTTTCATCAGTAAAATGATGTGATCGGAACAGTAAAAAATTGGAACACCAACAGTAAAACAAAATGGAATTTTTGTTGGTTTTTGGCAGTCAGCTGTTCAGTAAAATGAAATTTCATCATTAAAAAAATTAAAATGGATTTATAAATTAAATAAAACCTTAAATGCATTGCTTCTTTTTGAAAAAAAAATACTTAAATATAGGATTCATCTTATTGCATCAATCTTTTGCTAGAAATAAATCTGTAACATGTTCAAAAACTAAAAATAAACATTTTACTGATGAATTTTACTGATAGCTATAACCGGGCCCTAAGCTGGAAAGGCTTGTATAAATGTATATGTTGAAATTGTAATTAAGAGATGTTTTTGTAAAATTAAGTTTCAATGCCCAAAATAACTCTTAATTTTGTTGAAAGTGATGAATTGCAAATCGAATTTGTGGCAATACCCGTGGCGTGATGGCTAGTGCGTAGGACTACAAAAAAAATTACAAAAAATACAAAAAAATGCAAAAAAAAACATGGAATAAAAAAAAAAAAACAAAGACAACAAAATTTGAAAAACAAAAAACGTTAGATAGTTAGATTTGCTGCTGTGGTTGTTCTAGTTTTAAGTAGTTTATAGGTAGAATAGGTAATTTTAGTTAGCTTTAAGTTTTATATTAAGGACCTTATTTTAAGTAAAAATAAAAAAGGATATTGATATTAGTTTTTTTGAAATTTTCTAATGAATAAAAAAATTAATAAAATGGAATTGAAGTTAAATAGATCTTAGGGCCGAAAGGCATTAGCATTAAGTATTATTGTTTAATTTAGAGTGTCCGTATCACGTATGGGACCAGTAAGTTAGTTGTAAGTTATGGTTAATTAGGCTAGTTTTATGAATTTTTGTCGAGCTTTAAGATAGGTTTAAGATTGAATTAATAAAAATGAATTTAAAAAAAAAAAAAAAGTGCGAAGGACTGTCATGCCAGAGGTCTTGGATTCAATTCCTGCCTGTTCCATTTAAAGTTTTTTTCCACGGTTATTGACACTTGCAAGGAATTGCCAAATACTTCAAGAGTAATTCTTGTCATAAAAACTATTTTCTCAAATTAGCTATTCAAATTCGTCTTAAAACTATAGGTCCCCTTCATCCCTGCCAACATTACTCGCACACAGAAATGGTTCTGAATTGTAAGTCACTAGGTTCTAGTTTTTTTCAACGGACTGTTGATCCACCTAATTTATTTAATTTTAACTTCCCATAGGAAGTTATTGTAATCGGTCCAGGTTGTCGAATTGAAAATTTTGAAATTTTTCGACGTTTCAAGGTTTCTAGAGTTGAAATAAAGGATGTGGGTGGTTTTTTTTACCATAACAGTTTAAAAAAAAATGTGAACATTTTGGTTAGCCCTAAATATCTCACGAAGCAATAACGCTATAGACTAAAATTAAATTTTAAAAAAGAGGCTGGGATGCGACCCACACTGATAACTTCCCATCCCGTCTGTCGATTTGTCTTCCTTAAAAGTTTGTCTATATGTATCAACTTTTACCAAATTTGCGTACTATTTTTTGTAGATTTTATTTCTTTATTTCTTTATGAAAAAACGGACTGCTCGATTTTAATACGAAAATTACTGAAGTTTGAAGCCAATATTTCTAGTTTTTGAAAAGCTTTTTCAGTCGAAAAACAGTTTTTACCAAGTTTTAGTATTGTTTTTTTTTTAGGTTTTTATTTTTTGTAAAAGAAAAACTGTCAATTCGATTTTTCTCAAAATTTTACCGAATGTTGAAAACAATATTTCTCATAAATTAAAATTAGTTTGAAGCCATTATCTCAAATTTTTGAAAAGATATTTGAGTCGAAAATCAATTTTTACCAACTTTTGTTAAATTTTTTTTAGGTTTTTAATTTTGTGTACAAAAACTGTAAATTCGATTTTTTTCAAAATTTTACTGAATGTTGAAAACAATATTTTTTGCAAGATCAAATTAGTTTAAAGCCAATATCTAAAAGTTTTGAAAAGATATTTGAGTCGAAATTAAATTTTTACCAACTTTGAGTAACGTTTTTTTAGGTTTTTATTTTTTTTTCAGATGTCAAAAACATTATTCATCGTTGCACAAAATTGTTTTAAAGATGAAATCACATTTTGTCGTAAAATTTTCGAGTTGACAAATTTTTTTTTTCAGTTTTTTTTTGATTTATAAAAAAACCGTTAATTGGATTTTTTTTCCAAAAATGTAACTATTTTGTATCACGTTACAATATATAATATAAAATTTAATTCAAGTCTCCAGCGTCATTAGTTTATGAAATATTTAGGTTTAAATTTTTTGTTTGGGTTAAAAATGTTCACCTTTTTTTTTAAACTGCTATGCTAAAAAAACCACCTACGCAATTTTCTTGAGAGTACTTTCTGCATCTTTCTGCCTTATTATCTGTATAACAAAATTTATTTGAAGTCGATATCTTTTCTGGTTCTTGAGCTATGGACAACGAAAAAAACGTCGCGAACGTACGGACGTTCGGACGCACGGACATCTTTCTAAAAATCTTTTATTTCGACTCTAGGGACCTTGAAACGTCGAGAAATGTCAAAATTTTCAATTCGACAAAATGGAACCCATTACAATAACTTCCTATGTGAAGTTAATTATATATTGTAACGTGATACCAAACATGTATGTATATGTTTGGAAAAAAATCCAAATAACTGTTTTTTTTTTATAAATCAAAAAAAAATGAAAAAAAAATATTTGTCACCTCTAAAATTTTACGAACAAAAAATGATTTTATCTCCAAAACAATTTTGTGCACCGAAGAATAACGTTTTCAACATCTGGTAAATCTTGAGAAAAATCGAATTAATTTTGTCTTATAAGAAATATTGTTTTTAACATTCGGAAAAATTTTGAGAAAAACGGAATTGACAGTTTTTTTTATAGAATGTAAAAACTTAAAAAAAAATTAGTAAAAGTTGGAAAAAATTGATTTCTGACTCAAATATCTTTTCAAAAATTTCAAGATTTCGTCTTATAAAAAATACTGTTTTCAACATTCAATAAAATTTTGAGATAATACGAATAGACAGTTTTTTTTACAAAAAATAAAAAAACCTAAATAAAAACAAACATAAACAAAATTCAGCACTGTCGAGATATTTCCAATCTTGCTTCTAATTTTGCTGTAAAACAACTTCTAACGGTAAGTTTAAAAGTAAAAAACTGCTTGCAGCAACAATTTCATCCTTAGGCTACAAAAATCTTTATAATTTAAACTTTCATGTAGTACAAAGAGTTCAATTATTAAAACATTAAAATTCCATATATACACTCAGGCGTATGTGGAATATTTCTATTGCAAAAATAATTCCAATCTTATTAAACTTATAATCAAATAAATTGTGTAGCGATTGCACATTAATTTTTTTGAAATATCAAATTTAAATTAAATATGAACCCAAAACTAAATTCAATTAATTTTGTTCCAAAACATACAACGCTTATATATGTTAAATGTTTTACCTAACTACGATTGTTCAATTTTTGAATAATAATTTAACTAAGGACTAACGATGGACATACGAGTATAGGCACATTTAAATAAATTGATGCTTATAACTCCATGCGCGTACCTTATATTATTATTATTATTATTTAAAATACAAAAAATGTTAGCCATTTATTTTGTTTTTTTTTTTTTTTATATATTGCTTTATCTCAGTCTGAATTTTTATTTGATTGTTTCAATTTATTTTACTCTCGTTTTGTTCTGTTTTATAACATTTATGGTCAAAACAATATATCACAGAGAGAATATTGGTTTGTACTTTGAAACAAAAAAAAAAGAAGAGAAATCCTTGAGCGTACAGAAATATATAAATCCAGCGCCAAAACAATTGTTCAGTAATTTTTCACTCAAAAACGAGCAAACATCATGTGAAACAACAAAAAAAAAACAGACCAAAATGCTTTTGTAATAAATCGCAAAATTACTCTCACGAAAATTTATTATTTTGTTCTCTATCCATAGGTTTTTTGGTCCTTTATGCTTTTTTTTCTGTTTCTGTAGAAATGTATAAATATAAATTTTACATCTTTTACAACATATCAATAGATAAAGGTACACACAGAGACACACACATACAAATGTACTCATATACATATGAATCAGTACACATTCAGAATGACATTATTCGCAACCATCATCCTTGTTCAAATAGATCATTTACATTCAGATGACACGATGCAAGAGTGAATTGGATTTTAGCTTCGAACTCAACACAAAACAAAAAAAGAAACACCATGAAATCCTTCAAAAAAAGGACATCCACAAATAGGAATACATATAGATACTCGTAGTAAAAGAGAGGGGGAAGTCAGTATGTGTCGAAAATTTGCATATTTTCATTTTCGCTGTCGCATCGCATCGCATTGACGACTTCCCACAAGCAACATCGCAATATCGCACCAAATATAGAACAATCCATATGGATGGTAAACTTTTGTATGTATATGTACATATTCTTGACACTCGTACATCTCCTCCTGGGTATCCTTGCTTGATCTATAGGAAGGAATGGAACGATAGAACCAGAAAGTATAAGGGTAACAGCATTAATCTGGAATGATTGAGGCGTACCCGTTACGTGTCTATATTGCGAATTAAGATAAACTCAATGGGACAGTATACCAAGACCAAGCAACTCGGATCGGGGAGAAAAGGACAAATAAAATGGAAGCACAGCAAAGGAAGAAGCGAGTATCCATTTAGGAGTATTTGATGTAAAGTTTTAAGATGTTTTTTGAATTACTATTTTTGGTTTAAATTCTTCCTTAAATTTACAACATACATATTTTAACTTGATGGAACTTTAAAAGGCTTAAATACTTATTTCTTTATTGTCACATATTGAGATTTGACTTCTAACGAAAATTAATGTGAGATTCCATCAAGAACAAATCATTTCAACAAAGGATTTTACAGTTGATTTGTTTATACAAATGTTGGATTTGATTTATTAGTTGCGTCCAACATGTTTTCAAATATATCACCAACAAATTTATCTTCATTTAGAGGGTGTCTCAGAATGATTTGAGGATTTAAAATATGTCGCCATTTGTGTAGAAAACTGTTGGCAATTCTAAAAAAACTGAAAAAAAAAGAGTCTAGAATGGGACCCAAATTGGTAACAAAATATTTAGTACAATATCTTTTTTGTTTTCAAGAAAATTGAGTAGAAACCCATTTCTTATCAGTTTTAAGTTGTTTTTGTAGGATTGGAAATACGTTTTTACCAAGTTTTAGAAGTACAGATTGTTTTTAGGTTTTTAGTTTTTGTAAAAAAAAAACTGTCAGTTTGATTATTCCAAAAATTTTACCAGATGCCAAAAACGTCAATTATTTTGGAGGTGATGTTATTTTTTGTTCGAAAAACGTTCGAAGTGACAAATATAATTTTCAAAATTTTTTGTTTAATAAAAAAACAGTAAGTTGAAATGTGTTCAAATGCTTACCAATTTGGTATCACGACACAAGTTTTAATATAAAATTTAATTAGAGCCCCAATTTCATTATTGGTTCGAGAAATATATTTGGGGTCAACCAAATGTTTCAATTTTTCTTAAATTTCTATATAACATATTCCTTTTTGTATCTTGTGTTTTTATTATCTAGAAAACAAAATTCACTTAAAGTCAATATTTCTAAAATATTTTCAAGGAAAAATCCGAACGTACGAACTACGAACTTGAAACGTCGAAAAATGTCAAAATTTTGAATTCGAAAAATGGAATCGATTATAATACCTTCCTATAGTAAATAATCGAAATGTTATGGAGTTTCGGGAGCCTCATGAAAATTCTCCCTTTAATGGCTGAAACACAAACATACTTCAGCTTCGTCTGCGTTACGATAAACCTGCTTCGAGGTTGCCTTGAATGACATTTTTTCTATAATAACCAATGTTGTTTTTTTTTTTTTTTTACAGCTGTCAGGCAAAGCAAATGTTCAGCAAATTTGAACTAGAGCTTCCCTTTGGAATCACATTACGTAACATTACGTTATTTCCTAACGATTGTCAAATGAAACGTGAGGTCGAAGCTTCATTGTGATGGCATGCATTGAATTCCTATGGCTGAACTCGTAAACATCAGGCGAACCCGAAGCTGAAGGGTGTTTCTGTTTCAGCCATAAGTCTTTGACAATTAAAAATGTTCTATTTAGGTTTAAAAAACAAAGCTCGATTTTTGGAAATAAAAGTGCAAGATTTTTGAAATTTTTTTTGGTGTAAATCCTTCACATAAGGTTTTTGTCAAAGAATACTGAAAAAAATCAATAAACACACACTGACAGTAAGTTTGACAGTTATTCCTAGAAAAAGAATTATACCTACACAAAAATCACTCTCAACTTTTTAAACATTTTTTTACCTATAAAAATTGTTTCAGTGAGTACCTAAGTCGTCGCATGAATGCAGAACTAGCTTTTGTCAAAAATTTCCAATTTTCTCGTCGCATGTAGAGCATATGGGGCAAACACATTTTCAAGTTTTAAATTTGCTGTCCGGAAAAATTTGAATATTGTGACTTAGGCTAGTTTTGCATTCATGAGACGAAGTGATTTTTTCGCTTTTTACATTGAAAACAGAGCATTTTTCTAAGAGACAAATTTACGCCCTCGAAAACTTCACGAATCAAATATCCATAATGCTAAAATATAAATAAAACCAATAATCATAGTCGGTAGTCAAATCCATTTACCGTAACAGTTGCACATGTGGAAGGTCTAATCAAACCATCCGTCAGACTTAAAACCAAACTAAACAGAGTGACATGTTAAAAATGTACCTCATAACTAAGGAACTTTTTTGGTACAAGGCAAAGACAGTGAAGATAGTATGTTGCTGGTGATATAACAACTTGAGTTCTTGTGTTAACTGAGCTTAAAAAGGCTTATGACATTATTTATTATGCAAAATACTGTGTTATGTCGTTTGTGAAGTGAGTGTCAACTTCTGTGGAAATGTTTAACAAAGACCAAAGAGTGTTTTGTTTTACGGACTTTGACTGCAAAATGTTCACCATTATTATATAACGCTCGCTGTTGATGGTGGCCGCCTCACTAACGTGGTTTTTAAAAAAGTAAAGACCAATTACGCCGCCGGCCCAAAATCTACACCAAACGGTAACTTTTTGAGAATGTATTATCACCTGGTGAACCTCGCGTGGGTTGCTTGTTAACACAGCCATTCATCCAAAAATGCGCCTCGTCGCTAAAGATGATTTTTCGGCCAAAATGTTGGTTCTCTTCCAAACTATTCGAAGCCCAGTTAGTGAATAAATGGAATTGTCTATGGTCACGAACTTTGAGTTCTTGGGTCAGTTGAATCTTGTACGGGTGTAAACTCAAGTCTCGACGCGAAATTCGCCAAGTTGAAGTCTGCGAAAGGCCGAGTTCTTGTGCACGGTGAGGAATAGACTGCCTCAGGTTCTGCTGTACACTTTCACGGACCGCGGAGATGTTCTCGGCCGATCTTGCGTTCCTTGAACGTTCGGGTTTTGGCTAATTGTTTACTGAACCGGTCGTCTCAAATTTGGCCACCAAACGTTGAAGAGTGGACTGTGAAGGGCCACCACATCTACCGTAAAATGGGTGCAATGGGCGCAACGTTTGCGTTAGCAAACACTCATTTTGGAAAAAAAATTGATCATTTAAACGTGCCGTTCAATTGTGTAACTTTCTATGATGATTTGGCGTAAACAACTGAATAATAAACAAAACATTTGAAAGATGTCACTAAAACAAAATGGCTGCCACGGGGGCCAAAATCTACCCTTTGTATATTCAACAATTTCTAAAAATAGTCGAATTTATACATATATTGACTTCTCCTTAACCTTAAGTTTGAAAGACTTTGCAAAAAATGTCATGTCCTTCTTGAGCTTTTTGAATTCCATCAAGGAATGGTATTGCTCACGATTTAAGTATAAAAGGATTTAAAGTTAAATAATAAGAAAATAAAAACATAAAAAGTCTTCAAATAATTTGTATGGCAAAAAGCAAAAAACATGTCGAGTGACTTCAAAATGTCAATTTTAAATTTGAAATTTGTGTATACAATTATTCTGTCACAAAATTAAGTTAATAAAAAACAAATTGCATTGAAAACTTTAATCATTTGAATTTTTGTTGAATCAGTCTAATGGCTTGCAACCTTTAATCAACAAATGCTGTCAAATTTCTATCCTTTTTTTGAGCTGTTTATACTTCACTTAAATCGTGTAGGATTTAAATTTTGCGTTTAGTTATGGACACCCTTTAAATAAAAATATTGAAATCAAAAAAATCTTAAAGGACGAAAATTGAGTTATGCACCTTATTTAGACGTAGACAAAGTATCAATCAATACTACTTCATTATAAGTTTGATTAACATAAATATATATAATAATAATGTACATGCTGCTATCTTACATATGTATATACAAATTAAATGCCTTGTATTATTATAATCAAGTTTGTTTTTCCTTACACAACAAAATATTTAGTACCATTTCATGTAAAATTTTATGGAAAATTAATATTAATTTGAGCTTTTTCCGAAATATGTACTCTATCGTGAATATAAATTAGGATGTGTTTTTTTTTGTTTAATACTCACTTAACTTGAATTGAACAAAATTAATATTAATAAAGTATCCATCGTCATCAGTATCTATCAATATATTATATGTACATAAGTACATACATATAGGGTCAGTCAAAAAATAATGTTATGGTATTCTATTAAAAAATAATTGTATTAAAGGCTTTATTATAAAAGTCTATAGGTTATAGATACATTTATAACAAAATATATGTATATGTATATGTATATTCATGACGAATAATAATAATTTTAATTACCTACCGCAGTCATGGCTGTCCTTAAACATCATCAGCAAAATCAAAAAAAAAAAAAAAAAAACTCTCCTCTACTGCATACTGATTACTTTCTAATTAAACGGAAACAGATAATAAAGTTTGAAAACATAAAGGGGTGGTGTTGGTGGGGTTGTGACTGGTTGACGGTGGTAGTCATGATTGAAAAAGGATTTTATTACTTATTCTATACTTAGACATTATACACCTATATGTATAGTATACCTTCACAAAAGATAGATAAATAAATTTATGCAGTTCAATAAAATTTTATTGTACCCTAAACTAACTTCATCATATAAAACCATCAGGTGCTGATTTTGGTCTCCTTTAATTAATCAAATTGTTTTCACACTTTCATTTTATCCCCCCCCATCAACAGGGTCGTCGAGCACCCATTCTCTTATTTCTCGTTAAAAGCAACCACCATCGCCCGGTGAAATATTATACAGACCAATAGGCAACAGAAATATACATATGTTTTATTCCCAATTATTTCAACCCCAAATATACGGCCGGGATGAGGGGATGATGGCAGACGGCGGGATGGAGGTGGTGGGCAGACATACCACAACACTTCACTGAGTTGATTAATTTTCAATTAAAGATTTCCTTTCTTCTTCTCGTTAGTTTTGCGAGGCTGGCTCTATTGATTGTCCTCTAATTTAAGATTACACTCCAAGTCTATCGATTGAAGCAGATTTTTTTTAGAAAGTTGAAAAATTGAAAAATTTTTACGTAACCATTTTTAACTTCCCATAGGAAAAGTTATTGTGATGGGTCCGATTTGTAAAATTGAAAATTTTGACATTTCTCGACGTTTCAAGGTCCATAGAGTCGATATAAAAGATTTTTAGAAAGATGTCTTTGCGTGCGTGTGTACGTACGTCCGTATGTCCGTACATTCGCGACGTTTTTTTCGTTGTCCATAGCTCAAGAACTAGAAGAGATATCGACTTCAAATAAATTTAAGTATACAGATAATAAGGCAGAAAGATGCAGAAAGGGCTCTCAAGAAAATTGCGTGGGTGGTTTTTTTTTACCATATCAGTTTAAAAAAAAGGTGAAAATGTTGGTTAACCCTAAATATCTCACGAACCATATCTAGAGACTGGAATTAAATTTTATATTATATATTGTAACGTGATACAAAACAAGTATATTTTTGGAAAAAATTCCAATTAAGGGTTTTTTTTTTAAAATCAAAAAAACTGAAAAAAAATATTATTTACCTCGAAAAATTTACTAATATAAAATGATTTTATCTCCAAAACAATTTTGTGCTAAGAAGAATAACGTTTTATTTAAAATTTTGAGAAAAATCGAATTGATAGTTTTTTTTTAAACAAAAACCTATAAAAAACATTTCTCAAAGTTGGTAAAAATTGATTTTCGACTTAAATATCTTTTCAAAAATTTAAGATTATGGCTTCCAACTAATTTTGTCTTATAAGAAATATCATTTTCAATACTCTGTAAAATTTTAAGAAAAATCAAATTAACAGTTTTTTTACAAAAAATAAAAACATACAAAAAATATTAATAAAAGTTGGTAAAAATATCTTTTCGACTCAAATATCTTTTCAAAACTTTGAGATATTGACCTTAAACTAATTTTTTGTAATAAGCAATATTGTTTTCAATATTCGGTAAAATTTTGAGAAAAATCGAATAAACAGTTTTTTTTACAAAAAAAAAACAAGACCAAAACTTAGTAAAAATTTACTTTCGACTCAAATATCTTTTCAAAAATTAAAAATATTGGCTTCAATCTTATTTATCTCACAGAAAATATTTTTTTCGACGTTTAGTACATTTTTTATAAAAATCCAACAGCCCGTTTTTTCATAAAAAATTAAAATCTACAAAAAATAGTACACAAATTTGGTAAAAATTGATGTTCGGTTTTCGATATCTCGTGAACAATAGAAGATATTGACTTCAAATTAATTTCATTCATCCAATTTGTATTTGTTTATGTAAGAAATAATTTTTTTTTTAAGAAATGCTACTACAATTGGTAAAAATTGGTTTTCGACTAAAAATCTTGTTAACAAAAATAGATTTTGAAATAAAACAATTTCATTATATATACCTATGCAAAATGTTATTGGTAGTTTTTAAATTTTTAAGAATAGTTCAACTGAGAACTGAGAACGAAAACCTACAAACTTTTAAGCCAGCCAAATCGACAGACAGGATGGGAAGTTATCAGTGTGGGTCGCATCCCAGCCTCTTTTTTAATTTATATTTTTTTTTTTGAAATTTCTAATTGTCGTCGACTTAGAAAGGACTGAACAAATGACATTTTTTCCTTCATTATAATGTGAAGAAAAGGTGATATAAATAAAAATTACTGTCTTTAAAAATCGAAAATAATTTCAGAATATGGTTGGAAAAACTACCATCTTCTAGGAAAGATAAATGTGAATTGATTGAAGTTCTTAGGAAACTTAAAAAAAAATAGATGTAATAATTGATCGACGTGAAGTGTTTACATCTATGGTCCTTAATAAACCATCCAAAGATAACTTTTCTCTTTCTTAGTGAATATATAAAACTTGGAAATACTTATTTTTGTATAACTGAGAATGTATGTATGTGAGAAGGTACTTTCTTGCTTTTTCACCCTCTGTATCTGTATGGATGTATATAAAAGTCCTTCGTGTCACATTAATTGAATTATTAGTACAAACAATTCTTAATCAACCCTATGGAACTTTATTGTTTGTTTCTGTTATATACTGAATCTAAATCACAAAAAAGAAGAAACAGAAATAAGTATAAGAGAATAGAAATAAAGGCGAAAATAATTAGCTAGTAAGACCCCCAAAAGCCTAATAACGTGCCTGAACAAATTTGTGTTAGAAAATCAATTGCTCAAGTTTGTTTGCTGGCACGTTTTTCGTTCTCCAATTCCCCCCCCCCCCCCTCTCGTATACCACACTATTTCTATATCTATATTATTATAGCTTCATCGTCATCATGAATCTATTATCCTTTTTTGTGTCCTTATATACGAGTACGAGTATAGGAAAAATAAGAAAATAAAACAAACAAAAATATTTGATGATGTATTTTATCTTATATCTAATATTCAGATGGCAATAAAGTAGGCTTTCTTATAAAGCATATTTACAGTTTTGTTAATCTTTATCTTTTTTTTCCTATTCTTCTTCTTCTTCTTCTACTTACTTCTGCTTCTTTTTGGGGAAATGAGTTTTTGCTGTTTATTATTACTTTATCTAACTTTTATTTTATTCTATGTGTACTTATTGTGTGCTTAAATATGGAAGTGTATTATTATGATGAGCAAAAAGGATATAAATACCGGATCTTGAGATTTGTAATATTAATGGACAATCAAGGAAGATAAACAAAACACTAAATTGATACACTTCAAAACATTTGTTTGATCTAAAAATATAGGTTCAGTGATTTTCTAACTTATGTTTGAACGTAAAATGTATGTTTGTAGACAGAAAGGGACCGATTTTTTGAGGTTGTATACTTTTGTTTTCGAAAGACCGCGTAGATGTGAATAACATTAATAGCTACAGGGAGACTTATTTGGGAGGTTTCAAGACCGTTTTTTCATCAATTGTTCTATTATTTACGAGTATGACGTTTGTGTGTAGATTATTTAAAGTCCAAGTTCGATTCAAAAAAAAAATGTTTCCATATACGAAGCTTGGTGGGCCATAAACTTTTTTAACACTTATAGCTGTTTTTCGCTCGCAATCTTAACAAAAAGTCAGTGTATTACCTCCAAGAAACAAAATAAGTCAGTTGAACAACTTTGGGAAATATTGGAAACTCATTTTCAAATTGAGTACTGTGTAACCCAAACAGTACGTTTTTAAAAAAAAGTTATGGTAGGTGTGAAAAAAGTTCCTGAGGATGGTATTCTTGCGACTGCACTCATGGTCCTCGTCACCGTATGGTGTTATAAACGAGAATTTGACTGATGTAGCACGGAGAGAGAAACTTAATTCACTTCAATCAATTTGCCATCAATTTCAACAGCTAGTTCAGGACTAGTTTCAGGTTAATTCTGCCTAAGATTTCGGATTATTCTCTAACAAGCTATAATTGACTTAGCAATATAAAAATGAAAATTCTGAAAAAAAGAGACCCTCTAAACAGCACCAACTATAGAGGCATCATTCTACTTAACATCGCTTACAAAATCTTCTCTGGCGTAATATGTGAACGTCCAAGGCCCATCGTCAACAACCTGATAGGTCCTTATGAGTGTGGTTTTAGACCAGGAAAGTCGACAGTCGATCAAATATTGACATTAAGGCAGATTTTGGAAAAAACTCAAGAACACTAAATCGACAACCACCATCGATTTCAAGGCCGCATATGGCAGCATCTACAGGGACGAGCTGTATAGAGCCATGTCTAGTTTTGGGATCCCTGACAAACTCGTCCGTTTGTGCAGGATGACCATGAAGAATTGACGCTGCTCCATAAAGGTTGGAAACAACTTAACAGAACCTTTCGATGTCAAAAAAGTTTTTAGACAAGGTGATGCGCTGTCATGCGATTTTTTTAACATCGTACTTGAAAGAATAGTGCAGAGCTCCCACGTCAACACTAGAGGCACTACCTTTCAAAAGTCTGTCCAATTACTAGCATATGCTGATGACATTGACATAATCGGAGAACTCAGCCTGATGTCAATGGGGCTTTTGTGAGTATTGAGGCAGAGGCGGCAAAAACGGGTTCAACGGTTAATGAGGGCAAAACAAAGTACATGCTGTCGTCAAGAAAGGACTTACAACACCGACGACGTCTCGGTCAAAACGTCACCATCGACAGACGTAACTTTAAGGTAGTCAAGGACTTCGTCTAACTAGGCCCCGCTTTGAACGCAGAAAACAACAACAGCGCTGAGATCAAATGAAGAATAACTCTTGCTAACCGCAGTTTCTTTGGGTTAATAAAGCAATTGAGTAGCAAAGCCCTATCTCGAGGGACCAAAGTGTGTCGCTATATACATAAGACCCTCATCATCCCCATATTGCTATACGGTGCAGAAGCATGAGCTATGACAAAAGCGGATGAAAGCACCTTGGGTCGTTTCGAGAGTAAAGTTCTTCGTGTGATCTACGGTCCCGTATGCTTAGAAGGGGAGTGGGGGAGAAGATGAAACGACGAGCTGTAGGGACTGTACAGCGACGTAGACTTAGCCAGAAAGGTAAAAGTCGAACGACTAAAATGGCATGTAAACCAAAGCTCACAAGCCGCATTTTCATGTAGCGGCGCGGATACGTTAACAAAGAAACTTTATTTTCGACCTTGGAAAGAACGATTTAGTAAATGGTGGATTTTACAGATCTATTGTAACCAACTGCCTTCTAACTCCTATTTGATCCTATTGGACTTTACTGGGAAACAGTAAAGGACCTTTGAAATTACAATAATTTGAAAACGATTGAAGCACTTAAACCCAATACCATTCAAGTAATGTGTAAGCTATAGCTAGAGACCAGGTCTTAAAAAGTTGGAGTGATTGAACCGTTAGCACTACTGCGAAGCCAGCTGAGGTAGCCGCTTGAAGGAAGAAGTTGTTTCAAAATTAATGGGTTCTTGGAAGTATCATAAAATAAGTTGTGTTAATTATGTTTCATTTTTAAAAAGAATGTTGTGTTTGGCCCTTTTCTATACGCTCATATATGCTAAAGCCCTTAACTGCATACAAATGGGATTATAGAAATATGTTTTATTTTATTTTTACTTTGTTCAATGAACATTGGTTAAAAATTTAAAGTTTTGTATTTTTTTTTTCTATTGCCAGTCTTTTATTCAGATTCCGATATATGTATTTAGAAAAATAAGTCTTTGAAAACTGAGTAGTTATTTTAACGATCGATTGTGTAGTGAATTTTATTTCTGAAAAACCCATTTCATTTTTTAAATCGTCGAAAAGTTAAATAAAGTGCGATAATTTAAAACTTCTACCATCACCTTTAATTCTGCGGTTTGCGGCACCCCATTTTACGTAACACCCTCAAACACTAATACCTCATTCTAAATGCTAAAACTTCTCATTATTATTATTATTTGACAACCAAGTTGAGAGCGGAGGTGTTTTTGTGAAATAAAACAAAATTCCAAAAGGTATGTACTCGTACCTTACCAACCTGCTACCTCATACCACAATGGTAGGAACCCTTAATATGTTTACTAAGTTTTAAACGCAAACACTTCTTGGTAGAAATTAAACACAAAGTCGAAGAAGTTGTGTGTCAAAAAAGGCTCACCATCATCAATATGAACTCCTACAACACTTCGACTTCTTTCTAACACTTGAAACGAGCTCTTTTACACTCGTTTCGTTTTGTTTACTTGAATACCTCATACAAAACAAAAAAAAGTTGGAAGCAGCTGCTGCTTCTGTTACCTGCTACTATACTACCTGAACTTTCACCTAGATTTTCATAAGTGGCGCCCAACACACAAAACTCAAACCTTCTTCTACTTGTTCTCTTGTACTTTTTTACAACACCGACTTCGAACAAATAAGATCTTACTCTCGCACTACAGAAAAGAACGAAAGAAGAAAAAAAAAAGGTAGAAGGATCCCTTCTATAACATCAGGATTCAACATCAAGGAAAAAGCTTGAAAATAAAATTGAATGACTTCAGGTGAAGAAACTTCCCAGAGAGACCTCATGACTTTAGAGGAGAGAAAACACTAGAGAAGACGATGTCGACTACGACGACGATGACGATGACTACGTTTTCGTCGGTCGTCGTACGTTCGTAGTAGTTGGGGACGTTAACAAACAACTACGATGCGAAGACCAGAAAAGTGGATCCTTCCTACAGGCCAACTTGAAGCATAAGGAACCTTACCAACCTACCTGCCAACTTCCAGCATTTATATACACACAAGGAGAGGTTATACGAAAACGGATACGGTAAGACGATAAAGGGCTTTTAATTAAGAAATTGAGGGACGGTTTTTCATGGTTTTTCCTCTCGTTTTTTTTTATTTTGTGTTTGTTATCTTTTTGCTTTTGCTATCCTGTTACCTACCGTTGTTCCACTCAAGGTTGGAGGGATGTTTTACACGATGATGTGTACATATTTAAACAGTCACGGATGGGCAATGAAAAGGGAGTCGCTGATGGTGATGCCTCGCTAGAAGGCTGTGCTGAAAGCAAGTCCTCTATAGATACTTGTGACTTTTTTGGGGTTCACTTAGGTGAAATTATTGGGATTGGCAGTAAGTAAAAGATTTCATTTTAAACTTCTTCAGAATATTTGTCTACAGGTTTAATGTTGTTAAAAAGGGTGTTACAAGATTATGCTGTTGACCCAAAATCAAGAAGTCGTTGATTTTTAGATGGTTTTTTATTAATATCATCGTCTGTTTTAGTATTCTGACACTTATGTATAACATCTTGTCAGAAGTGGGATACGACAGTTTGTTTTATCTGTAGGACTTTTTGAACTTTAAATGGATGTTTTAAATTTCTTCTGAATCAAATTAAGTTGGAAGGTTCTTTTATATTTTTAAACTTTAGGTAAACACAGTGTTTTGAGATTATAATCTCTTAAAAAATTATCATAATTGATCGTATTAAGTCGAATTCAGGTTGACAGTTTTTTTTTTATGATGAATCGGAATTTTGAAAACTTGTCTTTTTATTTTGAAACACCCTTTAGAATTTACGACAAAAATAGAATAAAATTTTAAGCGATTGATGAGAGCAGTTGTTGACTGAAAATTGCAGATAATTACTAATGATTCAATAGACTTTTGTCTTGGTGTTCGGGTCGAGGAGCCTTTTCAGTTTTGTCTATGTCAGGAAGGATCCTTCTGCGCCCTGCAATATGTACAGTTCTGAAAATTCCGTTTAAGTGTTTGTTTCTTTTTTTCTCTCATTTTCTTTTTGTCTCTCTTTATTCTTTATTCTTTGTCTTACTCTTTCTTTCTTTAACTTTAAGTTAATTAGTGTTAAAAGCAATTTTATGTAATTTACGTTATTCCTTTCGGTCCGTTGCAAATAAAATAGCTTGAATAAGGATGTACGAGTAGAAGGTAAGTACTGTAGAAATGATGAATATTATTCTTGCTATGATGGGAGAAAATATTTTCAACGACTAAAATGGTGATGGTGAGGCGATGGCAATAACGATGGCGACGATGACGATGACGACGCAACGGGCGCTAAAGAAAAGTCTTTTGGAATGAAGAGACAAGTGTTTTGCTTTTTTAAAATTAATATATTTTTATTCACTTAGCCAAATTAGCTAAGTGGCTTTAAGTGAACTGAAATAGTCGTAAGAATTTTGTAACTTATGATAGTGTAAAGTATTTTACTTTGAAATAACGGTGTGTTTGTTACAATAAAGCTTAGCAACATATTTATTAGATTTTTATTAAAAGAGTTGATGGAAGAGAGTTCTTGGTTGTCATGAGTTTAAATAAAAATACGATAAGTTTCGTGCTTTTTAGAAAACTAGTTTTTTTAACGTGAAATTGTTAAGAATATAGAAACGTAATTTTTTTCTTTTTAACGTTTATGTCATAACTTGAAGGTTAAGTTTATTAAAAAAGTGTTAATAAGATGCGTTCAGTATTCGAAAATAAAACAAAATAGTCAGTCAACGATCGGCACGCCGAACGCCTACAACGTCTCACCTTCTGTGCGGTATAGATAAAGTATTAAAAATAAGTAAACGATCTCGTTCCCCTAGTTGTGAAGACATAATGTCTTCCAACAAAAAAAATCCAAAATATTGGATACCCCTACAAACTCATCCCGATACGGGCAAAGACCAAGACGTTGATCTTGATGATGAACTAGTTCAACCATCTATCTCTAATAAAAAATCTAAAATTCCTTCGGTTTGCGTTCTTCAAAAGACTTGTGAAAATGTGCATGGTTTCTTAGCTGAATTGAAGTTAGATAAATATAGCCTTAAAAAAATGTCAATTGGCATTAAACTAAATTGTGAAGATCTAGAAACCTATGATAAAGTGTGTGCAGAGTTAAAACAAAAAAATTGGCAATTTTACACACATGATCTTCCAACGGAGAGGTCATTCAAAGTCATGTTGTATGGTTTACATGAGCTATGCACAAGTCAACTTAAACAAGAACTTAATAATATTGGACTTAAATGCCAAAACGTAAAAATCATCAAAAAAAATTATGACCAGTTTATTGATATATTTTATTTAGTGTATCTCGAAATTGGTTCTATTAGATTAAGTGATCTTAAAAAGAATTGTCGTTCAATATTTAAGACACAAGTGCGTTGGGATTTTGCTCGAAGACCGCGAAACAAAATTACCCAGTGCTACAACTGTCAGATGTATGGTCACGGAGAGAAACACTGTCACATTAAGACACATTGTGCTAATTGTTCGGAGAACCATGACACTAAAGATTGCAAATCAAATACAATTAAATGTGCAAACTGTATGGAAACCCATAAATCCACCGATCCTGTTTGCATTAGTCGTAAAAGTTTTTTCAAAATAAGAGAAAAACTATCTGCTAGAAACAAATCAGGCACTTTTACTAAGCGAATTCACAATGAACCATCGCAATCGCAATTTGTATCCAACACAAGTGATTTCCCCGCTCTTAAACCCATCAATCGTAACACATCTTCATCAGCAGCAGCACCAAATAAGACTAATCTCGCCAGCAATGATAACTCAAATTTTTGGGCAAACAATATCAACAAAACCGGTTTTATGGGGTCCAACAACAACAACAACACAAACACCACCGGTGTACTCTTCTCTTTGGATGAAATTAACTCTCTCACTGCTGAGATGATCACACTACTTAGACAATGTCATACAAAAGCAGATCAATTCAATTGTATTGCACAATTAGCAATTAAGTATTTGTACGCAGGTAAATAATGTTAAACACAAACTTAAATATAATCTGTTGGAATGCTAGAGGCATTCGATTTAAATGTGTAGAATTTTTTGCTTTTCTAAGCAAGCATAATATTGGTGTTAGTCTTGTAAATGAAACATGGTTAGACAAAAATGTAAATATTGCTAATAAAGAATATAAATGTTATAGATTGGATAGAGAAGAGAGAATAGGAGGCGGTGTTGCCATAGTTATAAAAAGAACGCTAGAGCATAGATTACTACCCGTTGTTAATACTAAGGTAGTAGAGAATATTGGTATTGAAATACCATTTGCTAATGGACATTCAATTAAAATATTTTCTGTTTACTTTCCGGGAGGCAATTCCTCCGTAACTAGAAGATATGATTTAAGAAATGATTTACGTAAACTGGTCACTATAAATGAAACTTATTTAATTGGGGGAGATCTCAATTGCAGACACAGGAATTGGGGATGTGTGAGAGCCAACGCATGGGGCAATATATTGTATGATCTTAATACTAGGCACTCATTCAATATTTTGTACCCTCCTGAACCCACTTGTATACCCCCTAATGATAGAACGAACCCTTCAACCATTGATTTATTTTTAACAAATACGCCAGAACTTTTCAGTCAGCCAATGGTCGTTAACGATTTGAGTTCAAACCATCTTCCGGTCATGTGTAGCGTCAATCATGCACCTCGTCAAAATGAGAACATGATTTTTGATTACAAAAATGCTAAGTGGAGTAGGTTTAAAAATAGAATGCGTACTAAAATAGAAAACTTACCAATAATAGATCCCAATGAAGTCAGTCCTGATCAAATTAACGAAGCTATTCAAAATTTTACAAATGTTACATTGGAAAGCGTGGCACAATCTGTTCCAAAGAAAAGGGTTCATACCGATAACTCAAACTCACTTCCCGCAAATATTGTGCAACTTATTAAAAAGAGGAATAGATTTAGGTTATTGTGGACAAGAACCAGAAATACTTTTTATCTATCAGAAGTTAAAGTTCTTAATAATTTGATAAAATTTTCTACTCAAGAGCACAAAAATAAAAAGTGGAACGTGAGGCTACAAACATTAGATAAAGCCAGTAAGCCATTTTGGAACCTTGTCAAAATAGTCAAGAAAAAAAACAGTCAAATTCCAGCGTTAAAAACTGGAAACTCAGTTCTATTGACAAATCTCGAAAAAGCAAACGCTTTGGCTCATGAATTTTTTGAAAATCATCAATTAGGTAACAACGTTTCGAGCAGTAGTTCTACTGAAAATGCTGTAGAGCAATCAATGGAAATTATAAGATCTCAACAATTTCAATTTAGCGATGATACAATTACAGTACAGGATGTAAAAAATTTACTTGGTAGCCTTAAAAATTCCAAGAGTCCAGGACTCGATGGTTTGAAAAATATAATGTTAAAAAAACTGCCCAGAACAGGTATAAAATTTTTACAAGTCATTTTTACTGCTTGCTTTAAAATAGGTTATTTTCCAAGGCAATGGAAAATAGCAAAAATAATTCCCATTCAAAAACCTGGAAAAAATCCGTCTATAAGTTCTAGCTATAGACCCATTAGTTTACTCAGTTCTCTGAGTAAGGGTCTTGAGAAACTCATAAAAAATAAAATAGTGTCGCATTTGAACGAGCATAATATCCTTCCAGCGGAACAATTTGGTTTTAGAAGTTGTCATAGCACAGTGCATCAAGTGCATCGAATAACGAATGACATAAAAAGTAATTTTGCAGTAGGGAAAAGCACTGGTCTGGTCTTATTAGATGTAGAGAAGGCTTTTGACACTGTGTGGCATAAAGGCCTTCTCCACAAACTCTTAGTTCTGGATTTTCCAACTTTCATTATAAAAATGATAAATTCCTTTTTAACTGAAAGATTTTTTAAAGTTTCAGTAAACAATTCCTACTCTGATCTATATGAAATCCTTGCAGGTGTACCACAAGGATCAGTTCTTGGTCCTGTTTTGTATACCATATTTACTTATGATTTCCCGACGCTAACAAACTGTAAATCAGCTATTTTTGCAGACGATACGTGTTTGTATTCATCAGATTCAGTTGGTTTTAACATCGAAACCAACTTGCAATCTGCGCTGAATATTGTGCAAACGTACTTTAATGACTGGAAAATTAAAATAAATGCTGGGAAAACTCAAGCCGTCTTTTTCACTAGAAAAAGAAAAGCTTGTTTTTTACCCACCAATATGCTTCAAATTAATGGTATTCCAACAGAATGGAAATCGAGTACTAAATATTTAGGAGTACACCTAGACAAAACACTTACTTTTGGGATTCATATACAAGAAGCAATCAATAAGATGAACTTAGCTATAAAAATTCTATATCCGTTTATTAACAGGAAATCAAAACTCAGTGTTGAAAATAAGCTCATCATTTTTAAGGTTATCTTTCAAAGTATCATGCTATATGGGTCACCTGTTTGGGGTAAATGTGCTAATAGCCATTTACTTCGATTACAAAGAACCCAAAATAAAATACTTAAAATGATGTTAAATCTGCCATGGCACTATTCTACGGAAGATCTCCACTTACTTACCAAAATTGAAAAAGTTTCATTTAGAATAAGTTATTTGTTTGAGCGATATAATGCATCTTGCAGACTATCGGAAAACTACCTTATCTCAAATTTGGCTATTTAGAATTAAAAAAAAAAAAAAAAAAAATACAAAAAAAATTAAAAAAAAAAACACGAAAATGAAATAAAAAATTGTAAAAATAAAAAACTAAAAAAAAAAATGGTTAAAGCTTTATATTTGTTATTTATTTATTTATTTATTTATTTATTTATTTATTTATTTATTTATTTATTTATTTATTTATTTATTTATTTATTTATTTATTTATTTATTTATTTATTTATTTATTTATTTATTTATTTATTTATTTATTTATTTATTTATTTATTTATTTATTTATTTATTTATTTATTTATTTATTTATTTATTTATTTATTTATTTATTTATTTATTTATTTATTTATTTATTTATTTATTTATTTATTTAATTCTGTCTTTCCTTATTTATTTATTTATTTATTTTTGTTTCTTAACATATTTACTTTTTCTGTTTTTATTGTATTTATTTATTTACATGTTTATGCATTTGTTTATTTGATTATTTGTTTATTTATTTAATTATTTATTTATTTATTTTTATTTATTTATTTATTTATGTATTTATTTATTTATTTATGTATTTATTTATTTATTTATTTTTGTTTGTTAACATATTTACTTTTTCTATTTTCATTGTATTTATTTATTTATTTATATATTTATTTATTTATTTATATTGTTTGTACAAAATTATTTGTTATTTTGTATGTAGTCATTTATTAACTTTATATTTTACTTGTAAAGCATTTTTGAGATTAGCGTTTTTCGATGCTTCCCAGCCTCCTATTTTCTCCAATCTTGGATAACCATGTTTCTTGACAATTTGAGGAAGGTTTTTTTTTGTAGCTTTTTCCTTCGATTTGTACATTATGTTAAACTGTGATAATTTATATAAAATTGTTATTTTTTTCAGAAGTAAAGTAGAGTTATACTAAATCTCTGTAAATTGTGCAATATAGTTATAAGAAAAAATGTAAATAATTACTGCTACAATAAAATATAATAATAATAATAAACAAAATAGTACATTGAAAAAGCATTTACAAGTACCTACATATGTATAAAACAAATAGAAAAAATCAATTGACACAAATTTGAAAGTAGTAAAACGTGTTTAAATTGAAAAATAATAGTTTGCTTTAATTGTGTTTGTTTACAATGCTAGAAAAAACTAGGGAAAAAAACAAACTTTCGGATTTTTTTTTTAAAACGGTGGTATTGAGGTTTCAAAAAAAGTATTCTTCTAGAAACAAATTTTCAGATCGAAATGGCATTTTAGGAACTTCTGTCAAGGCAATTGCTTGTAAATTCAGCTTCTATTACCTCTTTTTAAATGTTAAGAAATTCAACTTAAAATTAAAGTTTTAATATTGGATTCAACTCAAATATTTGTTTTTCTATTTTTTTCCCGAACTTGAAATGCGTTTCACAACAAAAGTTCAAACAAATTCAAAAACAGTTTTTTATTCCGTTTCCTCATGAATTATGTCAGTTTGATAACAAAACTTGAAACTCTGAACTTCAAAATATTTTTTTAAAAACCATATTTGTTTTCAAAACGACCATTTTTTATTATTTTGAAAAATCAATTCAAATTCCGAATTGTTTGTGCTCTAACTTTCATCGGCGTTTATTTGTGATTCACTCCATTTACCGGTTTCCGTTAAATTTAAAATATGTTCATCTTTAATATTTTTTGACATTTGGAACGTGTCAACTTTCTGACTTTGAAGAAAAATGTACTAGCCAATTTTATTGGATTTTCATTTAAAAATTCGTTATGTTATTCTCAAACGTATCACATTTCTTATGTTGAAAATCTAATATCAAAAATTAAACATAAACTTAATGAGATTTATATTGGATCTTTAGTTAAACAAAACTATTATTGTAGACCAATGCCTATGACATACAAAATTTTATTTTAAAATGTTGAATTTTAATAAGAGTGATCGAAACATTATTCATTGTTTTTTTAAGCAGCTTACAAAATGTTTGATAATATTTAACAAAACTAGAAGAGAATTGTCTAAAGTTATAAAAATTCCCTTGATAATCGGATAAAGTTTTAATTTAAGAACTTCTTGGCTGATATTCGATACATTTTTAAAATTGGAAAGGACTAAAGGGTGATTTTTTAGCTATTAGCTTTTTGGCAACACTGGTTTAAACAGCTGACGCACGTTTCGTGTTTTGTTTCACTGTCAAACATCTTCAGCTTGGTCTATAATTTAACCATGAATCGTCTTACAAACGAACAACGCTTGCAAATTATTGAATTTTATTATCAAAATGCGTGCTCTGTTAAGAAAATTCATCGCGCCCTTCTTCCATTTTATGGTCAGTTTAATCGACAAACTGAAGCGGCTATTCGGGATATTGTGACTAAATTTTGCACCAAATTTACATTGTTAGACATTAAACCACCAACACGTTTACGTAGAGTGCGAGCTGAAGAAAATATCGCAGCTGTATCGGCCAGTGTTAATGATGACCATCAATTATCGATTCGTCGCCGTTCGCAGCAATTAGGCCGCTGTTACTCAACAACGTGGAAAATTTTGTGGACGGATTAAGGTGTGATGCCTTTCAAAATACAGCTGGTGCAAGAATTGAACCGACCGAACTACTGCAACGTAACATTTCATTGGAAAGTTGGCCGAAAACCCACTTTTTTACCGAAAAATTGTGTTCACCGACGAAGCTCATTTTTTGCTCAATGGGTACGTAAATAAGCAGAATTGTCGATTTTGGAGTGAATATCAGCCAGAAGCATAGCAAGAGCTACCAATCCATCCAGAAAAGTCACAGTTTGTTGCGGTTTATGGGCTGGTGGCATCATTGGACCGTACTTCTTCAAAGATGATGCGAATCGTAATGTAACTGTGAATGGTGAGCGCTACAGTGAGATGATATCCATATGATATCAAAATGCAAGAGCTTGACTTGCATGACATGTGGTTTCAACAAGACGGTGCCACATGCCAAACAGCACGCGCAACAACGGACTTATTGAGAGGCGAGTTCGGTGAACATTTTATTTCACGTTCGGGACCGGTCAATTGGCGGCCTGGATCGTTCGATTTAACACCTTTAGACTATTTTTTGTGGGGCCATGTTAAAGCTCATGTCTATACAGACAAGCCTGTATCAATTAATTATTAATTATCAATTATTAAAATTTTTTTGTTGTTCCCATTGTCAAATACTTATTGTACTTATATTTAACACTTTTTAATTACATAATTACATAAACATTATTGTAAAAACTATACAGCCTGTTACGAGATTCATCTCATAAGGCATTCTGAATAAATAAATAAAAATAAAAAATAAATAAAAAAAAAATTGAGGCATTGGAAGACAACATTGAAGCATTTATTCGTGAGATACCGGCCGAAATGTTGGAAACAATATGCCAAAATTGGACTAAGCGGATGGACCATTTGAGGCGCAGTCAAGGTCAACATTTGCATGAAATAATCTTCAAACATTAAATTATATGGACCGTACTATCGATTCAAATACAAATTTTATGCATTTTTTTGAATTTCATGTTTTTTTGTTTGAAAAATTTTCCTATAGTTTTTAAAAAATCACCCTTTATTAATTTTAATATGTATGGATGATTCTTAAAAATGAATGGATTCAAAATTGAAAACAACTTATGATTAAGGTATTATTATTTTAATAGTGAGAATTTTTGTAAATATCAAACAAGTTATAAGCTATTCTAAAACTTTGATTATTTTCAGAACTATAGTAAAATTTTAATTCCGTTGTAATAAAAACAGTTCATCTGCACACATCTAAATACTGATAGTTCACGGAAAAAAGCAAACAAACTTTAATCCAAACAATAAATAAATTTGAAACATCTGAAACTCAAATGTCATGGATTCTGAAATTTGTGTTATATTTTCAAATAAAAAAAACATTTTGTGGCTTTGAATTCATATTTTCAAGAATATTATGTTAAATTAAATTCGAATTTCAGTCACACAATTATTGTTCGCAGGCATGAAATACTTTGTTTGGGTGCTTGCAAAATTTTCAATTTTGAATGAGTAGCCAAATATATTTTCCAAAAAATTTCATTGTTTGATTTCCTTTCAACGAATTTCAATTGCCTTTTAAATTTATTAAAATTTTGAAAGACAGTAAGATGCTTAGATCGCTTAAAGTAGGCTACATAAAACTTTTTTTACATTGATGGTAACTTAATAAAATTGCTTCAATATTTTACTTATTTCTTTAAAATTTCGCACTATCACATGTATTTACAATAATAAAGTCCTATTACATACATGATACATATATTATATTTTTCATTTGTTTCCAATGGAAAACATCTTCCCACACATTGATGAATATTGAATTAATTGAAACACAACGAGAGGACAATTAAATCACATGTCTTTATTATTTGATCATTTAAAAATGCCCTATTTTATTCTGAGAAATATTAATACATTTGTTTGAAAATAAAAGCCCCAGAGAAATTGTTTTTCATTTTGGAAAAATATGGCATTCACAATTTTAATTTTTAAGAGTATTTCATTTTTTAAAAAATATTGAAAATATAATAATAATTGCAAGGGTTAAATGGCAAACAAAAACATTTGTATTTGTTTTATAGGTTGAATTTTTTAATTACGTATCAGTAAATATCTTTAATAAATCACTGAGTTTTTGGGTAAATGTGATTATTGAAAATTGTCTCTATAAGAAAATTAAACGTTTTTGAAAAAAAAAAGACAAACAACTGATAGAGTTTGTGAGAATTATGTGTATGAAGGTGTTTTTAAATTATTTTCTTGTAACTATTTTTATTTTAAGCATTTAGTTTATCAAAGAGTGAAATTCAAAAAATCGAGGTCTAATTTGTCACTAAACCGTTTTTTTTTATTGTCAAGATATTAGATGTAAGACTGAAAAAAAAGTTGTTTCGAATAATTTTTATAAAAGAGCTAAAATACCTTCCTTTCTGCAGAAGAATAAATTAAAGTGCACACTTTACTTTAAATACACATAAAATTCTTTAATAAACTCTAGATAACAATTTAAAAAAAAAGTGTTAAAGTTTTTATTTCACCCAATTTCAAACACAAAAGTATATTTAAATATTATGAAGTTACTTTAAATCTATTGTCGGTAGATATTCTCCCACAGAAAAGAAAGTTTGTTTCTTTTGAAATTCATTTGTTCAAGCCTTAACTCACCTTACTTAGATTATCCTCTGGTATATTAACATAAAGCCTGTTGAAATAACCTGAAAGAAAAAACAGAACAAAAAAAAAAAAAAAACGGTGAATATAAAAACTTTTATTTCTTTTTTATACTTTTCAAAGAAAAATTAGGTAAAATAATTTTCAAATAAAAATTCACCCTACACATTTTTACTCTTCTACTGAAACAAAAAATAAACAAAAGGTCCTTGTTTTTATTTTTTTTTATTAAACCAAAGGATATCCAATTTTTATTTTCCTTCCACAAAATGACACCAATTAAGAAGATCTCTTCACCTAATCTTATCTCAGTTACTTTCTTATCTATTAGGACCAAACCACAAAATGTATGCAAATTTATTATATCCATACTGTATCTTCTTCTCTTTGCTTCTATCAGGACTTTGCCAAACACAAACAAAAGGAGACGAAGAAATTCCAGATTTTATTTGACACTTTTTTCCCATACTTTTCAGTCTGTCTCTCTGTCTCTCTCACACTCTCCCTCACTCTCATTCTCGCTAAGGGAAAAAAAGTCCTAAAAATCCAATCTATTTTTTGCCAAAAAAAGGGCTAGAAAAAGGAACACAAAATGTTTGCACCACATTAATGTTACCAAAAAATGTCAACTTAATCGATAAAATAAATCGGAGCTTCCTGTTGAAAGCAACAACAAATTCACCAAGAAAAAAGGACCTTCAGCTTCAATTTACTATCAGATTTCAATCTCTTTACGGCACACACAAAAAAAAGGACTAATGTATTTCCTCGGTCAAAAATGGCAGACTCGAATACGCAAAAAGGATACACAATAAGTCCCCTGTGTATAAACCTACCATCATCTCTTCAAGGATATACATACAAACATATATATGTATGTACAATGGGTGGGGGATATTGTGGGGGAGTGGGGTATTGCCAAAGCCAGGAAGAGATGTCAGAGTGTAGAAATGCTGCTGCATTAATGTTGACATTTTAGAATAAATTACTATTTTGCATAATTTCACCAGAGATAGAGAGAGAGAGAGAGAGAATAAGCACCCACATCCTTTTGGTGGTACACACACACCGAACACACACAACAGGCAACACCCATAAAAAAAGGATCTTTTCAAGGAAATTGATTGATGTCTTGATTTGTTTCGCTCTAATCCCATTAATGGAGGTCGATTCTAGTTCACTGGATACGGGACAGGACCGGAATAAAAGGCAGAGAGCGAAGAAGGCTACAGAAAAAAAAATCCTTGATATCCCATCACTTAATAAAAATAAATAAAAAAAAAATAGAACGTCCTGTAACTTGGGTTTAGGAAATGTTTTCCTTTCCTCTACCCATTTTATTTATTTTCTAACCAGCAACGATCCTTTTCCTGTCGATTTGTCTTTGACCTTGTAATTATCGTTGGCAAACTAATTGCCCAAGTTAAGCCATACACCGGCTCGATGGCTACGACTATGACGATGTACCTATTGTGTGCTAGAGGGTAGTATAGTAAGGTATGTATACATCAACAATCCTTGATCCTGGCATGGATATTTATACTACTCTGCATATACACAACACATACCCGGTTCCAACTAATTGACTTAAATCTGTCTACGGTATTTAGGCTAAACGTCTTTCTGTCATGCTATTCGTATAGAGATGGAGTGTAATGTAGTTCCGACTACATCACCATGTTGGGCTGCCCTTAAAGTCTCATCGAAATACAAAAAAAAAATACACTCTGGATGTGAATAACGACGTTGGCTTTGCACACGAAATAGACGCGATTAAATGTTAAACGAAACATGTCATCAGAGAAAGAGTTTGCCAGGCTAAATCTAACCTACCTAACAACATCCCATCCTTCTTCTTCTTCTTTTTCTTTTTCTGCTCTCTATTCCCACTTTTGATCCTGTATCTATAGAGCGATGAGTATGAGAAGCAATTATTTATCATTTAAGAAGGCTCTTAAGTTATACGGAAAGGTCGGGGCTGTATTTATTAGTCCTTTTGAGAGGACCTTTGTAACAAGTTGTATACGAGCACCAAAAAGGTTCTCCCAGTTGCCAGTTGGGTTGATTTGGCCAACAAGTATGAATGAAGGGTGGTGACTACGTCGATTTAATTGTTTTACATTCAAGTAGAAAGTTAAATGATGTGAAGAACTCTATTTCTCAAATTAAATCTCGAAAAAGTTGAGAGTTTGAGAATTTTTTAGTGAAAAATTAATCTTTAGGTATCGAGCAGGTTTTAATTTTGTTGCAATAAATGTTAAATTCAACTTAAACAAAGCTTGTCGTTGTGTAAATAATCCTGAATTTTATTGTTCGATTAGTTACCGCCTTTCCACTTTCTCTTTGAAGTGTGTGTAAACTCTTCTTTTAAAAGTTTAACACAACCAACGCAACTCTTTGCACATTTGTCGTCGAACAAATGCAATATGTTGCCTTCTCTTCCTCTCTTCCCCCTCGATTGCTCTATCTTGATATAAATAAATCAAATGATTCCTGTGAATTGCAATAATACTACAAAATGCTATACCGTTCGCAGTTGCCACATTTGCAACCATTTTAAGTGGAATGTTGAAAAGAATGTTCTGCTTAAAAGTAAATCTTTATAGGGCGGGGAGGGGGTAGTGTTTGGGGTGTATAGGAACTTGCAATTGAGAAAAATCTGAATTCCATTGAAAAACGTTCACCGTTATTAAGTTTTTTTTTTTTCAAACTTGAACAGGTGTGAAAAGGATCTATACTTGTTGCAGAAGTGTGTTAAACAAAAAAAGGATCCAAACGCAAAACAAAAAAGGTGAAGGAACACCATCTACAAACCTCTCGGCTTCTCCTTTTTTTTCGTCCTTTTTTTTTTGTACAGACGTTTTTTAAAATTAACCCCAGCGGCCATTACCAGTTACTCGTAGGTCGTTGGTAGTCGTAGCTCGCTGATGGCAGAATATAGGAAGCAGAGGCAGGTGATGATGATGCCTGATGTTTCTACTTCTGTTGCTCAGCATGATGATGATGATGATGAAACAGTTGAAGAGATTTTTGACAAGGATGCTTGAGTATTTTAAGTACTTCGCTTCGTAGGTTTAAGTAAAAGTGTGAAAATTTGTTCAAGAGGTTTTCACATTCACATGTTGTATTTGATGGAACTGTAAGAGTGTTGGTAGAAGAGGTTGGTATACACATCCCTGCCTACATTGTATATCTACTTGAAAACATGGAATGGATGGCTATAGGCTTCAAATGAGTAAAGGAGGTAGGAGGTTCTTTTATTTTTTGCAATTTAAATGTTCATTTTACTTTACTTTAAAATGTTTTTATTTAAGTGCACAAAGATAAAGTGCCAACACTACATGAGCGGATGGTATTTTCTTCGAAATGGTAAATCAATTGGTAAAACAATCAGGATATTGAAAAAGCATGAAATTGAGTGTAAGTTAAATCGTTTAGTTGGTTAAATGTGTTAAACAACAAAAAAAGCTTCATTGGGATCAAGTGGCATTTTTAATACTGAAATATACTTATGAAAAATTTTATTTATACTTTTGGATAATAATTTCTTTTTTAACTCTCGATAAAACTGAGTAGAACTTTTGAAAACTTTTTTTAAGAAAACAAGATTTTTAATTAAAAAAAAAACACTTAAAATGAAAATGAAAAACGTCACCATCGACAGACGTAACTTTGAGGTAGTCAAAGACTTCGTCTAGGCTCCTCTGTAAACGCAGAAAACAACACCAAAACGCTGAAATCAAACGAAGAATAACTCTTGCTAACCGCTGCTGTTTCTTTGGGTTAAGAAAGCAATTGAGTGGAAAAGTCCTCTCTCGAAGGACCAAAATGTCGCTATATAAGACCCTTATGATCCCCCGTCCTGCTATACGGTGCAGAAGCATGGACTATGACAAAAGCGGATGAAAGCACCTTGGGTCGTTTCGAGAGAAAAGTTCTTCGTGTGATCTACGGTCCCGTATGCATCGAAGGGGAGTGGAGGAGAAGATGGAACGACGAGCTGTACGGGCTCTACAGCGACCTAGACTAAGCCAGAAGGGTAAAAGTCCAACGACTTGGATGGCTGGGTCACGTAGAGCGCATGGAAACCCATGCTCCGGCCCGGAAATTCTTCGAATCCACACCCACAGGACAGCGCAGTTACGGAAGAACGCGGATCAGGTGGCGCGTACAAGTGGAAAGTGACCTCACCCAACTTGGAGCGCGAAACTGGAGACATCTAGCTAAGCACCGAGCTAGATGGAGAAGTTTGTTGGTTGAGGCCCTAGTTCACACAGGACTGTAGCGCCACCTTAAGCATGTAAGTAAGTACTTGAAATGAAAAATGAGTTTCGAACTAAAATCTATACTTAATGAAATATTTTGAAAATTAAAATTTTCATGTTTCCATAGTTTTTGTTTCCTAATTTTAATACGAAAACATACTTTTTCATGAAACAATTTTCGTTCACATAAATTTGCCAAAAATATTGGGTGTGAAGCATTGCCAATTTTAAATACATATGTTTTTAAATCCACTAAGTTTTTGAACTATTGAAAAGTGACTAATAATAATATTTTTTTTGAAAAATGTATGGAAATTTGGGCTTTGAGTTTAAAGGTGATCTTGAGCCCTGGACTTTTGCTAGTTCGTATCGTTCTTGTCAGAATCGAAAATTGTCAGTCTTGTCTAGTATAAAGAAGTCTCGTCTCGGTTTCATGTTTTTTTTTTTCTAGTGAACACTTTAATTTGCAATCTCGTCTCATCTCGTCTATAATTCACTTCATGTTGAAGGGTTTAAAGTTTAACTGTAGTATGCATAGAAATCGATAAATCGATAGATTCATGAAATGAGACCAAATATTATCACGTCTCGTAGCCATCTGTACTTTGGGATGCACTTGGATCAAACAATCAAAGTTGAAATAATGGTGTTGTGATTGAGTGACAAAATGTTTGATATATCGTTTGATTTTTTAGCTATTATATTTTTGGCAACACTGGTTTAAACAGCTGACGTACGTTCCATGTTTTGTTTCACTGTCATACATCTTCAGTTTGGTCCATAATTTAACAATGAATCGTCTTACAAACGAACAACACTTGCAAATTATTGAATTTTATTATTAAATTGCGTGCTCTGTTAAAAAAGTTCATCGCGCGCTTTTTCCATTTTATGGTCAGCTTAATCGACCGACTGAAGCGGCTATTCCGGCTATTGTGACTAATTTTCGCACCAAATTTACTTTGTTGGACATTAAACCACCAACACGCTTACGTAGAGTGCAAACTGAAGAAAATATCGCAGCTGCACCGGTCAGTTTTAATGATGACCATCAATTATCGATTCGTCGCTGTTCGCAGCAATTGGGCCTCTGTTACTCAACAACGTGGAAAATTTTGCGGAAGGATTTAGGTGTGATGCCTTTCAAAATACAGCTGGTACAAGAATTGAAGCCGAACGACCTACTGCAACGTAAAATTTTTGGTGAATGCGCTCTTGGAAAGTTGGCCGAAGATCCACTTTTTTACCGAAAAATTGTGTTCAGCGATGAAGCTCCTTTTTGTTTCAATGGGTACGTAAATTAGCAGAATTGTAGATTTTGGGGTGAATATCAGCCAGAAGCATTACAAGAGCTATCAATGCATCCAGAAAAAGTCACAGTTTGGTGCGGTTTATGGGCTGGTGGCATCGTTGGACCGTATTTCTTCAAAGATAATGCGAATCGTAACGTAACTGTGAATTGTGAGCGCCGAAATGTGAGATACCGGCCTAAATGTTGGAAAGAGTATGCCAAAATTGGACTAAGCGGATGGACCATTTGAGGCGCAGTCAAGGTCAACATTTGCATGAAGTAATCTTCAAACATTAAATTATATGGATCGTACTATCGATTCAAATAAAAATTTCATGAATTTTTCTGAATTGTATGTGTTTTTTTTTTGAAAAACTTTTTTATAGCTTTTAAAAAATCACCCTGTAGAACATTCTTTCCAAAAACTACCCTTCTTATTTCTTTTAGAATCGGAAATTCACCCAAAAAGTGTCTAACATCTTTTTCTTTATTTAAGTTGCAGAGACTGCAAATAACTGCCAAATCGTTTCGGTGAGGTATGAAATTAAGCCGCTACATCTCACCTCTTATAATATTAATTGTCCTGATGGCTTCCGGTGTGAAATTCGGTGCAAAGTAATTCCGTACATTGAGATTGTATTTCAACTTTGAATAAAATGCTCTCGCACTTTTCTTGAAAGCATACCCTTCGTTCTTATCAATAAGCTGTATAATTTCAGTGATTCCTCCCAATTTCAATAAAGGTGATTCTACAGTCCGCTGCTAGCTTTCTTCAATCTTCATACCAATCTTTCTTAAATTGTATTGCATGTCGCCAGATTACTTTTGGCAGCCTGGAATTTTGCATTTTTGATATCCTGATCAGATAATCCGCGTTAAGCTTAAGGGTTGAATAAAAGAGTGTTGCTAGACCACTTTCTAAGTAAAACATACATATATTTTGAAGTATTTAAAGGGAGAGAGCACATTTTTCTTAGAAAAAAAACAAAGTATGCTTTCCAGATTATCGATTTTTTTTGCGCCCCAAACTTGTGCACCGTAAAATAACGTAAAATAAAATGGATTGCGCAGTTGCGTTGAAAACCCTGTACTTTGAACTAAGAGCAATGTTCCTATAGTAAAATATTTTTGTCCAATTTGCAACAACAGCTGTTCTTTTCTTATTAGCTGTCATTTTTAAGTGTTTTTCCATAATGAAATTAAAAGTTAACTCCATTCCAAGGCAAATGTATTCTTTTACTACTTACAAATCTCTTCAAACAAACCTCCATTGTTCATCATTTCAAAGTCTCCCACTTGCCTTCTGGAAAATCATAAATTTAGATTTTATCTATGTTCACTTCTTAACTCCATATTCTACAGTACTCTGCCAATTTATCATTTATCATCAGTTGAAGCGATTTTGGCGTCTCTACTAACATGACAATGTCATCAGCATACATTATAACTTTAATTCATATATCACCGATTTTAACTCCACACGGTAACCAGTGTACCAAATCGTCCAGATACAGGGCAAAAAGTAACGGGCTAAGAATGCATCCCTGTTTAAGACCTCGTTTCATTTTCAATTTTTCGGATTTATTTTTCCATCAAACACTTCCGCAAATGACTGTTGGTAAAGTTTCTCCAAAGAATTAACAAATTTGCTTGACACTCCTAAATTTTGTACAACTTGAAGAACACCGCATTTTGGTCAATTGTGTCGAAGGCAGCTTAAAGTCAACGAAAAATGCATATAGTTTTCTATTGTTACTTAGCTTCAATCTTGCCATATCAATTAATACGAAAATGTTGTCTACTGTAGAGTAACCTCTGCGAAATCCAGCTTGGAACTCACTGAGAATTTGGTTGGTTTCAACCAAGTCGGTGAGCCTCTTACATAGGAGTGAAGAATATATTCTTAGCGAAGCATTTAAAAACGTTATTCCTCAATAGTTTTTGGGATCAGTTGGATCACCCTTTTTAAATATAGGACAGACCAGAGCTTCGTAAAAATGATCTGGAGGAATACGAAAATTAAAGATAGTATTTAAAGCTTCTGCTAACTTTTCCTTAAATCCCGGTAGTTTATCAGAGAAGTAGGCATGTGAGAATCGCATCAGGAATAATCCCTGGCGTCTAGAATCGGATTCACATAAAGTGGCATTAAAATCTCTAATCTCATGACTTAAGCAATTTGAGCGTTAAGTGTTCACATATATTTAAGTTTACGGAACATTTTTTAAAAGTCACTGTGGCGTATACTTATTGTTTTTCTTCATTTATTGTTTTTTTTTCTCGTGAACTAAATTTGTATGGCACTAAAAATTACCAACTTATGAAGCACCTACAAATAACTTGAACCATATCGTTGGATTCAGGTCTACTAGTGGATACAAGAAATCAACTAAACCACAGTCAAAAACATTAATTCTTCACTTTTTCAAGATAAGTTAGTGTCAAAAATAAAATATAAAGCTGTTCTTACATTACTAAATCTTGCATAAATACTATGCAAATTCAGGTACTGTACCTACTAGATATCTACTGGTACACTTTGACTCATTTTAAAATTCACGTGAAACAATGTCAGATCTTATTGTTGTGACAACACAAAGACACCCAAGGAAAATAAATATTTAACAGCTTAAGAGTCTTCTTTTAAGTCGGTCGTCCCATGTAATTCCTATGTCATGTCCTTTCTAATCAAAAATTCAAATCTAGTCCCACTAAATTCCAAAGCGCCCTTTTTAATACAACAATAGGTACCTAATACCTATACCTCTCTCTCTCCCCCCCCCCCTATCTTTATCTTATATATACAGTATAGGGTATAATATAAACCAATTGATGATACTACAAAATGCTTGTCTCCCTTAGCGACCACATCCATAGCTCTAATTTCGTGGTCCTTAATTTCATTTTTACGACACCCCAAACTCTATACCTATACCTTTCAGCCCATATCATTTCAGCTCAGCTCACTTCATCTCACCTCCACCTCACAACCATCAACGAAGCCAGAGTGATTAAAGGACACAATGTAACACCACCGTTCGAGGTAATCCCAAGTTCTACCCAAATCCCAACAGTCGACCACCCTATTATATCCCTTCATAGATATAAGCTATAGGTATTCTAGAAAATAAAACAAAACGAAAAATTAACTCCCATCAGTGAAGTGAGGAAGAGAATAACGGTTGAAGGTAACATTTCAGCAAAGCTCTCGCTTTATAAATGTATAAAGAGCTCAAGCTACAAGCAAATTAATAAAGCAATTTACTGTTAGCACCTGAAATCCCAGTAAATTGTCGTCTGGAGCGAATTTAATTTGATTTTGTTCATTAGAGACGTCGGTTGTCGGTAGCGTCGTCGTCGACGACGACGATTGGTTGGTCGGTCGGTCGACGACACGGTCGTTGGTTGCTCTGGATCTAGATGGCACGCTTGGATCTTTATACCATCAGTAATATAGCAAAGTAACAGAATGTAAGTATTAGGCCAACATTGCTTTTTGATGTCTGTGTGAGTGTGTATTGTATTTAAGTCGATTTAAGTTCCAACAACCTGAATGGCTCCCATATGTCCTTACAAAAGTGTCCTTATAGTTAGTTATACGTGCAGAACCACAGTGTGTCATTTGAAGCATAGTGTTCACTTTATTTTGTAGGCCATTACGATGCTAGGGTTGGGTATGAAGTGTATGAGCGAGATTGAGGTGAGACCAACAACTACGATGACGACGACGAATGATAAGGGACGAAGACGAAAAAGGATGTGCTCCCCTTTCTGTTTCCAACAGGGATCACGAACAGAATTTTGTAACAAAACAAAAGAAATTCCAACAGAGACACAGAATATCACTCGGAACGATAACAAAAACAACAACAATCAAAACAGTGAAGTCTTCCAACTGAATATCCTGTTTTTGGGAACACATCGAGTTATTCTATTTTATACTCCTACAACAGAAAGAACGAATGTCCTTTGTTTGGATAAAAAGGCTTCGTCTTTCTTGTTTTTTTTTTCTTTTTATTATTATGTTTGTTATATTGGAAAGGTAAATAGTGAAAGGATGAGCTGGAAAGGATTCACTTGTTGTTGAGGATGACAACTATGAAACTGTTGTAAAGTCGCACCATCATCCTCTTCTACACTGTCCTTCCTCCTCGCAAGGGAAAGACTATATGTTTATGAGGAAGAAAAAATAAGAAAACAGAAGGGAAATTCTTGGTAAATCGATTTGATTGTTGGCCAAGGGCGAAGGGATGTAAAGGGTGAATCTAGATGCAAAAAGAAAAGAAAGAGGAATACCGTTCCGTTCATCCATTTTCCAACAACTTCATGGTAATCACAATAAATGGGGATATTTCTTGCTTTGCTGAAAAGAGCCTGATATCCAGATTGAATCGCTTCATAGAACTAGAGTTGGGTAAGGTAGGTATATCATGTCAACTAAAAGTATACCCAAACCCCGCCTTCTATCCCTCTACACCTCTACCTCACCAAGTTTGATGACGGATGCGATGACGACAATGTAAGAAGGAATTTCATTTAAAATTACTCTTTTTTGCTTCTATTCTTATTAGTTTTTTCTTTTTCTTCTTTCAGAAAGGACACATCACATAAAAAGGATAAAATTTAACTAAAAAATTGAAGAATACAAACTAGAAGAAAAAAGATTGTAGGTAGATAGAAACAGTTTGGGAAATAACCTGCCTGACAAAATAAAGTAGAACCGAAAAATGGTTCCACTATTTTTACCCCAAAAAAAAGGGACGACGAAAAGGACTCCTAAAAAAAAAAACTACAATTGGATAAACCTGGTCTCCTATTCCGGATGTGTCTCGTGGAATGTTGCCCAGGCCATCTAGAGGTATACCTACATAACATATATATGTAGAAGCGGCAGGTATTCGCCATTAGACAAATTGGAATTTCACTTCTCTGAAGGATATTTTTTTTTTTTTGAATTTGTGTATGTAAATGATTTGGGAAGGGAATTTTGGGTGAGGACTACATGGCGGATACGTGTTTGGCATTGATACAAGCGATTTTATGAGAATTTATCGTCAATCATCGAATTTAAAATAAAATAAATCAGGTTTAAGTTGAAGTTGGTTTGATTTCCATTTTGGCATAAAATGAGTACTAGTTTATTTTTTATTTTTGTTGAAAATGGTAGGTACGGGTATATTTCTGAAATTGATGGATATTTTATTTAAGTTGTTCTTTTAAGTGGAATGATTAAAAGATTTATTTTAATGGTTCGCAATTAATTTTTAATCTATTAAGTGTTTGTATGCTGCTAACCTACAGTTCCAGAATATGATGATGTTGTGAGGTTATGGTAAAAGTAAGAATGACAGAAGAGATAACAAGAAAAGTTCCATCCTCCATTTAAAGCACTTAAAATCATTTTTGGACTGACATTACTGTCATAAAAATATAAAATTGAATAGAGGTCCTGAAATTTTAATATTTTTAACTGTACTATTGTGGAGCTACAGTGATTTTTGATACCAATAATTCTAACTGATTCGGTGGGGTTTATGGTTTAATTTTTTAGTATATCATGTTTGGTTTTCTTTTGACTGTTTGAAATTTTGAAAGGTAAACGAATACAAAAAATAGCCAAAATAAATTCAAAATCTTTATCACAAAAAGGGAATCAGAAATATTGAAAACTACGAAGATTTTACTTCTATGAAAATGATTCGAAAAAGAGGCTAGGATGCGACACACATTGATAACTTCCCATCCCGTCTGTCGATTTGTCTTGCTTAAAAGGTTTGTAGGTTATTGAGTTTTGCTAAAAAGTCGTCAGTTGAATTGTTTTAAAAAAAATAAAAACTATAAGCAACGAAAAAGCATTTCGAGCCAGTTACTACTCCGTAAACAGCTTCTGATGATGAAGTACAATTCGATACGAAGGTTCGTCAGCTGAAATCAACCGAAGCTAAGAAGAGCTTGATGTTGTTGTCCATTTGTTGCTTACTTTGCCAGCAAGCTATGACAATTTAGTAACTGCACTAGAGACCATGAATCAAAGTGACTTGAAGTTAGAATTTGTCAAGACTCGGTTGATGGACGAATACAACAAGAGGAATGGTTGTGCATCGGCAAGGTCTAGTGAGCCCGGTGCAATGAGTGTCAAGCCTAAGAAGAAAATTGTATGTTATGGATGTGGTAAGCCTGGACATATCAAATCCAAATGTTTTTCAAGCAGAAGGAAAAGAAGGACTCAGAGGGTTCAAGCAAAGCTTTCAGAAAGAAGGACTCAACAATGTGTGCAGTTGTTGACAAAGCAAGTGAAAAAGAGCATGCAGCGCAAACTGTACAACTGATGAATGATAAAGTGAAGTTTGTTTTGGATTCTGGTGCTACCCAGCACATGGTCAACAACAAAGATTATTTCAATGTTTTGAAGAACATCGAGGAAATTCAAATTTCAGTTGCCAAGAAAAACGAAAGCATATCAGCATCTGAAATTGGTGACATTTCTGTTAAAACGTTTCATAATGGTGATTCCGCACCAAAGACTATGAAGAACGTTTTATTTGTGAAGGATCTAAAATGCAACTTGATGTCTATCCGAAGTCTGACAGAAAGGGGTTACCGTATAGTTTTTGAAGGCGATAAGGCATATGCATCGATCGATGGAACCTATGTTTAAAGCAAGTACCAGAGGCAAGCTGTACGAAGTAGATTTGCATGTTGAACAAAATAAATTCGCTGGCATCTCAGGTGAGAAAAATGATTCACAATCTTTGTGGCATTACAGATTAGCACATTTGAATACATATGATTTGAAGAAGATGGTCAGTCATCAGATGGCTAAAGGTTTGGAAGAAGTAAATGTTGACACTGAATTAACATTCTGCGAATCTTGTGTTTTTGGAAAAAAAATACGTTAATCGTTTCCAAGGAAAAAAAATATACTATGTCTGTTCAGAAATAATTATTTTTGTTTTTGTTAAATATTATAATGTTGTCATATTATTATTTTCATTTAAAATCATAATTCCATAATTGTTAATTTTTTGTATAATGTTAAGCATTCAACTACCAAACATATCATACAATACCCTATAGTTTTATGATCTTGTTTTTCCCAAAAGTTAATCCCCTGTACCGGAGCATAATTGTTGTATCTATTTTTTATCATGCAATGTACCTTTGTAAAATGCAAATTAATGTATTATTGTGGAGCATTTTGTATTATAGTTAATCGACCACCAAGCTGAACACATCGTCCAAATAATTTTGTCTTGATCATTGCAATAGAGAATTAATAGTACTTAAAATATAATAAAAATTAATTATTATAACGTGTTGAAAGTACGTTTTTTAATTCAAGTTTTGTTTGCTATTGTTCTTGATCAATGTCCAATCGCATTTTTGAACTATTTCATAGTGATGTCTGTGGTCCTATGCCAACGTCGGCATATGATGGAAACAGATATTTTGTGTCATTCACTGACGACTATTCCAGAGCTTCAATGATATTCTGCATTCAACGAAAAAGTGAAGTCCTTAGCAAGTTCAAAGAATTCGTAGCCATAGCTGAAGCACTACATTGCAAGAAAGTTGCGAAGCTGAAAGCTGACAAGGGTGGAGAATATACTTCAAATGAGTTTAGACAATTCTGTAAGTCAAAGGGTATTCAAATGATGCTTCCCTACAATCCAGAGATGAACTCCGTGTCTGAGCGATCGAATAGAAGACTTCAAGAAAAAGTTACAACTATGCTGGTGGCAAGTGGTTTGGATCATAAATTCTGGAACGAAGCGATTCTTGCAGCAAATTATATTAAGAATCGATCGCCAAGGAGTGCTGTTGGGAAGCAATTTATGAAGCAGACACCGGCTGAGATTTGGTTCGGAAGAAAACCAGATCTGCCTTTTTTAAGAATTTTCGGTTCAGAATGCTTCAATTTCGTACCAAAAGATAAGCGATCGAAATTTGAAGGTAAGTCGAACAAATGTCTGATTCTTGGGTATGCTTCATCGATTAGTTCATACCGGCTGTGGGACATGAAAGAGAATAGGTTAGTTATTGGTCGACACATAACGTTCAATGAAGATTCCGTGTTGAGAAGGCCAAAGATAACAGAAATATCGACTTCAGAGGCGGAACGATTTGGTGAGAACAAAAATGATGAAACTCTGGAAAATCTACCTATTGACGGCGGCGATGGAATAGTCCACAGCTCTAATTTAGATTGGGCTGGTAACCGCATTGAAAGAATCCACGATGTCGAAAAAAACGGCATCGGTAACAACAGTACCAGTGGAAGCGAAAATAGTGTTGAAGACCTCGAATCAAATGTTCAACGAAGAAGCGAACGTACGCGAAGACAACCTGAGTGACTTGGTTTTTGCACTTATTCAGCTGAATCAGACAACTTTGCTCTTAGTGCCGAAGAGGCCAGAATGGGAAAATGCCATAAAAAGTGAGTACCAATCATTGATACATAATAAAACTTGGACTATTTGTAGTTTGCCAAAGAATCCAAAAGCCATATGGGCAAATGGGTATTTAGATTGAAACGCAAAGCAGATGGGCAAATTGAAAAATACAAAGCTCGTTTGGTGGCGCGAGGGTTTACCCAAAAACCTGGTTTCGATTACACCGAAACGTATGCGCCAGTTGCAAAGTTGGTAACATTAAAAATATTGCTTGCAATTGCAAATGAGAAGGGCATGTATATTCACCAGATGGATGTCAAAATTGCGTTTTTGATTGGTGAACTATCCGAAGACATTTATATGGAGTTACCGGAAGGTATTGAATTTGGAAATAAAATCTACAAGCTCAATAAGGCTTTGTATGGGTTGAAGCAAGCGTCACGAGCCTGGAATGAGAAGTTCAACAGTTTCATGGTTAGAATTGGATTCAGGCGATGTGAGTCACCAAGAACCAAAACGGAAGCAATTTTTACGTCCTACTGTATGTCGATGACATATTGCTGTTTTGTCAAAATATTCAAATGATTATCATCATAAAGCAGCTGTTGTCAAACGAATTTGACATGACTGACATGGGTAGAGGAATGGGAATGCACATCCAGCAAAACATCGAAGACGGAACTATTGAACTAAGTCAACGGCAATACTTGGAGAAAGTGTTGCATAAATTCGAAACTTGGTTGGTTCTGCTAATCACACCTCATTTCATTCCTTTATTTTACTTTTAAAATGTATAAAAACTTTGTATACCACATTTAAAAACGAATTAATGTGTCCAAAAAGTTGTAAACAATAAAAATTACAAAATATCCCTCAATTCCTAAAATCTCAGTTATGTATTATACACAAATGCTTTATTCTCCAATAAAATGTTATCCTTATCATTAAGAGTTTAATACTCAATAATCTATTTGGCATTTTTAGATATTTTTATTAAGTTCTTACATACATTAAAAAACATGTATCAAAAATGAATGTTCAATTTTACAAGTACCTATATATAGGTATATCTACAAATTATGCATAAAAGGGTTACAAGAAGTTATTAACTAAAGCCTAAATCACTCGAAATAAAGGCTAATAATCCTTACCAACAAACAAACAAAAAAAAAAGGTTCATTCCATTTTGAAAGGGTCAAATATTTCATGCTTCCTTTCAACCACAACAGTTAATGCTTGCCTTGGGTGTATAGAGAATTGAGCCAGTTAATGTTTTTTTTTTATTGCTTCTTTTCTTCTTTCCTTAAGGCAACTTTTTCATCCTCATCAACTTTAAATACATATACTCGTATGTATGTATGTCCCATGATGTTCCAAATTGAAAGTCCTTTTTGTTATTTTGGATTTCGAACACCAACACAATCAACCCAAATTTTATTAAAATAAGGACAAATGGAAGCGTATATTTGTATGAAGATGTGTGTGAATGCGGATACATGTAAGTATAAAGTATATCCTTTGTATGTTTATTGAAATTGTTATTATATTTTTATTTATCTTCTCTTATTTTTGTTTGTTGTTGTAGAATGTTGTAGACTATAACAGAAAGTCCTTAGAGCAATTTAGAGTGTTGTGAGTGATTCTCTGAATTGGACTACAGCTGCTCTGATGTTCAGTGTATAATATGTACATACACACATACATACATATATAATGTATGGTATAGATTTTATTAGCCACAATATAGTATATTTCTGGGCCCACAACATGGAGTGTGGACATTTTAAATATTTGATGAAAACGATTGCCACTAAGTGATATTAAGGGAAAACATTCAGTTGACTGTTTTAGTTGAATATTTTATTCATATACTTCGGGGAATTAGTAAAGTGAAATAGTTGTTGTTGTTGTTGTTGTTGTTAATGTTGCTGATGATGTTTTGTGTTATGTTTTATATATTAGAAATTGGTGTAATATAGGTTAAAGTTTTGTTTTTGTTTCGTGTTTTTGGTTGATGGTTTCTTGTACTCTTTTAAACATTTGCAAAGTTGTATACGCATAATTTATTTGTATGAATATTTTGTGTGGATAGGTGTTTGACAAAGTTGTTTTACATGAACAAAAGATTAAAGAGGCTTTTTAAAAGAGTATTGTTCACAGTCACATGAAGATTATTCTACTCTGTAAATAGTCGTTTAGAACCTTAACTTTAAATGCTATAGAAATAGGTTTTTAATTAAGCGCTTCCTTTCTTAATATTTTAATACAACAAAGTGAAGTTTTGTATTTATTGTCGAGGTCTACTGATGGATTTATGAATGGAATACAACATCGATGTTATGCCATACTGAATTCGGCCGATGGCATAGCTAATATTTGAGTTGACCGTTGCGGTTTGCGGCTTATTTGTATAGACCTGCGACTTCGAAAAAATCCACAAAATAAAGTCTGATAGTCTTGGGTTAAAAACCTGATTGTGCTTGCGATTAATTGACAAATCCTCTAAGAATAATTCTTGTCATGAAAAGTGCTTTCTCAAATAAGCCGTTCGGTTTCGGCATAAAACTGTAGGTGCCCTCAATCCCTGACAAGATTTCTCGCACACAGGAATGGTTGAGAGTTGTAAGTCACTAGGCCCAATATTTTGGCTTTAGTAGTTAGCTTATAGCTAGCGTCAAACTAAGATCAAAGGCTCAGTAAGAAAATAATACAATTAAAGCCTTACAAAATACAAAACATAATTAACATTTAATAAGAACCATTAAAAAACAAAAAATAAAATAAAGACGTTTACGATAGTGGAGCACTGGTTCTAAACAATGATTTTAATCCCACCTTATTTAGGTTTAAATCTATCGATAAACAGTTTAAGTTATATAAAATGCTCATTCGACTTAAAGCTTCATTCTTCTTATAGTTAGTTCTATGGAAGTCAATATGTATAAAATCAAATGTACGCGGATGATGAGTTACGTCTCGGTTATTCAAATGTAGACAAGATATTAAATAAGGTGCATTAATTTCAACATTAATGAGTTGCTGAAGAAATATTTGGTCATTATTAACACACCTTTGATTGAGAGATTGCATTTGAAGAAGCAGAATACGATGTTCATAAGGAGGCCGATCATGAGAATCATCCCAAGGAAGACCCTTTAGGGCAAAGCGAATGAAATTATGTTGAATTGATTCAATACGTTTTCTATGAATTTCTTAATAGGGAAGGTATACCTGCGAAGCATATTGAAGATGACGACGAACATGGCAATTGTTCAAAGAAAGACTAACATAGGGATCATTGAACTGCTTTCCCAGCACCAGCGTTTTATAAAACCAAGCATAGAACTTGCCTTATTGACAATAAAATTAATGTGATGTGTAAATTCTAAGGTGGAATAGAAATGAACACCTAAATCTTTAAATGTGAAGAAGCGACAGAGTTTTTGCTGTGATATACAATAATCAAATACACTACCGATTCGTTTTTTTATTAAACGTAATCGTCTGGTATTTAAAGGGTTCAGGGCAAGGCTATTTTTCCACACCAAAATGTGAAACTATCAATGTCGGCTTGTAAAAGGATACGATCATGGGTGGACTTTATTTTTTTTTAAATTTTCATGTCATCAGCAAAAATGAGAACTTCACTTGAACGTTGACATGACGATACATTGTTAATATACAGGATGAACAGAAGAGGGCCAAGATGGCTTCCCTGGGGAACACCAGATTGAGCAACAAAAGGTTCTGAATAGCAATTACTAAACGTTACCTCATAGGATCTGTTTTCAAGGTATGATTTGATCCAAGTTAAGAAAAATGGTGGAAAATCAAAAGCTTTAAGTTTTAATAAAATAATTCCGTGGCTAAGTTGGTCCAAAGCTTTAGAAAAGTCAGTGTAAACACAGTCAACTTCATAACCTTGTTCTAAAGCGTTTGAACATATGTTTGAGAATTTGAGGAGATTTTTAACGTTTGATCTTTTTTTCACATAACCATGTTGCTGTTGGCAAATGAGATTCTTACTAAAAAATGCTACACTTTCACAAACAACTTGTTCAAACAATTTAGGAATGGAAAAGAGCTTTCAAATGGGCCTGTAGTTTGTTATAATGCGCCTTGTTACTTTTCTTGAAAATTGGTGTTTTTAGAGAAAGTATGAATATGAATGTAAGGAGTTCAACTAAAGCATTATTACACTTTTTAACTTCCCATAGAAAGTTATTGTAATGGGTCCGATTTGTCGAATTGAAAATTTTGACATTTTTCGACGTTTCAAGCTCCCTAGAGTCGAAATAAAAGATTTTTCGATAGATGTCTGTGCGTGCGTGTGTACGTACGTTCGCGACGGTTTTTTTCGTCGTCCATAGCTCAAGAACCAGAAGAGATATCGACTTCAAATAAATTTTGTTATACAGATAATAAGGCAGAAAGATGCAGAAAGGGCTCTCAAGAAAATTGCGTGGGTGTTTTTTTTACCATAGCAGTTTAAAAAAAAGGTGAACATTTTGGTTAACCCTAAATATCTCATGAACCAAAGGCGCTAGAGACATAATTTAAATTTTATATTATATATTGTTACGTGATATAAGACAAATATATTTTTCGAAAAAAAATCCAATTAACGGTTTTTTTTTTTATAAATCAAAAAAACTGAAAAAAAAAATTTGTCACCTCGCAAATTTTACGAACAAAAAATGATTTTATCTCCAAAACAATTTTGTGCAACGAAGAATAATGTTTTTGACATCTGATAAAATTTTGAGAAAAATCTAATGGACAGTATTTTTTTATAAAAAATAAAAACCTGAAAAAAACATTACTCAAAGTTGGTAAAAATTGAATTTCGACTCAAATATCTTTTCAAAACTTTGAGATATTGGCTTTAAACTACTTTAATCTCTCAAAAAATATTGTTGTCAACATTCAGTAAAATGTTGAAAAAAATCGAATTGACAGTTCTTGTACAAAAAATTTGACAAAAGTTGGTAAAAATTATTTTTCGACGTAAATATCTTTTCAAAAATTTCAGACAATGGCTTCAAACTAATTTTATTTTATAAGAAATATTGTTTGTCAACATTCAGTAAAATTTTGAAAACAATCGAATTCACAGTTTTTTTTTACAAAAAATTAAAAACCTAAAAAAAAGGAACAAAAGTTGGTAAAAATTGATTTTCGACTCAAATATCTTTTCAAAACTTTGAGACATTGGCTTCAAACTAATTTTATCTTATAAGAAATATTGTTTCCAACATTCGATAAAATTTTGAGAAAAATCGATTTGACAGTTTTTTTTTACAAAAAATAAAAACCTAAAAAAAAGCAATACTAAAACTTGGTAAAAATTTACTCTCGACTCAAATAGCTTTTTAAAAATTTAAAATATTAGCTTAAAACTTATTTTATTTTACATAAAATATTGTTTTCGATATTCAGTAATTTTTTTATAAAAATCCAACAGTCCGTTTTTTCATAAAAAAAAGTACGCAAATTTGGTAAAAATTGATACATATAGACAAACTTTTAAGCAAGACAAATCGACAGACGGGATGGGAAGTTATCAGTGTGGGTCGCATCCCAGCCTCTTTTTTAATACTATTTTCTAAAGGTCTGATGCTTCTGACAGATTCTAAAGGGTGTTGCTTGAATATTTGATTTTAGCTGGTCTATAGTCTTTTAAGAAGCATAATTACTTCCTGTAAATTCAGGGAAATGCAGGAATCATATCGAGGTAGTTTTGAACTCTTTATCTGTTTATGGTGATACCAAGCAACACTATTAGTAGATGTATATAAAATCAGGAATTAATTTGCAGAATTTGTGAACTGTTTCATCAAAAAAAGAATATTCAAAAATACACTCTTTTGTCTGCCTAAAACCACTCAAATTTGCAAACATATACAATGGACTATTTCATCCCTCCTAGAAAAAAACACAGCATTCTTTTTCCCTGGTTATTATGCTCATCCTTTATATTCTATCTAATTTTAATCAAAACTTAATCAAAAAAAAAAACCTACAAGTGTCAACATCATAAATAAACATTATCGTTTGTTACATTTAAATTAAAACCAATTTTTAATCAACTAGAAGTTTATACAATGTACATTAATTTCTATATCGTAAATCTATGTTAATCCAAAAACCAAAACCACTAACAAAAGACAAAAAAAAAACACTATTTTATTATCTATCATACAATTATTGTAACTATTACAAAACCACACCCTCACTATCAATGCTTAAATTTTAATTTATTCAATGTTAATTTGAAAAAAAAAAAACTGATATTATGCAATCCCAACTATAACTAAATTTTAACTCATTAAAAATTATAATAAATTCATTTATGTATATTTTGTGAGACAAAAAAAAATATGCAATTTCAAATATACTGGAGTTTTATTGAAATTCAAATAATGTTCCTCATTGTCATGAAAATATATGTTGTATTTTTAAACACATAAACTTTGAACATCGAAACAGCAAAAAATTTAAACACCAACATCAGTTTATTTACAGAGTAGTCAAACATGAATGTATGTATGTATGTGTAGTTTATTAGTGAATGTATTTTGAAATAAAATATAATATCCGCACGAATCATATAAATCTATGCCATCATACAAGTTGAATACACCAGCTATCAAATTCCAATTAAACCACCTCAGTGGAAATTGTCAAAATATTGAACCTCCTGCTTTGTCTCATTAGCCCCAAAAATGACTAAAAATTCAACGTCATGAGCGGTTTTGAAGGGTGGAGTGTGGAATAACTCTAAACTCTATCCCCGTTTTTCTGATGTGATTTAGTTGCAGTTCCAGCCAGTCAGCACCAGTGATGGCCGGCGGCGGCGGCTTTCACAGAATTCTGATTAATCATGCAGCCGTTGAAGCGACATCATATATGAAACTTCTAAATAGAATTTTGGGTAAAAACCCGCCGAAAATCATGTTCAAATCTATGTACAGTACAGTGAATAATATCGCCAGTGTATAGTGTTGATGGTCAATTAAGCGAGTTGGAGAGACACGTCCTGGTGACGACGAGCGATGATGCGATGCCATCAGGATTCACGCTGCTGTTACCGAAAATCTATTAGGTGCTAGAAATTGTTGTTACTCGCTTGAAAACCACGCAAACACTCAAACACATAAACACACTCCCATATATATAGACAATCATGAATCAAAACATGGAACGGGAATACTGATCTGGCAAAACTCGAACCACTGACCGTGTCGAGTATGTAGTAGGAATTAAATTTGCAAAAGTTACTCATCCGCCACAGTGTCCTAGTGCATCCGGGTGAGTTTTGAATTCTGCATTTTGCATAGCCTAATGTTCCACCGTCATCACTACATGTACTAGGGGTAGGTGTAGGTATGTATATGCAGCTAAAGGACCTTAGATGGTCAGGTCATCAGAAAGAAGGGGTGCTATATTGATTCAGGGAGGTTATATTGCTACACTAGCGGACGCATAAGAACTCACATGCGAGAAAGAGAGAGAGATAGGGAACTCGATGCAGCAATGACAACGGGCAACAACAGTGCACATAGCCCGCAGACTGAATTAAAGATGAATTAATAATACGTGGTGGTTAACTAATTTTCGATAATGAATAAATGACGATACCGCTAACCAACAATACGACGGGCTTATGACTATAAGCCGGGTATATTATCACCTGCTCTTCGTTTATATGCGTTGTTGTGTAGGTATACCTGCAAAAGCCACGCTGGCGCTGCTGCACCGCTTCATACCGCACCCAGTCGCGGCAATGTAGTTCAGTGGAAATTTGCAGTTGGAGAGGGTGTTATTAAACCACATGGGAGGCTTTAATTGCCGAAGCGATCTTTGGTGGTGACGCAACGCTGCTTTTTTGTATCTATACACTACAGACACACACATAAATACATGCGGGTGTTTCTGTGTGTATATGTAAATCGTAAATAGGTAGGAAATTAAAAAGGCTCTATCTATAAAATATGTATAGAGATGAGACGAAGGACGATGTTGTTGTGGCATCAGCGAGATTGGAATTTATTTTTGCCACCATTTCGGTAGCCGAAAGTGCTATAAAGTGATTTTTGGATGTGAAAATGAGTAGGTGGGGGGGTGGAGGGAGAAGGTGAAGTTACTCGATTTAATACGCCACCATTATCAGAGGGAGAGAGCAAGGATACAGCATTTATTCTGGATGATGATGGTAACTTATTGCAGCATAAAGTAATTGCTTTTAATAGAGTTGTAAACGCATTTAATTATTGTAGTTTATTTCAGGAAGCGATTAATGAGGAACACATTAAAACGATGTTGGCTATAATCAGATATACATATGTACATATATAGTGACATGGTTTTTAAACTGTACAAATTAAAAACAAAAAAAATAATTTTAAACCCAAGACTTAAAACACAAAATAAATCATTTAAGTTTTGCAAGAGAAGCTTAAAAGTGTGATGTAGTTTTTAATTTCAAGAACAAAAATTAGTAGAAGGATATGTATTTAGCCATACGGTTTGAATTAATTACAAAAAAGAGGCTGGGATGCGACCCACACTGGTTGTTTCCCATCACGTTTGTCTATTTGACTTGCTTAAAAGTTTGTAGGTTTTCGTGTTGTGTTAACAAAATTGTTAGTTGAAATATTCTTAAAAATTACTAACAATGTTTTCCATATGATGAAATATTTTGATTTCAAAATCAATTTTTGTTAACGAGAATTTTAGTCGAGAACCAATTTTTTATTATTATTTTAATAGCACTCCTTAAAAGTTGTTATTTCTTATATAAACAAATACAAATTGGATGAATGAAATGAATTTGAATTCAATACCTTCTATAGTTCACGAAATATCGAGAACCGAATATCATTTTTTACAAAATTTGCGTACCTACTATTTTTTGTAGAATTTTTTTTTATGATAAAACTAACTGTTGGATTTTTATAAAAAATGAACTGAATGTCGAAAATAATATTGTGAGATATTATTAGTTTGAAGGCAATAATTTTTGAAAAGATATTTGAGTCGAAATTCAATTTTGACGAACTTTTAGTAATTTGTTTTTAAGTTTTTATTTTTTGTTAAAAACTGTTAATTCAATTTTTCTCAAAATTTTACTGAATATTGACAACAATATTTTTTAAAAGATAAAATTAGTTTAAAGGCAATATCTCAAAGTTTTGAAAAGATATTTGAGCCGAAAATCAATTTTTACCAATTTTTAGTATTGTTTTTTTTTTTAGGTTTTTATTTTTTTGTAAAAAAACTCACAATTCGATTTTTCTCAAAATTTTACTGAATGTTGAAAACAATATATATTAACTTCCCATACGAAGTTATTGTAATGGGTCCGATTTGTCGAATTGAAAATTTTGACATTTATCGACGTTTCAAGGTCCCTAAAGTCGAAAAAGATTTTTAGAAAGATGTCTGTGCGTGCGTGTGTACATACGTTCGTACGTACGTCTGTATGTTCACGACGTTTTTTTTGTCCTCCATAGCTCAAGAACCAGAAGAGATATGGATTTCAAATAAATTTTGTTATACAGATAATAAGGCAGAAAGATGCAGAAAGGGCTCTCAAAAAAATTGCGGGTGATTTTTTACCATAGCAGCTTAAAAAAAAAGGTGAAAATTTTGGTTAACCCTAAATATCTCATGAACCATTGAAGCTAGAGACTTGAATTCAATTTTAAAAACAAAACAATTATATTTTTGGAAAAAATCCAATAAACGTTTTTTTCTTCAAACTTATTTTATCTTATAAGAAATATTGTTTTCAACATTCTGAAAAATGTTGAAAAAAATCGAATTGAAAGTTTTTTTACAAAAAATAAAAACCTAAAAAAAAAGTTATTAAAAGTTGGTAAAAATTGATTTTTGATTCAAACACCTTTTCAAAACTTTGAGATATTGGCTTTAAACTACTTTTATCTTTAAAAAAATATTGTTCTCAACATTCAGTAAAATTTTGAAAAAAATCGAATTGACAGTTTTTTTTACAAAAAATTAAAAACCGAAAAAAAAATTACCAAAACTTGTTAAAAATTGATTTTTGACTCAAATATCTTTTCAAAAATTTTAAATAATCCCTTCTTTTTAATTTTAACTTATAAGAAATATTGTTTTCAACATTAAGAAACATTTTGAGCAAAATTGATTTGACAGTTTTCTTACAAAAAATAAAAACCTGAATCAAAATTTATAAAAGTTGGTAAAAATTGTTTTTCGACGTAAATATCTTTTCAAAAATTTGAGACATTGGCTTCAAACTAATTTTATAAGAAATATTGTTTTCAACATTCTATAAAATTTTGAGAAAAATCGAATTGACAGTTTTTTTTTACAAAAAATAAAATTCTAAACAAAAACAATACTAAAACTTGGTAAAAATTTACTTTCGACTCAAATAGCTTTTCAAAAATTTAAAATATTCAAGCTTATTTTATTTCCCAGAAAATATTGTTTTTGATATTCAGTAATTTTTTTATAAAATATAGTACGCAAATTTGGTAAAAGTTAATACATATAGACAAATTTTTAAGCAAGACAAATCGACAGACGGGATGGGAAGTTATCATTGTGGGTCGCATCCCAACCTCTTTTTTGAAAAGATATTTGAGTGGAAAGTAAATTTTAACAAGTTTTAGTATTGCTTTTTTAGGTTTTTATTTTTTTGTAAAAAAAATCTCAGTTCGATTTTTTCTCAAAATTTTACTGAATGTTGAAAACAATATATATTACAAGATAAAATTAGTTTGAACACAATATCTTAGTGCTTTGAAAAGATATTTGAGTCTAAAGTCCATTTTTACCAACTTTGAGTAATTTTTTATTTTTATTTATTTTTCGTTGCATAAAATTATTTTGGAGATAAAATCATTTTTTATTCGTAAAATATTCGAGGTGACAAATATTTTTGTTACGCTTTTTTGATTTATAAAAAAAATTGTTTTTTTTTTCAAAAATATATTTGGTTGATAAAACGTTACAATATAAGTATGATATAAAATTTAATTCAAGTCTCTAGAGTCATTGTTTCGTGAGATATTTTAGGTTAACCAAATTGTTCACCTTTTTTTAAAATTGCTATGGCAAAAAAACAACTCACTCAATTTTTTTGAAAGTCCTTTCTGCATCTTTCTGCATTATTATCTGTATAACAAAATTTATTTGAAGTCGATATTTACGAAATAAAGGTGTTTTCAACAGGGACACTATATAAAAGTAGAGCGACAGGGACAGAAATCGACGCCATATTTCTTGCCGCTCTTTTGACATTTCTCTTCAGTAAGATTTGTCATTCTGTGATGGAAAGATATACGAGTCAACAACGAGTCGAAATTATTAAAATTTACTACGGAAATTCGGAGTCAGTAGCCTCAACGTTAAGAGCGCTACGTCCAATTTATGGTCGTCATAATCGTTTTAGCAGATCAACAATTGAGCGTCTAGTGAACAAATTTGAATCCACAGGCACAGTACAAAATGTTCCCGTGCCAGTGAGACAAAGAAGTGCCCGTAGTGTCGAGAATATTGCTGCCACTGAGGCTTCAGTTGTAGAAAGCCCAAATGTGTCTCTCACACGTCGTTCTCAAGCGTTGAGCATCTCTGTGACGTCGTCGTGGCGAATGTTGCGAAAAGATCTTGGCCTTCATTCTTACAAGATTAAATTGACACAAGAACTGAAGCCGCTTGACCACCAGAATTGTCGTATGTTCGTGAATTGGGCTGAGCAACAATTTGAAAATGATTCGGATTTTCATTGAAAAATTATCTTTAGTGATGAGGCTCATTTCTGGCTGAATGCCTTCGTGAATAAACAAAATATTCCGTATTGGTCAGGCACCAATAAACACGTACTCCATGAGTCATCATTGTATCCCGAAAAAATAACGGTTTGGTGTGGTTTATGTGAATGGGGATCGCTACCGTTTAATGATAACCGAATATTTTTGTTCCCAATTGGATGATATGGACTTGAAAGACATGTCGTTCCAAAAGCCACACGGCGAATGTCACAATCAATTTATTGGAAACCAAGTTTGGAGAACGTGTTTACTCACGAAATGGTCCAGTGGCTTGGCTGCCTCGGCGTATAGATTTCACGCCGTTAGACTATTTCTTGTGGGGCTACGTCAAGTCTATGGTCTATGCCAACAAGCAAGCGACGATTGATGAACTTCGTTTGAATATCGAACGTGAAATTGCAGAAGTATCGGCTGATTTATGCTTGAAAACCGTCGAAAATTTGGTTCAGCGTCTGGACTTCTGCAAGCGTGCCCGTGGTGGCTATGCAAAATAAATTGAGTTTCATACATAATGGCATCACAGGAATAAAGAATTTTATTGATATCCAAACCATTTTTGTTTTATTTAAAAATTAACTTTTGTAGCGCTCTTATTGAAAAACCCGATATTGTAAATTAGTAATAAAAAAGTCCTTATACGCCTTGGTGTACTGTTTCAAAGCAATTTGTCGCTACACTCTAAATTTTAAATACTTTCTTTGAAAAAAACCAGAATTACATACTACAAAACTTGAACAAACAGAAAAAAAATCATAAAATATTTTCCAAATAAAAAAAATTGTTTACATACATACGTATCGTTTCCTAAGCCATCAATTTCAAAAACCATAGGTTCGTGAGAGTTAATCGTATATTTAACTTTTCAATTATACCCACAAACAAAATCAGAAGGACTCAAGACATACACACTCAGATTTGGAATACATTAAGTCTGATTTCTGTTTTTTTCTTCTCTCCTTCCGTAATAATTCAAAACAATAAAATGTTCTTAAAAGACAACATCCTTTTCCTGCTACATCGATAATAAAGAAAGTAATCGTATTACAAGGTGGGTGGGAATGGAAGGGGAGATGGTGAGTGAGTGAGTAAAAAAAAAATAACAAAAACAATTTCCATGTTAACAGTTACGCTTAGCAACTTCCAAATAGCCGTACCATCCTGCTTCGTCTATCGAACAACAACAAAAATCTACTCATTTCCTTAATAGATAAACTAAATGGCTTCCTTATTCGCTATATCGAAATACACACACACAAAATAAAATACATAATGATAAAACTAAGCGCACACATATACACAATGTCAGTCACGGATATAATCGTTGATTGAAATTACCAAAAGTCACGTCATTTGTCAATCTCAGGATCACATTCGAAATAGTTGAATGAGTTTTAGCACAGGATATACTTGGTACTTACAAGAAAACACACAGACACACAAACATGCATTCATCCCAAACAAATTAAAGCTCACACCGCCCTCCCTCCCAGTCAAACATACGAATACGAATATACCCAACGACAACGACGATAAGGAAAATAGTAATCTATTCCATTGTATTTCTTTTCTTCTTCTCCTGGGGCCGCGCCGCCGTCCTAGCCTTTCTGTTTCGTCCTTTATACGTATATTTATATTGTGTTTATGTTCTAAAGGAATGCCACCCACAATAGCAAACATAGAAAATAAAAATCAAAGTGGAACAATCAAGGAAGCGTAAATGAAAGTCAAGCGAGGGTGGGCGCTTTTTCCATACGAAAGGAATACCAATATAGAACAAGCTGAAGCGAGTCCTCTTTTCTTTTGATTTTTTCATTTATATGTCCTTAAAGTCGTATACAATCACAATCAAGACAGGATAACTGACCATCTGTGATTTTTTGTCTTTCTTTTTTCATTCTTCTCCAGAGAGTGAGTCCTTTTCCTTGCACCACCATGAAAGCATTACATATGACACCAATATATCAATCGTGGAGACAAAAGGTCAAACGGCCGGCATATCCTTTTGACTATACACATACACATATCACTTTAGGACAAGGATATTGCGGGGCGACACAGAGGAACGCCATAGCCATCACTATCACTATCATTATAACCATCGTCATTGCCAGCCGCCAAGTCTAGTTACGTGTGCCTGACTATTTGTGCGATTTTATCATTGTGTATGAGGCTATAAATCTAAACAGGCTCTTAAATAGCCTTTGTACCGCTCCAGAACACACCACAGCATATACAATACATATATATGTACAATGTTTGTATTGGACTTGATGTTGCTTCTGATTCTTTAGATGACCAAATATCATATAGAGAATTATAGAAGACCAAACTAACAGCAATTCTGTATACAATACTGATGTTTCGTATATTTAAGTGCTTGTTCAACATCCTTGTTTCAAACACAAAATTGTAGGATTCGTGTCAAAAAGCATTTTATCTGTCTTCCTTCTCCTTCTTCTTCTTTTTGTTTTTCTGTTCTGACTATTTCCTTCTAGTTATTCACAATAAATAGAGTCCTTTGGCATTATGTTAGAAAATCACGCCAAAAAATAAAAGCACAGCATTATTTCTTATTTCGTGTTACGTTCCAGTTATACACATAAGTCGACGACGTTATACGCAGTGATTTTGGCCAAGTTAAAGATTTCGTAGTCGACTTATACGAATTACACCGGAAATTTCATCTCGATGACAGCAATTTGTAAAAGAGTCCTGATTTATTGTTTTGCACATTCAATGGCATTTATAAACTGGCAATTTTGTTGTTGTTGTTGTTAGTGTCGCTAAATTGCTGCCCCTTTATTCCAACCTACGTACATATGTATGTAATATGTATTGGCTACATTGGTAAGGCAAGAAAGAAGGAACAGTGTCCTGATGGCTTCTGCAATGATCCTGTACTGCAATGAGATGGTGTAACACAGAAGAGAAAGTGAGAGAATTTGTAAGACCGCCTTGCATGTTCATTGAATAGATTACACGCGTCTCTGCTGGCAGAAAGAAAAACCAAATACAACAACAAAATTGAAAAAAAGGGACCAAAGTCATGTAATGGACGATTTCTTTAGCACTTTATCGTTTTATTCTTTTTCTTTTATTTTCTTTTCTTTTTCTTTTTGTTGTGGGTGCGGTTTGTGTATTAGATGACCAGCAATTAAGGATACTAATGGTGTATGTCAATCAGGAAGTTGTTGTTATTTTCTCTTTGTTATGCCATTCTTTTTATTGTTTCTCTCGTCTTGGTTCTTTTGTTCGTTTATTTTATTGGATGACTTCAGCTGGTTGACATTCGCAATGGAGTTGTGTGTCTTTGAGTGTGTATGTGTGTGTGTGTGTGTGTGTGTTTGTGTCTTTGTTTGTCCTTTGGAGTCATTTATTGTGCAGTAAAAATAAATTTAATTTGAAGAAATCATTGCTTTCAATTTCCTGTTGTCTTTTAATTCATTTTCTGTGTTTGTCATTTTGGGTGGAAGACAATCTAACGGGTACCCGGGGGTATCTTTAAATTGAAACAATTTGAAACTCGTTTATCGTGCGAATGTGGATGTGGATCAATAAAAGAAAAAATTTACTCGAACCGATTTGATTTTATGTTTCGTGGTAGTAAAAATTTGGATTGTTTATAAGAGGAGAGTTTTGGTAGATTTTATTGGAAATTAACTCACATGATGATAAAGATTTATACAGATTCTTCTTTCGAAGTGGAATAAGAAATTGTCTAAAATGTTTATAGCTTTGAAAAACATATTTCGTATTTATGCGTTCTATTTGTGTGATTGGAAATTGAGTTAACTAGATACAAATATCATATGGGTTTATTTATTTTTTGCAATCGTATATCAGCTTTTGGGCATTCTGCTAATCCAGTTGAGAAGGCTTGAGAAGGACGTTGGCTTGCATTGCGTAAAGCGTAATGGATATCTATATATTTTATTATTCATCATTCTCCAAAAGTACAATATTTACTTGTTTCACTAGACAAAGACGTGATGTTATTTTAAATTTGTGGCTAATTTTTTTTTTTTTAACGTTTGTTTGATAGAATAGTAGTAATGTTACAAAATTCCCCACATTAAGATGTCTGTAATAATATTGTTAAATTATTTTGAGATTAAATAAAAAGACCTTCAATAACTGTAAACTTTCCATTGGTGTACTAATCTTATTTTTTGTCATAAAGTAAGTTATCATTTAAAGAACTTCAAAAATTTAAGTTTAAGTTTTTTTTCTGTTAAGATATTCGATGTAGCAATTTGCATTTTTTTCTAGAAATTTTATCTGATAATAAGAACAATATATTTTGTTTGAAATTACACAAGTTGTAAAATAATTTCTTAATTTTTTCTCAAGATATTTTTCTCAAGATTTTTTAATAGTTTTTTTTCGTAGTACAGTCAAAATCGGTTATAACGAACTCGATGGGACTGGAGAATCCGTTCGTTATATCCGGTGTTTCGTTATAACCGATTTTCCATCTTTTGTTCTTTATTAAAGTGTATACAAACTTTTTTTATTTTTAAGTTGGATTCTTCAAAATTCTTCTTAATTTTCTCTCGGTCTTTGAAAATGGTAGAGATTGTTGACGCCGATACAGAAAACTCTGCTTTTATTGGAATCACCAGCTTCGAGCCTTGAAATTATTGCAGATTTTTCTTCAATCGTAAAAACTCTACGCTTTGAACTCATTTTGAAAAAAACTAACACATTTAACCAAGTATGACTATTCCAGTTCCTCTCAGAAACAGAAATTCGAGTATAAACACAACAAAAAAAAGGGCATTCCCATAATTTATCATTTTAAATGCGCGAAATTTCTAATGCCTACATATTTTTTTTTTTATATGTTCGTTATAAGCGATAAATTTTTAAATATTCCATTTAAAATAGTTCGTTATAAACGATAATTCGTTATAGGCGATATCGTTAAAACCGATATTTGGTTAGTACATTTTGTATAAACCTCGGCCGGGACTTCGAGATAAGTTTGTAATAACCGATATTTCGTTATAACCGATCTCGTTATAACCGATTTTGACTGTATTTTGTTTTTTTTTTTTTTTTATTTCTTGAATCTGTCAGTAAAATTTTTCTAAAAATATTACCAGATGTGAAAAAGTCGGTGTTCCTGTTATAAAATTATTCTGAAGGTTATATGTGTAATTTTTGTTCTTAAAATGTTCGACTTGGAAGTCAATTTCTTTTTGTTTTATTTATTTAAAAACTTGTCTCCTGATTTCAATTTTAAGATTATAAAGGGTCTTTTAATAAGGGCGGGTAGATGTTGAAATTTAATAAAACAAGCTGTGTGTGAGGTGTGGAATATGACATTATTCAAATGCCTGCCTCGGCTTTTTACGGAGGCACGGATCCGAGAGGTCCAATTTTCAATGACTCTTCCGCATAGATCGAGCTGAATTTGAGCGAAGGCCTGTGTTATGTTCACAGAACACAGACATCGGTCGATTGTGGTTTATTTGCATAGACCTGCGACTTCAAGAAACCCCACAGAAAAAAGTCTAGCGGGTCAAATCGCATGACCTTGTTGGTCAATTTAAATCAACGCTGCAAGAGATAACCTTACCCTCAAATCGTTCATGCAAAATGTCAATCGTGGCGTTTGCTGTGTGGCACGTAGCGCCTCCGTCCTGCTGGAACTACACGTGTCGTCTAGGTCCATAGGGTTCAATTTGGGATATAATAAATTAGTTATCATCGTTATGTAGCACTCGCTGGTGACGGTGACCGCCTCACTAACGTCGTTTTCAAAAAAGTACGGACCAATTACGCCGTTCGGTCGGCCTGAAATCCACACCAACCGGTATAGGGATGCATTATCACCTGTTGAACCTCGAGTGGGTTGGTGTCGAGCCATATATCGTAATTTTGATTCTTAACACACGTTTAATCAGCTTCTTCCAATACTCTTATTGCATTCTCTCATTAACAGTGGAGATTTTTAAAACTGAAAACGATCATATAGGCAGGGTGATTTGGAAAAAGTAAAATAGATTTCAGTAAAGTTTATGAAATTGTTTATGTTTTTTTATAGTACGAATTTATTCGTTATGATCTGTTAAGTTGTATCTGTCAGTTTAGTTTACAACAAGGATTCATCTTTCTTTTATAAACCTAAAAACGGTTCAGTTGACATTTTTGAACTAATTTGTTTTTGGTCCACGAAATTCTACTACACTAAGAAGGAAATTATATATTTTACGTACATATGTATGTATGTAATTACATACATATATATAAAACGAAATTATTTGTATTTCAAAAGTGTACACATTATTAATGTGTGAATTCAAATATAAACAGACTTCTCAGAAAACTGGTACTTCCATAAATATGAAAACTTGCATGTTACAGTAAAACAAATACAAAATGTATCTTTTTAAACTTTTTTTTCTATACATTATTACAAAACTTTAAGAAATGTTTAAATACAAATACATTTTTTCAACATACACAAGAATCTAGGGCTCTAAAGAAAATGAGTATACTTATAGCTGGCGCATTTATACGGAATATGAATGTATTTCCAAATATGAAATAAGTTTTGCAAAATATGGAACTATGTACATTATGTGCGATATGCATTTCATGCAATGTGATTGCAAACAACATCATTTTTCATAGTAAAATAAGTCCTTTTATTAAATAACTACACAATTTTCAAGTTTCTGCATTGGCAACGTTTTAATTATGATTTCATAAAACTTTTCTGTCTTAATGAATTTCTGACAAAATTATCTTTAAAATTCAATGAATAATCAAAATGTGACAGAAAATTACAGAGAAATGAGTTGAGATTAAAAATTAAATGCCTTCATATTATTTCTGCATAGGTCCAAAATACATACATGATTTTTATTAATAAATTTATTTAGATTTAAGGAACATTTTATAAGAAAAGATTTATTAATTCTTTTACTTATTTTACTTTGAAATTTGTTCATTCTCCAAAACGATGAATGGTTATCCCGTCCCGTCTTTAAAGTTTAATACACAAGGTGCAAATTTGACCTATATATATTTTTTTAATAAAATACTTTAATGACAAAATATTGATTTATTTTCTGTTAAATACTATAAAAATTCCAATATGTACAGGAGAACAGCTTAGGTGACCGAGTAAAATTAGTTAATATACATCTTGAAGGACAAAAACACTTGCCAAACATTTTAAAAAACCTTCTGTTAAGTGCTTATCAAGTAGTAAGTAGTTTACTTAGTATTTAATCATTTTATACCTCAACAATTATTTACTTCTTTTTAGTTAAAAAGGTTGCATCTCAACACGTATTAACAGCGAAATATCAGAAAAATTCAAACAAAACCTTATCTAAGGAACGACCTGTTAATAACATCAAATGCAACTTAAGAATCATACGGAATTTATTAAACTATAAGTGGAAGTTAAAATAGCCAAGTTTTGATTTTAATTTTGTCAATATTTTAAAAGATAATAAGTTAATAAGGTGAACAAAATGACCTTAAACAGTTCAACCATAATACTCGCGCTTCTAGAAATGCTCATTAGTTTACCTTTGAGTTTAACTTTGGTAGTACTGTGAAGTTCGGATATTCGTTCTTTAGCCGTACCACGCGAATGTGGAATGCCTTACCACACTCTGTCTTTCACTGTCATTGCAATATTCACGAATACAAAACCAATGTTTGCCGACCTATTATAAATGCATTCAAAACCCTTTGAGTGTACACTAAGCAACACTAAGCAGCATACTGAAATGTCTATAAAATTGTACTTAATTGTTTAAAATTTATTGGAAATTTGTTTTTAATTTTTCAAATACTAACATTTAAGCATCAAAAATTGAAGAGACGAATATAGTTCCTCAAGCCTTCAATGGTACACAAAAATCTATAAAACTTAATCAAAAATATGATTTCAAAGGCCTATTTTGCTCTTTGTATATTATGTACAGTATATGTATATATTTTGTTCCAATAAAGATGACATGAAAAATCATTTGGACCATATTTCCAGTTTGTAATTAAATTTGCACAGCTCTTGTGATGAACCTGCACCCTTTCCTGGATAAACCCTCCTTTTTTCATATATGTCAAATATATAAACCATATCGAAAGTTAGCTCTCCCAATAGACTTTTGTTCTCACATATAAATAAATTAAAGGTTATTTTGATGTTGTCCTCTCAGTCTATATAAACATAAATAAATAGAAAAATAATATCATCGATAGCTATATACATATGGCATAGTTCCCTGATGGACGATGGACCCTGGGTTGTTTTCAAAACATGACAAAGTCAAAATGGGAATTTGTTTTTGATGTGATGTTGTTCCGATATGTTTTTCATATATACATGCATACATAGAAAAAGGAATTTTATTTAAATTTTCGTTTTTTATTGTGTCGGTTTAAATTTAATTATTTTTTATTTTTTACAATGTGTGTGTGCATTGAGCTGAAGATTAATATGTTCAAACAGGGAGCACCCCAAGCCATCATAGCTTTCGCATTGATGATCTATGTGTTGCTGCTTTGAATGTTCATGCCATATACCAATGCCGACAATGTTTCCAACTCTGTTAGCTAGGTTATGATTGAGAAGGGAATCCTTTAGTCCATGATGGGACTCTAATAACACTAAAAGCCTTCCCAGCCCACTGCCAAGCATCCAAACATCCAAACATGAGCATCAGCACCCGAATGGGGAATTCTGAAAATTCCTATCCCACACATGTGTATTACTTTTTTTCTGCTTGAAATTGCCATTTCGACTTTGTATGGTGCAGAGGCTGATAAAGAGCCTAATTCAAGTTGAAAAAAAAAACATGGAGTGAGAAGAATATCGAAAAGGACAGCTTTAATCCTCTGACCATCGAAATGTGAAAAACCAATTCCTCCCACTTTTCCACAAAATACCTACCAGAAAAAAAAGAAAAGGAAAATAGAGAAAATAGATAAAAACCTCTTATGAAACATAAAGGCAAGCCTTTTTCACACAAAAAAGGACATGCGGCTGGTTGTATGATACTCGGTAGATGGAGATGGAGAGCCTTGGTATCTCTTAATATACATAATCCTGATCACGCCAACATTTTTGACGTGAAATCTGTGCTAACATCAGACATCGTCGTCGTTGTCGTTGTCGTTGTCGTCGTCGTCATTGGTTGGCAGTGCAGCAATGGTGGTAGCGTGGAACCATGTTCATGTTCGCGTCATGAATATTCCTCTCCGTAACAAATGGGTTATCTAAATCAATTCACGAATATCCTTATCTGAAAAGAGGCACAGGAATACCAAAACAACAAAAAAAAAAAAAGAAAAAGGTGGAAAGAGCACAATGAATCAGGATGAATAAGGGATTGCTATACAGTGCGATGCTATGCGATGGTAAGGTGGGTGGCATTGAAAATTGGAATGCGATTTTTGCAGATAAAGCAGTGATGCGAGGAAATCCTTGATTTTGACTTTTGCACAGAGACCACCAGTACCACCAATAAACCATCCCCATTATGGTTGTGGGCTTAAATTAGATTATTACATTTGAGAGCTTAATGCGGATAGGGTTTGTGGAGTAATGTAAAAGAAAGGATATACTCATACCTACATAAGGTTAAGGATTTAATGCCCACAAAGTTATAGTGTAGGCAGATTAAAAATTATATATACATAAATAATTAAACCAAAGCATTAAGAAGATACATAGAGTGTGGGTCATGTTGGTTCATTATTCATTAAACTATACATACATTCTTATGAAAATCAATTAAGCCTTTTTTCCTTCCGATATGGCACAAACAAAATCCTAAATATAATGTTAGGAAAAGGATGTTTGCTTGAAAACTTTTGAAAATGACATAAGACAAAATATGAGGGTGCCTTCTGATTAAAAATGTCCTGAATTGTTTAAATTTTAATGCAGTTCAGCCATAAAATATTGAATATTCTTCTTTTTGTTAACTTTTCATATAGAATTTTGAGTTATCAAATAAAAAATGCAGTACCCGTGGCATGATGGTTAGTGCGTTGGACTGTCATGCGAGAGGTCTTGGGTTCGATCCCTGCCTGTGCCACCTTAATTTAAAAAAAAAAAAAAAACGGGTACTGCCTCTTGCGAGGAATTGACAAATTCTCCAAGAGTAATGCTTGTCATGAAAAAGTGCTTTCTCAAATTAGCCGTTCGGATTCGGCATTAAACTGTAGGTCCCCTCCATCCCTGACAACAGTACTCGCACACAGGAATGGTTGAGAGTTGTAAGTCACTAGGCCCTGGTTCTCTACGGACTGTTGCGCCACCTAATTTATTTATTTTTAAATAAAAACATTTAAATTTTACGAATGGACGTTTAAAGAAATGTATTAGAGGGGTTTTAAATAAATCTAAATATCTCACGAAAATAAAATGTTTTTTTTTTCTTTGTATTCAACACATCATTACGTTACAGATAATTCATAATCAGGATGTGGAATGCAAAAACAAAATAAAAATTATTTTCAAGCACTAGTAGTTTTTAAACAAGGCATGCTTAGAAGACAGGGTTGTGATTTTATATTTATTATCCATCAAAATGTCCCCAAAACAAATTTTATTTAAGATATAGACCAATTTAGAAATGTTTACAAAATGCTCCACCAGAGAAGAAGACAGTGGGGTGTGGTGTTCTGCATACTTCGTATTTCGTATTTATTAATGACAATTTCACATTAAGATTACAATCTTTTTATAAGTGAAGGCTTTACAATATTTAAGAATGTTCGAAAATGTTTAACAAAGCAAGATATACATAATAATTATTTAATTTTAAGTTTATGTTAATAGAAATTAAATCTAGCAATTTTTTTTTTTTAATTCTTTATTCATTTTCATTCTTTTTGCTTAAGTATTACTGGCCAAGTGTTTAAAAAGACGGTTTTTGAATGTGTTCGCGTGATCCTTCTGATCGTTGTTGGTAAAGTGTCCCATAATTGATTGGCATGGACAAACGTGCGCTCTGATTGCAGGCAATAAAATCTGGGTTGAATTAGGACCGCGGTTCTAAGTGAACTTCCAAAAACTAATCGGTTGTACAGGTACTCAGGTTGACGAGACTGCATAATTACATGTAAATTGATAAGTGACCTAAACTTTAAGAGATTATCGAAAGTCAGACCCATTATTTGTTTTGAGTAACTAGAAATATGCTCGAAAAATCTTATATTGAAGATGTATCTTGTTGAGGAGACAACACAACAGAAAACTCCACATCAGTCCAAGTTAAAGTTTCGTTGAAAATTATCCCCAGGTTCCTGGCAGAATGCACATAGTCAATGGTCGATATACCGAGTTGAACTGGTGGAAAACTTGACGTATCTAAAATGCGTTTGTAAATGCATAGTGTCTTTGACTTCCCCGGGTTGAGAGAAAGGTTATGCTTTAGAGCCCACTGCAGAATAATTTCTAGGTCTTCATTTATATGGCTGATAGCATTACTTATGCCATCTAACGGACTGCATATGTATAATTGGACGTCGTCTGCGAACATATGAACGTTGCAGGACTTAAAAAGATGAGGAATTTCATTGACATATAGCGAAAATAATAGCGGCCCAGGAATGGAACCCTGTGGCACTCCTGCAGGGACTGCAAGATATGACGACAACTAGCTTCCCACAGCCACACATTGCTGACGATCGGTTAAGTATGAGTGCAAAAGTTTTACTGCATAAGAAGAAAAACCGAAATCATCTCTAAGCTTTTTACAAAGTGTAAAGTGTGATCAACCGTGTCAAACGCTTTGGAAAAGTCCAACAACGTTAAAAAAGTAGCACAATTAGTGTCCATCAATCTTCGAATATCATCTACAACAAGTAGAAGAGCAGTTTTGCAACTTCTGCTTTCTCGAAAACCTGATTGGTTTGAGCTCAAAAGGCGGTTTGTATTTAGGTATGCTGGGATTTGTTTAAAAATCGACTTATCGAAAACTTTTGACAGGTATGGCAATATAGCAATAGGCCGGTATTCAGGGTTAGCAGAGTTTTTTTTGTCTTAGTAAGCTATAGCTGTAACTTTTATTGTTTAATATTGTTTTAAAACTCGTTTTTAGCATAGAAAAAAGTTGAAAAAAAAAAATTAAAATTACCCGTTTAAAATAAAAATGTCAGAATCCGTTGCAATTTGGCAAAATTCAAGTTAGTTAAGGATAGAATAAAAAAAATTATTAAAACAGTTATAAGTCAAAAACAACGGACAATTATAAGATTATCAATTTAACCCTAAATCAGGAATCCATATACAAGTATTTAACAAGTATTTTTTAAAAATGCTTTTTTAATAATTAAGTTCAGATTTAAACATTATTAATCACTTTTAGAAGTGTTACAATCCTGTGAGCAAATAGTCATTAGTATATTACTTTGAGTTTTTCAATTGGAGCGGGTAGATTTTGGGGCCCCATGGAGGCCATTTTGTTTTTGTGAGATCTGTCAAATCTTTTGTTTATTATTCAGTTGTTTATGCCAAATCATCATGGCAAGCTACACGATTGAACAGCACGTTCAAATGATAAAACTTTATTATCAAAATTATGGTTCGTTATCGCAAACTTTGCGCGCATTGCGCCCATTTTACGGTAGTCGTGGTGGCCCTTCACAGTCGACTCTTCAACATTTGGTGGCCAAATTTGAGACGACTGGTTCAGTAAACAATCAGCCAACAACCGTACGTTCAAGGAACGCAAGAACCCGAGGCAGTCTATTCCTCGTCGTGCACAAGAGCTCGGTCTTTCGCAGACTTCAACTTGGCGAATTTTGCGGATTGGATTTTGGGCCTGCGACATAATTGGTCCGTTTTTTTTTTTGACAACGACGTTAGTGAGGCGGTTACCGTCAACGCCGAGCGCTACATAACGGTGATAACTAATTTATTATGGCCAAATTTGAACCATATGGACCTAGACGACAAGTGGTTCCAGCAGAACGGCGGTCGCGCTACGTGCCACACAGCAAACGCCATTCCATTCCATTTTAACATCTACCCGACCTTATTGAAAAACACTTTATATCTTACATTTTGATCCACTGGGTTAGAAGTAGTGCTCTCTGAAGTGTCTGAAATGCGCACAATTAAAGACATGTCAGGACCATTATTCAAATAGTGTCAGCGATACAGATATCTATGACTAAACCTAGATGTAAAAAGTAATGTATTTTGTCTTAAAATAAGACCTCCAAATATTTAAGTTTCCCATTTAAGTTTCTAATTTCAAAGCATTCACTTTAGAATAAACAGTCTCATATTATTCTCTATGCCTTAAACCCAGCATTCATTCATTCAAATACCCTGTACTTGTGAGAATCTTCTGTTTTTAATTTTTTTAATTGTTCGTATTCAATGCGAAATTAATTAATTCATTTTTCCACGTACAACTACGTAAATTCAATAATAATTTTGACAATAACTTCTGGTGATATTTTGTGTGTTTGTGTACAAGTTTAATGTCATGTTTAATTGATTTTTGGATAGAAAGTTTAACCTTTTTTTTACTATACAACTCTACTTTCAATGTGAAATAAGAAAGGTTGATGAGTGGTGAAGGTTGTCATTTATTTTATATTATAATGAGCAGGGCCGAAATAGCAAACATAGGGGCTCCAAAAAAGTGTAAAAGGCTAAATTAAAATGTTATAATTTCCCCATTTAAAACATCCTTATGAAAGGATATGTGGTGGAAATAAATAACAAAAACTTACAAAAACCAAAGGACATTAAGGCCCAGATGTATCTATTTAGTTAGTCCAGCCTTGATTTAAAAAAAAAGAATACATTTAATTTAAAATGTATTCTCATTTTTAATATCATAAAAATAATACATTTTCAGTGACCATTCATCACATAAATATATACAGTACATGGACTGAACAAAGCTTTTTCTGAGGCACTCAGAATCGAAAAATGATTTCATTTATACACTACACACACTCATACACTCTCTGACCACAAGTATGTCAATTCATTAATATGTCCTTGTTACATATACATATGTACACTTGTAGGTGCATATTGCACTTTTGTACTTCACATAAATAAAAAATAATTATTCTCAACCAAAATAATGGCAAACAAAAAGCCTTTTAATATTCTTTATTAATGTTTGATTATTTATCACATTTTGGGTTTTTGGCTTTTAAATTTAAAATAAAATTAAAAACAACAACAAAAAATGAAATTATGTATTATAGCTATTAAAATTGCTGCATGTTTTCGTGGTTACATCAGCCTCGCAAAATTGGGTTGACCCTTGTCCATGTAAATGTCCTGTTCAGTCCAGCAATACCAAGAATGCAGGGTACTATAATTTCATTTAATTGAAAAACATAATTTAAATTTATAAATTAAAAAACAAAAAACAATATCTGTCTCCCTCTCTTTAATTTATATGATGTTGGTCATTCTCATTTAAGCTAGCGGGGGAGTCAACGAGGGATTTTAAGTTAAATTTTATTGTTTCGATTTTTACCTGTTTTTAGTTTTTGTTTTTTGCAGGTGTGACATTTTTTGTAAATCGCTTTTTGATGAGAGCTTACGGGAGTTAAGCAACTCAAGCCGTGTCACATCATAGATTGTCATTTTGTTAATTTATTTTCAATAGCCATTTGAACATACATATGTATATAAAAGTGGTACTTATAAATCAATATTTAAAAAAAATCCCTTCAATTGGATATTAATTCCATGAAATAGGAGTTAAATACAAATAATACACATGTAAATAAAAAAATAAATACAGTACACACACACCATCATCATCAACAACGACGAACTGACTTTATGTAGATTCGTTTATTAGCTGTCGTTGGTTAATTGGAAATTTTTAATGAGATACTTTATATTTACTATATAGAAACGAAAACAAAAATTGCATCAAACAGACATACTTTTTAATATACAAAATAATGATATTAAAAGAAAAACCTAGATAAAAAATGATTCCATAAAGACTTTAATTAATTTTTATTTGTTGCAGTTTATAATATAATTTGATTTACATTTTTTAATGAGTTCAGATTAATAGATATTCGTATCGTATAAAAATATCACCGACCAATTTAAATCATTGATATTTCGATGTTGCGTTGAAGTTTTTATTGTTTTTTGTTAATTTTTGTTTGTTTTTGACAAAATAAATATACATATAATACTCTTAGTTGTTGTGTTGAATTAGTGAAATATTTAAAATACGTATTATTTACTTGGGAATATAAATATTTTTGTTGCAGTTTAAATGTGTAATGATCAGAAGTTTGTTTAACTTTTAACAAGACAATATCTGAGTTGTAAGTATTGACATTTCGAAAAAATCAGTTTTCAGTTTTCCGTACGGTCAAAACCGTATAGTGTGAAACAAGCCTGAGCCCGTTCACACGATTCGGTATTTTCGCCGTATCGGATATTTTCTCGATTCGGTGTCTTTCGGTTGGAGTGTTCAGACGGTACGGTAATTTAACCGTACACCGTACTCAACCCTACACCGTACTCGGTGAAAAACACAAAAACGACTATATACTAGCAATACATTATTTCACAGTAGCCCAGACGAAAAATGATGCACTTTCGGTCAAAATACCGAATCGTCTGAACGCACTGTATATAAATACATTGCCAGTATAAACCGAATCGGTTTTTTTGCCGTACGATCGAAAACGATTTGCAGAGACAAAACCGAATGACAAAATCGACCTAATTGGTGATTTTACCGTGTACGGTTAAATGCCGTATCGCCTGAATATACTCATTTAAATTATATTGCCACTGGCTTATACGGTAAAATCGCCGATATGGCAAAACCGCCGATTTGGGATCGTGTGAACGGGCTCTAAGGCTTGTGCTTCATCGTTTCGGTTGTACCACTGAAAATATCACTGCTGTAAGTGAAAGTCGTTCTCAGGAATTAGGACTGCCTTACGGCACATTATGGCGTATTTTGCATTTTGAGCTACACCTACATCCATATAAAGTCCAGTTCACACAACAACTGAAGCCAGCTGACCATTCACAACGTCGGTCGTAGATACGTCGAATGGGTGCTTGAAGAGCAGGCGAGCTGGTGGACGGCGATTTTTCAAAAAAAATGTTCTTCAGCGACGAAGCACATTTCTCACATTGTGGGTATGTTAATAAACAAAATTTTAGTATTTGGGGTTCTGAGAACCATCAAATATTCAAAGAGAGGCCATTACATCCACAAACAGTCACTGTTTGGTGCGCTCTTTGGTCCTTACTTCTCCGACGATGGACCGACTGTCACCTTCAATTCGGAGCGTTATGGTCATATGATAACCGACTTTTTTTGCCTGCTATTGCAGAATACGAGTTGGAGAATATTTGGTTTCAACAAGGCGGTGCCACATGCCACACAAATCGAGCGAAAATGGCTTTAATGCCAGATAAATCTTCTGGCATTGAATTTCTTAGGTTGGTAACTGGGATAATCGGATAACTCAAAGAGTCTCGAAGGCTTTGTTGGCAGAGTGCAACGCACTTTAAATGCGTTCTTTTATTTAAGTTTATTAACTTCCCATAGGAAGTTATTGTAATGGGTCCGATTTGTCAAATTGAAAATTTTGACATTTCTCGACGTTTCAAGGTCCCTAGAGTCGAAATAAAAGATTTTTAGAAAGATGTCTGTGCGTGCGTGTACATACGTTCGTATGTCCGTACGCCCGTACGTTCGGGAAGTTTTATTCTTCATCCGTAGCTCAAGAACCAGAAGAGATATCGACTTCAAATAAATTTTGTTATACATTTAATAATTCAGAAAGATGCAGAAAGGACTCTGGGTGTTTTTTTACCATAGCAATTTAAAAAAAACATTTTGGTAACGCTAGCGAGTTGAATTAAATTTTATATTATATATTATGACGTGATACCAAACTAATATATTTTTTAGAAAAAATTCCAAATAACGGTTTTTTATAAATAAAAAAATTTAAAAAAATGTTTGTCACCTCGAATTATTCACGAACAAAAAATGATTTTATCTCCAAAATAATTTTGTTGAATAAAGAATAACGTTTTTGACATCTAGTAAAATTTTGAGAAAAATCGAATTGACAGTTTTTTTTTATAAAAAATAAAAACCTAAAAACACATTACTAAAAGTTGGTAAAAATTGATTTTCGACTCAAATATCTTCTCAAAAATTTGAGATTATGGCTTCCAACTACTTTTAACTTATAAAAAATGTTGTTTTCAACATTTGGAAAAATTTCGAAAAAATTGAAAGTTGGAACTAAAGCACAAGATAAATCTAATTTGTTAGAAAAACATACATTAATGGACCTATATTTTATTGTGGAATTAATATTTCATTTATAAATTTAAAAAAAATATTTTGTCACTTGAATTCTTTTTCAAAACAATATTTTTTTATGAAATTGAGTTACGTATTCGGTCTCCATATTTAGAAAAAGCTGTTTTGACAGTAAAAATATTTTTTCGTACGTTCTATTTTTTTTTAGTAAAGAAGTTAGGGAGAACCGTTCCGTTTAATGCGCTCTACTTTTCTAACCATTTTGAGTGTGAACTTAGCTTTAAAAATCAATTTGACATCATTTTAAAAATTGACACAGAACAAGATAGAACTCAGGTGACAATCTCTGAACGTATTAATAAGATTATAAAAATTTCCATTCTCGAAATATAACCTTTTTTTTTCTTTTCCAAAAGTTTTCAAAATAATTAAATGAGTTTTTTTAATCATAAGGTAATTTTTAAATGTATTGCGTTTAAAGAAAATAATAGACATTTCTGAAGTAAATGTTTAAAAATAAGAAAAAAATCAAAAAGCCCAAACAAAACTTTAATATTTCATGATTTCTATCTGAAGTACTGCAAATCAGTGCCGAAGATACAGATAGACAGTTATACAAACATAACTGTAGGGCCTACTATTTTTTTAATCCTTATCATTGTAAATATCAAGTAATTAAGTGAAATATCAAAAATATAATGGTCTTAGCTATAAAAAATAATTCCGAAAAACACGACTTTTTTATTTATTAATACTTCATCCAAACAATTTGGCTTGACAAAAAAAGTAAAGACATCCAAGATAGCTTATAACTTGAGGGTCTTAGAAACATGCAGCCGGGTATAGAAACTTTTTGAAAAAACTATAACCTATGTATATGCATGTATTGGTATATCGGTTGTTTTATGATTTGACAATTTCTTCTCTTTTCGCTTGGGCAATATCAAACACATTGGCTTGCTTATTTTCTAATTGAATTTGAGATAGAATTGTTTATATGCAAACTTAATTTCAAAGAACTTGCTTCAATCCAAATGTCAATTATAATGCTACCAACAGATCAGCCACCAATCGCCTTCTAGAATCTGTACACAAATTTTATTATTTTGAAATTTATTGGAATCCATTTTATTTGTCCCATTTATACGAGTATCTGATGTACATAAATTTATACACACAGCTGGAGGAGAAAGGAAGATTTTAATTGAATTCGTTTCCTGCTTATTTGCATTTAAAGAACTTCGAAAACGTTTTTTTTTTTTTTTCAATTTTGAAATGCTAAAAATGGTGATAAGCTGCAAATTTTATTGCATCATGCAAATAGCACCCAAATACGATTGAGAAATATGCAACAAATCTTTTTTTTTAAAAGATTCCTTTCTTTGTTTACATATATATTTTTAAGTCTAGACTATTTTTAGTTCTTAGAACTTTCAATGTACAAGTTCAATACATAGATATAAACGAGTTCGTATTTGGTTAGTAAAATCGAAAATTTTCAAATTCATGTCTCCCATTTTATTGTTGTGTTGTTGTTGTTGTTGGATTTTTGTTTTTGTTTTTAATAGTTGGCTGTAGCTGGAATGTCGAAATAGAGTGATATATAAAACTAAAAATTCCTTAAAAAAGTATCATCCTCCTAGGCCATCACAGGAGTATAGGAGATGAGTTCTAGAAAAGTTTAGTATACACCATACACTCATACACTTACTCACAACAAATGATAGAAGCATCGAAGGATATACAATATACAACATATGCATATATAGCGAGATACAAACCCGGCAGCGTAGAGTTTTTGATTAAAAAAGTTTCAATTTGGTTCTTTATTGGAATTTTCAACCCCAGAAAATAATTGCTCCGAGTGCAGCTTTAAGAATGCACACATAAACACATATTGTACTGTACGATATAAAATCATATACATATCTAGATTCTATTCATCAGAGTGTGCGTGTGATGGCCCTTTTTTGGTGAAACAAGGACCAACTACAATGGGCTATATGCCATCACACTGTGAAAGGATCCACAGCTCCAGATCCAGCTCCAGTTCGAGTTCCAGTTCCGGCTATGGCTGTATGGCTCTTAGTCCGGTTATATAGGATCCTAGCTTCCATGAAAAATGCGGTTAACCGAGTATGCGACTGAATATATGTATGTATGGTAGGTATGTAGATAGGAGTATATTTAGAAAATTTATAGTGGAATTTAATTTAAAGAGAGAGATGTTGTGTTTTAGGGCAAAGTTTTTTTTTTTTTTTTTGTGTCTGTTTGTTGTTTTCATCTAAAGGACATACTTATAGAAGTAAGTGTGAAGCAATTAGCTTAATTCCTGGATAAAATAGGAATTTCAATTAATGATACCCAATAGCATAATCGATATTATATGTTCCCAGACTTATATATAAACTATTGTTAATATATATAGAACGAAAAGGGAGAGAGGGTAAAAATGGGGGAAGTTGAATTTCAATTTTGCGGTTTAGTGCCATATCTCTATACCACATCAAATATGTGGTGCCAATTAGGACAAAAGCTAATTAAATTAATTAATAAGCGCGTGAAGTGGCAAAAATGGGATTAGATAAAATACTCACAGCTTAGAAATATAATAAATATGTATGTATGTATGTATGCAACTATTTTAAATAATGTAATTTAAATTTAAAAATCTACGTACACAGAAGTTGCAAGCAATTGCATACATATCCATTATTAAATTTAACATTAATTATTAGTTAACTTTAATATAAATATTAATTGATTTTCAAGGAGTGATGAGGAGTGAGCTATAATGAGAATATTGAAACCACAAAATAAATAAAGGTATTTATCCTGCCGATTGTTCAAACAAAAAAATAATATTATTTTAAGTATAACCTTAAAGAATTTGATAAGCTTATAAGCCTTTTTACTAAAGCTGAGGAATTTGTTTTTGAAACGTTTAATTTGATGAAATATAATTTAGGAAAGCATATGGAATAAATGCGGTTTTTCCAAATTTAAAAGAAATTTTATTTTAAAAACGTGCTATTTGGGATGGGACTCTGTCAGGTATATTTTGATGGCACAACAATTGTTCGCAAAGTGGAAGTAGTTGTGTCTTCCTGAAGCACTTTCTCGGTTGGTAATTGTATATTTGTGGAAAAATTTGAGCTGTTGGGACAATTTTATGACGTGATGAATTTGCAAGAATGATGTGCCACTAAGGAACAATTGGTTATATTGTTGCTGAAGCCCGTAGTGATGAGAAAAATCCAGTATTGTCGATCTTTAGAATTAGACATTCATTCTTTAAAAAACATTGGACCGTATAGATTTAAGTCTTAAATGCAGCACACTCAACAAAGTCGATCATCCAGCAGTGTCGTAACTTATCTGATTGGGTCCTCAAAATTCATTAAAATAATCCAGCTTCAGAAAGAGCTCTCAAGAAAATTGAGTGTGTGGTTTTTTTACCATAGCAATTTAAAAAAAAGAGGCTGGGACTGGGATGCGACCCACACTGATAACTTCCCATCCCGTCTGTCGATTTGTCATGCTTAAAAGTTTGTCTATATGTAATATGTATCAATTTTTACTAAATTTGCGTACTATTTTTTTTATGAAAAAACGGACTGTTGTATTTTTATATAAAAATTACTGATTCTGTGATATAAAATAAATTTGAAGCCAATATTTGTAATTTTTGAAAAGCTATTTGAGTCGAAAGTAAATTTTTACCAAGTTTTAGTATTGTTTTTTTTTTAGGTTTTTATTTTTTATAAAAAAAAACTGTCAATTTGATTTTTCTCAAAATTTTATTGAATGTTGAAAACAATATTTCTTATAAGTTAAAATTAGTTAAAAGCCATTATCTCAAGTTTTTGAAAAGATATTTGAGTCGAAAATCAATTTTTTTTAGGTTTTTAATCTTTTGTACAAAAACTGTCAATTCGATTTTTTTCAAAATTTTACTATATGTTGACAACAATATTTTTTGAAAGATTAAAGTAGTTAAAAGCCAATATCTCAAAATTTTGGAAAGATATTTGAGTCGAAAATAAATTTTTACCAACTTTTGTTATTTTTTTTTTGGTTTTTAATTTTTTGTAAAAAAAACTGTCAATTCGATTTTTCTCAAAATTTTTCCTTATGTTGAAAACAATATTTTTTATGAGCTAAAATTAGTTAGAAGCCATTATCTCAAAGTTTTGAAAAGATATTTGAGTCGAAATTCAATTTTTACCAACTATGAGTAATGTTTTTTTTTAGGTTTTTATTTTTTATAAAAAAAAACTGTCAATTAGATTTTTCCAAAATTTTATCAGATGCCAAAAACATTATTCTTCGTTGCACAAAATTGTTCCGGAGATGAAATCATATTTTAGTCGTAAAATTTTCGAGGTGACAAATTTTTTTGATTTATAAAAAAAACCGTTTATTGGATTTTTTTCCAAAAATATAATTGTTTTGTTTTTAAAATTTAATTCAAGTCTCTAGCGTCATTGGTTCATGAGATATTTAGGTTTAACCAAAATGTTCACCTTTTTTTTAAACTGCTATAGTAAAAAAAACACCCACGAAATTTTCTCGAGAACCATTTCTGCATCTTTCTGCCTTATTATCTGTATAACAAAATTTATTTGAAGTATATCTCTTCTGGTTCTGGAGCAATGGAAGACGAAAAAAACGTCGCGAGCGTACGGACGTACGGACATACGGACGTAGGAACGTACGTACACACGCACGCACAGACATCTTTCTAAAAATCTTTTATTTCGACTCTAGGGACCTTGAAACGTCGAGAAATGTCAAAATTTTCAATTTGACAAATCGGACCCATTACAATAACTTCCTATGGGAAGTTAAAAAGGTTAAAATGTTGGTTTACACTAAATATCTCACGAACCAATTACGCTAGAGACTTGAATTAAATTTTATATTATATATATTGTAACGTGATACCAAAAAAAACATATTTTTGGATAAATTCCAATTAACGTTTTTTTTTTTTTAAATCAAAAAAACTGGAAAAAAAATATTTTTCACCTCGAAAATTTTACGAACAAAAAATGATTTTATCTCCAAAAAAATTTTTGCAACGAAGAATAACGTTTTCAATATCTGAAAACATTTTGAGAAAAATCGAATCGACAGTTTTTTTTACAAAAAATAAAAACCTAAAAAAAAATTTACAAAAGTTGGTAAAAATTGATTTTCGATTAAATATCTTTCCAAAACTTTGAGATATTGGCTTTTTTTGTCTTTTAAGAAATATTGTTGTCAACATTCTGTTAAATTTTAAGAAAACCCGAATTGAAAGTTTTTTTTTACAAAAAATAAAAACTTAAGAAAAAACTAATAAAAGTTGGTAAAAATTGATTTTCGACTCAAATATCTTTTCAAAAATTTAAAATATTGGCTTCAAGCTGATTTTTTCTTATAAGAAATATCGTTTTCAACATTTTATAAAATTTTGAGAAAAATTGAATTAACAGTTTTTTTTACAAAAAATAAAAACCTAAAAAAAAAACAGTATTAAAACTTGGTAAAAATTTACTTTCGACTCAAATATCTTTTCATAAATTAAAAATCTTGTCTTCAAACTTATTTCATCTCACAGAAAATATTGTTTTCGACATTCAGTAATTTTTTTATAAGAATCCATTAGTTCGTTTTTTTCATAAAAAAAAATAAAATCTACAAAAAATAGTACGCAAATTTGGTAAAAATTGATGTTCGGTTCTCGATATCTCGTGAACAATAGAAGATATCAACTTCAAATTAATTTCATTCATCCACTTTGTATTTGTTTAGATAAGAAATAAAAACTTAAAGAAATGCTATTAAAATACTAAAATTGGTAAAAATTGGTTTTCGACTAAAAATCTCGTTAACAAAACTAGATTTTGAAATAAAAATATTTCATGATATGCAAAATATTGTTGGTAATTTTGAAATTTTTAAAATAATTCAACTGGCAACTTTTTTAACAAAACATGAAAACCTACAAACTTTTAAGCAAGACAAATCGACAGACGGGATGGAAAGTTCTCAGTGTGGGTCGCATCCCAGCCTCTTTTTTATTTGAAAATGAGACTTAAGCTATGAACAATGCTTTGTAATGGCTTTTCGAGGACACTCATACTTTTCTGGAAGAAAGCATTTAGACAGAGTCACCTGGGTCATGCGTACATTATTTTATATAAACTAGAATTTAATACTAGTAACAATTCAATAAAAGAGATTCAAAAGTTTCTAAATTAAAAAAAAAAAAAAAAAAACATTCTGAAATTTATTTAAAACCATTAGAGTGCTATTTTCTTGAAAATTTAATTTCACAGTTTCAATTGAAAGTTTTTAAAAAGACACTTTAGAATTAAATGAAAATGAAATTGTTGTAACCATATTTATATTAAATGATATATTTTTGAAGAAAATTGTATTTTAAAATTTGGTTTTGTTGTTTATAAAATTTAATGTGGATTTTTTAGTATTGAGCTATACCATTCATATTTTTTTTTCTAGAAATCAAAAATATCATTTAAAAAATAAAAAAGTAAACGTCCTAAAGTTTCTGGGAATTTTAAATTATTTTCAATAAATATAAAGACTGTTGGCTACATTATCTTCGTTTTAGTATATTCTCTAGAGCTATTTCCAAGATTCAATTTGAATTTTTCTTCTTATTAGGAATCACTTAAAACGTTTAGACCCAATTTCGAAGAAAACAACATCAGTAGTTCAAGATTTGTCCAAGGCCCGTTGTTAAGATATATAAACCTACTATTACTATTCGCAACCCACTTTTTTCTCTCTAGGCCATACATACTATATACATTTTGAAATCTGTTTTTATTAAAGTAAAGCATCTGCTATAAAAGATCAGAAAGCCTTCTCCGAAATTCCTTATCTGGTTCTTAAAATCAAATGGTCATTCATCATTAATCAGATAAATCAATTTCCTCAAAAAACAACAACAGGATATTGATGTTAAACTATACAAAAAAAGAATCTCGTGCTTATCATCATATCAAATCTAACATACTTATCCTTAAAAGATACATATATATATTCTCAGCCTACTTAACCTTAAACAACAACAACAACAACAAAAAAGCCAACAACCTTCTTGATGTTGCATGACGACGCAAACAAAAAATAATAATGTTCCACTCAATAATAGCCCCTTAGAGAACCAACAAAAAGGTATATATCACAAGCACGAAACAATCTTCTTTTCTTGAGTCTTGAATCCTGACCACCACCCATGCCGTGCATTTAATCGATACAAGCTAAAAACTTTTTGGAAGCAATTTTCCCTTCTTAACTTTTGCAAAAGACGTAGGATGCCTTCATTTGAACATCATTAGGTCTTCTTTTTTTATCATTTTGTTTATTTTAACTTTGTGCCTACGTTCCGTGTACGTCTTCATCATCAGTTCAAGCCTTAAAGAAGAAGAAGACCTGAAGTTGGGATGAAACGAGGAGTTTGGTGGCGATGAAGAAGCTCAGTCGTGCGTTGAAAGAAGGAATTTTCTTTCGGCTCAATGGAAAATAATTTCCAAATTATGATGCTCAGCAACAGCAATGGCATCGTCATCGTCATCCTCATCGAACAAACAAACAACAACAAAATAAGATTTTACCACACTCCCCGTGGGCTCATCCTGGAGCTAGAGCTGTCTCTTCCAGGACTATAGTTTGAACGAGGCAAACAAAAGAAAAAAATAGGGCTCGAAAGCTGCGTCATTGGCAGTGGTCCAAAAAGAAAAAATAGTGGAGAAAGAGTAAAAGAAGAAAAGAAACAACAACAACAAAAAAGAAAGCAAATACTGCTCTATTACTGCAATGAATCAGCAGAAGATGAGTCTTGTACCCGTTGCCGTCGCCGTTGGTTGGTTTGGTTGTGTTTCCTCTTATCCTGCAGCACCCTAATTTCAATAATGGGACACAACGAGTCGGAGGAGTCATTGCCATAAAAAGGTTCCTGATGTACCTTAATATACTCCTATCTATATATATTTTCGAGAAAAATGGATGGGGGGTTGTGGGGACAAAGAGTGAATATATAGCAACAATATCGTAAGAGTTGTTGTGATAGTTTCTTTCTTTATTTTGTTCGTATTCAGGTCCCCTCTTTCGCATTGCCCTTAGTCTTCATTCCCTCTTTTCAAGGAATAAGTTTTTGCCATTTTCGAGCAATGAAAATGAAAATGGGACTTTTTTTTGGAGAACTCTCTTTCCCTTTGACAGCGTCAATCCATAATGAAAAATGCAGGCAATGAAAGAATTTGTTCGCCATCTTTTTATCCATCATCATCATGATCCAACTCAGACTCCAACTCAAACTAAAACTTCATCTCCAACATTCAACGGTGATGATGCTTCATCATTGGATTTGTATAACGGTAAAGGTAGACATTTTGCGTTTGGGGGTCCTTAAAGCAGCATGTCATAGAGGTATAGGGTGTACCCACCTACCTACCTACGAAACGAAGCAGGGTATCTGTATAGTGTATATGTACCGGTACATTGATCCTTATATGGAGACGGAGATAAAGTGAATGAGGCACTTACGCCACAGTAGTTGACAAAGTGCCTTTCATCCATTAGCAATTTTTTTTTATTTCCGTTTCCTGTTTTTTTTTTTGTTATTTTCTTCGGTGATTCGTGAGAACTGATGAGTTTTTTGTTGTTGTTGTTGTTATTTTTGGAAAGACTTCCTATAGATGTTCTTTTTTTGTTCCTTCTTTGTTTGGTGTTGTTTTTGTTGAATGGAATGTACGTTTGATTGGATTTGAAAGATGGAGGAGCTTTTTGAGTTGGTATTAGATGTCAAAATATGGCAGGCGGGTTAATGGATAGCTTATTGGAAGGTGACGAAAAGTGGTAGGCCGTATGTATGCCGTAGTGAAAAGTTAAGATTCTTCATTTTGTTTGTGTTGCTTTTTTCACTTAAGATATTCGTGCGAAAATTCTTTATTAAATGAATGCCATTAGGGCTACAACAATATTTTCCTTCTTCCTTTTTTTGTTGTTATGGGATTTTGAACTTATTATTTGATATTTGGGAGAAATCAGTAGTCAAGATTTGGTGATCAATTAGCTACTTATTAGACTTTAATTAAATTATAGAGAAACTAGCTGACCCGACAAACCTTGTTTTGTCATATAAATAAATTCTAGAGAATAGAAATAAATAACTAACTTATTGTAAGTTTGTACGGATGTGGTATATATGTAAGTGGGAGAGCTATAGAGTACTGTAAACGGTGACAAAATATTAAAATAACAAATCACCAAACAAATTTTTTTAATTAATCAATTTAATTTAACATATCGCTAATTATTACAATACTACAAAAAAAACAATATCAATCCCTTAATGCAACAGAGTGTACAATATTTTTTGTGATCCCATCTTTCGCCAATACAAACAAACTGGATGGTTTGCCCACTCTAGAGCACGCCACGTATAATTGTCCATGTGAAAAACATGAAGTGCTCAAATCTAAGCCGCAGACAGACATCGTTTGGCCTTGAGACTTATTGATAGTCATTGCAAATGCCAATCTAATTGGAAATTGAAGGCGCTTGAATTGAATTGGCACATCTGTAGGTATAATAGGGATTCGCGGTAATAATATTTGTTCACCTCGGAATTTGCCATTTAAAATAATGGCTTCGATAACATTTTTCATTAATTTTTTAATTACTAATCGGGTTCCGTTGCACAACCGCGGTGGGTTCAAATTCCGAAGCAAAATTACCGGAGATCCAACCTTTAGTTGTAAATTATGCGGTGGCATGCCTGGTAAATCTAATGAGTTCAAAAACTCAGTTGGATAATTTACAGCTTCGGTAGCATCACAAACTGTATCAATTGATTTGTATGACCCCAAGTCTCCTGGTAACAAATGTTGTATCTTAAGGTTTATATCGTTGACATCCACATTTTTTGCTGCTAAAATTGCTCTTTCTGCCAGCCACTCATGATTTGTATATTTTCGGTGTACATCGGGAAATATCTGTTCAATGAGAGCATCTTGTGAATCAATAATCGTGCAGAAATCGACCGGTAATTTTATGCATCCAGTTTCATCGGTAGTAAATTTTCCGTCGCCTATATCTAACAGTTGCTTTGAAAATGTTTCAGCGGATGGATCTTGAAGCATTTGAACACGCATATTTACTTTCAATTGTACTTTTTCAACATTACGCCAGAGTGGCGATGATTTAAAGCACGCGTTGATCTCATCAGCGTACGTTGAACGCGGAATAACGGGAAGTGTTTGCCTGAAATCACCTGAAAGGAGTAACAGAGTGCCGCCAAATAGTCTGTCGTTATTTTTTATGTCTTTCAATGTCCTGTTCAATGCCTCAAGTGAATGTTTGTGTGCCATAGTGCATTCATCCCAGATGATAATTTTACACTGTTTCAGCACTGTGGCCATGGATGATTGTTTTTTTATATTGCACACCGCGTCCGGGTTGTTTTGAATATTTAGTGGCAGTTTAAATACTGAATGAGCTGTTCTGCCTCCATCCAATAAAGTTGCCGCAATGCCAGAAGATGCAACAGCCAATGCGATACCATTGTTTGATCGTATTTTAGCAAGAATTAGCGAAATAAGGAATGTTTTGCCAGTTCCACCTGATGCATCCAAAAAAAAGAATCCACCTTGTCCTGTCGAAACTGCGAGCATGATGTGGTCATAAATGGTTCTTTGTTCTTCATTCATTAGTGGGACATTGCGAGCAACTACCGCTGCCATTTCTGCAGTATTGTATTGTTGTTCACGATTCAATTCATTGTCTATTAAATCAGATGCATTTCGATTAGGTGAATGCATACCGAAATGACTGAGTGGTAAGTTGGCAATTATAATGCAAAGATCCTCAATAGCAATCAATGCTTCATTGTACATAGCGTCACTGAATATTATCGTAAGATCGTTGCACCGTGTACGATGTTGATGCAATATATCATCAGTCATTGAATCTTTGTGATTATCCCATAATGTCTCTGCTCTGGCCGGGAAACATGTTGTCAACACTATAGCAAATAGTAAGCGAATTTGTTTAGCTGTACAGTTCAATCCTGCTTCAGTAAGTACACATTCCCATTGGTTGTCGTCTTCCAGCAAGCCGAGTGCAAGGCATGCATCTTTATACGTTGGATACTGTTGTCCATTCACTTTACGTATATGTTCAAATGATAAAGGGCCGGTGATATTAACCAATAACAGTCGAAGATAGAAGCACTCAGTCTGCTTTGGATTGACTGTAAATACTCGCCCCAAGGTATTTGATTTGAATAAACCGGGACATGCATCAATTGGCGTACCTTGCTTGCGAGGCATCCATTTTTTTGTAGCAGCCCATGTGAAATAGCTTGGTACTTCTGAATAGAGTAATGTCCGTGTGAAAGCACCAAAAGCATCCGCACGATTACACAATTCAAAAAATTCAGTGAGTGTAGTTTTTGGTGGACTAATAGCACAATCAAACGCTGTCTCGCTCGTGAAATATACGCGCTGGCCGTTTTCAAGATGGACGGCTAAATGAGTAACTGCTGGATCCCGTTCATGAATTGGGAAACCAAAGATACGCCAAACAGCTTCATTGGAGCTGACGTACCGGCCAATTTGATAAAGTGTTATTTCGTCATCTTTATTAACCGGAGGAGCATTCAAATTGGTATTTTCAACCCGAAAAACAGCCATATCACTGCCTTTATTCACATACTTGCAAATGTATTTGATGCTCTTCACTGAACTGCAGAACTCAACATTAATATGAGCATTGAATGTTTTACTCAGCAGAGGCGAATATGGGACCACCCAACGGTTATCAATGTCAATGTCTACGCTGTTAATATTTTTTACAAATGATTGTCCGCAATTGTCGGGATGTCTTCTACGATAAGTTGGATATCCATCCACATTTGTGATTGTATCGTTAGTGAAATTTTTCGGAAAACTTTTAGTACACTTTCCGTCTGCCATGCAAGGTGATGAACGATTAAGATTGCCGCATGGGCCATGAATCATGTTTGTTGTAACAATATCAAACAACATTTGATCAGTAGACGGATCTGGAATTTCTGCAGAAATTATACTGTCGATTTCCACAGGACGTATTTTATCGACTAACCAAACCAAAATGTGAGCATGAGGTAATCCCCGCTTTTGCCATTCAACGCTATACATCCAGCAACGTGTGGGACCGAATACATGTAATTTTGTAATGAAATTTATCAAAGACTTCAATTTTTGTCTGAATACACGTGCTGTAATGTCATGGCGATGTATTGCATTTTGGCCAGGCAATAGTAAAGATGTAATCTCCGACCATTTTGGATTACACGTGAACGTGATAAATAAACACGGCCGCCCATATTCGCGTACATAAGTCAGAGCATCCTGGACATATTCTTGCATATGGCGTGGACTGCCTATGTATGATGATGGTAGAATGACAGAGTTACCGATTTGAGCGGCGTCGGCGTTGGTGATGATAGCGTCTCGTAGGTGAATATATTCTTCCACACGCAACTTTTGTTGATTAAATCTCAAGTATCGTAATCGTTCGCTCTCTATCTTTACATACATGTCGACCATGAATTGCTGACAAAGCTCACGACATCGTAGAATAACGTTGCTCTGGTCGCGTCTAATCATCAACTGATACGCATAAAAATCCTTCGAGCTGACATTCTTGTTTGTTTCGGCACCTGTTGTGGGATCTCGTTGTTTAATATTTATGCAATACCCATCCTGTCCCTTCCAAAACATTAGCGGATATTGGAGAGCATCATATAAACGGTGTGTATCAGCAATAAATTGTAGATTATTATTTCTTCTACGAATCACGATTTCTCGCGTAGTTGTACGGTCGCCAACCATGATTCCAGCAACATCGTCAAGAACAGGTGCATTAAATCTACGAATATGCTCTCCAACAGGTGATTTATCAGGACTGATGACAATAGCGTGATTATCACTTTGTAAATTGTGCATGTGAGATTTGAATATTTTCAACAATTCATTATGCTCATTCAATAGAGCATCCAGGTCGCTGACGATGCGTCTGGCAAAATGTGAGTCGAGGTTATTATAGCCACAACGTGCATCCACACGTTCATTTTCTCCGCCCATAAAGTAAATTTGTAAAAATTTAGATGCTTCGTTCGGCATTGGCAGCAATGAGCCCATTTTGTGATATATTTGGCCTTTGATTTTGAATGTTGAATTGAATTGTTGACCATTGTTGATAGGAATATTTTTAACTATTTCTGTTGCTCCGAACGATGTCATTTGGAAACACGAATTAAATGTTCGAATTGATTTTAGGAAAAGATTAGAATCTGGATCTGTGCCGATAAGTAAACCGTTCAATGGTTCCGGTGGTGTCTCAATTGCAGGTAATTGGACCTATCCTGATGAACAACACATCCCGGGTGTCTCATTTTTAAACTTAAGAGCTTTACAATGCGGACATTCCTTGTCCATAGCACCAATTACCACTTTTGAATGAGCATAATATTGAATATCAGGGTCATACTCGAATGCTAGACGCAGAAATGAATTATATGTAAATGATCGATGTACCTCTTGACGCTGCTGGTCACTTGCTCTGCTTCTGCTAACTGTCAAACGACGCGCTTGCATTTGTTCTAATCGTCTTTGTTCATTTCGTCCAGCTCGTTCATCCTCTGGTTCAGCTTGACGCAATCGCGCCATTCCCACACGCGCATTAGTATTATCTTGTTGGGTTTGTTCTTCTGTTCTTTGGGTTCTTGCATTCCGCATGCCTGCAGAATTACGTGTATAACGGCCCAAAGAAGTTCTTCTGCGTTTTGCTGAAATTCAATTAGTGAAAAGCAGTATATTTAATAAATATTGGTGTATTTTCGTTTATTATTTCACTTACCATTCATAATAATTCTCTTTTATAATGATTTTCCCAAATTTTTGCACACACTGGCTTTAATGTTCTTACTAAAGGGTATTTTAATAATAAAGAAATTAATAAATGAATTAAATATAGTGAAATAAATGAAATATAATACGTTTAATACAATAGCCGTTGATCACGGGAGCTTGCGACACGTCCTAAGTATTTTTGAGGTATTAAGTTAATGTGAGAACTAAACTTTTTTTAAATTATGAATAAGACAAATATAAATAATAAACAATTACAGCTCCTACAAAGAAAAACTGATCAATAATCACTTGCGCAGTTATCGACAGAGTTTAAAATTATTAAATTAACAATATTTATTAAACAATAGCACTTGGGAATATAAAAAATAGATAAAAACCTATTCTCAGACCTACCGAATGTATATGCAAAATTTCATTGAAATGGGTTAAGCCGTTTCGGAGGAATATGGCCACTAACACTGTGACAGGAATATTTTATATATATAGATAATCTTAAAGATACTTCAGTATTGGACTTTTTCGTCTAGATAACAAATTTAAGACTTATTTCTATTTAGTTCGAACAGTTACTAGAAATACTGGGCGGTTTATTTATTTAATATTTAGGTTTAAGGAACTACAATTCTGAAATTGGAAAAATATATACCTATTGAAGTAAGTGTTTTTTTTTCACAGTTATGATAATTATTGAAAAACATAATCTTACATAAATAGTAAACTTTCGGATAAGTAACAATTAATATGGTCATAATTTAACAAGCAGTAGCTTAGCCGTTAAGCATAATTTATCATAGATATCATTTTGCTGCATTATCGAACATTTTCTTTGTTTATCCTTTATTTTTCTTCTCATTGTTGATTCATTTTTTTAATATTTTTAACTTCCCATAGGAAGTTATTGTAATGGGTCCGATTTGTCAAATTGAAAAATTTGACATTTCTTGACGTTTAAAGGTCCCTAGAGTCGAAATAAAAGATTTTAGAAAGATGTCTGTGCGTGCGTGTGTACGTCCGTACGTTCGCGACGTCGTCCATAGCTCAAGAACCAGAAGAGATATCGACTTCAAATAAATTTTGTTATACAGATAATAGTGCAGAAAGATCCAAAAAGGGCTCTCAAGAAAATTGCGTGGGTCATCATAGCAGTTTAAAAAAAGTGAAAATTTTGGTTAACTTTAAATATCTCACGAACCAATAACGCTAGAGACTTAAATTAAATTTTATATTATATATTGTAACGTAATACAAAACTAGTATATTTTTGGAAAAAAAATCCAATTAACGGTTTTTTATAAATCAAAAAACTGAAAAAAAAATTTGTCAACTCGAAAATTTTACGACCAAAATATGATTTCATCTCCAAAACAATTTTGTGCAACGAGGAATAATGTTTTTGACATCTGATAAAAATTTGAGGAAAATCAAATTGACATTTTTTTTATAAAAAATAAAAACCTAAAAAAAACATTACTCAAAGTTGGGAAAAATTGAATTTTGACTCAAATATCTTTTCAAAACCTTGAGATTAAGGCTTCAAACTTATTTTATCTTATAAGAAATATTGTTTCCAACATTCAGTAAAATTTTGAAAAAAATCGAATTGACAGTTTTTTTTTACAAAAAATAAAAATTTAAGAAAAAATTAATAAAAGTTGGTAAAAATTGGTTTTCGACTCAAACATCTTCTCAAAACTTTGAGATAATGGCTTCTACCTAATTTGAACTTATAAGAAATATTGTTTTCAACATTAGGAAAAATTTTGAGAAAAATCAAATTCACAGTTTTTTTTACAAAATACAAAAACCTAAAAAAAAAATGTATAAAAGGTGGTAAAAATTGATTTTCGACTCAAATATCTTTTCAAAACTTTGAGATATTGGCTTTAAACTACTTTAATCTTTAAAAAAATATTGTTGTTAGCATTAAGTAAAATTTTGAAAAAAAATCGAATTGACAGTTTTTGTACAAAAAATTAAAAACCTAACAAAAAAATAACAAACGTTATTAAAAATTGATTTTTCACTAAAATATCTTTTCAAAAATTTGAGATAATGGCTTCTTACTAATTTTTACTTATAAGAAATATTGTTTTCAACATTCGGTAAAATTTTGAGAAAAATCGAATTGACAGTTTTTTTTAAAAAAAATAAAAACCTAAAAAAAAAAACAATTATAAAACTTGGTAAAAATTTACTTTCGACTTAAAAAGCTTTTCAAAAATAAAAAATATTGGCTTCAAACTTATTTTATTTCACAGAAAATATTGTTTTCGATATTCAGTAATTTTTTTTATAAAAATCCAACAGTCCGTTTTTTCATAAAAAAATAAAATCTACAAAAAATAGTACGCAAATTTGGTAAAAATTGATACATATAGACAAACTTTCTAGCAAGACAAATCGACAGAAAGGATGAGAAGTTATCAGTGTGGGTCGCATCCCAGCCTCTTTTTTTTCCAAATGAGGCTGATTATGCAGTTACTGTTAATGGTGTTCGCTATCGTGAGATAATAACGAACTTTTTACAGCCCAAAATGGAAAAAAAAAACAGAATGGTGCCAACAATTTCAAGGGCCGTGTTATCTCATGTTGTGTCATAAGATGGCAATTGGCCTCCAAGATCATGTGATTTTTCACAGTTGGACTTCTTTGTTTGGGGTTATTTAACGTCTATAAACCAGCAACAATTCAAGAGCTAAAGGATGAAATCATTCGGCACATTAACGGCATATAACCTCAATTATTCTTCAGCTTCATCAAAAATTCGGACATCGGATGGCGGCGGTGTGCTGCCGAGGTTACAGCGGCCATTTGGCCTATATTTTTTTGTTTTGTACAAAAATTAAACCATACCAGTATTATCACAATAAAAATAAAATACAATAATTTCTTAAAAAGTTTGTTTCATTCAAAATCAACGTTGGCCCTTAAAATGTAACTACCCTTTATAAGAAAAGTTTTAAACATTATGTTAATTCCCATTAAAAAAAGAAACCTTCATTTCAAAGTCAAAGCACAAAAAATACAAACATTTTACAAAAAAATTATACGTTCCTTGTATATCCAATTAAAAGCGATCAAATCAATTTCAAAATGTCAAAGAAATGAAATACTGGAAACTTTGGTCAAGTTATTGCCCCAGCCGGACTTTCTTGTTTCTAATCCAATTTTTTTTAACTTCTGGGATCCATGCTAAGATTGAAAAGCATGTTCAATTGTTATTACTTATAACATTTTCTAATTTAATCTCACAATCTAAAAAATAACAGTATTTTGATGTAACCTCAAGCACTTGGTTGTTCAGATTTAGTATTCCATATAAATTGTTTTGATAGCCTTTATATTGTCCTTTTATTCTTTAAACTGATATTCACTAGTTTCCAAGAAAAATTAATGTCCATAGTTCGTGTTCTATCAAAGTCATATTCTCAATATACAAAACTTACATCACTTTATCAAATTTAAAAAGGATATTTTTATACTAGTTTGTTGAGAAGAAGATAAAAATTCCATAAGTTTCCTTTATCAAACGCATGCACTGCACATTGCACATTCAACCACTGCTCCCTTATATCAAACAAAGGTCCATGTATCTATAGTAATGCTATGGGCACTTTCTAAGTGCAATTTAAGTTTAACATAAATCGAAACACAAGTCTCTTAGTATACCTTAGTTCCTCCATCTTATACCTAAGGCAACACTAAAAAAATAAAATAAAAAAAAACGGATATAAATAAATTCAAATGCATTACACTTATCCGCTCTTCCATCGAATTAGAATATGTACTTGTACCTTACCTACAAATATACAGAGAGAGGAAGGAAAGAAGGAAAAAGGAATGCAGACATCATGACAAATCATCTGGCATACCTTCGTTTTGTAAAAGATATCCTTTTTTTTCTCTCTCTCTCCCTCTCTGTTTCTATAGATATATAGATATATCTAATCCAAAGGACATTCCTCATTTCTATACGTGCATACATACTTAGGTGATATGAAAATGAATGTAAAAAAGGATGCTTTCAGCTTTCACCGACATGTCTCATTTAAATGACAAAATTACAATTACATAATGCAATGAAAACATTTTGCACATGAATACCTGAGCAATAGTCTGCATTTTTTGGATCAACAGAAGCTTCCTCCATCAAGTACAAGTACCTACATACATAGAATATGATGATGATGATATAGTCAGTTTTATTTGGTTGGGGATAAGAAGTTCGTCGGATTAACCCCCAAAGCGCTTACTACTTTGCCCGACTTTACATATCTATGTACATTATAGTGCAAGGACAACTACGACACACTCTATGCTATATATGTAAAATGTAAGGATTTATTATTCGTTTGTCCTGAAAGCGTCTTTCAAAGCAGAAAATTATGCACAGAAAAAAATAAAACGATGAAGAAGAAGAAACATTTTGAGTGCAATACGAAAAGAGTGAATTGAAGAGCATCTCCAAAAAAAAAAAAAAGAAAAGAAAACGCATTTCATTCAGAGCGAGGGATACTAGCTAGAGTTGTTGAATAATACGAGTATAGGGGGACCGAAGGACGTATACGTGCGGTGACGCGTCTTTCATCATAAACATCCTTTGAATTTGAATTTCAAGCGTGAAAGCATTCTATCGTCATCAGGTGAATGAATATATATGCGGATCAGGTATATCGTCTGCCTTGAGCTACCTACTCGTTTTTTTTTTTGCGTGAAGGAATGCTGAAGGATTTCTTTCATAATGGCTGAGTCATACATATGCATACAGGTTGTCGTTGTTGAGATTGAATTGGCATCATATGCAATATCATCAGTGACAATGACAGTGGCAAGGTTGAACGCTTATGGCAAGTTTTTTTTTTGTTCCTTAAAGTCTCACTTTTTTACTTAAAGTCCTTATATATTCAAAATAATTCGTAAGTATTTAATAAGTCATCGAGAAAGATACTGAAATTGGACCTAAGTTTCAATTGTGGTGTAATTAAGAGTTTAATCTCTTGTGATTATGTAGTTACTTAGTTAGAGCATTGAACTATAATTGTTTGCGTCTTTTTTAAACTTATTTATTTTTTTAATGCATCATTCAATAGACCATTCGTCTTAGTTATTGTTTTTTTATAAAATCAGTACAATAATTTGGTACACTGTGACGTATACGTACTTTTTTAATTAGAATGTTTAGTACATTTCTTTCTGTTTTGGTGTCATAGCGATATGTCGCCTCTGAAATAAAGTGTTTTAAAATAAAAATATTGATAGTGATTCTGTCATTCTATTGAACTCATATCGCCAGACAAATGATTAAATTGTACCTACCGCACGCTTAGGTAATTATACGAGTGGACTATTCGCATTATGGTAGATAAATTAGTTTCCTTGGTTCAATAAACGGTCAACCAATATATAAGTATACTTTGACGAAAAGCAAGATCTATTAAAACATTACAGAAAAATTCAAAGCCATTCAATACTTAGGTTAGGTTAAAGTAGCTGTCCGTGATGGAATAGGACACAAAGTAGGCCAGTTTAATGGCCCATTGTGATACCACATGAACTTTCCGAGGAGCTAACATCGACTCGGACCACTACCTCGTTGTAGCCAAGGTAGCACTTAGGGTTTCCGGACCCAAGACAAAACAGGGAAATGCTGGGAGAAGGTACAACGTCGAACGGCTACAATCGCAAGAGATCGCCAAATCCTTCTCCGATCGAGTTACAAGTAACCTCTCTCGAAGTTCTCTGCCGCCAACACAATGTATCAAAAACCAGTGGCAACATTGCCAAGATGCCATCAGAGAAGCCGCCTCTGACGTGCTGGGTTTCAAGCAGCCACCAACAAAGATCCCCTGGTTTCATCAGGAATGTCGGCAGGAAAATGCAACCAAACAACAGGCACGCCAAGCGGCGCTGCATAAAAGGACGAGAGCTGCTCATGAGCTCTATGAGCAGAAGAGGCGAGAGGAACACCGACTTCTCAGAAGGAAAAAGAGAGGGCATGAGAAGCGTGCGGTCAAAGATGTTGAGAGGTTTAAAAGCAGGAATGAAGTTCGAAAGTTTTATGAACAGGTGAAACGAAATTCACAAGTACATATACATAAACCTAGAACCGAAGGCTGCAAAGACGAAAGTGGAAACATCATAGTGGAACCGCAGTCAATGCTGAGGATATGGAAGGACCACTTCTGCAGACTGTATAACAGCGACGATGAACCGAATTCCGTTCCGTAACATGTGAACATCTAAAGCCCATTGTCAACAACCTGATAGGTCCTTATCAGTGTGGTTTTGGACCAGAAAAGTCCACAGTAGATCAAATATTCACTTTACGGCAGATCCTGGAAAAAACATAAGAACACCAAATCGACACCCACCACCTTTTCATCGATTTCAAGGCCGCATATGACAGCATCTACAGGGACGAGCTGTATAGAGCCATGGTTCGTTTTGGCATCCCTGCCAAACTCGTCCGTTTGTGCAGGATAACCATGGAGAATTCACGCTGCTCCATAAAGGTTGGAAACAACTTAACAGAACCTCTTGATGTCAAAAAGGTTTTATACAAGGTGATGCGCTGTCATGCGATTTTTTAACATCGTACTTTGAAAGAATAGTGCAGAGCTCCCACGTCAACACTAGAGGCACTATCTTTCAAAAGACTGCCCAATTACTAGCATATACTGATGACATTGACATAATCGGAGGAACTCAGCGTGATGTCAACGGGGCTTTATGTGAGTATTGAGGTAGAGGCGGCAAAAATGGGTTTAACGTTTAATGAGGGCAAAACAAAGTACATGCTGTCTTCAAGAAAGGACCTACAACGCCGACGTCTCGGTCAAAACGTCACCATCGACAGACGTAAGTTTGAGGTAGTCAAGGACTTCGTCTAACTAGGCCACGCTATGAACGCAGAAAACAACACCAGCGCTGAGATCAAAGGAAACTCTTGCTAACCGCTGCTAATTTGGACTAGGAAAGCAATTGAGTAGCAAAGTCCTCTCTCGAGGGACCAAAGTGTCACTATATAAGTCGTTGGGTCGTTTTGAGAGAAAAGTTCTTCGTGTGATCTACCGTCCCGTATGCATAGAAGGGGACTTGAGGAGAAGATGGAATGACGAGCTGTACGGGCTGTACAGCGACGTAGACTTAACCAGAAGGGTAAAAGTTCAACGACTAAGATAGCTGAGTCACGTAGATTGCATGGAAACTAATGCTCCGGCCCGGAAAGTCTTCGAATCCGCACTCACAGGACAGCGCAGTATAGGAAGACCGCGAATCAGGTGGCGCGCACAAGTGGAAAGTGACCTCACTTAACTTGGAGCGCAAAACTGGAGACATCTAGCTAGGGACCGAGCTAGATGGAGAAGTTTGTTGGATGAGGCCCTAGTTCACACAGGACTGTAGCGCAACCTTAAGTAAGTAAGTAAGATACTACATGAATCTTGAGGCTTTCTCCTAAGCTCAATGAAACCAGGTTGAGTCCCTTACGAAATGGGAGAAGCTGATTATGCTAATATGATTTAGATCATTTTGATCGTTATAGAAGAAATCTCCTAGGTAATTCTTGCGCTTTCGAGCCAGAGCAGGGCATGTGCAGAGAAGATAAGGAAACAGTTCCTTATCTTCCTCTTCTACGTCCTTACAGCTTCTGCAAAAGTCATTTGAGAATAAGCCTAGCCGTTTCGAGTGCTTTCCTATTAGACAGTGCCCGGTTATGACACCTATTATCGAGCTTATATGCGATCTGCTAAGAGATATCAAACACCTTGATCGCTTTAAATCTAGTGTAGGCCAGATAATCTTTGTGACCTGACACGTGGTGATGCTGTTCCACCTGGTGTTTGCCTTCTTCATAGCGTCCTGTATTAGCAATAGTTTACAAGTAGCGAATGGTATGCCAGCATTTGCCAAACGTGGTAGAATGGGTTGTACTGTACCGTTCCTGGCGAGTTCATCTGCCTTACAGTCTTTTTGTCCGGCACCCAACAAAGCTGAATTTTAAAGTGTTGTGCCATCTCCATAAGTGATAATCGACAGTTATGGACTGTTATAGAGCTTGTAGAGACAGAGTCCAGAGATTTGATAGATGTTGATATCATGTTTTTTTTAAGCCAGGACAAGCTTTCTTTGGAACACAGATTTTCTGGAACACGCTACGGGAAGGCGGGATCAGAGACTTAATATCAGCCATTCAGAGTACACACCTCCACCAACCCCTTTTTTTATTTTTGATCCTTCTGTATAAAAATGGATTGACTCGTCTTCCAGGAATGCCCTATCCCCCCAGTAGGATCTGGGAGGTATAGAAATCTGGAAATTTCTGTCGAATTGCAGTTGGGGGATGGTGTAGTCTGTATGCTTTGGAATTGATTCTAAATACCTAAGAATTACGGAGTAGCCAATGTTGTTGTTAGTCCACTGCAACGAAGCTTTGAGGCGAATAGCAGAGCTTGCAGCTATTTGTTAGCTAAATATATCAAAAGGTGTTAGGTAGAGTAGCGTGTCCAGTGCCGCAGGTGGGGTCGTGCGAAGCGATCTACTTATACTTAGGCAAGCTGGACGGTGGACTTTATTTATTTTGTCGCTGTTTATAGTTTTCTCTAAACCAGTCCACCATACTGCCACTCCGTACAGTAAAATCGGTCTGATTCCCGATGAGCATAGCCAATGCGTGATTCTGGGTTGTAGGCCCCATTTATTACCGATGGCTTTTTTGAAAGAAAAGAAAGCTATAGTAGCTTTTTTGATTTTGTTCTCGTACACTGTGTTTCCAATTTAATTTTTTGTCTTAAATAAGGCCCAGGTACTTAGCCTCGTCTGAGAATTTTAATTGGATTTCTTTAATATAGGGAGGGTTAACAAATGGAATTTTTGTATTTCCTCGAAAATAGGACTAATAATGTTTTGTGTGGGTTAACACCCAGTTCACACCAATCAGCCCAAAATATTAGTCTGTCTAAGACATTTTGTAAGAGTTCTTTTAAGTTGTTAAGATGCTTTCCTGAAACCGCTATAGCAATGTCATCTGCATAGGCAATCACTCTGAAATTCTCCGCATCCAGACTAGTTGAGATTGCATTCATCAATAGGTTCCAGAGGAGAGGAGATAGAACACTAATTATTTTACAAAATAGAAGTGAAGATTTGTAAACTACCAAAAACAATGACAAAAGTTCGATGAGTGAGCCATTGAGCAGCTGGAAACTGATGTTTGTTTTCATGGAAAAATTATTTTCCTCCAATTTCTCTAAAAATTAATGCTTTAAAAGTTCTCGAACATGGCTCCAATCATCGACAAATAACTTTCCTTAATCAAATGAAAGGGACAAGGAAGACTTGTTGTTTCAATGACACGAAATAGTCACTTTAAACAAATAAACTTTGTTGATGATGTCACATGCATACTTTGTTTTTATAAAATTTAAAGACAAAATACTCTTAATGAAAGACCCTGTAGTTAAATGTTTAACAACAGAAAGATAATAATAGCCGTTTTAATTTTGTATGTCGTAATTAAACCTTCTTCTCTAATTTTACTTTCCCAATGAACGCTAATAAAATAATATGATACACTTGGGCGTATACGCACTTTTTTACTTCGAATTTGTTACAACCTATTTTTTTTTGTCGTTTACGTTGCAACACAAAAATATTTAAAGTTAAGCTTAAGTTAAGTTCTCAGAAACTACTACTATGACAAATTTCGTCTTGTTTCAATTAAAGTTAATTATGAGCAACATCTGTCTAGCTTAAGTTTTTGTACTAATATCTCCCAATTAACCTTTTTAAACTTTAAAACTAAAACTCAACTTAAAATTACTGGCCAAATAACCCTACTTAAGCTTATAGGCTTTAAAATATAAATACCTCTATAAAAACTTTTAGTTTTATTAAACTGAAAATGCTACTAAATAAAAAAAAATATACAGGATCATAATAAGAAATATAAGGCAAAACCATATCCGTCATTTTGTTTGTTTCCTTTGTTCCTAGAATAAAATAAAAACAATCACAAATGACATCAAAAATTAAGTTTATATGACTTGAGTTTAGGTATGTGCCAACTGCCAACAAAGAAAAGCACACAAAACATAAATGAAAAAAAAAAAAAAAAATTAAAACAAATGTAAAAACATAAAATAGAAAATTCTTCCCATGGGGTATCTTTAAGAAACTTTATATCTCCACATTCCATTTTTTTAAATAGAATAAAACGGAAACAAAACACAATGAAACAGCTAAATGGGATTCAGGAAAAGTCAAAACATTAACGACTGTTTGAGGGCAAAACGCACACAGCATAAAATATATCTCATCATCTCTTTAAGCATAAAACATTGTGTTGCAATGGATGGGCTATGGGCTAGGTACCTACTTCAAGGTTAACAAAGGTATTGGCTTTATTATTTTTTTAGTATGAAATAAAAACAAAAATGAATATAAAATAGTCACAAAACTTCAAACTGGGGGCAAATTGCAAGAAAATTGTATTCTTCATTTTTAAATATAAATTTTCATTTCATTTTTACTTAAGACTTAAAATAAGCCTTGGTAAAAGGGCCACACAAAAATATTGCCTTAAACAATCGCCAACAAAAAGCAAAGCCATTCGTTTACTCATGCAATGTTTTACTTTATAGTGTGACCAGGGTATATTTGATATCTTCTAAGTTATTTCTAATATTAGGTACATTTTTCATCACACCAAATTTTAAAACTCTTTTTAATAGTAGAAAAATTCATACTTAATAGAAAAGGTTTTTTTAGGAGTTCAATAGCAACTTAAACTTTATATTATAAACAACTCTGAGGAGAAAGAACATGATTAAGAAAATCTTATACAAATCTCTCAAATCTGCTTTGCATTTTCATATTTTTAACTCTTATGCAAGTCTTAAGCAAGCTTAACAGAAACTAAAACTTTTTATTGAAAGTAACAAATCATTTATCGAAAGTTAAATTATAAATGACAGTAACACTTAACTGTGTAATCTACTCAAAAAATTGTGTTTTGAATACAATACTTATAATATTACAAAAATAAGCTTCGTTAAATTGCTAAAATTTCATATTTTTCTTCTTTTAAAAAAGTCTTACGATAGCTTAACAGAATATTATCGAAAGTTAAACCTTTTTTGACCCTCATATATCTCTTTAAGAATTGGTATATATACACATTTTTTTATAAAAGCATCAATTTAACGTTTTTGTAGAAGTATTAAGGAAGCTCAAACGAAGTTTTCTAAATACAACAAAACATAGAAAACTATACAAGCTGTTAAAGATGTCAAAAGCTTCATCAAAAACCTTTTTAGTTCTGTATTTTTAACTCCTTAATACAAGTCTTACGGAAGTTCACTAGAAACATGAACTTCATAAAACGCGTTTCAAGCCATTTATCGAAAGGTAAATCATTTAATTCACATTACTCTTCTTGTTACATAATACAATTCCTTTCAAAAAACAATGAAAATTTTGTTGTAAAGAAGAATTACAACTCAAGACAAAAATATTTTATATAGGAAGTTAAAACTTTGACAAATTGCCAAAAATGACAGAACAGTACCAGCATCAGAATCAGAAGCACTCTCTCCTCTGAGTTTTATTAAGGCACCTATTTATTTATTTCAAAATTTTCTTCTTTATAATAACTATGATATTTTCAATTCAGTTTCCCAGAGGTAAGGGTATAGGGGGTAGTAGCTAATGACACTAGTCGTCGTCATCCACCAGTTCTTGTTGCGGAGGTAATTTTAAATCCAAAAATTCAAGGATAATGCTTTTAGATGCTACAAACGAGATTTCTTATTGCGCTTAATGCTTCTATACTGCTTTTATAGTTTTGGAACTTCATTTTTTCATCCTCACCTCCTATAGTTATATATTTTTCAATCATTTTTCGAGCAGAACGAAGAAGAACAAAAACAACTTAAAAAAAAAATAAAACAAAACAACAAAATATCCCTAAACAGAGCTAAGTAAGCTAAATGTGCAGCTCATTTGGTTCCGTTTCCGTCGTCCTTTCTCTCTCTCTCGCTCTCTGGTTCGTACTCCAAATTTTCAAACTTCCTCGACATACATAACTATACAAAATTCGCGAAGAAGATGAAAACTAAAAGACCCTAATGGATGATGGGGGGATAGGGCAGAGAGCCCATCACCAAGCTTCGAGATCAAGATGAATATAAAAAAGAAACATTCTCTAATGTTGGAAGACTTTATCTATACATATATCCATATAAAGAAAGTTATAAGAAGGCTTTGGGTATGAACATGAAGTCGCCCTCCATCTGTTTGTGTCAGTTATTATGTGCATATTTCAAGTCAAGGATGTGTATCCGTAATCTTGTCAGGAGGAGACGACGACCAACAACGAACGACGGCAGAGTAATAATATGCGTGCAGTTTTACTGAAAGGATCTGTGTGATGTTTTTTCAAAGTCGGTATGTATTTTTTATTTTTATTTTGGTATTTTCACTTCATCCTAGACTGAGTATGTGTATGTATGTATGTTAAGAACGCTGCACAGACAGAGCTTGAATAAATTTTATGAATGAAAAATGTATAATGGTAATGCTTTCCTGTCATGAAAAAATTAGGTAATTTGCTTGTATGGCTTTTTATATAGTCGTTCGTTTCATAGACGAAAACAAAGATGAGAAGGGTAGGTACCATATAGTATATGAGGATTGAAGTTTAGTTTGGTCTCGGTGCCGGCAGAGGGATGGGAAAGTAAAATGTTCTTAAGAATTTCATTCTAGGGTCTTGCAACTTTTATATGGGTTCCTATAATATAGTAAAGCAAATTAGAAGATAATAATTATGTTTATTCAAAAAATAACATATATAGAAGTAAAATATGCAATATGCATATCTTTGGAAAGTTTGAAGAAAATATAATAAATAAGACGGGTTATTATAGTGCACATCACTATATCAGAAGATTCAAAAGTAAAGTTAATGGTTTGCAAAATTCACTTTGCATAAATAAAATGAATTATTACGAGACGCACCTTCATACATTCATAATATGCACTTTGGTAATGAAAGCAGAATCATAACAAATAAAAATGATTTCAAAGAGAGCTTGAGTGCTGGGTGTGATCTAAGAGATGATTACTTTCACATTTATGCCCTTATGAGAAGCTATAGAGAATCAAGGTTATAAATGTCTTTGAAAACTTACAAAAAAGTGACCCGTCGTAACCCTTATTGTAGACAAAATCTCCATTTTTGTAAAATGAAATTATTTTCTGTAACGAGATAATTATTGCGAAGTAAATGGTTCGTCTTTTAAAATGAGTTACTTAGTTACAGTTTCTGTTAAGCTTTTAAAACACTTGTATTAGAGTTTTAAATTTGAAAAAAAAAAAATGATGTATTTTTATTGAAGCTAATAAGCCTAAAAGTAAATGCTATTGATTCTTTTTCTTTCTACAATTGTTTTAGTAAATTTAAAAAGATTCATTTGAACTTCTGTAAGACTTGTATTAAAATATTTCAGATTCTTCTAAACATATGTATTTTAATTGATGTATATATTGCATAAGCTTGTTTTAAAATAATTATGTCTTTTGAATTTAGATAATTTGTTCGATATTCATGTTTTTAAGTTTGGTCTTCTATTAAGGTTCTGCAAGACTTGTATTAACAAAATGTCTTTACAGAAGTTTTCAGTGATACTGATTTCCTTTTGTGTTCCCATATTTGTTAAACACATTTAAAAATTATTCTTGGAGCTTCCATAAAACTTGTTTTTTATTATCACTTATAGATTTTAATAATGCTTATAAAAACACGAATTTATCTTCCAATTATTAACTTAACATAGGAAGTTATTGTAATCGGTCCGATTTGTCGAATTGAAAATTGTGACATTTCTCGACGTTTCAAGGCCCCTAGAGTTGAAATAAAAGATTTTTAGAAAGACGTCTGTGCGTGCGTGTGAACGTACGTTCGTACGTCCGTATGTTCACGACGTTTTTTTCGTCGTCCATAGCTCAAGAACAAGTGGAGATATCGAATTCAAATAAATTTTGTTATACAGATAATAAAGCAGAAAGATGCAGAAAGGACTCTCAAAAAATTGAGTGGGTGGTTTTTTTACCATAGCAATTTGAAAAAAATGTGAAAATTTTGGTTAACCCTAAATATCTCACGAACCAATAATGCTAGAGACTTGAATTAAATTTTATATTATAACTTTTACTATTCTAACTAACGTTACTATTGTAACGTGGTACTAAACAAATATGATTTCGGAAAAAATTCAAATTAACGTTTTTTTTTTATAAATCAAAAAAACTGAAAAAAATGTCTCACCTCGAAAATTTTACGAACAAAAAATGATTTTGCCTCTCCAATAAATTTTGTGTAACGAAGAAAAACGTTTCAATATGTGGTAAAATTTTGAGAAAAATCAATTTGTCAGTTTTTTTATAAAAAATAAAAACCTACAAAAATAAAATGCACGACTGGGTCGCACGAACTTGCTCCTGTATGCAAAGAGTCTGTTTAAAAAAGTACCTATATAAGATTTAAAAATATACCTGTAAAATAAGTTTGTCTTCAAAGATATAAATGCCATTTGATTTGTCAAAAAAACCGCGCGATCTTTGTATATGAAAACCATAGTACTCTCATGAGCAGAAACTTTTAGGGCGACCAGATGCCGAGTCGTTGGCGTTAGTATCGAAAGTGGAGAATTTCAGCGGGAGCGAGAGGACAATATTATTTCCATTCCCATAAGCAGCCAGCAGAATAAGGGAGATAATTAATTTTCCACCCAAAAAGTCAACACAATTTCCTTCATTCTATTTGAGTCTATCCTTGTATATGTTTTCACATAAAGAGCTTCCATATGAAGGTTGATGAATTTGTTTGTGTTTTTTTATATCAATGCACTTTATATAAAAAACGGAAAACTAAAACAAAATGGCTTAATATTGTACTCGTATCTAATAAGGGGATGAAAGACTTTTTTGCATGCTTACATCAGCTGTTTAGGATCTTTTACCGATATTTGTTTTTATTTACATTCATAAGTCTGCTTTTACTTGTGTACGATCTTTGTATATGAAAAATGGTTTGTATTATGTATAAGGCTATACGATGCGATTCATATACAAAGATTCAACTTGTTCCTTCAAAGCTTTTTTCCTTTGGATAGCTTTATTTTTCATATTAGAAGAACCAGGATGGAAAATAAATTATCTGAAGATAAGAAAGAGACAGACCATGAATGTTTAAATTGCAAAGCGATCGCCTATTGGTTGTGTAGTTAGGTAGGTGTCTAAAACAAATAAAGAATAGTTTATTGGCGTGCTTAGCTTTATGCAGATAGATAGATAAAGCCATGTTTATGATGATAATGAAGGAATGTTATTGGTAGGTAGAAGGTACTTACTACAATCCAATCACATTCCTTCTTTCCTAAAAGTTTTCAGCGCAAACATGGAGTTATTACGTTCAGTTTATTTTTTTCGTAAAAGTTTAAAAAAAAACAAGCATATGAACAGGTACAAGAAATTGCTATTCATGTTTTCTTTACAGTCAGGCTCTTGTGCGTTTGGGATTTTAGTTATGAAGTGACACGTAAGCAGTAGTTGTAAAGGTTGTACGTAATACAATATATACATAGGTACATAGGTGTACGTTGAAAAAGTGATTCTAATAGAAAATACATACATGTACTCTTTCTGGCCCGTTTCATTAACTTGTACTAAGTTTTTATTCTTTAAAAAAAAAATATTTTAAGATTCAAAATTGTACCTGAAAAATAAGTTTGTCTTCAAAAATTTGAATGCCATTTTATAAATCAAAAAACCCTTGATTTTTCAAATTTTTTTTTTGAAAATCGTTAGAGCGGTTTTTTTTTAAATTAATTTTTTATATATAAAATTTTTCAATTTTGTTCTAAAAATATTTTTGGTATGCAGTTGTTTAGTGATTGTAAATATACGCTCTACATTTGAATTTCGTAAAAAAATGTTGGCCCGTTTTTGAGATATAGTATTAAAAAAAAAAAAAATTCAATATTTTTTTAAAAATCCAAACAATAAAAAAATGCACTTTTGATAATCAAATATTGTTAAGGCAATATAAGAGCTTATTCACAAAAAAAATTATTGAAATCGGTTCATAAGTTGCTGAGAAAATTAAAAAACAAAATAACGGTTCTATGAGTGGTACCTTTCCTGAGCAATACAAAAATATGTTTTTCTTATTAAAAGAAGCCAAGTCAAAAAATTAAATTTTAGAGAAAATTTTAAAAAAATCTATCGGTTTGTTTTTGAGAAAATTTGAATTTTTGTTTTTTGACCAAAAAAATTGTATGGGGGCCACTGTTAGTTTTGATCTTAAAAAAAAAATGAAAAAAACGCCTAACGCGAATCTGCTCAAAAGCTTAACTTCCAAGTTTGAACTCAATCGACCCAATGGTTTAGGCTGTAGGAGCGTGGACAGACAGACAAAACAGACCGGACGGAATCGCGGGACCCACTTTTTTCGACTTCTCTACCATCGTAATATCATGTTTGATTAAAATCTCGAGTTCGAAATTTTGCACGAATGCAAAACTTGCCATATAGTTCCTATATGTCGCAAGTAAAAACATTGGTAAAAATTGATTTTTGACTCAAATATCTTTTCAAAAATTTGAGATTATGGCTTGCAACTAACTTTATTTTATAAGAAATATTGATTTTAACTTTAGGTAAAATTTTGATAAAAATCGAATTGACAGTTTTCTTACAAAAAAAAAAAACCTAATAAAAATAATAATAAAAGTTTTTAAAAATCGGTTTTCGAGTCTAATATCATTTCAAAACTTTGAGATATTCACTTTTAACTAATATAAACTTTAAAAAAAAAAATTGTTGTCAACATTCAGTAAAATTTTGCGGATAATCGAATGGACGGGTTTTTTTTTTACAAAAACTAAAAACCAAAAAAAATCAATAAATTTGTTAAAAATTGATTTTCGACTCAAATATCTTTTCAAAAATTTAAGATTATGGCTTCAAACTAATTTAATTTTATAAGAAATATTTTTGTCAACATTCGGTTAAATTTTAAGAAAAATCGAATAGACGTTTTTTTTTACAAAAAAATTAAAACCTAAAAAAAAAAAAAACTAAACTAAAATAGGGTAAAAATTTACTTTGGACTCAAATATTTTTTCAAAAATTAAAAATATTGTCTTTGATATTGGTTTTGACATTCAGTAAATTTTTAATAAAAATCATTCAGTTTTTTCATAAAAATTTAAATCTACAAAAAATAGTAAGCAAATGCTACTAAAAAAATGGTTTCCGACTAAAAATCTTTTAATAAAAATAGATTTGGAAATCAAACTATATCATCATATGCCAAATATTGTTGGTAGTTTTCAATATTCTTAGAATAATTCAACTGACCTATTTTTTAACAAAACACGAAAACTTGTAAACCTTCTAAGCAAGACAAATCGGTGAACGGGATGGGAAGTTATCAGTGTGGGTCGCATCCCTCTTTTTAAAAATTGTATAAATATCTTTTTATAATTTAGCTTCTGATGAAATGTACTAAATATGAGTAGCTATTAAGCTTTCTGAAGTTTTGTATTAGAGTTGTAAAAAAGAGGCTGGTATGCGACTCACACTGATAACTTCCCATCCCGTCTGTCGATTTGTCTTGCTTAAAAGTTTGTCTAATGTATCAATTTTTACTAAATTTGCGTACTATTTTTTGTAGATTTTATTTTTTTATGAAAAAACGAACTGTTGGATTTTTATAAAAAAATTACTCAATGTCGAAAACAATATTTTCTGTGAAATAAAATATATATATATATTACCAAGTTTTAGTATTGTTTTTTTTAGGTTTTTAAACTGTCAATTCAATTTTTCTCAAAATTTTATCAAATGTTGAAAACAATATTTCTTATAAGATAAAATTAGTTTGAAGCCAATGTCTCAAATTTTTGAAAAGATATTTACGTCGAAAAACAATTTTTACCAACAATTTATACATTTTTTTTTTAGGTTTTTATTTTTTGTAAAAAAAGCTGTCAATTCGATTTTACTCAAAATTTTTCCCGATGTTGAAACAATATTTCTTATAAGTTAAAAATAGTTAGAAGCCATTATCTCAAATTTTTGAAAAGATATTTGAGTCGAAAATCAATTTTTAACAAGTTTTGTTAATTTTTTTTCGGTTTTAATTTTTTGTAAAAAAAACAGTCAATTCGATTTTTTTCAAAATTTTACTGAATGTTGACAACAATATTTTTTGAAAGATAAAAGTAGTTCAAAGCCAATAACTCTTAGTTTTGAAAAGATATTTGAGTAGAAAATCAATTTTTACCAACTTTTATTATTTTTTTTTTGGTTTTTATTTTTTGTAAAAAAACTGTCAATTTGATTTTTCTCAACATTTTTCAGAAATTTGAAAACAACATTTCTTATAAGATAAAATAAGTTTAAAGCCCTAATCTCAAGTTTTTGAAAAGATTTTTTTTGTAAAAAATCTGTCAGTTAGATTTTTCTCAAAATTTTATCAGATGTCAAAAACATTATTCTTCGTTGCACACATTTTTTTTTCAGTTTTTTTGATTTATAAAAAAAATGTTAATTGGATTTTATTCAAAAAATATACTTGTTTTGTATCACGTTACAATATATTATATCAAATTTAATTCAAGTCTCTAGCGTTATTAGTTCATGACATATTTAGGGTTAACCAAAATTTGCACCTTTTTTTTAAACTCCTATAGTAAAAAAAATCAACCACGCAATTTTCTTGAGAGTCCTTTCTGCATCTTTCTGCCTTATTTTCTGTAAAACAAAATTTATTTGAAGTCGATATCTTTTCTGGTTCTTGAGCTATGGACGACGTAAAAAACGTCGCGAAGGTACGGACATACGGACGTACGGACGTTCGAACATTCGTACACACGCACGCACAGACATCTTTTTAAAAATCTTTTATTTCGCCTCTAGGGACCTTGAAATGTGGAGAAATGTCAAAATTTTCAATTTGATAAATCGGACCCATTACAATAACTTCCTATGGGAAGTTAATATGAAAAATTATATGGAAAGATGTTGTATTTATTGTAGCAGAATATTCTTACATTTTTTCTTAAATTATATTGCACAATTTACAGAGTTACGGTATAAATCTACCTTACTACTGACAAATAATAACATTTTTAATACAAGTAATGAAAAGCAAATAACAGTATATTGAAGGAAAAGCTACATAAAAACCTTCATTAAATTGTTTTGAGGATTTAGAGAGGAGAAGGGTGGGCGGTGAGGTATTTAAATCAAACCCAACTTAAAGTTTTACATATATTCATTATATGATAAATAGTTAACAGAGAATTAATAAATAAATAAACAAATAAATAAATAAATATATAAACAAAATTAAATAAATAAATAACAAAATATGTATAAGACAATTAAAAAACAAACAAAAGAAAAATGAATAGTAAATAAATTAATGAACAAACAATAATAAACAAAAAATAATAAATAAACAAAAAATAAAATAAATTAAACAAATAATTGATAAACAAATAAATAAATAAATTAATTAGCTATCAAATAAATAAATAATTAAATATATAAATAAATAAATAAATAAATAAATAAATAAATAAGTAATAAATAAGTAAATAAATAAATAAATTAATAGATAAAGAATAAATAAATAGAAAAATAATAATAAATAAATAAATTAAAAAGTAAATTGTAAAATTAATATCACAAAGTCAGTCTTAGAAAAAGGAAAATAAGAAAAGATGTTGTATTTTTCACTTCTTCTCCTGTTTAAGGGGTGAAAATTTACTTAATATCCTGTACAGTCAATTTTTGAAATATTTAAATTGATTTTTTTTGTAAGATTGTGTTTTATATGACATTCAGAAACTTCATAGATGGTCTTTTAATAGGGACTTTCACAGACTGACACTTGATAGCATTCATATTATTAAGACTTCATCTACCAAAGCGGATGAAATTTCTTCAGTCCATTTCACGGCGCTTATTTCTTATAAGTTTTTCGTAAGCTTAAACTAATTCCATTTTGTTTCTGAAATTAAGACATCAGCCCCATGCAGAAATTAACTAAATAAACAGCTAAATGTAATAAAAAAATTAACAATATTTATTTGCTGAATTCGTGATGAAGCAGTTTGAAGCCAGGTGCGTTTTTTTTCACACAAAAACGTTTCTGATTAAATAACTACGCCAACAAATAAAAGTGTCATCATTTGGACAGTTTCAATCCACATGAGTTTCAAAAACCTCTAATCACTTTTTCCTCTGGATTTTTTTCTGGGGACTATTTCTTGCAAGCAATCTTTGGCCTGGCCATTGCCGTTAACTTCGACTTCAATGAATGATTAGATGTACACTACACCAGCGACGTTTTGTTTCAAAAGGACCGTGGCAATGCTACGTGTTACACCACTCACACCACATTAAAAATTCCGCAGATGGATAGTAAGGTAGTCTCAAGTTTGGGGAGTTTTAAGTTTTTCTGATGTTTTTTCTGAATTTGCAAAGGTCTATGAGAACAAGCCATAAACCAAATCAAGACATAACAGTTGACCTAGAGTTAAACGTGATTCTGAGTTGAAGTTTTAAGTTAAACCCCTTAAATTCTTACTGAACTTTTCTTTTTTTGAGAGAAAAACAAAGACTCCTAAATAATCAAAGCAATAACTCTCTATTTTTTCACTCAACAAAAAATGAAACATAACTCATATCTATTTCCAACGAAGAAAATGCAATTTATTTTCCAGTCAATAGAAAAACAAAAAAGAAAAACAGGATATGAAAAACAATTTAAAGCATAGACTTACCATAAACAATCGATTTCCCTCCTCCGATATTCGTATGAAACAGCTAATATTTTATGTAAACGTTTTGGTGCCGCGCACCGGTTTTCTCGTGTTATAAAAATCTGTATAAAAATGTAAATTTTTCCACAAACGCAGTTTTATACTTCAAGGTCGATTCTTTCCTTCCATTTCCAGGATGCAGTTTGTTTACCGAAATTCAAAAAAAAAAAACAAAACAAAAAAATAATAATTTATTTTCACTTAATCCGCACCAAAGCACAGTCATCCTTTTATTTATGCAACAAAAAAAAAGGGATAAACAATAATAAAACAAAAACAAACACACACAGTTAGCGAGCACTTATAGGAAGGAGCACACATCAGATAATAAATCTGTTATCCTTTAGCCGAAGCGAGAGCAAGGATAATGTTTAAGTCTCGAATAAAAATACTTTGGGCAAAATTTATGAGAAAAATTCCATCGCAAAATATTTTGTGTTATATCCATTTTCTCGGTGTACCGTTATATATATTATTTTTTCTTTTTCTCTTTCTTTTTTCATTTTTATTTTGTGTTGATGTCCTTTTTTTGTCATAATGGACTTGCATGGAAATAAATAACTCTCACAATCCGTTATACCGTACGTACGTACGTTCAATTGTGTATTGATGTATATTTGTATGTTGGAGAAATATAAACAAACAACGATTTACTATTTCGTATATGTGAAAACTGTGAAAGTGGTAAGTTTACTGATGAATTCGCTGGATCTCTCATGGGGGTATTTCCGTTTCCGTTCCTTTAGTTCGTTCGTCTGTCTCTCGACTGTCGGATTGGTATCAATAGCATCAAGTTTGATTAATACCCGAATTATCCGCAGTGATTGATGAAATGTCGGTTTAGAGTTTCGCCTGGTTCCTTCGATGTGTAATTTTTTTCCCGTTTTATTTATTTTTTTTTTTTTCATGGTACTTATAGTTCTGTTGTCCTGTTTTATTTTAGTTGTTTTATGAAGTTTTCTGCAATCAGGATAAGAGAGTACATCTATCTGTATAAAAACATACAGATATAAATACATCTTTACATGGATTTGTTTTATTTTGCCGTTTTTTTTTATTTTGTATTTTTTTGGGAAAATTGTAGATATATCAAAATGGCAGGAAGACGAAAACGGATGTTTGTCAGTGGATGAATTATTGGAGATTTTATTGTAGATTTTTTTTTTTTCTTGTAACTAATCTTTTTTTTTTCCTTCCGAGGAATTTAGTTGGATTCTTTTTATTTTTGTAATTTTCTTATATGAACGATAAATTAAGTTTTCTTTGGAAAAATGTTTGTCTCAAGGATTTTTTTTTAGTTTGTTTTTGTTTTTTATTATTTTTCGTTCGATTTTTCTTAAGGCGGATGTACGACGTTAATTTGCCAAAAGCAAATGATTTCCCAGGAAATTAATCTTCGGATTGGAGTTTTAGTAAATCATGGAAGGACGAATCGATGATAAAAGTTTTTTGTTTCTGAAAGGAAAAAAAATAAGGAAATTAAATTTTATGTAAAATCAAATGTTTTAAAATTAAACCATGTTATAATAAGAAATATTTTTTTCGCAAGTTTTCAAAAACATTGAAAACATTAATTTCAATGAGATTAAAATTACAACTTAAAGGGTATCTTGTTCCTAATTAGTTCTTTTTTATAATGCTGTTTGAATTTAAATCAAATTACTTGTTGTTCAAAATCAATTTTTTTAGTTTATGAGATGTTTTTAGACGATTATAGTTCAAACGAAGAAAGAACGCATATTCATATAAATGTGGTTATTAGATATTTCATGAAGAGCTTAAATTTCAGAGGATAAACATATCTTTGAAATATTTCTGATCTTTTTGATTTTTGAGATACTTGACTTATGTATGTTATGATATAAGAGGTATTATCATTACGATACTCATTACAAAGAAGGGAAGTAATGTACGTTTTCTAATAAAAAAAAATTAAAAACACATTTACACTGTGTATGTTCACCTCCTTTGAATTCGATACCCAGAAATTGGGCGTTAGTTTAAAAGCATTTTTTTCTACCTCCGTCTTAAAGAAGATTAAGGAGATATTGTAGTTTTTAGGCAAAAAAGCGAATTATAGAAACAGTCTGAAATATTATTCCATCCTATCTTTGTTGTCCTTTGAAATCATTCTTTTTTCTGTTAATAAACCAAATTGTAATTAAAGGAACTTCAAAAAAAATAGCATCAATTTTACCAAATGTTAACAACTTAATTATTAATATAATGCAATAAATTTAAAGTCAATATCTTAATTTGTTCTTAAGGTATTTAAGTCAAATAAATATTTTAAATAGTATTTTAATATAATCGCTTAGAAGATTTTTCAACTCCTCGGAAGAAGCAGAACATGAGAAAAAAAAATTAGATAGCACAGGCAGGGATCGAACACAAGACCTCTGGCATGACAGTCTACCGCACAAACCATTTCGCCACCTATTTTTTTTCTTCGTTCTAATTATCCATAACTTACAACTAACTTACTGGTCCCATACGGACACTCTAAGTTAAACAATAATACTAAATTCTAATGCCTTTCGGCCCTTAGATCTATTTAACTTCAATTCAATTTTATTTATTTTTGTATTCATTAGAAAAGTAAAAAAAAACTAATATCAATATCCTTTTTTATTTTCACTTAAAAAGTACTTAAAATAAGGTCCTTAATATAAAACTTCAAGCTAACTTAAACTACGTATTCTACCTATAAACTACTTAAAACAAGAACAACCACTGCAGCAAATCTAACTATATAACTTTTTTTGTTTTTCATATTTTGTTCTCTTTTTTATTTGTATTTATTTTTTTTTTTATTTTCTTTTATTCCATGTTTTTTTTTATTAATTTTTTTTGTTTTTTTTTTGTTTATATTTTTTTTTTGTCACCATGCCTATTCTACTTAAAACTAAACCCTAAAACTATAAAAGAAGTATGTAAGCCGGCCAAGGCTTAAAACCCCATCCCGACTACCCACTATCAAGTGCCTATTGAAGCCACCAAAACTGGTTCTCCTGCTTCACCCTATCAGTTCGGTCCCGTTCGGACACAGCCCTACTGAACCGGAGGACCTCTTCTCCGCCTTGTGCCATGCGTCCCGATTGTACAGGAGTCGCCTATCCACGGTTCGTCGTCTAACGTGGTAGATTAGCGGAACTGCCAATCTATCCTGTATCAGACCGCATCTATCTAAAAAGAAGAATGCCTCTGGTGGAATGAAGCCGCTCAAGCGTGCAATCTCAAAATACTCGTCGTTCGGATAGAATTATTAAATTGTTGGTCGAAGACATAGCTCTTGCAATGTGACCTCGAACGAGTTTTATCACGAAATTGTCAATTCTGTTGATTCGAGCCCTGTTGTATAGGACCTCGTTGGAATAGTAATGCAAGTAAGAAGATTCAGCTATTCGATATAAGCCGGTACAGCGTCGTAAACACTTCCGCTCGAACACCCGAAACTTCTCCATTTGGGAAGGGGCAACGTTGAACCACACAGGACAACCATAAACGATTATCGGCCGTATGAGGGCCATGTAGCAAATTACCTTCACTCTGGGATCAAGCCGACTGCTGTAAAACAGCCGTTTCGTCAGAGCGAAGGCTCATCTGGCCCTGGTTAGAGCAGCATTTATATGTCTGTCGAAATGTAAATACTGTTCTAACCAGATGCTGAGGTACTTCACTACACTTTTGCTCGCTAATGGCTGCCCGTGAAGATCAACGATTACCATCTTGCGCCAGTTCTTGCACGTATCCCTCGTGGACATTTATTTTCACTTTCCAGCCGTCGCAATATCGCTGAATCTTGTCGAAATCACGCTGCAAGAGAATTCTAATAACCTCAACCTTTTGGTATTTGATATTTGAGTCGAAAATGAATTTTTACCACCTTTTTTATGTTTTTATTTTTTGTAAGAAAACTGTCAATTCGATTTTTCTCAAAATTGTTCCTAATGTTGAAAACAGTATTTCTTATAAGTTAAAATTAGTTAGAATTTTTGAAAAGATATTTGAGTCGAAAATCAATTTTTACCAACTTTTATTCATTTTTTTAGGTTATTTTATTTTTTGTAAAAAAACTGTGAATTCGATTTTTTTCAACATTTTTCAGAATGTTGAAAACAATATTTCTAATAAGATTAAATAAGTTTGAAGCCTTAATCTCAAGTTTTTGAAAAGATATTTGAGTCGAAATTTAATTTTTACCAACTTTAAGTAATGTTTTTTTTTAGGTTTTTATTTTTTATAAAAAAAACTGTCAATTAGATTTTTCTCAAAATTTTATCAGATGTCAAAAACATTATTCTTCGTTGCAGAAATTTTTTTGGAGATGAAATCATATTTAAGTCGTAAAATTTTCGAGGTGAGAAATTTTTTTTTCAGTTTTTTTGTTTTATAAAAAAACCGTTAACTGGGTTTTTCCAAAAAATATAATTGTTTTGTATCAATACATAATATAAAGTTTAATTCAAGTCTCTAGCGTCATTGGTTCATGAGATATTTAGGTTTAACCAAAATGTTCACCTTTTTTTAAACTGCTCTGGTAAAAAAAAAACCACCCACGCAATTTTCTTGAGAGCCCTTTCTGCATCTTTCTGCATTATTATCTGTATAACAAAATTTATTTGAAGTCGATATCTCTTCTGTTTCTTGAGCTATGGACGACGAAAAAAACGTCGCGAACGTACGTACACACACAAGCACAGACATCTCTCTAAAAATCTTTTATTTCCACTCTAGGGACCTTAAAACGTCGAGAAATGTCAAAATTTTCAATTTGACAAATCGGACCCATTACAATAACTTCCTATGGGAAGTAAATAACTTGACGTATCTGCATTTTAGTGAATGTCGTTTTATACATAAAAATAATACAAAATAATATATGTATGTATAAAAAATAGAAGGAATAGTCTTGAAATAACAAAATATTTCCAAAAGTAATAGCTCATCTTGAAAGGTTATTGTGTGAGAGATAAATTAATATTTCGAGCTACCAGAAATTTCCTCATCATAGTTCGTTGGCATAATTTTTGTTTACGAGATATTTCATTCCATCAAAATGCAAATAATGATCATATTCTTGAACTTTGATAACTCATTGTGTTGAAAAAAAAATACAACAAACTTTTTAATTCAATTCAATTTCAAAGTTTTTCTCTTTTAAAATGAATACAAAAATACACTTTACGATCTTAGAATACTTAATGAAAAAATAAAGAAACAAAATAAATTCTAAAATTGTATTCATAGAACGAAAGGCCTCGTTTTCTTAATTGTATATAATAAGCCAATAAGCCATAATGGAAATTTCAATTTAGCCCAATTATTCCACCCTGATGTTGGTATAAGTGTACGGTTAAAAAAAAAACTTCACTTCATTGCTGTGGACAACAAAAACAAAAAATTCAAATCGAATTTCTTAATTTTCTATTATTTAATTTACAACCCCAATTGTGTTGTCAATATTAAACATTTTAAGTGGAATACTAAGTATACACTCCCGTCGTCGTCGTCGTCGTAACCATCGCATCGCTCATGGTGTATCCTTCTCAGGGCTCCTTGCCTCCTGCCAAAAATGCTGCAAATAATGAAAACGAACATAACCTTATTTTTTCCAATTCACACGAATCTCCATTAACACATTGCATACATAAATTATTAACGGTACAAGAATACAAAAAGGTATTATTCTTATAAGTATTATTATTATTATACATCTCCCCACAACACAACAAGATGTAATATCAAAATACAACAACAACAACAACAACAAAAAGAAAGAAAAGCTTTTTATAGGCATAGCTAACAAAAAATGAGTAAATTTTCTTGACAAAAGAAAAGTAGGAATAAAAAAACTTGGCCCAAATTTGGCATTAAACAATTTCCTTCATTTTAGTACTTTAGCACGCCCTACCCACCGTACAGCGCGCGCCAGGCAGCTTCTATACTATATGCCATCAAGCTGAACCCGAAGCCATTGCCATTTTGGTCCGAACCGAACCGAAATGAGTGTAAGTTGAAACATTGAAACATAAGGATTTCTCATTTAATTTTATGCAAAAATAAAATCGTATTTAGTTCAACATCTTACAACTTCATAGAACATTCCTAGAACAACATCCTTTGTGTCGGGAAAAGGAGAAAGGATGTGTTTTTTTTTTTAATTCTGTACTTTACTTGAGGAATTATTCCGGTTCAAGTCCCTCACTGATGCTTGGCTGAGATGCTTTTTGTTTCTCAAGAATTTTTCTATCCCCGTTGCTTGCGTCGTCGTCGCGTAGCGTCGCGTCGTCTTTCTGACGTTCTCTTCGGTCGTCCTGTTGGAAATAAATGGATGGAGGGGTTATCGTTGGTATGGCTATGTACATAGGTTTAATGTGTCATTAATGGTGATGCTTGGGATTTTTCACTCTTGCACGTATTTTCTATTTTCCCATTTTATTCATACTTTTTTTTTCGTTTTGTTTTTAAATAAAATTAATATCTCTGCATACAATTTTGGACGTGCTACATGATGGGAAATGAAAATTTGGCTCCAGTTCCAGATCAAGCTCCAGCTCCATCTTCATCTCTCCCACAGAAATTGGAGTCTTATTTTAAATGAATTATACTGCTACTGCTGGGGCGTTCGTTTGTGGTGAAGGAGAGGGCGGCTAAGGTAAGCTCGAGACACAAGAAAAACAAATAATATTCATGAGACCTTCCCGATGTAATGTATATCCTTATTCTCTATCATAGTAGTGTGGGATGGCAACAAAAACCCTTTTAAGGTACATTTACAGTAAACAAGAAAACCAAAAAAATATAAAATAATAATAGGCACAACATAGACTTTTTGGCCTCTCCTTTTAATTAAGTTATAAATATTGGGGGGGGGGGGGGGGGCGTTGGTTGTTATGGTGTTTTTTTTTTTTTTTGTATACTTATAAATTTAACCTCAAAAATGTGCTTTGTCCCTTTTTTGGTTTTGTTGTTATTGTTGTTGTTATTATTACTTGGTGAACCTATGTTATGGTTTCTTGACTGTGCTGTGCGGTTGTCTATTATGATTAAAATTTGTAGATGTTCCTACATAATATTATATTTTAGGAGAAGACATACATAATACTACAACAAAGAACTTTTCATTTTTGTGGTTTTGCTTAATTTCTAAATGGAATCAAATTAAAATGTTTTAGTGTGGTTTTTACCTGTATAACATTATAAGAAATAGGAATGAAGGTACCTACAAACCTATCAACCTACAGATAATATTCATTACGAATTTAAACCTGAGATGTTTTTACTTGACATTTCGATACTCCTCTGGTGGCCTGGATTATATTCTAGAAGAAAATTAATTGATCAACCTAAATTCTGTTGCGAAAGTTTTGACTTTTTTTTCTTAATTAATTCTGTTAATTTTTTCATTTTCAACTTTATATCTACTTTTTAAGGATTTAAACTTATTTTAGGTTAATTTTCTGGACATATATACTACATACGTATACATATTTTGACTTAAAATTTCTCATATATCTACTTACTTTAGGGTTAGGAATCAAGGTTGCAGATTCTATGTGTGGTAACTTAAAATAGAAAAGTCAGGACTTAGAATAGTGTGATTGATTGCAATATGCAGGGTATTCCTAAGTCCTTACCACAAATGAATTTCATAGACTCCTTACGTTATTTAAAATAGTAGAACGTAAATTTTCTCGTTTTGGCTTTTACCTACCTTATAAATGATTTTTGGTATCGTTCTTTATACAAATTGTTTTATTTTTTGAATTAAATATGTTAATCTACTCAAAAGCGATTAGGTACAGCATTTTTGAAAAGGGTTTCTTGTTCTAGTGAATACTTTTAATTTAAAGGTAAACAACATTTGTAATCTTAAAATTCTTCAGAAATTTTAAAAATCAAAACAAATCATATTTGACATTTCTTGATAGTTTTTGGTTGGTATTAATGGTATTATAACTTACTTATACCAAATACAGTTTTTAGTATTTTTAACTTTAGGTTTTATTCCTAAAAATAAAAAAGAGGCTGGGATGCGACCCAGCTCTTTACATCCCGTCTGTCGATTTCTCTTGCTTAAAAAGGTTTGTAGGTTTTCGTGTTTTGTTAAAAAAGTTGTCAGTTGAATTATTCTTGGAAATTAAAAAAATACCAACAATATTTTGCATACAAAGAAATAGTGTGATTTCAAAATCAATTCTTGTTAACAAGTTTTTAGTCCAAATCTTAAAAATTTGTATTTCTTATACAAACAAATACAAATTAGATGAATGAAATTAATTTGAAGTCAATGTCTTCTATTATTCACGAGATATCGAAAACCGAACATCAATTTTTACCAAATTTTTGTACTATATTTTTTGTAGATTTAATTTTTTTATGAAAAAAACTATCAATTCGATTTTTTTCAAAATTTTACCGAATGTTTAAAACAATATTTTTTATAAGACAAAATTAGTTCAAAGCCATAATCTTAAATTTTTGAAAAGATATTTGAGTCGAAAATCAATTTTTACCAACTTTTAGCTATATGTTTTTTTTTATGTTTTTATTTTTTTTTTATTTTTCTCAAAATTTTAATAGATATTAAAATGGTTCTTTTTCGTTGCACAAAATTATTTTAGAGATAAATCATTTTTTGTTTTTAAAATATTTTAATGACAAATAATTTTTTTTTAGTTTTTTGATTTATAAAAAAACCGTTGATTGGATTTTTTCCAAAAATATACTTGTTTGTTATCACTGTTGCTGCTTGCAATAATAAAATTTATTATGTTTGCAACTCGCAATTTAAATTTGGTTGTCTTCTTGCACAACACATCACAACACACAACACACATTGTCTTCTTTTTGCACCAAAATCACGCAGCTGGCCACAACAACAAATTTACACTCTTTGATTCGATCCCTAATAGCAGTACCTCCGACCGAAAACTATGAAGGAATTAGTTGCATATGCCTAAATAAAGAAATCATATTCTTCCACATTTCTCGGTCCCAAATAGCTGTACTTGCGACCGAAAAATAGCAACCAATAGCAAACACCAACAACAACATCATCGTCGTCGGTGGTACATTCGCCCTTTTAAATACAACGATCATAAATCTCGGTCCCAAATAGCTGTACTTGCGACCGAAAAATACAAACCATTTAGCACCACCATCAATTGCGTAGCATTTAAACTCTCATCATCCCATCACCGATGTCGATCCCAAATAGCGGTAGTTGCGACCGACGAGGACGACGATGACTGGACATAGAAAAACCAACAACAAATGACATGCAATCGAAATAAAAGCATGTACCAAATGAACATAAGACACAGTCCATTTTTCGCATTTGAAGACATCACACCGAGAGAGTCCATTCTTAGCATCTGCAATCGTCACATCGCCAAATATTCACCTACTGTAAAATCCAATAAAGTTTTTTTTATATTATTGCTAATAGTACAACTTTCGCTTTTTCTTTGAACATTTTGCAATTATATGCAGCTAAGAAGCTAGCCGCATCAATCACGTTACAATATATAATATCAAATTTAATTCAAGTCTCTAGCGTTATTGGTTCGTGAGATATTAAGGGTTAACCAACATTTTCACCTTTTTTTTTCAAATTGCTATGGTAAAAAAACCATCCACTCAATTTTCTTGAGAACCCTTTTTGCATCTTTCTGCATTATTATCTGTATAACAAAATATCTCTAATCTAGATAGCGAACGTACGTAAACGCGCACGCACAGACATCTATCTAAAAATCTTTTATTTCGACTCTAGGGACCTTGAAACGTCGAGAAATGTCAAAATTTTCAATTCAAAAAATCGGACCTGTTACAATAACTTCCAATGGGAAGTTAATAATACTTCGGTTCATGCAGAAAACGAAACAATACATTTACTGAACGAACATTTTGGTGAGAGCAATGTCCGGCATCATTGCTTCCAAGATCGTCTAAACTTCTAAATTTAACAGAACTTAACTATGTTTTGTGGGGTTTTCTGATTTCGCTTGCCTACGCAGATAAATCCGAGACGATTGATGCCTTGGAAGAGAATATTCACGTTATTTCTGGCCCCAGTTGCATCAAAAAATTGTCAAAATTGGACCTTTCTGGATTTTATTATAGCCAGTAACGACAGCCAATTGTCCAAAATCGTTTTTAAGGATTAATGGCAAATTTGTATATTTGTCAAAAAGTTAAATTGTTGCCCATAACATTAAAAAATGTGCAATTTATTTCTTAAATTATTTCCACCTCATTTTTATATATTAATATTTTTTAGAAAAACGTAAGGATGTTTAATGAAATCTCCCATTGAAAATATTATTATGTCAAAATTTTTCCATGTGAATGTCTTAATTTTTAGAAATATTAAGAAAGTAAAAAAATAGCGAAACAAAATTCCACAAAACAAGCAATAAATTGAGCGTTGTTTTAAACATTTAAATTATACTAATAAATTATATTTAATTAACTGTTTAACAGCATATTTTATTTAAATTTATTTTGGTTTGTTACACTTCTTTTTTTCAAGTTTTGCTTATTTTTATTTTTGTTTACTTTACTTTCTTTAGTTTTTCTAATTTAATTTGATTTTACATTATTTTATTTTGTATGTTTTTTAACTTTATTTTGGTTCATTACTGTTTTAATATAATGTTATTAAATTGTATTTAATTTTATTTTATCAAATATCGCTTAAAAAACTTAGTGGGCTAGGTTTAAATTAATTTTTTAAATAAGCTCAAAGAAGATACAAATAATTTTTAAATTAAACATAATTAAGGTTTTAAGAATCAATACCTTAAAAATTATGATAAGTAAAATTGTTTTTATAATCTCGGATTAAAAAATATAAAATAAAGCATAGTGTCAAAAACAGTTTCTTTTTTCGACAATATAAACGGTGATTTTTTAAAAGCTATAGGAAAGTTTTTTAAAAAAATACACATGAAATTCCAAAAAAATGCATGAAATCTTTATTTGAATCGATAGTACGGTCCATATAATTTAATGTTTGAAGATTATTTCATGCAAAGTTGACTTCGACTGTGCCTCAAATGGTCCATCCGCTTAGTCCAATTTTGGCATACTCTTTCCAACATTTCGGCCGGTATCTCACGAATAAATGCTTCAATGTTGTCGTCCAATAGGTCAATTGAAGCGGGCTTGTCTGTATAGACATGAGCTTTAAAATAGTCCCACAAAAAATAGTCTAAAGGCGTTAAATCGCACGATCTAGGCGGCCAATTGACAGATCCCGAACGTGAAATAAAATTTTCACCGAACTTGCCTCTCGTTAAGTCCATTGTTGCGCGTGCTGTGTGGCATGTGGCACCGTCTTGTTGATGACCACATGTCATGCAAGTCAAGCTCTTGCATTTTAGGCAAAAAAAAGTTGGATATTATCTCACTGTAGCGCTCACCATTCACAGTTACGTTACGATTCGTATCATCTTTGGAGAAGTACGGTCCAATGATGCCACCATCCCATAAACCGCACCAAAATGTGATTTTTTTCTGGATACATTGGTATCTCTTGCAATGCTTCTGGCTGATATTCACTCCAAAATCGACAATTCTGCTTATTTACGTACCCATTGTGCAAAAATGAGCTTCGTCGCTAAACACAATTTGGAAGAAAGAAGCGCGCGATGAACTTTCTTAACAGAGCACGGATTTTGATAATAAAATTCAATAATTTGCAAGCGTTGGTCGTTTGTAAGACGATTCATGGTTAAATTATAGACCAAACTGAAGATGCTTGACAGTGAAACAAAACACGAAACGTCCGTCAGCTGTTTAAACCAGTGTTGCCAAAAAGATAATAGCTAAAAAATCACCCTTTACTTTTGAAGCGAAAATATTTTGTTTTATTTTATTTTATTTTAATTTAACTTTGTATTTTATTTGATATCATTTCTTATTTTACTTAATTTAATTTTATCTTATTTTATTTACATAATTGTATCTGACAGGTATTTTTGTCCTGCGTGCTCTTTTAAATAGTTAATTATTTTGACTTGAGCTTATATTTTTAACAAATCTGTTAATAACTTAAAACGTGCGTCATACCTTGTTGAAAAATTTGTGTCCATTTACCATGCACTAAAATATGAATTTATACACAAAATCACGTTTTCCAGTGATAATTTCTCCCTCAACTCATACAAAAATATTCTATCCATTGGGAGGTTCCAATCAAAATATTTTTTGTTTGTATCCATAACAAAAAAAAAACACAAAATTTACAATATTTCAAACAAAAATAATAATCTATTTCATCAAATCATATTTTTCCAGAATTGTTCAATAAAAATAAAATATTTTTAAATTAAATCTACTTCGATTTAACAGAAAAAATATAATGTACTCATATATCTATGTATTTATATATTCAAATATTGTTTGTTCAAATTAATTTTAACAAAATATTGAAAATGCTTTCAAATATATATCTACTATACACATTGTAACAGCAACTATATCGATTTGTGTTGGTCAAAAAACTTAAAAATAATAAAGGCATACAAAGTTAAAAAACAAAAACAAATGCAAAATAAAATTTAAATAAAAACAAAAATAATGAAAATAATAATAAAAATGCGATCTGAAAACAACATTGTTTCAATCTGAGTAAATATCAACCGGGACTTGGGTTGTAATGTCTACCAATGTGTATATGTACATTGTATAAATATATGAAACAATAATAATACATATGCACTTGCATTTTAGCAGCATATGTGTGTATGTATTGCACATCGATGATGTGCATAATACGTGGTTGCAGGATTTGTATGCGCCATTTGCATATTTACTCGCTGTCCAAACGCGAAATCAAAACAAATCCAATTGATTTTGTCGAATCCACTCGTGCAAACAAAATGATGTCCTTTTCGGTCGATGGTTATGGATGGGGACGCGTTCAAGAGTAAATCCTTTTGTTCTTCATTTCATTTCAATTTTATTTTTATTTTTATTTGTATTTTTCCATTCAGATCAACTCAATTTTTATTGCAGAATTTTGAGTGGACATACAACAGTTTTTATTTTTTTGATAAATATTCTACTGATATCTTTCTCATAGTAATGATTGCATTTCATGTGATAGATGATGGCAAAGTGATATTACACTGAAAAAGCCGACAGCCGTTTTTCCATTAAGAATGAAAAATGCTGAAATAAACTTTAACCAAATTGCCAAAAAAAAAAAATATACAATCAACAAAACAAAAATAAAATTTAAAAGTAAAATGCATACGTTGGTATAATAAAGTAGGCAGAATTTTCTCAATTCATCCAGGGTCCAGGTCCCCAGGATGCCGAAAAAGAACTTACTTGCGTACATAACGAGTAACAAAACGAAATTGCAAATGTAAATGTTCCTATTGGACACCAAGTTTGGGTATTGGGTTATAGGAGGGATACGCAATTGAGATCCATTGCATTGTTTCAAAATGGGTAATAGCAGTTATTTTCGTCGATATATATGTACATAATTCTGTATCAAAGTAAATGTTTTTTATGTGTCGCTGCGTGTCCTGCGTCCCTTTTTCCTCGGATTGGGTGATATTTTATTTTATTATTGTTTTGTTGAAAAAATCTACTACCAGTAAAAATATTGATAGGTTTTTCGTCTGTTTTTTAATTTAAAATGCTTAAGTTTTCATTTTTAAGATATTGAATCCATTGGAAAGCATTTTTTTCTTCCACGTAGCCCATGATGTTAAACCACAAGATCTTTTTAGCCAATTTTGATCATCCCCTCAATACAAAACTGGGGATGAAAATTTAACTGCAAAATTTGTAAATGTGACAGCAAAAGGAGTCTTAATAGTTTCATTGCGTTGCTGCAGCATATATCGTTATGGCGTTGTTTTTACTTGTCAAAGTAAAAAAATGAGAGCTTTAAAAGTTACAACTGCTCAAACACTGGGCTATTAAAAATCAAAAATCTTTCCAATGGAAGTAATTGTAATTGATACAATTTCTTAACTCAAAAATTTTGACGTTTATAGATTCTAAATTTGAAAAAAAAACTTTAGATGGCATAGGCAGGGCTTGAACTTCAGACCTCTGGCATGACAGTCCAACGTACTAACCATCATGCACTAATCATCACGCCACGGGTGCTAAAAAAACATGCAGATATAGAAAATACTAAAATTTTGTAAAAAATACCGATTTATTGCGGCTCAAATATTCTAAAAACAAAAGGTACTGACTAAAAACTTTTTCATCTCTTGCAAAATGTTGATAATTCTACTAGATAGGAATAAAATCTAGTAGTGCCCGTAGGATGATGGTTAGTGCGTTGGACTGTCATGCTAGAGGTCTTGAGTTCGATCCCGGTTACTGCCTATTGATAGGAATTGGCAAATTCTCCAAGTGTAATTCTTTTCATGAAAAGTCCTTCCACAAATTAGTCGTTCGGATTCGGCTTAAAACTGTAGGTCCCCTCCATTCCTAACAACATTACTCGCACACAGGAATGTTTGAGAGTCGCAAGTCACTAGGCCCTAGTTCTCAACGGATTGTTGTGCCACCTTATTTATTTATTAACTTCCCATAGGAAATTTTGACATTTCTCGAGGTTTCAAGATCCCTAGAGTAGAAATAAAAGATTTTTAGAGAGATGTCTGTGCGTGCGTGTGTGCGTACGTTCGTACGTCCGTACGTCTGTACGTTCGTGCGCCTGTACGTCCGTATGTTCGCGAAGCTTTTTTTGTCGTCCATAGCTCAAGAACCAGTAGAGATACCGACTTCAAATAAATTTTGTTATACAGACATTAATGCAGAAAGATGCAGAAAGGGCTCTCAAGAAAATTGAGTGGGTGGTTTTTTTTACCATAGCAATTTGAAAAAAAAGTTGAAAATGTTGGTTAACCATTAATATCTCACGAACCAATAACGCAAGAGACTTGAATTAAACTTGATATTATATATTGTAACGTGATACCAAACAAATATACATATTTTTGGAAAAATCCAATCAACGTTTTTTTTTATAAATCAAAAAAAACTGAAAAAAAAATATTTGTAACCTCGAAAATTTTACGAAAAAAAATGATTTTATCTCCAAAATAATTTTGTGCAATAAAGAATAACGTTTTAAACATCTGGTAACATTTGGAGAAAAATCAAATTAGCAGTTTTTTACAAGAAATAAAAACCTAAACCGAAATGAATAAAAGCTGGTAAAAATTGATTTTTGACTCAAATATCTTTTCAACACATTGAGATACTGGCTTAAAACTAATTTTATCTTTTTAAAAATATTGTTTTAAACATTCAGATAAATTTTGAGAAAAATCGAATGGACAATAAAAACCTTAAAAAAATTAATGAAAGTTGGTAAAAATCTATTTTCGACTCATATATCTTTTCAAAAATTTAAGATAATGGCTTGCAACTAATTTTCACTTATAAGAAATATTCTTTTCAACATTCTAAAAAATTTTGAAAAAAATCGAATTGACGGTTTTGTTTACAAACAATAAAAACCTAAAAAAAAATTAATAAAAGTTGGTAAAAATTGATTCTTGACTCAAATATCTTTTTAAAACTTCGAGATATTTGCTTTAAACTACTTTTATCTTTAAAAAAATATTATTATCAACATTTAGGAAAGTTTTGAGAAAAATCTAATCGACAGTTTTTTTACAAAAAATAAAAACCTTAAAAAAAACAATACTAAAACTTGGTAAAAATTTACTTTCGACTCAAATAGCTTTTCAAAAATTAAAAATATTGACTTCAAACTTATTTCATCTCACAAAAAATATTGTTTTCGATATTCAATAATTTTTTTATAAGAATCCAACAGTCCGTTTTTTTCATAAAAAAATAAAATCTACAAAATAGTACGCAAATTTGGTAAAAATTGATGTTCGGTTCTTGCTATCTCTCAAATTAATTTCATTCATCCAATTTGTATTTGTTTATATAAGAAATAAAAACTTTTGAGAAATGCTACTAAAATTGGTAAAAATTGATTTTCGACTAAAAATCTCGTTAACAAAAATAGCTTTTGTAAACCAACTATTTCATTATATGTAAAATATTGTTGGTAATTTAAAAATTTTTAAGAATAATTCAACTGACAACTTCTGTAACAGAACACGAAAACCTACAAACTTTTAAGCAAGACAAATCGAAAGACGGGATGGGGAGTTATCAGTGTTGGTCGCATCCCAGCCTCTTTTCTTGGTTATACATTTGCACGATTTGCAAACGTTGTAAAGGATTAAGTCTATTTATTCTAAAATGGCCTACGAAATTGAGCATAAATCATAAAATCATATGACAGTTGTGAAAAAGATCGACTTCAAAAAAGGTATTGCTAGATTGAAAGTCACGAGAAAGTCAAGTTCTAAAAAAAAAACACCTGTTAGTTATAACCAAATTATTTGACAAGTATGTTTTTTTTTAAATAAAGTAACTAAGGTTATATAGTAGTACCCGTGGCATGATGGTTAGTGCGTTGGACTGTCATGCCAGAGCTCTTGGGTTCGATCCCTGCCTATGCCATCTAAAGTTTTTTTTCACGGGTACTGCCTCTTGCGAGGAACTGACAAATTCTCCAAGAGTAATTCTTGTCATGAAAAGTGCTTTCTCAAATTTGCCGTTCGGATTCGGCTTAAAAACTGTAGGTCCCCTCCATCCCTGACAACAGTACTCGGACACAGGAATGGTTGAGAGTTGTAAGTCACTAGGCCCTTGTTCTCAAAAGGACTGTTGCGCCACCCAATTTATTTTATTTTATAACTAAGGTTTATAGCTCATGTATTCATTAATTTTGAAAACAAATCGAAAGAAAACATTAGAGCTTACTTATATGTTAAAATTATAGAAAATGTAATTCTTTTCTATTAAAAACATAAGTTTTTTAATTTAATTTAATAACGTTAAGCTTTAACAAACGATGGGGTATCCGAATAAATGAGGATTGGAAGACTTGGAAAATAACATTGTATTTTTTGAATAATGTTTTTGGCAATACTTTTAACAACCTTTTAAATTATCCCTCAACATCGGCTACAGAAAACCCTATAAAGGGTGGTAGAAGTGAAGAGATTAAGAACTTGACGAAACTTTATCGGATTTTTGTAATGCTTATTTTTTAATCAACTTAACATAGAACTTTTGGGAAGTCTTTACAACGTTTAACTTTTGCCCACATCTTTTGACTTAATAAATAAACTATTTCACTTAATTAATTCTAGTTTAATTTTATTTTCAACATCAAACTATGAGATTTTATTTATTAATCAATCTTGTCACAATTTCATAAACATATAGACTCTTTTTGAGAGATGGGCTTAAGAAAACCCCATCAAAAACAACTAACAATACACTTTCTCATTTATATTAGTTTAAACTTAAACTTTTCCAAGCGACACCCCTTCAATAAATTATAGTTAAATCCAAAAATCAAACTATACCCATTTTATGTTAATAAAAGACAAACAAAAACGACAACAAAAATCTCCCATCAAACCACAACACTTCATTAATTTCTACTTCATTTAAAATGAGCCAAAAATTTAATCAAACAAAAAAGCAAAACAAAACTGAACTCTATATCAAAAGCCAACATCGCACTTCATTTATTTAATTTAGGTCCTAGCCGCCACCACCACCACCGCTCTGGTGTCTTCTTTTTTGAAAGCCTAATAGCTATTTCATGGCTCTTACTTTATATATTGTTGTGTAGACACTAAACTGTATATAAAAGCCTGCAAACAAACATTACTCTCTCAATTTCCCAGTTAATGTTTAATATAAATAATAAAATAAATCCTTGCAATAAAATCGCCATATCCGTCATCTTTTCATTATAAGATCATTACTCAAATTATTATTATTGTGTTGGTAGTATATATACATAAATATTGTATTGTATTAAAATTATCTTCCAGACAATTGCCTTCTGGAGGGTTCTTCATCTCGATGGAGGAAGGAGTGATGTTAGGCGAGAAAAGCTCGCATTTTGATTGGAAATCCTTAAAAAGTACCCCATTCCTCGAAGCAAGCAAGAAAAGGAACTAAATCCCATTTGACATTGAGTTGATGGTATTTTTGTTTTTCATAGATACTGTACTTTGTATATAGGCTATATTTATATTTCAAACACAAGAAGGATCTAGTTAAAGACTCGCTCCCTTAATAATAATTAATAAGCGTCCATTCTATATCTACTTATCAATAACATTCAATCTTTTTGGCAAATAACTTTTGCGCTACATTAATTTTGTCTGTCCGCATATAAAATCTCTCCCTCTCTCTCTCTCTCTCGAACATGAGAAATTATCTACAAACAGACACACACATTTGCAGAAAAGCGAACACGGGCGGGCATTCAAGAAGCATCCAAAGTTAAGGACTCTTTTAAGGAGTGGCCCCAAAGTGGCATCATACTGCAGCAGCAGCAGGAGCAGCAGTAGCAGCTTCATCACCATTTACTGACGCCATTGCTATCAATTTAATATCGGCTAGGGAAATTTATTACCCATTACTGCAAGGAGATAATACTGGCATACTAATCCTTATTATCATTGTCATATTATGGTAAAGTCAGCGTGACTAACGCCCCAACATATCTTAACTATTCCGCATTGTATATGAGTTTTCGAGCACTTGATGCGAAGCTCGATCTCGAGCAGAGGGTTCATCCACCCTCAATATAGAGTACATCCTTATCCTAATAGCCCTAGCCTTAGCCATATCTATAACAAAGCCAGGACAGGACATTTAAGATATAACTACCCATCTATGTTATATCTCGATATTGATACAAGTTTTTGTATGTGTAATGGTATAGAGATACATATAGGCACCTACTCATGTGTGTATGTGTGATTCTAAGTGTTTGATCCATATCGTCCTGATGGCTATACCTATCCAAATATACTACACACTCCGCTTTTCGTCCTGATGGCATTCCATCATAGTAGAATATTCAAAACGATTAATCATGGCAATTCATTGTGAATTACGCTGCCGGAGGACATTTTCATCATTCGTCATATTGTTAAGGTCCTGTGTATGTTGGTAATGATGATGGTAAATGCTGATGTTCCTTCCATAATATAAATTCTGTCATGGTGATGTTATAGTTCTCTCTCTCTCTCTCTCTTCTATCTAAGTTGTATTTTGTATTGTGTTGTGTTTTACTGGTGGATCTGTTCTCTGTCAAAATTGTCGTTCGAATGAATGGTTTATCATCAACATGCAGTGTTATCCTACGTAGTGCCAGCGAGCGGGTATAGTAAGTCTTCGGAATAGAACAGCTCCCAATTATGGTATGTATTTGTTTATCCAAGGATATTTTTTAGCTCTATCTGTTCATCATCAACGACAACAACAACAACAATAACAAAACAGCGGGATCCAGAGAGTCTTGTTTTTCTATTTTGTTTTGAAGCTGATGTATACACGATATTGTTGCAACTAAAAAAAAGGGGTTTACAACAAATTTACTTCACTTTTATTCTTTTGTTGTTTAGAAAAGCTCTTTTAGACTAATGTCGAGTCATTTGTCTTCTTAACTGTCATATATTTGGTTGTTTCTTTCTATTGTTCGTTTGTTCTGTTTATTTCTTTATTTAGTTTGTATTGTGAAACGTTTCTGATGTTGATGTCTTATTCAAGATGGTTGGGTTTTGCATTTAAATCTAATTCTCAGATAAAGTTGTGAGTGAGTTAAAATTTTGAAAATGTTAAAAGATTATAGCTAATTAAATCTTTAATTTAGTGGTTTTTTGTACTGATAAAATAAAAAACACTGTCAGGATTAAAGACATAAACATTCCATTTAATTTGTGTATTGAAAACATTGCAGGAGCCATAAGTGAGAAAGAGATTCACAAGCTGAAACTATTTTGTTGGTTTTAAATGGTTTCGACATAAGAACATTTTTAACTTGTTTTTTATAACTTTGACTACTTTTTTATGGGGACAGTTAAAAATATGAAGAAAATTAAGCTTGAAAGTAGATTATGCATTTAAGTAAACTCTTTTACAAAAGTTTTTTTTTTAAGAAATTATTAAAATTATTTTAATAATGAGATTTAACTCAGAAATAAAGCAATACATATTTCTCTTCTTCTGTATCTTTTCCATTTGAATTATCAATTGAACTGGTATGTGTAAAGATAATGGTACAGACTAAGACCGTTTTCATTTTAAACGTTTATATTCATCCAAAAAGTTTAGAGTCTGTTTATAGCGAACTCTTCTTGGCATTAGACTTTCTTATCAATTTGTCCTGATCTGACACTAATATTTTACTTTTAGGTGATTTTAATTTACCACACATTGACTGGATTCCATTTGAAGACGAATCCTGCTTTGAAGCCTCTCTTCTTCAAAATTGGAATTATTCTTACTGACTTACAGCAAACAAACTGTATTAAAAACTCAAAAAATCGAACTTTACGATTTAGTATTTTCTTCTGACGCTATTAACACTCTTTTTCTAGAATCTAGATCAGGAATTACTAATATTGATACAATATGAAGATAATATGACTCCTTTGGACATTTTTCTTGACTTAAGTAATCACCTTTTACTGAACACAGTAATTCTTTTGATTGCTTATATAATTTTGATTTCAGAAGAGATCATTTCCAGTAGTTGTCTGAAGATTTAACCATTTTTGGAATTGCTGATACATTAACATTTTCTAATAATTATGAAGCAATTTAAAATTTGTATAAGATCCCTAATTATTGTTTGGAAAAAATGTGCCTTTTAAGAAATCAAGAAAAACAAACTTTAGCCATCCTTGGTACAAGAAAGAATTGCGTTTTCTGCGTAACAAAAGAAATAAGGCATGGAAAAATTTCCTCAGAACTTTGTCTCCGATCAACTTCTCTTTTTATGTTGAACTCTTTAACGAATTTAAGTCTCTTTCTAATTTTGTATATACTAGTTATGTTACTGATATGGGCACATCTTTAAAAGAGAATCCTAAAAAATGTTGGAAGCTTGTAAACTTAAAGAAAAAATCGGAGGGCTTTCCAGTTAACTTCAGTTACAAGAACCTTTCATTAGATAAAACTGTTGATATCAGTAACGCTTTCGCAACAAATCTCCGTGAGTCATTTGTTAATAGCCCTGAAAAAGTTGATGAAGTTTTTTTTCATAATCTTTAGTCCTTTTCGCAATTTAGCTGTAGTCACATCCCTGTGCTACAGAGTACGACCCTTGATCTTTTATCGTGTTGAATGATGACTGCTCAGCCGGTCCGTATGGTATTCCCCCAATATTATTAAAAAAGTATAGTATTGCTTTAGTTTACAATCACATTCATATTCAAACTTTCTCTAAAAACAGGCAAATTTCCAAGTATGGAAGAAGTCATTTCTAACACCAATTTTTAAGAAAGGTAACAAGGCGGATATAACAAGCTACAGGCCCATTGCAAGGCTTTCTTGCATCCTTAAATTATTTAAACAAGTTGTTTGTGAAAGTGTAGCATTTTTTTAGTAAGAATCTCATTTTCGGACAGCAACATGGTTTTGTGAAAAAAAGATCAACCCTTACAAATCTCCTCACATTCTCAAACATATGTTCAAACGCTTTAAAACAAGGTTATGAAATTGACTGTGTACACTTAGTTTTCTAAAGCTTTTGACCAACTTAACCACGGAATTATTTTATTTAAACTTAAAGCTCTTGGTTTTCTACCATTTTTCTTAGCTTGGATCAAATCATACCTTGAAAACAGATCCTATGAGGTAAAATTTAGAAATTGTCTTTCTGAACCTTTTGTTGCTCAATCTGGTGTGCCCCAGGGAAGCCATCTTGCCTCTGTTCTGTCCATCCTGTCTATTAACTACGTATCGTCATGTCTACGCTCAAGTAAAGTTCTCATTTTTGCTGATGACATGAAAATTTAAAAAAAAAATAAAATCCACCCATGATCGTATCCTTTTACAAGCCGACATTGACAGTCTCATATTTTGGTTTGGGAAAAATAGCCTTGGCCTCAACCTTTTACAATGCCAGACGATAACTTTAATTAAAAAGAGGCTGGGATGCGACCCACACTGATAACTTCCCATCCCTTCTATCGATTTGTCTTGCTTAAAAATTGTCTATATGTATTAATTTTTACCAAATTTGCGTACTATTTTTTGTAGATTTTATTTTTTTATGAAAAAACGGACTGTTGGATTTTTATTAAAAAAACTACTGAATATTGAAAACAATATTTTCTGTGAAATAAAATAAGTTTGAAGCCAATATTTGTAATTTTTGAAAAGCTATTTGAGTCGAAAGTAAATTTTTACCAAGTTTTAGTATTTTTTTTTTTTTAGGTTTTTATTTTTTGTAAAAAAACTGTCAATTCGATTTTTCTCAAAATTTTATTGAATGTTGAAAATAATATTTCTTATATCTAAGTTAAAATTAGATAGAAGCCATTACCTCAAATTTTTGAAAAGATATTTGAGTCGAAAATCAATTTTTACCAACTTTTGTTAAATTTTTTTTCGGTTTTTATTTTTTATAAAAAAAACTGTCAATTCGATTTTTTTCAAAATTTCACTGAATTTTGACAATAATATTTTTTGAAAGATTTAAGTAGTTTAAAGCCAATATCTGAAAGTTTTGAAAAGATATTTGAGTCGAAAATCAATTTTTACCACCTTTTACAAATTTTTTTTAGGTTTTTATTTTTTGTAAAAAAAACTGTCAATTAGATTTTTTTCAAAATTTTACTGAATATTGAAAACAATATTTCTTATAAGATAAAATAAGTTTGAAGCCATTATGTATCTTGAGTTTTTGAAAAGATATTTGAGTCGAAATTCAATTTTTCCCAACTTTGAGTAATGTTTTTTTTAGGTTTTTATTTTTTATAAAAAAATTATCAATTAGATTTTTCTCAAAATTTTATCAGATGTCAAAAACATTATTCTTCGTTGCACAAAATTGTTTTGGAGATGAAATCATATTTTAGTCGTACAATTTTCAAGGTGACAAATTTTTTTTCAGTTTTTTTGATTTATAAAAAAACCGTTAATTGGATTTTTTTCCAGAAATATACTTGTATTGTATTACGTTACAATTTACAATATAAAATTTAATTCAAGTCTCTAGCGTTATTGGTTCATGAGATATTAAGGGTTAACCAAAATTTTCACCTTTTTTTTTAAACTGCAATCGTAAACAAACCACCCACGCAATTTCCTTGAGAGCCCTTTCTGCATCTTTCTACTTTATTATCTGTAGAACAAAATTTATTTGAAGTCGATATCTCTTCTGGTTCTTGAGCTATGGACGACGAAAAAAACGTCGCGAACGTACGGACGTACGGACATACGGACGTACGGACGTACGGACATACGGACGTACGGACGTACGGACGTACGTACACACGCACGCACAGACATCTTTCTAAAAATCTTTTATTTCGACTCTAGGGGCCTTGAAACGTCGAGAAATGTCAAAATTTTCAATTTGACAAATCGGACCCATTACAATTACTTCCTATGGGAAGTTAAAAAACGAATCGGTATAGTGTATTTGATTATTGCATATCACAGCAAAAACTCTGTCGCATCTCCACATTTAAAGATTTAGGTGTTTTTTTCTGTTCCAACTTAGAGTTTACACATCATATTAATTTTATTGTCAAAAAGGCAAGTTCTATGCTTGGTTTTATAAAACGCTGGGCAAAGGAGTTCAATGATCCCTATGTTACTCTTTCTTTGTACAATTGCCGTAGTTTGAAGCTTGCTATAAGCTAACTACTTTTTGAAAATTCTGAAGTCTAAAAAAAAAATATGTGAGCATTTGGTATTATGGAAATAAAAACAAAGTATTGTTTTTGGAAGAATAAAAATAAATAATTCTTAAAATGTTTCCAACAATTTAAATTATTTGATAACTATTAAAAAATCATTCAACTTTGTTAAAAACGTCTAAATAGTAAGAGTTAGAGAACGGACCGGTTAAATAAATATCTTAGAAACTCAGCAGACATCCTATGAATCTTACAAATTTCTTAAAGTATAAAATAGACATTTTGTGATCTTAACTGTAGTCAAATATTATCTTACTTAAATGGAGATATTTTTGAAACAGTCCTAAGACGTCCTAAATAACCTGACCACCGAAATAATCTAGCTAGCTTGATTTTTATAATACATATGTAACAAATTGTTCTAGATTGCATTTGCTTGTTTCAACATTTCTTTTTAATTTTGAATTTACTATTAGTTTCCCTAAATTAAGTAAAAATAAATTGTATAACACCGTTCAAACATCCACCGCGTCTAAGTGGAGCACATACATAGCTTTGAAGCCTGTATCAAGCTAAAAAACCTCACAATAGAAGTCTTACGGTGTCCAATCCCTAAACCTGTTTAAATTATCTGCATTGTTCCACTCGTCTATGAATTTTCCACTTAAACGTTAGTGCAGAGTTTTCAATACCGTCCTTTTGAAACCTTTCGTTTCGTTGGTGACATCACCCAATTCTAGTTATGAGAAGTTCGAACCCATCGTCATACTGTGATTACAATTTTGAAAATTTTGTTTTGGCGTACCCGTATTTATGAAGACCATTTTATTTTTAAAATAAGAGTCAGTTAAACTAACATAATAGTTGTCTTATGTTTTTTACTCCTAGCTCCTTGGTCCTGCATTTTTTATATGGCTGCATGCCCAAGTCACTATGTAAAATTCAACAAGCTAAAGTCTGCTCACAGTTGATTGATATCGCCTGTCTTTGGTAGTCCTGCACATTCTTGTGGACATCAGCTACGTTTTTGAAAGATTTATTATTTTGTCGACTTGCAAATTATCAACAGTCACATTCGCAATTTTCATAATCAGCCTGTCTCGAATTTATATCTGAGTTCGGTTAACATTGCAATATGAGCTTATACGTTATGGTTACTTTTCTCGTTTTAAAAAGCCTTTACAAATATAGTTGACACTATGCTCTAGTGGACTTTTTTTCAGTTTTAACAACCAACACACTATTATGGGACACTTGGGCGTATACTCATTTTTCTCTTTGAATTGATTTTTAATAAATTCTTCTTATGTATTGTAAACGTTAAATTTTTGTAAAATGTAATATAAGACTGTATTTTTTATTTGGAAATTTTAAATTGATAGTTTTGAAAATATTTCACCGAGAATTGTATAATGATATAATGATAGCCAAATTCAAATAAAAGCAAATGAAAAAATTGTAAATGATCTTCTTTGAATTTATTTACCTCCTTTAATAAAAATTCCTATGATCCATAAAAATTAATTTAAAGAAGATAATCAAAAAGCATATTAAAATTCTTTAATTTCCGATATGCAAAATTGCTTTTCAATCAAAAATCTTGATCGATTTTAATTCCCAGAATAGTTAATACTTGAAAAATCATTCAAAATATTCAAATGCATATTAAATCCACAAGCACAGTTAGTATAAAACCTACTACTTGATGTATTAAAGTACCCAATCAAATCTAACAGTATTCCAATTTGTATATACATATATCTTTAAACAGTTTCTAACACAACAAAATTCGATGATAACACCACTATCTTTGGGCTACCACCATATCGCACTGCTTCAAAACACCATGTTTTTGAAATACTCTAGTGTCTGTCTCTGTAGGTATGGGTATACTGGAAATTGGAGTAGGTATAGCTGATATTTTGCTTGTATCTTAAAATGCATGTTTGATAATTGCGTTGTTCCAATTTACCATACATTGAATATGAATTTTCAGTAGGACCATATCAAATGAGGACATGCGAAATATTATACGGGAAGAGTATCTATCTACATCTACAGATGTATTTACCGAATACATTTAGATATGCATATGGCTCAAAATCACCAAGGTGCAGAATTGGCTTCGCTAGCAATTTAATGTCTTAAATCTTGACTTAATTAAAAAAAAAAAATTAATAAAATACTAAAACTGACCTGTTTTATGTTTCTATCAAACAATATAATTTATTAATAAACTAAATTTTAAATGAAATCAATATACACGCATAGAAAATCATTTCGGGAACGCGTCCCAATCTACAATCTTCAACTTCAAGCCCAAAATACAATTGAAAGATGTAAGGTATTCAACCCCGGTCATCACTTAATACACCGTATTTTTTATACAGAATCTAGTTTTAGAAACGGTACTAATAGATTATTTATTTTTAACTGTAAAAAATGCAAAAACAGTTTGTCCGATACCGCACAAGTCATTTCAGTGAACATATCGATAATCGATCAAAAATAATTTTAAGTAAATGCAGCCATTCAGTGGAAAACGTCAGTCGAGGAAGGGAACAATTACAAAGCCGGCTGCCAGAGTATTTATCATAAAATAAATTGTATTTAAATGTTAAGTACCTTTTTATTCATTATTCGTTGAGCGTACATCAATAGCCCGTCAATCCGTGAACGCATTTATTACATTTAATTATTGATGAATTTCTTTTTTACGACACGAAATAACAAAGTAACCTCAAATATTTTCCTATTGACAAAGTCAGATCGCATTTAAGATGACCGCCGTATAATTAAAGCGCGCTCTTATTTGAAATCGTCATTTCGGGAACGGTCATTTCGGGAACGTTCCCGGACATGATTTTTACGTATTTTGCTTGTAGAAGATTTTGTATGTATTGTTTTCATTATTGTTTATTTAATACACATACATAATATACCCATGTTCTTAAACAAAGCTTAAATTTTGTACTTTGTTTTGTTTTTGTTGATTTTATCAAACTTTGAAAAACGTTCCCGAATTGATGGTTTTTTGTATGATATTTAGTACTAAAAAATTTTACTAAGAAAGTATACAATTCTGTGCGCTGCCGTGTCAAAATTTATTTATATACAATTTTTGCAACAGTATAAACTAAAATTCATCATTATAGCTTGCAATTTTTTTTTTCATAAAAAAATTTTGAAATTTGCAACCTTGGTGATTTTGAGCCATATGTATTTGTATGTGTATGGTATATTAATTACCCAAAACAACTCATGAACTTTAGCCTCAACCTGCACTTCGAACTAAGGATTTTAGGATATTTTGTTGGTCATCGTCGTCGTCGTTATCATAGTTCTCTTCTCGTCGTGCGTCGTCCTAGTCCTAGTACTGTAGGTTAGGTCGTGCAAACATTTTGATTTCAAATATCGATAATATCTATCTCTGCATCATATGAATATACAAGAGACAGTGTTGTGTGAAAATTACAAAAACCACACTTGCTGCATGTATGAATACAATTGTATTTTGTTTGCTAAAATAATTTATTTGTGGATAAATATATCCTGCAAATTCGAAAACTACATAATGTTTTCGTATATCCTGAAAAAAAAAGTATCGAATTTATCGAAGGCCATTAATTATTTTTTCTAAAACCATAATTTTCATATACTTTTTTGGTTTCATTTATATTTTGCCAAGCTTTCGGTGTATTTAACTCAAATTAGTACCCTGGGCGTATACGCACTTTTTTTTTAAAACATAATTTCTATCCATTTTCATTTAGTTTGAGTGCAAGATATTGTATTACATTATTTTTGTAAATTATTTCAAAAGCTTAAAGACCATAAATCACAAATTAGGTCTTTTCGTTTATGACATTTTAAAATACTACTTTTTCAAAATGTCTTAGGGATCGTAATTGACAAAAATAATCCAAAGTTTGCTAACAATTTTGTTATACTATGAACATTGAATAGTGGTATTAATTTATTTTGTTTTTCAAGATACTAAAATTATTTTTTCTTGCCATTTAATTGATACAGAAAACTTTAATGTTTTAAGTCTGTAAGCTGCGTTTTTTAAAGATGAACCGAGAATACGTATTTTAATAAGGGGCGATTTAAATAACATCTTGCAACGGAATTTAACAGGTCAATTAATGCATATCTATAAAATATTGTATACTACATTTATATGCCCTGAAAATAAAAATGAAAAAGAGGCTGGGATGCGACCCCCACTGATAATTTCCCATCCCGTCTGTCGATTTGTCTTGCATAAAAGGTTTGTAGGTTTTCGTCTTCTGTTAAATAAAAAGTTGTCAATTGAATTATTGTAAAAAAAATTTAAAATTACCTACAATATTTTGCATAAGATGAAATAGTTCAATTTCAAAATCTATTTTCGTTAACAAGATTTTTAGTCAAAAACCAATTTTTACCAATTTTAGTAGCTTTTTCGTTCTATTTAGATCTTATTTTTTTATGAAAAAAAAACTGACTATTGGATTTTTATAAAAAAAATATTTTCTGTGAGATATAGTTAGTTTGAAGTCAATATTTTTAATTTTTGAAAAGATATTTGAGTTCAAAGTAAATTTTTACCCTGTTTTTGTATTTCTAGGTTTTTATTTGTTGTAACCAAACTGTCAATTCGATTTTTCAAAAAATTTTACCAGAAGTCAAAAACGTTTTTCTTCGGTGCAAACAATTGTTTTGGACATACATTTATTCTTTGTTCGAAAAATATTTGAGGTGTCAGTTATTTTTCTTCAGTTTTTTTTTTTTTAATTTATAAAAAGAACCGTTAATTGGATTTCTTCCAGAAATAAATTTGTTTGTCAATTCAATTCAAGTCGCTAGCGTTATTGGTTCGTGAGATATTTTGGATTAACCAAAATGTTCATCTTTTTTTTTAAATTACTGTTGTAAAAAAAAACCACGCACACAATTTTTTTTAGAGTCCTTTCTGTATTATTATCTGTATAACAAAATTTATTAGAAGTTGATATCTGTAATGGTTCCTGAGCTATGGACGACGAAAAAAAACTTCCCGAAAGTACGGACGTACAGACGTAAGGTCGTACGAACGTACGTACACACGGACGCACAGACATCCCTCCAAAAATCCTTTATTTAAACTCTAGGGACCCTGAAACGTCAAGAAATGTCAAAATTTTCTATTTGAAAAATCGGACCCATTACAATATCTTCCTATGGGAAGTTAATAACTTGAGATATCAATCATAAATATTGTAAGTCCGGTAATTTTTCTCTGTTAGTTCTATATTTATCTAGAGATTTTGGAAGGTTGACGTTGAAATACTGGACGCTGCACTTAAAATAATGTATGCCAAAATTCTGCATTGTCAAATGCTGTAGGGAAAAATTCTTTATTTCAAAATCCTGCTTGGTCAAAACTCTGCATTTCAAAATGCTATAAATAGTCTAATAAAGAAAATACGTTTTGAAAATGTTAGAAAGTGCAAATTTTTTAAATTATCAAAATACAATTACAATTACAATTTACAATTTAAATCATTTTTTAGCAGCGAAATTTTTAAAACAAAATATTTTTAAGAATTAGGCATCACACAAATTTTTAACTAACTCTACTTTGCAAAAAATTTAAGACAATATCAACATTCAAAGCATTTGTCAATATTCATTGTGTTTTGATCCTTAAAAGTTGTTAGTTTTCGAGTTTTAATGAGACTTTTTTCATGAGTTCCCTTTAGATAGTGTTTTTATAATATTTGTTGAATGCATTTAATATTTTACAGTAATTTATCATCTTCTTTGTGTCTTTTTACTGAATTCTGATTTAATATTTGTTTTGGTTCTCAAAAACAAAATAATAAATTAAATCAAGTGTCGGCTTTATTTTCTACGGATTGTTAAAAAATATCACTATCAAAATCAACTTTGTAAGGATTAATGTATTTTATTATGAGAAATTCGGAGATACAGTATTATGACAAAAAGTGTTTTATTTATACAGCATTTGAGTATACAGTATTCTAAATTTACAGATTTTAGAAATGCAGAGTGTAAGATATTTGGAATTATGACCAAACAATATCATATAAAATTTTTATCATGTAGAATTCTGAAAAACAATATTTTTACCCGCCCCGTTTCGGTAAGCATAGTACATAGGTACTTAACTTAAATTAAGTAAAATGGCATCAACGGTAACGTTTTAGAGATATTCTTTTTTTTTTTTCAAGACTAAAATATCACAGGTTTTGGAGCAATCTGTTTATGAACTGTACCAAAATACATAATTGTCTCATTTTTTGATTAAACATATTCAAAAATTAAAACTATGTTAAAAGAATTCAGTATTTAAAAACAAAACTAATTTCTGGGTTACTTAAGAATGTACCATTTAGTAAACTTGTTTTTTTTTTGCATCCAAAGCCTTGAAAAAAAAATTTATTTTATTATCTTAGAATAAATATTGAAATTGTTGGTAAATGTATAAGAATACTTTTGCATGAAAACTATTTTGATTTCTTATTTGGGAAAATGTATAAATTCATAAAATAATTGAAACTATACGTAATTCATTTAATTTGTGTAGAAATTTAAAAAGGTTATCATTTTAATAGTTTTTTTTTATTTAATTCTGTCTATATTTGAAATAAATATTTTTGTATACAAGACTACCAAAGCATCAGTGTGGAATGGCCAATGCTTATCAGAGTGGTTCCAAACAAAATCATGTGTTAGACAGGGCTGTGCACTCACCTAGATTGTTTGCATTCTTCATTGAAGATAAAAGGTGGAACATAGTGGTATCCCATCTGTCGCTTTGTCTTGCTAAAAAGTTTGTCTATATGTATCAATTTTTAACCAAATTTGCGTACTATTTTTGTAGATTTTCTTTTTTTATGAAAAAACGAACTGTTGGGTTTTTATAAAAAAATGACTGAATATCGAAAACAATATTTTCTGTGAAATAAAATAAGCTTGAAGCCAATATTTGTAATTTTTGAAAAGCTATTTGAGTCGAAAGTAAATTTTTACCAAGTTTTAGTATTGTTTTTTTTTTAGGTTTTTATTCTTTGTAAAAAAAAAACTATCTATTCGATTTTTCTCAAAATTTTATCGAATGTTGAAAACAATATTTCTTATAAGTTAAAATTAGTTGGAAGTCATAATCTCAAATTTTTGAAAAGATATTTGAGTCGAAATTAAATTTTTACCAACTTTGAGTAATGTTTTTTCAGGTTTTTATTTTTTATAAAAAAACTGTCAATTCGATTTTTCTCAAAATTTTATCAGATGACAAAAACATCATTCTTCGTTGCACAAAATTGTTTTGGAGATGAAATCATATTTTAGTCGTACAATTTCCAAGGTGACAAATTTTTTTTCAGTTTTTTTGATTTATAAAAAAACCGTTAATTGGATTTTTTTCCAAAAATGTACTTGTTTTGTATCACGTTTTATTTAGGGTTAACCATAAATTTTCACCTTTTCTTAAATTGCTATGGTAAAAAAAAATACCCACGCAATTTTCTTGAGAGCCCTTTCTGCATCTTTCTGCATTATTATCTGTATAACAAAATTTATTTGAAGTCGATATCTCCTCTGGTTCTTGAGCTATGGACGACGAAAAAAACGTCGTGAACGTACGGCCGTACGAACGACGTACACACGCACGCACAGACATCTTTCTAAAAATCTTTTATTTCGACTCTAGGGACCTTGAAACGTCGAGAAATGTCAAAATTTTCAATTTGACAAATCGGACACATTACAATAACTTCCTATGGGATGTTAATAACTCTCAAACTTAATTTTCTTCAAAAAATGTACCTCCACTTTTTTTAAAACAAATTGAATTTCGCAATAATTTGTGCTTTGTATTTGGACCCTTATTCAAATACAAATATTTATGTTTTGTTTTATACTTTTAAGTCTCTTACTTGTCCTTGTACCGTCCTCAAATAATTAAACAGTAATACAACCCCTTTTTAAATATGTGAAGAAAAAGAATTTTTGGTAAGTACTTTTAAAATTTTCACTTTGAAACAGCAATTTCTAGAACATTTTTTAAACGTAGGTAATGGATTTAAATAATGAAAGACCGTTAATAGAAATTGAAATCAATATATTTACTACACAGTACTGTGTGCCTCGTATTGAATGTGGTATAGAATTATTTTTTTTTCTAGCTGTAAATAGTAGATACGTATACTTACATATTCTAAAGGATTCAAAAATATAATATGGAAAATATTTCAAAGGTTTTTAATGACTCACATTCATCGAGTGCAATTCTATATTTTATTGAATTATTTTATATTGAAAATTAGCTGCAACAGCAAAACACATCGAACAACGAATGTTGCATTCATTAAAAGGAGAAGATATATGTAGATACTCGTACACTTATTGCTGTAAGGATAAATTACAAATACGTTGTAAATATATGAACCTATGTGTTATGATGTAAACCAATTTAAATTCCTATAGCTAGTTAAACTTTCTATAAGTACGAATATTCATATAAATATGTATAGATATCTGTATTATTTTGTATAGTTATGTATAAAGTTTTGTATATACAGTCTTATAATGTCTGTCTGTTTATATGGAATAAAAAGGATATTTGATTTCATTCTTTTGTATAGGTATGTATCTTTCTATATCTGTTTATTGTTTGGTTAAAGTCTTTATTTTGATTAGTTTGTCTGTAGCTGTAGTTGCTTCAGTTGTTATTTGGAAATTGAATTAGAATCTGTTTACTTAAGTAAAATGAAATTTCTGGTAAATATTAATTAAATTCTATACGAATAACATATTAAATTCAATACATTTACAAACGAACTTTTTCATCTGTCGTACTCCTCCCTCAGGTCTCGTTCCGAGAGGATGGAAAACTGCATTTGTCCAGCCCATCCTCAAAAAAGGCGAATCTTCCTCACCCTCTAATTACCGACCGATTGCACTTACGTCCCTTCATTCCAAGGTCATGGAAACGCTGATTAATTATCAGCTCAAGAAATATCTTGAAGATCGAAAGCTTCTTAATGACTGACAATACGACTTTCGAAGCAATAGGTTATAGGTCCACTGTTGATCTCATGGTTCATCTCACCGAACAGTGGAGCAAATCTTTACATCGCTTTGGAAAAAGTAAGATTATTGCACTTGATATTTCAAAAGCATTTGATAGGGTTTGGCATCAGGCTCTCTTATCGAAAATGCGTGCTTCCGGTTTTTCTGAATCCCTGCTTCATCGGATTAGTAATTAATTTTCGGATCGTTCAATACAAGTATTATTGGATAGATTCAAGTCTGAAAACCATAAAATAAATGCTGGTGTGCCCCAGGGCTCTGTTCTATCTCCAATACTCTTTCTCATTTTTATTAAAATCCAATACATTGTTTCGCTGACGATAGTACTCTAAGCTTTTCATATTCGTTTTCAGACTCACATCCCTCTTCTTCGGATGTGGAACTGCAACGACAAAATATGATAAGCTCATTAAATTCCGACCTAAACAGCATTGTTCAATGGGGATTAAAAAACAGCGTGGAATTTAATGCTTCGAAAACGCAATGCTGTCTTGTATCGTTAAAGCGAGATATACCCCCATTGCCATTATCCATGGATGGCACTTGCATCAATGAGACTGAACACCTCGATATTCTCGGTATGTGTGTCACCAACCACCTCTTGTGAAATGATCACATACGCGGTGTCGCCAAAAATGCCGCAAGGTGTTTGGGTTTCATTAGGCGATGCAAGAAATATTTCACCCCTTCTGATCTGGCTGTTATCTACAAGACTTATATACGTCCAAAGCTTGAGTATAACGCCCATCTCTGGGCTGGTGCTCCTGCAACTTACTTAAGCCTCTTGGATAGTATTGAACGTAAAGCATTTAAATTGATAGATGATAATATAATCATAAGTTCATTTACTTCGCTTGAACATCGTCGTAAGGTCTCTTGTCTGACCCTTTTTTAACGTTATTTTTACGTCTTATGTGAAATAGCCAGGTGCATTCCTCCCCTTAAACAGTTCAACCGTAATACTCTCATTATACCCTCGAGCCCAACTTCGGCCGTACTGTCAAATACAGAGATTCGTTCTTTAGCCGTACTACGCGAATATGGAACGCCTTACCACACTCTATCTTTCCTAGTTATTGCAATATTCAGGAATTCAAAACCAATGTGCACCGACACCTCCTTTCAACCCCCCTCTCCCTTTCCTAGTGCTCACACTGTGTCTACATAAGAAGGGCAGTATTATCCCTTTGAGTATGCGCTTATTATAAAAAAAAAAACACTGTGTCTCTGCATAATAAGGGTAGAAATATCCCCTTGAGTGTGTGCTTATTATAAAAAAAAAACACAAAAATAAAGATTTCAAATCGATTATTTTAAGGGTTATACAAATAAATTACAGAATTTTAAATTATTAGAAAAAAAAGTATCTAAGTTCTTAATTTCTAACAATTTAAAATATTCAAAATTTGTTTAATCTGTGGTAAATTCGAATTAAGAATATACATATATTTAACTTATCTACGAGAATGTAGAAAAGAATAAGAAGAGGCAGTTAAGAAACAAATACGAAGCAGTTACCCTTCTTTAGGTGCACATGATCTTTTGGGTATAAATGGAGGTTCTTTAGTTCCTTGAAATTGGTTATTACGCTTATAATCAACCCTAGCTAAAAACCGTTTATATTTTGTTTCTAAATCCAAATCATTGTATTCAAAATGTTTAAACAATTTTAAAACCATTTTCCATAATAAAAACTAGTTATTGGCCACCCTTTACGACTGCCAATTGACAAATTTATTTCCCACAACAAGGGCACCCTTAATCGATTCGAACTATAAAACATATTCTGATGTATTTGCATAAAAAAACATGACCATAACGTACTTACATACATATGTATGTGTATGTTTTCAAGTACCTTCATGAAATTCAAAATCTCAAAAGCCATAAAACACATCAAAGTCATTTATTTTGTTTAACATCGCATGAGTGTCGATAATCTCAAAAAGTCTATAAAATTTCACAATTTCTGACATTGACAGTTCCACATCATATCGCTTTTAAATCTGGTTTATCATCTACAAAATTTTTAACCCTTAAAAAACAAAAAAAAACAAAAATAAAAAGATTTATAAGAGGACAAGAGTCCTAAAATCTGCATGACTTCTTGCCACCAGATGCTTAAATTTACCAAACTCAGATAAATCTCTTATATCAAAAACAAAAACAACAACCATTGTGTCATAAATCAACTTAAGGATATCGACCAACCCTTCTCTTCCGCCTCCCCCTCCCCGCCCAAAACCGCCTCCACCCCTTCCTACATTCCAATCGAAAGAGTTGAGAAAAAAAAAGTATTGATGCAGTATACTACGTTAGATTGAATGAATCAACACCGGGCATTGGTAAACCATTTTCAACCCCCAACCTCTTACCCTCCCCCATACCTATTACTTTCTACCCCTCCTGACTGAATCCTTTTTTCTGTTTGTTTCATTGGAATGTGAAAAATTTCATCGTGATAAACAAAAAACTTTAACCATTCGAAATCGTCCGGAAAATTTATGAATTCCCCAGATATGCCACCGTAAGTAAGTGTGACCGATCTGAGGAAATTTATGGGCAGACTGGGTGATGAGGGGGGAAGGGGGGTGAAATAGAGGATATATCTCACCATCATTCGATGAGCCCAACTTCTTGTGGACTTTTGATTGCGGTATATTATATTCAGTTGGAATTGGAATTTCATATAAAATTTCCAATTTAATCGATTGTGGTTGTCGGTTGTAGGCGAGGAGGGGGGGGGGGGGGGGCAGAGTGGACAACGTGGTAGTTATTTTGATTCATTCATACTTCTTCCTTCTTCCCATGTGATGGTCTCTGCCACAATTGCATAAAAGTTATCACAGACACTCTGCCTTTGTGAGTGATTATGAATGATGGTGAATCAGAGTGGGAGGAGGGATGGGAAACATAAAGTCCGAGGAAGAGAGACAGACAATTTTACGTGATGCCTTTAGGGACAAACAAAAAGTCAACTTTATACCATCAAAGGACGTTTCAGAATTTTTGTTTGTATTACGTGAATAAAAACTGCAAATAAAAATTGAGGAAATGTGAGCACTTTCAGATATAATTCATTTTTCCTGATAAAATTGTTCGTTAAAAAGTTGAATATTGAATGAACGTGTTTCACTTTATTTTATTTCTTTTTTGTTTTGTTGTTTTTTTGGTATCCTTTTGTTGCTGTAGATATATATGAAAAAGTTCCTTGCAATGCAAACAATGAATGATGCGGTTAAAATGCAAAATAAAAAGTTCAAGTTAAAATTTAACTAAAAGGAAATTAAAAATCGGCTTTTTGATAGAAATTGTTTTTTTTTTTTGTGCAAGTGAAGAGGAGCAATCAAAATTGCAATACACCTTTGTTTTTGAAATAATTGACGTTGGGTTGAAATTTTGTAATTTTTTTTAATTTGATTTGGAAAATTCATTGATTTTAAAAATTCTGTTGATCTTTAGTACATATGTGTTTGAAGTTGTGAAAAGTTATTGAAAATAAATTGAAAGATTTTCAAATTTCTTGATGAACAGTCGAAAACTACTTTAAGTTTTAAAGACATTTAAAATTCCTGATATGAGCCTCTATTTCCAAGACCACCGAAGGGAGACAATTTCGAAATTTGGGATACGTTAGCATTTATTTTGTTAAAAAGCATACCTTTCGAATTTTGCGGATAATCTATGAACTTAAAACTTAGCTGCATAGACTTTGAAAAAAGTTAAAAGTGGAAGAAAATTTCTAATACTTATTTAAATATTCTAAAACAATATGCATATATTTTTCTTATAAACAAAAACTGTTTTATATTCAAATCTTTCTCAAAAAATGTATATTTTCCATTCGGCAAAACAAAAATATCTAAGTATTAGTCGGGGTCAACATTTCAAAGTCGAAATCTAGAAGTCATTAAATTTTCGGAATATCAAAATTTTGAATTCTGTATGTCCTCACATTTTTTCAATATATTTACATTGTTACAATTTTAAAAATTTGAGTTTTCAAGGTTTTGTGCTTTTGATTGAACTGGTTCTTGGGTTTGCGCAAATTTTTGATTCCATCAAATTTTTCAGCTTTACAATCTTGCGTTCTCTGGGGTTTGGAATTTTATGAAACGTATGTTTTTAACTTCCCATAGGCAGTTATTATAATAGGTCCGATTTTTCAAATTGAAAATTTTGACAATTCTCGACGTTTCAAGGTCACTAGAGTCGAAATAAAAGATTTTTAGAGAGATGTCTATGCGTGTGTGTGTACGTACGTTCGGGAAGATTTTTTCATCTTCCGTAGCTCAAGAAACAGTAGAGATATCGACTTTAAATAAATTTTGTTATACAGATAATAGGGCAGAAAGATGCAGAAAGGGCTCTCAAGAAAATTGCGTGGGTGGTTTTTTTACCATAGCAGTTTAAAAAAAAGGTGAACATTTTGGTTAAACCTAAATATCTCACAAACCAATAACGCTACAGACTTGAAATAAATTTTATAACATATATTGTAACGTGATACAAAGCAAATGTTTTTTTGAAAAAAATGTAATGAACGGTTTTTTTATAAATCAAAAAAACTGAAAAAAAAATATTTGTCACCTCGAAAATTTTACGAACAAAAAATGGTTTCATCTCCAAAACAATTTTGTGCAATGAAGAATGACGTTTTTAACACCTGGTAAGATTTTGAAAAAAATAGAATTGACAGTTTTTTAAAAAAAATTAAAAACCTAAAAAAAATTAACAAAAGTTGGTAAAATTGGATTTACGACTCAAATATCTTTTCAAAAATTTGAGATTGTAGCTTCCAATTAATTTTAACTTATAAGAAATATTGTTTTCAATATTTGGAAAAATTTTGAGAAAAATCGAATCGACAGTTTTTTTTACGAAAAATAAAACCCTAAAAAAAATAATAAAAGTTGGTAAAAATTGATTTTTGACTCAAAAATCTTTTCAAAAATTTGAGATTATGGCTTCCAACTAATTTTAGCTTATAATAAATATTGTTTTCAACATTCTGAAAAATTTTGAGAAAAATCGAATTGATAGTTTTTTTTACAAAAAATAAAAACCAAAAAAAAATTAATAAAAGTTGGTAAAATCGATTTTCGACTCAAATATCTTTTCAAAAATTTGAGATTATGGCTTCCAACTAATTTTATCTTATAAGCAATATTGTTTTCAACATTCAGAAAAATTTTGAGAAAAATCTTATTGACAGTTTTCTTACAAAAAATAAAAACCTACAAACAAAATGAATAAAAATTGATAAAAATTGATTTTCGACTCAAAAATCTTTTCAAAACTTTGAGATATTGGCTTTAAACTAATTTTAGCTAAGAAAAAAATTTTGTTTTTAACATTTTGTAAAATTTTGAGAAAAATCGAATTGACAGTTTTTTTTACAAAAAATAAAAACCAAAAAAAAATTAATAAAAGTTGGTAAAATCGATTTTCGACTCAAATATCTTTTCATAATTTGAGATTATGCATTCAAACTAATTGTATCTTATAGGAAATATTGTTTTCGACATTCGATAAAATTAAAAAAAAAATGAATTGACAGTTTTCTTACAAAAAAAAAACCTAAAAAAAAAACAATACTAAAACTTGGTCAAATTTTACTTTCGACTCAAATATCTTTTTAAAAATAAAAAATTTTGGCTTCAAACTAATTTTATCTCACAGAACATTTGTTATAAAAATGCAACAGTCCGTTTTTTCATAAAAAAAATAGAATCTACAATAAATAGTACGCAAATTTGGTAAAAATTGATGTTCGGTTTTCGATATCTCGTGAACAATAGAAGATATTGACTTCAAATTAATTTCATTCATCCATTTTGTATTTGTTTGTATAAGAAATAGCAATTTTTAAGAAATGGTACTAAAATTGGTAAAAATTTGTTTTCGACTAAAAATCTCGATAGCAAAAATAGATTTCGAAATCAAACTATTTCATTTTATGCAAAATATTGTTGGTAATTTTTAAATATAAAAAAAAAAATCAACTTACAAACTTTTAAGCAAGTGTGGGTCGCATCCCAGCCTTTTTTCTTAGAATTCAAATTTGATAGCTTTGTAGAGCTAAAGAGTTTCTGAATGTATGTAGTGTGTTTGAGTTTTATGGTTTTTAGAATTTATAAAACTTTTTTACTTTACTTTAGTTTTCCAGTAATTCGATTGATTTTTCGAGTGTCCTAGATTTAGGAATATTAAACTTTTGGGTAATCAGGGTTTCGGTTTTCCAAAAGCTTGTTGTTGATTCAGTTTCAGAATTTGAGATGGATTTTAATTGTAAATTGTTCGAGAAATATATATATATTTTTTTAATTTTCTGTCTCCAAGGTTTTGGGTTTCTTGAAATTAATATATTCTGGGTATGAAGGAACTTTTCATTTATAGAGCTTTTTTTGTTAATTTGACCTCGATACTATTTTTTAAGTGATTGCCTTAGTACTTTTATTTTGTATGCAAAAAGTAAAAATTTTTGGAACATCATACTTTCAAATAATCAAATAGTCTGTCAATCTTTTACGTTTTCAACTTATTTCAATTAAGTTTATGAACTTTTGACCTCTTCTCTTGATGATCAAAACATAGAAATGGTATCCTCATTTAATGTCTTAATTCGCATATCAACTCTTGATAGCATGCCAGATGAACATTTTTCAACCTGTTGTCGGCCAGAACATTCTTCTTCGAGAATTTGTTTTTAAAATTCAGGAAAAAGAAACACCTCCATAAAAACTCCAACTTAACACATGTCCCTTAAAGCAGTTTTTAATCTCTTAATGATAACTTCACACAGTTTTCCCCCATACACACATGCAATGCATCAGGTACATATGTATAAGTTCTCGTATGAACCACCTTTACCATACTAAAACCTTTCACATTTTGTAGGCCATATATTTTTTCTCCCATCAGTACAAAAATAGGTAAGGCAGCTAAAAATGTAACAGTTGCAGTTGCTTTTCGTGAGAAACTTGTTCCGGCATTAGGTAAAAAGTTCCCAAGTCTAAACATATCACTTGCATGGAGTGTGAGAAAGTGTACAGAGCTTAGCCTTAGTAGCTAGATTATACAACACTCTTACTCTTATATATATGTTATGTATTTATAAAAACCCCTAGATATCCTATAAACTTCAGCTAACTATCTCTGAATTTAGTAACCCTAACTCGAACTTTGGTGCATCGCATCATCATGGGTATAGTGGTGCCGTCTTCTACTTCTTCTAACATCCAATGCAGATTGCAAGGACCAACACAGAACATCCAAGACCAAAGACCAAAGAGGCGAGGTAATGGCAAAAGGTATTAAGCGCTCAAGTTGGCTCCATAAGTGATAGTAGTGCTACTATACTCTGCTGGTAATGCGCCAGAAGCGGTTATTACCCCATCAAAGCTGTGGAACAAGTTGCGGGCGGAGAAAACAAATAGAAAAGAATATATAAAGCCACTGATGCCATCATACCATTACCGTCGCACCATTCACAGGATTCTGGGTGTTATACATATACTCGTATATGATATTGGTGTACGAATATATGGTGTTGGTGGTTTCTCGCAGCGACAGCGTCTGTTCATGTTTCTTTTTTTTTGTAATTTTTATGTCGACCCAGAGTCCTTACTCCTACACCTCTACTTCTACCTCTATCTCCTAGTTTTAAACCCAAAACCCTCGGCAGATGGCTTTGGAATATGAATTTATTTTCGCATTTTTGTGTGTTTCCTGCCGCACAATGCATGTGTCATTTGCAAGCACAATTCAAAGTATGCTCCAGGACCTTCCTATAAAAAATCTACGTATATACCTACATGTGAGTGTATTTTGTTTAAAGTTCCACCCACACACATTTGTAATCCCCAAGCCTAGTAAAGGATGTAGGTACTGATGAGTGCGGAGTATGTTGGGAGCATATTAGCTTTTGTCCCATTGTTCGTTGGTCTATATGTAGAGGTATGCCTGGTGCGGGCGGCATGGCATCGGGTAGACGGGTTGACTTTTTAAAGAAAAGGATCCATAAGGGAGGTCCTGATGTGATGGGTAGGTACTCTCCAAACCACCAAACTATGCAACTTTAAATCCTCATTGTGGTAAGAGGGTGCGTGTTGGGTTGAGATGGGCTGGTCTGAGCTTGGGTGACGAGCGACAACGTTGGGGCGATGCGACGCAAGAGACGAGTTGATGGTTGAAGCCTTTTTCTATTGTCCTTTTGTTAGGATTGCATCTTTTTTCGCACTTAACTGCTAGAAATCGCTTAGCCCTAACTAAATGGGCTACGAGCGAGCTTATATCTAGGCACATACACATTATGTGAATATGTAGGTTGGTTGATGGTACGTTGCTCCTTTTTCTGTTTTTTTTTCTTCTTTTCTTTAAAAGCTGAATATGAGCAACACAAAAAGGGCATGTGTGTTCGGTCTAAAGGAATAAATGCACATGTGGCAGGATATGTGTGTACTGCTAGACTGTATAGAGAGCGTGTATATGATGTGGTGATGTCGTCCTCGTCAACATACATACGACAAAAAAAAAAAAACAACAAGACAACTTAACACACACACAAATTTAGATATACCCTAGATTTAAGTATACATACAATATACATATATATCTAGGTATGGGAAATATACTTCGCTCTTATTTAAATTGTCTGCGTAGTGCTTTTGAGTCTCAGGAGGGTACTTCTCATTTTTGCTTTTGTTTCAGAGTGCACCTATTGATGATGAAGTTGGGATTGGGACATGGGAATAAACCTACATATCCAGTGTATAGATGCATGAAACAAAACGTCAGCAAAGAATATCCTTTAAATACACCCAACAAAAGTACAGACGTGCATATAAATGCATATCTATTATAAATTTAATGGTGTGCCATCTAGGATCTTGGTGTGCGCTCGAAGGCTCCTACGGGATCGCTTGAAGAATTTGATTATCCTTCTCAATTTTGAAGGGGTGTTACTATATTTTATATGGAATTTACATACATATGTTTGAATATAGAAAACTGATGTTTATTTGTATTTAGAAAACAGAAAATTTAATTTACTTTAATTAAACTTGAAGTAAAAATCCGAGTGAGTAAAGTTTAATTCTTTTTATTTTAGCTTGAAATTGAATTTTACTTAACTTTTCGGCTTTTTTGGAGGAAGTTGTGAATTAGTGAAAATATGGAACTTAAGCTCACAACACTTAATCGTGATGGAACTCAATAGACTATGATCTTTTTATCAAAATATTCGTTATTATAAACAATTGTTTTAACTAACCAAAAGATTTCTTGAAATTTCGAATGAATTGTTTGCTAGTTTTCGATAAAGTTAAATAAAACTGCACTCTATAACCCCTCTCAACTTTAGGTAAGCTGCACTTCACTTTGTAAGAAGTGTTGAGGACGTATAAATGAATCTTTCCAATAAAGTTTAGCTTTGTCGGATTTGTTTGAATAAGGCTGGACTAATTATCCAGTTTCAGCAAAAATAAAGTGATTTCCCAATTTAATTTAAGTGTTGATAGAAACGCTTCTAAGAAAATGCTAACATTTCAGTTTAAGCAATGGCGGATCCAGGGGGAGGGGAAACGTTATTGACAGATTTCATTTGAAGATTTGTTAGTAATTTAACGACATTCACCAAAAAGTGGTTGGCTGTCAAAAACAACTAAAATTTTTGTTCTCACTCAATTAAGAATTTGTAAAAAAACTTTAGTAATGCTTTAAATTATTTTCATAAAATTTGTTTCTAAGAAAAAGAGCAAATATTCAAGTTCTTAAAAAGAAACCTTGAATAAGAAATCGTCACTTTAAACACATGTGATTTTTTTTTTAAACTTTCTCTAAATTTTGTATTCTTAAATTGGCTTCTTTCTACAAGAAAAACATATTTTGATATTGCTCCAGAAGGGTACCCCCCTCCATCCCCCTCATAAAACCTTTATTTTGTTTTTCATTTTTCTCAAGAACTTATGGACCGATTTTAACAATCTTCTCTTTCTGTGCAAGCTCTTGTCAATAATCAAATTGATGATGAATTTTGATGATCAAAAATGTATTTTATTTTTAATTTTTAAAAAAATATTAATTTTTTTTTACAAAACTCGATTTCTCAGAAAGGGGTCAACATTTTTTAACGAAATTTAAATGTATATTTATAAGCACTTTATTTAGTGCTTACCAAAAAATATTTTTAAGACAAAATTTGAAACGATTTTCGAAAAAAAAATAAGTTGCATTTTTAAAATATTAAAATATAGGAAATTTTTTTCAAACAGACTTTTTAGAAGAAATTAGCAAGTTCTAGCGACCCAGTTGTGCGTTATATTTTTTTCAAAATTGATTTTCTGTTGAATACAAAAGATCTTAAAAAAATTTAAAAATCTACTTTTGAAGTGAACTAAGATTTAAACACGAATTTCAATAATATAAATGTCCCAAAAACAGCAAAAGTGACACTTTTGTTAGACTAATGGCTAATTGAAAAAAAAAAATAAACGTTTCATATTTATTGATATAAAAGCTTTGAATCTCTTGAGATTTGAAGTGAAAAATGCGTGCATTTGGTATTGATGAATCCCTTCTTCGTTGGGTTAGAAATTACCTTTCGGACCGTTCAATTCAAGTAGTATTGGACGGGTTCAAATCTGATATCCACAAAATAAACGCTGGTGTGCCCCAGGGCTCCGTTTTGTCTCCGACACTTTTCCTTATTTTTATAAATGATCTTTTGTCTGAAACTTCTAACCCACTTAATTGTTTCGCTGATGACAGTACCTTCAGCTTCTCATATTCGTTTTTAGATTCTCATCCTTGTTCTTCGGATGTGGACTACCAACGGGAGCGTATGATAAGCTCATAAGCTCATTAAATTCTGATCTTGACAGCATTGTCTAATGGGGAATCAAAAACCGTGTAGAATTTAATGCTTCGAAAACTCAATGCTGTCTACTGTCACAAAAGCGTAACCTTTCCCCAATGCCACTATCCATGAGTGGTACTTGCATCGAGGAGACCGAACAGCTTTCAGTCCTAGGTATGTGCATTACAAACCACTCGTTGTGGAGTGATCACCTATTTGACATCGCCAAAAATGCTGCCAAGTGTTTAGGTTTTTCTCCGAAGATGCAAGAAGTTTTGTACCCCTTCTGATCTGGCTATAATCTATAAAGCCTATATTCGTCCGAAACTCGAGTACAATTCCCATATCTGGGCAGGTGCTCCTATAACCTACTTGAGTCTCCTAGACAGAATTCAAAAGAGAGCTCTAAAAATGATAGGTGAGCGTTGTCTAACTGAAACTTTTGTATCTCTCGAGTACCATCGTTTTTTTCATACACAATGCTCTAATGAAATAGCCAGTTGCATTCCTCCCTTCAAACAATTCAACCGTAATACCCGTTCTTCTAGGAATGCTCATCAATTTACCCTTGAGTCTAATTTTGGACGTACTGTAAAGTACAGAGATTCTATCTTTAGTCGCACCACACCAATGTGGAATGCTTTACCAAACCCAATGTTTCCCACCCATTACAACGTGCAGACATTTAAAACCAATGTGTACCGGTATCTCCTTTCTAATCCTATCCTCCCTTCCTAATTGCTCGCACTGTGATTAATCATGATAAGGGTATTCATATCCCCTTGAGTGCGCGTATAATATATAAAAATAAAAAAGAGATTCTGAAACGTGTAATATGTGAGCACCACGTTTCTTCCCAACTTATTTGTTTTTTACCTTAATTCGTTTTAATTTAATTTTTAAGAGAAATTATAAACTTAAGTGTACCTATTTCCTAAAATTCAAAAAACCAAACATTTTTCTCTGTACAATTTTTAAGTTTTGTTGACTCCTTTAAGATCAAAATACGAGTAAGCAGACCGATAGCAATATTAATAATAGACTCCCGAAAATTGAGTCCGAAAAAATTACTTCTAAAAAACCCGACAATTCTTCATATCAGATCCTCTCTCATTTTCTGGATTTTTGAAGCGTTTCTTCGCATTAATAGAAATGGAAACAAGAAAAGAATGTTTTATTTGAAAAAAGCTACGTTTCAAAAACAATTTCTTACATTTCTGCTTGAAATGCACCACAAACCCTCTAAACTAATGTATTTTAGCTCTTAAATATGGTATACATATTTATAAAACTGTTGGAATCTTGGAATGCTTTCATATGTAGGAAGTCATTCAAATTAAAAGACCATACCTTGCTGAACAACAGTGTTCTAAAATAATTTGATAACCAAAGTTGTTACTACAGCAATTGAAATGTGTAAATTTAAGGTTATTATACACATTATGTTATTTAAATTTTGTAAGCATCCTTTACAAAACATTAAAGAACATTTCTAAGCGGTGAGTAAAAACTTATCTAAGTTTGTGACCCCCCCTGAAAAAAAGTCTGGATCCGCCCTTGAGTTTAAGGCCGTCTTAAAGTTCAAAGCCCTGTTTGAATCATAAAATAATACCGACAGTGGATTGAGTAAGACATTTGTCCTCATCTGGAAATCTTTGCATCCCAAACGGAACTAGTGTTGACTGTTGTTCGATTATAAAAAGAAGATGAAAAACTTCAAAATGCAAGAGAACCTACGATGTTAGGGATCATGGAGTATAACTGTTTCTTGCAGTTAGACAAAATAGCCAGTAGCTGTCAAATAGTTAACAAATTCAAATTTGCATTCAAAACCTGCTTCGAGGTTGCTTTGGATGACATTTCTAATATGACATTTCTAAAATGACACTTCTGTCATTAGCAGCTGTTATTTTTTCTCAAAAGTTTATTTTGATTTTTCGTGCAGTAAAAGATATAAGTTTTGAATTCGAAAAATTTGAATTTATCACGGAAGTAGCTTACACAGCTTATCGTGGGTATGTTCAGCTCATTTAGCAAGAAGAAACCTAGACAGAGATTCGTTGGTGAGTCCGGGAGCTCAATCTACGGAGTTTTCAATCTATGAGGAGTTCTTCGAAACTCATTTTCTGTTCTACAAATATAAGAGTAAAACGTTTTCAAGAAAAAATTGTATAGTTATTCCATGTATATTTCAATAACTTACATTTTAACTTTTTCTAATAACCAATGGTTATCCCTCTAAAAGCAACTTTATTTTGTTTGTTGACTTTTTTAACAGCTGTTAAGCTGTCAGACAAAGCAAATGTTCATCAAGTTTGAACTAGAGCTTCCGTTTGTAGTCACATTACGTAACATTACGTTATTTTCCTAACGATTGTCAAACGAAACGTGAGGTCAAAGTATGGCTGAACTCGTAAACGTCAGGCGAAGCCGAAGCGTTGAAGTGTGTTTGTGTTTCAGCCATTATGAAAACTGCTTTCAAAAACTATCAAAAAGCACAAAAGCAACTCTCAAAACTAAAAACCAACGATTTTTAATTCACACACCACAAGTATCTGTTCGGGAGCTTATTCTTGGAGCCAACTTTCTTTAAACTCATTATTATGATTATGTTCCACAGAAAAACAGAGTCTAAGAAGGTGGCCTGATATTTTTGTTGTACCTACCTATTAAAAAACCTCAAAACGGTAGCAACAACGTTCAATAATTTTCTTGTAAAAATAATTAAAAATTTTAACAAAAATTCATATTTTCTTTCACATACTCTTAATCGTTGAATTTTCCATAATTATTACATTATATTGGTTTTGCATTTTATTAAGGGATCAAAATGATATTGAACTGGATCTGGATCTGGATCTGATGATATGATATTAACCTTCTTCACTTATATACAATACCCATCCGCCTACCCATGAAATATGTATGAAGGTTTATACAATCAACTTATAAGCTGGTTGCTCTCTTACAGCAGCGGCGAACAGTTAAATTGCATCAATTCATACACCTCACTTAACAAATATAGCTTTAATTGTTAAATCCATTATTAAGCTTTTGCCATATTATAAGCCTGCATCGAAGTCTTCAACTTTATATAGAGTTGCAGATAGAGAGATACTCGTGTATATATATTCATTATAATGAGTAAAGATATTTAAATCCACATACAGATTGCCTCCTTTCAACGCGTGATAAACACACATACATATCATCATACTCTAGGATGTATAAGTAGATGAATATCCTTGCAACAATATTCCTGAAAATCTATACTTATATAAAATGTATATAGGAATATTTATAAATTTGTATATCTACTTGTAGATACCTTTAGGTGGCTTTTGTATATATATGGACATATATAAGGATATTTTGATGGCTTGAACCAAACCAAACCAAACCAAACGAAACCAGGATCGCATGCAATACATCCAATATAATAATTATCTTGTTTGCGAAAATTTCGTGTTAATATAAGGCAAACCTCTCTCACTTGCCTTTCACTGGTGAATGGATATAAACGTGCGCTCCACCATTTGTGCCAGGATTAAATTATCCGTGCAATTTCGAATGGAATAATTTAATTTGCTAGAGAATTTGCTCTGCCATATTACCTACAATACCTTTATACATATCTATAAAAACGTTTCTATAAATGTTGCTGCGTTTGTTATTGCTGCTGCTGCTGCTGCTGAAGCTGATGTCTTTCGAGCGTGACTTTGTCTACTCGAATAAATTGGGATATGTCTCACTAAGCCAGTTAACTTTGCAAAGAGATTCAATTATTTCTATGTTCCAATTTGAATTTGAAAAAGAAAAATTCATGAAACTGAGCCTTGAAAAAAACAAAGGTTTAGAAATTCTTTAATAAGTTGGTAGATACATCTATTGGAATTTAGGTAATTGCTCAATTTAACGACAATCTAAAAAATCTGTTTTTTAATTCATACGGGATTTCAGAATTTGAATGCAAAAATGATACTTCAAAAAAGTGATTCAGAATTGCAAGATCTCAATCAGGTTATATCGTTGAGAGCAGTTAATGAAAAACCTTCAATTTTGACCTGTGAATGCCTTGAGATTTTTAAGAATCTCGGGGAAGCAATTTTTGGCAGTGTTGTTGAACTTTCTAATTTCAAATCTATCTCTTTCATTTTTAAGTCGGCTTTAGGACTGAATGGAATCAAATAATCCCAAAACATGCCTTCGTCCTTGTTCGTAGTAACAATATGTCTAGTATGGCAAACGATGTAGTAAAACGAAAATTATCAAAAACAAAGGTATTAGTCAACTCAATAAACGAATGGATAGATTGGTTTTGAATGCCTGCACATTGTAATAAGTGGGAAATATTGAGTCTGGCAAAGCATTCCACATTCGTGTTGTGCGACTAAAAAAAGAATCTCTGTACTTTACAATACGTCCGAAATTGGACTCAATGGTAAACTGATGGGCATTCTTAAAAGAACGGGTATTACGGTTAAATTGTTTGAGGGGAGGAATGCAGCTGGAGCATTTTTTATGAAAATAGCGATAAAATAATGACATACATGAAAAGTTACGGCGAGATTCAAAAGTTCCAGTTAAACAACAGTCACCTATCATTTTTAGAGCTCTTTTTTGAATTCTGTCCAAGAGACTCAAGTGTGTTATTGGAGCAACTGCCCAAATGTGGGAATTTTACTAAAGTTTCGGACGAATTTAAGCTTTATAAATTATAGCCAGATCAGAAGGGGTAAAAAAACTTCTTACATCGACGGAGAAAACCTAAACACTTATCAGCGTTTTTGGCGACTCCATATATGTGATCACTCCACAAGAGATGGTTTGTGATGCAAATACCTAGAACTGTCAGCTGTTCAGTCTACTCGTTGCAAGTGCCACCCATGGATAGTGGTATTGGGGGAGAGTTACGCTTTTGTGACAGTAGACAGCATTGAGTTTTCGAAGCATTAAATTATACACGGTTTTTGATTCCCCATTGGACAATGCTGTCAAGATCAGAATTTAACAAGCTTATCATACGCTACCGTTGATAGTCCACATCCGAAGGACAAGGATGAGAATGTAAAAACAAATAAGAAAAACTGAAGGTACTGTCATCAGCGAAACAATTTAGAGGGTTAGAAGTTTCAGACAAAAGATCATTTATTAAAATAAGGAAGTGTCGGAGACAAAACGGAGCCCTGGGGCACACCAGCGTTTATTTTGTGGATATGAGATTGAAACCCGTCCAATACTAATTGAATTGAATGGCCCGAAAAGTAATTTCTAACCCAACGAAGAAGGGATTCATCAATGCCTAAAGTACGCATTTTCGATAAGAGAACTTGGTGCCAAACTCTATCAAATGCCTTTTAAATATCAAGTGCAATAATTTTACTTTCTCCAAAACGATTTAAAGATTTGTTACACTGTTCGGTGTAATCGGTGTATTGCAACGAAAGCCATACTGACGGTCATTAACAAGCTTTCGATCTTCAAGATATTTCTTAAGCTGAAAATTGATCAGCGTTTCCATGACCTTGGAAAGAAGGGACGTAAGTATGCAATTGGACGATAGTAAGATGGTGCGGAGGATTCATCTTTTTTAGGGTAAGGCTTGACAAATGCAGTTTTCTATCCACTCGGAAAGAGACCTGTAGAATAGGACAGATGGAAAAGCTTACGCAGTAGTTTTGCCAGCGTTGAAGAACACCTCTTCAGAACAATAGCGGGGATACTATCCGGGCCAGCGGATTTGTGAATGTCAAGATTTTTAAGTACTCTAGTAACTGAACGGTTGCGAAAGAAGATTCGTCCCATAGAATAGTTTACGTTTTCAAGTACAGGATGAGTCATGTCAATCATTGGCAGCTTCGAATTGACAGCAAACTGTGCTGCAAGCAAATTGGTTTTATCAATCGAGCTTACAAAAACTAAACATTTGGGGTCTTAGATCAACTTGAATTGGACAAAGATGTATTTTGGCTGTTTCGTTAAAAATCTGTGGTTCGGAAAACCTGAACGTTACTTTTCGGAAGCTATTGCAACCACAGAGAGTGGCAGTTTTGTTCGGAATGTAGAGGAGTGTCATTATTGGACCATTTTTCTTCGAAAATGAGGCTCCAAACAACACTTCGGTCAACGGTGGGATATAAAAAGTCATTTTGACCTCTGGGTTATGCAGGAGGGTATGCCATGTCACAATTTATCTTTTGCTCAGCAAATTACGAAATTGTATTGTCACCCGTCTTGGCGATGTCAATTGACCAACACTCAGCTGATATTTGACTTTTTCGGACTTTTTTGTAGGGACCAATGGTTTTGGAAAATTGGAGTGACAGAATTTTTTTCTTTGAAATATTTGGGAACTATATTTGAAACAAGATATTAATAACTTTATACTAACGTAACCAATATGGCAGCCGACTGTTCTATAGACTCAAAAACATTACTTCATTAATTGTTTTCTTTTGAATTGTTTCTATATAAGTCGTTTACATTCAAACCCACAATTTTCATATTTCAAATTCAATTTGTAAATACGTTTTGCACAAAACTAAACATTCCTCCAAAATACATCACCACGAGTAATTTCTAACTAAATTACAAGCGGAACTCTATCGTTCTTTACCGGAATTTGCAAATACCAACCTAACTTTTGAAAATTCGCTTGACTTACAATTTATCTTCTATTTCTATACCTGTAAGAAGTTAAATTGTTATAATGCTCTAGAACTCGTTGTACACGAAAATTTAAATAAAAATCATTTAATTTCTGTTAATGACATCTTTTTGATTATAAAATGATAAAATTAATAAGTTTTCCTATTCCATTTTATCCTTTTCTTCCTTTATCTTCCTCTATATATATAACCATCATCATATAACCCTCCAACCAACATTGATTCGTTTAAAATAAAATAAAACTCCACAACTTTTATGTTGTTTTTTGTTTTTTTTTTGAATAAAATTCAACACCACCAATCGAAATATACTTAAATATACATCTACAAACACATACACACATAAATAAAGGAGGAAAAAAAAGGCTTTGCTAGATTTCTTCTTTCGTCCTGTGATGATGCATACAACAAAACCTGAAAACTGCAATCAGAACGTGTTGTGTTGTCCTGATCAAAAATCGATTGGAAAATAATTTCCAAGTTTGTTCGTTCCTTCGCTCACAGAAATTACACAACAATCTCAGCAACACCAGTATAGCAAGCAGCAGTTGCAGTAGCAGCAACAGAAACAGCAGTAATAGCGTAGCCAGCTTTCAGCGAATTCGTTCACGTGCACAACTACTGCTACTATTGAGGAGAACAACCATCAGAGGACTTCCACTCCACTAGAAAACCCCCTCCCCCTTCTCAACCCCAACAAAACCCACCTCAACAATTGCTGCCAACAGAGAATTATATAAAATCAAAAAAGGAGAAGAACAAAAACACAAGGACCAAAAGGTAGGTTAGGATATCTCTATGAACAAGTAACATTTATTTCAGCGTTTTAATTTCACCCTAAGGAGCAGTTTTTATTTTTTTTTTTTTTTTGTTACATATTTCCCTTTGCTTCCCTTCTCAAACCTCTCACTCTCTTCACATAGAGTTCACAGGAAAATCAGTGAAATAAATAGAAAAACACGAACGAACGAACAGGATCTAATCACCTTCACAACCAACAATTGCCACTATTCCCAGGATAGAACCGATTTAAACTGATTCTTCTTGTGTAGGTAGATAGGTAGTACTACATTATTGATCTGCTTTTGTGACGATGACGATGACGATGACTACGACGGTGATGTGTTCTGGAGTGTTGTGAAGGTGGCGGTGGCGGTCGGCAGCACAATGCAATGTTGCATTGGCAATGGTGCATATATTCGTTTATAGGGAATCCTTTTATATAAGTATAGAATCCTGGAATTGTTATTGTTTGGTTATTGCTTTTTTACTTTTGTTTCCATCAAGTTATTGCTCCCCGATATACCACCAATCTATTGACCAACCCCCACCCAATCAACCGACCAACAACAAAAACTATACGACGACTGCTGCTTGCTGCACTCTTTGCCATTGTTTCAATTGTAATTGAAGGATATGTCGATTATCCCTTTGGCCGCTTTGCTAGCTATTGTCGTTCTATTCGTCGCTTCGTCGTCTTTGTCGCTCCTCGGCGGCCGGCGTTGTCCTATCGTGTAGTTGTTGTCGTTTTTGTTTTATTCTTGTTGACTGCTCATAGAAGATAGATATAATAGCCAAGTAGTTGGATAGCTTAGCTACATCACGTTACAGAAATAAAGTGCTTTCCAATTTAAACGATTTTGTACACAAAACTGTTTCATTAAAAATTCCTGACCCAGCACATTTTGTTTGACATGAGGAAGGAATTTTTGTTTTTATTTCATCCAACGAGTGACCGTTTGTCCATAATAATCAAATAGAATTTCAAGGATCTTTAATAGTATAGGAATTTATAAAAGCTAAAGAGTTAAGGATTTGGATCATAATTGTGCACGAAAAGGACATAACAAGGCCAAGCTAGTAGACCAGCCTAGGATTTAATGATAATGAGTTTGAATTTTTGTTGTTTAGTTTTTCAACCTTCCACAAATACAATTTAAAATTCCGGATGGAATTCGGTTTTTAAAGGACTCAAATATGCATTTTTGGGCTTTTGGTATATAAGATTCGTTTGTTAACAAGTAACATTGCTTTCGGTACTTTAAAAATGTATTTAGAACCTCATTACTTTTTAAAAATACATATTTGAATTTTCATTAATTTTTGTTTTCACTTCAGAATTTTCAGAAAATAGTTAGCTTATAGCAATCTTCAAACTACGATCAGAGGTTCATCATTTATCATTTACATTTTAATCCCACCTTACTTAGATTTAAATCTATCGATGAACAGTTCAAGTTATATAAAATGCTCATTCAACTTAAAGCTTCATTCTTTCCATAGTTAGTTCTATGGAAGTCAATATTTATAAAATCAAATGTACGCAGGTGATGAGTTCCGCCTCGGTAATTCAAATGTATGTACACAAGATAGCAAATAAGGTTCATCAATTTCACCATTATTGAGTTGATGAAGAAATATTAAGTATTTATTAACACACCTTTGATGGAGAGATTGCATTTGAAGAAGCTGAATACGATGTTCATAGGGAGGCAGATCATAAGGATCATCCGAAGGAAGACCCTTTAACATAGGGATCATTGAACTTCCTTGTCCAGCGTTTTATAAAACCAAGCATAGAACTTTACTTATTGACAAAAAAATTAATGTGATGTGTAAATTCTAAGTTGGAATAGAAATGAACACCTAAATCTTTAAATGTGGAGACGCGACAGAGTTTTTGCTGTGATATACAATAATCAAATACACTATACCGATTCGTTTTTTAGTAAAAGTATCGTCTGACATTTTGAAGGGTTGAGGGCAAGGCTGTTTTTCCACACCACAATATGAAACTATCAATGTCGGCTTGTAAAGGAATACGATCATGGATGGACTTTATTCTTTTAAAAATCTTCATGTTATCAGCAAAAATGAGAACTTCACTTGAGCATAGACATGACGATACGTAGTTAATAGACAGGATGAATAGAAAAGGGCCAAGATGGCTTCCCTGGGGAACACCAGATTGATCAAAAAAAGGTTCTGAATGACAATTTCTAAATTTCACTTCATAGGCACTGTTTTCAAGGCATGATTTGATCCAAGCTAAGAAAAATGGTGGAAAACCAAGAGCTTTAAGTTTAAATAAAATAATTCCGTGGCTAAGTTGGTCAAAAGCTTTAGAAAACTCAGTGTAACCACAGTCAATTTCATAACCTTGTTCTAAAGCGTTTGAACATATGTTTGAGAAGGTGAGGAGATTTGTAAGGGTTGATCTTTTTTTTCACAAAACCATGTTGCTGTTCGAAAATGAGATTCTTACTAAAAAATGCTACACTTTCACAAACAACTTGTTTAAACAATTTAAGAATGCAAGAAAGCTTTGCAATGGGCCTGTAGTTTGTTATATCCGCCTTGTTACCTTTATTGAAAATTGGTGTTAGAAATGACTTATTCCATGTACTGTGAAATTTGCATGTTTTTAGAGAAAGTTTCAATAAGAACGTAAGGGTTTCAACTAAAGCATTACTAAACTTTTTTAATACTATGGTTGGAATACCATCGGGACCGGCTGAGCAGTCATCATTCAACACGAATAAAAGATAAAGAACCGTACTCTGTAGCACAGGGATGTTTCTACAGCTAGTTTGCGAAAAGGAGTGAAGATTATGAAAATATACTTCATCAACTTTTTCAGGGCTATTAACAAATGACTCACGGAAATTGGTTTGAAAAGCGTTACTGATATCAACAGTTTTATCTAATGAAAGGTTCTTGTAACTGAAGTTAACTGGAAAGCCATCTGATTTTTTCCTTAAGTTTACAAGTTTCCAAAATGTTTTTAAATTCTCTTTGAAAGAGGTGCCCATATCATTTACATAACTAAAATATACAAAATTAGAAGGAGACTTAAATCCGTTAAAGAGTTCAACATAAAAAGAAAAATTGATTGGAGACAGAGTTTTGAGGTAAGTCTTCCATGCCTTATTTCTTTTGGTACGCAGTAAACTGCTGCCTAAAGTTTGTATTTCTTGATTTTTAAAGGTACATTAAAAAAAAATTAAGGATCTTATAAAAATTTGAAACTGTTTCGTCAACGTTAGAAAATGCTAATATATCAGCAATTCCAGAAATGGTTAAATCTTCAGACAACTACTGGAAATGAGTTCTTCTGAAATTAAAATTATATAAGCAATCAAAGGAATTACTGCGTTCAGTAAGGTGGTTACTTAAGTCAAGAAAAATGTGCAAAGGGGGTTGATATTTATCAATATTAGTAATTCCTGATCTAGATTCTAGAAAAAGAGTGCTAAAAGCGTCCGAAGAAAAGACTAAATCGAGAATTCGATTTTTTGAGTTTTTAATACAGCTTGTTTGCTGTAAGTCAGTAAGAAGGACTTTATCGAGAAGAGATAGTTCCAATTGTGAAGAAGAAGAAGAGGCTTCAAGGCAGGATTCGTCTTCGAATGGAATCCAGTCAATGTGTGGTAAATTAAAATCACCTAGAAGTAAAATATTGGTGTCAGAGCTGGACAAATTTATAATATAGTTTAATGCCAAGGAGAGATCGTTATAAACAGATTCCAAACTTTTTGGAGGAATGTAAACGTTTAAAATGAAAATAGTCTTAGTCTGTACCATTATCCTTACACAGACCAGTTCAATTGATAGTTCAAATGGAAAAGACACAGAAGAAGAGAAATGTGTATTTTTAACCGCTATGAGAACACCTCCACCTAAATCCTTTGCATTACCAACATGACGATCGTTTCTATAAACTTCGAACTCTTGACTGAAAAGTTCTGTTTCGGAAAAGCTTGAAATAAGCCAAGTTTCTGTAAAAACGAATACGTCGCGCCGTGTGGTGGAAATGTTTGGGAGTAAAGAAAAATGTCAGCAGTCTTACTACGGAGTCCCCTTACGTTTAGGTATAGAAGAGGGCAAACCTGTTAAGTTTTTTGACTTGGTTTTGAAAGAAACACCTTGTTTTTGACTTTGTGTAAATTCTTTGACTAAAGCCTCTGCGGGCCATATATATGTGTTGAAAATAGAATCGAAGAACATGGGATTCGTTACTAATTTAAAACAAGAAACAAAGCTATTTGGTTTACTGATCTTAGTACACCTAATAGACGAGCTATAAGGTATGCTCTTGATTGATACTAAGTGAGAAGTTGTAACAGGATCCAGACGAGATATAAAAATATTTTTTTTTCCAAGACAGCTTTGAAAGTGCGGGAAAGAACGATTAAAATAGTTCCTTCAAGGTCTTGAAGCTACTTAACAATTATCGGATTGTAATTGTTAATTAATCTTTTATTGTTTTGAAAAATAGTGCAGCATGAAAATTATTTGTTTTTCTTTGTGAAATGATCCATTATTTTAAGAAACCCTCAAATGTAAGCTGTCAAATTGTGTTTTTATATTTAGGGTTGCCGAATTCTACTTTATAATTATAGGCAAGTTTAAAACTTGGAACACCTCAATGGCACTTTAAGGATCTTAATCCTTAAACTTATTAAAATATGTACTATGTATGTCTTGTTGGATAACCACAAGAAATAGATAGATATAATGAAGTGATATTAAAATATTTCTTATGTCTTCCTATGTTTAACCAAAACACAAACAAATACATCTTTAACGGGAATAACAAATATAACAAGTCAGGATACTTCTAAACATAAATTCAAATTGTATGACAAGAAACAAGCTATGATAGCTGGTTATGATGATGGCGATGATGATGAAGCAAATGACAATGTTGACAATTATAATGATTATGATGACGATGATAATAATGACAATTAAACCAAAAAGTGCTTTTTGCTTGCTTATTCGATGTGGGTTTTCTATGTTTTCATGTTTTTTAGTCCTGTGTTTAGAATGATTCATTGAAACAAAACGACAATGACAGCAGCATAACTCTGTGGCCTTAATTGTGACAACAGCAAAAAGGAGTTTATACTCATATAGTATGTTGTGGTGGTTATTTTTTGTTGTTGTATAGGAACAGCTATATATGACTTTTTGTTTAACTCGTTTTCTCAAAATATTTTATGCCACAATGAGCTGAGTTGACTTAGTTTTTGTTCAACAGTAGTTTTGACCAAAAAGGACGATAAACAAAAAGCCTTTTGTGTTTATATTGGTCTTTTAGAACAAAAGGGAAGCAAATAAAAAAAAAAAAACAAGCAACAGTAAAATATGAGTACGAGTAAAAATAGGAAAGACAGCTAAATAAATGGCTACCAATATTTCATTCAGTATGTATGCTGAAACGTAGACTTCTTACTTTTTGCATTTTGATGTTGCCTTAAAAATAGTTTATTTGAAGGGAATATAGTTTTGACTGAAAATTTGCTAGTTTTTGTGGGATGCTAAGAGTTGGCCACATACATTTTTTCTTTTAAAAATGCAGTAAAATTAACGAAATTTAATCTTGTCCATGAATTATGACTGTAGTATCATCAAACATTTATATTTGTTATCGAACAAAACATCATCATCGGAGAAATGGTTGACTTGGTCTTGCAGTAGCACATTCTTTCACTTAAATTTTCAAATGCCTTATTAATGTTTTCAGGCTGTAGCTTACGGATTGCTTGGATGATATTTGCCTATTGTGCTTAAAAACTTTCCAGATTGTTGGCATAATATCAGTCCTTCACAGGTCCTTCAGAGATAAGTCCAAAGGAGTTAACTCGCTATTCCGAGGCGGCCTATTACCATCACCAAGAAGACTGATAACACAATTTTGGAATTTTTTGTGGGATAGTGTGCAACCTTGCATGAAAAAGATGTCATCCAAATCCATGTCTTCAATATTAGTTGGAAAAAAGAATAACGCCAGTTGAATGTAACCTATTTTTGAAAAAGATGTTCCAATGATGAGCCCACCCAAAAATACTCACCATAAAGCTTCTCGAAAAACTGCGTGAAATTTTGATACAATTGTTTCTAGTTAGAAAAGATTATCTTTCGCCAAAAAGAGTTGGCTAATTTCAGATGCTCAAGGTTTAAGCTGTGAAGTGGATTGCTGAATCAATCGTGAAGAATTTGAGCTTTCTGAAAATAATACTTCTGAACTAATTGAAGCTCTACATCAAAATTCAGATTTGTCGAAATTTTTTCTAAATGAATGTCTAATTTTCATGTCAAAAAAGATCAAACCATAATATATTAATGTTCCATCAAATTTCTTTCGAGAACAATACCAGGAAATATTGTTTTTATTTTTTAAAAAAAATGTCATTGTAATAAAATTTTGTTCTTCAAAAATAAAGGTTAAAAAGTTTGGTTCTTAGTTTGAGTGAAAGATGAATAATACACGAATGTATAAAAATAGTTAGCCCTTAAGCTAGGTACTTAAATAAACAAGCAACAGCTTGTTATCCACAAAAGATTTTTCATTTCTGAGCTGAATTACCATCATAAATTCAATACGATGTCTTATTACCAAGTCAAATTTTTGACGTGTGATGTGAAATCAATCATTATTATTTTAAATTGTTAATAACGTAAGGTTCCGTGAAACAAAGTAAAAATAAAAATTCTTTAACAAAAATCATACATAGTTCCTTCTGTTATATTTAAACGAGTATTTCCTCATGTAAATATTTTGTTCGAAACTCGCAATCTTGAAAAATATTCAATAAGGTAAAATTGTATTTCAAGTATAAAATCCTTACAACTTTGTCCGCTTCAGTAATCTGACAAGTAATATATTTTTTCTTAATTTCCAAGAGCGAGAGGGAAAGAGACAGCGAGAACTTTTACGTACGAGCTCCGTATCGCCTGTCATATGTTTTATGTCGGGAAGTTCACTTCTCACACCCCCACCCAATACCCAACACCCACTCCCTCCCACCATATCTCAAAATCTACTCACCGACTTTGACTTCAAACTCTGAAGACTGCCAGAGCCCATAAATTCACTTTAGAATCTTAAAAAAAATAAAACGAAATTTATGTAAATAAGATCGCACACACATGTACCACTTCAGAATTTTCCTATACGGTTGAATAATTTTTTTATTGGGGAGGTGATGTAGGTATATGTAGATGAAGGGGGTGTCACGGGGGTGTAAAAAGCAGAGGAAAAATGCTAAGGCGAATAACGTGAAGTGACTCTGAATTCAAACATCTCAACAGACCCCACCAGAGCCAGAGCCCATATAACCAAGTCCCCCCAAGAGGAGAAAAGACGACCAAGACCTAGCAAGCCTATACAATATGGGTATGGATGGTATGGGTACATCCCCTTTTATACATAGTTCAACATATCAAGAGGATGAAAGTAAAAAAGAAATAGGAGAATTTCATATATCTTTAAGGAACAAATCTTAACCTCTTATAAGGATACTTATTCATTCATATTCCTGAAGCAAGTTGAATTGATTTATTTATTTGATCCTTTTTGCTGGGCTTCGAGGGTTACATGGTGGCCTTTCAGTTCTGATTTGTTGCAGTTGATTGGAGAGAGTATATAATATATATATTTTTTTCTTTCTTTTCTTTAAAAAACAACAACAAATATCAAAGAATTAGAATATAAACATTCATGCATACGACTATTTGTATGACGCACTGTGACTGTAGGGACTAACTGTGACTATGTGATATAAGAACTTGTGAATGTGAACTCGTTACATGACCATTTGAATAGAAATATAGAAACTTTTTTTATAAAGAAAATAAAAATATAAATTTTTCTTAGTTTATATTGTTAAAGTGAAGAGAAGAATATCAAATTACTCTTTTTTTTTATTTTTCTCTTGACAATGATAGTTGTTATGTCTTATGTATTTAAGTGGCGAAGATAACAAGGTCATATATATAGTAGTATAAGTTTAACTGCAGGGCATAGGTGGAGATATATATGTAGATAAAGGATAAGTTGCGAAAGGGTTACATCTTAGATATACGTTCAATTTAATTTAATAAAATTTATGAGTATGATGGGGTACGTCTTTTTGTGTGTTTTGTCTTTTATAAATCAACTAGATTAAGTTGAGCTCAAGTTTTGTGATCCGAATAACAGCTTTAAAATAATTTAATGGGTGAATGATTTGTGTACAAAAGTTTTTCGACAAACTAAATTTATGAAAATACATAAAAAGAAATAAATACAATTTTCAACAAATTGAATCTCCAATTTTTACAACTTAAAAATACTAATATGTTGTTTGGAGTTTGGCTTTGGATTTGAGAATAAGATGTTTTAACGCTGTGATACGAAACTAATGAGTCATGTTGTCTAATACATACCAAGTGATTTTATATTGTTCCTTATTTAATGAAAATTAGTAGAAATCGCTTTGACTGCTCACTACTTAAATGTTAAGGCAGAATATTGACTTCCCATAAGAAGTTATTGTAAATTTGACATTTCTCGACGTTTCAAGGTCCCTAGAGCCGAAATAAAAGATTTTTAGAGAGATGTCTGTGCGTGCGTGTGTACGTACGTTCGTACGTCCGTACGTCTGTACGTTCGCGACGTTTTTTTCGTCCTTCATAGCTCAAGAACCAGAAGAGATATCAACTTCAAATAAATTTTGTTATGCAGTAATAAGGCAGAAAGATGCAGAAAGGGCTCTCAAGAAAATTGCGTGGGTGGTTTTTTTACCATAGCAGTTGAAAAAAAAGGTGAAAATTTTGGTTAAACCTAAATATCTCATGAACCAATGACGCTAGAGACTTGAATTAAATTTTATATTATAGATTGTAACGTGATACAAAACAATTATATTTTTGGAAAAAAATCTAATTAACGTTTTTTTTTTATAAATCAAAAAACTGAAAAAAAAAATTTGTCACCTCGAAAATTTTACGAACAAAATATGATTTCATCTCCAAAACAATTTTGTGCAACGAAGAATAATGTTTTTGACATCTGATAAAATTTTGAGAAAAATCTAATTGACAGTTTTTTTATAAAAAATAAAAACCTAAAAAAAACATTAGTCAAAGTTGGGAAAAATTGAATTTCGACTCAAATATCTTTTCAAAAACTTGAGATTGGGGCTTCAAACTTATTTTATCTTATAAGAAATATTGTTTTCAAAATTCAGTGAAATTTTGAGAAAAATCGAATTGAGAGTTTGTTTTTACAAAAAAATTAAAAACCGACAAAAAAAAATAAACAGAGGTTTGTAAAAATTGATTTTCGACTCAAATATCTTTTCAAAAATTTGAGATAATGGCTTCTTACTAATTTAAACTTATAAGAAATATTGTTTTCAACATTAGGAACAATTTTGAGAAAAATCGAATCGACAGTTTTCTTACAAAAAATAAAAACCTAAAAAAAAATGTATAAAAGGTGGTAAAAATTGATTTTCGACTCAAATATCTATTCAAAAATTTGAGATAATGGCTTCTAACTAATTTTATCTTATCAAAAATATTGTTTTCAATATTAGAAAAAAATTTGAGAAAAATCGAATTGACAGTTAAAAACCTAAAAAAAATTTTACAAAAGTTGGTAAAAATTGATTTTTGACTAAAATATCTTTTCAAAAATTTGAGATAATGGCTTCTAACTAGTTTTAACTTATAAGTTAAAGATCAAATTGACAGTTTTTTTTACAAGAAATAAAAACCTAAAAAACAAAAACAATACTAAAACTTGTTAAAAATTTACTTTCGACTCAAATAGCTTTTCAAAAATTACAAATATTGGCTTCAAACTTATTTTATTTCACAGAAAATATTTGTTCCCATATTCAGTAATTGTTTTTATAAAAATCCAACAGTCCTTTTTTTCAGGAAAAAATAAAACCTACAAAAAAATGGTACGCAAATTTGGTAAAAATTGATACATATAGACAAACTTTAAAGCAAGACAAATCGACAGACGGGATGGGAAGTTATCAGTGTTTACATAGGTTAACTTTCGAAAAATCACAACACCCCCTTGAAATAATTCAATTATAACGGTATTTTTTTTTCTTTATTCTTTTATTATTTAATTGGTTTAAATAGAAAAGAAAATGGATTAACAAAAAGAAGTGTTAATAATTTACGTTCAAAAAACGGAATAAATTAAATGGCCAATGTCTGATTTCTTTTTTTCCAAGTAAGTCGAATAATGAATACTCTACAGATTTGGGAATAAGACAAGTATGTACATATGTAGTTACTTTAAATTCTATTACTCTTCGAATCTCTTTTAATCTCACATTCTTTAATAGTTTTCAATTTCAAGCATCCTGCATCCAGCATCCTCTATTTCTCATACGAGTACAATAGTACATTCCAAAACTATATTTCGTACATTTCCAAAAGTCAAATCCAATAAGTATACTATACATAAATATGGTATTATAATCTTCTTCCCATACCACCAATTTATATAAACTACACACACAATTTATTCATATAATATCCTTAAGGACATATTATAAAAATGTATCTTTTTTCCATTCTATTCAAATAGGGTTCTTAAAAATAATGTCCCATATTTAAACTTATTTGCTCATAGCATAACGCCCCCTTAAAACTAAGAATTAAAGAATGAAAAAAAAAAATATATATTAACATAACTTGAATTTCCAAAAAGAAGACAAAAACTACACAAAACTCCACCCGAAAACCATATCTAAACCAACCGACCAGAACTTATCCAATAATAAAGTGCTTAAAGCCAATCCTGCACATGTATCCTTTTTTTGTATGGTGCTTATATTCGAATTTAGCATATTTTTTTTGGTACATATTTCTGTCAGAATTTGTTATGTTGTTTTTTTTTTTTGTTTTATTTTTTTTTATACTTTTATGAATTGTTGCACGGTTGCAAGAACTCCTCCCTTATTTGTATCTTTTTTCTTATTTTGGGATGGTTTTCTGGTGGTCTTCTGGATTCTCTGGGATCTTTGAAAATTTAAATTCGAATAAAATAAGGAAAGGAAAACACACCCGAACACGAAAACGAATTTATATGAATTCAAAGGGAAATTGCTTTTGATATTTCATTTAGTTTAAATGTTGAGTTATTTTTATTTTTTCAGATATTAAATGAGCAGGGAAGGATTGGAGAGTTAAAGAACTTCTTTGAAGAAATTTTATTAGGGCCTAATTTTTAAGTTCTGAATCAGGTAATCCAATGTCTTAGTTAAGAAACGATTTCAAGTCTTTGTTATTAAATTAAATAAATAAATTATTAACTTGATGTATTTAATTGATTTTGTGTTGTCCTAACTCAGAAACTTGCTCAAAGTCAAGTCCTTTTAGTCCTTTTTTTAATAGAATAACGAGCGCTGGCTTAATTTTATTGATATTAACTGAAGGAGTATTACAGAAGTCCATTTCAAGTCTTTAAAAATAGCGCCCCCTAGATAGTTTTTTCTACTGTTTCCATATGAACAATCCGGCTCTGTTAATTGTGAAAAAAATAACATTTTTTGAACACTACTCGCGCGTTAAATGCATGATTTTCCCCTTTTTCGAATTGTTTTACTATTTTCCGCATCCTTTTCAAATGAGACACAATTTTTTCTCCGTTTTGAAAAAATATTATAACAGTAAACACACATGAGTAATTCAATATAAACATATACGGGTAACAGTTAAAACAAATTGTAATAATTTCCAGAGAGTCAAGTGGTGAAAAAGCAATTGAGTCAATAGTCATTGAGGCGCTACGGAGCGGCCGGCGGCGTGGTGCGGCGCTATACAAACGGAAACAGGATATACCTACAAATAAAGAAAATGGATTCCAGTTTGTACGAGTATATACTTAGTCGTGCATACAGCAACATCATACACCCCATGCGTGGGCCAGGACCATTTTTGTGTATACAAACTACTGCAAGGACGATTGAATTTTTGCAGTGTTCTCTTTTTTCAGTTTTGTGGTTAAATTGTATGCATATTTATGCTTTATGAGAATATAAAGCGATTGGGAAAGAAAATTCAATAACAATCGATTATTATGAAAAGCGATATAAATTAATTTTATTATTATTTTTGTTTGTTTCTTTTTTCATTTTTTACTGCGGTTGAATGTGGTTGGAAATTTTTCAAAATTATTATTATTGTTTTTGATAGAATGAACGACAGGGGTAGATTTAAAATGTTAGTTTAACTAGTCATCGAGTATTTTTCATTTTGCTATGTTCTTTTTTTTCTGTTTGAGTTTCATTTTTAAAATAATACCTACTCAAATTAATTGATGTTTAAATGTTTTTTTTTTGCGATTTTTCTTGAAAATTGATTCAATTAAATATTTATGCAAACAGATTTTAAAAAATGAAGCGTTTAACCAAAGAGGGAATTATAATTAATTTAAATAAGAGGTAAACAACATAGGTATTTAAACAATAGAAAAAATTTAAAAAAAAAAAAGAATTGACCTCGATATTTGAAACCCACATTGTAATATAACTGGAAATTTTAATTAAAACAAAAAATATACTACATAATATATGAATTTTCAAACAAGGATAAACTAGCTGACATACTAATGAAGTGTGATTGAGCATTTTTTTCAATATATACTTCCGTAGATAATCATGCATCATTTATAGCTTAAAGGGTATGTTAATATGATTACATGCACTTAGCATTAGCAGTTGTTCTTATGAAACTGTTAAAACTTGAATCTTCATACCATTGGAGGAGGAATGGTTCTTAGAATATAAAGCAACATGCCGTTTGATGACCGAATTGGCAACCTCGTTCGTGTGAAATACGAGGTGTGTTCAAAAAGTACCCGGAATTTTTAAATTTCTCGGATCTGGAGAGTCCGAAGGTCAACATTTTTTGTATTGTGTTGGTATACATGCCCCTAAAGTATGATGCAATTTTCAGCTTTATTCACTGTTTACTTTGTCTGTGGTAGTTGCTTAGGTTCGACCTGTTTTTATGAGCTCGGCGATTTTTGCTGAAACTGCTGAATTTTGACTAAAAAACAATCGCCTGAACATCGCTCAGGAGCTGTTAAATGACGTCAACGATGGTCCAAGTTTGCTTGAAAGGGTCATAACTGGTGATGAAACATGGGTGTACGGTTATGATGTCGAAACCAAAGCACAATCGTATACCTGGAAGCATCCAACGTCACCAAGAGCGAAAAAGCACGTCAAGTTCGATCAAATGTGAAGGTTTTGCTTACTGTTTTCTTCGATTATAATGGCATAGTGCATCAAGAGTTCTTACCACAAGGTCGTATGGTTAATAAGGATTATTACCTTGAAGTTATGCGACGTTTGCGTGAAGCAATCCGAAAAAAAACGCTTATGGAAAAACAATTCATGGCTTTTGCAACACGATAACGCACCTGCTCACTCGTCGTTGCTTGTTCGTAATTTTTTGGCCAAAAACAATACCGTAGTCATGCCCCAACCTCCATATTCACCAGATATGGCTCCGTGTGACTTTTTTCTGTTTCCAAAACTAAAGAGACCCATGAAAGGACGGTATTTTTCCTCGATTGAAGAAATAAAGGCCAAATCTCTGAGAATGCTCAAGGACATATCAAAAAGTGAGTACCAAGAGTGCTTCCAAGATTGGAAAAAAAGTTGGCATAAGTTTATTATATCTTGGGGGGGGGCCTACTTTGAAGAGGACCACATTGATGTAAACGAATAAATAAATATTTTTTTGAAAAAAACGAAAATTCCGGGTACTTTTTGAACACACCTCGTATATTCTCATAATTTAGAAACGAAATATAAGTTAGAAGCCAATATTCGAAAATTTTACAAAAAATTGATGCTAAATTCAACCGAGAAGATGACGTTTATAAAAAGTAATTGCGGAGACCATGCGTGATATGATATGATACCTTCAAAAATTGCAAATCATGAAATTTGTGAGATAATAAAGAACAAAAGTTGTTGGTTCCGTTGAATCTGTTTTTATTTTATTTAAAAAACATATATGTATACATACTCGTATGTAGTGATGCCATAAGTTCTGTTACAAGCATACAATACCATAAGATAAGAATTATATAATATTTTTTATTCATTATAAATAAATAAATTAGGTGGTGCAACAGTCCGTAGAGAACCAGGGCCTAGTGACTTACAACTTTCAACCATTCCTGTGTGCGAGTAATTGCAGGGATGGAGGGGACCTATAGTTTATGTGTCGAACCCGAACGGCTAATTTAAGAAAGCACTTTTTCATGACAAGAATTACTCTTGGAGAATTTGTCAATTGCTCGCAAGAGGCAGTACCCGTGAAAAAAACTTTAGGTGGTACAGGCAGGGATCGAACCCAAGACCTCTGGCATGACTGTCCAACGCTTTAACCATCATGCCACGAGTACTACTCTTCTATTCAATGTTGTTTCATTTATTTGGTTATAATATTAGTTCAATTAAGAAACTAGTTTTACTCGAAATGACTGACCTTAGCTTAAATGAAAGCCCTTAAACGTTGTGGCCATCAAACTATAGTAGCACGCTCTGTTTCTGTTGATATTTTTGACATTGCTTTCGTTAACCCTATCTTAAGAGTTTTAAAATTGCTGAAAGAAATCTTCGAGACACGCTCTCAAATTCTGACCACAAAAAATAAATTTAGGGATCTTGGGAAGTCCATATTTCAAGGACTTCCCAAGATCTAATCTTAAGATTCTTTAAAACCTACTATTTTTACCATTTTGTGTTATCTTGATTTGTTTGTCTCAGCAAAAACTTGTAGAAGAATTCATCTATCTCCTTTGAAAAGGGTACTTGTTAAACAATTTACCAAACCACTTCTCACTTCTATATAGTTCACATTTGGGCTAGTCGTCTTCTCTTGAAGATATGGGAAACTGGAGAGAACCCGATTCCCGAACAATATTACGGTTCCCAGTGGTTTTTAAAGCGAGAAAATTTCGCCAGAACTTATTAATTGCCTATGGTAGGAAATTATTGAGATTCTATTTTCTTTAGCGCCTCACTTTATGGTAAAAATAGGCGAAACTGAAACCTATTTTACATATATTCTTAGCTTATTAATGTTAATATTTAGAAAAATAAGATAACCATTTCATACCAAATGAATGTTTTCGCAGACAAGGTCTTGAAGTCTTGTAACAGAATTTATGGCACGACTACGTATGACTATTAACAAATACACAAATTTTTGGAAGAGTTCGAAAAAATCATATCTAGTGATTTTTTGTTTCTAAATTCAATTTTTGTTTAATTTTTCATGGCTTCATTTTCAATTTCTTAAACTACCAACATTTTAACAGTATTTGTTATTAAGATATAATACTTTAATTTGTTTGTATACAAATTTTACATTAAATTTTGTTTAATTTCATATGAAAAAAGAGGCTGGGATGAGACCCACACTGATAACTTCCCATCTCGTCTGCCGATTTGTCTTGGTTAAAAGTTTGTCTATATTTATCAATTTTTACCAAATTTGCATACTAATTTTTGTAGATTTTATTTTTTTATAAAAAAACGGACTTTTGGATTTTAATAAAAAAAATTACTGAATATCGGAAACAATATTTTCTGTGAAATAAAATAAGTTTGAAGCCAATATTTTTAATTTTTGAAAAGCTATTTGAGTCGAAAGTAAATTTTTACCAAGTTTTAGTATTGTTTTTTTTAGGTTTTTATTAAAAAAACTGTCGATTTGATTTTTTTCAAAATTTTTTCGAATGTTGAAAACAATATTTCTTATAAGATAAAATTAGTTAGAAGCTATTATCTAAAATTTTCGAAAAGATATTTGAGTCGAAAATCAATTTTTACCAACTTTTGTTAAATTTTTTTTAGGTTTTTAATTTTTTGTGCAAAAACTGTCAATTCGATTTTTCTAAAAATTTTACCGATTGTTGAAAACAATATTTCTTATAAGTTTAAATTAGTTAGAAGCTATTATCTCAAATTTTTGAAAAGATATTTGAGTCAAAAATCAATTTTTACCAACTTTTGTTACATTTTTTTTGTGTTTTTAATTTTTTGTAAAAAAAACTGTCAATTAGATTTTTCTCCAAATTTTATCAGATGTCAAAAACATTATTCTTCGTTGCACAAAATTATTTTGGAGATGAAATCATATTTTGGTAGTAAACTTTTCGAGGTGACAAAAAACCGTTACTTGGATTTTTTTCCAAAAATATACTTGTTTTGTATTACGTTACAATACATAATATACAATTTAATTCAAGTCTGTAGCGTCATTGGTTCATGAGATATTTAGGGTTAACCAAAATTTTCATCTTTTTTTAAACTACTATGGTAAAAAAACCACCCACGAAATTTTCTTGAGAGCCTTTTCTGCATCTTTCTGCCTTATTATATCTGTATAACAAAATTTATTTGAAGTCGATATCTCTTCTGGTTCTTGAGCTATGGCCGTCGAAAAAAACGTCACGAACGTACAGACGTCCGAACGTAAGTACACACGGACGCACAGACATCTTTCTAAAAATGTTTTATTTAGACTCAAGGGACCTTGGAACGCCGAGAAATTTTAAAATTTTCCAAAAAAAATTCGAGAAAGATCAAAATATTTCGACGAACTGTTAAAATCATTAATTTAATACACTTTAAACTTTGACTTGAAAAATGGTTTTAAAATTCAGTTTCAAAATTTACATGATTATTGAAGATTTTTATTTGTGTAAACAATATTAGGTTGTTATCAATATCAAAAAAATCAAAAAAAATTTCATGACCAAAACCGAAATAACGTTTAGCAGTTATTGCATTAATCAATATTTACTGAAAAAGAATTTTGATCGAAAATTGAAAATTTTAAAAATTATTATGACAAATTTTTGTTTCGCACAACAAAGTATGTATAATTTTAAAAGAGAATTTTTTAAAATCTGGAATCTCCACAAAAGAAAGGGTTTTTATTAAAAATAAAAAATCGCTTTTCTGACAAAAATCTTTAAACAACAAAAACTTGTGAAATTATATCTTACTTTAAAATGGTATGGCTCTTGTTTAGTTTCCACTTATTTGGATTCTTCGAATTAAGAAGTTATCTTCAATTTTTCAACAGAAATTTGAAATTTTTAATAAAATAAATAATCCAAAAATTAAATCAAATCTGAAAAACTTTTCAAATAACAAACAAAATTTAGCTTTTCACCCTAAAGAAGCCTACTAAAATTCTTGATTGAATCCACTTAAACCACACGACTTTCAATTCCACCCCCCCCACAAAAAAAACACCATCAAAGTTTAAAAAAAAAAAACTAAGCTTAATTTCTTCAGCAATTATGCCACCATTTAAATTGCTTATGTACAGTGTACACCTACCTTCCTTATAATTTTATGTCCCTCTTATAAAATTTATTTCTGATTCTTCAATCAGATGAAAGATTCTTTTAACATAAATTGACTTTACAGGAAGTTTGTCTTTCCTTCTTCTTACTCGTCGCCAGTCCTCAAAAAACCCATCACAATAAAAAATAATTTCAAACAAATTGCTCAAATTTCGGGAAATGCCCGCTAGTGAAAACAACATTCTCATACTCTTCTTCTTCTCCAACATCATAAAAAACCATTTCTCACTGAGACTGGTGTATATATAGTCGAGTCGTATACATGAAGGGTCGATGGGTCGATGGGTCGGTGGAGGCACATAACATAGTGAATTTTGGCCAAAGTTTTGTTACAAAATACAAATTCCCGTGCAGATAAACAGCGAGTTTTGGGCTAGCATCACATCGCTTCGCATCGCATCGTTTCGCTGTGTAATAGACCGAAGTCTTGTTATTGCTAGAATGACATAAATTCGCCTGCTATTTCCCATTTGCACTCTGTTACCAAGTCAACCCTCGGGCAAACGAATCAACCGTAAAGATACACCTCCAGCCTCCAACGAAACGCCGGCCGCGCCACCACCATTCTGCCACTTAAAAACCACCTTCCGCGACATGAAATATTTTAGTGAATGCATGAGTTTGCGACCCCACCTATAACTGTGTTTTGGGACGAAATAGACATTATCAGCATAATAGGATTCCACAGGATGGCATCATCGTCGTCGTCCTAGGTATACACCCTCTGCAGTTGGCAGTCAACCCCCTGCACTCTGCATCCAGCTCTGCATCACATAGAGGAAGGATGATGCATTTTAAAACATAAAACACCAAAAATTGCTGCCGGCTTTACGGTGGCGGGTGGGGTGGAGTCGGAGTCCTGTTCGTGGTATGACAAACTTTAGTATTCTCACAGAACCACTATCGCGGGGAGTTCATGATGATGTCCCTGTGAGAATGAAAATACGATGACAAAAAGGATGGATAACATAAAGAGGGTGGCGATCTAATGGTATTGGGCGTACATCAGGGGGCGGAGGAGGTTTGAAGTACATACATACATACATATATATATGGAAGAACTACAACATTAATGGCCCTAACATTCATTAAAATAAATCATTTTTACTGTCAACCGAATAAATTCTGTGAAAATAAATCAGAAGTTGCATGAAATTCACCAGAGAATTAGTTTCACTAAATTGCTAGCGAACTAAAATGGCAGGTTTATTTATTTTTGTTCCGTGTCGTCTTCTTCTTCTCCTCAAAAGTCTCATCGTCATCGTTGTCGGTCGTACAGTCATAGTCGTGGTTATGAGAGTTTTTTTTTTTTAATGTGAATTGTCGTTATCTTCTATCCAAGCTGCGTTTGAGCAAATAAAAAGTTTTCTTGTGGAAATGCTTTTTCTTTAGGTTTTTAAACTATAAGAACGAGTATAAGTCGAGCCATTTTGAAAAAAAAAAAGTAAAATATTTGACTTCAATTTAAAATTTGTTCAAGTTGAAAATGTCTTCTAATTGCATTTGTTTTAAGTGTAGGATCCTATATATTTAAGGAAAAACAATTAAACAGTTTTTTGAAGTACGATGTTTTTCTTAAACCTGATTTCAAACTTATATCGATAAGAAACAGGCCCCTGTGCTTTTTTCAAATTGATAGGGTTACATTAGAAATATGTAGTCTATTAATTTGATGTTTTTCTTGAAGCTTAAACATAGCTGTAGACCAAATTCAAGGAAAACTCAATAGTTAAAGCCTTCTTGAAAATAAAGCAGAAAATCAGGCTAAGAAATCACTTTGAAGCTGGGACTTTAAATTTTTCAATCACCAAAAATTGATTGTAATTATTTAAAACTCAATCGAAGCCTTGACATTCTTTTGAAGTCTTTTCATTTATTTTTAGCTTTGCCAGTCCTTTACTACTATTTACTAATCATCGAGGAGACTGAACAACTATCAGTTCTAGGTATGTGCATTATAAACCATTTGTTGTTTAGTGATCACATATTTGACATTGGCAAAAATGCTGCTGAGTGTTAAGGTTTTTTCCAAGAAGTTTACTTCTGCCACAATTTACAAAGCTTTAATTCTTCTAAAACTCTAATATAATTCTCATATTTGGGCTGGTGTTCCAATAACGTACTTAAGTCTTTTAAATATAATTGAAAAAGTAGTTATGACAGCCGATCGTTCTATTACTGAGGCGTTTGCTACTCTTGAACACCACTGTAAGGTCTCATGCCTATCATTGTTATATCGATATTTTCACAAACAACGATGTAGTGAAATAGCCAGTTGCATTCCTCCCCTCAAACAATTCACCCGTAATACCAGTGCTTCGAGGAATTCTGATCAGTTTACCCTTGAAACCAATTTCGAACGTATTGTTAAGTACAGGGATTCTCTCTTTAGCTGCACTACACGAATGTGGAATGTTTTACCAGGCTCAATGTTTCCCACTTATTACAATTTGCAAACATTCAAAACCAATCCTATTCTCCTATCCTAATTACTCGCACTATCTCCAATCATTTAATTTATTGTAACAACAGGTCAATTTAAAAAAACCATTTATAAAGAAAACTTAATTTTTTTGTTTGAAGTGGCGCAACAGCACGTGGATAACCATAGTGACAACTCTTAACTATTCCTGTGTGCAATTACTTTCATAGATGGAAGGGGTCTACATTTTTTATGCCGAAAAGGAACGGCTAATTTGAGAAAGCACTTTTCATGACAACAATTACTCTTGAAGAATTGGTCAATTCCTCGTAAGAGGCAGTACCCGTGGATAAACTTTAGGTTGCCAGACAGGGATTGAACCCAAGACCTCTAGCATGACAGTCCAACTAACTAAAAATCACGCCATGGGTATATTAAAAAACATTTGTAAATTTAGTAGCAGTTGTCAAAAGCTTTGTAACTATTCAACTTCTGTTGATATTTTTTATTTATTTATTTTTTTATTTTATTGGAGTTAACATATTTCTGTTAACATATAACTTAAGTTATGTTAGATTTCACAAAATTGCATCTATCAGCAGTTACCAGCCACCTTGACGTCTACCATAAATATTTTCCTTAGGGAATAAAATTCTTTCCAATGCGATCAATTCGTCAATAATGCAACAAGAAAATGGTCTTTCAACAACTTTTGACTTTATTTAAATATAAAGGGTGATTTTTTAAAAGCTTTAGGAAAGTTTTTCAAAAAAAAACCTATAAAATTCAGAAAAATGCATAAAATCTTTATTTGAATCGATAGTACGGTCCATATAATTTAATGTTTGAAGATTATTTCATGCAAATGTTGACCTTGATTGCGCCTCAAATGGTCTATCCGCTTAGTCAAATTTTGGCATACTCTTTCCAACATTTCGGCCGGTATCTCACGAATAAATGACTTAATGTTGTCTTCCAATGCGTCATGGGGCTTATCCGTATAGACATGAACTTTAACATAGCTCCACAAAAAATAGTCTAAGGGTGTTAAATCGCACGATCTAGGTGGCCAATTGATAGGTCCGAACGTGAAATAAAATGTTCACCGAACTCGCCTCTCAATAAATCCATTGTTGCGCGTGCTGTGTGGCATGTGGCACCGTCTTGTTGAAAACCCTTGTCATGCAAGTCAAGCTCATGCATTTTGGGCAAACGAAAGTTCGATATCATCTCACTATAGCGCTCACCATTCACAGTTACGTTACGATTCGCATCATCTTTGAAGAAGTACGGTCCAATGATGCCACCAGCCCATAAACCGCACCAAACTGTGACTTTTTCTGGATGCATTGGTAGCTCTTGCAATGCTTCTGGCCAATATTCACTCCATAATCGACAATTCTGCTTATTTATCTACCCATTGAGACAAAAATGAGCTTCGTCGCTGAACACAATTTTTCGATAAAAAAGTGGATCTTCGGGCAACTATCCAAGAGCACATTCACCAAAAATTTTACATTGCAGTAGGTTGTTCGGCTTCAATTCTTGCACTAGCTGTATTTTGAAAGGCATCACACCTAAATCCTTCAGCAACATTTTCCACGTTGTTGAGTAACAGAGGCCCAATCGCTGCGAACGGCGGTGAATCGATAATTGATGGTCATCATTAACACTGGCCGATACAGCTGCGATATTTTCTTCAGTTCGCACTCTACGTAAGCGTGTTGGTGGTTTAATGTCTAACAATGTAAATTTGGTTTCGAAATTTAGTCACAATAGCCCGAAAAGCCGCTTCAGTGGGTCGATTAAGCTGACCATAAAATGGAAGAAGCGCGCGATGAACTTTCTTACCAGCGCACGCATTTTGATAATAAAATTCAATAATTTGCAAGCGTTGTTCGTTTGTAAGATGATTCATGGTTAAATTATAGACCAAACTGAAAATGTTTGACAGTGAAACAAAACACGAAACGTGCGTCAGCTGTTTAAACCAGTGTTGCCAAAAAGATAACACCCTTTAGATCATCAATATAAGATGCATTTGTAAAGGTTTTCCCACATCTTTTTACATCCAAAAAAAATTGTACTTTGCAAATATCAATTAGTTCAATAAGTTCTCGGCTCATAGACTATATTAATTTTAGGGAGGAGTTATGAGCTTAGAATAAAGTGACTTAGCAAATGGAGGTCTAAGGAGCTGAAAGTGATAGATTATAAATATTTTGTGTCAGTTAATACTCAACTTAAAGCTAGAGAGAAAAACACCTCAAAAAAGGATTACGATTCCGTACACAAAGTAAACGAACTATATGTAAATTGCTAGTTAGTCCAATTTTTGAGAAAAAAAATTGTTTCAAAAAAACTTTGAAATCCTGAACAAAATATTTTCAAAGATCCCAAAAACAAGTGCAACTATGAGTACGTATAGACTTTTAAGGGAAATCAATTCAGTTAAAATTTGGTGAAGTAAATTGTTTATGATACGCGAGAGTCAAAATTTGTATACAATCAATTTCAATTCACAAAATTGAAATTAATATTAGAAAAAAATGTTTCACAGTATATTTGTCAAAATACATAACCAATCTGTTATACGTACAGTCATAATGTGTAGAGTCGAATTCATATTAAATTAAAGTTAATAGCATTGTTTGTGTATGAGACCAACAAAATTTATTTGACATCAAATTTAATACGAGCATTCTTCAACACAATTTTCTAAAATTCGACGATAAATGGCTTTTTAGAAACCAATATGAACTCAATAACGCATATTTTATCTACTTCTCGGTTTATTGTTTATTTAAAATTGCTTTTAATCCTAAGCTATAAATTATCATTTATAATAACGAACAAAATGTCTTTAAATATTAAATCATAAAATTGTTGTTTTCATAATTTTAAAAGTATTAACATTCAATACTTTAACAAGGATATAAAATAGTACAAAAAATAATACGTATACGCCACAGTCTCCCTTATACGATTTTCAATTTAAATGTTTTTTTATTAAAATAAAAAAACAATATGTCACAGTAAACATTTTAAATTTTATTTTATTTTTGAAGCACATATGAACAAAAACAACAGAAGCAAAAGATATACGACAAGTTTATATGTGAAATATAAAAATCGAATTACTTACACAATAAACATCGCCCTTTTTTCAACCATTAACTAAAAAACCAGTAAAAGCACAAACACATGTTGACTTGAAAAAAAAAAAAAAACAAAAACAGAATAAAACAAAAGGATATACATATAGAGAACGAAAAAAATAAAGAACTACAAAACAACCAACAATAAAGTTGAAAATCAATAAAACGAAATTAAATTTTTCAATTTTCAATACAAATGCAGAATTGAGTAATAAGCTTTTTCTTTTACAATTTCTTGTTTTCTTATTTTTCAAAACAAAAAAATAAAACATTTTCAACACATCAACCAAACAAAAAGAATCTTTTAAAGAAAATAAAATACAAAAAACAAAATAAAAGGATATTCTTCGTTTTGTTTAAGAAGAAACAAAATTAAGGCGACGACGAAGACGTCAACAAGAAGAAAGAGATAGCCTCTAGGATAAAATAAAATAAAAAAAAAACATCTTTCCAACATAGATCTTTTTATTCGACATAAGCACCAGGACTTGGTGTTAGTTTTGAAGCTTTTACTTCAATATACCAAGTAGAACAGAAAAGATACCTTACTATTAACCTACCTATAAAACAACCCCAACCCTTAAAGGCATATATCAAAATGTGCATTGTAGAACAACATCGCAGTGTGAGGAGCAGACGTCTTAGACTTAAGGGGAAGACAATTTTAATACACCCAAGGACTCTCGTCGTTCCTCCTCCTGCTGCTGCTGCTGCTGCTGAGCTACTTCTGCTATGGTGTACTATTATAATCTAATGCTCTTGTAGACAAGAACTTTGACGCTCTCTTTCCGCCTTCGCAAAGTCTCGTCGCCGTTAGTCGCGTCGTTTTCGTTTTCGTCGCCGTCGAGAAAAACCTGCACCAGCGATTTACAACATCCTCGTTTATATACCGTGCCAGAGTTGTTTGTTTCCTGTCTTCGGAGTTTCTAAGTGCTTTTTGATACGATTTTACGTAGGTATTCTTTTTTGTCTGTAGGTAAATATACGATAAAAGGGATGGATTTTAGAAGTTGAACAAGACTTGGGCGGCCCAAGGATAAATCAAAAGAGCTACCAAGATGTACATTGATTTTGAAGTTCAAATTTGATACAAATCAAGAAAATCTCGGATTTTTTGACACGACGTCATTGATGGACTTTTCTGAATGCATACAGCTTTTAATCGTAGATTCTTTTTTTTTTAATCAAATCAGGAAAATAAAATGTTAATAAATGGCCTTGAAGGGTTCTCTCTATAAGCCATATTTAAAATCAATACTTCCCTGTGTGGTTTTGAAAAAGGGGCAGCACTTTTGTGGTTATTAGATCCTACACCCACACCACAACCAGCACCGCAACTACGAAGGCGGATTTAAGTAGTTCATTTGAAGTTGGTTTTTGTATCGAAGAAAATATAAAGAATAAGAAAAATCAAACTACGTCTTTCTTCTACTATTACAACACAAAGAAGGAAACACGGTGCACTGCACTGCTCCGCTAACTATAGGTAGGAAAATATCTATGTATGTAGTTGAAACGGAAACGCAGGAAAAACAAGCTAAAGAAAAACCCACGTCCCGTCGAATGAAATATACAAAATTCAAAAGAAGAAACAAGAAACAAGAAAGGAACTAAGAAAAAAGAAAACAAAATAAAACTACGAAATGAAAGCTGACAGTTTAATTTGATTTATGTCAGCGATTTCAGTCTTTGGCGGCAGTTGTATGACCTCTGGTGGTTGTATATGGAACTAGTTTTGAACTTATAATAGAAATAAGAAAATTTTACTTGTCGTTAGTTTGTCTGTTTCTGTTTCTGTTTCTTTTTCTTGTGATGTTTATTTATTTGTATGATTTCTAGTTACAAAGTTATGTATTTTTTATTATTATTTTTTTTGTTGTATAATATTTTTCTTTGTAAGTTTTTTCTTTTATATTTAAACGGAAATTTTGAAGGTATTTTACAGGTGATTTCCGGTGAAATTGTTTGCTATTGATGTGTTTTATTTTTCCTTGTATGACTACTTTATGAGATGAGGGATATAGAGTTCCTTAACATATCATTCAATATTTCAAGCTCTCAGTTTGACACTTTGTTTATAGATAGATCTTCAAAGGAATTCTTAAGAAGTCAATATAGGAGTTTGAAGATTTTTAATAAGGGATGTTTTTGTCATAAAATTAACTAATATTGACAAGAGAAGACTTTTTTTTTTAAATTGGTATCGGTTATTTTAAGGGATCAAGTTATCATTTTAGGACAGTTTGGGTATCAGAGGAGTTTGGAACATATTTCTAATGTCTTTTACTTAATTTTTCATAATACAGGGAGGGGCGTGGTTACTTCCTAATTTTAAAAAATCATAACACAAAAAGTATTGGCAATATTGATTTAATTATTTTTTTCTGTGTATAGAAGTACATTTAAAGTTTTATTTTATTTGGTTTTAAAAACAACATCTCGAAGGTGGCCACCGTTCTCATCAATGCACTGAGATAGTCGGAATTTGAAATTGTTTTCCACTTTTTCCAGCATATCTGTGCTTATGTCGGCAATAGCAGCACGAATATTATCCACTGCATTGTTGACACTGAACTAGTCATAACGAAAAACTTAGATAACGTGCTTTCGAACAAGCCAGTAACCAAAGCTCTACTATTAATAGTCGCTCAGTTGCGAGAGTTTCAGATAAGGAAGTAACCACGCTCCACCCTGTACTTATGTTTGTTGTGGTAAAGTTTAGTTTCAATTAAAATATTGGAATGTTATCCAATGTCCTATCTTCATATAGGTGCATTTAAAAACTAGACATTTTAGTATTAACTTATCATACACAGAAAGAAATACATTGCGAATATTACAACGTCAGTATGGGTGTGAAGGCAATACTGTATGGCTTAGATCTTAGAAGATTTCCATTGGATAAAAAGTTGTAAGCATTGTTAATTTGGCCATACTGAGAATAGTAACGTCGACAATAGTTATAGCCGATACGCCAATGCCAGTATGGGAGTCAGGCCCATACTGACTGGCGGCATGTACAACGCTCCTAGCAGAAAAGTCTATACATTATTGTCATGTCCCTTTTACTTACACTATTGACAGCAATCCAATAAGGGTATCTATTATCACGCCATAAATTATCGCGGGAAAAACTAGTAGCATTGCGACATCTCCTGTACAGTATCGGGCTGAAGGCAATGCTGTCTCGTCAAACGTACTATGCGCCCTTGTGGTACAAGCAAAGATTGTGGTACCATACAGTATAGTACATAATTCCATACTTATAGGAGTTGTTGCAAGACAATGTAGGAATATCAGCGATACTTTTAAGTATGGGTCTCCAGGCCATAAAAGCATTGTCATAAATGCTATACACTTCTTTCAGTGTAGAAACTAATTGTAATTGGTCCGATTTATCGAATTGAACATTTTTAAATTTCTCGACGTTTTAAGGTCCCTAGAATCAAAATCAATGATTCTTAGAGCGATGTCTGTATGTGTGTGTCGGGTCATGATTCAAGATATCGACTTCAATTAAATGTTGTTATGAAAGGAATAACAAAATAGTGTGCAGAAAGGACTTTCAAAAAAGTTCCGTTTGTGTTTTTTAATAAACCAATTTAAAAAAAATTTTAAAAATTTGATTTACGCTGGGACTTCAAATAAATTGTATAAAAAAAACTAAAGAAAATACAGTAGAGCGACAGGGACAGCAAACGACGTCATATTTTTTGCCGCTCTTTTGACATTTCTCTTAAGTATAAGGTTTTCCATTTTATGAGGGAAAGATATACGAGCCAACAACGAGTCGAAATTATTAAAATTAACTACCGAAATTCGGTGTCAGTGACCTCAACGTTAAGAGCGCTACGTCCAATTTATGGTCGTCATAATCGTCCTAGCAGATCAACAATTGAGCGAGCGTCTAGTGGAAAAATTTGAATCCACAGGCGCAGTACAAAATGTTCCCGTGTCAGTTAGACAAAGAAGTGCCCGTAGTGTCAAGAATATTGCCTCCGCTGAGGCTTTAGTTGCACAAAGCCCAAATATGTCTCTCACACGTCGTTCTCAAGCGTTGGGCATCTCTGTGATGTCGTTGTGGTGAATTTTGCGAAAAGATCTTGGCCTACAACCTTTCAAGATTAAATTGACGCAAGGACTGAAGCCGCTTGGCCACCAGAAGCGTCGTATGTTCGTCAATTGTGCTGAGCAACAACACGAAAATGATTCGGATTTTCATCGAAAAATCATCTTCAGCGATGAGGCTCATTTAACAAAATAAACAAAATATGTGGTATTGGTAAGGCAGCAATCCACACGACGTACTCCATGTGTCATTATTGCATCCCGAAAAAATTACGGTTTGGTGTGGTTTATAGGCCGGCGGCGCAGCGGCGTCATTGGACCCTACTTCTTCCTTGATGATCGATACCGGCACGTTACTGTGAATGGGGATCGCTACCGTTCAATGATAAATGAATATTTTTGGCCCGTATTGGATGATATGGACTTGGAGGACATGTGGTTAAAACAGGACGGAGGCGCCACAAGCCACACAGCGAATGTCACAATCAATTTATTGGAGAACGTTTTATCTCAAGAAATGGTCCAGTCGCTTGGCCGTCTCGGTTGTGCGATTTGACGCCGTTAGACTATTTCCGTCAAGTTAAGTCTATGGTCTATACCAACAAACCAGCGACGATTGATGAACTTCGTACGAATGTCAAACGTGAAATCGCAGCAGTATCGGCCGATTTATAATTGAAAACCGTCAAAAATTGGGTTCAGCTTTTTTCAGTTCTGCAAGCGTGCCCGTGGTGGCAATGCAAAAGAAATCGAGTTTCATACATAATGGCATCGAACGTACTTTCACAGGATCATTGTTATTCAAAACCGTTTTTGTTTTATTTAAAAAACGTTGGTAGATTTCTTATTGAAAAACCCTATATTTGTCACCAAGATTGTGTAAGAAAAGTAACTCATTTTTTTTTTTAAGTATACAAAACGCTTATATAAACAAAACGCCTTTATATAAACTTTTTTCTTGAACCTCAAATTGTATCATAAAAATGAAGTCAAATTTATTCTTTGCTTCTACTTAAAAGTTCTATTTTAATATTTTTAGAATTACAATTCGTTTTCCTCAAGAAAAACAAAAAAGCTTAAGTCACCTTACTTGTCTTTGAATTTAAAATGGATACAATGTTTGCTTAGCCCAACTTTTATCTACTGTCAAGTACAGAGATTTGCTCTTTAACCGTACTACGTGAATGTAGAGTGCCTTACCACACTCTGCCTTTTTCAGCTATTGCAATATTCAGGAATTCAAAACCAATAAGCACCGCCACCTCCTTTTAACCCTTCTCTCCTTTTCGGAGTGTTCACACTGTGACTTTACATAATAAAGGTAGAAATATCCCCTTGAATGGGCGCTTATTATAAAAAAAGCAAAAACAAACATTCGATTGGTTGTAACCACCCGACCGAAAGTTGATTTTTGAAACGTCAACGCATTTTACTTAATACTTTATTTGTACAGTTATGATCCTTGAAAAAATAGATTTAACTTTATTCGCATATGGTATAAAATTACGTATACGCCAGAGTGAACTTTTTTTCAAAATTCCAATAATAAACATTACATTCTTAGCAAAAGTAGTTTCTTTTAGATTTTTTGATATGTTTTAAACAAAAAGAATGTTGTTAATGGTTTTTGGGATCCAAAAGTCGTGCGGAAAAATATTTCTACAATTCCGTAAAATTATTTCATAAAAACTACAATAAAGTATAATTTTTTTTTAGTTTATGTTATAAGAAACATATAAACTTACTTTATTGGATGGATAAAAAACTTTATCCTCGAATAAGTCTACTAACCAAATCGCTGACATGCGGTATCGTATATCTCATTTTTTTGTGTACTTTACGAAAGTAAAGGACTTGAAAATCATTTCTATTGGTGTTAAAATTTTATTCTTTGATTCAATTCCTTAAAATTTAGGCACTCAAAAACTCCAAAATGCTAACATTTAATGTAATACCATTTAGATTTCCAAAGTTTGTTTTTGATACTGTAACATACATATTTCAATTCGAAAAACAATTTACTAATGTTAAACGATTCAAACCAAATGTAAAACTGCTAACTTCAAATTGAGTAAAATAAGCTTAAGATTTATTGTTTGACAGCTGTCAACATCTTAGAGCTGCTACGTTTCCCAAATGGGTAAATCAATAAAAATATACAAGAAATTTTAAATGTTACTTGTAAACCATGAATCTGACCCTGTTTATCATTCATAAAAATTATATGAACTATAAGCCTAAGGCTGAAATATGTCTAAAATATCTTTAAATAATAATCTTTTTCTGATTGTCTACATTAAAGATAAACACAAAATTTAAATATACTATTATCATATCCCATTCATCTAACAATAATTTTCAAGCTTCTAACTGTCTCCAAATCAATTCTGATCAACCATTAACAAAACCCACAACAGCAATAACAACAAAAAAAAAAACTAAAAACATTCCAAGCGCATTATTGACAAACTTCAAAAGAAATCCTTTCATCGTTATAATGATAATAATAATCTGTACCTACTGTCAATAGTCAATACACTCGCTTATCATCTTGACGTTGAAAATACTCAATTTCCGACACTAATCGCACTTCAAATCCGTCATAATCTTCAAAATCAATCAAATAACTTATCCTTGTCGTGACAGAGAAATAAGTGACACAAAGCAAATCGAAAGTATAGAGTAAGAGGTAACCGCAAGGCAAAAGGACCTCGACCACCAGGACTTTAGGACCATCACCACAGACTTGTCACCATATACGAACCGAACGATACCAAGTGCTGAGAAATACGAGAGAGAGAGTTGAGTTCATGCGTTCATTTACTACCAAGTGACATTTTTGTTTGAAATCTCGCTTCGACACTCTCAGACTCTAGACATTGTTTGACATATAAAGGGTGAAGGGAAAAATAAACGAAAAAAAAAATACAAATGTCCTGAATGAGGATGTGATGGCGAATTCAAGCAAAATCCCATCGTTTTTTTAGTCCTTTTCGTATTCGCTTACTAACTTACACAATGGATATATGAACTGAACTGAACTTACAATTGTACAAGGACGATATTGAAAGACTGGATGATGGTAGTGGCAGCAAGCATCTTTCTATATACCTACCATACAGACTAACATAGATATACGTATATGTATGTGAAGCCTTAAAGCCCTGTTGGCGTTTGGAAACCCATTAAAAGTTATTTCTTCTTGTCCTGGTTTCGGAAATCCTGACTGGACAATTGAACCAGTTAACCAGGGCATTACCTTTCATTGTTCAGACATTGTACTTGGTTTCCTGTTTTAGCTAGAAATTCATTTTCAGAGTTTGGGCCTTTCTCTCGATATACATATATGTATACTTTTCTGCTAACCTATTACCTGGCCTAAATAAACTTTCATATGGATATACCTTTGTATGTTCCGCATTCGACTCCACTATAACAACAACAACAATACAAAAATATAGGAAAGGCACAAGTAGGATATACCAAAAAGTTTGTACCAACATTATATCGATGTATCGTGTCGTCAAGGTAGTCATAGTCATCGTTGTGTGTCCTTCCACATCAGACAGAGTGTGTCCTGTGTTCTTACCTGTGTTTATGGTTACTGCTTTGGTTTCGGTCATGTGGTCTTGGTCTTCAATACAAAACCCAAGCCCTAGTACAGTTAAATATCCAAAAACGAAAACTTTCCCACCTTGAATGACACACAGGAAACCAGGGTCAGGCTAAGCTAGGCTAGGCTAGGCCGAGCCAGGTCATCCTATAACTCTCTCTCTATCCCTAAAAATGCTCTCAAAAATGTAGAGAATTCGCAAAAGTATTCCAGTATGTATTTTGGTTATTCCAAAAAGTTCTACAACACTCTGCTACTCGTACTCTCCTCTGCTCTTACGTCTAAATGAAATACCTTGTGGTTGGCCAATTCCACAGACACGATGACGATGAACCAGAAGCACCACCAGCAGCAAAAGAAGAAGAAGAACAAGTCCAGGGGGCAATTCTGGTATTTGGTTTTCGGAAAGTGGTTGAAAGTTTATTTCTTTTTTATTTTGCTATTTCCTTTTATTAATTTTTATTTTGGTTAGAAGTTCAATTGCAGGATAACGAAGTGTCATCAAAACTAGTTCCGTTTGGGGCTTTTTTCTCATTGATGATAAAATTTGTTCATTTTAAGATACAACAAAATTGTATAATATATAAAATTAAATTGACGACTTTAAGGAAGAAATGACACACAGAAGCAAAGAAAAAATAAAAGAAAACACTTTTAAGACTTAGTGAGGGGTAAAATAGAAATATGATGGAGATGATGAAAAAGAAATGTTATAAGAATTTTCTTGTTGATGTTTTTCTTAGAATATAGAAACAAACTTTCTTTTCGTTCTTCTTCTTCTTCTTCTTCTCATTTTTTGACGAAGAAGTGATTGAATAAATTTCATAGAAAAAAAAATAAATTCAAAAGTTTATTTTTTTCCTCGTATTTTCTCTTTCATATTTATATTTTTCTTTCTATGTTTTTATTTTTCTTGTCCTATATAGTTGGTGCACTTTTAGTGGTTTCTTTTTTTGAACTTGTATATATGTATATATTTTTTGTTGTATAGGAAAACTTTGGAAAGTTCTTGGGGGTTTTCTCTGCGTTTATTAAAAGGAAAAGAAAATGTGTTTCTTAATATACTGGGGTACCTAGATGAAGCTGTTATATGTTATCTTTCTAATGAACTTCCTTTCTGTTGGTTTTATTTTCTTTGGATAGATTGAGTTATTTGTCAACGTGCAATGAATAGAAAAGAATTATAAAAGCACCTGTCTGATGAATGAGGGAAGTTTTAATAATACTATGCAAATTAAAAATGTAAATTTTAGAGGTTTCTTAAATTTTGAAGAAAAATAAAATCAGACATCTTATATAGGCTCTAATAATATATTCATTCTATCAGTTTGGAAAAAAAGAAGAAGTCAAATCGATGAGAGGTAAAAAATAAGAAGAATATATGAATGTAAAAGCAAAAACAAATACAAATTAGCACATACAAAAACTTTTGAAAAATGCTGAAAAGAAAAATATTCAACAGTCGTTCTATTATCATATCATAAAATTTGCATCAAATAGAAATTAAATTAATAGAATAAGGACGAGGTCTGAATGACATTCTTAAGGGAACATGGCCCTTACTGTTACAATAAATACGATACAAAATTAAAATATTTATACGAATAAATGTAAACACATTCAGAGCTTTTATAGATTTAACAACTGACCATATTTGTTTAAATAATTGTAAAATATAGAATCTTGTAAAATTTTAGCTTCACTTAAAGCGATTATTATTATTTCTTATTTTTCCAAAAATGGTTAAAAATATTTTAATAAAGCTTTTGTTTTAAATATTTTTGAATAATTTTTAATTTAACTTTTTAAATTTTGAATATCTTAATAAGAAACTCTAATTGAAAAATCCTATTCTTGGAAAAAAAATTAAGGTAATTTTATTTTATTTATTTATTGTGATAAATTTTTCTAATTCATTTTTAAAATAAGTGACTTTAATTCCAAATTCCTCGAAGCATAGAGAATTAAATTAAGATTTAACTATTTTTTGTATAAATATTTTTTAAATGCAATATAAATATATTTAACTTCCCATAGGGAGTTATTGTAATGGGTCCGATTTGTCAAATTGAAAATTTTGACATTTCTCGACGTTTCAAAATCCCTAGAGTCGAAATAAAAGATTTTGAGAAAGATGTCTGTGCGAGCGTGTGTACGTACGTTCGTACGTCCGTATGTCCGTATGTCCGTATGTCCGTATGTCCGTATGTCCGTATTTCCGTATGTCCGTACGTCCGTATGTCCGTATGTCCGTATGTCCGTATGTCCGTATGTCCGTATGTCTATATGTCCGTATGTCCGTATGTCCGTATGTCCGTATGTCCGTAAGTCCGTATGTATGTATGCCCGTACGTCCGTACGTCCGTACGTTCGCGACGTTTTTTTCGTCGTCCAAAGCTCAAGAACCAGAAGAGATATCGACTTCAAATAAATTTTGTAACTGAGAAAAAAATTTGTCACCTCGAAAATTTTACGACTAAAATATGATTTCATCCCAAAAACAATTTTGTGCAACGAAGAATAATGTTTTTGACACTTGATAAAGTTTTGAGAAAAATCTAATTGACAGTTTTTTTTATAGAAAAAAAAAAAACCTGAAAAAACATTACTCAAAGTTGGTAAAAATTGAATTTCGACTCAAATATCTTTTCAAAACTTTGAGATATTGGCTTTAAACTACTTTTATCTTGCAAAAAACATTGTTGTTAACATTTAGTAAAATTTAAAAAAAAATCGAATTGACACTTTTTTTACAAAAAATTAAAAACCGAAAAAAAATTTAACAAAAGTTGTTAAAAATTGATTTTTGACTCAAATATCTTTTCAAAACTGTGAGATATTGGCTTTAAACTACTTTTATCTTTCAAAAAATATTGTTGTCAACATTCAATAAAATTTTGAAAAAAATCAAAGTAACAGTTTTTTTTACAAAAAATTAAAAACCGAAAAAAAAAATTAACAAAAGTTATTAAAAATTGATTTTCGACTAAAATATCTTTTCAAAACTTTAAGATATTGGCTTTAAACTACTTTTATCTTTCAAAAAATATTGTTGTTAACATTTAGTAAAATTTTGGAAAAAAATAGAATTGACAGTTTTTATACAAAAAATTAAAAACCGAAAAAAAAAATTAACAAAAGTTGTGAAAAATTGATTTTTGACTCAAATATCTTTTCAAAAATTTGAGATAATGGCTTCTAACTAATTTTTAATTAAAATAAATATTGTTTTCAACATTAGGAAAAATTTTGAGAAAAATCGAATTGACAGTTTTTTTTACAAAAAATAAAAACCTAAAAAAAACAATACATAATAAAATAAAATAAAAATTTACTTTCGACTCAAATATCTTTTCAAAAATTAAAAATATAGGCTTCAAACTTATTTTATTTCACAGAAAATATTGTTTTCGATATTCAGTATTTTTTTTATAATATTCGAACACTCCGTTTTTTCATAAAAAAATAAAATCTATAAAAAATAGTACGCAGATTTGGGAAAAATTGATACATATAGACACACTTTTAAGCGAGACAAATTGACGGACGGGATGGGAAGTTATAAGTGTGGGTCGCATCCCAGCCTCTTTTTTTGTTTAAGTATGTGCCATATTATTAACTTAAGGTTACACTAATTCTAAGGTATTTTAGTTTTGCATATATATCAGAAATCGTTATCATTTAATTATATTTTGATATTTAGAGCGAAATTACATATATGTTTGAATAGTAACTATATGGGCAATATAATAGCGGGTTATCCATTTTGCGGTTCCAAAAGCATAGAGCTGGAATTCGACATCTGTCAAACTTTTCTTTTTCAGTTGAAAGTCTGACATTTACGAAAATTTATCGCTTAACTATCGCACAACGCATAAAAATTGTTAAAACCTACTACAAAAATGAAATGGTGATTCTGCCACAGCCAAATATCGTGCTTTAAGAGGAGATTATGGTTTACATAAACGTCCAACTACGCAAGCAATTGACAAAATTGTGAAGAAATTTGAAGAGACTGGTTACAGATATTGTAAGACCTGTCCATCATCGTTTCGCTCGTACTACTGGAAATATCTTTGCTGTAAGTGAAAGTGTTGCCGAAGACCCGAATGTGTCGATTCAGAGAGTTATGGTCAGATGATAACCGACTTTTTTTGCCTGCTATTGAAGACTTAGAGAATATGTGGTTTCAACAAGACGATGCCCAATGCCACAAAACTCGAGCGAATATGGCTTTATTGCAAGAGACATTTCCTAGCCTCGTAATTTTTCGTCGTGGCGATATCAACTGGCCACCAAGATCATACGATTTAACACCGCTGGACTTTTTTTGTGAGGCTAACTCTTGAGCACTTAAAAACCAACATTCGTCAAGTTATGGCTGAGATAATATCTAATGTGTGTTAAAAAGTGGTCGAAAATTAACTTAAAACAATCGATACTAGCATCAATTCCCGTGTTGGTAATTTAAATAATGTCAATGTTTAAACCTTACAATAAAAAGAAATATTAGAAAAAATATTATTTTTGTTTACGTTTATTTTTTAAAACCGCAAAACGGATAACCCTGTATGTATTTAAAGCTTACATTTTTTGTCGTTTTCTTTGTTTTCATCTAGACGTAAAATTTGAAGAACGTACCTGAAAAAAAAAAGAAAAATATGTTATTTTTATTATCATCACAATATAAATCTCAAATTATGAAAAAGGTCGATAAATTCGACATGAAATTTGCTTTTCTTTCAAAATCACAGTTTAAATCATTTTAAACCAAAAGAAATACAAAAATAAAAGTAAATAAAAAAAAACACCACAAATCAATTTACTTTGCTCCCAAATCTGATAATAATCGATGATGAAGAAGTACGAACGACGGAAATCATGCGAAAGATATAGAAAAATGAAATAACGACGAATATAAATTCTTCCACATTTGCAGAGTAGAGTAAGTCTAAGTATGAGAAAAACAAAATATTTTCTTAAGTAAAATTTTCTATTTTCATGTCCTTCTACACATTCAACCATACATTGTACATATAAACCTATTTGTCTATGTGTGTAATATGTGTTTGTACCTCAATTGAAAAATTGGGCAAGAAATGCTTATATTTCCTTAAGGAAATGTCTTTTTTTCTCCTTATGCAAATCCATTTAAAGCTACATCCTTTTTCATAACCATATAAAATCTAGACTAAGGACTATTTTCAACTTTCAACTAAACAGAGTCTATACCTAGGTTAGGTATAGATATTTTAAGTCCTGACGATGTTCTAGAGAAACCTTGGCATACACAAAATTCTTGTCGAATTCGATTGGAAAAATGGAAGGACACCCAGTATAAGTAAAGGTATTGGATGTCTATCGAAATCGACTCGATTCGACTCGACTGGACTATGTGGTTATAGGTTTCTGTTAGTTTCTATATCATCGACTACACATTTTCATTGTCCTTATCGTTTTTCCTTCGTTTGTCCTTATTATTATTCAATGAAACGTGAATGCAGAGAAAATTGACAATTGCCTGGACAATGGCAAAATATACAGTCAGCGCATCTAAAAGGGTAGATAAATCTATGTACATAAAAGTGTAGTATTTGTGGTTCTGCAGACAGAATAGTCAATTGAACTTTCAATTCAAAACCAACAAAGAAAAGGGGGAATAAAACAAAAAAAAACTTGAAAAGATGTGAAAGAAATTTTAAAACAAAATTTAAAAACCGGACAGTTGTTTTATTTAGTTATTTAATTTGGTTTTCTGTTGTTTTTTTTTTTTTTAATAAAAAATAATTGATAAATCAACTGAAATTGATGTCTTCATTGAAGTGGTCTCAAAAGAAACTCACACGTCTGAAATCATTTCGAAGTAAAACAAGAAGAAAATCCTGTTCAAAATGTGGAAAATTAGATTCCAGTCTTCATAAGAACGAGAGGCTGATTTTGATACAGGATATTAACCTTCATCAAAAAGTATAAACAAGAAATAAACATCAAGTTCCTAATAGCAATGATAACGAACTAAAGGGTGATTTTTTAGCTATTATGTTTTTGACAACACTGGTTTAAACAGCTGACGCACGTTTCGTGTTTTTTTTTCACTGTCAAACGTCTTTTGTTCAGCGCCGAAGCTCATTTTTGGCTCAATCGGTACGTAAATAAGCGGAATTGTCGATTTTGGAGTGAATATCAGCCAGAAGCATTACAAGAGCTACCAATGCACCCAACAAAATTCACAGTTTGGCGCGGTTTATGGGCTGGTGGCATCATTGGACCGTACTTCTCCCAAAATGCAAGAGCTTGACTTGCATGACATGTGGTTTGAAAAAGACGGTATGCCACATGCCACACAGCACGCGCAACAATGGACTTATTGAGAGGCGAATTGGGTGAACATTTTATTTCACGTTCGGGACCGCTCAATTGGGATTTAACGCCTTAAGACTATTTTTTTAATTGGAAGACAACATTGAAGCATTTATTCGTGAAGTTTTTGCATGAAGTAATCTTTAAACATTAAATTATATGGACCGTACTATCGATTCAAATAAAGATTTCATGCATTTTTCTGAATTTTATGTGTTTTTTTAACTTTCCTATAGCTTTTAAAAATCACCCTTTATAAAAAATTAAGTTGAATTTGAGTAGTCTTTTATTGATTTATTCTTTTAATTTGAATTGATAATTCTTGTTATTAATTATTGTAAAGTTAGTTGAGTAATGAAATTAATTTATGGAACTTTACTATTATAAAAGTTTCGTTAAGTTAATGAACAGTCGTTCGTTCATTGATTATTATTTATTGAGTTTATAAATATTTTTCATTAATTGCTTTTAGAATTTATTGATTCATAAGTTTCATTCATTGAACTTTACTATTATAAAAGTTTCGTTAAGTTAATGAACAGTCGTTCGTTCATTGATTATTATTTATTGAGTTTATAAATGTTTTTCATTAATTTTTTTTAAAGTTTATTGATTAATAAGTTTTATTCATTGAACTTTACTATTAGAAAAGTTTCGTTAAGTTGATTAATAGCCGTTCTTTGATCGTTTGTTGAGATTATAATTGTTTTATTTGGTACTTAAAAGCGGGCTCAATGAAGAACTGATTGGCATGAACATTTAAGCGCAAGTATTACGATTAAATTTTATAAAGGGATAAATGCAACTGGCTATTCCACTAAAGCATAAAGTTCGTTAAAACACTAGTAAAAATGAGTGAAGGAGGAAACTGTACCTAACTACAATCAATACCGATACAATGTATGAATATTTCAGTGCACAAATATGTCTCATTATCATTCTAAATGAGGAACTTATCCAGCCCCTCATGAACCCGTAACCCTGACTCGTAAATGCTTACAAGGGCCTCTGTCGCTGCCCAGCATTAGTCTGTTGTCTGTCCCCACATGGGAAAACTGCAAAACTGCTCGAAGGACCACACAGTGTCTATCAATCAATACTATCCAAGAGGCTTATGTAAGTTACAGGTTTGTTAATGGGTTTTGTAGATTTTAGGCACATGAGAAGAAGAGTAAAATCTTTTGTTTCGTCTCAGCAAATAAAAACATCTTGAATTATTTTTATCGAAATCGCTTGTATGATCATTGAACAAGAGGTGATTACCGAAAATACAGGTATGTTCAACTTTAATGATGTTGTTAAAAATGTTCGTTAAGTTGAAAGAAGAAGAAATGAGAAGAAGTTTATTTATCATTGTTTAAGTTTAGGAAAATGTTTCTTAGTAGCATCGTAAATTTAGTTAAATCATAAACTACAATCGTACTTTCAAAAAAGTTTCGTTAAGTTGGTGTACTGTAGTTCATTGATCGCTTGTAGAGCTTATGAATGATTTTTATTAATTATCGTAAGGTTCGTTAAGTAATTAATTCACTAAACCAACAAAAAAGTTAATAAATTACTTTTCAATAGCTCTATATGAACCCCACAAACAAGGCTAAATTTTGTTAAACTCAAATCTTAGAACGATTGAAAATTCAGAAAATATTTTCATGCAAATGCAAAGCTAGCAAATACCATTGAAAAAGAAATATTCTGCTTGTGTTTTCTTCAATTTCTAGCTTAAGACCACAAAGTTATAAATTCCAGTCTAAGCTTCTTACATAAGACTCTCAAAATTCCCATGACTTGAATATCATAATACTTACCAAGAATCTTATTCAAAGGCTGTGGTCTATACATATATAATATAAATAGCTTACTTAAAACCTCTAAAAGCAAATCGAGTCACGCATTGCACTCTCTTAATAAATTATACGCTCTTTGATGTGAAATGAACGAGACGAGCAGTGCAATTATGATTTTCATTGAAAATTACCATGGCAATTAGTGTTTCTAACGAATTCTCACGCCTTTGTGCCATCGTTTATAAACCTACCTAACAATTTTACCAAACACGATGAATAATACCCAATTTCAAAAACATCATACACATACAACAACAACAACAGTGAACAAAAATATGAAACTGCGAAATTAAATTATTTGTCTGTTCATCCAACCATTGCATCCTGAATGTTTCTCACTCTCTCTATATATTTTATCATCATCATCATTGCCAATCAACTAATTTACAATTTAATATCAATTATATTATAAATATTTTATCAAACAGCATATTGCTTTGTCTTTTGCTGCTCTGGAAAGCCCCCCGTTCTACTACTTTATTCCGTTTGCAGAACTCACACAATCACTCACCTCACCTGCAGAGTTTCATTTTATCATCAGGACGAAGGATGACGCTGACGCTGACGACGACGACGACGACAACACCAACGACTCGACGCACGGCGGAACAGATTGTGATGGTGTTTATATCCTTTTGTTTAAGCGCACATCCGTTAACGACAACTCAATTAGCAGTACAATAATAATATATAATCTTTCTCGCACACATCTCCTTCTACATAGCTACTAATAAACTCGCGCTTCTACTTCAGGCTTTCAGGTACCTTCACCTATAGAAATATACCTTTGCATCAGCATTAGCATCATTTTTGAAAATGAGGACTCTTTCATTCTCTCAGCAGCATTCTCTTCTGGTTCAGCTACTTCAACGTTTAACACTCCTATAACGACACCATGAAGTAATTATAAGCTAGAAGATATGGTAGGGAAGGGACCAACACCAACACGACAAGGACATTATAGAATAGATAGGTTTATAGCTATTTAGGTTTAGGTCGGATGCGGCTGAATTCTTGTACCTATACCTAGAAAATATAGCGTGAAAAACTTCCAACAAAGTTCAACTTGTTCTATAGAGGTATAGAGCCCCCGCTTAGATGGCACCTCTTTATTAAGTTTGCTCAGGTAGAGTAGATGAGGTGATAATAAGTAAATGGCTGTTGCAATGATGTGGAAAATTTTGCAAGTCCTATAGGATGATTATATACATACGTAGGTGGAGAAGGTATGCATATGAATTTACAAAAGCAATATGCTTATAGGTACGAGAAGATGCATCAGAGACGAAAATTTTAAAAGCTATGTAGGGTTAACTTAAAGAGCTGACAAACAATCGACCAAACGACGAGAGTGACAACAAAATTAGCTCAAAGATTGAAAAAGGTATTCTACTAAGTTAATATTTTTAACTGGTTACTTGTCTGTTGGCCTTGGAAAATTGTCATCGAACTATTCTAATTTCTTGGACATCGATACCAGTCCCAAAAACAAGCAATCTGCCAGGCAGGGGGTTTTATTCGGCTAAACCAAGTCAAAAAACTTGACAGGTTTGCCCTCTTCTACCAAAACGTAAGGGGACTTCGTAGTAAGACTGCTGACATTTTTCTTAACTCCAAATTATTTCCACACGACGCGACGTATTCGTTTTGAAAGAAACTTGGCTTAATTCAAGCTTTTCCGACACAGAACTTTTCAGTCAAGAGTTCGAAGTTTACAGAAATGATAGTCATGATGGTAATGCAAAGGATTTAGGTGGAAGTGTTCTCATAGCGGTTAAAAATACACATTTCTCTTCTTCTGTATCTTTTCAATTGGACCTATCAATTGAACTGGTCTGTGAAAGGATAATGGTACAGACTAAGACCATTTTCATTTTAAACGTTTACATTCCTCAAAAAAGTTTGGTGTCTGTTTATAGCGAACTCTCTTTGGGTGGCGCAACAGTCCGTTGAGAACTATGGCCTAGTGACTTACAACTTTTACAACTTTCAACCATTCCTGTGTGCGAGTACTCTCTTTCTTCTTCACAAATGGAACATTCTTTTCTCGATAAAATCCTTCTTACTGACTTACAGCAAACAAACTGGATTAAAAACTCAAAAAGTCGATTTTCTTCTGACGCTATTAGTTCTAGAATCTAGATCAGGAATTACTAATATTGATAAATATCACCCCCTTTGCACATTTTTCTTGACTTACGTAATCACCTTACTGAACGCAGTTATTCCTTTGATTGCTTATATAATTTTGATTTCAGAAGAGCTCATTTCCAGTAGTTTCCTGAAGATTTAACCATTTCTGGAATTGTTGACACATTAGCATTTTCTAATAATGAAGAAGCAATTTAAAATTTGTATTAGATCCCTAATTATTATTTGGAAAAAAATGTACCTTTTAAGAAATCAAGAAAACCAAACTTTAGCTACTCTTGGTTCAAGAAAGTTTTCCGCGTAACAAAAGAAATAAGGCATGGAAAAATTTCCTCAGAACTTTGTCTCCGATCAACTTCTCTTTTTATGTTGAACTTTTAACGAATTTAAGTCTCTTTCTAATTTTGTATATACTAGTTTTGTTGCTGATATGGGCACCTTTTTAAAAGACATCCCTAAAAAATGTTGGAAGCTTGTAAACTTAAAGAAAAAATCGGAGGGCTTTCCAGTTAACTTCAGTTACAAGAATCTTTCATTAAATAAAACTGTTGATATCAGTTACGCTTTTGAAACCAATTTCTGTGAGTCATTTGTCAATAGCCCTGAAGTAGTTGATGAAGTATATTTTCATAATTTTCACCCCTTTTCGCAAAATTGCTGTAGTCATATCCCTGTGCTACATAGTACGATCCTTGATCTTTTATTCTTGTTGAATGATGACTGCTCAGCCGGTCCCGATGGTATTCCCCCGATAGTATTAAAAAAGTATAGTATTGCTTTAGTTGAACATCTTACGTTCTTATTGAAACTTTCTCTAAAAACATGCAAATTTCACAGTACATGGAAGAAGTCATTTCTAACACCAATTTTCAAGAAAAGTAACAAAGCGGATATAACAAGCTACAGGCCCATTGCAAAGCTTCTTTGCATTCTTAAATTGTTTAAACAAGTTGTTTGTGAAAGTGTAGCATGGTTTTGTGAAAAAAGATCAACTTTTTCAAATCTCCTCACATTCTCAAACATATGTTCAAACGCTTTAGAACAAGGTTATGAAATTGTCTATGTATACACTGAGTTTTCTAAAGCTTTTGACCAATTAAGCCACGGAATTATTTTATTTAAACTTAAAGCTCTTGGTTTTCCACTATTTTTCTTAGCTTGGATCAAATCATACCTTGAAAACAGATCCTATGAGGTAACGTTTAGTAATTGTCATTCAGAACCTTTTGTTGCTCAATCTGGTGTTCCCCAGGGAAGCCATCTTGGCCCTTTTCTATTTATCGTGTCTATTAAATACGTATCGTCATGTCTATGCTCAAGTGAAGTTCTCATTTTTGCTGATGACATGAAGATTTTTAAAACAATAAAGTCCACCCATAATCGTATTCTTTTACAAGCCGACATTGATAGTTTCATATTTTGGTGTGGAAAAACAGCCTTGCCCTCAACTCTTTAAAATGCCAGATGATAACTTTTACTAAAAAACGAATCGGTAGTGTATTTTATTATTGTATATCACAGCAAAAACTCTGTCGCGTCTTCACATTTAAAGATTTAGGTGTTCATTTCTGTTCCAACTTAGAATTTACACAACACATTAATTTTATTGTCAATAAGGCAAGTTCTATGCTTGGTTTTATAAAACGCTAGGAAAAGGAGTTCAATGATTCCTATGTTAGTCTTTATTTGTACAATTGCCATATTCGTCCTCATCTTGAATATGCTTTGCAGGTATGGACTCCCTATTACGAAATTCATAGAAAACGTATTGAATCAATTCAATATAACTTCATTCGCTTTGCCCTAAAGGGTCTTCCTTGGGATAATCCTTATGATCTGCCTTCTTATAAACATCGCATTCAGATTTTTCAAATGCAATCTCTCCTTCAAAGGCGTGTTAAAAATGTTAATGACTTAATATTTCTTCATCAACTCAATAATGTTGAAATTAATGGACCTCATTTGCTATCTTGTGTACATTTGAATTACCGAGGCGGAACTCATTACCTGCGAACATTTGATTTTATAAATATTGACTTCCATAGAACTAACTATGGGAAGAACAAAGCTTTTTGTCGAATGAGCATTTTATATAACTTAAACTGTTCATCGGTAGATTTAAATCTAAATAAGGTGGGATTAAAATCATTGTGTAGATTCAGTGCTCCACTATCGTTAACGTCTTTATTTAATTTTTTGCTCTGTTATAGTTCATGTTAAATGTTAATTATGTTTTGTATTTTGTGCGTGTGTTAGGCTATAATTGTATTATTTTCTTACTAACAACTAACACATGGACTTATGATGAGCCCTCTGATCGTAGTGTGATTACTATAAGCTATATAACTACTATATATATAACTACTTTTTGATTGTAAAAAAAAAGAAGTGTAAAAAAAACACCTTTTCAAAAAACGCAATGTTAAGGCTACTCAATTAGGAAATAAAAATTCGATATTTCCTGTGAAGATTTCTAAGGGAAATTTGCTTGCACTTAATGGACAATTCTGTACAAACCAACAATTATTTGTTTTCTATTAAATTTTGAACTGTAGGTCCATTTTTCTGTCCGTGTATCAACCCTTATTTTATTAACATTTATCGACATAACTCACACATCAAGTACACGCTAAATGACAAATTTTCGACATTTTCCCTAAACTCTCTCAATAATATTTTTTCTCACCCTATAAACTTAACCTTCTATAAGCCATAAGCATAATTTATGACTTATAAGAAGCATTTCAAAACAGTCCTACTGCTGCTGCTGCTGCTCAGGCGTTTAACCCAAATAAGAATTATCACCCATTTATGTTTTACGATTCACACCAATTAAAGTTGTCTTCTTTCGCACTCATATCAAATGTCATAAACAAAATGAATCGATTAAGGCGCAAAAAAAAGGGTTCTTACAACAGTTAACATCCAAGGATATATATATGTGTAAATATGCTCAAAGCAAAGTGGCCCCAACAAGTTCACATACATATGTATGTAACTTCCATATCTTTTTGAGTGAGATACTTCCGTTTTCCGTATATAAGCAAGCAGTCATATTTAACAAAACGAAGAAGAGGAAGAAAAAAAGAGCCTTACCGTATACATGCCATGGATCCATAGAGAGCAGATCATAATTTTACCCCCTGCTATAAAGCCTTCACATTGCATTTAATTTGTGAAGAAATGTGTGTGTACGAGTTTACTGTTTGTGTGTCCTTTACCGTCATTTGGTATATTTTTATTTTCATGAAGCCCCATGAGCTCAGAGCAAAGCTTCCGAAGACCAACGAAAATACGTAGGTCCCCACACAGGATATAACCATAACCAACAACGATGTCTGTTACATCTGTGATGTCATTATCAGTCTCCTTTTGGGTATTATTTATGGCTTGTGACATTTTGTCAAATAAACAAAATGAATTATTCACTTCCTGAATGAAGGGTGGTTGTTTTCACGAGTGGGGGTTGGAGGGATGGAAGAGAGGTCTGGTAAAGGAGGTTGAGTTGAGACCACGTGTGTGGGGGAAAAGATGTAGATGGAGTCACGTGTAAGTGCCACGACTATCACTTTATCTTCAAATCCATATACAATACCGTGCGTCGCTCGTCGTGTTGCAATAATAATCTTCAATTGGAATTAAAAAAAAAAGAAAGTAGAACGCTTCCCTTTTTGCCCGTTCCAGATTCGTACATACTCGTAGGTATACATATCGGACAAAGCAAACGCACATGAAGAAAATCTTTACAAAAACAGTTAAATTCCAATGTCATAAACACACTCGTCGTACTAAAAATGGAGACACAGGAATAATAAATCCTTCCCATATCATATCACAGAAATATGTACATACGAGTACATTTCCTGTTGCGAAAGGGATGATGATGATGCCGTCAAACCTTACCGCCCCCTCCAAAAATGTACGAACTTACTAAAGAAAAACAAAAAATACATTCATATAGCTGTGAAAAAGGACGTCGTCGACGACGACATACAGTGAGCGAAACGGAGACGGACGCAGACATTTTGTTTGTTGCTTCAGTTTTTATTATGTTTTGTGGATACTTTTATGATTCCAATGAGGATTCACAAAATGTCCTTCGGGTGGGTTGGGGTGGTGTGTGGTGTGGGCGCTTTTACATTGAGTACCAATGAGTACCTATCCATAGCTAGGTTATGTATAGTCTCTACTGCTACTGATGGCTATTACTGGTTTTGTTTATTCGACTTTATACGATAGTCTGTGGTCCACAATGGAATGATGGTTAAATATATGGGATTTTTCGGGAGCACACTGATATTTATGTCAAGGATCTTTGCTCTTCAGACGTAGCGGTGGAGGAAGTAGCAGTGGAAATAAATTTGTCCTTCATTTCAAAAAAAAAAAACTTAAGCACTTTGTTCCAAATAGTCCACAAACAGACAAAGATGAACTATAAACCAAAAAGAGATAGAGGAGAATTTATTGGACAATGGACACTCTAGCAACACCAAGATAAAGAATACGTATTTTTATTTTAACACAGAAATGAAAAGTGATAATTTTATGATTATGTATTTAAATAAAAAGATTCACGCCCAATGAAATACAGACAAACAGTATTACTGAGTTTTTTCAAGAAAATGTTGAATTAATGAGAAGGAACTTATAAATGAAGTTAAAAACTTTCACAACAGAAGTAAACTTCCAACCTATATAACAAATTAAAAATAGTTTAGTTTTGTTCCAATTCATATTATTTTAAAATGTCTTACTTTCTGTCAATACCATCATCTTTTTTTTTGTGTATGATGATATTTTAATCGTAGATTTTATGTGGATTTCATTCAAAAGCTTAAGACTCACTAAGGACAACAAAATATTCACAGCTTTATTAAAATCGGTTAAACTAGTTATTTCTTAACTTTTCCTATTTTAAAAGCTTAAACTTTAATTCGCATGTGAACAGAAAATTGCAGATACAAATTTATTAAGATTCCTTCATTCCAACTAGAAAGTAGATTTAATTAGAACCTTATTTAAAAAAAAAAAAATTGGACTTTAATTCAGTTTGCAGCAAGTTGTTTTAGGCACAATTATTTCTCAAAATAGGTAAAAATCAGAGGACACTCAATACGATAAGAAAATACATCATGCAAAAATAATACAAACTGTTTAAAGAATAAATGGTGAATAATTGACGAATAAGTTAAAGAAAAGTGGACCAAACTGACTTCCTTGAGGAACTCGAGATGGAACATTTATAATGCTAGAGATAATAATTCCTAATTTGATTTGATCAGTTAAGTACTTGGATATCCATTCCATCAATACTAAGAATTTAACATATATTGAATTTTGAAGAATTTTTGACATATTGAGCAAAAGTTTTTTCTATAATTAGCGAACACTAAAAGGGTTTTGTATACCTTTAATATGCTAAAGACACAGTGTGAGAATTAGGAAAAGGGGGAAGGGTTAGATAGGAGGAGTCGGTGTTCATTGATTTTGAATTCCTGAACATTGCAATGATAGGGAAAGATAGAGCGTGGCAAGGCATTCCACATTCACGTAGTACGGCTAAAAAATGAATATCTGTATTTCATAGTACGGCCGAAGTTGGGCTCAAGGGTAAACTGATGGGCATTCCTTTATATATGGTATCAACTTAATAACCATATATCAGTGATACAAATATTTGAAAAAAGGATGAGATTTGACGAAGAATATGTTCTTTCATATTAATAAACAGATGATTTTTGACTGAAAGCTCAAATAATTTAGGAATTGGAGTTACATTAAAAATAAAAAAAGAAGAAAACAATGTTTTCTGTGAAATAAAATAAATTTGAAGCCTATATTTTTAATTTTTGAAAAGCTATTTGATTCGAAAGTAAATTTTTACCAAGATTTAGTATTGTTTTTTTTTTAAGGATTTTATTTTTTGTAAAAAAAACTGTCAATTCGATTTTTCTCAAAATTTTATCGAATGTTGAAAACAATATTTCTTATAAGTTAAAATTAGTCACAAGCCATTATCTCAAATTTTTGAAAAGATATTTGAGTCGAAAATCAATTTTTACCAACTTTTGTTAAATTTTTTTTTCGGTTTTTAATTTTTTGTAAGAAAAACTGTCAATTCGATTTTTTGCAAAATTTTACTGAATGTTGTCAACAATATTTTTTGAAAGATAAAAGTAGTTTAAAGCCCATACCTCAAAGTTTTGAAAAGATATTTGAGTCGAAATTCAATTTTTACCAACTTTGAGTAATGTTTTTTTAGGTTTTTATTTTTTATAAAAAAAACTGTCAATTAGATTTTTCTCAAAATTTTATCAGATGTCAAGAACATTAGTCTTCGTTGCACAAAATTGTTTTGGAGATGAAATCATATTTTAGTCGTAAAATTTTCAAGGTGACAAATTTTTGTTTCAGTTTTTTTGATTTATAAAAAAACCGTTAATTGGATTTTTTTCTAAAAATATATTTGTTTTGTATCAAATTACAATATATAATATAAAATTGAATTCAAGTTTCTAGCGTCATTGGTTCATGAGATATTTAGATTAAAAATGTTCACCTTTTTTTTAAACTGCTATGGTAAAAAAAACCACCCACGCAATTTTCTTGAGAGCCCTTTCTGCATCTTTCTGCCTTATTATCTGTATAACAAAATTTATTTGAAGTCGATATCTCTTTTGGTTCTTCAGCTATGGACGACGAAAAAAATGTCGCGAACGTATTGCCGTACGGACATACAGACGTACGGACATACGGTGGTACGGACGTACGAACGTACGTACACACGCACGTACAGACATCTTTCTAAATATCTTTTATTTCGACTCTAGGAATTTTGAATTTTGTTGGATTTTTATAAAAAAATTACCGAATGTTGAAAACAATATTTTCTGTGAGATAAATTAGTTTGAATCCAATGTTTTTAATTTTTGATAAGATATTTGAGTCGAAAGTAAATTTTTACCAAGTCTTAGTAACGTTTTTTTAAGTTTTTATTTTTTGTAAAAAAAATTGTCTATTCAATTTTTCTCAAAATTTAACCGAATGTTGAAAACAATATTTCTTATAAGATAGAATTAATTTGAAGCCAAAATCTCAAATTTTTGAAAAGATATTTGATATTTTGTACCAACTTTTATTAATTTTCTTTAGCTTTTTTATTTTTTGTAAAAAAAAACAGTCAATTCGCATAAAATTATTTTGGAAATAAAATCATTTTTTGTTCGTAAAATAAACAAGGTGACAAATATTTTTTGTTCAGTTTTTTTGACTTATAAAAAAAACCGTCAATACAATTTTTTCCAAAAATATATATGTTTGCTATCACTTTACAATATATAATATAAAATTTAAATCAAGTCTCTAGCGTTATTGGTTCGTAAGATATTTTGGGTAAACCAAATTTTTCACCTTTTTTTTGAATTGCTATAGTAAAAAAAACACCTACTCAATTTTTTTGAGAGTCCTTTCTTCATCTTTCTGCATTATTATCTGTATAACAAAATTTATTTGAAGTCTACTGCTCGTTGAGCTATGAACGACGAAAAAACTTCGCGAACATACGGACGTACGGATGTACGAACGTACGTACACACGCACGCACAGACATCTCTCTAAAAATCTTTTATTTCGACTCTGGGACCTTGAAACGTCGAGAAATGTCAACATTTTCAATTCGACAAATCGGACCGATTACAATAACTGCTTATGGGAAGTTAATAAAGACTGTAATGTTTCCAGAGTTTAATCGACGATGATCCTGAAATGATTTTACACTGAAAAATGCTGTAAGGGTGATTTAGTTTTTATTAACTATGCAGATTAATATCAAATTTTAAATGAAAACATAAATTAGGAAAAGCATGCCCCAGGAAAATAAATAACAACAAATTGATACTCATGTTCAAAAGTACTGATGCAATTAAAAAATTATTGCGTGGCATAAAGTCTTAATCGTTCTCATTATTGTTTTGTTCATTTAGAACAAAATCCTTTTTCTAGTGAATTCTTCTTCATTTTTGTTCAAATTCAATACCAGATATCATATTAGCTTTATTTTCTAATCAATAAATTATTAAAATCCCTAAAATTTCCAAAAAATGTCTTAGAATTCCTAAACTTATGATATGGTTCCTACATGATTTTCTGGATACCTAAGTTCCCATATTATTATTATTAGAGAAAAATCACCGCAAAACCATGAAGTTATAATATGCATAGGTACTCATAGACACTATGGCTATGTATTTTGATCCTGATGGTATATGGAATAAAATTACTACTAAGACCACATCATAAAGAATAAACTTGTCGATTTTTATCGGTAGTGACAGAAGCATGTTCGTTCAATAGTGAATGAACAACTCTTTTTCTTTTTTGTCTAAAAAAATAAAAATAAAATGAAAATATTCTTGTTGGTACCTGAGATATTATAGTGAAAATCTTTTTGTGAAATTGTGCTGGAAAAGCTGATGCAGAAAGCAGTGGTTTGCTTAGGGATTTCTCTATTTTTCCTTTATTTTATGTTGTCATTGCGTGCCATGAATGGGAATTCCTGCACTTTACCGTTATTGCACTTTATACATATATACATACATATATATATAAGAATATAGAGGTGAGGATGCCATTCAGTTTATGGGGTACTTTGTGAGTTTCAAAGAGAATTTCTATAGCTTTCGAATATAAGTGAACGAAGATTTGGTTGTCATGGTTGGCATGGAGGGCGGTTTTTCTTTATATTTTTACTAAAAATTGGAATATGATTTTTTAAACAAAAAGAAAATGTCCATTGAAGACAAACTGATTTTTTCTAAATCTTAAATTCACTTAGTTTTTTTCATAAGATCAGAAAAGTTTTTGTTCAGTTATTTTCAATGCGAAAAATATAATGTTGCGGCTTAAAAGTTAAGAAAAATTTATTATATACATATATAGTTGTGAAAAGCTTAAAAACATGATACATTCAAATTTTTTTGCAAGGAATCATTTTTTTAGTGTTCATGTTCTTAGAATTTTAACATATTTTCAAAATCGCTTCAAGGAAATTACAAACAATGTTGACACTTCGAAGAGACTTTCTCACCACTTTACTTTTAAAAACTATATTACAGTGTGGGGCATGTAGAGGTGAGTTTTTTTTAAATATATTTTTTTTGACATCGAAAGCTGGTTCCCGCTTGATATTTCAAAAAAAGGTCAGAATCATCATCAAGTACCGAAATAAGCCGCTTTCCGTTAGCACCATTTTAAGAAACAATTAGAACTTACCTCTAAAGTAAAGTCTGTATAGCTGAAACAGAGAATATTAAGCACCCACTGATTCGGCTCTTTGCAAGGTTGTCAAAAAATAGATCTTGACCCATAAAGGACACAACTCATGTTCTCTGTCATCATAGACGATAATTTGGCTGCCGAGAGTGAGAATCAATTCATGAACATCAACTCACCGTCACCATATCGATCTCAACTGAGAAGAATTTTGCGCAAAGATCTCAAATTATTCGCTAACAAGGTCTTATTAGAGCACGAAAATTTACTTCATTAAATTAAACAACGGTATTTTGAGTGCATTTTCATCTCTGCGGGCTAAGTTAAAGAACAACATTGTCAAAATTGGTGTTCAAAAACCAACATGTTTTTGTCAATGAGCCACCGAGAGGGATAATTTCGTGCTGGTCGTGGAGTGACGCTATCATTGAATCATTTTTCTTGGAAAATGAGGCTAGAAACACAGTCATGCATAATTTAAGTGACAAAACGTGCTACTTCAAAGCCAGCCCAAGCAGCCATTTGATGCACAATTAATACGAAAGTTCGTTTTTATTAATGAAGCCATTAAAGAAATAATTGTTTTCATTTTATTACCTTGAAAAAAAAAATAAATACAAAATCATTGCTAATAAACTTTAGCACTTTGTATCACAAATCATGAGGACATCAGGAAACAATTTTCGAGCAATCAACAAACACATTATATAAACTCCCTGCCTCAACTTTTTTTTTTTTAATATGACCCTAAAGGAATGAATTCTTCTCAATGAAATAAATGACATCACTTCAAAAAGAACTCAAACAAAATTAAATCAAATAAATTTCAATGATACAGAAATACATAATATCAATTTCCAAAAAAGGACACATTTTTACCCAACATCAAAAAATGAGCATCAAAAAATTCAACTTTTAAAGGGTCGTCGTTAATATTGAAACTTCACACAAAATACTCACTTTATGAGATCTTAAATTCTCACACCCACAACCCCTCAACCCCTTTGGCACCCTTACCAAAAAATAAGACAGGAAAAGAAAAGAACAATATCGCGTATAACTTTTATTACAACCCAACAGATGTCACTTCAAAAGCACAAAAGTCAACCAAAACAAAAACAAAACAAAAACAAAACTGAAACAAAATTGGGCAAAGCAAAACATCACTCTACCGTCGCACCAAATAAGTGACAATGCCAACGATAACGACGAATCTATTTCTCTCTCAAAAGGAAAAAGTTTCGTTATTAAATTTCATAAAAAATAAAAAAAAGAATCCATCCCGCCACGCCGCGGCCGCCCTCCGGCCGAGCAGAGCTGAGCTGAAAGAAAGACCATCTATTATAGAGACATAGAGCTGAGGAGCTGAAAACAGTCCAACCAAACTAAACGAAACCAAACCAAACCAAGTAACCACACCAATGAAAAAGTTGTCTAACTGCTCTTTTGAAGTTTGCTCTTGACTTTTCGAACACACCCCATTCCATTGAACCTACAGGGCATACCTACGTACATATACTATAAATTATATAGACACAGTTCCAGTACTATCTGTCAAACAAATTACCGCCAATGTAGCTTCACACCGAACGACACCGAGTGATTTTCACTCTCGAGTAGTTAACGGCAATCACATCGTTAGAATATAGTAATTTAATACTTCTTCTTTTCTATTCCTTCCCTTCTTTCCCGTCATTCCCATCATTCCAGTAGCAGCGCTCATAGTAGCGCGTGTATCAACTAATCGATGGCATGATGTTTGGAAATTGTTACATCTTGTTGAGGACTTTTCGTCCTTTCTTTTTTTTTCTGACTTTGGTTTTGTAAAACTTAAGATACTTGGGTGCATTTTTATTACCTACTTTAAGAAAACTATGGATGTGGAAGGCAAAAAGTTGAGCTGCATAGTGTAAATGTACTTTTTAGTTGCATTTAGACTGTGCAACTTTTTTCGTACGAGTGTATTTGCAGTTATTGTTTTGTTTTTCGATGTAAATTGCGATGTTGTGAAAGATTGAAGTTTTTGTTATTGTTGTGCACCGTGAGCATAATTCTACTTCTTCTGTATACACTTTTATCGCATTTTATTTGGTTAAACAATATTTAAAGTTTTAAGATTTCCACGGAGGGCCTGGCTACCACCACCACCTCTGCCGCCACGGCGTTATTTTAACTGAAAGTTTCATGTTCCACGCTGGATATATGTAGGACGTAGGTGCCTATACCCCATGAATGAAAAGAAGGCAAAGTCCTTGTCTCGTAGGGAGTGAAATTTTTCGGAGCAAGTTTCTTGCTATTGTTGCGGTTTTTGTGAGGGTGAGTGCAACTATCAAGACAATGCTTAAGGCTTGCTGTGCTGTGGAGACTATAGGGTAAGGGCGCTGGGTGGTTGAAAGCCATTACGGACTACAATTAAAAGCGCGAAATATTTATGTAGATATGGAATTTTAGGAGTGAAAAGAGGTAGTAAAGATTCTGTTACAGACATTGCAACGACAACGAACTACGACGACAACGACAACGACGACGGGAAAGGGATAGAAACTCCGGATTTTCAGTTTTTCTGTTGTTGTTTAAATAATTTTCGAAACTCTTTGGATTGCTTTGCCTTGTCTGCGATGGTCTTGGGTGTTGTTAGTGGGTTGTTTGTTTTTCTATTTTTTTGTTTTTGTTCATGCAACACAATTCTTAAGAGTTTTAATCTTGTCGAGTTGTTTAGCAGCGAAGAGACAGTAAATTGTAGTTATACGGTGAGGTTTTAAGTATTCAACTATGTACAGTACAGTACAGTATACACTTTAGTAGGTAAATGAGAAGTTTTGTTTTAAAAATACAAAAAAAAAGGCTTTCTTTTGAAAGGTTTTTCTTTTTGTGAATGGACTTCTGTTGAATTAAGATTTTTGTAACCTTTAACTAAGTTAAGATAAAGTTTACATACATATTTTAAACGAAAGAAATCTTCCAGATAGTGAAACTTTAAATGTTGACTTTAAGTTTGTAAGCAATCTACATCTATGTATGTATTTGTTTTTGTATTAATATGAAAGTAAATTTAGAGGAAAAGTTTTGTAGCAATTCCTTTTTATGTCATAAAGTCGTTTTTAAGAGTTAACACAAATAGTGAACTAAAACCAATTTTACCCGAGAGAAATGTTTATCCCATTTTTACTCGAGGAATTCAAGTTTTAGGAATTTTCTATTTAAAATTCTCTCTTTAGAGGGCAAATCAAGAAGACTTGGAGATAAAATATCAAAAAGGGCTGTCCAAATTTTACATTGGTCTGCTTTAAAAATATACGGAAAATGTATTGAAGGAGATGAAGCCTGTTTTCTTATTGGTAGTTATTTCCCGTCTGGAGTTTTGAATGTTTTACTATTTAATATTTACTATTTCTTAAGGGTGAAATTCTAATGAAATATGAGAACAAATTTCTGGGAAGAAAAATGTATTTACAATAGTTTTTTTTAAGGCGAAAAGTTAATAATCTTCGAATTAAGATAAATATTGCAAAAATAATTTTAATACATACAAAATAATGCAACCCTACCGGAAAACTACAGAGGAATTTCTATTTTAAGCACTTTGAGGAAGATTCTTACTTCGATTCTATACGAAAGGCTTACCAAATGGATCAAAGAAAAAAACCTTTTAAGTATGTTCCAAGCTGGTTTTGTCGGGCTTCTCAACCATGGATCAAATATTTGCTTTGACAAGCATTGCTAGAAAATCCATTGATAAAAAGAAAAAACTATACGCTTTCTTCTTAGATTTTAAGGCAGCATTTGACAAAGTAAACAGACAGGTTTTGCTGTACAAGCTTTCAACGATGGGAATCTCCCGAACATTTTTGACCATGTACTCTAAATTTCTTGCTTCATCTTCATCATGGAACAGACTTCTCAGAATGGTTTGAAACAACTGCAGGTGTTCCACAGGGCTGTATTTTAAGCCCATTACTTTTTGCTTTGTTTGTTGACGACATTTGTGATATACTCCCAGGAGGGATATCGTTTGCTGATATACAAATTAAAGTTCTGTTATATGCTGATGACTTAGTACTAAGTACTCCCCGAAAACCCTTACACTCTGCAATTACAAATAAACAGGCTGAATGCATTTTGAGAGAAATGGGGGTTAATCATCAATACAAGAAAGACAAAGGTGATGATTTTTGAAGCACGTCAACGGAGAACACAACCCAACGAAAAATGGTCTCTCAATAATGTAAACATCGACGTTGTCCAAGAATTTAAGTACCTTGGTGTTTGGATTACACACAATTTAAATTTTTCAAAACATGCCAAACAAAGAAGTAATGAAGCAAAACTAGCCTTGAGTATGATGTGGACTAAGTTCTTTGCAAACCAAGATATCGATCTCGCGTCAAAATACCGTGTTTTTCATGCAACGGTCAACACTTGTTTGTGCTATGGTGCCCAGGTTTTCGGCTATATAAATCTCGAGACGTTTGAATCGGTGCAGAGATATTTCTTCAAACGATTATTCAGACTACCTAACTCAACGCCTAACTATGCTATCTATGTGGAATCTGGTATAATGCCTCTGTACATACAAAATCTAAAAGCCAACTATGATTATTTGATAAGGGTCATTAGAAGAAATGGAACAAGTCTTCACAAGTCTATCATGACAAGACTTTTGCAAACTAACGCTTCTCCATTCAAGGACTGGAATGAACTAGCTCATTCTCATGCAGCTTATCTATCATTATTGGAGTCAAATGTTGATGAATGGCAGGGTATGTTTGCGGAGGTTACTGCGAAAATAGACGAAAAGATTTATAACCAACATCTATTCAGAGCGAATTCAACATTGTCTAGGAGCACTTATAAGAATCTCAATCACCAATTTCTTCAAGAATGAAGTATTTTCGTAATGATTACTCGGCTGAAATTATAAGCTACATATTTAGAGCTCATGTTGAAGCTCTTAACTTAAACTTTATGCCTCATCGAGCAGATTTACCCCAAATCTGTTGGCTTTGCAATAGAAGAGAAAATGAAGATATAATAAACCATTTTATTGCCATTTGCTCAATACTGCAGGAAATCCGCCGACTCTATTTTGATGAGAGCTACATTTCAAGCAGACTTTACGAAATATTAAACGGAGGACTGGGATGGTGTACTTTATATACTTGTTACAAACACGCATTAACCTTCCGCAACAGTTTCGATATTTAAATCCTTAAAAAATACAGGTACTACAGTTTAATGTATCCTATTTTTGTATTTCAAATCATTTAAATTTTTTTTTTGTGTTACAAATCACTTTAAAATTGAAAAAATTGTGAAATTTTTGATTATAAAATAATTAAAAATTTTTAATACTTTTGTGTTTCAAATCATTTCAAAATTGGTACATATATCTTTTGTGTTTCAAATCATATTGAAATTGAGTTAACGTTATCGAAATCTAGTGTAAAATTAATAACAATAAACATACAAATGTATCTTTTTTCTCACAACCTTAACTTTCAATTAAATAAGAATTATAACCCATTTTAGAATACTTATACATACTATATTATTAGCAACTTTCATTTTTTATTGTTCACTTCATATTAAAAATTGTAACGAAATGTCACATCAGGCAGACGGCAGAAAAGCCATGCTCTTATTCTTAAGAAATGAAATTTGTAAACCATTTTTTGTATAATAAAGAATCAATCTAATCTAATCTAATCTCTAATCATACAAAATAAAAATAAATAATAAAATCATAGGTAACATATACATTTTTTGATTGAAGTTTCATAATAAGATTTTGTGTACATAAGACAACTCACATAAATTGGCAGTTTTGACAAAGTGAAAAAAAATAGACTTACGTACCTACACTTCCATAACGTTTTCAAAGTGCACCACAAAAATGGAGAACAATAACCTAAAATTTAATTTAAAAAAAAAAATTACGTATACGCCGAAATGCACAATTTTGCTATGGTAATTTTTACTTAGAGTAACATTAAAGTCTAAAGAGACTTAATTAAAAATTAGAACTATATACAATCACATGATGAAATGGAAGGCTTTACATTTGCTAAGAATTTAAACTATAAAGACTTAATCCTTGGCAACAAAATTATTTATTTTATTTTTCTTATAGAAAAATATATTTGTGCACACAAATTGAATAGAATTTGAAGAGATTTACTACAGAAACAGCAGATAACGAACAAATAAAATAATTATTACGTATTTCTTTAAGGTTGGTAAAGACATGATGATCACAAGCAAAACTTTACTACTTGGCCGTTTTGATACAACAAAAACTCTTCTGTCCTTAAAACGAAAAGTCCCATGATAATGAATGATTGGTGGAAAACTTTTCAGCTGGTCAAATTTACAATCATTTCTTAAGGCTTATGAAGGAAATCAGGACTTTGATTTTCATTTTGGAAATCCAAATTTTCTTCTTCAAGGATACTGTCCAGAACATATTACAGTGACCCTGACAAAACAATCATTAGAATTGAACTTGTTATATATGTTGGATTTATCTTTCAGGATATAAAGCAGTGGAATATATATTCTTCACCTGATCTTAGATTTTGTACACAAAAATCGAGAAAATGTTTTCCTTAAAAAAAAAAACACAATAGGAATGATAACACTTTTATCAAGTGAGCTTAGAAGTGCTGATCCTTATCAGACCAAATTTTTAGCTTTTACATTAAATTGATATTAATGGTTAATGAAAGGTTACACTGTTCGGACTTAAAACGCTAGTTCGTTTGGACATTTTTAAGGATTTGTATTAAACCCAAGACCTCTGGCATGACCTCTTCAGCATTTCATACGTCTTTTTTTCTCTCTTCATGGCTAAATCAGAAAGGATCTCGTTTTGCAAACAAGGTGGTTCAAAGTCGACAGATCTGGAGATCAAATTTACTGTTCGTTGAGATAATATGATTTGGGGATTCTACAGTTGTGCTGTTCTCAAGACGTTTTTTTTTTTTTTTTTTTTTTTGTTACCAGTTGTTGGACCAACTTAAGGTTGTATTGTAGGGGTATACGTGTTAATTGTGACAAGCGGTATACCTCACTACGTTAAACGTCGTCAAACCCATGTATTAGATCAGTTGAAACACTTTTCTAACCACAAAGTTCTTTTTAATAGATCATGTAAGACTTCTTGTAGGCATGATATCAAAAACGTTTTTAAAGTGCAGCACAAAAATGAAGATCAATAAGTTAAAATTTCGTTCTTAAAAAAATTACGTATACGCCCAAGTGCACATTTTTGTTTTGGTTATTTTTACTTGGAGTTAAACTAATTAAAACTAAAATTAAGAACTAAAAGAAAATAGAATCACATGATATAATTGAAGATTTTACTTTGACTTATCATTTAAATTGTAAAGACTTAAACCTTTGAAACAAAATTATTTATTTTTACATAAGAATTGAATGATATTTAAAGAGATTTACTTAAAATTCAGCAAATAATGACCAAATAACACAATTATACTGTATTTCCCTTAGATAGGTTTAGAAATTAAGTTTACAAGCAAAACTTTGCTGGTCCAATTATAAGTGTCCACCATCTAACGTTTTTTTTTTTCAACTAGTGCTTATTTCGTGAATGGTAACACTTAGCTTATGTCTGATTTCACAGATAATTAGTTTTATCCTTCCGCTGAACGAATATGGCTGTGTAAACGCTTGAACAACGCTGGGAAATATTACGACAATACTTTGAAAATCATAGTTATGTTGCAGAATGTGTGCAAAAATTGCGTACGGATTTTGGAAAAAGAGAAGCACCGTCAGCTCCGAATGTTCGTTATATTGTGAAAAAAGTGAAAAAAACTGCCATCCTCACTGATAAACTAAAGCGTGAAAAGCCTAAAATAGGGCGTACACCCGAGAATATTGTTGCTGTGGCAGAAAGTATGCGTGAAGCGCCTTCAACATCAATTCACCGTCGTTCTCAATAATTGAACATTTCGGAGACATCATTGAGACGATTTGATCATTGAGACGATTTTGCCAAAAAAAATCACCTTTTCAGATGAAGCTCATTTTGATCTTCATCAACGCATACATTGAAAATCCGATACACCCAAAAAAAGTCACTGTTTGGTGCGGATTTTGGTCCAGAGGCATAATTGGGCCATTTTTCTTCGAAAATGAGCAAGGAGTGGGCGTTACAGTGAATAGCGATCGTTATCGTGCCATGTTGAACGAATTTTCGCAAACAAAAATTGAAGAGGAGGATATTGGCAACATTTGGTTTCAACAGGACGGCACTACGTGCCACACAGCCGAAGCTACACTCGATGTTTTGCGACCTGTTTTTGAAGATCGCATTATCAGCCGAAGAGCTAATGTCGTTTGGCCACCTAGGAGCTGCGATTTAACACCGTTGGACTATTATTTGTGGTGTCTGGTGTGCTGTAAAAAATAAGTGTTACGCTGACAAGCCAGAGACAATTGACGCTCGCTTTAAAGGACAATATTCGTGAAGCCATTGGTGAAATACAGCTGCACTCAATCGATAATGTGCTTAAAAATTGGACCAATCGTGTAGGCTACTGCAAGGCCAGCCAAGGCAGCCATTTGAATGAAATAATTTTCCATTATTAACCAGAAGGATTGTACTTTCAAATAAAAATAGAAATTTGAGAAAATATTCAGTAGTTTTTTTATCGAATTTTCAAAAAAAAAAAGTTACTTGGCGAACCCTTTTGTAAGAAAATCGAGAAAATGTCTTCCTTCATTAAACCAAGAGGAATGCTAATACTTACAACAAGTAAGATAGGAAGGACTAATCCTTCATTAAATTGACATGAAGGGTAATATTCGGACTCGCAACGCAAGTTTGTACCGCGTTTGGCATGTCTCCTTAAAATTTTGTTGCACAGCTTTAAAAAAAGAAAGAAGTTTAAATAAAATTAAAAATTTTAAAATCGTTGTTCGATTGGAGCTTAAAAAATAAATCATCGACTTCGTTTTTTTTTTTTTAATAATAATACCTCTTACACTTTTAATACGTTTTCTTTCTTTCTTCATGAGTAATTAGAAAGAATTTTTTTTTTTGTAAAAAACGTAGTTCAGACCCAACAGTTCTGGCAATCATATTCACCGCTTTTTTTTAAATAATATGATGTGGGAATTGAACAGTTCTACAGTACTCTAGACGTTTTTTGAGTTACCAAGATTGAGTTGTTGGACCAACTAAAGGTAGTATTTTAGGACGCAGAGACATAGGGCCCAGGGACATAACGCCCAACATTTTTTTTCTTGGGCTTATGTCTCACTTCGGTGGGACATAAAACCGAAATTGAATTTGGGCCTTTAGTCCTACTCAAATATGACCCAAGTCCCAAATTTGTTTGTTAAAAATGGGACATTGTCCCCAAATTTTTGTAGAGCCAAAAAAGAATAAAAAGTTTTTGTATTTCAATACAATGAACAATAAATTTTTGGAAAGGTGATAATACAAAAATATCAACAACTTCTTTCAATAAAAGCACCTGTGGGTGGCCCGCTTCGTGGGTTCTCAGGATTTTAATTCCCTTTTTCAGGGTCACACCCGCTCACGCAACTCCGTTGCTCCGCTAAGGGTACGTAAAGTCGCCAGGCAGGCGCCAATATCAACAGCTCTTTTGAATAGAAGCACCTGTGGGTGGCCCGCTTCGCGGGATCTCAGGATTTAAACTCCACAAAACAAAGTCTTGTGGTATTGAAGTGCTCCAAGTTTTGTCATTTGGTGAATCTTATTGAGTGGGACATTAGCCCCAAAAAAAAAGTTGGGCGTTATGCCCCTGGGCCCTATGTCTCTGCGCCGTATTTTAGGGGTATAATCTTTCTTCGAAATTTGTTTAATTGTGCCATGACAAATTGCTAACTTTGTTGAACGTCGTCAAGTCTATGTATTGGATCAATTAAAACACTTTTCAAACAATGTAGACCTTTTCAAGCTTCACATTTCCAAAATTACGAAATTGCCAAAACTTGGCCACCACAATACGATTAGTAATTTCTGTTCGAACCACGACTTCAAGCATGAATTGGATCTGCCGAGTAATTCGGATTTCTAGAAAATGAGGGAATCTAAGTGCCAAATATGTTTGGAAGTAGCTCAGAGCCAAAGGTCTTGTTTGTATGTGGCCAACTTTAGTCATAACGATTTTCAAAAGCTCTATAAAACTTTTTTTCAAAGACACCATTTGTTTCTCTTAACTTCGTTGTCCGTTCATTATCACAATTTTTTGCTTTGAATGAAAAGAAATTATGACATCAATTTATGTGAGAAAAAAAATACTTAAAATACACTCCAAAAGTCCTCTTAATAATTTACTTCATCATCTTTGCACCTAAATCAGTACGAACTAATTTTTATATGCCTATAGAATATTTATTGGTTCGCCAGAATAAGAAATCTCATTTCAGAGAGGACATTATTCCTTATTTATATACATAAAATACATATATCAAAAGGTTATCATAAAGAATAAATAAATGATAAAGAATATACCCACTTAGATATACAAAAATATACACCTATACCTTACATAACTCTCAAAAACGATGAATAAACAACTTCCAGACATCACAGCCTGTTTTATATAGGTTTTCTATCTTCGTCTATTATAATATAATATTTTAATACAAACCTCATCACATAATGAATATTCTATAATGTGGCAATAATAATTCAATATTTATGTAAAAATAAATCATTCGTATTCACAAACATTATTACCATTTTCTACAGAAGTTCTGTCTATAGATAGGTATATTTATCTTTCTTCGCATCTCTTTGGATTTTTTTTTTTTTTTGAATGAGCCTGCCAACCGCATGCCAAATCTTTTTCACCTCATTTAATCATGACGTGAATATTAAATAAACGTGCCATAAAGACATTTTCCATCATATGAAAAGATATAGGAACAAACTTATTTTATTTTTCTTTCGTCCTTTAAAAATTGTCTGCGGAGCATTTTGTCCCTGATGGAATGGTTATTATATTATTATGCATATATATTTAGAGAGGAAGGAATATATAAAGTTCCGATGTCATGTCCTTGTGACAGGAAGTAATATAAGGTAGTTTGGTATAGAGGTTGAATATGATTGCTTCTTACGGGGGATTTTGAGATTTAAATTGTCAGTTTAAAGTTTATTTACATAGGAATACGCTAAGCTAAAATCTAAGCTTTAAAAAGGTTTACCAGAAATCCAAACACACAATCAATGGAGCAAAATTTGATCTTTTTTCAATTTCTGAAACTCTTATGTCAAAAATAGAAAGAAAGAATCAAAATATTTACAAAACCAATAAATTCCCCTTATAAAGTTAAGACAATATGTAAGCTCAAGGCAAGAAAAAAAAAACAAAAACTCTTAACAAAAATCCTTAAGCTGACAATATAGGAACTCGGAAGAACACTGCAGATGCAGCATCATATTTAAGAATATACACAGACACACAACACGAACAACTCATCCAGGACGACTTTTCTTCCTTAGAGTAAACTTTTTACTTTATTTGACATACGTGACCGACATTATTATGAGAAATTAACCTCACATCAAATAAACACAGGATGAGAGCTTATAAAACAGTATACAATATGGAATGATGGTAAAAGCCCATACAAAAACCAAAGCCGAGAAAAATGACAAACAACACAAAAAAAAAAAAAACAATATGAAGGATTCGAAGACAAAAATAAATACGTACGTGAAAATCTAAGAAAGATAAAGAACGGAGCATACTTTATGAGTACAGTAACAAAATCAGTACACTCATACATAGAGATAAAACAAAGTGAAAGGAAATTATCAATTAAATTTGGATGTTGTTTTTTTTCAATAAAATGGGGAAATTTACACTCCGTGTCACTAAATTTGTGTCATTTTATATCTTCTTGCATACTTTATATTTTGAAATAATATTTGGATTCGCTTCAAGTGAACCATAATTTAGAAAAATTGATCGGCGATTTAAAAATATTTAATCACAACATTAAATTGACCAACTGTTGTTTGACAGTTGCTCAAGGTGCCATAAGTGGTAATAATCTCAGTTCAATCACTTCCTCAGTTTTAACAACCAGGTAAACCTTTTATGAACATATCCATTTGGTATTCCAAATCACATATTGGGAATTCCAAGAAGAGGGTTAATTTTCAATAGCATGTTTTATGAACAACTGTCAAAATCGAACCTGTCATCTTTTGACATTTGACAAATAAAATAACGGTATTACTACCAATGGATTAATTCAAGCTTGAATAAAGTATTGAAATTGCTGAAATTCACCACAAAAAGGATGAACATTTTGCAGTGACAGTTCTAAAATCAATCTTTTGGGTTGACGGAAATAGTGAAACTGGTAGGAAAATTTGAATAACCAAAACCGTTTTCGATGCTCAAGAATAACTGAGAATATCGCTGCTATAGTTCGTTTAATGTTAAACCCAGATTTGTCAATTCTTCATCTACCTTTGAAATGAGGTATTCCACAAACAATATTACATTGAATGTTGCATAATATGGTTTAGGTCTTAAGGCTTTCAAAGCGCAATAAACACAAGAACTCAAGACAGAAACATTACATTTTTCCTGATTGGATCATTGAAATTCATCAAACTGACCCGAATTTTCATCGAAAAGTCATCTTCAGTGACGAGGCTAACATTTTAAATTTAAAGGGCAACGTTAATATATCCTTAACACATCACTGTTTTAACGCAGAAAATAATACCAGCGCTGAGATCATACGAAGAATTACTCTTGCTAACCGCTGTTTCTTTGGGCTAAGAAAGCAATTGAGTAGCAAAGTCCTCTCTCGAGGTCGCTATATAAGACCCTCATCATCCCCGTCCTGCTATACGGTGCAGAAGCTTGGACTATGACAAAAGCGGATGAAGCACCTTGGGTCGTTTCAAGAAAAAAGTTCTTCGTGTGATCTACGTTCCCGTATGCATAGAAAGGGATTGAAGGAGAAGATGGAACGACGAGCTGTACGGGCTGTATAGCGACGTAGACTTAGCTAGAAGGGTAAAAGTCCAACGACTAAGATGGCTGGGTCACGTAGAACGCATGGAAACCAATGCTCCGACCCGGAAAGTCTTCTTCCACACCCACAGGACAGCGCAGTAGAGGAAGACCGTAGATCAGGTGGCGCGCACAAGTGGAAAGTGACTTCACCCAACTTGAAGTGCGAAACTGGAGACATCTAGCTAGGGACCGACTTAAATGGAGAAGTTTGTTGGGTAAGGCCCTAGTTCACACAGGACGGTAGCCGCACCTTAAGTAAGTAAGTAACATTACTGTTTGGTCCAGTTTATGGGCTGTGTGATTGGACTTTACTTATTCCACAATAAAGCCGATTCAACTGTTTTGGTAAATGAAGAATGTGTGATTTCTTCAAAATGTTATCTTATAGGGACTTACTAAAAATTAATGACCATATCTATGCTTTTTAATCGATGGAAGACCTTAAAGATAGAAATCGCGAAGTAATAGAAGACTTTTGAGCAAATTGGTCATGGAATATTGCATGAAAAGGATATTTTGATTTAAACGTAGCTTTAGCGGTATATCCTTATCTTTACAATGAACTATAAACATCTATTGATTTTTCTCAAAAAATATACTTTTCTAAATATAACCTGTTATTGGAAACCCCTATATTTAATTATTAAAAAATATGTTAGGTCCAACTAGTCCCTAGTAAGAGTAACTTACAACTCTCAACCATACCTGTCTGCGAGTAATGTTGTCAGGGATGGAGGGGACCTACCCTTTAAAGCCGAATCCGAACGGCTAATTTGAGAAAGCACTTTTCATGACAAGAATAACTCTTGAAGGATTTGGCAATTCCTCGCAAGATGCAGTACTCGTAAAACAAACCTTAGGTTGTACAGGCAGGGATTAAACTCAAGACCTCTGACATGACAGTCCAACGCACGGTTACTACATATTTAATTATTAATCTAGATATTATTCGTGTTCATTAGATTTAAGAGTGTACATTAGTGCCACCTTGGAACGAAAATAAATTATATAAACCTGTTTCAAGACTCCAGAAGGGGTTTAATTTTGAAACTTAGATTATTTATAGCATAGAAAGCTGACAAAAACTGACCTTCACATTGGAGTCTATCAAGCTTTATTGTTGTTGCTATATCAGCTTCACGAAATTGTCGTTCCTCACAAATAGGGTAAACTATTCTCTGTATGACTTTTCTATTAAACGTGAATACTGGTAGAAGTCTTAAACAGCAGCAGTTTGGACTTTATACTGTGTTTATCCCTCATTTATGTGCAATCATATGTTTTTTGACACACGATCTATCTGCATTCATGAGTTCTTTACATCTTGTTTGCTTATTCTAAAGATGTCAATGTTATCTGCGTAAGCCAGTAACTGTGTAGACTTGTTGACAATTGTAACTCTGATAGATGTTTCAAAGTCTCAGATTGCTTTCTCCAACGCAATGTTAAAGAGTAAACAGTCCCGCTTATCTCCTTGACGAACCCATTTGAGATGTTGACAGGTCTAAATTGCAACCCGGATACCATCCTACATAGTCTTATTGGCTTATTTGGGATTCCGAATTCGCTAATGGCCCTATAAAGTTCTACAATGGCTTTATTTTTTTTAAGTCTATTGGCTTGTTTAGTCTGGAAAGATATTAATATTTGCCGTTAATTTTACCGTTATTTTAACGGACTATGCTCTAGTGAAATAGCCAGTTGCATTCCTCCCCTTAAACAATTTAACCGTAATACCCGCACTTCTAGGAATGCCCATCAGTTTACCCTTGAGCCCAACTTCGGCCGTACTATGAAGTACAGAGATTCTTTTTTTAGCCGTACTACGCGAATGTGGAACGCCTTGCCACGCTCTATCTTTCCCTGTCATTGCAATGTTCAGAAATTTAAAATCAATGTACACCGACACCTCCTATCCAACCCTTCCCTCCTTTCCTAATGCTCACACTGTGTCTTTGGCATATTAAAGGTATACAAAATCCTTTTAGTGTTCGCTAATTATAAAAAAAAAAAAAAAAATTGCCGATTATGGTTTCGTTGCATGGGACTATCCGGTCTAGTAGGATAGTGGAAAATATCTTATAGCTTGTACTCAAAAACGTGATACCCCTAAAATTGCTGCACTAAGTGACTTTTTTTACGTTATTTTTTTTGAAACTTTTTATGACATTTTTATTTTAAAATACTCTATTAAAAAAAAAAGGAAATTGACCAGAAGTGAGAACTTAATTGAAGACTTAGGAAGTTTAAAAAAGTTAAATTTTAGGGAATTTTTAAGTCTCTTTTTCTTCTGATCAAAACCTAATTTGGAATTTTAGATCAAACTCAGGATATTTTGTGTTTTTAATTTTAACCTCACTTAAAGGATTCAGAGTGTATCAATGAGATAGGACTTGATTGTTGGGGCACGATGAGAAATAAACAAACACCAAAAAAAAAAAGTTCATATACCTTCCTATATCGAGTAAGGACTACATATGACGACAATGGAAGATAAAGTAAGTATAAGATCTAAGTCTTTGTTTGGAATGTCAAGCAGTGAAATTCTTTGTTTTTTTGTTTTTGTTCTTTTCTAGAAGATTGTTTAAGGAGCTACCATGTTCTGATCGTTCTATTTTTCCTTAATTTTTATCCTTATTCCCCAAAGTAAAGACAACATACAAACGTACATACATAGCTATGTGTATGTACCTACGTGATTCATGAGATGAAGAAGAAGAAAGTAAAAATCAAGCATATTTTTAGCCTATAAGAGAATACTACTTAAGAAAACAAAAAAATTGTATTTTCCTTCATTCAATGTTGACGTAAATTCAGTGAATTCCTATTTCAGCAGAAGACATAGGAAGGAGTTTATATTAAGTTTTTTGTTTTTTTCTTATTCGTCCTGTGACATCAGTCGTTGTTATCTCTGCACGAAGAAGTATTTGTCATTTGGGATCCATGGTTGCCACCCAATCATCGTCATTCTTATATATTGACTAATGAAACTCTAATAATACAAAAGGAAATATAAGTACATATAAGAAAAACAACATGTGAAAATACATAAAGGAGGAAAAATCATATCAATGATGTGTAGGAGTTTCACAAGTACCTACCTACCCGCTGTCAATCAAAAAACCTTTCATGTGTTCAAAATATAAAAGAAAATATTTTTTGTGTTGGAATGTCCAGCAGATTAATGGGTAATTTGAAGTTATTTTGAGGGTTGTGATTAGATTGTATCCTTGTTGTTGTCAAGAGGGGTGGTGCTGTTTTTTTTTTTTTATTATTATTATTGGGTACTTTAACGAGGAAATTTCAAAATGTGAAAAGAAAATGCTTGAGAAAGAAGCCCTAAAACCCATATGAGACCATTAATTCTGGTATTTTGGTTTAAATTATGTATAGGTATTTCTTTGCATTAAATTTGAAAATTTTGAGTAAATTTGATGAATCAGGGATCAAAGGACACACTTATGTGTGTAAATACTCTCACAAAAGTATGACGTCCAAAATGTTAGTAATTGATCGAAAAATGTTGATTATGTTCAATGTATTTTAGTAGCTACATACAAATTGTAATCAAATGTTTTTTAAATGTTCTGAAATGTAAATTTTAACAACTTCTTTGTGGGATATTTGTTGTTAAATAATATCACTTGTGAAAGCTTATGAATGAGTAAATCTCCATACTAAGTAAACCGATTTTTGGATTTGCTTTTTCTTAGTTAAATGATTTTTTGTTAATATTGTTATTTTTTAGACCTTAAAAGATTTTAAGGAATCAGAACAGGTATTATAAGTAATAACATTTTCAAGAACATTAATTAACTTTATCCTGAACGGGCAAGAGAAGATACAACTTTTAAACGCTTTGAAAGATTAATTGAATTCAAAAATGTTTTAAAGCCGTTTTTTTGCGCATAAAATTGTGTTTCACAATCTTCGTTTTTTATTTTTCATAATTGCTTTTTTTTAACTTCCAATAGGAAGTTATTGTAATCGGTCCGATTTGCCGAATTGAAAATTTTGACAATTCTCGACGTTTCAAGGTCCCTAAAATCGAAATAAAAGATTTTTAGATTAAAGATTTTACGTTCGCGACGTTTTTTTTGTCGTCCATAGCTCAAGAACCAGTAGAGACATCGACTTCAAATACATTTGGTTATACAGATAATAATACAGAAAGATGCAGAAAGGACTCTCAAAAAAATTGAGTGGGTGGTTTTTTTATCATAGCAATTTAAAAAAGGTGAACATTTTGATTAACCTTGAATATCTCACAAATATATTTTTGAAAAGAATTAAAATTAAGTTTTTTTTATAAATGAAAAAAACTGAAAACAAAAATTTGTCACCTCAAATTTGCAACGAAAGATAACTTTTTCAACATCTGGAAAAATTTTGAGAAAAATCGAATTGACAGTTTTTTTTATAAAAAATAAAAACCTAAACAAAATATTACTAAAAGTAGGTAAAAATTGATTTTTGACTCAAATATCTTTTCAAAGCTTTAAGATATTGGCTTTAAACTAATTTTATCTTTTAAAAAATATTATTGTCAACATTCAGTAAAATTTTGAGAAAAACTAATCGACAGTTTTTTACAAAAAATTAAAAACCTAAAAAAAAATTAACAAAAGTTGATAAAAATAGATTTTCGATTTTAATAACTTTTGAAAACTTTGAGTTATTGGCTTTAAAAAATTGGATATTATAAAAAATATTGTTTTTAACATTCGATAAAATATTGAGAGCAATCGAATTAATAGTTTTTTTTACAAACAATAAAAACCTAAAAAAAGCCATTACTAAAAGTTGGTAAACATTGATTTTCGACTCAAATATCATTTTAAAAATTAGAGACTATTGCTTCAAACTAATTTTGTCTTATAATAAATATTGTTTTTAACATTCGATAAAATTTGAGAAAAATCGAATTGACAGTTTTCTTACAAAAAATAAAAACCTAAAAAAAAGAATACTAACTTGGTCATAATTTACTTTCGACTCAAATATCTTTTCAAAAATTAAAAATATTGGCTTCAAACTTATTTTATCTCACAGAAAATATTGTTTTCGACATTCAGTAAACTTTTTTAAAAAATCCAACAGTTAGTTTTTTAATAAAAAATCTACAAAAAAAAATGAGCAAATTTTGTAAAAATTGATGTTCGGTTCTCAATATCTCGTGAACAATAAGATATTGACTTCAAATTAATCCCATTCATCCAATTTGTATTTGTTTATATAAGAAATAAAAATTTTTAAAAATATTATTAAAACTGGTAAAAATTGGTTTTCGACTTAAAATCTTGTTAACAAAACTAGATTTCGAAATTAAACCATTTCATTATATATGCAAATATTTTTTGTAATTTTTAAATCTTTTATAATAATTCAACTGACAACTTTTTTAAAAACACGAAAACCTACAAACTTTTAAGCAACACAAATCGACAGACGGAATGGGAATTTATCAGTGTGGGTCGCATCCCAGCCTCTTTTTTTGCCTTTATTTAGAAATCTCTAAACATAAAAGTGAACTTTCGAAAAAGAAAAGTACCAATGAAGAGCTTTTGATTTTTGAAGATTTTTTGATTTTCTACAAAAATATGTTTAACGTATAAAATATCGACGATAGACTTCTAACGGATTTTTAAGGGCTGGCAAAAGGCTTTTTTCGGCCCAGACTGATTTAGTCTATATTTATTCTACCTACAAATAATGGGATATCCATTTTGCGGTTTCAATTTTGTGAATTTGACATTTTTCAAACTAAGTTGTTAAACCATTTTTTTTTTCAAAGTTTGACTTTTACGAAAATGGATCGCTTGACTATCTCACTCAAAATCGGACATTTCTCACTGGGTGAGGGTTCTGAGAATCCTCAAGTAATTGAAGAGAGGTCATTACATCCACAAAAAGCCAATATAGCTTTATTGCAAGAGACATTTCCTACCCGCGTAATTCCTCGTCGTGGCGATATCAACTGGTAACCAAGATTATGTGATTTGACACCGCTGAACTTTTTTTGTAGGGCTGCGTTAAAGACCGTGTTTTTGCAGATAAACTTTTAACTCTTGAGAACTTAAAAATCAACATTCGTCAAGTTTAAGTTGAGATACCGCTCAATATGTGGCAAAAAGTGCTTGAAAACTACCTCAAAAGAATCGATGCTCGCATCCATTCGCGTGCTGGTTATTTAAATGAAGTAGTATTTCACACATAATGTCAACGTTCAAAAAAGAGAACTCATGAAAAAAAATATTTTATGTGTTTTATTTACGTTTACTTTTGAAACCGCTAAATGGATAACCCTGTATGATGACATGAATTTGAAAAATTTCTATTTCTATCTAAATGCATGTTTCAATAAGTTTTTCAGTTATAAGGAATATCAATGGATTTATAGTTTTTCTTGAATATCACACATGATAAGATCTATGAGAATAAGAACTTCGAGACAATCTTCATAGTTGAATCGTGTAGTTCTAAGATTACCGTTTGATAATTCTTATGAATATTTTGTAAGAATTTCATGTTTATCAGATAATTTTGGCAAACTTTTTAGCGATATTTATAAGGCATTAAGTAATCTTCAAAATCTTCAAAAAAAGGGCATCTAGTTTAAACTATTCAATCATCATTTGTGAGGTATTTGAAAATTATTTGCATTATTTGAAAGATAGTTCAAGCTCAAACCTTCAATTTTAGTGATCTCAATTTCTAAAACAAAATGTTTAAGACTTGTAAAATAAACTCAACTGTTAAGTTTTTTATGGAGCGAATATCTCCGATGCTATTTTCTGATTGAACAACTTTTTTCAAATACCACTTCTGGTTTTTTCAGGTTCCAGAGAAAATCAATATACGACTATTTTTATTTCAATACCACTTGAGTTCCTCAATATTATTAATTATGATCTTATGATCTGTATAAATATGTATCTAATACACTATGGCAATTAATCTAATGCTGTGACTCTGTTTTTGCAAATATTCCATTAAGTTTTTAAATCCTTGAAAAAAATTTTGAATCATCAAAACTTAAAAAGAAAAAAAAATTTAAATAAATTGAATAAAATAATGAACTAGTATTATTTATTTTTTTGAATTTATATTTAGGCTTTAAAGGTTCCGTTAAAACTTAAAAACTCTTGTCTGTTTGAAAATACTAGAAGCTAAACTTTTTTAATTCCACAACTTCTCATAGAGATACAAAACAATAAAGTTTAAAAAAGTTAAACTAAATTTACAAAAACAGTCTTAATTCCGTTGACAGCATCCCTCATAACTCTTATGACAACAATTCAAAGCTATTAAACTAATTCGTATGGAAATACTGAGTTTTAATTAATTTCCTTGCTTCTTTTTAATAGTCATGGAATACTTTCAAGTATAGTGGCATTCACTTTAAATCTCTAAACAGAAAAACTGGAGAAAAAACTGCTAAACATTTCCACAAGAGATCATCCCACAATATAGAAACAAAACAGCAAGGGAGAGGGAGCATTTGTCATAAAATTTATTAAATCATTTCATTTTGTTCTGACTTTATAAGTACATATATTTCACTTTGTTGTTGTAGATTTTTTCCTGTCCAACATCATCGTCAAACTGAGTGAAAAAATATTTATTACAAATAATTTTCTTCTCGATTTTTTTTTTGCTACTCCCCAAGAGTCTCCACCGCACAATTTTTCCATTTCACTTGGTGCAAACTTTGCCCTAACAAAATTCTCCAGGGATTTTTTTTTAACTTTAAACTTTGAAAAACAAACTTCGTTACAAAGTTTAATAACAACAACAAAAAAAATTGCAAAACTCTAGAAATATAAATACAAACGCCAGTGACCCCACGACTCTTGACTTCAAAAATATTACAAAACAAAAAAAAAACTAAAATGCAACTGTCCCCTTAGTAGATATGTACTCATAAGTACAGAAAAGAAAAACCCTAAAGCAAAAATATTTTCACCTTCATGACCTCAAATCTCGTCAACCTGCCCCAATGAATCTATGTTTTGAAAAACTTCGACAAATCGCTTTCATATCTTCAACAAAACACCAAAAAAGTATCAAGCAATATAGGACCACTTTTCGAAAAAAAAAAACCTAAAAAAGTTTCTAGCCACCCTTTATCATGTCCTCTAAAAGGTACCTTCTCGTACTATAGTCCTCCCATAAGATTCTATGTGTAGAAAACGTTTTCCGCTTCCAACCAGTAGTTGTGGTTTGGCTAAAATTTATGACCATTGCATTTGGTTTGGCGTACATATAGGTAGTCCCGATCTCGACCCGAGTCCGGTTCAGTGCACATTTTAGTCGCCTTCCTTCGCCATACAACCGCACCAGCAACAACCAACTGACGACGAGGACGACGAACCAACGAACCGTTTGGGCCTTAATCGATTTCAAATTTTGATAAGGCTCCCTCATGTATGTATATGGATGGATCCGCATGTATTTTGCAAACTCGAAATTGCAACATAAATCAAGAAAAATAAAAAATAAAAAAAAATAAGCTAAAAATCCACAATACCAGCCCTGCCCTGGCAACGAGGCTTTAACAACCAAACCATCGAACCATCCTTCATCCAAAAAGCATTATCGTAGACTTTTAGGACGGGATTTTTTTTTTCGTTTGCGTTCTATTTTGTTGCGCCATTCAGAGTTTCTAGGCAAATAACAGTTCTACACCATCGCTCTTCGCCTAGCTTCGCTCAGTTCAGCTCAGCTCAGCTCAGACAACGCCATCAGGACATTGCTCGTCCTTCACATTGGGTTGATCCTTAAAACAAAACAAATACTTTACAGGGTGTGTCAATTAAGTATGTGATAGTATATAACAGATGTTTTCTTTTTAGCTTTTTAGAGCTAAAGAACTTGCAACACTATTTTAAATGGACGCCATTTTTTTCAGCTGTCAAGTGATTTACTTTTAGTTTGGTTTGGCATTTCTAAAATTTAAGCCACAGTGAATAGTTCCAAAAACCAAGAATAAGCTGTTGATACCAATTATCATAAGCAAAGCATGTTTAGCGATGAAGTTCCCTTTTGGTTGAAGGTTAAGTCAATAAAAAAAACTCACGTATTTGGAGCTATGATAATCCTCAAGTTCAGACACCGACCGTTACATCCACAAAAACTATTTGGCATGCTTTATGGATTTATTTAATAATTGGTCCGTACTTCTTTGAAAACTATGCTGGCCAGAACGTTACAGTCAATGGGAACCGCTTTAGAGCCATGATTATTGACATTTTTGTCCATTAATTGAACAACCTTGATGTGCAAGAGTTTTGGAGCACCATGTCACAAAGCTTGTGCTATAATTGATATATTGGAGGAAACCGGTTATAACCGCATTTTTGCACATAACGTTCCCGTGAATTGGATTGTAACATCGCTAAGATTTAAGGCGTAATTGCAATATAGAGGCACAGAAGTTGGAAAAAGTCATCGAACATTTTAACTCCTCATTAGACTACGCCCATGCCAGCTGTAGATAATTAATGAATAAAAATGCCACAAGATTGATTCATTCATTTCAAAATTCTATACCTCTTAAAAAACACCCTTTAAAAATATTCTTAAATTAAAACAACCTACTTTTTATCGTACCAAATGTGATAGAAATTAAGGTCCCCACCGCAGTGTCAAAATTTTGGAATAAAAATACATGTTTTTTAAAATTACTTTTATGAAATAATTTGCTCAATAATTTTGAGTTCAAAAATGTTATAATTTTAAGGACCACCCTGTCGAAACATCCCAAGCAATAAACGAATGATGAAGGACTATTTTTGTTTTTGTATTCGTTACTTTTGCTTGTGGCAGAATGGGTGAGCCAACAAAACTTAATAAAAATGAAAAATAGGCAAAAAATAAAAGAATAAAAATATCTCCTTTTTCTACGCAGTTCTGTGGTGAAAGTTTCTTGTTGCAGGAATGCAGACCAATGCACCGTTGCTTCTGCACAGAAAACAAAAAAGAAAACTAAAGACAAACAACAACGAAAAAAGAAAGAAGAAAAAGGTGCATCCATCGAATACCTATAACGAAACCGATACCGATACCGATGCCGACGACGACGATGATGCTGGCAATTCTGAGAATTCCCAAGTCTCGACCATAAAACTTTACACCCTCAAGGATGAAGGAAAAGAGTGCTTAACACATTCGTCCATGTAATTGAGGTTATCAGTTACGTTTCGAATTGTTTTTTGTTTTTTTTACTTTGAGCTTCTCTGAATTCGTTCGTTTTTTTATTTTTATTTTTATTTTTGGAGTCGGTTTTCCTGTCTATAGCAATGCCCTGATGCGCTGTAGCCAAAGCGGTAGCCTGGTGTCTTGGCTGGGCAGACAAAAAAACAGTCATATTGGTCATTGTTGGCAGGAACCTACACATATAGCCAGAGCTACCTATAGCCAACACCAGAGTGTGTTGTGCTAGCTCCTATGTGGTGCGGTTGAACAAGAAAGATTTATAGTCTGGGAATGAGTATATCGATTGCATCAGTTGATCGTTTTCTTACATCACTCTTCCCTTCTATCTTTTGGGCAAACAAGACTAAAAAAAAGGAATTTTTATTGTTTTTCTATGTTTTTTGTATTTTCTTTTGTTAATTTTTTTCTTTATTTGAATACAATTTTTGTTTTCTTTTTATTTAGGAATTTTCACTCAGATTCTGGTATTTTTTTTGTTCTTCTTTTGTTGGTTTTAGAGTTTTTATCTTTGGTTTTTGAATTGAATCGATTTTGCTTGGAGGTTAAGTTAAACGTTTATAGCTTTAGCAGCAGATGTCAGGAAATTAATTTTACCAAAAAAAAAACAAAAAAAAGTTTCTTGTGGCATTTTATTGAAGTGGTAATGGTGTTTGATAGTAGATACTAAATTTGTGTAGTTTATGTGATTTATTAGGACAATTTTAAAAACACTCTTTTTTTTAAGGAGGCTACAAATGTCGAGAACGATTTATGATTGCATCTTATTTTAGTTGAAAATGTGCACACTTTCAAATCAAAATGATTTATAAGATCTGTTTTTGAGTAATAGTCTATTACAGGGTGTGGCTTCTTTGATAAGGCCTCAAAAAGATAGCTAGAGAACTCAGGAAAGAAGTAAACAATTTATTGAAGACTGGACATGAGATGAGACTATCTTTGGTTAAGTCAAAATTTAAAAATGTTTCGCATCACCTCCGTATTGCTATCAACTCAATGGGAGGATTTATGTACTAACTAATTTAACATGTAATATTTAAACCATATTTTTTTTAAAAGTACCACAAAAGTTGTGAGAAGGCTCAAGTCGAATTTTATTTCAAAAAAGAGGCTGGGATGCAACCCACACTGATAACTTCCCATCCCGTGTGTCGAATTGTTCTGCTTAAAAGTTTGTCTATATTGTTGTAAAGTGCGTACTTCACAACATTCCCTCATCATCCTTTCTTATCCCGTTACAATTCAACCCATTGCCACTTCAAATTCCCACAGTCATCATTTCCTTTTGATTTTATTGACCAATATCCGACCCACTTATAATTCCCATATTCATCATTTCCTTTTTAATTACCTACAAAAATTCCATTCAACTCCAATGTTGTCAACCACGCGATCAACGATCGCTCCACTTAAACCAAACCCATTCACTTTTTCAATCCATTAAACTTCTCCAATTTCTTTGCCTGCTACACTGAAACCAAACCCAAAATTCCCAGTTCATCATTTTCCATTTTCCTATATTTAACAATCAATGCACTCCCCTTTCAAACCCATTAAACGTGCATTGAACCCTATTAGCAACCACAAACAAGCACACTTGTGCTCATGTTGCATTTTTTCTGTTTCGTCGTGTCGGGTGACGAGCCATTGACATGACACTCTGTAACTTGAATTCGGACGGTTCGGTCGACTGCTATATCTTCCTTTGGACAATAGACTAATTCTTGTTTTCGTCTTCTATATCTTTTAATAATAATATAATATTCTAATTCTTGTGTATAATCAAACTTAGACTTAAGTAAATTTAAGTAAATATTATAAGCAAAGTGAAAATAAAGAAAAAAACAAAACGGGTACACTTCTGTTACCGTAAACAATACGTCTTTTTTATTTTATGAAACTTGGAACTAGAAAAACATAACACAAGTTTACAGGAAAAGACCCAACTGAGAATCGTGCAGCTCAGTTAAAATAAATATAGCACAACAAAAAATTGGTGTCAGATGTGGGGTTTGCCTGGAAAGTGTTTAGTGCCAAGTGATACTCCTTACAAACAAACAAAAAAAATATAACAATCGAAACAGTTTAAAAAAAAAAAAAATCATTGAAGCAGTGAACAAAAAAAAAAAAAACAAAAAAAAAACGTCTGATTATCTTAAAAAAAAAACTAATACAAACAAAATAAAAACAAGTGAAACCTACAAACTACAGAAACAATAATAAAAGACTATTAATCATCTTTAAACCAACTACCAACTACCATCTCTATCATTCATCTTTAACCTACTAGATCTTCAGCAGCATCAACATTCATCTTTAACCAACCATCATCCACACTATAAGATATAATTTTTAATATTCAATTAAATAAGAGGCAAGAAAAAATTATATATTATTTACTACTTACTTTTACTTACTTATTATTACTCATTATCATTACCTTTTTTTACCTATTTCTTGTTTTGCAATTGCATAATTTTTTTTTTTATAATTTAATTAAATTTTGTTCATTATAATAATTAGAAGTTTATGTCTAAACATAAGACTATAGAAATATCCGAAAAAAACTTTCGTTTATATGGATGACATTGTGGTATATGGTAAGACTTTAGAAGAACACAATTCAAAATTAAGAGAAATCTTCGAACGTCTTAAAATACATAACTTAAAATTGCAACCTGATAAATGTCAATTTTTGCGAACTGAGCTCACATATTTAGGACATGTCATAAACGAATCCGGTATTAAACCTGATCCACAAAAAATCGAATGTGTGAAAAATTTCGCACAACCCAAGAACGCAAAAGAAATAAAAAGCTTCCTGGGTCTTGCAGGTTATTATCGGCGCTTCATAAAAGATTTTGCAAAAATTTCTAAACCTCTTACTAATCTTTTACGAAAGGATGTTCGCTTCGACTGGACTCCTCTTTGTTCAAATTCTTTTCATGGATTAAAAGAAAAACTTATTAATCCACCACTCCTCCAATATCCCGATTTTACTAAAAACTTCATTCTTACAACGGATGCTAGTGACTTTGCTATTGGTAGTGTCCTTTCACAAGGTGAAGTTGGTAATGACCTTCCTATCTCTTATGCATCACGAACTCTTAATAAAAGTGAAAAAAATTATTCTACTACAGATAAAGAACTTTTGGCTATCGTTTGGTCAGTTAAACATTTCCGACCATATCTGTATGGAAGAAAATTTCAACTTTACACTGATCATAAACCGCTAGTTTATATACACAATTGTAAAGACATAAATTCTAGAATGATGAGATATCGCCTACAGCTCGAGGAGTTTGAATATGAAATCATTCACAAAAAAGGTGAACAAAATACAAATGCAGATTGCCTAAGCAGAATTGCAAAAATGACTCTTCGTTCAGATACAAAACCGTCTTCTAATTCTTCTCAAGATTCGTCTTCTGCAACATCTTCTAATTCGTCTCCTAACCCATTTACTATATCGTCTCCTACATCGTCCGAAAATACTAACTCCTTTTCTACATCGTCAAATCCCAAATCTTGTTCTTCACCAGCAAATACAAATTCGTCTTCTTCAATGTCAATTACTAATTCTTGTCCCCCATCCATAAATTCAAGTTCGTCTTCAAAATCTTCAATTCCTAATTCTTGTTCAAAGTCTTCAAATAAAAATACAAATTCTAATTCTTGTTCAAAATCAATTCCTAATTCTTGTTCAAATTCTTCAAATAAAAATAAAAATTCTAATTCTTGTTCAAAATCAATTCCTAATTCTTGTTCAAATTCTTCAAATAAAAATACGCCTTTAGTCATAACTACTAATTCTTCGAATATTCCTTCATCAAAACCAGATCTGACAGAAAATGAAATCAAAACTATTCTTAAGGAATTTCATTCAAATCCCATTGGAGGACACTGTGGTGTCAACAGAACCTTTAAACGTATAAAATTATATCATAGTTGGAAAAATATGTTTCAAGATATAAAAAAATATATTAAAAATTGCGAACTCTGTCAGAAAAACAAAGTAACAAAATATACCATGGAACCTATGGTTATAACTACAACTTCCAAATACCCCTTCGAAAAAATTTCTATCGATATCGTTGGTCCCTACCCTATAACTAATAATAATAATAAATATCTTTTAACATTCATCGATGACCTTACAAAATACACTGATGCAATTCCTTTACCAAATCAAGAGGCAAATACAATCGCCGAAGCATTTGTCAAAGAAATAATATTTCGTTATGGCACACCCAAATACGTTTTGTCAGATCAAGGCCAAAACTTCCTAAGCGACATATTCAAAAATGTATGCAAACTTCTTAAAATTAATAAACTCCAAACTACTGCATACCGACCTCAATCAAATGGCTCTTGCGAAAGAAGTCACAGAAACTTCGTGGAATATCTCCGTTGTTTTATCAATAAATCTCAAGATGATTGGGATAACTGGATAAAATATGCCGTTTTCGTCCATAACACGACCCCGAACACTTCAACGTCATTTACTCCGTTCGAACTCATGTATGGTAGACAGGTTGAACTTCCTTCTAGCGTAACAAAAAATCCAGAAATTTGCTACAATTACGATTTGTATGCCAACGAACTTAAATCAAGGCTTCAACATTGTCATCAAATCGCTAGAGATAAACTTCTGAAGAGTAAGGAATCTTCAAAACTACAGTACGATAAAAAACAAAATCCTGGAGACTTTCAAATAGGAACACTTGTTCTACTTAAAAATGAAAGTAATCCTAAAAATAAAAATAAAAAGCTTCTTCCTCTTTGGTCAGGACCTTACGAAATCTTATCTAAGTCAGGAGTAAACTCCGACATTAAAATTAAAAATAAAATAGTTAAAGTCCACAACAATAGACTCAAAATTTTTTCAAGTTAATTAAAAACTTCAATCTCAATATTCTTTCCAGAAATGGAGAAACCTATAATCGTGATTTTCATCTTTAAAATAATCTTGAGTTACCAAATGATGATCAACAACGAACAACTGTATGAAACCATCGATTTGAAAAACAAGACAGGAATATATTACGAACACGTTGGTAACCTTAAGCTTTTTTTATAACCATTGGAACTTACTCATATATACTAACCTTACCGAACTCAACTTCCAATATAACTCAATCTTATTGACCTATGAAAAAATTCTTTCTTCTTGTAAACAACTTCTTTCTTCACACGAAAACTTATCCCAATGCGAATCCCTTCCTACCCTTTCTACGCTAGTCCTTGATCGAATTAAATCACAGGATCAAATTATTAACAAATACTTAGGAACCACCATAAAATCTCGAATACAAAAGAGAGGATTAATAAATGCTATTGGTTCTATATCCAAACAATTATTTGGCACCCTCGACGACGAGGATGCAAAAACTTTTTCTCGTCATATAAATAAACTTAACCAACAACAACATTATGAATCCCAATTAAACGAAAAACAAATTTCAATATCAAAAAATATCATCCATCAATTAAACCTTACAAACGACCAAATTATTAAAATAGAAGAAAAGATTGAAGAAACCAGTAAAATCATAAATCAAATAAGCAACAACTCAAATAGTAATAACATAATAAATAAATCCTTTCTTCACCTAAACGAACTTTTTACGATGTTCAACTCCTTGTCAGAATACTACTATTCAACCAAAGATCACCTCCTGGACGCTATTTACTCCGCAGCCCATGGAAAACTTCACCCATATCTTATTGATCCTTCTAAACCCACAGAGGAAATTAAAAAGATACAATTACTCCTTCCAGAAGAAAATCGTTTACCACTTCCTCTACAAGAGCAATATATAGACACACTTTTTAATCTCTTAGAAACTCATGTTTACTACATTGACAACCAAATAAATTTTGTATTAAGAATTCCTCTTACTTCTTCCAAAAACTATAACGTTTATAAAATGACTAGTATACCAAATCTCATCGAAAACAAAACCTATGCAATTATAATCCCTGAAAAACCTTTTCTTATCGTTGACTCAGAAAAACAATCATACTTTCTTTATGATAACCATGACTTAGACAAATGTCAAACAACTACAAAAAATAATTATCTATGCGAAAGAAACGCACCTATCCTTTTCACATCTTCAAGCAGTGCCTGCGAACTGGATTTACTTTCCATTCTTCCAAGTAAAATCAGTAATTGTAATATTCAGTTAATGCAAATATATCACCCCATTTTCCTACAACTAGCAGACTCCAACTCTTGGATTTTCGTTTCCCCAAATCCAGAAAATCTTATGATTAAATGCCAAAATCTTAACTCGCAAATAAACATAAATGCAACTGGTATTCTTAAAATCCAACCAAACTGTATTGCAAACACAAGATATCAATCCTTAAGCTCCAAAACAAATTTCGAAACAAAAACTAATCTTAACTTTATTTCATCAAATCCTTACCTTTCATTCAATATAACACCACCTCAATTTGAGAAAATCCCCAGTTATGCTACAAAGTCTTTTAATATACATAATCAGATTGAAGACCTCAATTCTATCAGTAAGAATATAGACAACCTACAAAATTCTCAGTTTGTATATTCGAATACCGATAGTGAAAATAAAAACACTTCAATCGTGTTATTCCTTTTAATGATTTTCGCCGTATTCATAGTTATAATAATATTGCTAATGCGGAATATGAGAAAGAACTCAGTTCATAACAAAAAAGAAACGGAATCACTACCAATGCCAGAAATAAAAGTTGATTCAACCTCAGTAACATCGGTAGAAACTCAACCAATACCAAAACCTCGTTTAGCCCCATCAAATCTATCTCGTTCACTCCCAATTCCATCTTCTCACAGCAAAGCCGAAACTCGCACCACTCCAAGGTACAAGTTTCGTTCTTAAGGGGGGAGGTGTTGTAAAGTGCGTACTTCACAACATTCCCTCATCATCCTTTCTTATCCCGTTACAATTCAACCCATTGCCACTTCAAATTCCCACAGTCATCATTTCCTTTTGATTTTATTGACCAATATCCGACCCACTTATAATTCCCATATTCATCATTTCCTTTTTAATTACCTACAAAAATTCCATTCAACTCCAATGTTGTCAACCACGCGATCAACGATCGCTCCACTTAAACCAAACCCATTCACTTTTTCAATCCATTAAACTTCTCCAATTTCTTTGCCTGCTACACTGAAACCAAACCCAAAATTCCCAGTTCATCATTTTCCATTTTCCTATATTTAACAATCAATGCACTCCCCTTTCAAACCCATTAAACGTGCATTGAACCCTATTAGCAACCACAAACAAGCACACTTGTGCTCATGTTGCATTTTTTCTGTTTCGTCGTGTCGGGTGACGAGCCATTGACATGACACTCTGTAACTTGAATTCGGACGGTTCGGTCGACTGCTATATCTTCCTTTGGACAATAGACTAATTCTTGTTTTCGTCTTCTATATCTTTTAATAATAATATAATATTCTAATTCTTGTGTATAATCAAACTTAGACTTAAGTAAATTTAAGTAAATATTATAAGCAAAGTGAAAATAAAGAAAAAAACAAAACGGGTACACTTCTGTTACCGTAAACAATACGTCTTTTTTATTTTATGAAACTTGGAACTAGAAAAACATAACACAAGTTTACAGGAAAAGACCCAACTGAGAATCGTGCAGCTCAGTTAAAATAAATATAGCACAACAATATGTACATATCAATTTTTACCAAATTTGCGTACTATTTTTTTAAGAAAAAACGGACTGTTGGATTTTTATAAAAAAAATTACTGAATATCGAAAACATTATTTTCTGTGAAATTAAATAAGTTTGAAGCCAATATTTTTAATTTTTGAAAAACATTTTGAGTCGAAAGTAAATTTTTACCAAGTTTTAGTATTGTTTTTTTTTACGTTTTTATTTTTTGTAAAAAAAACTGTCAATTCGATTTTTCTCAAGATTTTATCGAATGTTGAGGACAATATTTCTTATAAGTTAAAATTAGAAAGAAGCCATTATCTCATTTTTGAAAAGATATTTGAACAGAAAATCAATTTTTATCTACTTTTGTTACAGTTTTTTTAGGTTTTTAATTTTTTGTACAAAAACTGTCAATTCGATTTTTTTCAAAATTTTACTGAATGTTAGAAACAATATGTTTTGAAAGATAAAAGTACTTTAAAGCCAATATCTCAAAGTTTTGAATTTTATTGGTTTTTTTTTTAGGTTTTTATTTTTTGTAAAAAAACTGTCAATTCGATTTTTCTCAACATTTTTCAGAATGTTGAAAACAATATTTTTTATAAGATAAAATAAGTTTGAAGCCATAATCTCAAGTTTTTGAAAAGATATTTGAGTCGAAATTCCATTTTTACCAACTTTGTGTAATGTTTTTTTTAGGTTTTTATTTTTTATAAAAATAACTGTCAATTAGATTTTTCTCAAAATTTTATCATTATTCTTCGTTGCACAAAATTGTTTTGGAGATGAAATAATATTTTAGTTGTAAAATTTTCGAGGTGACAATTTTTTTTTTCAGTTTTTTTGATTTATAAAAAAAACTGTTAATTGGATTTTTTTCAAAAAATATATTTGTTTTGTACAATACGTTACAATATATAATATAAAATTTAATTCAAGTCTCTAGCGTTTTCATCTGTTTTTTAAATTGCTATGGTAAAAAAAAACACCCACTCAATTTTCTTGAGAGCTTTTTCTGCATCTTTCTGCATTATTATCTGTATAACAAAATTTATTTGAAGTCGATATCTCTACTGGTTCTTGAGCTATGAACGACGAAAAAACGTCGCGAAAGACCAAACTTTTAACGCGATTCTGGACCTTTTGAATCCTATCGGAGAAGAGTTATTGGTGAGGGTTTCAGATAACATCCGCATATTTGAGAATATATCTACACTAGCGGCCTGTCCCAGCTTCGCACGGGGAGACATAAATAGGTACAGATAATGTAGCTTTCTAATGAAAAAAGAATCATTAACATCGGTCCAGTACTTTTTGAGTTTATTCGTAACATACAAAAATACAAATCTTTCCTCTTTATAATATTAGTGTAGATAACTTAAGTAGTATAGAGCGGAACATGAGTGTATGGGTCAAAAAAGTCATTAGACGTTCTTTTTATGAATCCTAGCATTGAATTGTCTTTGGCGACAATAGCCAATAAACACGAGGAGCAAATAAAAACTTGGAATCAAAGATAACTCCTAAATTTTTTACTAGGAGTAGTTCTCTGAAGATGAGTGCAATCTACAGAATATGAATATTCATGCACAAAGTGTTTCCTAGCGATAGAAATAACAAAACATTTTTTAATGTTAAGATTCAAGTAGTTCAATTAACCCCAACGGTATAATTTATCCAAGTCCATTTGAAGCTTAAGGCAATCAATATCGCTTGTTAATTTCAAAAATAATTTGAAGTCATCAGCATATATAAGACAGACATTGGTTAAAATTGATAAGGTTAACAATGTCATCAGTAACTATGATAAACAGCAATGGACCAAAATGGCTGCCCTGTGGAACACCTGAAAAACAATAAATGGGCTTTGAAGTATATTTATTAATTTTTACTTCTTGAACTCTCTCCATTAAAAATGGGCCGATCCATTGAAGTAAGTTTGAGTGAATACCGTATATTTCAAGTTTACAAAGCAATATTATGTGACAAACTGAATTCAAAGCCTTACTAAAGTCGGTATAGATAGTATCAACTTGGCTTTGGTGTTCGATAGATTCGACCACGAAAGAAGAAAAGCATACTAGATTGATAACAGTTGACCTACCTGAAATAAATTCATGTTGTTGAATGCTAATCTGTTCTTTAACTTACACAAATTTTAGAAATCGCAGATAACTTGCAAATATATTAGGATAGGCTGATAGACGAAAATTTCATGAAGAGTAAAATTCAAAACAGTGGAATTCTATTTTTGACATAAGTTTGAAAGATTTTTTTCTATTAAATTTTGTCTTGAACTTAAAATAAAATTTAAAACAAAATATATAGTGAAAGTAAGAATACTGGAGGAAGAGACGATAGTGCCGAAAGGAATTTAAGACGAATATAGTAATATTCTCGGCATCAATATAGACTGTACTATTCTATTAGTGAGAAAACTACATTGCTGTTATGATTAAACTCGATTCAAGGCCTTGAATAAAATTCAAACAAGTTTAAAATCCTACAATTAAATTTACCCGAAGTAATTGTATTATTCAAGATAATTAAATATCTCACCCTTTGTTTTAAATTAATAAGGACTTTTAATTGATAAGGCTCAATTTTATTTTCTTAATCAAAATCATTAGCTATGCATATACATATCTATGATGATGTTTATTCCTATTCCTAATAAAGGGTTATAATTATTATTATTTTCCCCTTCGCACAAATTTCGATAAACAAAAACAATCATAGAGAAAGGATTGAAAACGAAACTAAAGAAAATAGATGAAGATTACAAAAAAAAGTTAATTTCTGATGTGAGATTTCAATTAAAGTAAAAGTTTCACATTCGAATAATTCCAATTAGCTTTACTTTGTTTTGATCACGCTAGGAGCATACATAAGTTCCACGCCACTAGAGATGATGTTCCAATGTGAATAATAAATATTCCCTCTTGTTTACCTACTTCGTGTCGAAGCTTCTTAATGTGTTGTCGTAGTTGTAGTCCTTGTTGTTATTGTTTTTTTTTTTACAACCCCTCCGTTTTACTTTTACCCTTCTCGAAACCTATGCCACTTCAATTCTTGTTATTAATGTCACTTTAGAGGAAAAATATATAAGAGAACTTTGTCACAAACATAATATAAGCCAGGAAAAACAAGGAAAACTATTGTTGACTCATTACGCGAAATGGATGTTAAAAAGGAATATTTAGAGAAATTGCACAAGTTTTTCCTTTTCCATAGATACATAGATAGATATTGTATCTATACAGATTCTAGTTAGATCCTTTTTTCTACACGCTCATTAGGTTTGAAATGAAGATATGAATGTATGATGGATGAAGTTTTTCATTCTCTTTAAGAATTAAGAATCTAAGAATTAGGGATTTTTCTTTGATGAAGAAAAATTATGCTTTTCAAATTTAACGCTTCTTCTTCGTTCTAATGAATTGAAATGAAAAATTCTGATTGAAATGATCCAGGCACAGCCAAACAGAATGTATCTTTAAAGACTATGAAAGAATCCATCTTAAATATTCTCTAATTTTGTTCAATTTGAGAAAAAATTATGAAAATTTATTTATTTTGATTATTTCATTGATTGTAACATGTTTGAATTCAACATTTTACGAAACAAAATAATGTAGAAATTATCCCTTGTTAAAATACCATAAGACTTAAAAATTCAATAAAATTATCAGCAAAACAATTATAGAAGACCATTAAAAGGCAAAAAGTCTTTTCATCTGCTTTTAAAGTTAGATAGGTTTAGGTATAATCTCCAAAAAGGTGATTTTGATCCTTCAAAAGAAAAAGAAGAACCAAAATCATTGAACTTTATACTACAACAATATTTTCTTATGTATTTATTCAATTCATCCATGAAATCGACGACGAAAACAAATTTAACTTATAATTCTTAAGGCCAAAAAAAAGGTTCCGTTTTGGGTCCTTTTTTTCCTTTTTTTTATTTGTATTGTTGTTGGCAATCCTTTTCACAATAACTTATCGTATTACTTAAGATGAGACACAAGAAAAGGCTAAATTTAATTTCTCACCATTATAGGTATCGAGAAGATGAAGACATCAACAAAAGGGAATTCATGAGACCACTAAGTTTCTTATTTCTTTAGGGGGAAAAACCTGATGGGGTTGGAGCAGGTGTGAGCTATGGAAACAGGGTATCGACGCAGTAAAACAACTTTCCGGTTCATTAAAACAAATCCGGCTAAAACCATAGAAGAACCATTATTGTAAAGATGAGGTGGCCAGCGGCGTTGGCTAGGCGTTGCTTGTGACGGTGGCGTGAGTCTTCTCAAAAAACTAATTGTGTATGGAATATTGTAAGACACACCACTTCTACCCCACTCTTTACACAAATCACCACTCATCGTTGTCGCTTTCCACACCACCACACCATGCGTCGCTCGTCGTCCTTTTCGTTGTCGTCGTCTTGTTGAGATTTTCTAAAGATTCTATGGGTAGTGTACATTAATGACCATTAAAGAAGTGTGAAATTAAGCACATCACCCGCACAAGGATCCTCATTTTAAACACACACACACACACACACACACACACACACACACACACACACACACACACACACAAAGGCAAACATAGTAAATTTTACAAGGATATCTCTTAAGTGTTCATTAAGAAGTTTTTTTTCTTCTTGTGTCCTGTGAGTTCTCACTACAAGAAAATTAATTTAAAAAAAGGAACACACAAAGGACCCAACGCACTTATGCACTTCGTTTGTAAGAAGATAAGAAGACTACACCACTACGACAATATATAGCAGCAGTGTACTTCTCCACCAAACCTCTTATTATACCAAAAAAAAAAGGACAAAGCGAACAATTGGTATAATTCGTATTTTAGCACAAAGGATTAAAAACGCAGAGTCTCAATCGCAAATAGGTTCGTTTTTTTTTTTTGACTTTGTCATACAATCTTAAAGGACACACCAACCTCAAAGCAAAAATTTAGATTAGAACAAGCAGACACATCACTTAGTCCTGGGAAGTCCTTATGAACGTACAAAAAAAAAAATAAGAAGATGAAAAAAGGAACAAACTATAATCACTACAAAGCAAGCATCATCTCTATACCTATATCTTCCATGTACCTACTCTGTTCTTTCTGTCTCTGGCCTGGTGTCTTGTGACTCTGCATCAGGCATTTCTAGACTTTAGGACTTTTTGAGAGGAGGAGAAGGAGGAAAAGTGATCTGCGCCTATATAGCACTCTTCATTATTATATCAAACCAAGTTCTTGAGCCGAGTATTCATGTTCCAGAGTGGGGCTGTGAAAAGAACGTGTCTGCTTTCATTCTAAATTTCTTTTTACTGTTTTTTTTTCTCTGTATGCTGTGTGTGTGTGTGTGTGAAAGGGAGTATTCATATTCTGTACGACTTGACTTTCAACCTCGATTCCGCCTTCACTTCTAATTTCTTCCATCTATGTCTTTTTTGCATAACCAAGATGTGCACTTTTATTGGAGTCATCTTTTAGAAACCGGGTGTCACTTTGCCTATTCATATACATATATAAGATAGAAGCAACAAAAAATAAAACTAAATATCGTCTAGTTGCCACGTAAGGACATTTTTTCCCGCTATATAATGTGCATTTGGAACTTTCGACAGGACCGGATTATTCCAAAAGAGTGAAACCTTACAACTTTCAGATTCTCTTTCAAGAAATAAGCAGATTTTGAGAGTGCTTTCAGTCAGGAGTAAAATGCTTTGCGTCATCGTGAATTTGGGATCTTGCAAGCTCAAAGAAAAAGGTTAAATTTCTATTAAGCTAAAGTGTCAAACGTGTTTCTAAGTAAAATATGTAAATTCTCTTGTGTTCGCTAAGTGACTTCTATAATTGTAAGTTATGATCCATCCACTTAACCGACAAGTTCCATTTTCGAATTAAAGGATACGTCAACAAACAAAACTTCTTAATTTGGAAGGACAAACGTCACTTGCACCCACTTAAAGTCATATTTTGTTATGGACTGCCAGCAGACAGCCTAATAGGACCATGTTTCTTTATTATTTCTCTGTAACTTTGCACAGGGTTATCAAACTGGAACCTGGAGGCCAAGTATAATTGTTAACAAATTATAGATATAATTACTTGTTTTAAAGGCCCTTTTTTTATTCTTTTTTAAAGTGTAGTTTATTCCGGCCCCCTTTGCATATCGGTGGTGGAGGGGGGTTTGGGTGTACCTACATAGATAAAAAGAAAATGAGGTTGGTGTCGCAGTTGTGACAAACGTTTTTAGTCTGCGTTTTATGGGTAAAGCAGGATTAAAGAGAAGATGACTTTTCGAGAACAAGAAAAGTAGAAGAAAACTAAGATGAAGAAAAATCATCAAACTTAGCATGAGAGAGAGAGAGAGAAAAAAAGAGACGACGACAACGATATGGCATACCATATACATTTTTTTCCTCTATGCAGTTCTTTAAGTTTTCCAGCTATAATTCTGCTACATCGGCAGGATATCTATTCTTGCCTTATTCCTTACAGATATACGAGTATATGCCTATACCCTTAAAAAAAGTACATGCATAATGTGTGCCTGCGCTTTTGTGGGTTGTACAAAGTACCAATTTGCACAATGAGCTTCTCTTATAGAAGGTTGAGGAGGGTTATATACATATGTATGTGATGTTTGGCGAAAGTTTTGTAGATTTTAATATGCAAGAAGAAAAAAAAAATATTCATTCTTAAAAGAACTGAAGTGAAAAACCGAAGGAAAAAATGCAAAAGAGGTACAAATCAGGATCAAGTCAAGATATAATGTCGGTTGAATTATCTTTTCTATAATATAAGAGAAAAAAAAAAAGAAAAAAGAGATAAAATTCATTCTCCATAATATGCACAAGGATTTTTTTCTAGGTAAAGTGGTTGAAGTTGAAATAAGTTAGGTTCAACAAGAATGTATGCACACACACATATTGGTACATTTATGAGAACATTGAATTTTACATTAATTTTTTGTACTAAAAAATTTGTGTGAATTTGTGTATTAAAATAAAACAACAAGAAATACAATCTTCAACACAGATTGTTGTTGTTTTTTAAATGTCCTTTCTATCATTTTTATTTGGTTATCCAATAGTATTAGGGGTCTTTAGAGATGCTAACATTTCTTTAGGTAATTCGTTAATTTCTAGTTCGCTTACTTATCGCAATTTGAAACAACCTTTCGATAAAATTTGTATTGGATGGTTTGAAGTCTTAGTTTCATAAAATAAACGCTGGTGTACCCCAAGGTTCCTTTTCATCCTCCACTTTACTTCTTATATTCACAAATGATATCTGGTCTGGCACTTCTAATCTATTAAATTGATTCGGTAATCACAGTACCTTTAGCTTTTCTTATTTCTTTCTAAATGACCCCCCCCCCCTCGGAGATCATTTTTTTTATGTCCGTAAGAACTCTCTTGAATTCAAAACTATCGTACTGCGTTCATGGATATGATTCTCATTATATTTTTAATTATTATTTCTTATATTGTATAAAAACAAAATTTGTATTTCACTTCCTTAAACCTTCTTTGCTAAAAGTACTACTTTTAACTGAGGGCTGAACCAAGAACATATCAATTAGAAATTCAGCCATTTTCCAATAACGCACAGCACAAATTCATCAACTTTTGACTAATGGACGATCAGGGGGAAGCATATGAGCCATAAAGCTTAAACAGATAAGTTGTATAATTAAAGATTTCATCTAAAGATTTTTTAGTAATTTAACTACATTTTCCAAAAAGTGGTTTGCTGTCAAAAACAACTAAAATTTTTGTTTCACGCAATTTAGAATTTGGAAAAACTTTAAAAAGGCTTTAAATTTCATAAAATTTGTTTTTAAGAAAAAGAGCAAATATTTAGGTTCTTTAAAAAAAAAAAAAAAAATTGGGTGGCGCAACAGTCCGTTGGGAACTAGGGCCTAGTGACTTACAACTCTCAACCATTCCTGTGTGCTAGTACTGTTGTCAGGGATGGAGAGGACCTACAGTTTTAAGCCGAATCCGAACGGTTAATTTGAGAAAGCACTTTTCATGACAAGAATTACTCTTGGAGAATTTGTCAATTCCTCGCAAGAAGCAGTACCCGTGAAAAAAACTTTAGATGGCATAAGCAGGAATCGAACCCAAGACCTCTGGCATCGTACTTTTTTTTTTTTAAACTTATTTTTATTACTTCAATCTTAAACCCTAAATCTTAAAGCTAGACAAAAATTCATAAAACAAGCCTAATTCACCATAACTTACAACTAACTTACTGGTCCCATACGAACACTCTAAGTTAAACTATAACACTTAATACTAATGCCTTTCGGCCCTAAGATCTAATTTACTTCAATTAAATGTTATTTATTTTTGTATTTATTAGAAAATTTGAAAAAAAACTAATATCAATATCCTTTTTATTTTATTTTTACTTAAAAACTACTTAAAATAAGGTCCTTAATATAAAACTTAAAACTAACTTAAACTACCTATTCTACCTATAAACTACTTAAAACTAGAACAACCACAGCAGCAAATCTAACTATCTAACATTTTGTGTTTTACATTTTTCATTTTTTATTTTCTTTTTTTCTTTATTTCATGTTTTTTTTTTCTGTAAATTTTTTTTTTTATTTTTTATTATTATTATTATTTTTTTTTTATTTTTTTTTTTGTGCCACCATGCCTATTCTACTTAAAACTAAATCCTAAAACTATAAAACAAGTATTTAAGCCGACCAAGGCTTAAAACCCCATCCCGACTACCCACTATCAAGTGCCGATTGAAGCCACCAAAACTGGCACTCCTGCTTCATCCTATCAGTTCGATCCCGTTCGGACACAGCCCTACTGAACCGAAGGAGATCTGCTTGTGTCATGACGTCCCGATTGTACAGGAGTCGCCTATCCACGGTTCGTCGTCTGACGTGGTAGCGGAACTGCCAATCTATCCTGTATCAGACCGCATCTGTCTAAAAAGAGGAATGCCTCTGGTGGAATGAAGCCGCTCAAGCGTGCACTCTCAAAATACTCGTCGTTCGGATAGAACGCCCCGAAAATTAAATTGTTGGTCGGAGACATAGCTCTTGCAATGTGACCTCGAACGAGTTTTATCACGAAATTGTCAATTCTGTTGATTCGAGCCCCGTTGTATAGGACCTCGTTGGAATAGTAATGCAGGTAAGAAGATTCGGCTGTTCTGTACAAGTCGGTACAGCGTCGTAAACACTGCCGCTCGAACACCCGAAACTTCTCCATCTGGGAAGGGGCAACGTTGAACCACACAGGACAACCATAAACGATCATCGGATGTATGAGGGCCATGTAGCAAATTATCTTCACTCTGGAGTCAAGCCGATTGCTAAAAAACAGCCGTTTCGTCAAAGCGAAGGCTCCTCTGGCCCTGGTCAGAGCAGCATTTATATGTCTATCGAAATATAAATACTGATCTAACCAGATACCGAGGTACTTCACTACACTTTTGCTCGCTAATCGCTGCCCGTGAAGATCAACGATGACCATCTTGCGCCAATTCTTGCACGTATAGCCAACGGAGTCCGGAACAGAATTGTCTCCGACTTCTGGACATTTATTTTCAGTTTCCAGTCGTCGCAATATCGCTGAATCTTGTCGAAATCACGCTGCAAGAGAATTCTAATAACCTCAACCTTTCGGGCCGTTCTGTACGCAATTAGATCGTCGGCGTACGCAATTGCCTTTGTAAGACTACCTATCAGATCGCTGGTGTAAATGCTGAAGAGAATCGGCGAATTCACCGCTCCCTGTTGAAGAAAATTTTTAATTAAGAATGTTGTGGTAGAAGTTACATTGCCATTTTTGACAACAAACTTTCTACCGTTAAGCATATCATATCGGGTACTCGCCTTCAATTACGTCTAAAAAATTCGTAATTCGTATACAAATTTCGAACACGAGCTTTTAATCAAACATGACATTACGATGGTAGAAAAGTCGAAAAAGGTGGGTCTTCCGATTCCGTCTGTCTGGCTGTCCTGGCCTCTACGTCTACATCTCATAGCCTTGTGTCGATTCAGTTCAAACTGAGAAATTAAGGTTTTAAGCCAAATAGAGTAAGGCGTTTTTTTTAATACGAAAAATAACAGCAGTCCCCATACACATTTTTTGGTTAAAAAGCGAAAATTCGAATCTTTCAAAAATGAACCCATACATTTTTTCAAAACTTTCTAATTTTTTTTCTTAATTTGGTTCTTTCTAAAAGAAAACATAAAACATAAATTAAATAAATCTACTTTTTGAAGTGAATTTGCTTTGAATGCTCTAGAACTAAGATTTAAATACGAATTTCAATAATATAAATGTCCCAAAAACAGTAAAAGTGACACTTTAGTTAAACTAATAGATAATTGCAAAATATAATAAACGTTTCTTATCTATTGATATAAAGGCTTCGAATCTCTTGAGATTTGAAGTGAAAAGCGATTCTGAAACGTGTAATTTGAGAGTGCCACACAATAGTTTCTTCTCAACTTATTTGTTTACCTTAATTTGTTTTTATTTTATATTCTAAGAAATTATGTACTCAAATGCACCTATTTCTATAAATTCAAGAACCAAACATTTTTCTCTCTACAAATTTTAAGTTTTGTTGACTCCTTTAAGACTAAAATATTATCTAGCATCTACGAGTAAGCAGACTGATAACGATAGTTACAATAGACTCCCGAAAATTGAATTCGAAAAAACTACGTCAAAAAAAGCCCGAAAATATTTTTCATATCAGATTCTTTCTAATGTTCTGGGTTTTTGAATTTTTGTAGCGTTTTTTGCATTAATACAAATGGAAACAAGAAAAGTATATATTATTTTTGGAAAAAAAAAACTTTGTTTCAAAACAATTTCTTACATTTCTGTGTGAAATGCACCAAAAACCCTTTAAACTGTTGTGTTTTAGCTCTTAAATATGGCATATTTAGAAAACTGTTGGAATTTTGGAATGCTTTCATATGTAGGGAGTCGTCCAAATTAACTAGTTAGACCATACCTTGCTGGACAACAGTGTTCTAAAATAATGTTTTAACTAAAATTGACACTTGAGCTCTTGTAATGTGTAAATGTTTAATTATGTTATTTAAATTTTGTCAGAACATTAAAGTAAGAACTCGTCTATATTTTAAGTGTGTAAAACTTAACCCCCCCCCTCCCCTGAATAAAAGTCAAGATCAACCATTTCCGTTTACCCTTGAGCTCAATTTTGGACGTACTGTAAAGTTAAGAGATTCTTTTTTCAACCAAACATCAAGAATGTGGAATGCTTTACCCAACCCTATTTTCACTCATATATAGATATTCAAAACTTTAAGACTAGTTTCCAAATGCTCGCATTGTGTTTAAGCTTTTAACATTTTAGTGTGTTCACATTATCACTTCAAAAGTTGTGGGATCTAAGACTTATTTTTTTTTTTTTTTTTTGAAGAATTTTGATCATCCTCATTTATTAAAAAATATGATTATTATTTTGTTCTTCCTATCAACAATAAAAAAGTATTAAAAAGTTATTTGAAGACTATGACATCAAATAAAATTACAACTCCTTCTTCTTCTACTCATTTTTCACAAAATTTTATAGCAGCACTCGAGCTACACCATATGCGTGTCGTTTTGTCGTTATTATTAAAAGTAATTGACGTACTTTACCTGTATTCGTTGCTGTTGTTTTACTCATTAAAAATCATTTTCACCTCTTTATAATGAGCAATCAAACATAAAGATAAGTGGTGCTTAGTTGGTTGTACATGTACATTAAGGACGAACAAATTACCTGCAATTAAAACAAACACAAAAATAACATTATTTTATAACATAACGAGAAGAAGATTGCAAGTTATGAAAATTAAAACTTTATGATAAATAAATAAGGATTTGTTTTTGTGTACAAGAAAAGAAATTTCATTATTTTGTGACTTAAAATTAACATGATTTTTAAATTTAAGTTTTACAAAAAAAAAACGTCTCCACCTTTGCACTCTCTTAAAAAAGATTAAAAATTATTAAGATCTTAAAAAACAGTCCCATCAAAGTTAAAAAATTTCCCAAAATATAAAACAAATTTAATGAAAATCCGCTCAACCTACAGGATAAAAAAATCCCTACTTATTTGTATATTTTCCATCATCATCATGAAACCTTTGGCTTATTTTAAAAAACATATACAAAAACAACAACAATAGCAAAACAAAAATTTAATGAAAAGTACATAATCAAAGATGTCATCCATGAAGCCATTATGGCTTATAAAAGAATAAATAAGCAAATAAAAAAATGAAAGGAAGGCGACTTGGTTTTCCGCTCACACATCCACAAGAGGATTCACTCCTCATCTAATATATACTATAGGTATGTATAAAAATAGATGTTTGTATACATATATTTAGTGTTCGTTTAGGACAAAACAAAAAACGGAAGAAAACAAAAACCTATAACGGGGGATTAAGATATGCGCCCTTTATATAAATTCCCTTTCCAACAAATCATTCATTTGATTAAATTGCAAAATGCTCCCCCACAATGACCAGCTATTGTTTACTCAATCCGACGTTTATCCTTGTGGTGTTGTAAAATGTCTTGAGTTTTTTTTTATTTTCATTTTAGACCGTAGCAAGTCCTTATTCACACAATACATAATGTGATTTTTTTCCAACTTGTCCTTCGTCCTTTTTTTTTCTTCTTCTGGGTATAAGGATCCGCAGTAGGTATGCGATTAAACGGCCAAGAGTGAGACATTTTCACACCAATTGGTTTTCAATATTATTGTGCTTCCTTTTTGTTTTCTTTGCTGTGCTTGTCCTTCTTCTTTATTTTTGTTTTTTTTTTTTTTATTTCTTTTATTCCCATTTCAACATTGTTTAAGAGAAGTACTTGTTTCTGTTCTAGTATAATTTTTTTTTATCGCCATGAACCAAGTTTTCCACTTGGCCACATTCAAATTGCGGTGTGCTCTGTGTTTATCTCTTAAATTGGAATAATTTTTCTTTTTTTTTTGGGTGGCGCCCAACGCGAGGCCTGCTGTGAATTTGCTTTAAGTTCAATTTAGATATTACAACAGAAAATAAATGGAATTAAATTTAACCCGCCAAATGTTAAAGGTTGTCGTTTTATGCGAACCAAAAAACCAGGCGGCAAAGGAAGTCGAAATATGACGTTCGTCCTCATCGTGCGTCGGTCGTCGGTCGGTTGGTATCGTCTCGGTGTTTGCTTATCATAATTTACAAGTGAACCCAGAAGCTACACACCACACACAGCTATATTCAATTCATGCTCAGGAATGGAGTTTGAGTAAGATAACACAGAACAGTTATTACAAACTATACGAACGACAAGACCTTACCAAAGCATTAGACGACTCCAAGACTTAAGGCTCCAACGAATAGTGAACAAGAAATGTAGAACAAACGACCATAGATAGATACAGAATTAAAGTAAGGCACATAAAAAGGAAAATTTAAGAATGGAATTTATTTGTTGAGTAATTATCCTTTTACGGAATTTGTTAGCCTTCGCCTTTGTCTATCCTAAATTTTCTTTATACCTCTCCTATACCTACATATAACTTTCAAAATCCAATGAAGAATTACTTCCGACTTTTTTCTTCTTCTTCTAGGTATAGCTTATTTTGCTACTAGTATGTTTTGTTTCTTTTTGTGCCTCTTAGCTTGCGGACATGCTTATTTTCTATTAGAAAGTCCCATTTTCTTATCATGTTTTATTATATTTGCCCCGAGATGTTGAATGTTTAGGCCTAATATATCTCCTTTCGTTTTTTTTTTTTTGGTCTGCTTCTTTTTTTGTTTTATTAAAAAGATAAACGAAGGAAATAAGGATCAAAAGTTAAAGTTTTGCTTCTTTTTGTCTTCTTATTTTTTGCGTTTTTTTTTTGTTGTTGTTTGATTCCCAAAGCTTTTACTATTAAATGTCAAAATTGGGTTTATACTTTTTAAAGAATGTTTGAAGTTTAGGCTCATTAATTTATTTTGAAAAGGGATACTTTATTTTTGTTTTTTTTTTTTTAAATTTCTTATGTTGGTTATATTTTTTGTTTTCAAAAAAATATCGGATATATGTATATATTTTTTTGATGTCATATAATATTTAGAGTGAGCCTAAAGTTGATATAAAACCTTTGTATATTTTGTTATACTTTGTTTAAAGAAGGTTGAAGCTTAGCAATCTATCTTATTTCATTATGACAACAAATTTGGCAACTATAACGGAAAGAAATTAAGATTCTTTTTTTTTTTTTTTTTTATAAAGGGGATTTTAAAAGCTAATTTAAGCTATAAAGTAGTTAACTTCGCAGAAAAGAATATTCTATGCAAACAAAGTCTACGTTCAAAAGACTTTTTTAAGGACAACCGATTTCAATCAATTATTTTTAATTTTTCATTAGAGCTGAAAAAAAATTGTCTTTTTCTTGGTCTTTTAAATTACATTTTTTTCAAAGGTTCTTTCTTTCAAGATCTTTAGCACGACAACTCTTTTAGTAAGCATCTGGCTTTTGGAACTTAATTTTGTTTACAGTCTGAAAAAACAGGCTGTACAGACTTACTAACAAATGGAGATAGTATACATATGTATTATGTATGTTATTTGTAAAAATACTGAAATACTCTTTGTTACAGTATTTAATAGCACCCGCTACTAGATTACAGTGTAAAACAACAAAAACTCATAATTTACATTCTAAGATATCAACAGACCATTTATTTTATATAACAGTCTAATATATTAAATGTCATTGAGTTGCAGTCTAATTAAGCAACCGACACTAGTTTACCGTGTTCATTTAAGAAACTGTATCAAGTTAGAGACATATAATTAGTACGCTTGAGTAGACAGAGTAGTCTAAATTTACAATTTTTCTATTGATTACGGTCTGAAACCAATTATTTACAGTATGGGATTTTAGCAAATACTAAATTACAGTAATGAAGCAGTAAATTATTCACAGTTTACAGTGTAAATTGCCAGCCGTCACTATATTACAGTGTAAAGATAACAAAACTATAATTATTGACTCTGTTACTGTAAGAGAATAGAGATTACAGTCTAAAACAGAAGACGCCAATGTCTTCCAAACCTTAACTTAACGATTTTTAAATAAAGGGTTTTCAATAAAGGCCGGTAGATGAGCAAAATGACAATTGTGGCGTGTGCTGGGTGGCACGTAGCGCCGCCCCGTCCTGCTGGAACCACATGTCGTATAGGTCCATATGGTTCAATTTGGGCCATAAAAAATTAGTTATCATCGTTATGTAGCGCTCGCTGTTGACAGTGACCGCCTCACTAACGTCGTTCTCAAAAAAGTACGGACCAATTACGCCACCGGCCCAAAATCCACACCAAACGGTAATTTTTTAAAAATGCATTATCACCTGGTGAACCTCAAGTGGGTTGGTGTCGTCCCATATGCGGCAATTTTGCTTTTTAACACAGCCATTCATCCAAAAATACGACTCGTCACTAAAGATGATTTTTCGGCTAAAATTGGGGTCCTCTTCCAAACGCTTCGAATCCCAGTCAACGAAAAAACGGAGTTTCTTGAACATACGGGTATGGGCTGATTGCTTATTTGAACCGGTCGTTTCAAATTTGGCCACCAAACGTTGAAGAGTCGACTGTGAAGCGAAACTACGTCTATCGTAAAAAGGGCGCAATGCGCTCAACGTTTGCGTTAACGAACACTCATTTTGATAATAAAGTTTTATCATTTGAACGTGCTGTTCTATTACTTGCTATAATGATTTGGCATAAACAACGGAATAATAAACAAAAGATTTGACAGATGTCAAAAAAACAAAATGGCCGCCACCGACCACCAAAATCTACCCGCGTCAATTGAAAAACCCTTTAGTACACTTGAGTAGACAGAGTAGTCTTAATTTACAATTTTTCTATTGATTACGGTCTGAAACAGCATAAACCAATTATTTGCAGTATGGGATTTCAGAAATTACTTAATTACAGTCTTGAAAAATAAATTATTCACAATGTGAGCCGTCACTATATTACAGTGTAAAGATAACAAAACTATTATGCGTGACTCTGTTACTGTTAGAGATTACAGTCTAAAACTGAAGACGCCACTATCTTATGCCTAACCCAAACCTTAACTTAACAATTTTTTAATAACATGTGGAAACGAGTTTTTTTTTTAAACAGAAATTTGAGACCTTAATTATTATTCCAAGTCCCTTTCCTGCAATTATTTTTTTGAAATCAAATACGAAAGTTATTAGAATTATCACTGACCAAAGAATTTTGCATGTGCCCTAATTTTCTATTCTTACTTTTTATTAAGCAATTTGAAAATTACCAATGTTTTAAAATTTTCGTTAATTTTTCTGAAACGAAACAATCCAAACAATTTTTATCAATTTTTATCAAAGTGGAAAATTTTACCCCATTTTTTATTATTGTATCAACAAAATGCAATATCAATTCATTTCAATAAAACTTTATCTATGAAAAATTCCTGTACGTATTAATATTGACTTCAAAAGTCTCAAATTAAAGCAAAACCGGCGTTGTCGGTGCCGTTGCGTCCGTCGGTCGCAAGTTTGTATAGATATACGTCCCATCCATTGCCGTATCAGTCGTCAGTTTCATCGTAGTCATTCGTCAGAATCAGAAAAGTTCGAGGGGGAGGTAAAAAATCAAATTAAATCTCTTTGTGTCTGCAAAAATAAAAATAATAATAATAAAGTTTTTAACCAAATTTAAAAAAAAAATACATAAATAAAATATTTTACTTTTCGTTTCGTTTGTCGTCGCTCTGCATGCTGCATAAACCATATTTTTGATGAATGAATTTTCTTCAACGCCCACAAAAAATATTAATAATTAATTAAGTTCACTCGAATGCAGTGTCCTCTCTTTATACAAAATGGGTTTTTTAACAATATGTTTGTGTGGATGTATGTGTTTGAATATAATGCAATGTAGTTAATAGTATATCGTATAGAAGAAAGAAAATAAAGAAAATTCCAAAAATAAACACAATTTCCCAACAGAGAATTTTCCTTATCGTAATAAATGTGAGAGTGTGTCTCTAATTGTATGTGTATTTGTTGCGTTTGTCGAAGGACCCTACGGGTGCTCTTGTTGATCCTTTTCAACAAATTGTACAAAACGACAAACATACGAGTATTATTTAATTTTGTATACAAAATAGCTTTTTTCTAGCTTCGGGGTGGATGGTGCTCTGCGGGGTGTTCAGCAAATTGCATAAGACACAAGAGGTAAGATGTCGTTATAAAGTTTGTTTGTAGCTTCTTGGTTTCTGGGAGAGGTAAATTAAAAATCTAGTGACATACATACATATGTGATATGAAAACTAAATGTATTATCGATTTGAAAGTTGTATAATTTCAAAATATAACTCTTTCAGAATGTGACACAGATTAATTAATTTCCATTGAATCCTTAAAAATTTAGATTATATTTTTCATGTAATGGTTAAACATAAAAAAAATTATATAAACTGTTTAATATTCAAGTGGAAGAATAATTGCATCTAAATTCTTAAATGTATTTATTTAAGTTTCTTTGTTATGTTTTGTATAAAAGTAATATTTTGATTTTTAATTTTAACAGCCTCACTTAAAATAAAATTACAGCGAAGTTCATAGACAATTTTTGTTTATAGAATATTCTAGTCAAGAACCTATTTTCAGCAATTTGTAAGGACTTAATTTCCAATAAAAATGTTTTGCACTTCTTTTTTCAACGTCTTGCCATTTTCGAGATATTGGCTGAGAAAATAGGAACTTCTGTAGACCGTTCAATTCACAGAAAAACAACCATTCACTGGGCGAGATGATGCTAAAAATGCCACAGAGCTATAGAAATTTTAAGAAAAAAGCTCAAATTGTAAGCACGTGTATTTTAATTTGTGTTTCTCAAATTTTCAGGGAATTGTTTTTTTGAGGTTTTACACAAACTTTACAACAAACATTAGACCGACAAAAAAAAATAGTCATCTTTTTTGGTATTTGGTTCTCAAAGAGATGTATAGCCATTTGTCTTTATTTTTAGATCTACTTAAATATTTATATTTCAAAGAAGAAAAGATAAACAATTTTAAGAGTTCAAAAACTGTTATATTCGGTCCAAAAATGTATTAGAAAAAAAAACTTAAACAAAACACAAATTGAACTTCAAACCAATAAAATAAATAATAAATAAATTGGGTAGCGCAACAGTCCATTGAGAACTAGGGCCTAGTGACTTACAACTCTCAACCATTCCTGTGTGCGAGTAATGTTGTCAGAGATGGAAGGGACCTACAGTTTATGTGCCGAATCCGAACGGCTAATTTGAGAAAGCACTTTTCATGATACGAATTACTCTTGGAGAATTTGGCAATTCCTCGCAAGAGGCAGTACCCGTGAAAAAAACTTTAGATGGCATAGAAAGGGATCGAACCCACGACCTGGCATGACAGTCCAACGCACTAACCATCATGCCACGGGTACTACACCAGTAGAATAACTTACACTTAATATTTAATGATTTTTATTTCAACGTTATAAAGGACACCTAAATCAAAAATGAGAATAAGCTATGAACTACCCTGATAACTTTCCATCAGTCCCCTTGAAAACTTCCACCCGATATTTTGTTTTTATCCATTTTTAGGTTGTTGTTATCCATTTTGAGGTTTCAAAAGTATAGGGCTGCCATTCGACAAACTGACAAACAAAAATATTTTATATGCCTTTTATTTACGTTTACTTTTGAAATCGCAAAATTGGTAACTCTGTATTGGTCCAAAATGTCATTTTTTTTGTAAAAACACGTGTTGATAGGACGTTAAGAGGAGTATTTTGTACAAAATAAAGTATATCTGAAGTCAAAATTCTCAAGATATTTGATCTAAAATCAGTTTTAACCAGTTTTCAATACAAAATGTGTGTAAGTTTTCTTTTTGTAAAAAAAAGCTATCATTTTAATTTTTCAAAAAATTTTACTCAAATTCAAAAACGTTATTTTCCGTAGTATACAATTATTTTGAAGTTATCTACTAAAGACGTTTCATATTCAATAACTCGCAGCTGTCACTTTTTTAATTTTTAACTTCCCATAGGAATCGGTCCGATTTTTCGAATATAAAATTTTGACATTTCTCGACGTTTCAAAGTCCCTTGAGTCGAAATAAAAGATTTTTAGTAAGGTGTCTGTGCGTGCATGTGTTCGTATGTCCGTACGTTCGCGACGTTTTTTTCGTCGTCCATAGCCCAAGAACCTCAAGAAAAGTAGAGATATCTACTCCAAACAAATTTTGTTATACAGATAATAATGAAGAAATATTCATAAAGGACTCTCAAAATAATTGCGTGTGTGGTTTTTCACCATAGCAATTTAAAAAAAAAATCTGAAATTGTTGGTTAACCCTAAATATCGCACGAACCAATAACGCTAGAGACTTGAATTAAATTTAATATTATATATTTTAACGTGATACAAAACAAGTATAAAACTTGTTTTTAAAACATTACTCAAAGTTGGTAAAAATTGATTTTCGACTCAAATATCTTTTCACAACTTGAGATTAAGGCTTCAAACTTATTTTATCTTATAAGAAATATTGTTTTCAACATTTTGAAAAATGTTGAGAAAAATCGAATTGACAGTTTTTTCTACAAAAAATAAAAACCTAAAAAAATATTAATAAAAGTTTGTAAAAATTGATTTTTGGCTCAAATATCTTTTCAAGACTTTAAGATATTGGCTTTAAACTTCTTTTATCTCTCAAAAAATATTGTTTTCAATATTCAGTAATATTTCGAAAAAAATCGAATTGACATTTTTTGTACAAAAAATTGAAAACCTAAAACAAATTTTACAAAAGTTGGTAAAAATTGATTTTCGACTCAAATATCTTTTCAAAAATTTGAGATATTGGCTCCAAATTTATTTTATTTTATAAAAAATATTGTTTTTAACATTCGATAAAATTTTGAGAATAATCGAATTGACAGTTTTTTTACAAAAAATAAAAACCTAAAAAAAGCATTACTAAAAGTTGGTTGACACTGATTTTTGACTCAAATATCTTTTCAACAATTAAAAACATGGCTTCAAACTTATTTTATCTCACAGAAAATATAATTTTCGACATTCAGTAATTTTTTATAAAAATCCAAAAGTCAGTTTTTTCATAAAAAATTAAAATCTACAAAAAATAGTGCGCAAATGCTACTAAAATTGGTAAAGATTGGTTAACGACTAAAAATCTCGTTAACAAAAATAGATTTTGAAATCAAACTATTTCATCATTTGCAAAATTGTTTGTTATTTTTTTAAATTTTTTAGAAAATTTAAACAGATGACTTTTTTTTAACAAAACACGAAAACCTATACAAACTTTTAAGCAAGACAAATAGACAGACGGGATGGGTAGTTATCAGTGTGTCCCAGCCTCTTTTTAATTTTGCAATTGTTAAAATTCACTACAAAAAAATTTGAAGATATTGCAGTCCCAATTTGCAGTTTTGCAAAAAAAATTTCCGGACCGTCTTATTTCTCGAAGAGGTGATCAAAATCTAGAGAGAGATCTTGTGAGCTAACACCTTTAGAGTTTAAATTATTTTTCCTGAGGGGGCAAGAATTAGGTCCTACTCCACTATCAATTGAAGACTCTGGAAATCGTGAACTAGTTGAGAACATACAGCCGCAAATGTGCGAATTTTTCATGACATATTTCATGCAAAAGGATGATGATATCATTTTTCATTATTGTGAGGGTAAGCACCTCTTTAAAAATCAAAGCTTTTTATTGGAAAACGTTGGGTATTGTTTTATGAGATAATTGTGTTTCAGTTTTTTTCTTTTAATCAAACAATCTTCAACTAATAATGACATTTGACTACGCCATTTTTTGTATTTGAAAGTATCATTTTCCAAACAAGACAAAACTTAAGTTTCTTAAGTAGAAAATTTATTTTCATTTTAATTTAACTTTTCAAGAGTATGTGAGTATTTTTTGACAAAACCACAAATATACATAAATAAAAAAAAGTGAACATATGTTCCAAAGAAGCTTGAATTTTTGAAGATTATTTTCCTTATTACTAGCTAAAGTTTCAACTGGTTGTGGTAGCCGACTTTTCCAAAACCAAAAATTAAAAAAACGAAAAAGTCACTCCAAAAAGTTGTATTCCTCTTTTAATTAGGTTGTTTCTTCCGACGAACTAAGACGATAAAAAGATGACGACGCACAGTGGTGGCATTATTTTTTAAGAACAACCTCTGCCTACCACTTTGTTCCTCACCCTAAAACTCTTTGCCACAATCTATAGCTAAATCAACATGATGATGAAACTTCAAAGGCCTTATTACGATATGTATGTATTTTTTGTTCTGATAAAACTCATGTGATGCGGAAGCTAAAACAGCCCAACTTTTCATCAGGACATTTTTCCTCGTTTTTTTTTTCTGTTCAAATGTTCATTTTATTGCCTCCTTTGTTAATACCACTCTATACTCATGTTGCTTTTGGTTTTCCATGTATACAATATACGTATGTATGTGCGTTTGTATGAGAAGGAATAAAAACATCACATCATATAAAATAAGTGTCTTGTGTTGTTTTAGTTGTTGTAATCAGTTTTCTTGTGGCAAAAGTTTGTTGTTCTTAGCCCAAAAGTATATGAGCGAGAAACTTTGAAGGTAGTATACCTCAAAGTTGTTGTGCTATGCTATACGCTCTTCTTAAAAACATACAAACATAATCATACTCGTATATGGGGGTCTAGGGAGAAAGGAATACCATTAAATATTAATTGAAAGGATATACGCGATATGCGGCTCTTTCTATGTAACGCTTAAGTGTTATTTAACGATGTAAACTTTTGTTCCTTTGAAATTCAATCGACAGCAAGTGTCAATGGAGGAATTGTGTTCAGATATTCTATAGACTTCTTCCAAGAAGGGGGGAGGGGGCATAATATTGCGCTTCTTTCTACCTACTTTCATTTGAAATGTGATATTTATCAAATGATTTTCAAATTTGTCGTTTGAAGTTTTTATTCTTCCTTCGATCGATTGATGGTTGAAGGGCTTTGATTAATTTATATTTCCTTTCAATTTTCTTCTTTTTTTTTTTTTTGTTTTGTCTTCTTAAAATAACAAGAACACACAAAATTAAAGAAGTAAAAATAAGCTATGAGGGTGAAATAAGAAAGAGAATTAACATTGAATATTTTTCCAATGGAAATATACGTACACACCTTTACTGTTTTTTTTTTTTTTTTTTTTTTTTTTTTTTTTTTTTTTTTTTTTTTTTTTTTTAAATATAAAAGACGTTGAATGGATTCCTTCAATGTGTGTGCTTTCGTTAAAATTATTTGTAATTTTGTTTGTGTTTCTCAAAATTATGCTTTTAAGCTTGAGCAATTTATCAAATTTAAATCTTATGTTGGTACATTAGTCTTGAGGAGCCTTATTGAATTTATTAACTTAGGTACTTAAAAAAAAAAAATACAATGAGTAAAAGTACCTATTCCTATTCCTTGAGCAAGCTACTTAACAATATTGAACTGATTGATGATGAAGGTATACATATTTCACACAATTTTTGTAATGGGATTTAAGATAAGAATTGTAATCGGTTCAAAGCTTTTCGTAGAGCAACGTAATTGAATGGGTTTTAAAAAAGTGATAGAATGTTTTTTAAAAAATATGAAGCTAGGCCATCTAGTGGTTTCTTTTTAAATAATAGGTTATTTTGACAATGATAACTGAAGACTTATTTTTGAAAGTGAGTCTTGGCCGAATTTAAGCCCAACAGTGCCCTTGTTTCGCAGTTTGACCTTGAAGCAGCTCGAATTGCACATCGATCTTGGGCGAAAAACTTCTTTTCTGACGAGACGCACTTTTGCAAGAACGCATCCGAGCTTCGAAAAAGGAAACCCCAGAAATTATTGTGGACCAACAATGTTTCCAAATGGGAGTAACAGTTTAGTAGGTACTGTAGAACGGTGGCATCATTGGAGCGTTGATGCCACTTTTCCAGTTTAGACTACCTCCGAGCCAGGTTAGGTTAGGTTAATGTGGCTGTTCATGATGGAGTAGGACACACTTATACCAGTTTAATGGCCCATTGTGATACCACATGAATCTTGAGGCTTTCTTCTAAGCTCAATGAAACCAGTTTGAGTCCCTTACGAAACGTGAGAGGCTGATTATGATAATATTATTTAGATCGTTTAGATCTTTGTAGAAGAATTCTCCTAGGTAATACTTGCGTTTTTGAGCTAGGGCAGGGCATATACAGAGAAGGTGAAGAACTGTTTCCTCATCTTCCTCATCCATACAGCCACCTCCGAACCAGACACGGCAATCATATGCCAAAAATAGTATTGAAATTATAATGCCATAAGATTATATTTCGAATAAATTAAAAATTCATGTCAATTAAAGAAAATCGTCTTCGTTTTATTCCATGTCAAAGTTCTATACTTCAATTTGTTGAAAAATTAAAGTAACATAATTCCCTTTCCAACCGACGACGCGACGTAGCCTCTTGACCAACACGTTGTGTTCCATGATAATCAATAGGAATCTATACCGAGAGAAGCTCTCTTCTACAAATTATAAATACTTGGAATATCTTCAAAAATGTTAAATGTATTGAAGGCTTTGTAGTAGAATAATACAGCTTGTATCTGGTACGGAAAATGGCTCCCCGAAGATTTCGAAAGAACAGTGGGAGTAAGGCAAGCGTGTGTTCTTTTCTTACACTATTAAATAAACGATATCACAGATGCTGTTAGATGTGGAATTGAGCTTCGTCCTCGCAGAGACAGTTGATGGCATGCAGCTTATGATAAACAGATTAGATAGGTATTGTAAAAGTTGGAACCTATCTGTCAACCTGGAAAAATCGGAAATGATGATTCTAAGACGAAGTGGAGACAGACACCTACAGTGGGCGTTTCAAGGAAAGGAAATAGAAATTGTAAGGGAGTACAAATATCTAGAACTCTAACATGAAAAAACATCTTCAAGTCATACTAGCAGAAGTTAAGCGAGCTGTTTGCTCGGTTTGGGGTAGTTGTATATATAAGAAGAGTTTTTCACATACATACTTCAAAACAAACAATATTTCGTTCAACTGCAACTTACATTCTTCGTTTCGGGATTCCGACCCTACTAAACAGTAGAGAAGTTCCTTCTTTACTTTACTAGGAGGTTTTTAAGAATACCTCCTTGTTCACCCAACTATATGTTACATTTAGAGTCTGGTGTTCCCCCTATGTTTTTTGATACTCTTAAGATTCATTTCAACTACATTATGCACTTAATGTCGCATGAGTGGGAATGTGGAGTTCACTTGGTGGTTGCAGATGAAGAGCACGTTAAATCCCTAAAACCAAAACTGGAAGAATTGCTGAAGAAAACGGGAAACAGAATGTTCAAAAACTTCATGGAGGAAGCTCAGAATTCGCAGTACTTATTTTTTAGAAGAACATTGGACGGAATTAATAAGCAAAATCTTCCGATTAATAGGAGAACTATGAAACCCTAATTTTATACCACACCGACCGTCCTGAATTACCTATTTCCTGTACTTTATGTAACCGTAATGAAAGATAAGATGTGTTTCATTTTATAGCTATCTGTGTCGTTTTAAAAGAATTTTGAGTTCATTACTTTGAAGTGCAGTCATTGGATTTGTGGTTGTGGATTCGAAGACTTTCCGGGCCGGAGCATTGGTTTCCATGCGCTCTACGTGACCCGATGTTAGCTCCTCGGAAAGTTCGGACATCCATGATGCTGAAAGCGTGGTTAGCGTCGAGATTGATCTTAAGATTCTAATTATATAACTAAAGGGTGATACTTTAAAAGCTATAGGAAAGTTTTAAAAAACAAAAACATAAAAACATAAAATTCAAAAAAATGCATGAAATCTTTATTTGAATCGATAGTAGGGTTCATATAATTTAATGTTTAAAGATTATTTCATGCAAATGTTGACCTTGACTGCGCCTCAAATGGTCCATCCGCTTAGTCCAAGTTTGGCATACTCTTTCCAACATTTCGACTGGTATCGCACGAATAAATGCTTCAATGTTGTCTTTCAATGTGTCAATTGAAGCGGGCTTGTCTGTATACACATGAGTTTTAACATAGCCCCACAAAAAAAAGTCTAAGGGCGTTCAATCGCACGATCTAGGCAGCCAATTGACCGGTCCCGAACGTGAAATAAAATGTTCACCGAACTCGCCTCTCAATAAGTCCATTGTTGCGCGTGCTCTGTGGCATGTGGCACAGTCTTGTTGAAACCACATGTCATGCAAGTCAAGCTCTTGCATTTTGGGCCACCAAAAGTTGGATATCATCTCACGGTAGCGCTCACCATTCACAGTTACGTTACGATTTGCATCATCTTTGAAGAAGTACGGTCCAATGATGCCACCAGCCCATAAACCGCACCAAACTATGACTTTTTCTGTATTCATTGGAAGCACTTGCAATGCTTCTGGCTGATATTCACTCCAAAATCGACAATTCTGCTTATTTACGTACCCATTGAAACAAAAATCAGTTTGTTCGCTGAACACAATTTTTCGGTAAAAAAGTGGATCTTCAGCCAACTTTCCAAGAGCGCATTCAATAAAAATTTTACGTTGCAGTAGGTCGGTCGGCTTCAATTCTTGCACCAGCTGTATTTTAAAAGGCATCACACCTAAATCCTTCAGCAAAATTTTCCACGTTGTTGAGTAACAGAGGCCCAATTGCTGTGAACGGCGACGAATCGATAATTGATGGTCATCGGCCGCTTCAGTGGGTCAATTAAACTGACCATAAAATGAAAGAAGCGCCCTATGAACTTTCTTAAAAGAGCACGCAATTTAATAATAAAATTCAATAATTTGCAAGTGTTGTTCGTTTTTAAGACGATTCATGGTTAAATTATAGACCAAACTGAAGATGTTTGACAGTGAGACAAAACACCAAACGTGCGTCAGCTGTTTAAACCAGTGTTGCCAAAAAGATAATAGCTAAAAAATCACCCTTTATATACCTTCGGATTGACTCATCTGTTCTTATCCCCCATATTTTGTATCTACATTGCTATTGAATTGATTAATTTGATTAGTTACTTTTACTGATGGAATCTGTTTCATATTTAAATACTTTTTAAACCACAAAAATCAATTACATCTGACATCTAAATATTTTAGTATCTTTCACCACAGTTTTTTTTTTTTTATTGAACTATTAAAATATTCATATATCTATCGAATCAAAACCCAATATTTAGCACCTCTAAAAATCATTCGTCCGCATAAATAAAAACTCCTCAAATTAACGCCAAAAATTTGAAATAAAAAACAAAATGTCAACCGATGCATTTCACATATTTTTCTAGGCAGGTATAGTGACAAAAAAAATCATGTACCGTGTAAACCGCAAATGAAGCGATAAGTTTGCCATCGCACGTTATATGTTTTTATATCAATTATTTGTACCTAGATACTCTCTTTTTCCGCACCTCTGTCGAGGTCAACAAAATTTTATCCAACCAAATTCAAAAAAAAAAAAAAATAAAATAATAAAATGTAAAAAATAAAATAAATTTTTTTGTATGAACAAATAAATAGGTACATGGACGTAATTCCTACTGCAATTGCATCCATCTATTAAAAACGTGACATTCCCCGTGTTTATTTTATTTCAAATATGAAACAGAACACACATCCAGGACGAGAATACAGCAACAAAAAAAGCAAACAAATAAATAGATTCATCTCTCTATCATCAGCTCTCCAACAAGCGGAACAATATAAAACACGGCAGAAAGACTGAAAATAGAAATAAAGAGTTGGAAAAGCTTGGGCAAATAAAAAGAGCTTGTAGAAAAAAAGAAATGAAAAACAAAGCATCATCTGTTTTTTTTTTTTGTTGTTCCAATTTTTCGAAACGAGCTCAAAACAAAGCAAAACAACAATCTCCTCACTATGGACAGGATATGGCCCATGACCAGGACAGGACCTCTATTTCCGTCTATAATTCGTATTCCACCTCACGTTGCCCAACTTGTATCGTACGTCGCACTTCATCATCACCATCAGCTTCACCATACTCTTTCTCACAAGTAGGTGATTCATGCAAAAATTCCAATCAGGGTGATTAGTTTGTTCGGTAAACTGATACCGTTTGTGATATAAAAACAAAAAACAAAAACCAAAAGAGAATCAGAGAAAGGATTTTTAATCCTTGGACTCTTTAAAAGGATCACGTCGCATCGTCGTCGTCATCATCGTCATCGTTGTCAAACGCTAGCGAAGCATTTGGTGGTGTGGTGGCCAGTGGCGTTTTGTTGGTCGTCATCGTCAATGGTGCAACGAATGACGAATTTTCAATAAAGGACAAACGATTTGGCGTAAATGATGCGATTCAATGTGATTAATTGCCACCGACGAACTTGATATGGTCGATGGTTTAAATGTGCGCACCTAACGAACTTTACCTTTTTAATTGTGGAAATGGAGTTTGAAATCCCATAATCTCGTTTTCTGAATTTTTGTTAAACATTCCAATTAAAATTTTCCAAATAATCAACATTTATTATCAAAAAACAGTTAGACTAGAATTTAAAGGGCTTTTTAGAAATTACTAACTTAAAAAGATGATTTCTCTAATTGTAAACGATTTTAGAATCTTACTTTATTAAAATATTAGTAGTTAAAATCTCGAAATTTGTACTTTAACTTGCCAAGTTTCGTTCTTTAAAATAACCTTCGTTTTTTTTTGTAAGGTACTCAAGTATTTTTAAATTTAATTAAATATAATTAGAATTTTAGGATATTTATTTTTCGAAAACAAAAATGTCCTTATTAAAAAGAATTCCCATATAAAAATTTGTTTTTGAATTCGCAATATTCTTAAAAGTTTAATAAAGTTTTTTTAAGTCGCTAAGCTTGTTAAAGAATGTAATCTTTTGTGACTTAAAATATAAATTGCTTTCGATCAATTTATTATGAGACTGGGTCTTTTATTTTTAACTTCCCATAGGAAGTTATTGTAATTTGTCACCTAAAAAATTTTACGAAGAAAAATGATTTTATCTCTAAAACAAATTTTGTGCAACGAAGAATAACGTTTTTAACATCTGGTAAAGTTTTGAGAAAAATCAAATCCAGAGTTTTTTTTATAAAACATAAAAACCTAAAAAAAACATTACTCAAAGTTGGTAAACATTTTTTTTCGACTCAAATATCTTTTCAAAACTTGGCTTCAAACTAATTTTATTATAAGAGATATTGTTTTCAACATTCGATAAAATTTTGAGAAAAATCGGATTGACAGTTTTTTTTACAAAAAATAAAATCCAAAAAAAACAATACTAAAACACATCAAATACTTTTTAAATCAATATCGGATGAGCCGTTTTTGAGATTACTTGGTAATTTTTCTAACATTATAAAGTTATTTTGAACATTAATAACATACAATGTTCAAAATGGTTTGAACATTAATAACCTACAATCGTAGTACCCGTGGCGTGATGGTTAGTGCGTTGGAATGTCATGCGAAAGGTTCAATCCATACCAGTGTCATCTAAGGTTCTTGTCACGGGTACTACCTCCAAGAGTAATTCGTGTCATGAAAAGTGTTTTCTCAAATCAGAAGTTCAGATTCGGCTTAAAACTGTAGGTCCCCTCTATCCTTGAGAACATTACTCGCACACAGGAATGGTTAAGAGTTGTAAGTCACTAGGCTCTAGTTCTCAACGGACTGTTGTGCCACCTAATTTATTAACTTCCCATAGAAAGTTATTGTAATGGGTCCGATTTGTCAAATTGAAAATTTTGACATTTCTCGACGTTTCAAGATCCCTAGAGTCGAAATAAAAGATTTTTAGAAAGATGTCTGTGCGTGCGTGTGTATACGTACGTTCGTACGTCCATACGTCCCTACGTTCGCGACGTTTTTTCGTCGTCCATAGCTCAAGAACCAGAAGAGATATCGACTTCAAATAAATTTTGTTATACAGATAATAAGGCAGAAAGATGCAGAAAGAGCTCTCAAGATAATTGCGTGGGTGGTTTTTTTACCATAGCAGTTTAAAAAAAGGTGAACATTTTGGTTAACCCTAAATATCTCATGAACCGATAACGCTAGAGACTTGAATTAAATTTTATATTATATATACAAAACAATTATGTTTGTGAAAAAAAATCCAATTAACGGTTTTTTTTACAAATCAAAAAAACTGAAAAAAAATTTGTCACCTCGAAAATTTTACGACTAAAATATGATTTCATCTCCAAAACAATTTTGTGCAACGAAGAATAATGTTTTTGACATCTGATAAAATTTTGAGAAAAATCCAATTGACAGTTTTTTTTATAAAAAATAAAATCGTAAAAATAAACATTACTCATAGTTGGTAAAAATTGAATTGCGACTCAAATATCTTTTCAAAAACATGAGATTTAGGCTTCAAACTTTTTTTATCTTATAAGAAATATTGTTTTCAAAATTCTGAAAAATGTTAAGAAAAATCGAATCGACGCACGTTTAAAAAAAAAATAGAAACCTAAACAAAAATTAATAAAAGTTAGGAAAAATTTTGAGAAAAATCGAATTGACAGTTTTTTTACAAAAAATAAAAACCTAAAAAAAATGTATAAAAGGTGGTAAAAATTGATTTTCAACTCCAATATCTTTTCAAAACTTGGAGATATTGGCTTTAAACTACTTTAATCTTTCAAAAAATACTGTTGTCAACATTCAGAAAAATTTTGAAAAAAATCGAATTGACAGCTTTTTTTTACAAAAAATTGAAAACCTAAAAAAAAAATTAACAAAAGTTGGTAAAAATTTATTTTTGACTTAAATATCTTTTCAAAACTTTGAGATATTGGCTTTTGACTAATTTTATCTTATAATAAATATTGTTTTGAACATTCGGTAAAATTTTTAGAAAAATCAAACTTACAATTTTTTAACAAAAAATAAATACCTTAAAAAAGCATTACTCTAAAAGTTTGTAAAAATTGATTTTCGACTCAAATATCTTTTTTTAAATTAAAAATATTGCCTTCAAACTAATTTTACCCACAGAAAATATAATTTTCGACATTCAGTAAATTTTTTATTAAAATCCAACAGTCAGTTTTTTTCATAAAAAAAAAATAAAATCTACAAAAAATACTACGCATATTTGGTAAAAATGATGTTCGGTTCTCGATATCTCGTGAAAAATAGAAGGTTTTGACTTTAAACTCATTTCATTCATCCAATTTGTATTATTTTATTTATTATTTATGTTTATTTAAGAAATAAAAACTTTTATGAAATGCTACTAAAATTGGTAAAAATTGGTTTTCGACTAAAAATCTCGTTAACAAAAACTGATTTTGAAATCAAACTATTTCAGTACCTATATGCAAAATATTGTTGGTAATTTTTAAATTTTTAAGGAACAAAACACGAAACCCCTTCAAACTTTTAAGTAAGACAAATCGACAGACGGGATGGGAAGTTATCAGTGTGAGTCGCATCCCAGCCTCTTTTTAAATTTTAATAACCTACAAACTTTCAATTGAAAGTTTAAGGCAAATAGAACTCACTTAAAAAAGCCTTATACATGATACTTTGCCATAATCAATGTTTATAGTCTGGATGAAAATCTTATTCTAAATATTACACTGAAGCTTATTAAAACAATGGACTTGCAAACAGGTATGATTTTATGTACATACATACATATATTGTAAGACTTAAAAAATTAACATACAATAAGACATTAAGTACACACACTGTATACGAGAATGTAAGAACTAGCGAAAACAGTATTTTTGTTAGCTTTAAGGAATTCACCAGTTGTTGTAAGTGATTATTAAAAAATCCAGAGTTTAGTTGACAATATTACTTAAAAGTTGTTATAAGAGCACAGGGTTAAGGAGTTATTATCAATTTTATCAGATCTCTTAGTTTCTAATGCCTTGAATAAATTTTAAAACTTTGTTCACTCTGTCTTTATGAACACAATGTACTTACTCTAAGAGAAGTGACTCCGACTACTCACAATTAATAGGAACTTATTATTAAACAAGGTATTCCAATAGGAGATTTCGTTTTGATATTTAAAAAAAAGAAGATTGTTTTTTAAGAAAAATGACTGTAAGGTAGAAGATATGTAATGGGTGATTTTTTTGAGGTTAGGATTTTCATGCATTAGTATTTGACAGATCACGCGGGATTTCAGACATGGTGTCAAAGAGAAAGATGCTCAGTATGCTTTGACATTTCATCATGAATAGACTTACTAACGAGCAACGCTTGCAAATCATTGAATTTTATTACCAAAATCAGTTGGCAGAAAATCCGCTTTTTTATCGACAAATTTTGTTCAGCGATGAGGCTCATTTCTGGTTGAATGGCTACGTAAATAAGCAAAATTGCCGCATTTGGAGTGAAGAGCAACCAGAAGCCGTTCAAGAACTGCCAATGCATTCCGAAAAATGCACTGTTTGGTGTGGTTTGTACGCTGGTGGAATCATTGGACCGTATTTTTTCAAAGATGCTGTTGGACGCAACGTTACGGTGAATGGCGATCGCTATCGTTCAATGCTAACAAACTTTTTGTTGCCAAAAATGGAAGAACTGAACTTGGTTGACATGTGGTTTCAACAAGATGGCGCTACATGCCACACAGCTCGCGATTCTATGGCCATTTTGAGGGAAAACTTCGGAGAACAATTCATCTCAAGGAATGGACCGGTAAGTTGGCCACCAAGATCATGCGATTTGACGCCTTTAGACTATTTTTTGTGGGGCTACGTCAAGTCTAAAGTCTACACAAATAAGCCAGCAACTATTCCAGCTTTGGAAGACAACATTTCCGAAGAAATTCGGGCTATTCCGGCCGAAATGCTCGAAAAAGTTACCCAAAATTGGACTTTCCGAATGGACCACCTAAGACGCAGCCGCGGTCAACATTTAAATGAAATTATCTTCAAAAAGTAAATGTCATGGACCAATCTAACGTTTCAAATAAAGAATCGTTGAGATTTTGCAAATTTTACGCGTTTTTTTTTAAAAAAGTTCTCAAGCTCTTAAAAAATCACCCGATATTTCAAAATGGAAAACACAAACAAAATGGTCACCACGATTACGGTTGCAGCACCATATATACATTTTAAATAACTAATTCGCCCATATGCCGCTGTATATCGTCGATAACTTCACGAATTTCAACTCCAGGTCTTAAATCAATCGCTTAGCGTTGGCTTTAAGTGGCTTCAAAAAAAAAGTTGTTAAATCGCCGTGACCAATCCTGATCACCTATTCAAGTCTTCGAGAAAAATAACACGGTCAGAATACTTTTCTTGCTAAATTACGATTGTTTCGTTTCTTGTCCATTTACCGTTATAGTTCCATCAACATCATTTTTGATTAAGTAAGGTCCCATCACACCGGCAGCCCATACTACTCCAAGAAGATGGTCAGTTTAGATGGTAGGCTTTGTAACAATATTTTTTTAGTTTTCGAACCCAAAAGGCGTCAGTAAAGATGGTAGGCTTTTTAACAATAATTTTTTAGTTTTCGAACACAAAAGGCGACAATTCAGCTTTTGAAAATGGGCATCATCACTGAAGATTATTTTTCAACGAAAATACGGATCATTTAATTGTATTTCAAGTAACCTTACGTACTTACTTAAGGTTGATCCGCGGTCTTCCTCTACTATGCTGCCCTGTGGGTGTGGATTCGAAGACTTTCCCGGCCGGAGCATTGGTTTCCATGCACTCTTCGTGACCCAGCCATCTTAGTCGTTGGACTTTTACCCTTTTGGCTAAATCTACGTCGCTGTACAGCCCGTACAGCTCGTCGTCCCATCTTCTTCTCCACTCCCTTTCTATGCATACGGGACCATAGATCACACGAAGAACTTTTCTTCGAAACGACCCAAGGTGCTTTCACCCGCTTTTGTCATAGTCCATGCTTCTGCACCGTATAGCAGGACGGGGATGATGAGGATCTTATATAGCGGCACTTTGGTCCCTCGAGAGAGGGCTTTGCTACTCAAGTGGTTTCTTGATTGGGTGTTGATTTCTGCGTTAATAGCGGAGCCTAGGTAGACGAAGTACTTAACTACCTCAAAGTAACGTCTGTCGATGGTGACGTTTTGACCAAGACATCAGTTTTGTAAGTCCTTTCTTGACGACAGCATGTACTTTGTTTTGCCCTCATTAACCGTTAAACCCATTTTTGCCGCCTCTGCTTCAATACTCGCAAAAGCCCCATTGACATTACGCTGAGTTCGTCCGATTATGTCAATGTCATCAGCATATGATAGTAATTGGACATGGTAATTGAAGATAGTGCCTCTAATGTTGACGTGGGAGCTCTGCACTATTTTTTCAAGTACGATGTTAAAAAAAAATCGCATGACAACGCATCACCTTGTCTAAAACCTTTTTTGACATCGAAAAATTATGTTAAGTTTTTTCCAACCTTTATGGAGCAGCGTGAATTCTCCATGGTCATCCTGACGAGTTTGGCAGGGATGCCAAAACTAGACATGGCTCTATACAGCTCGTCCCTTTAGATGCTTTCATATGCGGCCTTAAAATCGATGAAAAGATGGTGGGTATCGATTTGATGTTCTTGGGTTTTTTCCATGATCTGCCGTAATGTGAATATTTGATCGACCGTGGACTTTTCTGGTCTAATACCACTGCACTGATAAGGACCTATCAGGTTGTTGACGATGAGCTATAGACGTTCACATATTACTGCAGAGAAGATTTTGTAAGCGATGTTAAATAGACTGATGCCTCTATAGTTGGTGCAGTTTAGAGGGTCTACTTTTTTTCAAAATCGGGCAAACAATACTAAGGTTCCATTAATCGGGCATGCTTTCTTCCGACCATATATTACTAATAAGTTGACACATGTTCCTGACCAAATTATCTCCAGCTGCTTTGAAGAGCTTGGCATTCAAGCCATCTGCTCCAGCGGCTTTGTTTGACTTCAGCTTAGATATGGCAATCTTTACTTCGTCTAAGTTGGGAGGACGGCATTGTTGGCTTTTGTCGTCTATGTTGAATGGATCATCCTGCCTGACAACGGAATTCGGTTCGTCGTCGCCGCGCCGTTATACAGTCTGCAGAAGTGGTCCTTCCATATCTTCAGCATTGTAGTAACCAATCAACGAATATACCACGTTGTTAGTGATCGACGAAGCTTTATGACTTTATTAAATATCACATGTAATATTGTTTGTGAAAAGTCCTTTTCAATTGGCAAATTTTAGTTTTTGTCAACACTACGGACACAAGCAGCTATCTTCTCAGTTGTTCTTAATCAACGCGCACGGATTCGATTATTCAAATCACTTACTTTTCCCAACAGTTCAAATTTATTCACCAATTTCAATATTACCGGCAAACTGTGACTTAAGAATTATTAATATTTTTGTATACAGGATCGAAACAATTTTTAGTCTAAAATTTATTACTTCGAGTTTGAAGTAATTTGGAAATATAATTTTCCATTCGAAATAAGGATAATTTTAAGGAAATGTTAAGTCGAAACTTTCCGGAGTGAATTAAGGTTTTTTTAGGTCCTGGTTAATTTCAAAAACTGATGATTACGAATTGAAGTACATACCTCTATTTCTTCTTGAAGAACTTGTTACTTTGACTTAAATTCAACTTGATCTCAAGCTACAGACGATAGACAGGCAAATAAGACCTTATTTTAATACAAATTATTTCAAATGATTTCAACTGAAATTCACCTTTCTCAAAATGTTTCAACAAATTTCTTAAAATCCTCATAACATGTGTATATGTTTTAAAAAAAAAACCCAAGCCTTTCGAGGGCTTAACTGGACCAAAGCTTAAAAACATATATTCCATCCATACACGAGTAAGTACTTCCAAAAACCTTCTCCACAAAACTGTTGTTAAGGTATTTTCAAATCAACCAACCAAACCCGACCGGTTTGTATGTTATTATTCGGACATACGGTACGGGTAGCGGTAGATATATGTATATTGTATATTCCTATACAGTATTTGCGTATTGTTGGATAAATTTTCTAAAATACAAAAGCATTTTAATCCTTTCCTTGAATCAGATGTTCCATAGTTAGTGTGATTTCCCCTAACTACGGATAAAGGACCTTTTGTTGAAATCTATTCTCATTCGGACAGCAGCTCGACTCTATATAAAAGTATGAGTATATGGTCTTGCTTAACTACTGTGAATGTCCCAAATGTCTGTGGGTGTGTAGGTTTGTGTTTTTAACTGGTAATGGCAGTTGACTGTCAATTATTGCAGCTATTTTAATTGTCATTTCGTTTTGGTCGGTTTGGCTATGCTTTCTATAGGTATGTTTGAGGATATGGATAATGGTGGACTAAAAGCGGGACATTGATGCTGAATCATACAAAAACGCTTGAGTGATTAACTACCAAGGAAACGAGAGAGATAACGGTTTCGGCGGCAATGATGGTGATGTCGATGGTTGTGTATGTCGTTATGGCGTTATGGCGCTATGACGGTGACGGTAAAAGTATAATGCGCCGTTAATGCTTGTAGCTACTGCTTGCTTGTCAAAGTGGCATTTTAATGTTTTTTTTTTGGTGTGTGTGTGTGTTAGTAAAGCCGATTTAAAGGCAGCCTTTAAAGTGGATTAGTTTTGGCAGTTATTTTTTAATTTGTTTTGTTCTTTGGAAAAGGGAGATTTGTTTTTTATACCTTATTTTTTAATTAAATTTTTTGGGTTCTTTTTTTTTATCGTGTTTTAAGTGATTTTATTTTGCAAAAGCATCTCACCATACAAAGGTACTTATTTGTTGAAGTCTCTTACTGTTTAAATGATTGTTTTGATATAAATAGGCTTAGTAGAGGATTATCAATTATTTGATTATATGTTTAGAGCCGATAGAGAATATTGGAGGTTTTACATAATTTTGCGTTAGAATTGGAGCTTAAAGAATAATTGGGTATATATTTTTTTTAAAGTGAATAAAAAAGAGGTTTGAATGTGGGCCGCACTCATAACTTTCCATTGGTGCCTTTGAAGAATTGCAGTAAAAATTAAGGTTGAAACTGTTTTCTATCGGGATATTCGACACGTTTAACCAATTAAGAAGTATTTTTTAGTCTTAAGAAAAAACATCCAACTGATTTTTTTTAAGAATTTTACCAAATGTTAAAAATAATATTTTGCATAAAAAGAAATAAGATTAAATTTAACACTTTTATTTTTTTTTTCACAAAAAACTTGAGTCAAACATTTTTTTTATACCAAATTTTAAGCGTATTTTTGTTGGAATTTTCTTTAAAATTCAAATCATTCTGTGGAATATAAAATTATTCCGAAAATATTATCAATTTTTTTTCTTTGTAAAATGTTCAAGTTCATAAAATTTTTTTTAATTCAAAAAAATGCATATTAATGATTTGTCAAGTTGAAAATATTGATATTACTGAACGTTTCAAGCTTCCTAGAATCAAAATCAGTGATTCTTAGAAACATGTCTGTACCATATCTAAGAACCAGCAGAAAGATCGACTTCACAAAAATTTGGTCTTACAGATAAAAACATAAAACAAAAACATCAGCTGAATGGGCTTTCAAAACAAATTCAGTGCATGCTTTTTTACGAAAGGAATTTAAGAAAATATAGGTAGAGTAAAATTTGGCTAGCCCCAAATTTCTTACGAACCAAATATAGCTATCGATTTCAATTAAATTATATATTACACATTGTAGAGTCTTCCAAATAAGTACTTAAAGAATAGCTGCTTTTAAAAAAAACTAAATACTGGTAACCTCCAAGATTTACGAACAAAAAATTATACTACCCCAAAAAAATTGTATTCATATTCATATTCATATTCATATTCATATTCATATTCATATTCATATTCATATTCATATTCATATTCATATTCATATTCATATTCATATTCATATTCATATTCATATTCATATTCATATTCATATTCATATTCATATTCATATTCATATTCATATTCATATTCATATTCATATTCATATTCATATTCATATTCATATCCATATTCATATTCATATTCATATTCATATTCATATTCATATTCATATTCATATTCATATTCATATTCATATTCATATTCATATTCATATTCATATTCATATTCATATTCATATTCATATTCATATTCATATTCATATTCATATTCATATTCATATTCGTATTCATATTCATATTCATATTCATATTCATATTCATATTCATATTCATATTCATATTCATATTCATATTCATATTCATATTCATATTCATATTCATATTCATATTCATATTCATATTCATATTCATATTCATATTCATATTCATATTCATATTCATATTCATATTCATATTCATATTCATATTCATATTCATATGCGTATTCATATTCATATTCATATTCATATTCATATTCATATTCATATTCATATTCATATTCATATTCATATTCATATTCATATTCATATTCATATTCATATTCATATTCATATTCATATTCATATTCATATTCATATTCATATTCAAATTCATATTCATATTCATATTCATATTCATATTCATATTCATATTCATATTCATATTCATATTCAAAATCTGGAGTAGTTTTAAGAAAAATTTGGAAGAATTAGCAAATATTAATTTTCTACTAGAATATCTTAAGAACATTGATTTAACTTCTACTTTAACGGGTTATTCATTTTGCGATTTTAAAAGTATAGGGCTGGAATTCGACATCTGTCAAACTAAGTTGTTTAACCAACTTTTTTTGATTCAGTTTAACGTCTGAAATTTACGAGAATGGATCGCTTAACTATGGCACAACGCATACAAATTGTTTAAACCTACAAAAATGGTGATTCGGCCATAGACACATATCGTGCTTTAAGAGGAGATTATGGTTTACATAACCCGCCAACTACGCAAGCAATTAGCAAAATTGTGAAGAAATTTGAAGAGACTTGGATTGGTTACAGATATTGTAAGGCATGTGCATCATAGTTTTGCTCGTACCACTGAAAATATCGCTACTGTAAAATTGAAAGTGTTGCCGAAGACCCGAATGTGTCGATCTCAGGAATTAGGACTGTTTTACGGCACATTATGGCGTATTCTGCATTTGGATCTAAACCTACATCCATATAAATTCCAGCTGACACAACAACTGAAGCCAGCTGACCTTTCACAACGTCGTAGATACTTCGAATTTGTGCTTGAACAATAGGCGATAGTCGGCGATTTTTCGAACAAAATTTTCTTCAGGGACGGTGCACATTTTTCACCCGGTGGGTATGTTAATAAACAAAATTGTCATAATCGGGGTTTTGGGAATCCTCAAGTAATTGAAGAGGCCATTTCATCCACAAAAAGTCACAGTTTGGTGCGCTCTTTAGTGCGGAGGTGTGATTGGACCTCACTTCTTCGAAAACGACGTGAAGTCGGAGCGTTATGCTCATATGATAACCGACATTTTTTGCCTGCTATTGAAGAATACGACTTGGAGAATATGTGTTTCAAATAGACGGTGCCCCAAAATATGGCTTTATTACAAGTGACATTTCCTGGCTGCGTAATTTCTCGTCGTGGCGATATCAATTGGCCACCAAGATCATGCGATTTAACACCGCTGGACTTTTTTTTGTAGGGCTACACAAAAGTCGTGCTCATGCAGATAAACCTTTAACTTTTGAGCACTTACAAACCAACATTCGTCACGTTATGGCTGAGATGCACCCAAAATGTGTCAAAAAGTAGTCGAAAATTACCTCAAAAGAATCGATGCTTGCAACAATTTGCGTGGTGGTCATTTAAATATTGTAGTGTTTTACACAAAATGTCAACTTTCAAACTTTATAATAACTTTTTAAAAAAAATTTATATGTATATTTGTTTAATTTACATTTACTTTTGAAACCGCAAAATGGATAACCTTGTATTTTACATAATTTAAGAAATACAAATAAATTCTTCTTAAAATGTCACACTAAAATGGCTTACTGTCCCGAATATCACGACAAAAAACAGCTTCTTTAATTATTAATCATCAACATACTTTTTAAAATTCCCTTAATGACAATTAGTCATTTTAAAGGGCACCAATGGGAATTTGTCAACGTCTCATAGTACCACGGCAACACTGCTCAGCTCAGCTCAGTTCATAAAATTTACTTCCTTAGCCCTATCTTTTTCTATCTACTTATTTTGTACATAAATAATAAGTATAATAGATAAATTAAATTCTTTGAATTTAAAAAAGTCTAAATTAATTTAAGTCACTCAGGAAATGAAAAGAAAATAACGGTAATTAATATTAAGTATGGATAAGAATAATAAACCAAATGATAGGTATGCATATACTCCACAGTGCACAGGTAGAAAGTATTAACAAAGTCAACAGTGTTACTATTATGGATAGTTACAGTAGGTACACATGTACTTGTACATATGTCACGTCACTCATCCTGTCAAATTGCTATGTAACTAAAGTTTAAACTTAAGTATACGAATAAAAGTTCAAGAAGCAAGAATCGTTTTATTACAAGGTTGTATGTATGTCCTTTGATATTAAATTCCTTATGCACATTGCACATGGCTTCATTTCTACAATCCCCTTAAGACCACAATCAATTTCAATCGATTTTACACAAAATTGCACCAAACCAATCGAGATTGGTTGTTGTTGATTGATAATGCGGTAGCGCGGTTAAATGCAATGAACCTTAAACTATTGGCATCAGTTTCGATGTAACGAAGTAATATTATCACCGCGTATATTGTATTCTTGTGGCTAATTTAGGAATAAACTTGAGTAAATTCTAACTTATAGGTATGGTTGGTACATAGATTTTCAATCTAGAAATGTGTGTCTGTTCGTTGGGCGGTGCGGTGGTGGTGGATCTGATTAATGAGAATTATTATTAAACCCACAATATAATAACAACTGACGACAACGATATACAGTCATGACGATGATGACTATAGCTATAAATACCGACGATATACCAAAAAATTATATAAAGAAGGGTAAAATAATAACAACATCCTGTATATACATGACTTTTATCATAGTCAGCTAAGATATACGTTGTAGACTCAGTAAATGAGTATGCGTGTATGTCCTGAAATATGCATATGGTAGGAACATTATAGACTCACTCTTTATACGTAGCGTAGATACTTCGTTTTCCGTATATGCTCATGTTATTGACACAAAACTTTGTCGTGGACTTGTGTAAGACATTTTATACTTACATACCTTACAGTTAAATCCTGCAAAAGCATATGTAGGTTGGTATCAAGAAATAGAAAACTTTTTGAACCTGATTAGTGAGACCAGACCACAAGCCCTTCTTAAAGTGTCTGATGATATTAGACAGGCATTAGACAAAAATTATATAACTGTGATAACTTTACTTGACTTCTCAAAAGCATTTGATTGCGTTAACTCAAATATTCTCTGTGATAAACTGACGACCTATTTTAATTTCTCTGACACAACTAAAAATCTTATTCATTCCTACTTGACCAATCGTATGCAAGCTGTATCGTGCAATGGTAAGCTGTCTTCGTTTCTTCCTGTTAGTTCTGGTGTTCCCCAAGGATCTATCCTTGGGCCTTTACTGTTCTCTATGTTCATTAATGATTTGCCATCTGTTCTATCTTACTGTCAGTTTCATATCTACGCGGATGATGTGCAATTATACATTAGTTTTCCCATTGGGATGGTTGAAGATGCTATATCTAGCATGAACATTGATTTAAGCTCAATATATGACTGGTCTAACCGCAATGGACTTAAACTTAATCCAGAGAAAACGAAAGCTATCCCTATATCCAACAATAATCCTCACCTTCAAAACCTTCAAAACCTTCCTCGCCTCCTTTTAAATACATGCGAAATTGAATATGTCACCAATGTAAAAAACCTAGGTATAATCTTCAACAATAAACTAACATGGGACACTCATATTGATTCTATAATTGCCAAGATATATGGTTCACTTAGAGGACTATCTGTAACTAAAACAATACTCTCTACTCAAGTCAAATTGAAGCTTGTAAGATCGTTTGTACTACCCATATTATCATATGGGTGTGAGTTGTTCGCAGATCCTGATTTTCATTCACTTCAAAAGTTAAAGGTTGCTTTCAATGCCATTGCCCGTTACGTTTTCAACCTTCGAAGGTTTGATCACATTTCGCTTCAGGCTCGACAACTTTTGGGTTGCAAATTGGAAGCTTTCTTCATGTATCGGTGTTGTTTGTTTCTCTTCAAATTAATTGTTAATAAGACTCCGAACTATCTATTTTCCAAACTTAATTTCTGTTCTTCAAATCGTTCTATTCTATTGCGCTCCTCAAGATATACCTGTTTGACATCACGCAGACAATTTTTCGTTTATGCTGTCAGACTGTGGAATAATGTTCCCAGTCACATGAGGTCTGGAATCGAAAACAAAAAGTTTAATGAACTTATCTTTGAATATTTCTCTAACATGAACTGAGATGACTTTTTTATTATTTATTATTTATCTTCTTCTTTTGCGACTTTGCTTTAAATTTTATTAAATTCATTTAAAAAACTTTATTAAGCTTAAATTTACTTTTGTAAAATTAACTAGTAATATTTTGTTATAATTGTTATTTATTTTTGCTATAATTGTTATTTGATATAATACATTCTTGCATATACTTGTTAATCTTTTGTAATACATCCTGTACTATTTATAAGTTATTCTTAATGTACAGCTGTTTTCTTATCAATAAATCAAATAAATAAATAAATAAATAAATAAGAAATACCAAACCATATTTTACATAAAATTAGCTTTGTAAATTTAAAAAAAAATTGATATATCTTATCTCAATGATAAGTTCAAAATTTTATCTGACGTTCCTTCAAATTTACATTGCCTCCAGTTTAGGGATGTCTAGGAATAAAAATTACTTTGAAGCTAAGTTTAGACAATGGTCAGGTATCACTCCAAGTTCTTTCAGATCTGTCAGTAAAATGTGTAAACTTAAAATTTTGTGTGACAATATTGCCCGAATCGTCATTGACAGCCTTTTTCGGCGAAGATGTTTGATATTGACAGGTCCCGTTGTTCATGACAATTTTTAAAAATGTCAACATAATTCTTCTGGCATCCTGTACCAATTGGCAATGAAATTTTAAAACTCCGGAACCAAATCTTCCAAAATTGTCAACAAATAATTTTTCATCAAAAAGGTATTTTGGCAATTTAAGCTTATTGGTAGCTACTGTCAGAACACTAACAGATCTGTAGCTCCAACTAAAATATCATCCTTTTTATCTTTCTCCTTTTATTACTCCAACTTTCTTTGTGTAATAAAGGCCTGGAAATCGTTCTTGTTTACGTTAAGTTTCGTTAACTTTTGCTTTTTGCTTAGGCAATCAACCTTTCCAAATGAAACCCAGTTAAGTAAAATAAAGTGATAACAAATGTATGCAAAGAATTCAAAGTATGAACTTGCACGGATTTGGGTTTGTTGCTTTCGTTAAGTTCCGGCCACTTTTGAGGTTTTCTCAGATTTGAATTTGAAGGAAAAGCAAATAACTTTAGGGAAACGATAGTACCTATACTTGTATTCATCAACAGTTTGGAGATAGTTGATTTCCGTTAAGTTTCGTTAAGTTTTATTTTTTCTTGTGAAAGCGAATAGAATGTTGTGTGTGTATGTCACTTAAGTGAAATAAAGGGAAAGGAAACATCTAAAAGTATACCTAATCAAAGTTTGGGAACTTTACAACAATTACAAATTTGTGCTTTTTGTCATGTTTCGTTCACTTTTACTGTTTTCGAAAGAAAACAGCATTTTTAAGCGAAACTCAGTTCGTTGAATAAATGCGATAAGAACAATAATTAAGTCTAAGTCTAACATATTGGGATGACACATTCTAAAATCAAAAAGAGGCTGGGATGCGACCCACACTGATAACTTCCCATCCCGTCTGTCGATTTGTCTTGCTTAAAAGTTTGTCTATATGTATCAATTTTTACCAAACTTGCGTACTATTTTTTGTAGATTTTATTTTTTTTAAGAAAAAACGGACTGTTGGATTATTATAAAAAATTAAAAAATTACTGAATATCGAAAACAATATTTTCTGTGAAATAAAATAAGTTTGAAGTTAATATTTTTAATTTTTGAAAAGCTTTTTGAGTCGAAAGTAACTGACTAACTTTGATGAAAATTTTAATTGGTCTCAGCTTAACGTCCAACAAAAATTACTGTTCCGAAAAAAAAAACCAACACGGTAACACTTGCATTCCTTAGTGAAATAGCTCTAGCTCTTCGTCTAGCAAGAAGTGAAAAAGCAAAAAGCAAAGATGATGAGCCATTTTCTGCACATCCACAATTCCACATATTCTTTCTGTACTTTCTTCTTATCTTGTCTTCATTCATACAACCTACATGTTGTTAAAACATAATGAATTTCAAAACAGCTCACCTGGATGTTATGTACCTACTCGTATGTACATATATATATTTAAACCACCAAAAGCCTTGCTACCGTATCTTCTTCTCTAAGTTCTCTAAGTTGAAGTTGGTCCTGACAACATGGGGAAGGATAATAAAGTTATCATTATGTGGAATCAAATGTACACGAGATGCGCTTTTAATGGCATCATCTGAAAATTTTATTAAGCAAACAATAAACTAATTTGTGTGGTAAATTATTGTGACATTATCGTTGACGGTATAGACACACACATACGAGTATTATTAGATTCTATACTAGTATCCTCCTCCTTTTCCGTGTTTTTGTGTATACATATGTATGTATGTATGTTTGTAAATGTACCATCGATCCTTAAACAAACACAAACTCAGTGACTATGACTGGTGCCTTGTGTCATCTATAAGGATGTGCTCTGCGTCAATATGTTGATACGATGACGACGACGACGACAACGACGATGATGACGAGACATTATTATGATGATATGATGACAAACAAAAATTAAAAAACCTGTTGGAAAATTTTTTAAAATGACTTAAGTCTGATTGAGTGTGATGTTTGACATTTTCTTATCAATTGCCACTGCCTTGGTTAGGCTTGCTGTGGGCTATTGAATCAAATAATATGACAAATATTTGTACAAGGCTGAGGTCCTTAAAAATATTCTGATGAGATGAGTATATTTACTTCCTTTTTCTTTTTATTTTTATTTTTGTGTTGTTATCCGTTTTCGATTGTGTTTGACTTAGAATTTTAATCTTTCTTCCTTTTTATGTACATAGATGGAAAACATTAAAAATAAAATACAAAAAAAAAACGGTAACGGTAACGGTAGCTTAGCTACACAAAAAGTCCCTTGGGGGGCCAAAAGTTAGCAACAAACAAACAAACTAAAAGCAAAATTTTATTTCTTCTTCTTCGTGTTTCTATTGTTTGAGGGGCAAACGAATTAATATACAGAAACCAGGTTTTATTATCGATATAATATTGTATGGATGTTTGTATGGACTGATGGTACTCGTATATCTAAGGCTATACATAAAAAAATCAATAGAGGATTACTTCGAAAGGAATCAGACAGACATGGGACTGACAGGAAAATTAATGAGTCTTCTATTCCAGAAGACATCCTTTTTTTGTTCCTTTTCTTTTCCTTTTTTTTTATTTTATTTTTGTTTTGTTTGTTTTTGTGTTATGTATGTATGTGTGTGTATGTAGGTATTTTAAATTCAATCTCTTGGGCAGTAAGAGCAGCAGAATTTTATCCTTTTTCTTTTATAAGATCGAATGTTTTATTGAAGGAAAATGGCGTTGAAATGCCTTAGGCATAATGTAACAAAATTAATAGAGGAAAGTGTAGAAATGTATAGAGGAAATGTAGCAGGACACGCATGAGTATCCTTTTTCGATTTAGAGGCAAAAGTCAACAAATAGAAAAAAAAAAGTCTTTATGAAAGTCTTGTTAAAGGATATTGAAAGCTATAAATTTAACATTTTATGTAGGTGCAGTAGCCCATAGCATAATGGTTAAAGTGCTTAAGACCCATTCTATCAGAGGAAATGTTTATAGAATATTTTTATGGATACTTACCATAAAAGTTATATTTACTCCACGAAAAACTAGTTCATACGCGATAAAAAGTTATAGGTCATTTCAATTTCTTTCTTTAAGAGTTTGACTTATTTAAATTGAAAAACAGTAAGGTTTTCCTGAGGACAGTGATTAATTTAAACTTTATAACTACATGTTAAGCCTTTGATAACAACATATCAACGGAATAACTTTAAATAGGTTACAAAATTATTCAAAAAAAACTTCTCCAATAGAGACTTTCAAACTTGGACAGTTAAAATCATTCTTCGACTATTTTTCGGTAGCCATAATATTCCTTGTGTGAACAATACTGATAGTGGAATGGATACAAAATTTGAGTTCAATGGCAATGCAAGGTCCGCTGAAAACATCGCCGCTGTTCGTCAGAATCTAAAATAATCGGATGTATTCGAAATAGGTTTTAAGCATTAGGTTTAGGTCCTAATTTTCATCGAAAAAGCATGCTGAGCTATAAGGACCATGGTTCAAGATAATTAAATACGTTAATAAAAAAATGTGTCCAATGCATTCTGAAAAAGTTCTTATTTGGATAGAATTTGGGGATATCGTTATATTTTTTCTTGTGGGGTTTTCTAAAACCAAGATTTTATGCAAATAAAACGGCCTAAAAAATCAACAAGCATACCACTAACTTTTGATTAATGTGACTAGTGTTATTTTGGGTGCGTTCTAATTTGTGGAGCTGAACTGGATATTTTATTGATATTATATTCCATACATAGTGGCAACAATAGGCTTTTCAAACTTTATTTTATTTATAAATTTTAATTTAATTTTAACTTTTAACTAAAGACCCTTTACTTTAGAGTTTGGCAGTTTTAATTAAGTCTGTTAAAATAGTTGACTAGAATGGAATATTTTCCACTCACGTGGTTGTTTTTTAATTAATAATTGTCCATTTCACAATTATGTTGAGAATATGGAAAGACCATTTTTCCAAATTATATAACGGCGATGACAAACTCAACCTAGGCGACGCAGATCAACAATTCCGCCTACCCGACCTAGACGAAGTGAAGATAGCTACATTATATCTAAACTAAAGTCAAACAAAATTGCTGGACCGGAGGGCATAGCTGCCGAATTATTAAAGCAGCAGGTGATGACTTGGTAGGGAGCATGCACCAACTCATCTGCAAAATATGGTCGGAAAAAATCATGCCCGATAAGTGGAATCTCAGAATAGTTTGTCCAATACATAAAGGTCCAACTATAATAGACTTAACCGAAAGTAAGCTAATGTCAAAACCGAACGAAAAGTTATCAGAAGTTATCGTCAAAACAAAAAGTAACCATAATAGATTCAGATAACTTAAGCAAAATTTGACATTTGCTTAAGCTTGAGCCATTTAAATGGCTCTTGCTTAATTGCGCGAAAGTTAGCGAAATTTAACGAAACTGAGCAGAACGTCTATTATGGTTAGTGACATATTATAAGGCTGCGTATTGGTTCGTTCCCTTAAGCTGGCTTAAGCTCGGTTAAGTCTATTATAGTCGGGCCTTAAGAGAGGAGACTCTCTAAATTGTGCCAACTACAGAGGCATCAGTCTCCTGAACATTGCATATAAGATCCTTTCTGCCGTACTGTGTGACCGTCTGAAGCTGTTCGTCAAAAACCTGATAGGTCCTTATCAGTGTGGCTTCAGACCAGGAAAGTCCACCATTGACCAAATATTCACATTATGGCAGATATTGGAAAAAACCTAGGAACTTCAAATCGATAATCACCATCTCTTTATCGATTTTAAAGCCGCGTATGACAGCATCTATGGGGAAGAGCTCTACAGAGCAATGTCTAGTTTTGGCATCCCTGTCAAACTTATCCGTTTGTGCAGAATGACGATGAAGAATGCATGCTGCTCTACCAAGGTCGGAAAAAAAATTAGACAAGGCGATGCACTGTCATGCGACTTCTTTAACATCGTTCTGGAAAGAATTGTGCAAAACTCAACCGTCAACACTAGAGGCACAATTTTCCAAAGGTCCATCCAATAACTCAGATACGCAGATGATATTGTCATAATTGGAAGATCAAAGCGTGATGTCAGTTGAGCATTTTTGAGCATTGCGACGGAAGCGAAGAAGATGGGTTTAGTATTCAATGATGGCAAGACCAAGTATATGCTGTCATCAAAAAAGGACATTGAACAACGACGTCTTGGACAAAACGTCACCATGGACATCTATAACTTTGAGGTAGTTGAGGACTTTGTCTACCTAGGCACCGCTATAAACTCAGACAAAGTAAAGTCCTCTTAAGAGCATCTTAAATCACCATCTTTAAGACACTCATCATCCCGGTTCTCATTTATGGCACTGAGGCCTGGACCCTGTCAAAGAAAGATGAGAGCATCTTAGGATGCTTCGAGAGAAAGTGACACTGACCTAATTAACAGAATTAAAGTCCAACGACTTAGATGGCTAGGTCATGTAGAGCGGATGGACATCAACGCTCCAGCCCGGAAGGTCTTCGAATCCAATCCCGAGGGACGGCGCAGTAGAGGAAGACCGCGACGCAAGTGGGTGAAGACCTCAACCAACTTGGTGTTCGAAACTGGAGACAGCTAGCTAGGGATCGAGCTGGCTGAAGACGCATGTTGGTTGAGGCCCTGGTCCACCCCGGACTGTATCGCCACTTCAAGTAAGAAAGCCAAATAGACGATTTACGAGACAAAAAAACTAAAAGTTGCAAAAAGCATAAAACTTCGATAAACTGTCAACAAATATTGTTGATTTAGGCAACGGCCTAGTCACTGATAAAGTTTCGGTTCCCATCGATCACCGAAATCAAGCATCAGTGAGCGTGGATAGTAGAAAGATGGAGTACCGTCTCGAAACCTACCGCGTGCTGTTGTCATGTGTTCTTTCTGTCTGTTGTTCTTCCTCTTCTGCCCTTCTGTCTTGTATTAATGTCTTGTGTTGTTATCACCTTACATAGTCTAATCGCTCAAGGTGCTGTGTTCTCTACTCTGTACATTTATGTGCTGAGTAGTGTGAAATGTAATATAATGTAATATTGTTGCTTTTTTTTGAAAAATTTAAATATTACTTTCTTTTAACCATTTGCATTATTTTATTTGATTTGCATGTGAACCATTCTAAAAAATTTCTCTTAACAGTTAGTTAAGTTCGCCTGGGCGTATACGTACTTTTTTATTTTTATTTTTAGTTTAAAAAATGTTAACTTTGTTAGGCATACGTTTAACATTTGTTTTGCTTCTATTTTAAGACTAACCTTAGAGAGTAGAATTTTAAAAACAATAAAGCTTATGACGTATTGTATAACTGCCTGCGATGACACCATTTATCTTTCTTGAAATAAAAACTCAGCCAATTTTGGTTCTGGCCTGATTCTTAATTCAAAAACCAAAAAAAAAAGTTCAACAAATAAAACTTTCTATATAAGACTGCGACAGATTGTCTATGTGTCTAAAACTCCACCTACAAAACTTTAAATTGACACGTTCTCTTCTACTGTAAAGCGAAATATCATTCCTGTAAAACTTTATACATATTCATACATAGATTTATGTATGTTCCTTGAAGGCTAACAGAATCAAGAGAAGGTAAAAAAAAGGACCAAAAATTGTTGCAACTGCAAAACTTCAATGAAAGTTCAATTTTTTTTTTTTTGGTTCGTTCTACATTTAAGGACATCTTCCAGCCCTCCCTTTATGAGTGTCTAAAGTGTATGTGTTTTTGTAAGAACGAGTGGGTGGATTTCACTCTTCTACCTGGCGCCACCGTCGATGTTATTGAATGGCAATGCTTTTGTTCAAACTTGTGAAGGATTTTCTCCTTTATCTTTCAAGCCAATCTTACCTCTTACCTAAGTTTCTCTCAATTTTTCTGTGTGAGATTAGAAAAAGATACGAATATTTATGAAAAAGAAGTATTTTTTTAGAGTTTGAATTTTGCTGATCCTTGCAACCGAAAATTCTTCTTAATTCACAATGGAGTCCACTTAAGAAAAAGATTAATTTGTTCCACGAAGATGTGAATTTTCTTGCACCAAACAAAACAGTAACTTTATAGCACACCCCACCATCCTCTCGATTCCCGATGAGTCTGAGAATAATGAGAAGTGCTTTTGATATACATCAAACCAGATTGCTTTGCTTGTAACTCAAGAAAGCATCCTTTCCATAATATTGAAGGATATTGCCTGGTTTTCCTATTCTCTCAACTCGCTCACATCAGTTTCAGGACATTGTTTACGGGCCAATGGTTCGCCAATCTATACAGCCCACGTGTATATCCTTCAAACTCTCTCTTTCTCTCTCTATCGCTGCCGCCATATCCATCCAATCCATGAAGCATGTACCTATCTACCTTACTACGCAAGGACATGGACAATGTCTGGCAAATTTACATAATAGCTTAAATGACATTGAGGGCAACCATTAGCTTCGGATATATTCTCAACGAATATCCTGTGTATGTTTGCCTATGGAGCTATGGAGCGTCGTCGTCGTTGGGGGCATCACTTTGGTGTCTTTTGCTTGTTCTGTTCGGTGCTCTTCGTCTTTGATATGAAGGAGGAAGACGGGCGTCGCGTCATCGTCACTCGGCTCGTAGTCGTAGTAGAAGTGGAAGGATAGTGAAATTTATATGCTCACCATATTTTCTCGACTTGACTCGAAACAGCCATCCAACTTCCTGCCATATCCATTATATCCACCCAAGAACCAACTTACCATCATCAAACCGTGAGATGTGTTCGACCCCTTGAAAACTTTATTCCACCGATGATAGAACACTGAAGGCGAATCCCAAGAAGGATCTAACTTTAGATCTGTTTTAAAGGTAATTGAGTAATAATAGTGTATGTGTGTTTCTTTCCAACACCCACCGCCGCTGCCGCCGCTGTTCTTCCATTAGAAAATAAGAGAAGAAGCAGCCCAAGCAGTAGCAGCAAGCAGAGGCAGTTTGTCTCGTTTGATGGGTGAGAAAATTTTACACGAAATAACGTTTAATATAATTTAAAGTTGTGAAGTATTTCATAAAGCTTTTTATGTGCTGCATGGACTTTAGTCCTCAAAGTTATAGAGACTTGGTAGATAGGTACTTCATGATGGTTGCTTTCTCGTTGGCGTCGTCGTCGGTGGCGTTGGCAGTGGCTTGGCCGCGTCTAAGGCTGGTTTCATTGTAATTTAAAGACGCAGGTATATGCGATGGGCGATGGGCGATGGTGATGATGATGATGTTTCATTTCGTGGCAAAAGTCCTTATTCAACTTCAGTGAGTTCGAATGTTAAATTACTACATAACCATCAAGAGAAGAGATGCGATAAAAGCGAGTCCTTGTCAAGATGTGACAGATAGAGCCATCATGTTTTGAAAACCATGATGATAACAATTATGGAAATAATTGAGTGATGCAAAAAGCACCAACGATACTCGACATAAAGTAAATTGTGGAGTTGAAAAAAGTTTGGTGAGTACAAATTAATAGTTTTGATCCTCAAACGCCGATTATTTATATGTTCTCAAGCAATTTGCTGCTGATGCGGCTTATGGTCGGTTTATTTCATAAAAGTGGTATTGGAATGATAATTTACATGTGAAAGTACTTTCGATATTAATATTTCTTTTGGAAAAAGAAAAGTAAGTCGAAATAGTTTCTTAAATATTAATTGGCTTAGTTTTTCAGTTCTTGGATAAAAAGGAACAATTTTATCAAAAATATTTTATTTATTTATTTTTTCTTATCAATAACATATTTTAAATAAATAAATAATATTTATTAAAAGAAACCTATAAATCTGTATTTCACTGTTAACACAAACATCATGGAAAACAAAATCAGGTACCTTTGCAGAACTTGTCTTTTTTATGAAAAGTTCCATGACCAATTTGAACATTTTATTGTGAAGCATTGCCATAGACTTCTATTTCACATGACCAAAAAATGTAGATGCTTTTCACCATATCCAACATTTTAAAGCCTCAAAAGCAACAATTCTGCTAACGTAGCCTCTGCTTTAAAAATGGTCCCTCGTGATTTTTCAAAAATATAATTCAAAAGATCGATGAATTTTTTGTCATTCCGACAGGCAAACGCAATATTGTAAATTGTTCTTGAGCGATTTTTACATGGTTTCGATTTTTGAAAATACTAACATATTCAAAGATTTCAATTTAGTCCTTTACTTTTACCATTGCCAGCAGAGAAGATGTTTTACGATAACCCAAAAACTGAAATTTTGCGACGTGTGACTGCAAATTGTTTACCGTTTTTATAATGATTTATCATTTCCAAATTTTACAAATAGTGTAGTTTTAACTTTTCAAATGTCAATTGTTGACAGCTTCAAATAGATTGTGTTTTTAATGATCGTATGAAAGCGTTTGACCAGTCATAAAGTGCCCGAAGACACTCATTTTTAAATATCGAGGTTTTAACTTCAGTTTCTTAAATTGGATTTCATCCAACTTTGAAAATAGTCAATATTGTGTAATATTTCGTAAGGAATGTTTGAATCCATTTATTGTGAATTCTAGTGTTCCTCAGGGTAGCGACTTAGGACCAATTTTATTTATAATTGACTTGGTTTTGATCATACAAAACTCGTTTGTTCTTTTGTATGCTGAACACTTTAACTTTTCAAAAGAATACATTTTACATCTGACTGCTTATTTTTGTAAGAAGACTTATTAGTATTTAGGAAATGCAGCAGTATCATGTTTTAAATGTTGACAAATGTAAAGCCATAAGTCTTGCACGCAAGAAAGCCACTATTATTTTTGATTACATTTCCATCTGTTTTTTAGTACTTAGCAAACAAATAGCTGCAAGCTCTGCTATTCGCCACAAAGCTTCGTCGCAGTGTATTAACAACAACATTGGCAACTCCGTTATTCTTAGGTATTTAGAAGCAATTCCAAAGCACACAGACTACACCATTCCCCAACTGCAATTCGACAGAAACTTCCAGATTTCTATACCTTCCAGATCTTTCCGGGAGGATAGGGCATTACTGAAAGACGAATCAGTACACTTTTATGCAGATGGATCAAAAACAAAAGAAGGGGTTGATGGAGGTGTGTACTCTGAACGACTGAAATTAAGCCTCTCATTCCGCCTTCCCAATCATTGTATCGTGTTCCAAGCGGAACTTTTGGCGATAAAAGAAGTCTTGTCCTGGCCTTAACAAAACGTGATATCAACATCTGACATCCGTATCTTCTCAGATAGTCAGGCCGCTATCAAATCTCTGGCCTCTATCTCTACAAACTCTATAACAGTCCATAACTAGAGATTATCTCTAATGGAGATGGCACAACAGTTTAATATTCACCTTTGCTGGGTGCAGGGCCATATTCCAGGTAACTGTAAGGCACATGAACTCGCGCCAGGAACAGTACAGTACAACCCATTCTACCACGTTTGGCAAATGCTGGCATACCAATCGCTACTTGTAAACTATTCCTAATGCAGGACGCTATGAAGAAGGCAAACAGGAAGTGGAACCGCATCACCACGGCTGGCCTACACTAGACTTAAAGCGATCAAGGTGCTTGCTATCTCTAAGCAGATCGCATATAAGCTCGATAATATAGGTGTCATATCTGGACACTGTCTAATAGGAAAGCACGCCAAGCGCCTAGGCGTATTCTTAAATGACTTTTGCAAAAGCTGTAAGGACGTGGAAGAGGAGAAAACAGTTCTTTACCTTCTCTGTAAATGCCCTGCTCTAGCTCAAAAACGCAAGAATTACCTAGGAGAATTCTTCTATAACGATCAAAACGATCTAAATCATATTAGTATAATCAGCCTCTCACTTTTGTAAGGGCTTCAAACTGGTTTCATTGAGCTTAGGAGAAAGCCTCAAGATTCATGTGGTATCGCAATGGGCCATTAAACTGGCCACTTAAACCTAACCTAACCATCTATTTTTGTAGACTTGGGAGTAGTTTTAGATTGGAAATGTTTATTTACTAAGTAAATTTGTTTTATTAACAATAAGCAAATAGTCTTTAGATTAATTGAGAGATTCGGTCTCGTTTTCTGTGATCCTTTTTTTCTCAAACTACTTTAAGTTTAATGTGTGATAACAATTCTTGAATATTCCAATGGACAACTTATCATTCTATACATACAATAAGAACTGATCCAGAAAAGGTCCTTGCATTTCTCATTCCGGTTTCTTCCTTGGCTTTGTGGAAACATTGTGCCCACATAGTATCAAATGCTTACTCTAATTAACCTTCGTTCCTTGACAAGTCATAGAAAATATTTATAAAAATGACATGCCATTCAGTATGATACCTTTCATTTAATTCATCTTTCAAGTCCCATAAATTATGATATCTTCAAATATTTACGAATATAGTCTTGCCTACTAAATTTGTCTGATAAAATGTTTTCAATTTTAATAAGCTAATTTTTTAAGTATTCCATCATTATAAATAGATTGTAACTGTGAGCACCTATTTCGACTCCGTCATTATGTCAAAAGAGTCTCTTCATCAAAATATCATTCCACTCAAATATTGAATTGTCAATTTAAGCAATTTGCCCAATTTAACCTTAATTGAAATTGCTATATTAATCAAAAGCAACTCTTTCGAAGCAAATGAAAATAGAGCCTACTTCTCACGCACATTTTCTCGTCCCATAACTTGATTCTAAGCTCAAACATGATACTTCTTACAAAACACTCATTTCTTCTATGTCAGAATTTAAAGAACATCTTCAAATTACGTCTAGAATGATACTTAGCATGTTTATTATCAAAAATCAGTAAATAACTAATCAAATCAGAATCCTATTATATACACTTCATAAATTTCCATTGCTTGTGTAAATAATTGCCAAATAATAATAATACTAAAAAATATATATATATAAAAAGAAAATGTTACAATTTTCCACTTGGAAAAAATAGCAAAAGAAAAAAAAAATCTCAAATCCATCCTTAAATAATAAACCGTGCGTAGCTTGTTGTAAGGAAAAAAGCATATGACACAGAATAGCAGAAGGACCTCTCATCTCATTTACGATTAGGTTTACAACAACAATGACAGCAACAACAACAAAAATTAATTCCACTCAAATTCTTTATTGGATCAAAGAAAAAAAACCTTCACCTATACCATCCGTTCATATCAAGGACCTATATCAAGTGGTGGCGCACTAGAAAAGTAGAAAAATACTTTTTCATTTTATTCCTCACTTAAAATTTAATACAAACGTTTCGTTCGTTCGTTCGTTCGCTTGTCTATATCTATACTAGGGAACCAAACCATGGACGACAGACGACGATATCGTAGTAACTCCTAGTTCTTCCTATTCCTATCCTATACCTACTTCCAACAATAATAACGTTGATATAACGCTGAAAGATACACTCTGAACCACTTAAAATGATTCGGTCTGCTTCTACGTATCCTCCTTCTACTCAGTAAAACATAGACTAAATGATGAAAACGATGAAGACAAGCAGCGCCGCAGCAGCGGAAAACGAACGAACTAAAAGAACGACAAGAGTGAAGTGAACGAACACACGAGGTAATGAAAAATGTTCGTGAAATAATAAATTCTAATGAAGTGGATCATAAGTGGAAATAAAATTGGTGTTGGTCTTTCATTTTTTTCGTATTTTAGTTCTTACAAGAGACACACATCCAAACACACTCCTAAGAAGAGAAAACCTAGGTTTCATGGTTTCATTATAATGGAGTTCCTCTTCTCTGGTTGGATGTTGCCTGGGTTGGGTGCAATTGCGATTTAACAAAAATTTGATATGTTATTTTTCATATATAGAAAATGTACCTTATGTTCGTTTAGAGGAAAGACCCTCAAAAGCTAAACTAATAAGAAAAATTCTTGGTTGTCGGAGGAGCTGAAGCTAAATTTTAAAAAAGGAGAACAAAATAAAGACCAATGAACTTAATTCAACATCACAACCAAAGGAGCAGATGGTTACACTTCTTCTTAGGGGCCGCCGTAGCCGTATTTTAAAGAAAATATTAAGATCAGGCTCCATACAGTTTTCAGTTGTTCCCATCAGAGATTTGGGTACAATCTTTACCGACCTTATCTTCATAAAACTTAAAAGTTACTTTTGAAAGAACAACGACTTGAAAAATCTTTTAAGAGTAATTCGTTAAGTGAAAAAAAGGATATTGGGAAAAATATGTCCTCTCAATTTGTCGCATTTTCAAAAATTGGGAATTGAATTTCTAAGGAACTTGGCTCGTAATTCAATAGGTTAAATTGAGCTTAAATAAGCGACAGTATTGGAATTTCCGAATTTCATCGCTTGGTAAATACCCAAATTAAAGACTCTTTTTAAATTTGAAGATCTTGATCAATTTTTGAAAACAAATCAATTTTTTTTTTTTTTTTTTTTTTTTTTTTTTTTTTTTTTTCCGCAGGAAGGTGAGAAATCTTCAGAGACACTATAAGCCCGATGCTTATAGTAGTGTCAGATTTTTACTGACTAAAACTCACCTCCCTTATCTTCTATATTATTACTACAACTAAGTCCAGCTTAACAAGTAGTTTTAGCGTCATTTTGTTCGCGTTTTGTCAGGAAGCTCCCCAACGAGAGGACCTGAAGATTCCACAAAATTCGAGTGGAGAGATTAATTTGTTTGCGCTAGATCAGAAGGTCTTGTTCGGTGCAGACGCCGAAAAACGAACGCCTCGCTAACAGATTGTTGGATTAAATTATTACTATGAGTTCTAAGTCGTGATCTTAGCTCTATAGCAAATTTTTTAATTTCGTCTTCTACATATTTTATATTTAAATCTCTATGTAAGTCGCTATTTCTTACATACCATGGAGCATTTACTATTATTTTAAGTACTTTGTTTTGGTATGTTTGCAAAATTTGTATATTTCTTTCGTTGGTACAACCCCAAAGTTGTATACCGTACGTCCAAACTGGTTTCAGTACTTGCTTATAAATAAGAAGCTTGTTATAAACGCTTAGATTGGAATATCTTCCAATAAGCCATGTCAATTCGCGGAGTTTATTTTCGAGTTCATCGCGTTTCTTTTTTACATGAACTTTCCATTTAAGTTTCGCGTCTAGAGTCATGCCTAGATACTTCGCTTCATTAGCGTATGGAATTTGCACAGAATTTATATAAATAGGTAAGTTATATACTTTTTTATACGTAAAATTTGTGTGCGTCGATTTCGTTTCATTAAGAGCAATTTGCCATTTCTTTGTCCAATCTGAAATGCTATTTAATGCCTTTTGAAGCTTAGAGGTTGCCGTTTCTATTGAATCCGATATTGCGAGTACAGCTGTATCATCGGCAAAAGTGCCTAAAGTTGTGCCTTCTGTTTGGGGTATATCACGGGTATAAAGAACAAACAAAATCGGTCCAAGGACGCTACCCTGGGGAACCCCAGCGTTTATTTCTTTAAACTCCGAATACTCCGTTCCTTGCTTAACTCGAAAGAATCTATTTTCTAGGTACGATTCAAGAATGTTATATATTTGCTCTGGAAAGACTTTTAATTTATATTTCAGCCCGTCATGCCAAACTTTGTCAAAAGCTTGAGAAACGTCAAGAAATGCAGTTGAGCAAATCTTTTCTTCTTCAAATGCTTTTTCAATTTCGTTAGTTATTCGGTAAACCTGATCAATTGTCGAGTGATTATTCCGGAAACCGAATTGGTGGTCGGGAATTAAACGTTTTTCTTCAATAATTGGTAGCATTCGTTTAAGAAGCAATTTTTCAAATATTTTAGATATAATTGGTAAGAGAGAAATTGGTCTATACGATTTTTTCTCATTCGGTGGCTTACCCGGTTTGGGGATCATTATTACTTCGGCGGCTTTCCATTGCGTGGGTACGTAAGCAAGTCTTAAAGCAGCGTTAGTGAGCTGTAAGAGCTTAACCATTGCTTTTTTAGGCAACTCTTTGAGGACACGACCGTTAATCAGGTCGTAGCCAGGAGCTTTATTGTTTTTCTGCCGTTTTATTTCCTGGACAAGTTCAGTCAAAGTAATATTCCTGATAGAAAAATTTTCCGGCGCTGGTTGGAGCTCTCCGTCATTAGTCAGAAGCTCTTGACCATCGAAAGGTTTGAACGTTTCCTCAAGGTGCTTAGCAAATAAATCCGCCTTTTCCTTATCAGTTTCTGCCCATTCAGAATTATTTTTTCGAATAGGTGCCGACATTATTTGGGGCTTTTTAATACCTTTTATCGTCTTCCAAAGAGAATAATTCGTTTTTTTGTCTGCTGTTAGGCTTTCAAGATAGGCAGAATTCTCGCTGTTTTTAAAATCTCGTAACAAATTTTTAATCTTGTTTGATAAAAAGTTGACGACACTTTTATGCTGAGGAGCACGTGATTGCTGCCATACTTTTCGAGCTTTTCGTTTTTCGCGTATCAATTCTTTTATATCTTCTGGAATTTTTTCTTCGTATTGCCTTGACTTTTTACTACAGATCGGAGTATTATTCCAAGCTGCTTCTTGAACAATATTTATAAATTTTTCTGTTTCATCTTCTAACTCAAACGGAGTTTGCAAAGAGACGTTCAGTATAATTCTATTTTCGCAATCTTCTTTGAATTTATCCCAATTTGTGTTATTATTTGTTAAAATTAGGGGCTTTTCTTTTTCGATTACGTTACTGTTTATTGTTAAGATAACGGCCGAGTGATCCGTAGAAAAATCGAAGTTATCATCTACTGTCATATATTTTCTGTTCATTCCTCTTGCGATGAAAAAGTCAACAAGATCGGGTGTTTTCGCTGTATCGGTTGGACAATACGTTGGTTTTCCTGATGAGAAAAATTCAACGTTACATTCAATACCCGCTTTGTAGAGTTGTCTACCCTTCGTCGAAATGCAACGTGATCCCCAAAATGAATGTTTCGAATTGAAGTCGCCGCCAATAATAAATTTTGGACCTAAAGCGTTGAAAAGATCTTTAAAATCGCTTTTGTCTATCTTGGACCGAGGAGGACAGTAAATAGACGCAATATTAAAAAATACGTGTCTAACTTTTATGTTAACGGAAGTAACTTGCATTGTATCGAGCTCGATATTTATCTCAAACGAATGATTGATATTTTCTCTGATAAATACGGAAGAACCACCCTTTGCTCTTTCGGATGGATGGCATGCGTGGTAAGCCGAATAACCTTTAATACTTAAATTTGAGTCTTTTTTCAAATGAGTTTCAGAGATCAAACAAATATCTATTTTTTCGTTAAGTAGAACCGTTTCTAGTTCTTCGATTTTTGCGGTAAGTCCGTTCGCGTTCCATGTTATTATTTTGAGTTGTTGGGACAACTGATCCATGTTTACGGTAAATTTGGTGTTTTAAGAGCCACCGACTCAAATTTGTCCAATTTCTCAAGAATAATTGTGTTAATTCTCCCTTGTTCTTCTAATCGTTCAAGTATAAGGGAAAATACATTTTGAACGGAGTCAGGTTTAATAGTTTTAGGTTTTTCGGGCGCCGTGACTTGAGCGTACGTGTTCGTCTTTTTTGTTTTTATGTTTTCTGAGGGTAAAACGTTTTCATTATTTTTCCCGTCCGTTTTACTCGACGCTTGAGTATTAGTCTTGGTTTTTAATTTTAATTCTTTGTTTTGCTTTGAGGTATTTTTTTTAGTTTTCTTACTAAATTCTTCGCGCCTCTTTAACATTTCCTTTGCGACCTCACAGCAACGGTAATTTGCTGGATGATTACCTTTGCAATTCGCGCATGTAGCCGGAGTTTCTTTTTTAAGACGGCATATATCAGTCATGTGCTTTCCCGCGCATTTAACGCAAACGGGGTCCTTCTGACAATAAGCTTTTGTATGGTTAAAACCTTGACATCGCTTGCACTGAGGAATAAGGCGTTTGTTCTTTCTTAGTGGTTCGATTTTTACAACAATATTCATTATAGTTTTAATATTATAAACATTGTCTACATTTTCATTGTTATCGAAACTTAGAATAAAAAGCGGAAGAGCGCGTTTTATATAAGCGGTTTCGATTCCTTTTTCTCGCTTCAAAAGATTTGTTGCGTCAAGAATCTTAAATCCTTTGGTTTTTAAGTCCGAAAGGATGTCTTCTTTTGAACAAGAGGGATGAAGTCCTCTAGCAACTACACGTAGAGGTCTTTCTTCTTTAATTGAATAACTATACCATTCAATTTTTTCATCGCTGAGTTTTTTCGACAGTTTTCTATAAGAATCTGAATCATTTACGTTAATTTTCCACGTATTATTGTGAGTGGATGTAGCTTTGAAATTCTTTTGCGCCGTTTCTTTTAGAATAGGAAGAATTTTGTTATAATCCGCTTGACCAACGATGTTTATCGGTGGAGGAAGTTTCTTATTCGCAGAAAACTGATCTTTCCGTGTAATTTTATTTGGTTTTAGCTGATTTTGAGACTTAGGCGAATGTTCAGCCTTCCGTTTTTTACAAGGTCTACTTTTTTCAGTTTCCCGAGCAAGTTCATCTTCATCAGTTTCATATTCGTGCCGATCTCGATGTTGTGGACTTAGAGTATTTACTTTCATGTTTTCAGAAGTTTTTAACATCTTGTTCTCTTCACGAAGACTTTCGACTTCTTTTTTAAGCTCTTCGTAGAGTCTTATCATTTCGTTCAGCTTCTTTTGCAGTTCACAATTGTCCTGCTCAAAACTGTTTGTTTTCGGTGAGTCGCTTTTAGTGCCTTTTGGCACAACCGGTGGACTCTTTCTGCCGGTAACTCTCGGTACAGATGGAGGTGATCGAGGGACCTTATGCGCTTTCGCGAAAGGATTTATCAAATGCAATAAATGGCTCTCCCCAGAATCCGTAGAGCCTGCCTCCGAAGAGGATGGATTTGCCAGAGAAACTGGCTTTCCACCTGGGGTAATTAATCTATTTGTTTTTTCCATTGCATATTTTGTATACTTATGTAGTTCTCAGTATACGGAGATTGGATTTTAGTCGCCTTTTACGACAAGCATACCTTACTTCGGGTAAATTCTTAACCCCTACCCGAAGGGGTATCTATTTTGTAAATTTCAACATCCACAATTTAGTCCCAAATATTTTGTAACTCCACCAAAGTATAGTTGAATCGATGAAAAGACCTAATGATTTAACGAGCTTTTTTTCTGTTCTTTTCTAAAAATTACAGTGACATTTCGGCAGACGGTAGATAACCATGTCTAATGATTTTGTTTTATATTAAAATGTTATATTAATTTTATTAATTATGAATAAAATCAATTCTAAAAAAAATCTAAAAGACATTCGACGGAAATCAGTGTCATCTTGTGAAAAGGGACATAGATGCATAACTTCTAAGAGATTTAAGGGACAGACCCAGGAAATTGTTCATATATATGTACATACAAATAAGATAATTCCATGAAATTTCATCATTTGGGATGAGTTAAAAGAAATGTACATATGTCAAATTAGGAAACAAGTTAAACTTTTTAAATTTTTAAAGCGAACAAGATATTCAAGCAAAATAATTCGATTTTCACTAAAAAATTACGAATTTGTACGAAGAGCCCTATTTTGTATTAACTTCCCATAGGAAGTTATTGTAATGGGTCCGATTTGTCAAATTGAAAATTTTGACATTTCTCGACGTTTCAAGGTTACTAGAGTCGAAATAAAAGATTTTTAGAAAGATGTCCGTGCAGTGTGCGTGCGTGTGTACGTACGTTCGTACGTCCGTACGTCTGTACGTTCGCGACGTTTTTTTCGTCGTCCATAGCTCAAGAACCAGAAGAGATATCGGCTTCAAATAAATTTTGTTATACAGATAATAAGGCAGAAAGATGCAGAAAGGGCTCTCAAGAAAATTGCGTGGGTGGTTTTTTTACCATAGCATTTAAATAAAAAGGTGAAAATGTTGGTTAACCCTAAATATCTCATGAACTAATGACGCTAGAGTCTTGAATTAAATTTTATATTATATATTGTAACGTGATACAAAACAAGTACATTTTTGGAAAAAATCCAATAAACGGTTATTTTTATAAATAAAAAAACTGACAACAAAAATTTGTCACCTCGAAAATTTTACGACTAGAATATGATTTCATCTCCAAAACAATTTTGTGCAACGAAGAATAATGTTTTTGACATTTGATAAAATTTTGAGAAAAATCGCATTGACAATTTTTTTACAAAAAATAAAAACCTATACAAAAAAATTAATAAAAGTTGGTAAAAATTGATTTTTGACTCAAATATCTTTTCAAGACTTTGAGATATTGGCTTTAAACTACTTTTATCTTTCAAAAAATATTGTTTTCAACGTTCAGTAAAATTTTTAAAAAAATAGAATTGGCAGTTTTTTTACAAAAAATTAAAAACCGAAAAAAAAATTTAACAAAAGTTGGTAAAAATTGATTTTCGACTCAAATATCTTTTCAAAAATTTGAGATTATGACTTCTTACTAATTTTAACTTATAAGAAATATTGTTTTCAACATTTGGAAACATTTTGAGACAAATCGAATTGACAGTTTTTTTTACAAAAAATTAAAAACTGAAAAAAAAATTTTACAAAAGTTGGTAAAAATTGGTTTTCGACTCAAATAGCTTTTCAAAAATTACAAATATTGGCTTCAAACTTATTTTATTTCACAGAAAATATTGTTTTCGATATTCAGTAATTTTTTTTATAAAAATCCAACATTCCGTTTTTTCATAAAAAAAATAAAATCTACAGAAAGTAGAACGCAAATTGAGAATAAGAATTGATACATTAAGACAAACTTTTAAGCAAGACAAATCGATAGACGGGATGGGAAGTTATCAGTGTGGGTCGCATCCCAGCCTCTTTTTTTGATTTGTATTTAATATCTTAGCAAATGTTTATATTTTGTCAGAAAATTATGTCGCAACAACTTTTAAATAGTACAAAGATCTACAAAATGACATATAAAAGACATAGGTATATCAAATCTTTCTTAAGGTTTAGCTGTCCCAACTTAAGATTTCTGTCAAAATGGATCTAGAAAGTATTGGACATTTTTCTGTTACATCCCAAAAAGCATTGCTTCTTTCTAATGATGGTAGTAGACTTTTTTGTATGATTTTTAATAAACAACATTTAAGCCATATTTTATGTCTACACTTCTTTATTATTACTAACCTTTTCTATTAAGTAAAGGCAGGATATATTTTTGAAGTTAATTTTTATCAGAAAATTCGTTTGTTTAGGAGGTCTAAATTTGTACATGTACTGAACAGCCACAATCTTAAAATAAGATCCCTACTTTTGGTACTACGAATTCACAGTTTCCGAATGCAAACACAACTTGGTCCAATAAAGACATTGTATAATTAAAAAAATAGGTACGACCGTTAAAATTGAAATTAAATCTAGTTTTGTCCTGATTTTTCCTGCCATTTCTTTGTTTGTTTAAAAGAACAACTCTTACTACTATTGTATCACTGTTAGCTAGAATTGAAAAAAGTAAAGGCCTTAGTATCCACCCCTGAGGTACTTCTTAGTTCAATTCTTAAATTTACTTTAAATTAATATTCAGAATATATTTAAGTTTCTCAAATATTTAGATACGACTAAGTCTAATTTTTTATCAAATCCATCCCTGTTCGTTAGCTAAGCAACAACATAGCCAATAAATAGATGCGATAACTTATAACGCTTGTAACGAAAACCAAGTGTTCGTTTTGTTTTTAGAAAATATTCTTTCTATAAGTAAAATATGTAATATATATGTAAGCATATAAGAAAAAAGCTGCTTTTGGTCATAATATAGTTGTTGTAACTTTACTATATGTATATTCATATAAGCATAAGGCAAGACTTCAGAAATTCTTATGAAGCAGAAAATAAAGTTTAACTAAAAGATGAGAGGGTGGTAGCTCTCATAGCAGAATAGACAATTTAGATGGAAACTGGTAGAGTTTAGTATAGAAGTTAGTTCTGGTGTCAGAAAATATACTAGAATTCATGTGAAAGAATCACAAAAACAACGACGACGACGAATGAAGTTTGAGAAGACAAGACAAGACGAAAGGACGATGAAGGAAAGCAAGACTAAGATGAGGAAGAAAAACATCTTCAAGACTATCACAAAACACAGTTAAGTATAAGGATATCATCGATGGTAATACTTTTCTAAGACCAAACTGCCAAGAAGGCGGTAGAATGTTGTAAATAATGTAAGCTTGCCAGATGCAGGAAATAAAGTCCTTTTTCTCTCTACCATCAACATCATCCTATCATCCAAGGATGTGTGTGGTTTTTTTTTCTTGGTCTTCTTTATTTCGTCTTCTTATTTTTTTTTCTATAGCATGTCATCGTTTCTCAAAGGTGCGAGGTGCAGTCAGAGAATAAGAGATAAGTAACACTGCAACCGCCATCACCACTGCCACTACCATCACCACTCTTACCACTATACCACCTGCTTTATAACAGAATTGGTTGCAAGCAAGAGAGGGCTTGCTTTAGAGTTTACAACCATTTGATTTTGTACAGAAATGCTGCTGATGTTAAATTGCATCTTTACAAAATTGATCGAGCTTTAAGGGGGCTCCTACAATTTTCAGGAAGCTTAACACTTCAACACGTTTTGCTAAAGAAGTTATTGCTGGTTGAGTAAGTGGCAGGGTGCAGGGCTACAGGGAGTGAATACAACAGAGAGAGAAAGATAGAAAGAGAGATGTGAGAGAACAGAAGCACATCAAGGGAACCAGCACCAGTTTGAATCAAAATGAATGGTATCTGTTCATTTTCGAAACTTAATCCAGGTGGTTGGTTTGAGGAGTTTGTTGTTCGCAGGATGAAGAGTTTTAATATCGAATGTTCCAAGTAAAGTAGATATATACGCTAACCGTTACCCATCATCATCAACATCATCATCATCGTCGAAGTTGTAGTCGTATAGTTGTTCTTGGTATTGGTTGTCTGATTGGTGCTAGAATTTGTGGTTCGAAGAAAACCAGAAATTTGGTGCTACAGTTTCTCTATAAACCGTTCTGATGATTTTAAGGCTGCATTGAGAGATGATGAAAGGATGCTGCTGATTACGCCGCTGTTTTCCAAACACACAAAAGAGCTGCTTTTAAACTTTTAATACAAAAATATCTATGTACATGTAAACCTTAGATGCAGCTGCATCTGTATGAAGGAACACAAATTTACGTTGCTTGTTTTTGGATTCAGAAAGGAGTAATGTAAAATTATTGTTATGCCAGTTTGTGTTGATGAATGAGTTCAAAGAATTGAAAATTTAGAAATAGAATTTATGAGATATTGAGTGTGAAGAGGTTAAGTCTTTGAATCAAAAATAAATGTCTGAGAATTTAAAATCTTCCAAGAAAAGTTTAATAGAATAGCTATAAACTTCTAAATTTAGACACTAAATGCTTCGAAGTTGCAATATTAAAATAATAATTATATTAACTAACGCTTTTATTTAAAAAAATAAATTGAAATCATTTTTCATACCGTGTGGAAATTAATCTTCAAATCTCCCATTACAGAAAATTTGTTTAAGAACTTCTATGAAATTTTGACAAATGGTTGCATACAAATACGCATAGGCTGCTGGAAGGTGATAAGAGAGGAATCTTGCCCTATGGATCATTGATTCATGGTTTTTCAATAAGAGGTTTCAATTTGATATTAAAAAAGAAACTGCGATTCGACCTACACTGATAACTTCCCATTCGTGTCGGTCTGTTGGTATTACAAAATATGAATAACAATATTTTGTGTGAAATAAAAGAAGTTTCATTCCTTCAATATCCTTCTTTGTTTTCAAGACACTTGATTTGAAAACAAGTTTTTTCCTATTTGACAAGTTGTCAATATTAATTTAAAAAAAAATTAACTAAAAGTTTAAAACAATTTTTTGCGTTAATGATTAAAATAAGTTTGCTTTTAAAATCTGTTTTTTTTTTTTGCGAAATATTTAAGTCAAAAACGAATTTTTAGAAGCATATTTTGAAAGTTTTTATTTTTATAAAAAATACCGAGAACTTTCTACGAAATATGTTTTGAGCTTACAATAATATCATGCATCGAATGAAATCATTTGAAAGTTAACACCTTCGTTTATTCTCAAGATATTCAATTCAAAAACCAACTTTTGGTAGTATTTTTCTTACGTTTCAATTTTTTGTAAGAAAAACTGTCACTTTTGATTTTTCTAAAAATTTCACCACATATAAGAAACGTTAAGAGAATTTTTGCAATTTCAACTTCTTCAATTTTTATTAACGGTGCGAAGTTTTTACTTGTCAAATATCAAGATAACACCCGAGTCGAAATTTTAGCCCTATTCTGGTCCTTAAAAGCATCTTCTCTCCTGATTTCCTCCTACATACAGAAAAATGAACATCATAATATCATTCTTAATGATTTTTCATAGTCCTCATTTCATCCTACATGAATCTTTAGGATTCTTTCCGTTTTTCTATACGCATATTTTGTGGACCTCATTTCGTCCTAAATGAAGGTTTATCAACATAGAAAATAGATATCGTCCTTTTTTCATACTTAATAAGCCTACCTGGTCCTGTATCTGCTGGCAAAAAAAAGAAGATGGCAATGGCGATAACAACAGTGACAACAACGAAGATGATGACAATGACGACGACACCGACGAAGACGAAGAAGACAATTTTGACGAAGAATAAGATGACTAGGAAATTTAGATTAAGAATCAATATTTGTAATGTTTGTATTACTCTTAAATTAATCACTAATGTTAATAAAAACTTCTTTATTTAATGAATAAAAAAAGAATAAAATAAAAATATAAATTGTATTATTTTTAAAAAAAGCTTCTGAATAAATAAAATAAAAGAGATTGAGAGAGAAAGAGCAAAAGCAAGTAGGAAAGAGAGAGAGAGAAAGAAAGAAAGAGAAAAGAATATAATAAAGCGAGTGAGAGAGAGTATAAGAAACTAGTATCAGAGAAAGAGAGAGTAAATGAACAAAGAAAAAAGCTATGGTCAAGATGAAAAAGGTACATTTGAGGATTTTTGCTGTCGTTTCATTTGACCGTAAACATCGTATTTTGTCCGAGCCGAGAGCTTCCACTATTAGGTTCATATGAGGAGCAAAATTTTAACAGAAAGTGATCCTCTTTTCAATCTGTTTGAACCTCAGAGAACCTGAATTTTAGGGACGAAAATAGGACCAACATTTTGACTCGGGAAGCTTCAAAACTTACAACTACAACAAAAATCTTTTTGGAAAATATTTTGAGTCTGTATATTGGATTTGTAGGGAAATCAGCTCAAAATGTTAATATCAGCAATTTATATTCTGCAATATGATTTTTGTATTTATATTTAACTAGCCGACCCGTGCTCGCGTTGCTTCGCAAATTGTAACCAACACATTCTTTTTGTGCTTGTGGATTTTCTTCCGATGTAAGCCTTTCTTTTACCCATTTTATATTTCTATGCGATAAAAGAAGAACAACGAATTTAAGCTTGTTATGTACTCGTATTTAATAAAAAAAATCAAAAAAGACTTCCTTACCGAAATTAACACTTAAAAAAAAAAACTTAAGTAAAATATTACGTAGTACCTAAAGGCCAAGCCGCACGTGAAAACAAACAAAACCATTTCAATTTTTTAGTTGAAAACAGAACGAAATTTGTGTCTATTTTCTTCTTTTCTTTCTTTTATTCATACCTAGAAACGTTTTTTTGCAACCGAAAAATATAGTTTGCTGTCAAAAAAAAACAAATTTGTGTTTTTAATGTTCTCATACATCTATAGGTATGAGTGTGTAAATTCCATAGACACATTTTTTTATGCATCTGCTCATGTTCAGTGCAGTGCAACTGACTAAACCTACCCACATTTCTGTGCTCTTTTTATCGACGTCATTGTAAGTACCTTCTTCGAGTTATTTGTAAAGAAAATTTTAACTTAATTTCAGTTTTATTGTTCGAGGAAGTGATACAAAATTGGTAATTCAAGCTATTATAAAAGAATTTTTTTAAATTTTAAATTGGAAGAATTATAATCTATTCACTCCCTCAAACCAGAAAAATAAAAAAGATCTAATTTTTCTTTAGATAAATCGCCATTTCATGTGCACGGCACTGTAGTTAATTAAATATCCATAGTAACTTAAAAAAAAGAGCCCACACTGCTCAGCGATGTGACGATAGAATTAGAGAAACAAACAAATAATGTGTGTGTGTAGGTTAGTTCATGAACTATACAAACAATACAGAAAAATTGAATATGTAGGTAGGTAGGTAAGAGACGTAACGTAACTATTAAATGGAACAGATATTAAGAGAGAAATAGCATGGGAAGAAAAGAAAAGAAAAAATGTTGGAATGATAATGAAATGAAACAAAGCAGCGACCTCGCGATTGTGATGGAATCTAATTTCCTGGATAAAATAAATTCAAAAAGTTTATAATTTTATAATTTGATTTTATTTATTTCTCAGGTTGTATGTTTAACTTAGAAGTGATTTTAGGCTTAAAATTTGAGCAACAATATTGACTTTATGAAGAAATGCTAATCTTTGTCGATTATTGTATTGGTTTTAAGATATGAGTGGTTGTGTAAGTCAACTAATGAAAAAAAATGGACAAAAAATGTAAAATTAATAATATTTAAGTTTGACAAGTAATTAATGAAAAAAAATTAAAGCCATAAACACTCTCATAACAATATAGAAAATAATAAAATATATTTCAAATAAATCGGTTGACTACTTTCTGAGATCATGCGTTACAAACTTTAAAATGGTTTCGCTTTTATATAATAGTATAGATATAGATAATAGTATAGATATCTAAAATTCATGTTTTCAAGGAAAATGTTTTGATAGAAATTTGATTTTGTCCGTGTCTATGTTAAGTCTTAAGGTATTGTAAAATACAAATAGGCGTGGTGTTTTTTTTTTAAGGATAACCATTATATCCTCCTTCTATTCTCTACCCTCACCATGACTTTTATTTCTTAAATAACGCTTAAGGAAAGCAAACAACTTTTCATTCTATAATTGGAATAAAAACATCATCTCCAAAACTTGCATGATTTTCGACAGAATTTCAAAATTTTAAAACGTTAACATCATAAGTAGAACGATAAAAATATGAGGGAAATATGAAGATGACGTGTTAAAATATAAAAATAGAAACAAATATATGACGAGCACAATTACAGTAATCGAAAATATAAATATAAGAAAAGGTTTAAACCTCTTGTACTCGTAAATACGTTTTTTCTTAGAATTCTGTCTTTAAAGAATCACGTTTCATCCTTATAAAGGTTTTTTTTTCTATATTTTTATCTTTTACAGATGGAACATGTGGTGCGTGTTGAAAATTGTTTTTTTTATTAAGAAAATATCTTTTCATCAGAAAAATTGACTTCGCTACGTGGGTGATGAATCCGTTTATAAGCACTGCCAATCAACAATCAACTATTGAATTTTCTCTTCAGTATTCGCTGTTGTAATTAAATCAACGTTTATCTTAACAACAACAACACCGTGCTTATACTTATTATTCGATTAATTGATGTGATTTTATATGAAATCCTTCTTATACCAGCAAGAGAGAGAGAGAGAAAGAGAGATCAAGACAAACTCCTGATTACTCCTTGATTTGCAGTTTCTATCTACAAGCCACAATCTATAAATCCTTATTAGATCGGAAAACGTATTTTGCATTTTACGCTTGACCAGTACATCCTTTATCCAACTTCCAAGGACTAAGGACTAAAGACCAAAGCCACACCCTCTCTTCTTCAGATAACCATCGATGCCAATGTCGATGATGAAGAGAAGTTAACTCTGTATAACTAAATGTTACCAATCATAACCCTGTTGCTCGTGTAAAATTTTAAGTAGCTTTTTGAAAAATAGAAAAACTGAATTGAAAACACTTCAAAAACTACAACGTATCTGCACACACTGCACGGGCAGCAGCGGTGGCGTAGGGCACACTATATAGTATCAAGTACAATGTACAAAAGCCAACAATAGACGAGTCCTGGTTTTATGAACAAAAACAAACCAAAAAAGAATAGAGAAAAAGAGAAAGAAGACAAGAAAAAAAAGAAGGATTTTCCGTTGTTGCATCTCATGAATATTTAATTAAGTTTTACATTGGCATAGATATCTCTGTTATAGGGTGCATCGTCGTTGTAGTCGTAGTCGTGAGTGGTATCATCATCATCATAATCATCACCATCGTCATCATCACCATCATCATCATCATCTCTGCATTCTGAATTTTTATGGAAATGCTTTAACATTTTTTTAAGCAAATTGCTGTTTTGATAAGAATATTTTTTTTTGTACTTCTCCTTGTTTTAATTTTCATATAGTACGACGAGTATACCTTACGATGGTATCAAGGGCGGACGCGCTAAATTAAATGGCAACGGTAATTTTTACGGCGAATATATCTAGGGAATTTTAAAAAGGTCTTAAGGAGATACGTAGCGCAGATATAGATATATAAATGTTTTGTTTTTTTTTTAAATTTAAATATCAAAAAGGTTTTGGCAAAAAGTTTTAATGAAGTCATGATATTAATTCTTATTCTTTTGCGTGCAAAAAAATTGCAAGAAGTATAAATAGACGACGTGAGACAAGCGCACGCTTTTACAAAATAGAATCTATACATACATATAACACCACGCCACGCCAAGCCACCATTGTTAATTGAGATGTTTAAAATGTATTTTAAATTCGAGGTGAAAAAAAAAACAAAAACTTTAGTATTTTTTAAATCTCTAAATGTCAAGTGGTTAAGGATCTGTTTAATCGATAAAATAATTATCATTTAATTCCTGCTGGAAAGCTCTTCCTTGATACTAATTTTGTTTTGAATTTTCCGAGAAATGATTAAAATGCCTAATTACCCCTTTTAAGGTATATGTGACAATCAATTAAGATTCCAAGTTCTGAGTGGAATTTCTGGATTTAGCTACGATTTCGACTTATTTGCTGGACACCAGATATGGGAGTTAGTGGAAATGTCGTCACCAGATTAACATCTAAATAAAATAAAAAAATAAATTGGGTGGTGCAACAGTCCGTTGAGAACTAGGTGTGACTTGTAACCTAGTGACTTACAACTCCCAACCATTCCTGTATTGTTGTCAGGAATGGAGGGGACCTACAGTTTTTAAGCCGATTCCGAAGGCTAATTTGAGAAAGCACTTTTAATGACAAGAATTACTCTTGGAGAATTTGTCAATTCCTCACAAGAGGCAGTACCCGTGAAAAAAAACTTCAGATGGCATAGGAAGGGATCGAACCCAAGACCTATGGCATGACAGTCCAACGCACTAATCATCATGCCACGGGAACTACTAGATTAGCATCTACTATGGCCAAAAATTTCAACCACAAATTATTTTTTGATAACTGTTATAATAGCCCAAATTTAAGAGTGTAAAAGGGACCGTAAGGCTCAACCGCGTATAGAGTTCGAAAATCCCGAAAAATAAATTGATGAAGAAAGGACGTGGAAGCATGATCGAAAAAATGGCAACTGTTGATGGAGTTCAGCTAAGTTTGGTGTTCTGGATCGATAACAAAATGGTTACTCTTATGTCACCATATGTGTTAATGAATCCAGTAACAGAGAAACATCGTTATTCACGAAAGGATAAAGCATATAAAATTCTTCCTGCTCCACAAGCTGTTGATGTGTATACAACAAGTACATGGGTGGAGTGGACCTTCTTGATTCGATGCTGGGCTTATATCGTATACACTTACGTTCGAAGAAGTGGTATAAGCGAGTATTTTTTCACATGATAGATTTATGCATGGTGAATGCGTGGATTCTATGGCATCGTCAACAAGAATTTCACCTACCTTTATTCGATTTCAATCTTGAAATAGCCGAGCATTTATGCTAAGCTGAAAAGGAAGCCCCGAAGTGTATCTTGACTTGGATCTCCTGCAACTCTAATTTCTTCTGCCACTGATCTTTAAAATCGGGCCGGATCACCTGCAGGAACAACACCAAAGAGAAAGCGTCCTCAAAGGCATCAAGATTATCCTCTAATTTCAATTCGTTTCGACAATGTGGGTCATTTCCCACAAATACAAAAAAAAAACAGTCAAATTTGCCAAAACAATTGCTCCTACCGCTCTTTTACCTTTTGCCTGAAATGTAAAGCTCATTTATATTACAATGAAAAAATAAATTGTTTTTCAAAATTTCATGGAGCTCAAACTCACGAGGATTAGCTTTTTTTACTCAATACATTTTTATTAGTTTTATATTGAAATCCCTTATTTTTTATTTGTGTTTCTATAAACATTTCCTTTACGGAAATATATTAACGTTGTAAAACCTTTAATGCATACGAAGCCAAATTTGACTTCTCTCCCAAAAGTTTAAGCTAATTAACTTTTTTCTAAATTTTTTCACTAAACATGTCTTGTAATGAAATACGAAAAATTGAAACTGGAAATAAAATTTGAGCAATTGGGACCAAGTTAATGAATTTTATAATCGAAACTACCTCAGAATGTTGCATCTGAAGATTCTAATATTGACGAAAAACCCGATTTGTCGATCTTTGGAATAAGACATTTTAAAAAACTAAATTTTCCGTAAAAACTTAGGTTTTTAAACATTTAAATTAATGAAACCAATTTCAACTCGGAACGGAGAAACAATGATTTTTGAAAAAACTATCCAACGTGTCACTGTTTGGTGTGTTTTTTAGACTGTTGTTTTAAAACAAGGTTGGTGCATTTTCTACGGTGAATGGAGTGCGCTTCCAAGATATGATAAATTAGTTTTGTATCACCAGAATCAGAAAATATTGATGTAGAACGTTTTAATAAGACGGTGTTAAGATTGGGTGTCACACACAAGTAACGAAATAATCGAAATTTCGCTGGAAAAATTTCCTGAGAGTGATATTGCCAGCCACTTGAATGATAAAGGCTTATGCCAATGCTCTAAGTCCATACAATGTCTTAAAGATAGAATTCGTTAAGTTATCGAGGACATCTAGCAGCAAATGTACGCATTGGTCAAGACAAATTTTATTTAAAGGATATGTTACTGCCACCGTGACGGCTAATATTTTTGTATTGTTTATAGCATACCATTTTCTTTAAAACTTAATAATCATTAATTGATTTCTCCATGAAAAATGCCTGTTTTTTACTAATATAAAAATGAAACCTCCTATTGGAAAGCTTCGTACAACACTTATATCGTTAAGCTTTAATTTTCAAATCACATAAATGCAACAATTAAACATTTCTACTTGCAAGATATTTTGATATTACATTAATTTGATACAATATTAAGTGATGTTATGTACGCAATACATACATATCTAACATTGATCAAATTCCTGCGTCAAATTATAATTAGTTCCACTTGATCTATCACTAACCAAAACGATTTCAAATACGCGTATTCTAACATAATTCCAACACAATCTCTTCCCGCCATCATATGTCCAGCCATTTATACACACAACCCCACCCCTCCTGAACCTTTCCATCAAAATTTTAACATCCAAAAAGTACAAACCTCAGATAATTTCTGATATCCTTATATCATATATTGGTGCAATAAATTCAAGGCTTGGAAAGATTCTCTCGCTTTCCAAAAAGCATTAACATTTAAACATCTCGTTCAAAATACCATTATAACATACATGTATCTAACCATAAGGACATAGACAGGACAAAGGACAGACGCGCCAGAATGTGTTTCTTCTTAACGCAGACACGGTCGTCATTGTCGGTCGGCTGAAAGGAGAGGTGAAGTCATTGCATGAGCACATGATGGTGTTCATATAATAATTTACGATTGCAAACTTGTGACACTTTGCAAGTTGCTCTCTCTCCCTGAACTTGCACATCACATCACACACCGGAAAATATCTACAATACCCTTCAAAAACTCCATGATGCTTAATTTTTACCTAAGCTACGTTCGCACAGCGCGATTTTTTACCATGAGCATGAAGTTTATTTTTATTTTTTTTTTTTTTTTAACTTCTCATCAGCACTCGACATCGTTATTTGGCCATAAAAGCGATTATTAAGGAAGGAAATCTTTTCCCTAGATGACATTTGTAATCAAAATCGACACATAAAATTGTGATCGGTTTTTTTTTAAGCTCAAAGCATATTAAACGTGTCCCAAGTGGAAACAGCAAAACAAAAAAAAAAACACAACATACTGTGACTTTGGAGAGGTGGATATAAATTCCTCTATTTATTTACGTACGACTTGAATTCATCTAAATTTTATCCAGGATTGGACTCGAGAATCAAAAATTGTAAAAGGAGCTTCAGTTTATAAGGGGCCCAGGTTTTCTTAAAGATTCAAAATGAGAATATTAGTTAGTTCTTTAAATTTAAATTTATTGTAGACTTGTGTAGACTTCTATCTTGGATTTAAATAGAAGTATTTAACTTAGAAAAAGTCGAAGAAAAACTATAAGTCAAGTTAAAATGTCAAAGATTGAATTATTCAACAAACTTTGTAACAAAATTGGCCATAAAACAAAAGACTATCGCATAATTCTTATTTCCGACAAATCTCTACACTTATTCAATCCAATCTAATCCAAATCCAATCCTGGATTTGTCCATAAAAGATGTGCACACAAACGCACAACGACACCATATTCCGTGCAAAAGGATGTCATAATACTGCCGGTGTGTTCTCTTTTTTTTTCACTACGAAAAGGCAACGTGTGCAGGCGAGGGCCGAAGCAGCCGTGAGGGCGAGATTTAGGTAAAACCTCTAAACTATTTCGCTTTGAAACTTTATGGACCTCAGAAGTAATCGATTGGCAGTGTCGTGTTTCATAAATGGTTGTAAATTTGAAATTAAATGAAAGCGACTACCTCGTATATGTCTATCCTCTATATCCTATACCTATTTGATCCTCCTATATAAATTGACGACAAGCGAAAAGAGCTCTGTCCTGGCAAAAAGGAGTTACATGTCGAGGATGTAGAAATCCCTTTGGTTTATGGTGCTCTATATAAAGTTATACTATAGATACGAGTAGGTAGGTAGGTAGTTAAGGTACCTTACGCTACGCTACTATCGGATTTATATGCCGAAATGAGCTTTCACCTTTTTCGATTTATGGAGTCTTTTTTTTTTCTTTTTGTTGTTGTTGCTGTATCCTGTATACTATATGGTTGTAACTTCCATATAGATGGCTCTGGCTATGATATGTAGCTGTATGCTTTTATATGTGTATATTTTTTGTTATGTAACGTGATTGACATTGTAATTAAGGTGATTTAGTGAAAATTGGCTAAGAAGTGAATAAGCTGGAAAAGTATAGTAGAAACGAGTATAGCTATACAAAAACATAGATATTCATTCTATAGGGAGATTGGTTTTGTGAAGGAAGAAAAAAAAAATAGAAAATTCAGTGTGTTCAAGGATTATGGTGGTGTTATTTTTATGGTTTCTTAATGAAGTCTTTTTATGCGGGAGCATATTATGGTTATAATTTATAAGGAAGGTGATTTATTTATGATTAAATTTTTTTTTTCTGATTTTCATATTCTACAAAGCATTTCCAATTAATTAAGAAAAAATCTAGAATAAAAATTAAAAAACAAAAAAAAGGAACATAAATTATTCAAAAAGTTTATGTCAAGATTTTGATTAAATTTAACATTTCATTGGTTAAGAAGAAGCAAGTTTCTTCATCTATCTGTCTTTCAAAACAGAAACTAATTATTCAAGGCTAGATTGCACTAACTCAGTTTTTTGACACAAGACTAAAATGAAGCCAAGCTAAATATTTATTTCTCAAATGAAATCGCGATAGAGCTAAGTAATTTCCCATAAAAAGTGCACTATTTTAAATATGTATGTATTATTAAGTTTAATAATATTTAGAATTATGTTGGTTATGGGTCACAAATTTTAACACATAAAAGAATTCAGATCGAATAAGTTGTTAATTGCAATTTCCTCATCCTTACAAAAAATTACTGATGCTTCATTTCATTTCACGTAAAAGTTTCATTCTGTTTAATAAGAATATTAACGATACACTCTGGCGTATACGTGTTTTTTTTTTACTAGTTTCACGTAAAAGTTTCATTCTGTTTAATAAGAGAATTAAATCGATACACTCTGGCGTATACGTGTTTTTTTTACTAGTTTTACTGATTTTTTGTGAACTGTAAAGTGGATGTGGATACATATGTATATCGTTGGCTTTCAAAAACCAAACTAAAATGATATCTTGTTAAAGTCTATATTCTTATACAGATATGCATATGCTCACAAGGGTACACAATTTAAAGTAATATAGAATTTTTGATTGGTTTCCTAATTCTAATGAAAATGGTTTGTTTTAACTTTTAGAATTTCAATAAAGATTTTCGTTGAATCAGATGTAATAAATCACAATGAAATTGTGTTAAACAAATTTCAAAACCTATGCATGCATAGCGTTTTCTAGAAAATATGAATAAGTCAAAAGAAAAACTCAATATCCTTCCGTAAATTTACCTTTCACACTTAAATGGACATAGTTGTTCCTACTTTTTTTTTATAATGTTGTAACTTAAATACGAATTGTATCCTAGCGGTACTTTAACCATGGTACCGTTCTTAAACCATGGTGTGGTACCCGTGGCATGATGATTAGTGCGTTGGACTGTAATGCTAGAGGTCTTGGGTTCCATCCCTGCCTGTGACATCTAAAGTTTTTTTCACGGGTACTGCCTCTTGCGAGGAATTGACAAATCCTTCAAGAGTAATTCTTGTCATGAAAAGTGCCTCCCCAAATTGGCCGTTCGGATTTGGCATAAAACTGTAGGTTCCCTCCATCCCTGACAACAGTACTTGCACACAGGAATGGTTGAGAGTTATAATTCACTAGGCCTTAGTTCTCAACGGACTGTTGCACCACCTAATTTATTTAGTTATTTACTTTCACCATGGTTATACAAATTTAAATGTATTCCCTATTCATTCCTAAGCATTCCTTTGATGGGATTTATTTTAAGTGAAAGTGTACGCTTATTGGAAATAGCTCCAACAAATGCAAAACAACAGAGGTTATTGATCAAGTCTTATGTTTGTTCAAATTACAATGAGGAAATTGATTTTCCCTCACCCGTACGAAATACAAGTTAAGAATGATCTCTTAAACAATTTAAACTGATGGAGGTCTCATGAGAACAACAGGTCCGATTTACAATAAATAAACAAAGCAATTTTAAACCTTTCTAGTGTTTTATTTTTATTCCTAAAAATGAATTTGCAACCATTATCATTTTCTAATATTATTTACTAAAAAAACGTAATGTGGTATTACTTAAAAAAAATGGAGGCTGGGATGCGACCCACACTGATAACTTCCCATCCTGTCTGTCGATTTGTCTTGCTTAAAAGTTTGTCTATATGTATCAATTTTTACCAAATTTGCGTACTGTTTTTTGTAGATTTTATTTTATTGAATATTGAAAATAATATTTTCTGTGAAATAAAATAAGTTTGAAGCCAATATTTTTAATTTTTGAAAAGCTATTTGAGTCGAAAGTAAATTTTTACCAAGTTTTAGTATTGTTGTTTTTTTTAGGTTTTTAATTTTTTGTAAGAAACCTGTCAATTCGCTTTTTTCAAAATTTTACTGATTGTTGAAAACAATATATTTTGAAAGATTAAAGTAGTTTAAAGCCAATATCTCAAAGTTTTGAAAAGATATTTGAGTCGAAAATCAATTGTTGCCAACTTTTATACATTTTTTTTTAGGTTTTTTTTTTTTTGTTAAAACTGTCAATTCGATTTTTCTCAAAATTTGTCCGAATGTTGAAAACATTATTTCTTATAATTGAAAATTTAGAATGAAACAACAACAACTTGTGTGTGCTACCACCAATTTTGGCTGGAGTTATAGCTATTTCACGGGGGCCAACCCGATCATCAGACTCCTTTAGTGGTGCTTAATCGCTTTTTGTTCAATTTAATTTTTGAAGAACTTTTGCCCGAGCTGGGCTTGAACAAGCGACCTAGCGTGTGAGGAGCTAGTGCACTACGCACTACGCCACCGCACCCACATGAAAGTTGTAAGCCAATTACAGGTTTTTTCGTTCTATCGAACTATACTGAACCGATTAGCATTTTTCTAAGTACACACAAGTAATTGTTGTTGTTTTATTCAGGTTCTTTCTATTATCTCCTCTCTTTTTCATAAGCCAACAATTCGATTGGATTCGTATGAGGAGGGAGATGAGGCGAAAGAGTTTGACGCTGGTCAAGATTTTTAATTTTAACAATTTTAAGGGGTTTTTGTGTGAAATTTTACACTCGCAAGTTAAGGCAGCTGCTTGCCGAATTTACAATTGAAAATTTAGAATGAAACAACAACAACTTGTGTGTGCTACCACCAAGTTTGGCTGGAGTTATAGCTATTTCACGGGGGCCAACCCGATCATCAGACTCCTTTAGTGGTGCTTAATCGCTTTTTGTTCAATTTAATTTTTGAAGAACTTTTGCCCGAGCTGGGCTTATAAGTTGAAATAAGTTTGAAGCCATAATCTAAAGTTTTTGAAAAGATATTTGAGTCGAAATTCAATTTTTACCAACTTTGAGTAATGTTTTTTTTAGATTTTTATTTTTAATAAAAAAAAACTTTCAATTAAATTTTTTCTCAAAATTTTATCAGCTGACAAAAACATCATTCTTCGTTGTACAAAATTTTGGAGATGAAATCATATTTTAGTCGTAAAATTTTCTAGGTGACAAATTTTTTTTTCAGTTTTTTTGATTTATAAAAAAAACCGTTAATTGGATTTTTTCCAAAAATATACTTGTTTTGTTAACGATTATATTATGTGACCAATTATTTTTTATTATATTTTTAATTAGTTTAAGCAGGCTTTTTTGGTCAATTTGTTTTTGAATGCAAATAAAACAAGTTTATTTCATCTTTTCCCAAAGTTTCGTCGCTATCCACGACTTCTTCAGGGGTTTATTGATTTTTTGAATTTGTTGAATTTACATAATTTGGAAATTAATAATTTTTAATGATTTTACTTTTTTAATAGATTTTAATAATTTTTAATAGATAAATGGAAACAAAACAAAATAAATTAACACTAAAATAATTTAACATAAAAAAGACTTATTACTTCACGGAACAAACAAAAATTATCACAGTAGTGTTTCAGGTACTTATTGAACTCTATACTTGTTTTGTATCACGTTACAATAGATATAATATAAAATTTAATTCAAGTCTCTAGCGTCATTAGTTCATGAGATATTTAGGGTTAACCAAAATGTTCACCTTTTTTTAAATTGCTATGGTAAAAAAAACCACCCGCGCAATTTCTTTGAAATTCCTTTCTGCATCTTTCTGCTTTATTATCTGTATAACAAAATTTATTTGAAGTCGATATCTCTACTAGTTCTTGAGCTATGGACGACGAAAAAAACGTCGTGAACGTACGGACATACGGACGTTCGAACGTACTTAAACACGCATGCACAGACATCTTTCTAAAAATCTTTTATTTCGACTCTAGGGACCTTGAAACGTCGAGAAATGTCAAAATTTTCAATTTAACAAATTGGACCCATTACAATAACTTCCTATGGTAAGTTAAAAAATAAACAGAAATATTGTTTCAATATATATTTATCATGTTTTAATTAAAATCAAAATATTATAAGTGTAAAAGTATGAAACACTCGGGTTTCATTTGTCGCAATTTTGACTTTATAAATTGGTACTTAAACCCTGTATGGGATATGTTCTGACCATTTCCGTATAGAAATCATCTGACATTTTTGGGCTCCTACATTAATGACAGAAAGCATGCCAATTATACGAATTTTTATAATATGTCTTTTAAATGCCTCGTTCTTTGAGAATTTTTTTTTTTTCTTGGGCTTTGATGATCAATCAGTTGGGTGCGATTAATAATAAAATAAAACTAATCCATCTTGGTTTTACCCTACGTTTCGCCAGTTGTTTTCCAGCTTCTTCAAGGGATTTATTTAGCTACTATTTTATATTAAAAAAACATGATTAAAAGTTGCACAAAAAGTGCGAAAAATTTAACTATGGACAACACTAGTATCACCGTATTTAACAACTAGTATATGGCAACACTATACAAAGCCTCGTTCTTTCGTTTTTTCCTAAAGATTCAATATACATACATAAATCTTAGAAAAACTCTATTCAACCATCTTCAAGGCTCAACTACATGTTTTACTATCTTATACGAAAGTGGAGAAGTTCTTTTTCTAGTACTTTTCACGTTTTTAAATGTTACCATCACAACTTGATTTTGCTTAAAAATTCGCTAATGTTCAATATTTCAAGAGGCCAAACACCATCATTAGACTTTTTAAATAAAGGTAACAAGTTCTTTTTAACTTAATATCAAATTGAACAAAAAATTACTAATCGAAGTAAATTGACTAGGATATTGCGCCAAAACAAATTAATTTGATTCCAAAGCATAATTCGGTAATTTGTAAGACCTTAAATGTTCATATGATTTTTATTAAGGTTTAAGAGCTGATAGTAGGTACAAAAAATCTTTTCGATTGTTAATAAATTAAACTATTAACAAAAACGTTGAATTTGATATTTTGCTAAATAGTTACGTTAGTGTTAAATATTCAGAAGGAAAATTCAAAACATGTACATAGACAGTATAAGATAAGTAGCCCGCAACAGCAACACCTAGCAGTGAGCCCTTATTTGCTGGCAAGCTTTTTAAACTTGCTGTCCCTTGACATTGCTTTGTCGCTTAGTTTTTGAAATTCATGTACATAGACGATAAAGTACGACAACATTTTAAAAGTTTTATTTGAAGTTCTAATAAAGAAGCTGTCTGAGTAACTACATGTTCACTGGATATTCAGCCAAGGTTGTGAAAAAGAGTCCTTAAGTAAAATCAAATCGTGAAGATTTTTTAAACTAAATTAATTTCGAAAATTTTGTTCATAAACATTCTCATTTCGAATTTTGAAGGGGTCAATATATCGAACTATTTAGATGTCAATGATGTTAAACATTGCTCTTAGTCAATTCAACCAAAAAAAGATCAACATTAAATGTATTTTTAACTTTTGCATTTTGCTCCTGAACTTAAATTGGGCATTAGAAAATTTTTGGTTAATAAAACATTATCAACACTTAAAACCACTTCGAATTTGTAATAGGATGTTGAATTAGGTACCCAAACTACAAATTCTACAACATACTTCTCTTAACGAGGCCATTAGAAAAGTATTATGCATATGTACATGTATGAAAATTACCAAAAACTAATTGCGCCAAAAAAGAAATCCGTCTGAATAAGTTTTTCAATTCATAGTTCTGATTTCTAGAAAATGGTGTATTGACCACATTCCATCTTTAATCATTTTTAAACAACATATCGAGACGGTTAAACTTCATAACCTCGTAAGTCGTTTTTCCAAGTTTTTTTCAAAAGTTTAAAAATCGCCTTAAACAATTTTTTAAAATTAAAGAAAGAGAATATTTGGAGAATTGATTTATTAATTAAGCAATTCAATACATTTTATAACTTTTATGTCGAAATAATTGATATAATACTTGAAATTGTTTGCATTATTATTGTTCACGAAGTCTAAGTGTGTTTATCAATACCCCTTGAGTTTATTTCTTTTCTTTAAAAAAGGCATAGACTCGTTACGAGAAGGCTAACAAAGTACTGCTTAAATTTCTATGGGATTTATAATACGAGTTTTTGAATTTTGCCATTCTTGCAAAATCAGGTTAATAGAAACAGACAGGTCTAAATTTTTCGAATTCTTTTTTTTTATTCATTTTATTGTATACAATTTGTTTCGAATTTTTCGACCTACCTTATGAAGTCTTACCGTCGATATTATTGAATGTATCCCTAATCAATTTATTAATTTGATTTTAAAATATTCAGGAATAATTGTTTTTCAATTAGAATCAATAAAAATCTTATCTTAATATACTTTATTTGAAAATTAATAAAACTCGTCAATTATCAGAAATTTAAAATTTCGACCATTCAAACAAAATCGTTTTGAATGGTCGAAATGTTTTTAAAAATATTATTTTATATTTAAAATAATCACACTAAAATTAAAAACATAAAACGATGATTATTATTTAAGAAAATTAAAATTTGACCCACAATCATTGCCACGCCCAATGCTCATAGTCTAATTTTATTTTAACTTCCTCCCAACACCAAACAAAAGTTGAAACACCCTATTGAAGCAATACTAGGAAATATCATCAATATTTATTCTAAATAGTATTTTACTGAAATACCAAATCATTATATTTATAAATCTTTGTAAAAATAAAAACTTTATCTTAAAAGCCACTTAGTATAATCGTCCAGAAAATCGAATTAACATTTCCGCATAAATTTCGAATTTCGTCCTATACCAACACAGTAGAAAGTTTAAATAGTGATCATCAACATCGAATGCCTAATTGTGTTTGAAAATTTCTAATTAAATTAAACAACAAACATGAAACTTATCTTCATAAAAGGGGAATACTCGAGAGTAGGAAATTAGAATACTCTCCTAATTGAAATTCCGGGTCCATTTAAATTTGATTTTAATAGATTTTTAATATGTTTAAGTTTAAAAGTATACAAAATTCTGAGTATAATATTTCTCTTTAATTATGTATTTAAAAATTAAATGTGTTGACATTTAAAATTTAATAAAGGATATAAAAATTCAATAATTTGTATTTAAATTTTACCTGATTTTTGAAACTCCTCCTTTTTATATTGTAAATGTTCTAGGTTCGTATTTGTTGTTGTTACTTTCGTTTCACGCTATTTTTTTTTTTTGGAAAATTTGTATTTAATTCAAATAATTTTTCACTTTTTTTTATAAAATTCAAACACTTTCACAATGAAAAAAAATATTTTGTTTAAAAAACAAACAAAAATTACACAAAAAAGCATCACCATACGGTGGGAAAAAAAAAACAGTTTTTATACCACACAATTTAAAATTGAAAATATTGTTTAAGTTTCAAAATCGCAACTAGAAGTCATTGGACTATTTTTGAGGCACAATACCTTTCCGATTACACCACAGCTGCAACAATGGTTTAAATTTTAAACACAAAAATTCACTATGTCCCACATTTGAAAACGATGAAGTCAAAAATAAAAAAAAAACCTTTTTGTATTAAAGTACAAATTTACTTGAGGACAATCAACCTTCTCAATCCAAATATCCTTTTGCCTATGTGTTTGTCCACAAACCAAAAAAACTACAGAAGCCAGCAAAATCAAGAGTTTTAGAGACAGGAACGAAATCCTTTTTTTTTCTTGTTTGTGTCTTGTTTCCTTTTGAATTTAATCGAAAGCAAATACGACCACTCCAGACGAGTTACTCTGTTCAACTGAGTTTAACCATTTTGGGAAAAGCTTCTTTAACACCAACCATCGCTATCGTATTACAGACAGACAAGTAGTGGAGTAGCTCCTGATGGCAGCAGCTAGGCAATATTTGTACATGACAGCGCCAGGAGCAGGAGCAGGAGCAGGAGCTAGCAAGTAGAAAACAGCAAGCACCACGACCATCACGAACAAAAGGACGAACCCAGGGAGAGCAATTGAATAGAGTGATGTACATGCGATAATTCGGAATGGAACACCACCCATCGCATCGCATCGATGGGACATCACCCAATATACAACCAGCACCCAATCACCCCCATGTCCCATCGTCCTTGTCACCATAGTCGTCGAAGTTGTCGGTCTTTGGTCTTCGGTCGTTGCCAAATCGAATAGACAACTGCACAAACGTTTCGACAACAAGCAAAAAGGAAATTTTTGGGGAACCGAATGGTATCATTTGATCCAATCTTTTGCTAGTAGATCTGCGCTCTCTCACTCTTTCTGTCTCTCATTATTTGCAAAAACCCTTCCCAAACTTGTGTATGCAGAAAGGAGAGCTAAACAATTTTGGCAAATACAAATGACGATGACACAAACCAGCAGAACCCATTCTGAAAAGGACGAAATTTACTGATTTCCCCTTTTGCTTTGCAGACTAGTATTTCCCCTCGAACTGTTATACACAACCAAAAGTAATGTCCTTTTTTACTTCATCCCCCAAATTGGGGAGTTTTTTATGTTTTGAATGTATCACCCTGAGGGAAAAACCAGGTCGCGCCAAAATAACCAAAGTCAGCAAAGGAAAATATCGGCTCGGTGCCCAGCTCACCCTTTATGATGCGAGTTCGATAAAACAATCAAACTTCTCGCATTACTGCAGACAGAGTTGGTCCTTGTTGGTGTGCTGTAGCTGTTGTGTACATCCTGCATTCATACAGGGGTGATATGAAAAATTCTATGTATGTATATATGTGTCTTTTGCAAATATACAAACATACATACATACATGACTGATTGTAGAATATGTTTGACTGCTGTTGAATAAAAAGCTCAAACGCTAAATGTCCTTATAGAGCTTAGGGATTTCGATTTCTCTATGGGGGAGTAAATAATCCTGATTTAACATTTTTGCTTTCGCTCTTTTGTGTGTGATATATTCTATTTTTATTTTGTTGGTACTTTTTTGGATGTTCTTCCTTTTTATTTTGTTGTGTTTTATTTTTTCAGCACGGGTTACCGCGCGCCGTCAATGCCGTCGGCTACTTTATTATTTTCGGTCAAGTAGGTGTGAGAAGTTATAAGGGATGTTCGCACAGTGTGTGTATGGAAGTTTCTTGAGTTTACTTTTTTTTGTGTTTGTTGTTGTTTTCCTAATTGCGTATTGTTTTGTTGGGGCGAAATGAAAGTACGCATTTAACTGACACGTGTATAGAAAACAAAAGGTTTGTTTGGATTAATCTTTTTTTTATGAATGCGTGTATTTCAGACGGTTGGGTACATACATATATACATACATATATTGAGGACTTGAAGAGGCAATAAAGATATTTAGTTCTTTTAATCCTCTTTCGATCAGTTTTCTTATGTGTTAATTTATTTAAGAATAGCAACAACTGTTGGCTGCGTTAGGTTGGGTCTGTCCTTGAACTTTTAACACATATCAATTCGTCCCCTCAGAAACAAACTGTAGTAACTCAAAATTCTTAGTTTTCCAGAAAAGCGATTTGAATAATTTTGAATCTTAAAAAATGATTTTTTATCAGGATTTTAGCTTAAAGTGGTAGAACAAAAAAAATATAATTTTTTGTCCTCTATCAAATGGTATAATTAAATTTTTAAAAATCTTAAAAAAAAACAAAAAATTGCAAGACTTATGACATTTGGATTAAAAATAATTACGGTTTTGGTGTGAGAAATGACGTATAACGAAAGGTGTCACTTTTCCTAAAACTTAATTTTCATACTTCAATAATATTTTTTTAGATAAGTGTCACAAATAACAAAGTGTCACTTTTCCTAAAAATTAATTATATCATACTTCAATAATATTTTTTAAGATAAGTGCCACAAATAAAAAAGTGTCGAAAATAAAACTTACCTCTTCGTTTCAGTGTAGTCCGACATTTTCCGATAAAAACTTTTTCTGCAAAAAACGACACAACAACTCACTATGACGGCTGACATGAAACGAAAATGTCATTTTACTGATGAATAGTTCAGGGAAGTTATTAAAAATGCACAACGACACTTTCGCCCTCACGCCTTCAGTTTAAGAAGTATTTTTATGACAGTTTGACCAAAAGATAGCATTTTTTTTACAGATTTTTTCTGTATACTTAACTCAAAATCGCAAATTTTTGAGTTACGACAGTTTGCTTCTGAGGGGACGAGTTGCATTTTCAAATATACGCTTAGTCCAAAAAGTCTCCGTACAGACACCTAAATTTAATGTTTTTTTTGAAGAAAAGTACTAGGAGCAAATGTAAAAACCAAAGTGGTAACATTGATAAAAATTTAGTTTCCACCTTCAACTTTTTACCAAATTTTAAAAAATTGTGATTGTGATTTTCAAAATTCTTGTTTTTAATATATTGTTATAGTAAATACTTATCTCAGAATCAACAAAAAGAAAGCTGCTGTAAGGAGACTTTTTGGACTATGTGTATGTATACATACATTTAGGTTACTTGAAATTATTCACTGTGGAATCTTATTATTGGTTGAATCTATGATTTTTAGGAGAACAACGCTCCCCATTGATAACATTTATTAAATCTTAGTCGCTTAGTTTTGACTTCCAAACTGAAATAATTGCAATTCTCAACATATTTCTTAACAAGATATCGATATTTCTCAATTGGACTCGACCCCATACAGTTAAAAAGTTTTAAAACTCCAAAAGGCTTTATATCACAAGGTTATTGATTATTATAGAGATAGATAGTACCTACCATGCATTGTGTACGTAGAGAGTAATTTCTTACTGGTATAGACTTTTCAAAAAGTTTGAATGGTTTTTGTCAAATCGAAAAAATAAAATTCAGTAAGATGTAGAAGCAGATTTTAATTTCAAAATCGTCATTCTTAACAACTAATTTTCGACTCGAATATCTCGAAAAAAAGAGGCTGAGATGCGCCCCACACTGATAATTTCCCATCCCGTCTGTCGATTTGTCTTGCTTTAAAGTTTGTCTATATGTATCAATTTTTACCAAATTTGCGTACTATTTTTTGTAGATTTTATTTTTTTATGAAAAAACGGACTGTTGGATTTTTATATTGAATGATAGGTATATGAATATCGAAAATAATATTTTCTGTGAAATAAAATAAGTTTGAAGCCATTATTTGTAATTTTTTAAAAGCTACTTGAGTCGAAAGTAAATTTTTACCAAGTTTTAGTATTGTTTTTTTTTTAGGTTTTTATTTTTGTAAAAAAAAACTGTCAATTCGATTTTTCTCAAAATTTTATAGAATGTTGAAAACAATATTTCTTATAAGTTAAAATTAGTTAAAAGATATTATCTCAAATTTTTGAAAAGATATTTGAGTCGAAAATCAATTTTTACCAACTTTTATTATTTTTTTTTAGCTTTTTATTTTTTGTAAAAAAAACTGTCAATTCGATTTTTCTCAACATTTTTCAGAATGTTGAAAACAATATTTCTTATAAGATAAAATAAGTTTGAAGCCTTAATCTCAAGTTTTTGAAAATATATTTGAGTCGAAATTCAGTTTTTACCAACTTTGAGTAATGTTTTTATTTTTTATAGAAAAAACTGTCAATTAGATTTTTCTTAAAATTTTATCAGATGTCAAAAACATTATTCCTCAATGCACAAAATTGTTTTGGAGATGAAATGTTATTTTAGTCGTAAAATTTTCGAGGTGACAAATTTTTTTTTCAGTTTTTTTTGATTTATAAAAAAAACCATTAATTGGATTTTTTTTCAAAAAATATAACTGTTTTGAATCACGTTACAATATATAATATAAAATTTAATTCAAGTCTATAACGTCATTGGTTCATGAGATATTTAGATTTAACCAAAATTTGCACTTTTTTTTAAACTGCTATGGTAAAAAAAGTCGCGAACGTACGGACGTACGAACGTACCTACACACGCACGCACAGACATCTTTCTAAAAATCTTTTATTTCTACTCTAGGGACCTTGAAACGTCGAGAAATGTCAACATTTTCAATTTGACAAATCGGACCCATTACAATAACTTCCTATGGGAAGTTAATAAGTTATATGCCTTAAATATGTAAGGCGAGAAACCATAGTGGTTCGATTGTATTTAAAAAAATTACCTTAAAAAACTGAAACTACCGTAAAATATGAACAAAAAGATGGTTTATTCATACATACAGTGATGGAAAAAATAATAGAAACAAACTTCGTCTTCATTCTTTTTAACACATAAAACGTATTTGTGAAGAGTTGGAAAATAAAAACTACACAAAAAGATAAATTTTTAATAATTTATTGCTTAAATGCAACAGTTTTTTTCAAATATAGTAATGAGAAATAATGATAAAAAGTAGAATTATGCTTATTAAGTAGTTTCATCCTGGAAAAAAATAGAAACAAAATTAGAATGGTACTCTTTTTGTAAGGAGAATGTAACTTAACGGTAAAAGAATTTTAAATTCTTTTAGGAATTTTCAGTGGTACCCTTATTTTTAATAACTGTTTAACCCTTTCGCCCCGCGAATTCACCAATTTGGCACATGTCTCCACGGGTATGCAGTACCATTCATTTTAAATTTCCGACCACAACTCGTCATTATTTTTGGATCTACAATCTCCGATTTTTCGCTTAAGGATACCCCATGAGTGCTCAATTGGGTTTAGGTCGGGGCATTGTGGTAGCCATTCCATAACATTGATTTTGTTTTTTTGTAAGTATTCTTAAGCCAACTTGGAGGAATGCTTCGGGTCATTATCCTGCATTAACTCCCGTTTAATTTGTACCTTCTATTCATTTAATGGTAGCATGACTGAATTTAAGATGTGGACATAATCCACAACGCACATCTTATCACGGCTGTCAAGTTAGCACTACATTTTTCGGAATTTAAAAAACTGAGTAGCTTTTTTGTTGTAAATTAGTTGTGGAAAAAAAAATTTTGTAGCTCGACGATTTTTCAAAAAGTGGTATGTAGTGCTAGGTTGATATCAAGTTAGCACTACACTTTTTGATTTTGTTAAAACTAAGTACGCAATTAGTTGATAATTATTTGTTGTAAATTAGTTGTGGAAAGAAAAAAATTCCAAAAATTTGTTTTACTTTGATTTTTGTAAAAAGGGGGTATGTAGTGCTAACTTGACACCGTGAATCATAAAGCATAAAACAAGGATATTCGAAAATGTAACGGTGCAATTAATTGTAGCTTTTTTGTTAAAAATTAGTTGTGGAAAGAATTTTGTGGAATTTTGTTTCTTTCCAAAACTAATTTTAAACAAAAAAGTTACAATTAATTGCACCGTTACATTTTCGAATATCCTTATTTTATGCCTGGACTCACGGTGTCAAGTTAGCACTACATACCGCATTTAAAAAAAAAAAACAAAGTAAAAAAAATGTTTGGAATTTTTTTTTTCACAAATAATTTTAAACAACTACAATTAGTTGCATCGTTACATTTTCGAATATCCTTGTTTTATGCCTGGCCTCACGGTGTCAAGTTAGCACTACATACCCCCTTTTTAAAAAAATTAAAGTAAAAAAAAAATTGGAATTTTCTTCATTCCACAACTAATTCACAACAAATAATTGTCAACTAATTGCGCACTTAGTTTTAACAAAATCAAAAAGTGTAGTGCTAACTTGATATCAACCTGGCACTACATAGCACTTTTTTAAAAATCGTCAAGCTACAAATTTTTTTCTCCATAACTAATTAATACTCAGTTTTTTAAATTTCGAAAAATGTAGTGCTAAATTGACAGTCGTCATCTTATCCTTGATTCAAAATATTGGACCAGACGCTGAGAAGCACCTTCAAATGATTTTACTTCACCAACGTGTTTCACTGTCTTCTTTGTGTTTTTTGGGTTAAATTCCTTGTTCTTAAGCCTTCTCACAATAAATTTATCCATCGGAACCAAACAAATTGATCTTCGTTTTATCCGACCACAAAACGATATTCCAATAAGAACAATGCAAATTTTTGGTTGCAAAGGCAAGCCTTTGTATAATATTTGTCTTGCTCAAAAACTACACTTTTTGTGGACTTCCACCAGGAAGGCTTGCATCTTTTAGTAGGTTTCTTTTTGTTCTAGCTGTCACTGGTCCGTTTAATTCATTTTTACGTTCTCTTAAACAAAGAAATTGTTTTTTCTTACAAATTCTTACCAATAGTGTATCAAAATGCGAAGCAGTTTATCTTTATCTTCATCTTGTTTCTTCTTTTGGGCTTGATTGTAGAGACTTAAATATTTTTTTCTTGGAACAGTTTAAGGTTTTCGCAATTTAAACTATAGTTTTTCCAGTTTGCCTTAGTTTTTTTATCACTTCGCATTTAAAATGAGTGTAATGTAATCAACGTCCATATTTATTAAAATAATGGATGCACGGAAAGAAATACATTGCGAATATTACAACGTCAGTATGGGTGTGAACGCAATACTGTATGGCTTAGAAGATTTCCATTGGATAAAAAGTTGTAAGCATATTTAATTTGGCCATACTGAGAATAGTAACGTCGGCAATAGTTATAGCCGATACGCCAATGCCAGTATGGGAGTCAGGCCCATACTGACTGGCGGCATATACTGTACAACGCTCCTAGCAAGAAAAGTCTATACATTATTGTTATGTCCCTTATACTTACATTGGAGTAATAACTATTGACAGTAATCCAATAAGTGTATCGATTATTACGCCATAAAATATCGCGGGAAAAACTAGTAGCATTGCGACATCTCCGGTACAGTATGGGGCTGAAGGCAATGCTGTCTCGTCCAACGCACTATGCGCCCTTGTGTTACAAGCAAAGATTGTGGTACCATACAGTATAGTACATAATCCCATACTTATAGGAGTTGTTGTAAGACAATGTAGGAATATCACCGATACTTTTTTAGTATGGGTCTCCAGGCCATAAAAGCATTGTCATAAATGCTATACACTTCTTTCAGTGTGACTTTTAAAAAATGTGTACAGCATCGAACACATCCTTACGTTAGAATGACAGTTAAATCATCATTGTCCTCAAATTTTTTGACCGTTAAGTGAAAACAATAAGTTGGAATCCTGACTTCTAACAATATGTCACAGCAAAGTTTAATAACATATGCAATTCAATATATGCAATTCTTGATGCCTGTCAAATACTTGAGCAACATCTTGCAACAAACTAAAACTGCTTTTTTCTTCAAAATTCTTCTAATTATTTTATTAACAGAAATAAAATTGAAAAAATTATTAATTATGATTAAGAATACAAATTAAACAAAAGTCAACCTAGTAAATTTACCATCAATCAAAATTTTCCTTTCATTTAGACATGTATACAGAAAAGAAGAACAAAATAACAAACTTTTCCCACACATACACTCATCGACTCGTAGGTATAGTTATAAAAACTCTCCGTCGCTCGTCGTCCCATGTTGAAATTTAATAGTTGCATCATTTATGAAAGTTAGTACCTAATATGTACAAAAAGAAACTTTTCCCAGTCATATTTAAAACATAACCAGTGAAACATTAAAAATTTAATAACTCTCGAGTCAAACTACTAAACATTATTATACGAAAAATAATCTACTCAGCTTTAGAAGCAGCCACCCAGCCCAGCTCATCCAGCTAGCGAATAGAGCTTCCTCTAAGGCAACGCAGCGCTAGCGGCTCAGTTCAGAGTCACAAGAAAAAAGGAGGTTGAATTGGATATGATGGCTTTACATGAGAACACACAAACCGTGTAGCGTCCTTAGGAAAAAGAATACCATGGCGACCGTAACAATTTATTTCACACTGAAAAAACAAGTAGTAGTGTAGAATCACACTTTCATGCAGTACATGTAAGAACACACCATGATGGGGGAATACGAGGATAATAAGTCCTTAAACAATAAGTGTTTTCAAAAGTTAAAATTTAATTCGTGTCACTACCAGCAGCATGGCGGGCGGCGGCGGCGCTAAGCAGCGCGGCAGCAGCGGCAACGGCTGTTGCGACTAAAACTTTTGCCTCAACTCGAATTGGCTCATTCCTTTTTTTTTGGTTTCTTTCTATACAACACACAAAAAGCCCTCTACGCCATCATATAAAGGAGGATGGTAAAAAGGACCTTTTTTCTAGTGTAATTTATTGTGAAGGATGCGATGGTCTTTACTTTATTTTTGTGTTTTTACTGAAACATATAATTTTTTTTTGTTTTGTTTTGTTTTTGTTGGTTTTATGCAACACATGCCATCACGGACAGGAGTCGCATATATTTGCGGTTAGACACCCCAACCAAACCCAACCAAACCCAATCGAGCCTTTCCACGCATCGCCATATCGCACAGGATCAAGAGCGAGGAAACCAACCAACTGTAGGTATGAGCCAATAAAAAAACGACGTCGTCGTCGGTCGATGCCAACCACAATACCAAACTCAAAATGCAGTAAATCCTTAAATCGAATATTGATTTGAATGGGAAGTTGGCCATAAATCTGCCCCACGAACAATTAATTTATTTATTTTGTTTTGCTTTTATTTTTTATTTAACAAAAACCACTCGAGCGAGTGACTTTTAACTGATTATTGTATTTTGGGCCAAATTTTTGGATGATGGCGAGCATTTATCATCGCTCCTGTCATATAAGCGCCTTATGCGTACTTAGAAAGAACCATCAACAATGACCTCTTCCTATTTTTGCACAAAGTTTATAACACCCTCTGGCATTGTATTCGTTGTCGTGTTGTATCGATGGGAATACCGTGAGGGATGTAGTAGAAGAGTATGAATCTATCAAAAAGGATCACGATTCACGAGCCGCTGAATTTTATAAGCCGTGTGGCATGTGACACTCGAACTCGATGGGAAATGCGTCGGGTTCATAAAGTATTTTTGGGATTGAACATTTTTTCATTATTTAAAGCTGAATGTTGTTCGGGCTGATGGGAAAAACTTCAATTTTGAGTTGCTGCTGGTGGTGATGGTAGTGCTGCTGCTGCTGCTCCTCCTCCTCATCGTGACATGTTGAGGTTTTTTTAACCACGACAAACTGTTCGTTCACAGTATGTGTCTATGTGGCACAGTGGAATGCTTAATTATTAAACGAGCGAATTTTTAATCACACAATTAAAATTACTTCTCAAAACTCTGCATTAACATTTTTTAATTTTAAATTTAATAAAATTTATCATGTGTGTACAAAAATAGCAATAAAACTTGAGTTTTCAAATCAAAAGTTTCGGCTTAATAAAAGTGAGTTAACGATAGCTTAGGTATATGGGATGTTTTCATAATAATTTAGTCCAGTAAAATAAGGCAAAGAAAGGGATCGACTTCAGAATAAGTTGGAAATGTGTATATACCTTCCTTATAGTGTTCTAAACATTGTGTAAAATCTTAGGTACAAGATCTCGTGTCTGTGTCTTTAGTTATAGACCGCCAAAAGTTGCAAAACCGATTTTACTTCTCACACAATATTTGGAGCGCCAAAACCTTATTTTACCTTACCCTTGATTAACTGAACTAATTTAAAACTTTAAGAAAATCAGTCTTTGAATGTCTATTTTGTTCATATGTTCCCGAGTCGAAATTTTGGCCCTATTCTGATCCTTAAAAGGATCATTTCTCCTCATTTCCTCCTACATACAGAAAAATGAACCATGCATGTTTTGTGAACCTCATTTCGTCCTAAATGAAGGTTTATCTTTATCTTATCTTAAGATGGTGATAGTGAAAATGGTAACGATGGAGCAGGTTAAGTCGACGACACCAACGACGGGGACACCAACAACGAAGAAGACGATTTCGTTGAAGACAACGACGACGAAGAAGACGATTTCGACGAAGAATAAGATGATTAGTAAATTTAGACTAAGAACCAATATTTGTACTGTTTTTATTACTTTTAAATTAATCACTAATGTTAATAAAAACTTCTTTGTTTAATGAATAAAAAAAGAATAAAATTAAAATATAAATTGTATTATTTTTTCAAAAAAGCTTCCTAATAAATAAAATGAAAGAGAGTGAGAGAGAAAGAGCAAAAGCAAGTAGGAAAGAGAGAGAGAGAGGGAGAGAGAAAGAGACAGAAAAGCAAATAAGAAAGAGAGTGATGAAGAGTATAATAAATTAGTGTCAGAGAAAGAGAAAGAGAAGGAGTAAATGACCAAAGAAAAAAGCTATGGTCAATATGAAAAAGGTTTATTTGAGTATTTTTGCTGTCGTCCTCATTTGACGGGGAGAGTACGATAACTTTGGCGACAAAGTTTAATGACGGATTTGTATAGAACAGTTAAAAACAAGCATTTTTTACTATAGGAGGGGGGGGTCTATCTCCCCCCGTTTAGGCGGTAGGGGCAATTTAAAAAAATATGTACATTAAATGAAAAAAAAATAATTAAAAAATAACGGTAATACTTACAATTAAGTATTATACCTTTTTTTAAAGCCAACATTTTTGTCTATTAGCTTGTTTTTAAATCAAGTCAAAACCATGCATTGTTTTTGAAAAAATTGTTTTAAACTAAAAATGTATGCAAAAAAAATTTAAAAAAAAAGATTTAAAGTGTAGTTTTTCAAAACTTTCAAATTATCTACTGTTTTTTTTTAGAATTCATTGCTCTTATTTGTTTTTGATCAAAAACTGAAAACTAGATGACTTTATGTCTTCTATTTCTTGAGAAAATTGAAAATTACCAAAAAAAATATTTTAATTAAATTACTTTTTCCTTGCTTAAGTATTAACGTAGTCTTATTTTGATAGTAATAATCGAATATAGATTAAGATACACCTAGGGTAAATTAATTTTTCTTAAATCCAGCTTATTTAAATGCAAAAGAAACTTTGCATGCACCCCATCTTGCACCCACCGAACCTTGCCCCCTCCCCACCTTGCACGCACTCCAACTTGCATCCACCCCAAATCCTATAGTGTTCCCAAGCAGGGGGGCTGCTGGGGGGCAGCATGCCCCCCCTTACAGATCCCACTGTTGCATACACCCAATCTCGCACACACCTTAATGTTGCATACACCCAAACTCGCACCTACCATTGTTACTATCAAAACAAGACCACTCAAGCAAAAAAAAAAGAATTAAATTAAAATAGTAGTTGTGGTTACTTTCAATTTTCTCAAAAACTAAAAGACATAAAATCATCTAGTTTTCAGTTTTTGATCAAAAACAAATAAAAGCAATAAATTCTTAAATAAAAACAATGGTAGATAATGTTGAAGTATTGAAATATTACACTTTAAACCTTTTTTTTTTACTTTTTTTACTCAAATTTTGAGTTTAAAATTAAATTTTTAAAAAACTACGCATAGTTTTGACTTGAATTAAAAACTGGCTAATAAAACAGAATGTTGAAATGTATAAAACTTAATTGTAAGTATCACCGTTATTTTTTAATTATTTTTTTCCATTTTAAATAATAATTTTTTTAAAGTTCACCTACCGCCTAAACGGGGGGAGATAGACCCCCCTCCCATAGTAAAAAATGCTTGTATTAAGCCCCTCTACTAAAAACCGTTATTATATCTTGGCGCCAAAGTTATCGTACTCGTGCCCAAATATTGGCTTCAAACTTATTTTATTTCACAAAAAATATTGTTTTCGATATTCAGTAATTTTTTTATAAAAATCCAACAGTCAGTTTTTTCACAAAAAAATAAAATCTACAAAAAATAGTACGCAAATTTGGTAAAAATTGATTCATATAGACAAACTTTTAAGCAAGACAAATCGACAGACGGGATGGGAAGTTATCAGTGTGGGTCGCATCCCAGCCTCTTTTCTTATTCCATTTCAACATCTACCCTCCCTTATTGAAAAACCCTTTACTTAGACAAAATACACATTAATTCAAAATTTGAGTGCAAGAGTAACTTAAATATTGCTAGGGACACTTTTGCACACGCACATTTGAATATTTTTTTTTATCCTTAAATAAGAACATTTATTTAACTTTGTTTTGCTTAACAAGGTCTTGAAATAAACATGGTACTTAACAATTTTTAACGCTAGTTATCTTACTAATACAAATATGTTATGTTCACAAACATTAGGCCATATTTGCGTTCCATATTCCATTGTAAAAAAAGATGCTGTGATGCGACCCACCCTGATAACATCCCATCCCGTCTGTCGATTTGTCTAGCTTAAGAGTTTTTCGTGTTTTGTTAAAAAAGTTGTCAGTTGAATTATTCTTAAAGATTAAAAAATTACCAACAATATTTTGAATAATATGATGAAATAGTTTTTATTTCAAAATCTATTTTTGTTAACGAGATCTTTAGTCGAAAACCAATTTTAGTAGCATTTCTTAAGTTTTTATTTCTTATATCTATAAACAAATACATATTGGATGAATGAGAAATTGTTTGAAGTCAATATCTTCTATTATTCACGAGATATAAAAAACCGAACATCAATTCTTACCAAATTTGCGTACTATTTTTTGTACGAAAAAAAACGCACTGTTAGATTTTATATACAAAATTTGCTGAATGTCAAAAACAATATGTTGTGTGAGAAAAAATTAGTTTGAAGCCAATATTTTTAATTTTTGAAAAGATATTTGAGTCGAAAGTAAATTTTTACCAAGTTTAGTTATAAACAATATTTCTTAGAAGAAAAAAAAGTCAAAAATCAATTTTTACCAACTTTTAGTAATGTTTTTTTTTAGGTTTTCATTATTTTTTGAAAGTCCTTCCTGCATCTTTCTGCATTATTATCTGTGTAACGAAAGTTATTTGAAGTCGATATCTCCACTGGTTCTTGAGCTATGGACGACGAAAAAAACTTCTCGAACGTACGTACACACGCACGCACAGACATCTTTCTAAAAATCTTTTATTTCGACTCTAGGCACCTTGAAACGTTGAGAAACGTCAAAATTTTCAATTAGACAAATCGGATCAATTACAATAACTTCCTATATGGGAAGTTTGTTTTTTTTTTAAACTTCAAAAAAAATGCATCTAGTTCCACTGTATCACTGTCAAATTCTTGTTGTTTTATTTTTTGTTAAAATTATTTCAACATATGAAATCATATTCACGCTGACAATCAATTAAAAGGCAATCGATTCAGTTTTAACAATTAAAATTACATAAATTACGAAAGTGATTATCTTGTACATTTGTCTTATGCGTGTCGTTTTATGTGTCGTATGTCTATCTGTCTGTCTGTCTATCCTATCCTGTGGCTCAACGGAAATGTGTCCTGTAGGCCTGGCCTATCACATAAACCAAGAGAGAAAGAGAAAGAAGCCTATATGTTGCATGGAAATTTATTTCAATTTATTGTTTTAACAACTTTTTTTTCAATTTTACTGAATTACTTCATGAATATGTTTGAGTTGTAACAACAATGAAAATACGTAAAGAAAATATTTTATCGCTTTAAAATTAAATTAAAGTGATGGATGTGTGTGTGTGTGTGTGTTGGTATGTACATATTTTATGTCTGTTTATTGTAAAAGGTCTATGAAAAGAGGCGGTTTGGAGAGTCCAGTCCGGCCATGGAGCTTATAATTTTTACTTAACTGAAGCATAAGGTCGTACAAACTGGTAGATTGGTAGGAAGCTAGGTGCATATAAATAAAAGATGGATGGAAAAATGGTTGTGTTATGTGTTATGGAATGAATAATGAGCGCACGATCTCTTTTTACAGATAATGAACACTTTTTTAATTGAAACAAAAACAAGGATGAACAGATAAAAATAATTACATATTTTGATTACATTTTTTTAACTTTTGAGCGAAGAGAAGAAGAAATAAAAATTCGAAGTATAAAATTGTATAATTTTATATCCATGCAAATAGGTACATATGAATTCTTATTTTATAGCATATTTAAAGTTATTAAAGGGTGTTTTTTTGAATTCTTCATTATGTATGTATGTAGGTGAATAGTTGAAACCTACACATATATCTTTTGGGAAGTTATTTTCAATTAAGAGTTGTTTTGATAATATGATTTTATTGTATGACAGATTTTTTGTATCAAGGTTATTTTTAGGAAATTTCTGACTTACTGACTGACGGATAGATATCAAGTTTATTAATATTCTCAGTAATCTGATATAGCTCGTCTGTGGCTATATTACAAGAAATATCTCGATGACAACGTTCGTCACATAGAGACAACAATAACAACAACAATATCAAATTTTATAGGTGAAAATAGAGCAGCAGTATATAGAAATTCATATGAGTACTACCTCAAAGGCAGGGAATTGGTATCTATGTACGAGTATATTGACAGGAATTGATTTCTAGGAATTCTATGAATAACAAAATTTCCTACTCCTTTTATAATAAAGAAGACAGATACCTATACGTGTATATTGTTTATGTAATAGGTGAATGAGGTTATGTTTATGAAAATTGCCCCCTATATGTACATGCAAATAATATGATATTAAATTAAAGACCAAACATTTATTAGCCAATGCATCATGTAAAATCACATTTACAGCATTTAAAAGCTATTGAATAGAAAGTTATATAAATTTTCATGTAGCTTGTGGGCATTTTTAAAGGGAAAGGATGACGATAACGAAAATTGCATATTCAAATTGAAAATGTGAGATATTTAAATTTATAATGTTTTGTTTATAAAGCAAAAGAAGAAGAAGAAGAAAAAGAAGAGCTATTAAGACGACCTATAACCTACGTAACTAAATGACGCTTGATTTACCATCATCATTGCATCAGGAAATCCATATATTGAGCCGTTGGCAACCTATTAAAATATTATTTGTATATTGAAGTGGTTTATTTTGTCTACATACTCATAATAAGCGTTAGGTTAAATACCTATACGTAACGTATACTATGTATAATGTGTTATTATCAAAATCTATTGTTTTGTTAAGAGTTAAGACTGATTGCTCTGTTAAGGCAATTTAAGTAGAATTATTGATAAAATTAAATTAGAAACTTAAGGCCTTGTTTGAAAAAGTTGATATAACAACCTGGGTTTTCCAGTAAGAGGTTTAATTTTAAAAAACGAGTATTTTTGAAAATAAGTCAATAAATGTTAATATCACTGCAAAAGAGAAAACAAAGTCATTGACAATAGAAAACGATAAACAAAATAAATTAGGTGGCGCAACAGTCCTTTGAGATATAGGGCCTAGTGACTCTCAACCCTTCCTAAATGTGCGAGTAATGTTGTCGGGGATGGAGGTGACCTACAGTTTTAAGCCGATTCCGAACGGCTAATTTGAGAAAGCACTTTTCATGACAAGAATTAATATTGGAGGATTTGTCAATTCCTCACAAGAGGCAGTACCCGTGAAATAAACTTTAGATGGCACATCAGAGTTTGAACACAAGACCTGTGGCATGACTTTCCAACGTACTTACCATCACGGCACGGGTACTACAATATAGAAAACAATAGAAACCGATATCAACCAAATTAATGCCACAGCTGCGGTTGCAGCAAACATACTACAGTCAAACTTCCCAATAGCGAATTTGCACGGGACCAGAAAATTATTTCGTTATACAGAAATTTTTTGTTTTTACTTTTATTTAAAGAAGTCAGTGATTTTAGTTTGGATTACATTCTTCCATTTTTCTTTTTCAACAAAATCGTCTAATAAATTGAGAGATTCAAATAAATCAGTCCATTTCAGCATTGCTTCATCAATATCCTCGAAAAGACATTTTCGAAGTCTTTTGCGTTTAGTGCTTAATTCCTCGTCTTCTACATTTCTTAAAATCGCTGCTTTGTTTTTTAAAATTGTTGATAAGCTCCTGGGAGGAATTCCAAATTGCTTAGCAATATCTTTTTTTTTTGGTCCATCCTTCTTCAACTTTATTAATTATCAACAACTTTTTCTCAAGAGAAATGCAACTTCGAGACATTTTCAATTAAATTCACTAAAGCCTGAACATAGAATGCTTGCATTTAAAATCTTGGGGAAATACCCTTATAAGGTTTTTTTTCTCTGCATGCTGTTATTTTTAACAGAAAATTATTTGAAAAAATTCGTTATGTGGAAACAAAAACGTATGGGATTTGGATTTCCAGCAACAAAATTTGTTCGTTGTAGAGAAAAATTCGTTTTATGAAAGTTCGTTATATGGAGATCAAAACACACCAGAAAAGTAACCAAAAAGGTGTGTACTCAAAATCAATTCGTAATAGAAAGATCTTCGATATGTAGAAGTTCGTTATAGGGAAGTTTGACTGTATTTGCAAACAAATTTCCATGACCAGTTTGGCAATTTGCGGCTATAAATTCGTGAATTTAATTTTTAAGTTTTTCAATCGATTGTAAATTATTGACTTATTCAATATCTTTTAATTTTCCCCAAATAAATAGTTCTTAAGGTATTAAATTATAAGATTTCTATGGCCAATTGTGATCATTCTTTCGAGAAATAACACGGTCAAGAAACATCAATTTTTTCCAATTCCGAAGAAAAAAAATTCAATCACCGTAACAGTATGCATTAGCCTCATTTTCAAATAAGTAAGATACAGTCACAGTGACTTGTTGAGAAGGAACGAGCTATTTTAACATTTTATTCTTCGATTTTGCGAACTCAAAATGCGATATTTTTTCATTATTAACGAAGCTTTCTAGGTGCAAATGGATCTTATAACCGATATTTGATGAAAATCCGGATAATTTCGATACCTTTGAAAGATTTGAACGTGACGTTTTTAACGATCAACCAACTTGAGTTGTTGTATTGAGTGAACTTTAAAAGCGTCCTGATCAAGTCTTTTTGCAATATACTGTGTGATGTAGTTTGTATAAAGCTCTATGCCAAAAATCGAAAAAACAATATTCTCAGGCATATGATTTCAAATCTTAATGTCACTAACTTTTCACAACAGCTCAAATTTTTCCACCGACGTTTTTCAAGACAACACAAAAACAGCTATTTAAGTTTTGGAAACAGTGATAATGTTACCATTTTTTTAATAAATTTTAAACAATGTGTCGTTAAAGCGTGTAGTGGTTTATTTTAAGTGATGTGAAAACATGATGGCTTCAAAAGCCCAAAGGTTCAAAATTAAACCTTTTAATAGAAAATGTTTTGGTTATTATAACACAAAATTGGTACCAATTCACAAAAATGTATAAAAGGCAGTTTTTGTAATGTCCTCTAACGAAATATGATTTTATCTAAAAAATAGCTGTATACTACGAAAAAGGACTTTTGATGATATTTTTGAAGAAAAAAATCCAATTTCAGTTTTGTAAGGAACAAAATAAAAACCTTAAAAAAACACTCCTGAGTTAGAGTACTATTATTCGACTTGAATACCTTGAAAACATTTGTGAGCAGATTTTTTAAAACACATCCTTAGCCTTAGTCAGAATTCTAACCACAGACAAACAAAAATATTTATTTGCTTGTTGAACTTATAATATTATAAATCACTTACCGTTATTGAAAAATATTATTTATAGAATCCTTCAGCCAACCTGCAAATGGCCTACTTACAATTTCTGTTATGTGTGTACATCTTTCATTTTAAGAAGTCGGCAATAAAGTGAACGAATAACAAACGAAGGGAAAAAGAAAAAACATTTATGTCTTTTATGTCACCGCAATTAATTTTAAAAGTAAATTTTTAATTTGTTTCAGATTAAATAATGGTCACAAAAAAAATCTATAAATACAAACGGACGGTCTATACTATTCTGAAGCTTCGATCTAACGAACAATGAACTACGCGGACGCGCACTTGCACTTCACAAAGACAAAACAACGACTGCGCTCTTAATCTCTTATCCATTTCCCCATAATGTTCTTTGTTTTTGTTGGGTTTACTTTTACTCCCAGTCGCATCCCGTTATTTTTATTCAGAAGTTAAATACTGAACTAAGGACAAATCTCAGCGCAGAATGCAGATGACTTAAAAGAAACTTGAATGTTCCTGTTCGTGCATGTTCTGTTCTTCTGTTCATTGTTCATGCATGCTCATAATTTTTCTTTTTGTTGAGAGAGATATAATTATGCTAACGTACTCTCAATGGGAGAAAACAAAATGGCTGATGGGAGAATTTTGATGGGTGTTGTCGTCGCATCGGTGGGTGTTGAGAGAATTTAATATGTATTACAAAGGTATTCAAATGGCGATTTACGGTTAACCTCTAAATTTCTGACCGTAAAATTTAATTATTCTTTTGATCTAAATTAAGCTGACTTAGAAACAACTAACAAATTACCTAAGAAATCATTAAAAAGGAATTGTTATGTTTTAGATTTTGGAAAATATGACCTACAATAAAGTACATATTTTGTACATATCTTACGAGAAAATCTTATAGTCTGGGAATTCTAGCAAAAATATAACCGGAAACTCCTAATAATTAATTCATGAAATTTTATGATTGACGCAAGATATCACCAAATGCAACATGTCAAAAGTTATCCGAAATCCCGCTATTGCTATGTGGGGGAGAGTAGTAAATAAAACCAACTGAAATATTCACTTTGGCACAACCAAGCGTTATTTCTAAGTATTTTTTTAATGACCAACGTTATAAAATTTAAGCCAAAGAAATTGAACCATCCTTTAAAAAGTTAAAATCCTATTTTACAAGCACAACATGTAAAATATAAAAGAAAGCAAAGTGTATTAAACAATACACATGTTCGTTTCAAATTATCTGCTGCAAACTGGGTAAGATATCAATCCTACAAATCCAGCAACATGTACAACGGAAGCTTGTCGATTGAAGATGTTCAATCTCTTGAAGATGTGGACCGCGCTATTGAAAAGTGTGAGCAAACTATCAATAACGCTGCTCAAATATCTATACCAAAAACCAAAAATCCTAGTTCCATTTCAAACCTTCAACCTTTGCCGGGTAACATATTGTCTTCGATCCGTTTAAATAACACTGAAAGGAGAAAGTGGATTCGTTATACAAATTAGACTCTTTTAAAACTAATGTTAACATCCTAAACCGTAAAATTCAAAATGAAATTTTAGTGTTTCGTAATCAAAAGTGGAATAACTTACTATCGAGTTTTGATAAGGGTTCAAAACCTGTTTGGAAGGCAACAAAAATATCTAAAAAGAAGGGTTCAGCTATTCCTCCTCTTCGGACTTGCGAAATATTCTTTATTTGATATTTCATTTGGCGTTCCTCAAGGATCTGTTTTGGGTCCCATTCTCTTTAACGGTTTCTTATCCGATTTTCCTAGGCTTGAAAATACTGAAATTGTCATGTTCGCGGACGACACTGCCCTTTTTGCATCAAGTGTTTTTGCTCAAGACGCACTTAACTACTTACAGTGTTCAATTGATAAACTTCTTAGTTACATAAATAAGTCGAAAATTAAAGTAAATATCTTGGCATTATACTTGATAAAAAATGCACTTTTCAAGGTCACATATCAAACTTATTCCATAAAACGAATTTAATAATTAAAATTCTGTATCCGTTTATCAATAGGAAGTCTCGTGTAAGCATACATAATAAAATATTAATTTATAAAAGTATATTTCAGCCAGTCCTCACTTATGGAACACCAGCGAGGTTCGATTGTGCTGAGACTCACATTCAAAAATTACAGATATGTATGTCAAAATAAAGTCCTTAAACTAATACTTAATTTGCCTCGTTGCTATTCTACTATAAGACTCCACAAAAGAGCTAATTAAATCCACTCTTTACAAATTACAAGACAACTTTTTGGAGAGATGTTCTTTTTCAGATAATGATCTCATTCAAAACTTACAATAAGAAGTCATTTCCTAATATTTTGGGTTTATATGAAATACTAGTTTTTAAGTTTAATATGAGGGTTTTTTTCTTGTAGTGTTTCCCTTAAATAAATTTATTTATCATTTTTTCTTTTCTTAAAATCTCGTTATAAATTTGTTATTTATGTATGTTATAGTTGTAAGGAAATTTTGTTTTTCTAAATCTCTTAAATTGTTTGTCAAATTTAAAATAATGTAAAAATTATGCTACAAATAAAACGAAACTGAACTGAAAAGAAAGCAAAGCAATAATTTTAATCTTAAAAAAACTTTTAGCAGGCGTGTTATTTAGCATAAGCATTAAGAATCAAAAGAGTCCACAAATATTTTTGAGGTTAAAGGATGTTTTTGTTTTTAGAGAAAGAGGTATGTATATGTAGTACCTATAACTGCCAAAAACAATACCAAAGGACCACAAAAACTTCATCCTTTTCCCTTTATTGAGACAGTTGCTGTTGGCACAAAGAGATTTTTGTTTTAAGCTTTTCGAATATAGCTTTATCAGTTTCATAGGTCTATATGATTATTTGTGACTTAAGTTTAGACCCGTGTTTTTCGAAATTGTGAAATTTAATTATTTAATATCATTTTTATTTTTAATCGAAAACTGAAAACCAGATGGTTTTATGTTGTCTAATTTCTGACAAAAATCGAAATTTCTAGAACTACTTTTCTATAAAGTGCTAGTCCTATGACTCAGAATAACGGCATATAAACATGGTGGTATGTATGGGGAGGAGAAGCCACAAATTTCATATTAAATACAACTGTTCCAAAACTGAACCCCATTCCCCTAGGGTTATTAGGTTCCCCGGGTTTCTAGTTGTCGTAGTTTTTCTGAGTTCTCCGGGTTATTAGGTTTCCTGAGTTCCTAGTGTTCCAAAGGTTTCCCAAGTTATTAAGTTAAAAATGTAAGCACAAATAATCAAATAAGAAATTTTTTTAACTGACGCAACTACAAAAATTGAAGAATTTATAGCGACAACTTACAAAGTTTGAACGTATAGAGACAAAAAGTAAGAACTGTCAAAATAAAAAGCTTTTCAAATAATTCTTCCTTCTCCTAAAAATGTAGCTCACAGAATTTAACATGTCCTTTTTCCTCTAAGGGTTATTTTGGTTACTGCACTCCTTTTCCTTGATTTGTTTTTCTCTGTGTTCCTCCTTTTGTTGTATGGGTATTGTCGTTGTATTCCTGTATACATTCTCTGGGGCGGGCGCCTGCTTGGCTGGATTATTCTACCACGAGGTACGGTTTTGAAATTTGTTTGTTTTGATCGCGAAAGCAGTGTTGCCACCACAGGTCTAATTCATCAAAAATAATTCAACAAGGATGTTCAGTCTCAATCTGAACCATCCTAATATTTATTTTACATAAACTTAATTTTCTATAAATCAATCAATAATTATTTTGTATGTTCCGCTCAAGCAGCATATATCCTAATTTACCCTACTTTACACCTGCTATTTTTTATTGAACTACCTAACTGCTCGCATTAACTGCATTGCATTATGTATAACAATCACGAATTCTAACTTCTAACATACATATGTATGTACATACCTAAAGCCTAACGGTTACCATTTTTATAATTCTCTTTTGTTACTCTGTTTCTTTAGCCTTTAAGTTAGTTTAACTTGTGTAAATAAATTATTATAATTTGACATCTCGTACAGAGAAGACCGCAGCCTTTTATTACGCTTGCCACAGCAGATTTTATTTATTTTGGTTTTTTTTTGGGAGAATATAATTAAAGTTTGAATTATATTCTCAACGTTGCGCTTTTGATTAATAAAATAAGTGTCCGACATAGACATTTAACAAAGGAAAATATGAACTTTTGGTATAAAATGTATTCTTTTGAAAATAAAATAGCGATTTGAATTGTATTTATGTTTACATCTTAAAAACAAAAATTACAAAATAAAAATTGTTGCAGCTCTAAAATGTTTTACTCATTATGATTTTCTTCGTTTGTTTTCTTTAAGGAAATAACTATTTTTCTATGAAACAATGTGTCATGTAATTATAATTACTACCTGTGTTTTTAGTTTAAAAATTGGAAACGATAACTATAACTTTTAATGGGAACTTAAAAGTATTATTCTTAAGAACTGGTAAAATTAAAAAAAAAAAAACAAAAAAAAACAAATTTAAAAAAAGTCTTTAAGGAAGAAGCAATAAAATAACAGCCAAAGCTATTACTGGAAACACCAAACTCCTTTATTTTGAACCATGACTACATCACTAAGTTCTATGTTATTCTGCTGCATATTGGCGGTAGCCTGTCATAAAGGCAGTTTCTATCATAGTCAAAAGCATAACACATTCATTACCTCTCCCTCAACCGGATATGTGCAAAAGTGAATTTTACCTGACATTGCATTTTTGTTGGTCTCTTCAACCATCCGCCATCTACACACTTCTGCATATATGTAAAAAATTCACATAAAATATAATAAAATAAAATGCGATACATAAATTTCGCCCCACATAAGTAATATAAACATTTTCACTTTACTCTCACTTATGTACATTTAAGGACGAAACCAGACAGCTGAGCATAAACATACCTACAATTCAAACAAACAAAACGGAACGTTCGTTACACACACAAAACATATCACAGGAGCAAGCTAGACTGACTCCACATAGCTAGTTGGCCATGGTATAGTCAAGCCAAGGACTTCACATCAGGATCATCACCATCAACATCAACATCAACATCACCATCAGCCATCAGAACCATTAGCCATCTAAGCCAAACAACATAATAACATTGACAATATAACAACAATAACAATTCTTCTACCAATTTTTAACTTTAACTTTTATGCAAATTTTATGTGTCTACATATTCCACCACTGCACAAGGACGTGCAGCACCCACCCCATCACGAGAAGGAAGGTCCCTACATACATACGAATATATCGCTAACCAGCAATAACATAAACGGAAGATAAAAATAAACTGTTTTGGGTTTTTTTCCGCCGAGGAAGGATTTCAACCGTCAAGGACTTTACCATCATGATGATTCAATGGTAGGAAGTGCGGCTAGACGACACGACCGACACGACGTGACGCGACGTGATGGTAAAGAATCGGATATTTCGCACGCACACACCTTGATGGTTGTTGTTAGTCCTTAAATGTCTAGAAGACGTAGATCAGAGGGTTTTCCAATGTCATACCGCCGCCGCCGCCGCTGCAACCCACCAAACGGTTGTAGCCTTTATTGGCCATGCACCCTTATTCGAGGACGTTAATTTAAATGTTCTTCGCTCTAGTGAATACTGTTTGGCTTTATCGATGTCATGCACTTGGAATTTTATATACAAAACATAGAATGTACTAATTTTGCTTGGTAAGCTTTGATGGTGCACCAACGAGTAGAGTGCGGGCAACCAACTCGGGTGGTTGCAGCTTGTGGGTGTTTTACCAAACGGAATTAATTTGCATAGACACAAAAAATCAAAATGGCAAAATATACTAAAAAAAATAAACAAAACAAAAACATAACAAAAAACAAAAGTGGTAACCGCCAAAAAAACAGGCCAAACTGAATTGAAAAAATATTAAATTCTGACACAGGGGCAGGGCTAGCTTAGCTATAGTATGTACAGTACATGGAAGCAGCACAGAAGTAGGTGCCTTTAAAAGGTATGATCCACAGGAGGACCTCGACATAGACCAGAGAGAGGATCTAGTGCGAAAACCAGAGCACTGAATGCAGCAATTGGTACCGTATCCGTATCATACCCTACCATACCGACCAAAGAAAAAAAAACGCACCACCGACACCCACCGACCGTTTTGTTATAAAATTACGGAAGTGCATAATTTAAAATATTTTCCAGTGTTCCTTATGAATTTTAAAATTTATACACCACCCGCCCAGAGATTTTTTCGTGCACTGTTCATCGTTTCTTTTTTCTATCTATATACATCTACTATTTGTATATAGAAAGACTGAAAAGCGTAGATACAGTATATAGGCTGATTTTAACCATAAGCTTACTCGTTCAGCTCTAGATCTAGCTCTCGGACTTTGGACAATAGAATATAGGGACTGAAGCTGAAGCTGAGGCATATGGTTTTATTAATATTTTTTGAGGTTATGCAAAATGTAATACACACACACAAAAAAAAAACTATAATAAAAGAAACAAATAAAATGAAGAATTGGAAGAGTGCAATTTCTTTTTGGTTGGACTATTACAATATTTTCATTTTTAGAGGGAGATTCTTCGGAACTATGTTGGTAGTGTTGAAATAGAAAAATGAAAAATTAACTAACGAAACGATACATTTTTTTTAGGTAGAAAATTTTGTTTTATCTTAAGTAAATTAAATTGAATTTTTTGCTACTTTAAAGTTAAAGTGTTTTCTATAAACATTAAAGTTTTAAGGGCTTTAAACAAGCTTGCCACTGGAATTTAACATCACTTGATTTTTAAAACTCGAAGTTGTGGCCATTTTTGCCCCATTTATCATAAATGTTTACTAAAAAAATTTAGATTGTTGAATTAATGGCAGTTTGTTCATTTTTCTAAACGGTTTTTAGTTTACAACTTTTAAGGTTTTCGCAATTGTTTACGCACTAGCCGACCCGTGCTCGCGTTGCTTCGCAAATTGTAACCACGAACATTTTTTGAATATTAGTATTAGCATATGAAAAAATTTCTCAATGGGACTGACAATATTTTCTACAGTAATATTAATTTTAGTTTATCTATATTAATAGATTCCGATGTTAGCCTTTCTTTTACCCATTTTATATTTCTATGCGATAAAAGAAAAACAACGAATTTAAGCTTGTTATGTACTCGTATTTAATAAAAAAAATCAAAAAACACTCCCTTACCGAAATTAACACTTTAGAAAAAAAAATTAAGTGAAATATTACGTAGTAAAGGCCAAGCCGCACGTGAAAACAAACAAAACCATTTCAATTTTTTAGTTGAAAACAGAACGACATTTTTGTCTATTTTCTTCTTTTCTTTCTTTTATTCATACCTAGAAACGTTTTTTTGCAACCGAAAAATAAAGTTTGCGGTAAAAAAAAACAAATTTGTGTTTTTAATGTTCTCATACATCTATAGGTATGCGTGTGTAAATATCCACAGACACATTTTTTTATTCATCTGCTCATGTTCAGTGCAGTGCAAGTGCCTTAACCTACCCACATTTTTATGCTCTTTTTATCGACGTCATTGTAAGTACCTTCTTCGAGTTATTTGTGAAGAAAATTTTAACTTAATTTCAGTTTTATTGATCGAGGAAGTGATACAAAATTGGTAATTCAAGCTATTATAATAAAACTTTTTTATTTTTAAATTGGAAGAATTATAATATCTATTCACTTCCTCGAACCAACAAAATAAAAAAGATCTAATTTTTCCTTAGATAAATCGGCATTTCATGTGCACGGCACTGTAGTTAATTAAATGTCCATAGTAACTTAAAAAAAAGAGCCTACACTGCTCAGCGATGTGACGATAGAATTAGAGAAACAAACAAATAATGTGTGTGTGTAGGTTAGTTCATGAACTATACAAACAATACAGAAAAATTGAATATGTACGTACATAGGTAGGTAGGTAAGAGACGTAACGTAACTATTAAATGGAACACATATTAAGAGAGAAAGAGCATGGGAAGAAAAGAAAATTAAAAATGTTGGAATGATAATGAAATGAAACAAAGCAGCGACCTCGCGATTGTGATGGAATCTAATTTCCTGGATAAAATAAATTCAAAAAGTTTATAATTTTATTTATTTCTCAGGTTGTATGTTTAACTTAGAAGTGATTTTAGGCTTAAAATTTGCCCAACTATATTGACTTTATGAAGCAATGCTAATCTTTGTCGATTATTGTATAGGTTTTAAGATATGAGTGGTTGTATAAGTCAACTAATGAAAAAAAATGGACAAAAAATGTAAAATTAATAATATTTAAGTTTGACAAATAATTAATGAAAAAAATTAAAGCCATAAACACCCCCATATTAATATAGAAAATAATAAAATATATTTCAAATAAATCGGTTGACTACTTTCTGAGATCGTGCGTAACAAACTTTAAAATGGTTTCGCTTTTATATAATAGTATAGATATAGCTAGATGTCATACAATTTCTTATTTGCTAAATTTATCAAACTCATGATGCACAAAGGACCTCTGTTTTCACGTTCAAATCTTTTGTTAACCTAAGTTTCCCGTGGCATGATGGTTAGTGCGTTGAACTGTCATGCCAGAGGTCTTGGGTTCAATCCTTGCCTGTGCCATCGAAAGTTTTTTTCACGGGTACTGCCTCTTGCGATTAATTGACAAATTCTCCAAGAGTAATTCTTGTCATGAAAAGTGTTTTCTCAAATTAGCCGTTCGGATTCTGATTAAAACTGTAGGTCCTCTCCATCCCTGATAACAGTACCCGCAAACAGGAATATTTGAGAGTTGTAAGTCACTAGGCCCTAGTTCTCAACGGACTGTTGCGCCACCTAATTTATTTTAACCTAAGCTTCCACTTGAAGATCCAGTACAAATATGATATATTTTTTCGAAATGTTGTGTTTGGATCCCACGTCCTGACATCTTTCAACGGGAGTACTTTTTCATAATTTCTCAATGTTTTTGAATAGCTCTAATTCATTTTTTGATTTTGTCTTACCTTAAGTTCCCCCCACAAATTTTTTTTTTGTTCTGAAATATATTCCTATTGACAAATTTAAGAAACAGGCAAATTTTGAAACACTTACGGCTCCATTACATTTTTCAGTATATTTTTGTAACTCGATTGATCCAAACGTTCTTCAGTTTGCACTATGACTCACACTTCAACAGGAAAACGATCCCGATTGATTGTCTTGATTTTGTAGTTGTGATTTATCTCCAGGTTGGATGTGTCGCACATGACATTTGTCATCTGAACCTGGTTTTATAATTCCATATACTTTTAAGGTGTGTAGCCTTTGTTTTTAAGAACTTTGCGTTGTGGAGATATAAGTTGAACCATCAGAAAAATAAATTTGCAGTTTGCAGTTAAAAAATTGAAATCGTTTCTAATTATTTTTCCAATGAAATCGACTATTTGTTTTTAAAAATCTCATGGTGGCCATTTTGTTTTGGTGACATCTGTCAAATCTTTTGTTTATTATTCAATTGGTTATGCCAATCATTAAACCATGTTACACGATTGAACAGCACGTTTCAAATGATAAAACTATATTATCAAAATGAGTGTTCGTTAACGCAAACGTTGCGCGCATTGCTCCCATTTTATGGTATACGTGGTGGCCCTTCACAGTCGACTCTTCAACGTTTGGTGGTCAAATTTGAGACGACAGGTTCAGTAGACAATCAGCCAACACTCGTACGTTCAAGAAATGCAAGATTATGGCCGAGAACAGTCTATTCCTCGCTGTGCACAAGAAATCGGCCTTTCGCAGACTGCAACTTTTCGAATTTTGCGTCGGGACTTGGGCCTTCACCCGTACAATATCCAATTGACCCAGGAGCTCAAAGTTTATGACCATAGACAACGCCGTTTTTTCGTTGACTGGGCTTCGAATCGTTTGGAAGAGGACCCCAATTTTAGCCGAAATTTAGTGACGAGGCACATTTTTGGATGAATGGCTGTGTTAACAAGCAAAATTGCCGTATATGGGACGACACGAACCCATGCGAGGTACACCAGGTGATAATGCATCCTCAAAAAGTTACCATTTGGTTTGGATTTTGGGTAGGCTGCGTAATTGGTCCGTACTTTTTTGAAAACGACGTTAGTGATGCGGTCACCGTCAACAGCGAGCTACACAACGACGATAACTAATTTCTTATGACCCAAATTGAACTCGGATCCGTGCCACCGTAAGTAGCCGAGGTGGCCATTTGAGTGTTATATTCCACACTTAATAGCATACATGCGCCTTTCAAATAAAAAAATAATTTTGTTAATACCTCACACACAGCTTGTTTTATTCCATTTCAACATCTACCCGCCCTTATTGAAAAACCCTTTAGTTATATTTAACTAAGTACTAAGTAAGACATTTTCAATGCATAGTTAATATGGCCACAATTTAGGAAAATAAAAACCATAAGTGTTTTTTTTTGTATCGTTTCTAATTGTCTTTCAACCACTTTTAATGTAGCACTGGTTATGGCAACACCTGAATTATTATCTCATAGATTTGTCTGAAGCTTAACATTTATATTTAACAAAAATTGTCCTATTTACAAGTCATTCACAAAGTAAGCAATCATTTTCTTGAATAATTCTTTTTAAAAGTTTTACAATTAATATTTAAATCTTCTTCAGCTGTGTTTTAAGAAATCAACAAAATTTACTTAAATTCTTCTGATTTTCTATTTCGAATTTGCTCCATAGAGTTGCTTAATTGCTCTTATTAAAGAGAAAATTTTGTTAACTTGGAAACTTGTAGCACTATAATTGCGTCATTTAGTGAGTTAACAAAAAATCTAAGAATGATTGATTTTTTTTAAAAATGATTCAAGCACAGTAATAAACAACACTAATTTGGAAAATTCAATTAATATTGACCCATACCAACAAACTAGACCCCTGATACAATTAAAAATCACCCAGATGTCATCGAATGCACATATGTATGTACCTACATATATTAACACAATAATATCAATATTTTCTTTGTACAATATACCCAAAATGTTTTAACTACAACTTCCTATTAGCTTGCAAAAAAAAAAGCTTTCCTCTAAATAACAACAACAAAAAAACACATTGGGGTTGAAAAAAACACCCTTCCTTAATTATGCTCAGGCCCATACCTATGTACATAATCTACATACATACATACATACATATGTACATATACCTAAATATATTCTTCACCCAAAGAACAAGCTTACAACGCGACTATCTGCATATTTCACGCAACGATAAAAAGGATTGCAACACCGCATCAACATAATCAGCCAGCAACAAGACTCTACTATACCTACTACAACTATACAACAACAAAAACACTAAATATATACATACATATCTATACCTTCCTACACTATGCTCTTCAACAACCAACAAGCCGTTCCACCCTCATAACATAATGGGCTTGCAAAATATGTGCATCGTCTGAATAGTATAGTATGTACTTGCCTTCTCCACCCCCTCTTCCAACTCCAGTCCCCTTATCCGTTTTCTTCTCTGCCCATCATTTTGAACTGCAAACAGGAAACAAAACGTCCTTCATTTGCACAGCACCGCACTGTTACCGTTACCGTTACCATTACCAAACCGACCATCGTGTACTGCCGTAGTAAACTTGTATGCCATAATAAAATATCTGACAGAACGTTGTGCTGCTGCTACTGCTGCCCCCAGCCCAATACCCATCACTTTGCACTCTTCACCGTGCACCATGCACCATGCACCATGCACACCCCCTCAATTCAATCCACACGCCAACCTAGTTCAATCTCTGCACAAGGACTACTTCTACTACGAGTACTACAACTACTGCCAGCCTATCTTCAGCCAAAAACACTGCCTTGCAACACATCGCTACATATAGATGATACCTAGTAGACGACCCTCTCGATTGCAACATCCATGTGCTAGGTCATGCCACACCAACCATCAACCGCCTGACTGTCCACCACCCGTTGTTGTCACCGTCACCCGCTGGCTCTGCTTCTACCGTCCATTCTTCCATCCGTCCGTGCCGACCACCACCAATCTGGCTCTACTCAACTCAACTCAACTCGGCTCGTCTGTCTGGCCTTCGTGCGACAATTTTCGGATTCCACACCCCCAACACGAAACGACTTACCTTACCTACCCCTTGTCCCACTTCAACCCCATCATGCAAACACAACACACATACCTACATACCATGCATACACGCCTTCCTGAACTATTAAATTTACGTGTTTTATTACCTACTTATATCACCACGTTTTGGCCAAAAAAAAGGACAAACTTTAAAATGTCCTTAATGGCGTTGCCCAGAAAATTCTTGTCGAACTATACACAAGTAAACTAAATAGAATTGGAAAAAATAAAACAAAAGTGTAAGAGAATATAATATAAGTTGCAAATGAAAAATGTTAAAAAATATTTTCTTTCCTGTTGACGATGGATGGCGGTGGATGGGTGGGTTGGTTTGGTGCTGGATAGACAACTGCACTTGAAATGGCATTAGCCAAGAGGACACAAGACAGGACATTGGACACTTTAATTGTTATTTACTTCTTGACGTCCGTCCGTCGCGTCTGTCTATTATCCTCGCGTCCTCGTCCTTACCATAAAAAACCTTACACATTATCATCAGAGAAAAAGCCAACGATTTAATATCAACTTATTGGCGGAAAATAAATAATTTTATATCAAACCAAAGCGAAAACTAATGCCATAGTAACACCAAATTTGAAGCGGAGCGAATTCGGTTTTTTTTTTACCACACCAAGTGTCCTGTTTCACTATAGCCTCTTAAAGCTTTTAATACCTTGAAGACATTCCCAATGGCTGGGATGCGACCCAAACTGATAACTTCCCATCCCGTCTGTCGATTTTTCTTGCTTAAAAGTTTGTCTATATGGTATCAATTTTTACCAAATTTGTGCACTATTTTTTGTAGATTTTATTTTTTTATGAAAAAACGACTGTTGGATTTTTATAAAAAAATTACTAAATATCGAAAAAAATATTTTGTGTGAAATAAAATAAGTTTGAAGCCAATATTTGTAATTTTTGAAAAGCTATTTGAGTCGAAAGTAAATTTTTGGGTCTATGAAATAACTCCCACGAAATAAGTCCCACTTTTAAAAACGAAATAAGTCCCACCAAAAATTGCTTAAAAAAATGAAATAACTCCCACGAAATAAGTCCCACTTTCATAAACGAAATAAGTCCCACTAGTAACAACGTTTGGATTCGTAAAGGTGACGTGAAATAACGCCAAATGAAATAAAGCCAAATTCAAAAAATTTGGGTTTATTTCGCTTTAGAAAACGAAATAATAGCAATTTGGCATTGTTTCGATTTAAAATTTTGCAGAATTAGAAAAAAACATAAAGTAAAATTATCTTTTGTTTTCTCTCTATGCACAAGTTTTTTTGAATTGATAGCACGGCGTACTAAAAGCTAGGTATGTAAGGGGGGGGCATGCTGCCCCCCTGCAACCACCCTGCTTGGGATCACTATAGGATTTGGGGTGGGAGCGAGTTTGGGTATATGCAAAGAACTTTTGCATTTGAGCACTAAAATCAAATAAATTCCCAACAAAAAAAAAGGCAAGAATGGCTCACAGTTATGAAAGAATCACAACGCATTCGTGTTCTTTGCATATACCCAAACTCGCACCCACCCCAAATCCTATAGTGATCCCAAGCAGGGAGGTTGCAGGGGGGCAGCATGCCCCCCCTTACATACCTAGCTTTTAGTACGCCGTGCTATCAATTCAAAAAAACTTTTTAGCAAAAGTAGCTATTCTAGACAATAAATCAACCATTTTTGCTTGTTTTTTTTTAAAAAGCAACAAAAAGAACATTATGAAATTCAATGAGAAACAACGTGAAGAGCAACAAATAACGGCAAAAATTAAGCATTAACTTAAAATGCAAAATTATAAAAATGAAAAAAGTCCCACTTAAAACGAAATAAATCCCACCAAAATATAAATTTTGGGGTATGAAATAACTCCCACCTTACAAAACGAATTTATTCCCACTCAAAACGAAATAAGTCTCACTTAAAATAAAAACGCGTAACGAAATAAGTCCCACCAATTGACGAAATAAGTCCCACTTTTAAAAACGAAATAACTCCCACTTTCAAAATAGCAATTTTTGGTGGGACTTATTTCGTGGGAGTTATTTTTGGACCCAAATTCTTACCAAGTTTTAGTATTGTTTTTTTTTAGGTTTTTATTTTTTGTAATAAAACTGTCAATTCGATTTTTTTCAAAATTTTACTGAATGTTGACAGCAACATTTTTTTAAAGATTAAAGTAGTTTAAATCCAATATCTCAAAGTTTTGAAAAGATATTTGAGTCGAAAAACAATTTTTACCAACTTTTATTAATTTTTTTTTAGGTTTTTATTTTTAGTAAAAAAACTGTCAATTCGATTTTTCTCAAAATTTTATCAGATGTCAAAAACATTATTCTTCGTTGCACAAAATTGTTTTGGAGATGAAATCATATTTGAGTCGTAAAATTTTCGAGGTGACACATTTTTTTTTCATTTTTTTTTATTTATAAAAAAAACGGTTAATTGGATTTTTTTCCAAAAATATAATTGTTTTGTATTACGTTACAATATATAATATAAAATTTAATTCAAGTCTCTAGCGTCATTTGTTCATAAATATTTAGGGTTAACCAAATGTTCACCTTTTTTTTAAAATGCTACGTACGGACATACGGACGTAGGGACCTTGAAACGTCGAGAAATGTCAAAATTTTCAATTTGACAAATCGGACCCATTACAATAACTTCCTATGGGAAGTTAATAATGTGTGTGTGTAGGTTAGTTGATGAACTATACAATACAGAAAAATTGAATATGGAGGTAGGTAGGTAAGAGAAAAAACGTAACTATTAAATGGAACACATGCTAAGAGAGAAAGAGCATGGGAAGAAAGCAAATTAAAAATGTTGGAATGATAATGAAATGAAACAAAGCAGCGACCTCGCGATTGTGATGGAATCTAATTTCCTGGATAAAATAAATTCAAAAAGTTTATAATTTTATAATTTGTTTGTATTTATTTCTCAGGTTGTATGTTTAACTTAGAAGTGATCTTAGGCTTAAAATTTACATAACAATATTGACTTTATGAAGCAATGCTAATCTTTGTCGATTATTGTACAGGTTTTAAGATATGAGTGGTTGTATATGTCAACTAATGAAAAAAAATGGACAAAAAATGTAAAATTAATAATATTTAAGTTTGACAAATAATGAATGAAAAAAAATTAAAGTCATAAACACTCTCATAACAATATAGAAAATAATAAAATATATTTCAAATAAATCGGTTGACTACTTTCTGAGATCTTGCGTCACAAACTTTAACATAGTTTCCCTTTTATATAATAGTACCTATAGATTTAAAACCATTTTGGAAAAACTAGCTAAGCTTGATCTAATTTTTTTTTTAAATATTGGTCCATGCTCAAGGCGCTTTTTGTCACCCTCTGTACACGCAATGGGAGCATTAGGAACTGGAGAGAGGGTTTAAATGGAGGTGGCGATTGTTATTAAGTTCTTGAACATTGCGCATTGAAATGACTGGGAAAAATAGAGGGTTATTAGGCATTTGACATTCATGTAGTACGGCTAAAGAACGAACTTATGTACTTGAAAGTACGACCGAAGGCTCGAGGATATACTGACAAAAATTCGTAATTAAATTAATTGAGAAGAGGACTGCAACTGGCTACGTAAATGTTTCATCACAAATCAAAAGACTTAAGTCAGTTGCAGGACCACTAGGCCCTAAATGGGAATCATAACCGAGCTTTGGACATCTTGAGTATATTAAATAACCGTTCAAATCAATTTAGTTTACAATTTAAATCAAATTTACTTTTTTTTAATCAAATTGAAGCAAAATGTAAATTTTTTAAACCATGGTAACCCTAAGCGTAAGCCATACTATATTTACATGTCAAAATAACATACTGGCCTGGTCAAACGAAAAATTTCATTCTAGCCAGAAAAATAAGAAACTTTAAGTAAAAGAAAATAATAATAATAACAAGGTTGCCTAGAGTAACTGCAAAATCAGCAACGCGTACACTGCACTCTGCACAGGCAAAAGTACAGGCAGCATCAGGAAGCGCATCCTTTGGGATCGCTAATGAGCTTTCAATTTTTTTTCCATTAAAAAATTAAATTATATAAATATATCTATATGAACATAGGTTAATGCATATACAGACTTGAAGTTCCTCTAGCTGTTCCTTATACCTACTACGATGTGATGTTTCTTCCTAGTGCCTAAAGTAAAAATGTATGTATGCATTTGATATACCCACCCAGCGCCAGCATATGCATTCGTGTAGGTTAAATGCAGCTGAGGGAAATGAAATGCCATTCATTCGGGCCACTAGGAGCAGTAGGTACACACACTTGGTCTAGAGATATTTATACATAGGTACCTATTTTATATGCCTTCCACTCTCTGCAGTAGAAGTTTTAGTTCAAATTCAGACAGACGACGACGACTACAAAAGGGCACAACAAAAGGACCATGAGAACAACAACAACGACGTCGACGACGACAACGATGAGGAGGAACAAAAATAACAAGACGAAGAGAAAAAAATATATGAAGCAATGAAGAAAAACCCAACGATAAAAGGCAGCGACAACACCCGAAAATAAAAATAAAGAATCAAACAGACACAGAACACAGAAGAGCAGATAACCCCAAAAAACAGGACGAAGTGCACTACTGCTATACCACTGCCTCTACTTCCAGTCCAGGCTCAGGCAGGACCACCGAACCGACGACGACAGCGAATATGAAACAAACAACAAAAATAACCGTACAAAAAAATAGAGGAAAAAGCTTCACCTAGCATAACCCACGAAATGTGGTTCGGTTCGGTTCAGTTTGGTTTTAAAAAGGATATGAAGACGATGACGACGTCGAACACAAAACAAACAAAAACCCAAAAAAGGACATAATAAAATTAAAAAAAAAAAAAGAACCAAACGGCACACATCTACAGAATTGTACAAGCTTTTTGGCACATTTTGTTGTTTGGCGAACATCAAGCAAAGGACAATCACCCACATCGCACCGTTTTGTTCGTTGTCTGTCTTTGGTTGTCTCTTTCGCTCTCTGTCAGTCTGCCTTGCTTATGCCTGAGTTGAGCCTGTTTATAATTATTAAATTTATTTGCATTGAATTCGCTACCGCTGCTGACGCTGCGAGGCTAACTCACTGCTCAAATCAAAACCTATAAGCTGCTCATTCTTTTTCAGTCGTTCCCTTTTGCAGAGAGCTTTTGTATGATGGTTTCTTCAGTGCAACATCGAACATGTTTGAAAAATTGCTCTATTTCTGCACAAAACTGCAAATGTGAAAAATAGAGCTAAATATAAATCTCTTATATCAACTTTTAGGTACAAGTACAAGTAGGAAGTGTATTGGAAAGGATGCAGAACATAAAACAAACCAAAAAACAAAAAAACTTGCGGAATAGTTTAAAACAAAAAACAAAACACTCTTGTCTCGTATACTCTCACTCGTTCGTCTTTTTCTATTCATTTCGTGCAACTAATGTGAATGTGAGTACAATTTTAGCCAAAAGGATTGAGGAAATGATGATGACAAAGAGGATAGAAGATGAGGGCTTTTAAAATCATTGTTAAATCATTCCACACTACTTGTAGTTAGATGTTTCGATTTTGTTTTATTAAAATCATAGTAAATATATTATGATGATAATGATATCATGTTTTGTTTCAATATATTGTTTGAAAACATTAAATAATGTATGTACATATGTTTTTGTTGTGGTTCGAACTTTAAAACGTTTGCCTTACATTAAATAAAACATCGAATAAATGTGGTCACTGAGGCGTATACTTAACAAAAATAAACTTGTATTAAAAGCATTTCCTATTAAATTTTTTAAATACAAACAAATTGAGCTTTCGAACAGATCTAGCTCCAGAGACATTGCATACAAAGCATCTGAAGTTGGGTAAATATTTGAATAAAATAGTATCAGAGTTCAGTTCTATGTTTTCTTATGTATGATTTAATTTAAGGAAATGATATTCCTACGAGATTTCAGAAATAAAAGTCAATAGCTGTGGTTTTGGTAATGTTATCATTTAAAAAAATTACAAAGGAGTCAAAGTTTATATAAATTACGTGTCACGGTCTTTTTCCGAGATAGACTCCTAAACTACTTAACCGATTTTAATCAAATTTGTATACCATGTGCAGTTTAACGCATTATCTGTAAAACCAACTCCTCCACACAGGTTTTTCTTCACAATTTTTGACTCGACTCCGATCCCCGTTAATGTAGTAGTCTACGAACAAACCCCCTTCTTGAAGTTTTTATTAACTTCCCATAGGAAGTTATTGTAATGGGTCCGATTTGTCAAATTGAAAATTTTGACATTTCTCGACGTTTCAAGGTCCCTAAAGTCAAAATAAAAGATTTTTAGAAAGATGTCTGTGCGTGCGTGTGTACGTACGTTCGTACGTTCGCGACTTTTTTTTCGTCGTCCATAGCTCAAGAACCAGAAGAGATATCGACTTCAAATAAATTTTGTTATACAGATAATAAAGCAGAAAGATGCAGAAAGGGCTCTCAAGAAAATTGCGTGGGTGGTTTTTTACTAAAACAGTTTAAAAAAAGGTGAACATTTTGGTTAAACCTAAATATCTCATGAACCAATGACGCTAGAGACTTGAATTAAATTTTAAGTTATATATTGTAACGTGATACAAAACAATTATATTTTTGGAAAAAAATCCAATTAACTTTTTTTTTTATAAATCAAAAAAACTGAAAAAAAAAATTTGTCACCTCAAAAATTTTACGACTAAAATATGATTTCATCTCCAAAACAATTTTGTGCAACGAAGACTAATATTTTTGACATCTGATAAAATTTTGAGAAAAATCGAATTGACAGTTTTTTTACAAAAAAATAAAAACCTAAAAAAAATTAATTAAAGTTGGTAAAAATTGAATTTCGACTCAAATATCTTTTCAAAACTTTGAGATATTGGCTTTAAACTACTTTTATCTTTAAAAAAATATTGTTTTCAACATTCAGTAAAATTTTGAAAAGAACCGAATTGACAGTTTTTTTACAAAAAATTAAAAACCGAAAAAAAAATTTAACAAAAGTTGGTAAAAATTGATTTTCGACTTAAATATCTTTTCAAAAACTTGAGATAATGGCTTCTAACTAATTTTAACTTATAAGAAATATTGTTTTCAACATCAGGAAAAATTTTGAAAAAAATCGAATTGACAGTTTTGTTACAAAAAATAAAAACCTAAAAAAAACAATACTAAAACCTGGTCCCAGCCTCTTTTTTTATGTAAAATTGTTTGGTTAAAACTTTGAAATCGAATATCACATTACACAGACGTATTTTCTTGATTTTGATAGTCAACTATCAAAAATAAGCTTACACGATTTCACCCCTGGCCTGAATTTCTCTATTTTTTTTGGAATTTTTTGATAAATTTTTCTGACAAATATTCAGTTGTAATGAGTGATTTTTTTGAGGTTAGGATTTTCATGCATTAGTATTTGACAGATCACGCGGGATTTCAGATATGGTGTCAAAGAGAAAGATGCTCAGTATGCTTTGACATTGCAAGAACTGAAGCCGAACGATCTGCCACAACGTCGAATTTTCAGTGAATGGGCCCTAGAAAAGTTGGCAGAAAATCCGCTTTTTTATCGACAAACTTTGTTCGGCGATGAGGCTCATTTCTGGTTGAATGGCTACGTAAATAAGCAAAATTGCCGCATTTGGAGTGAAGAGCAACCAGAAGCCGTTCAAGAACTGCCCATGCATCCCGAAAAATGCACTGTTTGGTGTAGTTTGTACGCTGGTGGAATCATTAGACCGTATTTTTTCAAAGATGCTGTTGGACGCAACGTTACGGTGAATGGCGATCGCTATCGTTCAATGCTAAAAAACTTTTTATTGCCAAAAATGGAAGAACTGAACTTGGTTGACATGTGGTTTCAACAAGATGGCGCTACATGCCACACAGCTCGCGATTCTATGGCCATTTTGAGGGAAAACTTCGGAGAACAATTCATCTCAAGGAATGGACCGGTAAGTTGGCCACCAAGATCATGCGATTTGACGCCTTTAGACTATTTTTTGTGGGGTTACGTCAAGTCTAAAGTCTACACAAATAAGCCAGCAACTATTCCAGCTTTGGAAGACAACATTTCCGAAGAAATTCGGGCTATTCCGGCCGAAGTGCTCGAAAAAGTTACCCAAAATTGGACTTTCCGAATGGACCACCTAAGACGCAGCCGCGGTCAACATTTAAATGAAATTATCTTCAAAAAGTAAATGTCATGGACCAATCTAACGTTTCAAATAAAGAATCGATGAGATTTTGCAAATTGTATGCGTTTTTTTTTTTTAAAAAGTTCTCAAGCTCTTAAAAAATCATCCGATATAAACTTTCAAATATAAAAACCGGACTACTGCTGATCGTTTTTTTGGCAATTTCTCACTGTACTACATATATATGGAATACGAAAAAAACGCACTTATAGATAAGTAAATATTTAATAGATGACTTTATGACAAACTCTCAAACCGTTATTTATGTATATTTTATTTATTTATACACCTGGTAAAATAAGTAGACGGTACTTTGATAAGTTCGGTAGATGAACAAGTCAGATTCAGATGGTGGAAAGAAAACTTTTCCTCGGTTTTAACCGAGTGTTTGAAAACAACGTGCAGCCGATAACTTCTGAAGTGCCCGAACAAACTAATCCCTGAATCCGTACCGCACCTCCCAGTAAAGATGAGATCGTTGGACTTGATGGAATTCTTGCTTTTACAAGCAGGACCAACTTCATCAAGCGAACTGCTTCATCCGCTCAAAAAAGAAGCCTGGAGCACAGAAAGCTTCTCCGAAGAGTGAAAAATTCGTCAAGCTCCCAAAAAAATGATAGTCAAGCTCCCAAAAAAAGGAGATCTTACAAAGTGCGAAAACTGGAGAGGAATTTGCGTTCTACCTGCCGCTGCCAAAATAGTAGCAAAAATCATACTGGAACGCATCAGAGAACACCTTGAGGCCACACTCGATGCCGAACAAGCAGGATTCCGCCCTGGACCCTCCTGTATTGATCATATCAACACCCTGCGGATCATTATTGAGCAGTGCATTGAATATCGAGCACCACTACACCTGCTGTTCATCGACTTCAAAAAGGCCTTTGATAGCGTCAACAAGAAGTACATCTGGTTAGCGTTGCGGAGGAGAAGCATTCCAGAAAAACTAATTGCTATTAAGAAGGCAACATCTTATGGATCCAAGTGTCACGTTTCGCACGATGGTAGGTTGTCAGAGGATTTTTAAATCCGTAGTGGAGTCAGACAGGGCTGTATTCTGTGGCCAATATTGTTTTTGTTGGTGATAAGCGATGTACTGCACGCAGCTTTGTCAGGTAGCGGAGGGGATCCAATGGACTTTGACATCCTATTTAAAGCACTTGGATTACTCGGACGATGTTTGCTTACTCTCTCATAGGATCATGGATCTCCATCAAATATCAACAAGTGTGGAGAGAGAAGCAGAAGTCATGGGGCTGAAAATTAATTCCAGCAAAACAAAAATGATCAGCCACGAAACTCGACCATCCTTTCAAATAAATATTTCCTCGTAACCGGTGAAAAAAGTGGAGAACTTTCAAAACCTTGGAAGTATCGTCTCCATCGTAGGCGGAACCGAACAAGACGTCATCTGCCGCATCGGCAAAGCAAAAGTGGCGTTCGATATGCTGTCAAAAATTTGGAGGAATAACTCTATTAGCTTAAGAACGACTGTTTCGCACAAATGTCGAATCTGTGCTTCTATATGGGTGCAGCACCTGGAAGGTTACTTCAGCCATTACAAGAAAGCTACAAACCTTCGTAAATAGATGTCTTCGCAACATCCGATCCTAAGGATTTTCTGACCAAACCGAATATCTAAAGTGGTTCTTCATAGAAGGATAAGTCAGGAACCTAAGGCGTAAGTGGCAATGGATTGGACATACGCTATTACTATCCCACTTTAGTTATGTAAGACCATGGTGCCATTGGAATACAAACATGACACCGACACTTTTTTGCATAGAATAGCTTAAAACTGGTATACAAATGTAACTACATAGGATGCAAGTGACAATGAGTCAAAATTATCCAATTCATTTCTAAAATCCATTGTCCTTGTTTACGAGCATAAATAAAATTCCAAAGGAACTGTGTGAAGTAAATCAAAACAAAATCAAAGCATCTTAAGTAGCTACACAAATCGAAAGATAACAAGAATCACGTATAAAGAAACTCCTTTGTCATTTCATTGACCTTTTTATGTTAAAGGTTTTATCATCAGTGTCATCATTGGTAAAAGTGTAAGCGTTAGTATGTATTGTATATCTTTATTAGAACAATAAAAACAAAAAATAAAACCTCCCCAACAAATAATCCATCTTAAGGGTATTGACTCATTCATATTAAAAAAAAAAAAAAAAAAAAAGAAAAAACTTTTCCAATTTTTGTACGAATGTAAAACAAATGATGATAAACAGTACATCTTTTCTTCCTGTATTATATTATGAAGCACAATCATTCTTTAACCAACCATCTGTCATGTAAACACAATGTTTCTGAATTTGTGTTCCTTTAAAAACACTTCTGCAAACGTGAGTGTTTTATTAAGTTACTATATACATTTCCTGGTGATGCCTCTGGTAATCCTATTCCATGAATCATTCAGTTCTACCAAGACCAACAACAGCAACATATTATATATGGGTCAGTTTTCAGGACCTGCCTACTTTTTTTGCTTAACCTATACATAGTTTTGACATATACCTAGATATATACATAGTATACCATCAGTCCAGCCACCTGCGGCTGGTTTTCCATCTCTCCATCTCTTAAAGTCGAGAAGTTGTTGGGGTTTTTTTTTTTTTTTGAGTTTTCCATTTTTATTTTACTCAGTTGTAAACCTTTCAGCAAACAAACCAAAGTCAATCCTCAAAACTTCATGACCGACACACAGTAATATGTTCAACCATTTACAAGGAGTCCAAAGATTTATTGCTTGGCAATAAGGTGCTCTCTGGCCGAGCGCCCATATAATAGCTCTAGCCCAAGCCCAATACCCAGCCAAAGCCAAAGCTACTTACACTCTGACTCTGGTACTCGGTCAGTCTCATGCTCATCATCAGAGGCCAGCACCAAAATGTGTGCGTCTGTGTTTGTGTGTTGTGCCGGATCGGAAAAGAGGCTTGCTTGCTTCATCGACCAATAAATTACGAAGCCAATCAGCCGAGATATCTATAAACACAAACCTGGGCTGGGGTGCAATCGAAACGAAAAGTTACCACACTCTCAGAACATAATCAGCCAAGAGCACCAACCAACGTCGCTCGGTCGTCGCTGTCGCCCTCATCGTCGTGTCGGTCGATAGGGACGGAGAAATGGAGACAGTGACAAAAGACAACCAAGGACGAAAGGCAGACGATATGACAACAAGCAAGAGGGCAGTTGGCTTGGAAGGGTGTATCTCTTTGTGTTTATACGTCTAAAGCCGATGCTGCTGGCTGCCGAGCTGGCCGAAGCAACATCGTCGTCGTTGGCTGATACAATAATAAAGCAAATTTAGAACCCTCTTGCAATATTGCAATACATCAAGTGTCCTTTAGTCAAAAAGGATGCCAACAAATTGTCCATCCGGACGACTACGACTACGACGACGACAACGACGACATGCATAAACGCACAAACACCGAAAAACCACCAGCGCCAGCGCCACCTACACCCAAACTTACACACTTCACATGATGGGGTATACCTTCTAGGCCCCCCCTCTGGCCCTGGCTCCTGATTCATGTTGTACCACCAAAGCAAAAGCAAACCATAATTTCGTCCTTTGTCCAAAGCGTTGTAAATTGACCACTTTTACACACTTGCAGCTCATGGCGCATCCGTTTTCGCCAAGGCAAACAGGGACATTTCCACTAAGGTATTTTTAAGTTGGCACACTCCTACCCTACATACATATATTTCCTCATAATGGGAAAATACATTCGACAGATACGACGAGTATAGCAGGGCGGCGGGGGTGGTATTGGATTGGGTTGGGTTTGGTTTGGTTTGGTTTGGGGTTCAAGGAAGACAGCACAAAGATTTACTGCATCACTCTCGCTTGTTCGCTCTAACACAATATGAGTCGAGTGTGTTAATTATTATCCCGTAATAAATAGCTGGATAATTAAGTTTTGCCCTGCCGGCTCCCGAAAACGAAAACGATGGCCATGGTATCAGGCAGCTTCATGGTAATGTCCTAGCCTATATGCTATGTTCGTCCATTGGACTGGCCAGGCCATGCCAGCTTGCTGTGCGGCGATATTGTAGCGTTGTCGTTGGAAGGCGACCCACCGACACATGGGAAGAAAAACGATATGTTAAAATGTGTTGGCACCCAAACGATGACGACGACAACGACAACGACGATATAAGCCCAAAGGGTTGAGTTTATTAATTATTAATTAATTATTTAATAAATAATGTTGGCCGCTAAAATAGTTTTCTAGTGATGGAGGAGGGGGAGGGGGCTGTTAGTTGTAGGGAAGCTATGTAAGTGGGGCAACCAGTTTGGGCATGGCGGGAGTCATATCACGATTGGGAAAAATCATGTCGAGCATAAACTATGAAAACAAATTGAATTTGTTTCTGTATTTTGTGAGTTACTATGATGTGTTATGCACATCGAGTAAGTACACTGAGAAAAATACTCAAGTCAAATTTGTTTTTATTTGAGACTGTCAAGTTAGCACTACATTTTTCGAAATTTAAAAAACTGAGTATTCCAGTTGTAGCTTTTTTGTTGTTGTGGAGGTTGATATCAAAAACCCACATTAAAAAATGTCGATTTTCAAAAACTGTTTTTCGGGTCTAAAACCCCCATTTTTGGGTATTTGTCAAAAAAAAAACTTTGGAACAATGTGGAACAAACCGGGAACAACTTGAAACAACTTTTTAAAATAGGAAAACCGAAGAAAGATTGGCTAACTTCACGCACTCACTACATACCCCTTTTTAAAAAAAAATAAAGTAAAAAAAATGTGTGGAATTTTTTCTTTCCACAACTAATTTTAAACAAAAAAGGTACAATTAATTGCATCGTTACATTTTGGAATATCCTTGTTTTATGCCTGGACTCACGGTGTCAAGTTAGCACTACATACCCCCTTTTTTAAAAAAATGAAATTAAACAAAATTTTCGAATTTTTTTCATTCCACAACTAATTCACAACAAATAATAATTGTCAACTAATTGCGCACTTAGTTTTAACAAAATCAAAAAGTGTAGTGCTAACTTGATATCAACCTGGCACTACATACCACTTTTTTTAAAAATCGTCAAGCTACAAATTTTTTTCTCCACAACTAATTAATACTCAGTTTTTAAAATTTCGAAAAATGTAGTGCTAACTTGACAATCGTTTTTATTTCCCATTTTTTTAACGAAGTGTATACCATTTATGTTTTTTTAATAAGAATAACTATTAAGTCAATAAAACCTTAGGCCGGGGTTAAGGAATAAGAATTGTTTGGCCCATTGTTGTTACGCAAAAAAATCGGCTTACCCGACAAATATATTAAGTCAAATTGTATGTTTTTCATTTAAAATACTTACTTTAAAATCTACGAAATGTTGCTATTTCTGCAAAATATTTCTTAAAAAGGGTTTTCCGATAAGAGATGTCTTTTTAAACAAAGCCATTACTTAAAATGGAACGATTCAAGCTTCAAAAACGCATTCAAATCGATCTTTGAAATTAGGCATACCACAAACGACCTTACCTTGCAACGTATTTTGCATATATAATAACATTGCGGTGCTAACGCTTTTAAAGTTCAGTAAACACAAGAACTCAAGGCAGTGGATCACAAATAATGTCGTATTTTGCTGATTGGGTCCTTGAACTGCATGACAATGATCCGGATTATCATTGAAAAATCATATTCAGTGATGTGGCCCATTTTCACATTTGAAAATACGTTACTAAACACAATTGTCTCGATTTGAACTTATAAAATCAAAGTAATACAGCTTGGTGCGGTTTTTTGACTGATGGTGCGGTTAGACCTTACTTTTTCGAAAATAAAGCTTGAGCAACATTTACGGTGAATGTATTGCCCAGCCGAGCTATAATTATTGATTTCTTATGACCGAAACAGAAAGAAACAATCGCAATTTTAAATGAAAAGTTTCCTGACCGTTTTATTTTCGAAGAAGTGATCGCAATTAACAACGTGATATTTTTGCTTTTGGGCCACGTGAAGGTTATTTCAATGCTCCACAACCATCACAAAACCTTATGGATGTAATTCGTAAAGTTATCGGGGGCGAATTGTTGATGAAATATTTCATGAAAAAGATTTGGATGAAGCCTTGGTAAAACTTCAATTAAATTAAAGAAATTAACAAGTTAAGATTAAAGTCAGGTTTGGGTTAGTAAAAATTCTTATAAGTTTAAACATAATGTGAGCAAAGTAACATAAGATTTTTTCAAGGAGATATTCATACACATTGCTTTTAAATTCCTGTTCGTTGTTATAAGAGGGATATTTTGAGCCGGGTAAAGCATTTTACATTCGTGTTGTGCAACTAACAAATAATCTCTGTACTTTAAAGTTCGTACAAAATTGGGCTCAAAAGGCAAGTAAAAAGCATTCTTAAAAGTACTGAGGAAAAGCAACTGGTTATTTAACACTAAACCTTTTGAAAATGGACGTAAAGTAATAACAGATTTTTTTTATATTGTACAGGCACTGAACGGGATATTAATACCCTTAACACGTTTAAGTTTAAACACAGTGCGAGTATTAGGAAAATAGGGAAGGATTTAAGAGGAGAATATTAAAATTTTAAATATTGAAATGGTAGGGAAAAACAGAATTGGGTAAAGAATTCCACATTCTCGATGAGTGGTTAAAAAAAGAACCTCCATACTTAACAGAACGTCCGAAATTGAGCTCGAGGGTAGACTGATGGGCATTCCTGGAAGTGCGAGTATTACGGCTGAATTGTTTAAGGGGGGAGAATGCAAGTGGCTTGTAAAAATATCTGTAAAACAACGAAAGGCATGAAACATTGCGGCGATGTTCGAGTGATGTAAATTTTTCGGTTAGTATTTTAGTATTTTTATTTATCTATGAAAAGCTTACACTGTAAGATACAATATCTTATAAAAAAAGTGAAGCTAGCGATGTGTTAAATGCTACAGGTTTGATTGAAATTCAAGTGTTACATATTTTTATTTTTATACATTGATTATAATAGAATAAACTAAGAATTACAATAATATAGTTTAAGTTCTTTTCCTAATTGCTTCGTGTTGCTTATATTTCTTATCTCTCTTGGCAATGAATTCCAAATCCTTACTGAGAACACAAAAAATTGGCGTTCGGATGTCAGGGAACGAAAACGCGGAATTCCAAGATCTAGAGATCTATTTGAATTAAGGCAGATTATTTTACTGTACAGATCCTCAGGCTGACGGGTTAAAAGTATATCAGAAAACAAGGTAATTGTTCGGAACTTTAAGAAGTTTTCAAATGACATTCCAAGAAATTGCTTTGAGTATTGAAAAACACTATCGTAGCGTCGTAGCCCGTAAACATATCGTATGGCACTATTAAAAGCAACTGTTAATTTTCTTTTACTTTCGTAATCTAAGTAGCAAAAGATTTCGCAACCGTATGTTATCAAAGGTAAAACCAGTGTTTTAACAAGTAAGGCTCTAACATGTCTTGGAATAAAGTGTTGACTATACCATAGCGTTCGAAGGACACCATACGATTTACCAATGGTGTTGTTTACATGGTTCGTCCAGGTAAGGCTGCGGTTAAAAACAACTCCTAAGTTTTTAGCGGAATCTACAAAAGAAATCGGACATTCATTTAATAAGATTGGGGGAAAGTAAGACAAATCAATTTTGCTTTTTGAAATCACAAGACACTTTGATTTATTTGGGTTCAGGATTAGACCGTTTTCAAGCGACCAGCGTTCTAATGTATACAAGTCTTCATTTACACAGGCTACATGGTGTTCAATAAGACCCAACGGGCAGCTTAAGTAGAGTTGGGTATCATCAGCATACATACGTATTGAACAATGATTTAAGATCGAAGGAAGTTCATTGACATATATTGAAAATAGCATAGGTCCCAGAATTGAACCTTGTGGGACGCCACTAACGACAGATACAAAATCAGATAGCGTGTTGTTAAGTGTTACTGCTTGAATTCGACTTGTAAGATACGAGAATAAGAGTTTGACCGCGTGCGTAGAAAAATTGAACAAATTGAGAAGCTTTTCACAAAGTATGTCGTGATTGACCATGTCAAAAGCTTTCGAAAAGTCGAGAAGTATTAAAAATGTTACATTATCCTCGTCAATAGCTTTCCTTATATCTTCGGAAACACTTAACAATGCCGTTATACAACTATTTTTCTTACGAAATCCTGATTGTTTAGATATCAGTAAATTAGATAAATCAAGGAACTCGTTGATCTGTTTTTGAATGACCTTTTCAAAAACCTTTGATAGAAATGGTAGTATCGAGATTGGTCTAAATTCGTCTCCTTTAGAGGTCTTTGGAACAGGTACAATTTTCGCTATTTTCCATTGTTCAGGATATACACTTGTTGTTATGATGGTATTGAATATATGTGTAATAAAGGGCAGAAGGGTTGGTAAAAGAATTTTTAAGAAAGATGGATGCATGTTATCAAGACCTATTGCCTTGGATTTGATAGAGAGTACCGCTTCAACCAGGTCCTCCGCTGTAATTGAAGAAAATTGAAAAGAATTCACATTTGAGTTATTAGATGAAAATATTCTTTCGTTTAGTCGTAAATAGCCTGAGGAATTATTTCTTAGATTAACATTAGCAACAAATGATTGGTTAAGAGCGTTGATATTTATGTCTTCTGGATAGACATTAGATCTGCTCCTTATGCCAATATTCTTCAGATTTTTCCAGATTTGTTTTGTACTTAAAGAAGTGTTAATGCGACTTGAATACAAGACAGCTTTTGCTTTTCGGATTTCGTTGACAGTTTTGTTGCGCAGAGTTGTATATTCTTGATGAAAGGTATTTATACGAAACATTTTCCATCGTTTATAGGCTAAGTCACGTTGTCTTATCAGAGATCGAATTGCATAAGTAAACCAAGGCTTATTTTTTGGGGCACAAGTTTTAGTTTTCAAAGGAACATGGTTTTCGAAAAGTCTGTAAATATTGCTATTTAGAAATTCTACCTGGTCACATGGTGATGGCATTTCAAAGATATTGTTCCAATTTATGTTACCAACATCCGTTTCAAGAGAAGTATAGTCAATATGTTTAAAATCACGATATTTGATTACAAAATTTTGAATCTCAACTTGAAAGTCAAACGTTAAAAAGATTAGATCATGCTTCGAGAAGGCTGGTGCCGAGAGCTGATCATAAAGCATGACTTTACTTTCATCAGCAACAAAAAATAGATCCAACAGAGTGGGGTCAGACATCGAAAAATGGGTGGCAGTGCATGTGTTAACGGGGTGAAGATTAAGGCAACTGAAATCGTCCAAAAAATTGTTTTCGCCAAGGAGATTACAATTGTAATCGCCACATAAAACAACATTTTGAAAAGAAACTGTTATTTGTTCTAGGAGACCAATAAGCGGAGACATACATACGTTTCTATTTGGCCTATATATAGTACCCATCAGAAGCTTTCCGTTGCTGTTGTTTAATTCGACAAAAACAAACTCGAATTCATCATCCTCAAGAGAAGAAATTATGTGTTTGCTTTTAATCCCTTCTCTCACATACATTGCAACACCCCCTCCCCGACTATGGTTCTATAGCGTATCATTTTCAAAGCTCTTTTTGTTTTAGGGGCACCTGCCCAAATATGTGAGTTGTATTCAAGTTTTGGACGAATGAAAAACAAAATTAATTAGGTGGCGCAACAGTCCGTTGAGAACTAGGGCCTAGTGACTTACAACTCTCAACCATTGCTGTGTGCGAGTAATGTTGTCAGGAACGAACGGCTAATTTGAGGAAGCACTTTTCATGACAAGAATTACTTTTGGAGAATTTGGCAATTCCTCGCAAGAGGCAGTACCCGTGAAAAAAACTTTAGATGGCAGAGGCAGGGATCGAACCCAAGACCTCTAGCATGACAGTCCAACGCACTTTTTTTTTTCTTTTTTTTTCTAACGCACTAACCATCATTCCACGGGCACTTTTTTGGACGAATGAAGGCTTTGTAAATTATGTCCAGATCAGAAAGGGTGAAAAATTTCTTGCACCGTCGGAGAAATCCTAAGCACCTTGCAGCGTTTTTGGCGATATCGAATATGTGATCATTCCTTATAAGAATGTGATCTTTGATACACATACCGAGGACTGAAAGTTGATTAGTTTTCTGGATGCAAGTGCCGCTTATGGATAGCGGCATCGGGGGTGGGTAACGCTTTAACGGCAGAAGACAGCATTGAGTTTTTGAAGCATTAAATTCTACACGATTCTTAATTCCCCATTGTACAATGCTGTCGAGATCAGAATTTAATGAGATTATCATATGCTGTTGAAGTTCCACATCCGAAGGACAAGGATGTGAATCTAGAAACGAATATGAAAAGCTGAGGGTATTGTCGTCAGCGAAACAGTTTAATGGATTAGAAGTGGCAGGCATGAGATCGTTTATGAATATGAGGAAGAGAGTAGGAGACAAAACGGAGCCCTGGGGGACCCCAGCATTTATTTTATTGAACGGTTTGATAGGTAGTTTCTAATCCAAAGAAAAATAAATTCATCAATACCCCAAAAGCACTCATTTTCGATAAGAGAGCTTGATGCCAAACTCTATGAAATGCCTTTGAAATATCAAGTGCAATAATCTTGCTTTTTCCAAAACGATGTAAAGATTTGTTCCACTGTTTGGTAAGATGAACCATGAGATCACCAGTGGACCCATTGCTACTGTTTTCGACGGCAGTAGAACAGTGGACTGTATTGAGGAAAACCCGAACAAGAATCAAATGAAAACACAATATTTTAATGTGGAAAAAGGCAAGGCCAAAAAAACCACAATCTTTCCTTTTATTAATTTAAACGTTTTCCTCTCGATCAACCGACTCGGTCGAGTTCTTTCGTGTGACTAAAAAATGAAAAAAAAACTTTTCACTTTCTCGTGGGAAAGCAAAAAGCGTCTCTCATCGAACCTGAAATCTCTATTCTCTTTCAGTTCGATACAGCTACGTAAACCATACTGCCGGTCATTAAGCAGCTTCTCCGCTCTTCGAGATATTTCTTAAACTGATAAATTGATCAGCGTTTCCATAACCTTGGAAAGAAGGGACGTGAATGCTATTGGACGATAGTTGGAGGGGGAAGAGGATTCGCCGTTTTTAGGGACAGGCTGGAAAAATGCTATTTGCCATACCCTCGGAAAGAGATCTGTAGAGTAGGAAAGATAGAAAAGCTTACGCAGTGGTTTTGCCAGTGTTGAAGAACACCTCTTCAGAACAATAGGGGCGATACTATCCGGGCCAGTGGATTTGTGTATATCAAGGTCTTTTAGTACTCTGGCAACTGAAGATTCGTCCCATAAAATCGTTTACACTCTCAAAAACAGGAGGTCTCATAACTATCTCCAGTAGAGTCAAATTAACAGCAAACTGTGCTGCAAGCAAATTGCCTTTATCAATCGAGCTCCCATAGGGAGTGTCATTGTGGACGAGCGTTGTGATATTGTAGTATTTTTTGATTTTTGACTTAATTTCTGTTCATGTAAAAATTTGGTTCATCGAGTTTGACCATTACAGGTCTTTCTAGCTTGTTTGAAATTATTTCGGTTTTCCTCAGTGGGGTTGGTTTAATAAATCCGGAAAATTACATCTTTGATCGTAATATCATCTTTACAGCTGGAATCAAAGAGTTTTCGTTGGGTTTGATAGATTTTACCCTATTCGGAATAAAATTTCTCATTCCACAAAGATTACAGGGGTTACAAATTTTAAGGACACCTGCAACAAACATTTTCTAGATGATACCAATTTCCTTTGGTGGGTCCCAAAAATCCAGAAATAAATAGTTTACAGAATTTTGTACCTACTACAAAAATCAGTCCACCTGTTCTCAAGAAATTCGCTGTAACATAAATGTTTGTTTTTCTTTCACTGTACATTAATTCAGTGTAATAATTTCATACAAATAAAATGCTTTCAACAGAGCCTTTTCCTATCTATCGTTAGTGTACCGAAACTTAGCTATACATAATGCTATAAATTATTTGTAATACCCGTTGTAGCTCCATCCCCCGCTCCGCTGCTTCGCGCCGCCACGCAAAAACATCTGTATCCCTATAGAAATGCAGATCGAAAATATCCTCTCAATAATACTACTTTATATAGAACACATAGAGTAGAGTGTATAAATATTTTAGAGATAGCGAACAAAAAAGAGAGAACGAGAGTGAGATAAATTTATAGCCCATCGGCAGTTTGTTAATACTTTGTGCTACTAACGCAAAAATTTAGCGAATAACTTTGTGTATATAAAATCTACACTGTAGCTATTTAGCCACAATTTGCCACCATCACTATCGCTATATCGCCAAAAGGATATTTTCCTATAATATTTAAGGTCCTGTATACTCAATATACTCGTACTTATGTATGTATGTAGCTACGTAGCTTAGCTTTTAACGTTTTGGAAAGTGGCGAATATCGAATTTTGTTTTTGACTTTTTGAATCTTCTTGTTTTGAGGAAGTGTAAAATGTTGGATGGTTTCATCTGTTGGTTTGTTTGCTTTTATATATAAAGGACAACGATGACGACGACGCCGACAAACGCTTCTTTAGTGCTCTTAGATTTGTAATTCGATGTGGATGAATAAGTTTTGTAAATGAAATAGATACTAAAAGTTTGAAGTTTTTTGGTCAAACCACAGGCTAGAAGTTTATACCTAGATATCAAACGCAGTTTTTTTTTCTCGTATTGTTTGATGAAAATATGTTGGTAGGTATTCCTAGGCCAAGGTTGTAAGTAATTTCATTCGAAAAGTTTAGGTATTTAATGATAAAGGATTAGGGAGAAATTGTGGGAAGGAATCCCTTTATAGCTTGTTTACCTATACGTATTTGACTACTATTAATATTGAAGATACTCACAGCAGGCAAAAATCATGAAGAGGCTTAGGTTGCACGTAATTGCACAAGTGGTATTTGAGTTTTGAAATAATTTTCATGTACAAAAAGAAGGTTGTTTTCGGAAGAAAATCATTTTATCGGTGCTCTTAAGAACCTTTCAAAATAAGCCCCACATCGTTGATGTCAGGCGTAACAACTGATGAACCGTACAAGTTACACCTCCAGCCCAAAAACCGTACCAAAAAGGGACATGTGAAGGATGGGTGGTCTTTTCCGAGGTGAAAATGCCCCTGTTCTCTGAAAATACTTTTTTGTAAAGACTTCTTCTAGTGATGAAGCTAGTAAAATCAAAGTCAATTAAGTAACATTTTTAAAGCTAAAAGTTAAATGTCTACGTAACTTTGTGAAAAGTCTTTTTGCAAATTTTAAACGTCACGCAATAAAAACGAACATGATTTAAAATTTTGGGAATCTGTTGTAATATAAATTTGCATGACATTTAAAAAATAAATAAATTAAGTGGCAAAATATTCCGTAATTTACAACTCTCGACCATTCCTGTGTTTGAGTCATTTCAGGGATGAAGGGGACCTACAGTTTTTATGTGGAATCCGAGCGACACTTTTCATGACAAGAATTACTCATGACATTTGTCACTGCGATTTTCAACACGCCCATGATATTTTTTCGGTACTTCGATGAAATAAGATGTTATAAAATAAATCCTACGAAAAAACACCGAATTTAAAAATTATCTTAATTGCACTTTGCAAAATTGAAATATCGTCAGTTTTTACTATTCTTCCTTATTGCATTTTATTCAAAGTTAAATAACAACCTCCCTTGATATTTAAAACCTCCTTGATATTTCCCTCCTCCCTTGAAGTTTAAAGACCTGCCTTGGAATCTCCAGAACTGCCCTAAAATCTCAAGACATACATATAAATTTCAAGGCCTTCCTTCAAATTTTTAAGCATGCCCTCCTGAAATTTAATCACTTCTCTTGATATTTCAAGTAGTCCCTTGATATTTTCAAACATCGATTGAAATTTCAAGACATCTCTCTTAATATCTAAGTCTTAATTTAAAATTTTGATGCATGCCCTGAAATTTTAGAACCTCACTTGATTTTTCAAGACCTGCCTGCTTTGAAGCTTTAAAGCCTGCCTTGGCACCTCTGGAGCTGCCCTGAAATTTCAGGAAATGCTGAGACCTATTTTATGCTGGAATATAAAAATGTTCACTATTTTTAACTTCCCATAGGAAGTTATTGTAATCGGTCCGATTTTTCGAATTGAAAAGTTTGGCATTTCTCGACGTTTCAAGGTCACTAGAGTCGAAATAAAAGATTTTTAGAGAGATGTCTGTGCGTGCGTGTGTATACGTCCGTACGTCCGTACCTTGGGAAGTTTTTTACGTCGTTCATAGCTCAGAATCAGAAGAGATATTGACTTCAAATAAATGTTGTTATACAGATAATAATGCAGAAAGATTTAGGGATGACTCTCAAAAACATAATACAAATAGTAAAAACCTAAAAAAACATTGCTTAAACTTGGTAAAAATTGATTTTGGACTAAAATATCTTTTCAAATAAAATGCACGACTGGGTCGCACGAACTTGCTCCTGTATTCAAAGAGTCTGTTTAAAAAAGTATCTATGTATATAAGATTTAAAAATATACCTGTAAAATAAGTTTGTCTTCAAAGATTTAAATGCCATTTGATTTGTCGAAAAAACCTACATTTTTAAATTTTTTTGGGAGGAGGTTACATTCAATACAGTTAAAATAATTTAAAAAAAAAACTAATTTAAGATTCAAAATTTTACCTGAAAAATAAGTTTGTCTTCAAAAATTTAAATGCCATTTTATAAATAAAAAATCCCTTGATTTTTCAAATTTTTTTTTCGAAAATCGTTAGAGCGGTTTTTTTTTAAATTAATTTTTTATATATAAAATTTTTCAATTTTGTTCTAAAAATATTTTTGGTATGCAGTTGTTTAGTGATTGTAAATATACGCTCTACATTTTAATTTCGTAAAAAAATATTAACCCGTTTTTGAGATATAGAATTTTGAAAAAAAAAAATTCAATATTTTTTTAAAAATTCAAACAAAAAAAAATTGCACTTTTGATAATCAAATATTGTTAAAGCAATATAAGAGCTTATTCACAAAAAAAATTATTGAAATCAGTACATAAGTTGCTGAGACAATTAAAAAACAAAATAACGGTTCTATGAGCGGTACCTTTCCTGAGCAATACAAAAATATGTTTTTCTTTTTAAAAGAAGCCAAGTTAAAAAATAAAATTTTAGAGAAAATTAAAAAAAAATCTATCGGTTTGTTTTTGAGAAAATTCGAATTATCGTTTTTTGACCAAAAAAATTGTATGGGGGCCACTGTTAGTTTTGATCTTAAAAAAAAAATGAAAAAAACGCCTAACGCGAATCTGCTCAAAACCTTAACTTCCAAGTTTGAACTCGATCGACCCAATGGTTTAGGCTGTAGGAGCGTGGACAGACAGACAAAATATTGCACGAATGCAAAACTTGCCATATAGTTCCTATATGTCGCAAGTAAAAATTGAGATTATGGTTTCAAACTAATTTTATCTTTTAAAAAATATTGTTGTCAACATTCAGTAAGATTTTGAGAAAAGTCGAATTGACAGTGTTTTTACAAAAAATAAAAACCTAAAACAAACATAAGTAAAACTTGGTAAAAATTGATTTTCGACTCAAATATCTTTTCAAAAATTTGAGATTACAGTTTTAAACTAATTTTATCTTATAAGAAATACTGTTTTTAATGTTCGGTAAAATTTTGAGAAAAATCGAATCGACAGTTTTTTTTACAAAAAATAAAAAACTAAAAGAAGCATTACTAAAAATTGGTTAACATTGATTTTCGAATCAAATATCTTTTCAAAACTTTGAGATATTGGCTTTAAATTAATTTTATCTTTTAAAAAATATTTTTTTTAATATTCAGTAAAATTTTGAGCAAAATCGAATTGACAGTTTTTTTTATAAAAAATAAAAACCTAAAAAAACATTACTCAAAGTTGGTAAAAATTGAATTTCGACTCAAATATCTTTTCAAAAACTTGAGATTATGGCTTCAAACTTATTTTATCTTATAAGAAATATTGTTTTCAAAATTCTGAAAAATTTTGAGAAAAATCGAATTGACAATTTTTACTAAAAATAAAAACCTAAAAAAAATTGATAAAAGTTGGTAAAAATTGGTTTCGACTCAAATATCTCAAATATCAAAACTTTGAGATATTGACTTTAAACTATTTTCATCTTTCAAAAAAACTGTTGTCAACATTCAGTAAACCGAAAAAAAAATTAATAAAAGTTGGTAAAAATTGATTTTCGACTCAAATATCTTTTCAAAATAAATATATTGGCTTCAAACTAATTTCATCTTATAAGAAATATTGTTTTCAGCATTTGAAAACATTTTGAGAAAAATCGAATTGACAGTTTTCATCCAAAAAATAAAAACCTAAACAAAACATTACTAAAAGTTTTTAAACATTGATTTTCGACTCAAATATCTTTTCAAAAATATAAAATATTAGCTTCAAACTTATTTTATCTCACAGAAAATATTATTTCCGACATTCAGTAAATTATGTATAAAAATCCAACAGTCCATTTTTTTATACAAAAATAAAATCTTCAAAAAAATTACGCAAATTTGGTAAAAATTGATGTTCGGTTCTCGATATCTCGTGAACAATAGAAGATATTGACTTCAAATTAATTTCATTTATCCAATTTGTATTTGTTTATATATAAGAAATAAAAACTTTTAAGAAATGCTACTAAAATTGGTAAAAATTGGTTTTCAAGTTGAAATTTTTGAAATCAAACTATTTCACCATATGCAAAATATTGCTGGTAATTTAAAAATTGATTAGAATAATTCAACTGACAAATTTTTAAACAAAACACGAAAACCTACAAACCTTTTAAGCAAGACAAATCGACAGACGGGATGGGAAGTTATCAGTGTGGGTCGTATCCCAGCCTCTTTTTTGTATTGAATTTAAAAATGTTTACGCTTGTATGATTTTAAGTAATAGCACAATATGTCACACTTGTCAAATGTCAAAAAATGCCACCTCTTAAAGTGACAGCTGCCCAAATTGTAGAATACTACAAATGATACCTGTTATTGGAAAAACATATAAAGTCCATGTACTTTTTTTGTAGAACAACTTGTTATAACACTTTTATTTTGCATTACAGCTCAACCAGAATTATATTTTTGAAAAACAATTTTCTAAATGTAAACATAAAAATACACTGACGGCATAGATTTTATCTGAAAAATCAACACTTCGGCATTGAAAGTGTCCTATTTGGTTCGACCGCTTCGACGCATGGAACAATTTTCATTGTTATCAACTATACCCTGTATGGATAGATATTGTTATTTTATCACCCAATATGGGAAACCATTTCAAATAGCAACCAAGCATAGTATTTTCACTCTCCTGTATCTGAAATACCTACTTTTATTGAGAACCTATCCGAAACCAAACAAACATACACTCAGAGTCGATTGATTGAGATTAAAGTTTATCGATCCAAACTTAAACTTAAACCTAGTTTTCTGTCGAAAATCAAATATTTTTGATGTTTAATTCTATCAACTTTTGAGGACCATTCATCATCTTTTGAAAAACTATTTCTTGAACTGATTGACGATTAATTTATTTTCAAAAGTCAACTGGCTCGCCTCTAAACATTGTAAGGCCTAAAACAATAATTCAAAAAATTGAGTCTCAAGTTACTCTTGTTGTGTCAGTAATTTTAGTGAACTCACAACTGTTCTTGATGGTTGAAAAAAAAGCCTCAATCATATGGTATAGAGTGTATGTCAATTCAAAACCCTCAAACCACGGTTTTTGATTGTTGTTTTGACTATAAAACGAAAGCTATGAAGCTGAAATGTTGCCTTCAACCACACAATTGCCCCTAACACAATGTGTCGATAGATAGGCGACAGATGAGATAAGATGAGATGAGAGAACGACCAATGGGTTGGTTGGTCGGTTGGTCATTCATTCAGCAATGGCAAACGCATCAATTGGTAAAGCGCATAGTTTGGTTAGATTTGTATATGCAAAGGCACACTGCACACACCTACCTATTCCATAAAGGTTGGTAGTTTTGAGTACTATTTGGAAATGTTATAGTTACTTGGTTAAGATTCTTGGTTTAAGTCTGTTTTCTCTGTCTATTTTACTCTCTATATGAACTTTGAGGAACCATTTAATGCATTGATGAACGTTTCATTGTTAGGTTGCATGTACTTGAAGTAGCTTTTATCAATAATTATAAATTCATAAATAAAAAACAAAAATTATAAACTTTGCAATGCAGTAGTACCCGTGGCATGATGGTTAGTGCGTTGGATTCTCATGCGAGAGGTCTTGGGTTCAATCCCTGCCTGTGCCACCTTAATTATAACGGTTCTATGAGCGGTACCTTTCCTGAGCAATACAAAAATATGTTTTTCTTTTTAAAAGAAGCCAAGTTAAAAAATAAAATTTTAGAGAAAATTAAAAAAAAATCTATCGGTTTGTTTTTGAGAAAATTCGAATTATCGTTTTTTGACCAAAAAAATTGTATGGGGGCCACTGTTAGTTTTGATCTTAAAAAAAAAATGAAAAAAACGCCTAACGCGAATCTGCTCAAAACCTTAACTTCCAAGTTTGAACTCGATCGACCCAATGGTTTAGGCTGTAGGAGCGTGGACAGACAGACAAAATATTGCACGAATGCAAAACTTGCCATATAGTTCCTATATGTCGCAAGTAAAAATTGAGATTATGGTTTCAAACTAATTTTATCTTTTAAAAAATATTGTTGTCAACATTCAGTAAGATTTTGAGAAAAGTCGAATTGACAGTGTTTTTACAAAAAATAAAAACCTAAAACAAACATAAGTAAAACTTGGTAAAAATTGATTTTCGACTCAAATATCTTTTCAAAAATTTGAGATTACAGTTTTAAACTAATTTTATCTTATAAGAAATACTGTTTTTAATGTTCGGTAAAATTTTGAGAAAAATCGAATCGACAGTTTTTTTTACAAAAAATAAAAAACTAAAAGAAGCATTACTAAAAATTGGTTAACATTGATTTTCGAATCAAATATCTTTTCAAAACTTTGAGATATTGGCTTTAAATTAATTTTATCTTTTAAAAAATATTTTTTTTAATATTCAGTAAAATTTTGAGCAAAATCGAATTGACAGTTTTTTTTATAAAAAATAAAAACCTAAAAAAACATTACTCAAAGTTGGTAAAAATTGAATTTCGACTCAAATATCTTTTCAAAAACTTGAGATTATGGCTTCAAACTTATTTTATCTTATAAGAAATATTGTTTTCAAAATTCTGAAAAATTTTGAGAAAAATCGAATTGACAATTTTTACTAAAAATAAAAACCTAAAAAAAATTGATAAAAGTTGGTAAAAATTGGTTTCGACTCAAATATCTCAAATATCAAAACTTTGAGATATTGACTTTAAACTATTTTCATCTTTCAAAAAAACTGTTGTCAACATTCAGTAAACCGAAAAAAAAATTAATAAAAGTTGGTAAAAATTGATTTTCGACTCAAATATCTTTTCAAAATAAATATATTGGCTTCAAACTAATTTCATCTTATAAGAAATATTGTTTTCAGCATTTGAAAACATTTTGAGAAAAATCGAATTGACAGTTTTCATCCAAAAAATAAAAACCTAAACAAAACATTACTAAAAGTTTTTAAACATTGATTTTCGACTCAAATATCTTTTCAAAAATATAAAATATTAGCTTCAAACTTATTTTATCTCACAGAAAATATTATTTCCGACATTCAGTAAATTATGTATAAAAATCCAACAGTCCATTTTTTTATACAAAAATAAAATCTTCAAAAAAATTACGCAAATTTGGTAAAAATTGATGTTCGGTTCTCGATATCTCGTGAACAATAGAAGATATTGACTTCAAATTAATTTCATTTATCCAATTTGTATTTGTTTATATATAAGAAATAAAAACTTTTAAGAAATGCTACTAAAATTGGTAAAAATTGGTTTTCAAGTTGAAATTTTTGAAATCAAACTATTTCACCATATGCAAAATATTGCTGGTAATTTAAAAATTGATTAGAATAATTCAACTGACAAATTTTTAAACAAAACACGAAAACCTACAAACCTTTTAAGCAAGACAAATCGACAGACGGGATGGGAAGTTATCAGTGTGGGTCGTATCCCAGCCTCTTTTTTGTATTGAATTTAAAAATGTTTACGCTTGTATGATTTTAAGTAATAGCACAATATGTCACACTTGTCAAATGTCAAAAAATGCCACCTCTTAAAGTGACAGCTGCCCAAATTGTAGAATACTACAAATGATACCTGTTATTGGAAAAACATATAAAGTCCATGTACTTTTTTTGTAGAACAACTTGTTATAACACTTTTATTTTGCATTACAGCTCAACCAGAATTATATTTTTGAAAAACAATTTTCTAAATGTAAACATAAAAATACACTGACGGCATAGATTTTATCTGAAAAATCAACACTTCGGCATTGAAAGTGTCCTATTTGGTTCGACCGCTTCGACGCATGGAACAATTTTCATTGTTATCAACTATACCCTGTATGGATAGATATTGTTATTTTATCACCCAATATGGGAAACCATTTCAAATAGCAACCAAGCATAGTATTTTCACTCTCCTGTATCTGAAATACCTACTTTTATTGAGAACCTATCCGAAACCAAACAAACATACACTCAGAGTCGATTGATTGAGATTAAAGTTTATCGATCCAAACTTAAACTTAAACCTAGTTTTCTGTCGAAAATCAAATATTTTTGATGTTTAATTCTATCAACTTTTGAGGACCATTCATCATCTTTTGAAAAACTATTTCTTGAACTGATTGACGATTAATTTATTTTCAAAAGTCAACTGGCTCGCCTCTAAACATTGTAAGGCCTAAAACAATAATTCAAAAAATTGAGTCTCAAGTTACTCTTGTTGTGTCAGTAATTTTAGTGAACTCACAACTGTTCTTGATGGTTGAAAAAAAAGCCTCAATCATATGGTATAGAGTGTATGTCAATTCAAAACCCTCAAACCACGGTTTTTGATTGTTGTTTTGACTATAAAACGAAAGCTATGAAGCTGAAATGTTGCCTTCAACCACACAATTGCCCCTAACACAATGTGTCGATAGATAGGCGACAGATGAGATAAGATGAGATGAGAGAACGACCAATGGGTTGGTTGGTCGGTTGGTCATTCATTCAGCAATGGCAAACGCATCAATTGGTAAAGCGCATAGTTTGGTTAGATTTGTATATGCAAAGGCACACTGCACACACCTACCTATTCCATAAAGGTTGGTAGTTTTGAGTACTATTTGGAAATGTTATAGTTACTTGGTTAAGATTCTTGGTTTAAGTCTGTTTTCTCTGTCTATTTTACTCTCTATATGAACTTTGAGGAACCATTTAATGCATTGATGAACGTTTCATTGTTAGGTTGCATGTACTTGAAGTAGCTTTTATCAATAATTATAAATTCATAAATAAAAAACAAAAATTATAAACTTTGCAATGCAGTAGTACCCGTGGCATGATGGTTAGTGCGTTGGATTCTCATGCGAGAGGTCTTGGGTTCAATCCCTGCCTGTGCCACCTTAATTAAAAAAAAAAAAAGTTTTCACGGGTACTGCCTCTTGCGAGGAATTGACAAATTCTCCAAGAGTAATTCTTGTCATGAAAAAGTGCTTTCTCAAATTAGCCGTTCGGATTCGGCATATAAACTGTAGGTCCCCTCCATCCCTGCAATTACTCGCACACAGGAATGGTTGAGAGTTGTAAGTCATTAGGCCCTGGTTCTCTACGGACTGTTGCGCCACCTAATTTATTTATTTTAATGCAGTTTAATATTGGCCCGAATTAGACGCATTAAGTTAGATATAACTCTTTTTTAAGATTCACGTCGTAAAATTCAAATTTAAACTTCAGTTAAACCTCAATAAACACACATAAACCATTGAGTTAAAATTGTTGCACCAAGGGTAAATTATTGAACCACATTTGAGGAACTAACATTTAGCACACAAAAATAGATAAAAAGTAATCAAAAAGTGGTAAACTATGCCACTTTTCAATAGTCTTGGTATAACTCCGAAACTATGACGAATTTCAAAATTTAACTCAAAAAACATTTGAAGTTAATTAACTTCCCATAGTAAGAAGTTATTGTAATCGGTCCGATTTTTCAAATTGAAAATTTTGACATTTCTCGACGTCGGTCGTTTCAAGGTCCCTAGAGTCGAAATAAAGGATTTTTAGAGAGTTATCTGTGCGTACGTGTGTACGTACGTTTTTTTCGTCGACCATAGCTCAAAAACCAGTAGAAATATCGGCTTCATATAATATTTTTTTATACAGATAATAATGCAGAAAGATGCAGAAAGGACTCTCAAAAAAATTGCGTGGGTGGTTTTTTACCATAGCAATTTAAAAAAAGGTACACATTTTGGTTAACCATAACTATCTCACGAACCAATAACTAGCTAGCGACTTGAATTGAATTTTATGTTATACTAGCCGATCCGTGCTCGCGTTGCTTCGCAAATTGTAACCAACACATTCTTTTTGTGCTTATGGATTTTCTTCCGATGTTAGCCTTTCTTTTACCCATTTTATATTTCTATGCCATAAAAGAAAAACAACGAATTTAAACTTGTTATGTACTCGTATTTAATAAAAAAAAATCAAAAAACACTTCCTTACCGAAATTAACACTTAAGAGAAAAAACTTAAGTAAAATATTACGTAGTAAAGGCCAAGCCGCACGTGAAAACAAACAAAACCATTTTAATTTTTTAGTTGAAAACAGAACGAAATTTGTATCTATTTTCTTCTTTTCTTTCTTATATTCATACCTAGAAACTTTTTTTTGCAACCGAAAAATATAGTTTGCGGTAAAAAAAAAAATTTGTGTTTTTAATGTTCTCATACATCTATAGGTATGTGTGTTGTGTGTAAATATCCAAAGACACATTTTTTTATTCATCTGCTCATGTTCAGTGCAGTGCAACTGACTTAACCTACCCACATTTGTGTGCTCTTTTTATCGACGTCATTGTAAGTACCTTCTTCGAGTTATTTGTAAGGAAAATTTCAACTTAATTTCAGTTTTATTGTTAGAGGAAGTGATACAAATTGGTAATTCAAGCTATTATAATAGAACTTTTTTTATTTTTAAATTGGAAGAATTATAATCTATTCACTTCCTCGAACCAGAAAAATAAAAAAGATCTAATATTTCTATAGATAAATCGGCATTTCATGTGCACGGCACTGTAGTTAATTAAATGTCCATACTCCATAGTAACTTAAAAAAAAGAGCCCACACTGCTCAGCGATGTGACGATAGAATTAGAGAAACAAAAAAATAATGTGTGTATGTAGGTTAGTTGATGAACTATACAATACAGAAAAATTGAATATGTAGGTAGGTAGGTTAGAGAAAAAACGTAACTATTAAATGGAACACATATTAAGAGAGAAAGAGCATGGGAAGAAAAGAAAATTAAAAATGTTGGAACGATAATGAAATGAAACAAAGCAGCGACCTCCCCGATTGTGATGGAATCTAATTTCCCGGATAAAATAAATTCAAAAAGTTTATAATTTTATAATTTGTTTTTATTTATTTCTCAGGTTGTATGTTAAACTTAGAAGTGATTTACGGCTTAAAATTTGGGCAACAATATTGACTTTATGAAGCAATGCTCATCTTTGTCGATTATTGTATAGGTTTTAAGATATGAGTGGTTGTATAAGTCAACTAATGAAAAAAAATGGACAAAAAATATAAAATTAATAATATTTAAGTTTGACAAATAATTAATGAAAAAAAAAATAAAGCCATAAACACTCTCATAACAATATAGAAAATAATAAAATATATTTCAAATAAATCGGTTGACTACTTTCTGAGATCTTGCGTCACAAACTTTAAAATGGTTTCGCTTTTATATAATAGTATAGATATTGTAACGTGATACCAAACAAATATATTTTTGGAAACAAATTCAAATGAACGTTTTTTTTTATAAATAAAAAAACATTACTCAAAGTTGGCAAAAATTGATTTTCAGCTCAAATATCTTTTCAAACATTTGAGATTATATCTTCCAACTAATTTTAACTTATAAGAAACATAGTTTTCAACATTCTGAAAAATTTTGAGAAAAATCGAATTGACAGTTTTTTTACAAAAAATATAAAAACCTAAAAAAAATTAATAAAAGTTTGTAAAAATTTACTTTCGACTCAAATATCTTTTCAAAGATTTGAGATATTGGCTTCAAACTAATTTTATCTTATAAGAAATATTGTTTTCAACATTCTGAAAAATTTTGAAAAAAAACGAATTGACAGTTTTTTTACAAAAAATAAAAACCTACAAAAAAATTAATAAAAGTTGGTAAAAATTGATTATCGACTCAAATATCTTTTCAAAAATTTGAGATATTGGCTTCAAACTAATTTTTTCTTATATGAAATATTGTTTTTAACATTCGGTAAAATTTTAAGAAAAATCGAATTAACAGTTTCTTGTACCAAAAATAAAAACCTAAAAAAACATTACTTAAACTTGGTAAAAATTTACTTTCGACTCAAATATCTTTTCGAAATTTAAAAATATTGGCTTCAAACTTATTTTATCTCACGGAAAATATTGTTTTCTTCGACATTCGGTAATTTTTTTTATAAAAATCAAACAGTACGTTTTTTCATAAAAAAAAAATAAAATCTACAAAAAATAGTACGCAAAATTTGGTAAAAATTGATGTTCGGTTCTTGATATCTCCTGAACAATAGAAAATATTGACTTCAAATTTATATCATTCATCCAATTTGTATTTGTTTATACATAAGAAATAAAAACTTTTAAGAAATGCTACTAAAATTGGTAAAAATTGGTTTTCAACTAAAAATCTCGTTAACAAAAATAGATTGTGATTGTGTGATTGTTCGCTGAAGTGTATTATTTTGAAAATTAATAAAAAGACAGAGCTTTATAAATAAAATATAAATACGCAATTCGAATTATCCGGATAGGCTCGAATATTCAGGTCTGACATAATTGGAATATGTAATTAAAAAATCCCATCCTGAATACGGATTTGTTTCGAACATCTGGCTATCCGAATTATCCGGATACGTTGAAACATATTTTATAGTGTAAATGCTTTAAATATTAGATTTCCGAGCAAAAATTGAAAGCAAAATGTTTTAAAAATATAATTTACGATTGGTGAACAAATTTCTATAAATCCATAACTAACCATTATAAAGAGAACCTTTACGATTGCATCCTAAGTAAAAAATAAGTATTGACCAATTTCCAATTATGAACCAACGAAGCAATCGCTTGATTCCCTCTCTACTATACCTTTACGTGCAATCATCTCCTTTCTCAAACCAGTTGATAAACCTATCTTCTACTATTACCTCCTTCGTGCCCGTTACCGTTCGTCGGTCGGTCGTTGCAGTAGCAGCATGTGAAAGATTTTCTATAGAGATGCGTCACCGGGATTTTAGTAGCATCTAAGTTTAGGTTGGAAAGTCGAAATGTATCTTATGTAGTGTATAGGTATAGTTTGGCCGATATCCAAGTTGCTGTAGCATTGGTCAATCTTATTGCAGTTGTGGCCGAATTAATTACACATCAGGAACGTTGGCGTGTATATACATATGCAAGTATAGTATATAGAACCCTAGGTTTTGGTTTACTGTATCTGAATGGATATGAATTGTACATATGTACATTTACCATTTGCTTTGTCTTTATGGGATATTGTGGCATTTACAATGATTGTATTTTGGCAATCTGAAAGAAGAAAATGGTTACATCTTCATTTATCGATGTGGTATCGATGGGCAAGCATTGTATTTTTTTGTTACTTTCAATAGGATCTTTCCTCCAAGCCAAGGCAGGTGCAATATTGAAATGACTTTTTAACGTTTCTCAAAACCTCCTTTAACAGTTTTTGATATAGTTTAAGTCCATTTTTCTTTCAAGCAATTGCCCCCTTCTTTATTTTTTTTTTTAACTCATTTCTCTGAAAGAAAAATCTCCTATGACTAAAATCTACATTTTTTACTTGGTTAGAGACCGTTTTAAGGAATTTTCTTACATAGGTTCTCTTTATATTTTTCCTTTAGGAACAAAACTTCAAAACAGATAAAAATCTTTCGTGTCTTGATGGAAGAAAATGTTGCTTGGAATTTCTTTAACAAAGTTAAAATACAAACAAAACAAAAATAAAAATAACTTAGGTAGATATATTTTAGCGAACCTAATGCTCGTTAAAAAATATAAAACAAAACAAAAAATAATAAAAAAAAAAAAAAAACATTTATAAAACCATTAAGTTTAAATAACATTGACGATGACAACAGTATATAGTGACAACAGCGCCCCAAATGGCCATTTAGAGAATTATGCTAGTTTTTGGCAATTTTAAAATGTAACAAAAACCAAACCATACAATGTTTTCCTGCATAAAATGAAGGACATTATCCGCATGGACTTTAAAGCTGGCTTCCTCTTTGCCTATATTATACAGCAATCCAACAACAAATCTAGAATCCAAATTGTCATGACGAGAAGCATTGGCAATAAAAGTAAAAAAAAAACCAACAATACCAACAACAACAACAACAACAACACCATTACCAACTGAACCTTTTTCAAAATCTGAAACTCTCTATCTAGTCACATAGTTATCGTATAGGTACGTATAGTATATACATATTTGACAATGGACAATGGAGCCCTAGGCTGGATAAATTGTCCAATTTCGCGTCCTTCGTCGTCGTAGTTGTCGTTGTCGTTTTCGTCGTCGTCATCAGTTCGAACGGTTGCAGTCATCGTCATCGTTAGAGAGAGAGTGTTTTGGGCCATATTGCAGGAATCAAAACATTCGCTGCATGAATATACTTTGTCTTTCCGATCAACTCCTGTGACTATATGGCTTTGGTTTGTTATAGTCGAGAACTTCATGGCCCACTTGGGGACGGAATGAATGTGGTTGGAAAAGGAACATAAAAATGCAGGTATCACTTCTCGTCGTTCTCGGTTTAGGCCGACCAAAGTTTTCCACCTCCTCTACACTTATCACCCATCAGTCATCACCATCAGGTTCGGAAAAACCAAACAAACGAACCGATCCACTCATATTGAGAGTGACACCGAAATGAGAATTTCACCAGAAAATTATATTTTTTTTCCTTTTAAAGACTTAAGCCTAACAACTCAACTTTAAAAATATTTGTTTTCTTATCTTCTCTTTATGTCTTTCGTTATTTATCATCCGGATTATATATCCGTATTCTTAGGGTACCTGAATTGGACATTCAATTTAAAATATGATATCCAACCTTTCGAAGATAGTGTCAGATAACGGGATATTACAGTAATAATTCATAATTTCTGATAAATAGATTTACATAGTTTTAGAATCCAAAATGAAACAAAAACAGAGGCTGGGATGCGACCCACACTGATAACTTGCCATTCCGTCTGTCGATTAGTCTTGCTTAAAAGGTTTGCAGGTTTTCGTGTTTTGTTAAAAAAGTTGTCAGTTGAATTATTCTTAAAAATTTTAAAATTACCAACAATATTTTGCATATAATGAAATAGTTTGATTTCAAAATCTATTTTTTTTAACGAGATTTTTAGTCGTTAACCAATTTTTACCCATTTTAGTAGCATTTGCGTACTATTTTTTGTAGATTTTATTTTTTTTTATGAAAAAACTGACTCTTGGATTTTTATAAAAAAAATTTACTGAATGTCGAAAACAATATTTTCTGTGAGATAAAATAAGTTTAAAGCCAATATTTATAATTTTTGAAAAGATATTTGAGTCGAAAATCAATTTTAACCAACTTTTTTTTAGGTTTTTAATTTTTGTTAAAAAACTGTCAATTCCAATTTGCTCATAATTTCATGGAAATTTGACAACAATACTTCTTATAAGATAAAATTAGTTTGAAGCTAATATTTTTAATTTTTGAAAAGATATTTGAGTGGAAAATCAATTTTTACCAACTTTTAATAATTTTTTTTAGATTTTTATTTTTTGTAAAAAAAACTGTCAATTCAATTTTTCCCAAAATTTTAGCAAATGTTGAAAACAATATTTTTTATACAATAAAATTAGTTTAAAGCCAATATCTTAAAGTTTTTAAAAGATATTTGAGTCGAAAATCAATTTTTACCAACTTTTGTAATTTTTTTTTAGGTTTTTAATTTTTTGTAAAAAAACTGTCAATTCGATCTTTCTCAAAATGTTACTAAATGTTGACAATAAAATTTTTAAAAGATAAAACAAGTTTAAAACCAACATCTTAAAGTTTTGAAAAGATATTTGTGTCGAAAATCAATTTTTACCAACTTTGAGTAATGTTTTTGTTAGGTTTTTATTTTTTTATAAAAAAAATCTGTCAATTCGATTTTTTTCAAAATTTTACCAGATGTTAAAGACGTTATTCTTCGTTGCACAAAATTGTTTTGTTCGTAAAATCATTTTTTGTTCGTAAAATTTTCAAGGTGACAAATATTTTTTTTTCAGTTTTTTTGATTTATAAAAAAACGGTAACTGGAGTTTTTTCCAAAAATATATTTGTTTGGTATCACGTTACAATATATAATATAAAATTTAATTCAAGTCTCTAGCGTCATTGGTTCGTGAGATATTTAGGGTTAACCAAAAATTTCACCTTTTTTTTTAACTGCTATGGCAAAAAAAACTCCCACACAATTTTTTTAGAGTCCTTTCTGCATCTTTCTGCATTATTATCTGTAAAACAAAATTTATTTGAAGTCGATATCTCTACTGGTTCTTGAGCTATGGACGACGAAAAAAACGTCATGAACGTACGTACACACGCACGCACAGACATCTCTCTAAAAATCTAGGATAAATAATGAATGATGATAAGATCTGGTACTATCCAAAAAGATGCAGATTCCGATAAAAATCAGATGAATAAATTATATAATCCGGATCTCGATTGGTGATCCGGATTTAAAATAGAGAGAATAAGCAGAAATGTAACGTATCAAACTTAATGCAGTTCTGGCGTCACATACGTAATGTCATTGTATTTAACATTATCTGAATAAATACCAAGTGTCGCATTTAACCATGAGGACATCTAACAGTATCCGGATAGTTTAAAAATCCGAATTAATTGAAGTATCCGTCCTGAATCTCCAGGAATTATTTAATAAAATTATTGGACATCAAGAAATTCCCCTTTTCGAAATTAAGCCTTGACAGAACTAACCAAAACATCTAGATTCGAGACAACCTCCTTTCTACAAGTAAAATTGCATAGGACAACACCAGGACATATCGGGACACTTAATTGCATACAATGTGTATATAAATAGTCGCTTCCGTGTAACGAGACGGTCCGGCAAAATAACAGGTTTTGTTCGTTCCTTATTTTTGTTTTTTTTTTTTTGCATTTTTAACTCTCCTAAGTAAATACAGTTAGATTTTCAATTTCGATCTGAAAAAGAAGCCTTCTTTAGGCGGCCCGACCTGGATGGTTATTTCTTCTGCAGCTTTACTCGTACAAGTTGTGTCTTGTGTTTGGAAAATGTGCGAAGGAATATTGAAATAATTTTCGTTGTTTTTCTTTTTCTTTCAGGATATGTTAGGTTTTCTTTTGTCATTCTAAAGGGGTGGATACTATTTAGACGAAAAAGGGTGAATTCCTTCCATTTTTTTCTTATTTTGTGTCCAAAGGAACTTGAATTTTTTGTTTTTTTAACTTAAGTTTAAAAAATATTTTTTGAAGATTTGGCAAATTTGGATGTCTGCCAAAATACCTCACATAAAACATGTTGCAATCAGGTGGAAGTATACTTTAAGTGAAAGAAGCAAACGAATAGAACTTCGAAAGAGATTTTTGAATCCTCTCGCTGTTAGTTCCTGATATATATAATAGAAGCATTAGAACAGCGAGTCATCAACATATAGAAGACGACAATAAATGCATTTGAAATATTTTGCGCTGAAAATGCAATTTTAAGTGCATGTCGAAAGTTTTCAATAACTGAGAGAAGTGTCTTTTGGTTCTTTGTAAAATCGTCTAAGTTATTATGAATATTTGGTTTGCTAAGTATAAAGTAGATCTAGATAGTTAGTTTTTTTGATATCTTGTGTAATTCAAGTGCATTAGTTATGAGTATGACTGTTCACAGTGTTTAGTAGACTTGAGATTGTGTTTTTGGGCAAAAATTGAAGGAATCAGAAAAAGTCGAAACTGTCATTAGTTTTAAATTCTAAGTCAATCTTAATTATGCAATGGTAAAACACCTTATAATAATTTCACTGCTCGTCAACGTAACGTTTCTTTGCTATCACACAACCAACACAATACTTTTTTAAAAGGATATTAAGTTGTCCTGAATTCGGATCTTATCTTTATACATATTTTGTCGTGTTTTTAAGGCTAAGGTAAGGCACAAGATATTCCTTTACAATAATCTGCATTTGGATAAAATACAAATCTTTGTCTTCTAAATACAATTCAAATCATTTAATCATCTTACTCAGTTTCTGGAAATTCTCATTTGAATGTTATGAATGAGTTTTCATTCTGCTCTAAATAAAGTTTTGCGAAATCTTGAATTTAACGCTTTAGTGGTTTTGAAAAATACGCTATGGAGTTAACTTTTAGTGCTAATTTCGAATCCGAACTTCGATATTAACTATCTGCACACAGTTCAAAAATACCCGTTTGGAACATTATTTTTATTAAATTCACATAGGAAGTTATTGCACTCTGTCCGATTTGTCGAATTAAAAATTTTAACATTTCTTGATGTTTCAAGGTCCCTAGAGTCGAAGATGTCTGTGCGTGCGTGCGTGTGTTTACGTTCGCGACGTTTTTTACGTCGTCCATAGCTCAAAAACCAGTAGAGATACCGACTTCAATTAAATTTTGTTATACAGATAATAAGGCAGAAAAATGCAGAAAGGGCTCTCAAGAAAATTGCGTGGGTGGTTTTTTTTACCATAGCAGTTTAAAAAAAAGGTGAACATTTTGGTTAAACCTAAATATCTCATGAACCAATAACGCTAAAGACTTGAGTTAAACTATATATTATATATTGTAACGTGATACCAAACAAGTATATTTTTGGAAAAAAATCCAATTAACGGTTTTTTTATAAATCAAAAAAACTGAAATAGAAATATTTGTCACCTCGAAAACTTTTCGAGTAAAAAGTGATTTTATTTCCAAAACAATTTTGTTCAACGAAAAATAATGTTTTCAACATCTGGTAAAATTTTGACAATTTTCTTACAAAAAATTAAAAACCTAAAAAAATTAATAAAAGTTGGTAAAAAGAGATTTTCGACTCAATTATCTTTTTTAAAATTTAAAAATTTGGCTTCAAACTAATTTTACTAACAGAAAATATTGTTTTCGACATTCATTAATTTTTTTATTAAAATCTTACAGTCAATTTTTTCATAAAAAAAAAATAAAATCTGCAAAAAATAGTACGCAAATTTTTTAAAAAATGATGTTCGGTTCTCCATATCTCGTGAACTATAGATGATATTGACTTCAAATTCATTCCATTCATCCAATTTGTATTTGTTTATTTAAAAAATAAAACTTTTAAGAAATGCTCTAAAATTGGTAAAAATTGGTTTTCGACAAAAAATCTCGTTAGCAAAAATAGATTTTGAAATTAAACTATTTCATCATATGCAAAACGTTGTTGGTGATTTTTAAATTTGTTAGAATAATTTAACTGATAACTTTTTTAACAAAACACGAAAACCTGCAAACCTTTTAAGCAAGACAAATCGACGGACGGGATGGGAAGTTATCAGTGTGGGTCGCATCCCAGCCTCTTTTTAGTAATTTAGTCTTGAATGCACTTGAGAAAGGTTATCAGTATGATGTTGTCTATACTGACTTTTCTAAAGCTTTTGACAGAGTCAATCATGATGCTTTACTTATAAAGATAAATAAAGTACGTTTTCACTCAAAATTTTTAATTATTATTTCTGCATCGGTATATGTTACGTCGGGTGTCCCGCAAGGAAGCCATCTTGGTCCTCTTCTTTTTTTTTTATAAAAGACATTCCTGATATATTATTAAATTCAAAGTGCTTGATGTACGCGGATGATCTAAAAGTATTTCGTTGTATAAAATCTGAACATGATAGTTTTCTTCTGCAACAAGATCTTGATCTTTTATCGGACTGGTGTTTAACTAACTCTTTACATTTGAACATTTCCAAATGCCAAAGCTTAACGTTTTCTCGAAACCGTTGTCCAATTAATTTTATCTATAAAATCAATCATATGCCATTGTCCGTTATAACCTTTAAAAAAGATCTTGGTGTGATTTTTGTTAAAAAACTTGACTTTGTAAAGCATATAGATTTTTTAGTCGCTAAAGGCAGTTCAATGTTATAGGTTTCATATTGCGTAACTCAAACTACACACCTTAAAGTGTTTATATTTTGCTTTTGTAAGGTCTAATCTTGAATACTGCAGTGTAATCTGGAATCTTTCATATTTTCTTCATTCATTTAGAATCGAAAAGATAAAAAACGATTTACGAGAGTTGTAGTGAAAAGACTTCAATGGGTCATAGATCTTCCTACCTATGAAATGAGATGTAAATTACTTGGTATTTTGCCTCTTAATATTCGTAGAAAGTTCACAGAGGTTATGTTCATTTCGTGACATATTAGCAGATCATATTGATTGTTCACAAATTTTAGCTCTAATCTAAATATAAGTATTATATTATCTAGTAATCACTTAAGTACCTATTGTAACTTTGTTTGATGAATAAACTAAACTAAACAATTGAACTTAAGAAGATTTTTCGAAAATTGTATGAAATACTATAAATATTTCAACTGAGTGTTGGAGATAAGGTTTATAGACACGAATTTCTTTAAAAAGATATGTGTGTTCTATTCGAATTTTAAAATGTTATATCCGAAATACTGGACGTAATAAAGAAATGTTTGTATCGAGATTTGAATTAAGGCCATCAAAACTCTGATTTCCAGGAACAAAACCTTGTCAACCAATGTTTTTAAATAGTGTTAACAATGTTCAAGACAAACAAAGTCTTAACAGATTATCACGTTGCATTAATAATTGGTGTTCTGAAAAAGGAAGGGTAAACAAGCGGAAAATAGTCAATATTCACAAAATATCTGCGTTATTCATCTTTGCTAAAAACTTTTAAATAGGTTGCATAAACCAGTGTTGCCGTTTTGGCTATGTAGTAAGTTTACACAGACTCAAAAGCTTCAGACTTTTGTTTGGAAAAACCTCAAAAAGGCAACAAATCAAAACCAACATATAATTTTGTTTGAATTTGAAGCTTTTTAAGGATTTAGTGTCCATAGGCTTTATGACTGACTCTTCAAATTAGACATTATGTCTAAAGCAACCGAATAACCTAAATCCTCTTGATCAAAATGTACAAGATTGTCACTCCAACTTGTTCCATGATAATAGTTTCGTAATAAGTTCAAAATCTGAAGATAAGACTTACTGAGCAATGGACTTTGAAAAATGATGTCATGAGAAGAAACATCTGTATAATATTTTGCTCAAATAAAAACTGTGTCTTATTGAGACTACAGCGCAGCCCTACTGTAAACTTGTGTTAGGAGCTGTTTTACTATTTCGCTTTAACTGTTTATAATTTGAAATATTTTTGTCCTTCGGCCAGACTATTTAAGTAGATTTTCTTGTCTAAAAAATTTTGATTATTATTATGGATTCTTTTCCAAAACAATCTGCAGAAAAAATGCGTTTTTACCCAAACAAATTTTGACCTTAGCTCTGAAGTAATTTGAAATTATGTTTTCGAACTCTCGAACTCTTTTCAAGAAATTTTCATGAAATTACTCGCTTTTTCTTTATTCTCAAACTTCTACTTTTATTTAAAACTTGAGGGAAAAAAGATTTACTAAAAAAGAGGCTGGGGTGCGACCCACACTGATAACTTCCCATCCCGTCTGTCGATTTGTCTATATGTATCAATTTTTACCAAATTTGAGTACTATTTTTTGTAGATTTTATTTTTTTATGAAAAAACGGATTTGGATTTTTATAAAAAAAATAACTGAATATCTAAAACAATATTTTCTGTGAAATAAAATAAGTTTGAAGCCAATATTTTTAATTTTTGAAAAGCTATTTGAGTCCAAAGTAAATTTTTACCAAGTTTTAGTATTGTTTTTTTTTAGGTTTTTATTTCTTGTAAAAAAAACTGTCAATTCGATTTTTCTCAAAATTTTATCGAATGTTGAAAACAATATTTCTTATAAGATAAAATTAGTTTGAAGCCAATATCTTAAAGTTTTGAAAAGATATTTGAGTCGAAAATCAATTTTTACCAACTTTGAGTAACGTTTTTTTTTAGGTTTTTATTTTTTTTTTGTAAAAAAAATGTCAATTCGATTTTTTTCAAAATTTTTCCTAATGTTGAAAACAATATTTTTTATAAGTTAAAATTAGTTTGAAGCCGTTACCTTAAATATTTGAAAAGATATTTGAATCGAAAATCAATTTTTACCAACTTTTGTTAAATTTTATTTCGGTTTTTAATTTTTTGTAAAAAACTATCAATTCGATTTTTTTCAAAATTTTACTGAATGTTGAAAACAATATTTTTTGAAAGAAAAAAGTAAATTAAAGATAATATCTCAATGTTTTGGAAAGATATTTGAGTCGAAAATCGATTTTTACCAACTTTTATACATTTTTTTTAGGTTTTTATTTTTTGTAAAAAAACTATCGAATCGATTTTTCTCAAAATTTTTTGTAATGTTGAAAACAATATTTTTTATAAGTTAAAATTAATTAGAAGCCATTATCTCCAAGTTTTGAAAAGATATTCGAGTCGAAAATCAATTTTAACCAACTTTTGTAAATTTTTTTTTAAGTTTTTAATTTTTTGTTAAAAAACTGTCAATTCGATTTTTTTTTTAAATTTTACTCAATATTAACAACAATATTTTTTGAAAGATAAAAGTAGTTTAAAGCCAATATCTCAATGATTTAAAAAGATATTTGAGTCGAAAATCAATTTTTACCAACTTTTATTAATTTTTGTTTTTAGGTTTTTATTTTTTGTAAAAAACTGTCAATTCGATTTTTCTCAAAATTTTATCAGATGTCAAAAACATTATTCTTCGTTGCACAAAATTATTTTAGAGATGAAATCATATTTTAGTCGTAAAATTTTCGAGGTGACAAATTTTTTTTCAGTAGTTTTGATATATAAAAAAAACGTTAGTTGGATTTTTTCCAAAAATATATTTGTTTGGTATCACGTTACAATATATAATATAAAATTTAATTCAAGTCTCTATCGTCAATGGTTCATGAGATATTTAGGGTTAACCAAAATGTTCACCTTTTTTTTAAACTGCTATGGTAAAAAAACGACCCACGCAATTTTCTTGAGATCCCTTTCTGCATCTTTCTGCCTTATTATCTGTATACAAAAATTTATTTGAAGTCGATATCTCTTCTGGTTTTTGAGCTATGGACAACGAAAAAAACATCGCGAACGTACGGACGTATGGACATACGGAGGTACGGATATACGGACGTACGGACATACGGACGTACGAACGTACGTACACACGCACGCACAGACATCTTTTTAAAAATCTTTTATTTCGACTCTAGGGACCTTGAAACGTCGAGAAATGTCAAAATTTTCAATTTGACAAATCGGACCCATTACAATAACTTCCTATGGGAAGTTAAATATCACTAAATCCCTTATTTCTTGCTTCATTAGAATTTCGAAATTGTATATGTACATATTTCCAACTTTACAGACCAGAAATTTTTTCGACGGGACCTGTAAAAATTCCGAATATTGTGAGTTTTAAAAATTGTCTTAATAAAAATATATCTATTTTCGAATAACTTTAGGAAGTCTATTTTACAAAAATGGAGATTTTTGTTTCCAAATGTGTGCCAGTTAAATTCCGCGTGGGTGGTAATGGCAACGTGGATCTTAAAGTCTTAAATCTTAAAAGGGTAGAAATATATACGTAAAAATGGAAGAGTTCCTTAATTACCAATTGTATGAGTTTCATTTTCAATATCAATCGGATTTTCACGAAATTTGTATTGACTGTGAACACATTGGACTCTTTTGACGGGATTTATTTTGATATCTTTCCTTTTTATCTCCTAACAAAACTAAAACATCAAAATGAGACGACCTGAATCCGAATTTATGAATTACTATTTTTGATTATAATTCATTGATTTATTGGCCAATAATTACCTAATAATTTTAAACACCATGCAGTTTCATTGAGAGAAGTCCAACACCTATACATTTAGTTTTGTAATTGTGTGAGAGTGTGTGGTGTGTTTGTTTTTATTAAATTAACTATAAAAATGTCATTGATTTCTAGTAACTATATCTGAAAAAGAGAAGGACATTAAACTTCCTTTCAAAAAAAGGACACTAGAAAAGAAGCTTTGAAGCTATATGGAAGGTGCGATATGTAACACAAATTCAGGAAAAACATAAAAATCATTCCCTCTGAGATAGATTGTGACGAAGTGATAAAACTTTAAGACATTTCCTAACACATATACCTTCATACAAACCTAAGTCCATCACACATTCACATGCATAAAGAGATATGTGAGAAAGAAAATAGCTCCGTTGGTCCATTGAAGCGGCATTGGAATTTAATACCGTCATCATCATAATCATCGTCATCGTCATCATCATCATCCAAACAGCAACCCTTATATTCTCTATAGATTTTTGAGTTTTTCTCACCCTTTTTTTGTAGGGAGGTGGTGTGCTTTTGTTGTTGCCATACTGTATATAGCTTTTGTCTGTATGATGTCGTCCTTCTGTCCTGCTGTCCCACTAAGTAAACTCTTCTTTTTTGTCAATCGGTTTTTTTTTTTATTCATCTTAAGGATAACTTAAGGAACATTGTAGCCATATCCTATCCATGGCGAAGTGGTGCACTTTGTCCAGCACCAGAAGAAAAAGAAGAAGCAGGAACAGAAGCAATAGCAGTTGTATCCTTGAAAGTGCACATCGGATGCATTATCCTCCTTTTTCTTGGCCATGTGTGTGCTTAGAGCTCCTGCAGCCCGCCTGTCCCATCCACCACCTACCGACATACAGTCACCCTCACCATTCAATGTTGATGCACTAGCTCTTCTCGCCTGTGCTGAACGTTCCCCCTTGTCAGAGTGCCTCAATGTGCCTCACGCTGAATGGATGGCGTATTGATGATGGATCGTTTTTCATCTCAAAAACCTTCGCTCTTTTCCATATACTATAGGAAGGTTCCTTTACTGTAGCTTGTATAGTCGTATATAAAGAGTTGTGTCGTTTTTCTATCGTGTAGCCACTGTCGTATCGTCTTGACGGTTAGTTTGGTTGGTTGTTTGGTTGGGTTTGGTTATAGTTATAGTTCTCAACTCTTCGTTTGGTCTTCACTTTTTAAAGCGTCTTTGTTTTAATATTGGCTGAAAAGAGCCAAGACTTACCAATACAAACACTTTCAAACCTACGTTTAAGTAGTTTTAAATTGTAAGTTTTCCGGGATGAAATGCATATCTACAAATATATGTACATATATATTTTTTTCATTCAAGTTTATTTTAGGTAACTAACTATGCATCGATATATTTATACATTCTTAAAAATGTATCCAGATAAACGATGTTTCCAATAAGTGAATGATGGTAAAATATTAAAGTCAGTAGTTCTTGTCATTAAGTACCTAGAGCTACATATGATCGTACATTTGGTGAAAAATTATGTGAGCTATTTAAGAAATGAAGTTAACTTTAAGTGGCTGAAGTAAGTTTATAGGAAAAGGAATTGTAAAGGGAAAATGTTTTCTTTTCGTTCTTTAACACCAGGTGAAGCTGAATTTATATTTCTTTGAGTTCAAGAATCAGAAGAGTAGATTCACGTAATGTAAGGGTTTTTCCAATAAAAGTTTGCATTTTGAATAGTCCGCTATAATTGAGCAGTTACAATTTTTAAAGCTAGCATCTTTAGACATTTGACAAGTAGTTATAAAGCTTTTTCATTCCTAAAGTGGAACAAAACCCGCTTCAAATCTACTACCAAAATGTTTGCTTTGGGTTTAACTCATTATTAGCTCAATTATACCTCTTAAAAAAAAATTGAGCAGCTGTCACAAGTTTATTTTGTTGAAACCGTGCGCATGGGTCAAGAATAACTCAGAGCATGCTGCTGCTTTAACCCGTAATGTTGGCGAAAATCCAGGTTTGTCGATTCCTCGGCAATTTTTGAAAAGCGTTCCTCAAGCGACATTAGATCGTATTTTAATGAAGACTTGATTTTTAAGGCTTTTACAGTTAAGGTAATAGAGAACTAAAGCCAGTTCATTACCAGCAATGTCGTATATTCGATGTTTTAGTCTTAGAAATGTATCAAAATGATCCGAAATTTCATCGAAAAATCATATTGAATGATTTGACCCATTTTCACCTTGGAGTTTTTGTTAGTGATTATAACTATCCTATTTGGCTTGTTATTTGCAAAAAAGATTCTTGAAAAGCATTTCTATCCTTAAAGTATCACTCTTATTGCGGGTGGTGTGATCTGACCTTAACTTTCTCGAAAAGCTCTACCGACCTGCTATTGATGATTTTGTATGGTCTGAATTCGAAGATATTGATATGGATGCCGTTTATTTTCCACAAAAATGCTACACGTGCAATACAAAACAACGAAACAAAAAGCCTGGACCTATGATTTACAATGAATTATAGATGTCATAGATTGGTCATAGCAAATTGTATGAAAAGGAGATGGTGCTTCATTGGTCGTATTTGGGTGATATTGTTTTTCATTGTTAATGGCATACTTTCCTCTTTAGAATAAAATAAATATCTATCGAATTTTTTTAAGAAATACTGTGTTTTTTTAAAATCAAAATGAAACCTTTTATTGGAATTAATTATTATATTGGAATATAACAAAATGTGGTAAAAATTAAAATTAGTTCTGGTCCGAATTTCGCTAAGTTTTGGCAATTAAAATCTTCTGACAAATGTCAATTATATCAATTTTCAATCAAATCAAAATCAAATAATGTGTTCAGGTGAGATCCTGAATCAGATTTATCACTCTAAAAGTATAACTACAATTATGTCACCCTGGGCGTATACGTACTTTTATGTTTGAAAAAAGTTGTTCACCCTTTATAACACAGGTCAACACTACTTTTGTGTACGTTATTGTAATCGATCAAATTTGTCGAAATGAAAATTTTGATATTTTTCGACGTTTCAAGTTCCCTAGAATCTAAATCAAAAATTTTTACAGAGATATCTATGCGATACGTCCGTACGTTTGGGATAGAATTTTTCGTCGTTCTTATTTCAAGAACAAGTAAAGATATCGACTTTAAATAAATTTTGTTTTACAGATTCTATATTGTGACGTGATACCAAATTAGGATAATTTGGAAGACAAAAATCAACAAACCGTTTTTTTTATAAATCAAAAAACTAAAGAAAAATATTTGTTACCTTGAATTTTTTACGAACAAAATAAAATATAATATTCAGAATAATTGTATGCATCGAAGAACAACGTTTGTCAAATTTGAATAAAAATCGAAGTAACGGTTTTTTTTTAATAAAAACCTAAAAAACACTACTGAAAGTTATTAAAAACTGATATTCGATTCGAATATTTTAAGAATAAATAAAGAAATTGAAATATTTCATTCTATCCAACATTTTGTAAATAACGTAATGTTTTTTAGAAAAATCCAAATTGTATTTTTGTCACAAGAAATAAAAACTTTTGAAAAATGCTGCATTGATAAAAATTGGTTTTCGACTAAAAATTAAAAAAACAAAAGCAGATATTGAAATCAAACTTTTTTTTAAAAACTGATAAGAAATGGTTTTTGATTAAAGTATTATGAGCACAAAGAAAGAAATCGACTTCAAATATTGGTATCCCACAAAAAATACGGTTGTTAATATTTTTTTTAAATTTTTAGAAAAATTAACAGATGGGCACGGAGGGGAAGGTTCGCATTTTTTAAATAGCTAGTGTATTTTGATATGAAAAATGTATGACAAAATTGAATACAAAATAAATTCTCTACAAAATGCTACCTTGCCAATTTTTCACTAATTGCTATCGTTTAAAAATTATATCAAACTTGAGGCAAAAATGGTTGTTTAATTATGTATATTTAACAAACATATCTTTTTTCTTTTTTTTATTTTTATTATAGCTAAAAATATTACATTATTTCTTTATCTTAAATATACAAATATTGCACAATTTACAAAGATTGGTATATAATCTTACTTAATACTGCCCCGTTTAAATGATTTTTTAACACAAAATTGAAAGATACAGTTTTGGTTGAAGGAAAAGCTACTGAAAACCAAAAAAAAATAAATAAATACATAAACTAATATATAAAGCAGAGAGAAGGGATAATGCGAAATTTCAATTATAACTTTAACAAACCTGTATCAGTAAACAAATTTTAAAAATATGTAATTACAAATAAATAACAGATAAAGTGTCAATGAGCACAAATCAGTAGCATTTAGAAATGTATACATCCTAAATAATAATAAATAAATTAATAAAAAAGAGGTTAAGATGCGACCCGCACTGATAACTTCCCATCCCATCTGTCGATTTGTCTTGCTTAAAAGTTTGTAGGTTTTCGTGTTGGGTTAAAAAAGTTGTTAGTTGAATTATTCTTAAAAATTTTAAAATTACCAACAATATTTTTCATACAAAGAAATAGTTTAGTTTGAAAATCTAGTTATATTAAATAGATTTTTAGTCGAAAACAAATTTTTACCAATTTAAGTATCATTTCTTAAATTTTTACAAATTGGATGAATGAAATTAGTTTGAGAGATATCAAGAACCGAACATCAATTTTTACCAAATTTGCGTATTATTTTTTGTAGATTTTATTTTTGTATGAAAAAACGGACTGTTGGATTTTTATAAAAAAATTACTGAATATCGAAAACAATATTTTCTGTGAAATAAAAAGAGATTGAAGACAATATTCTTAATTTTTGAAAAGCTATTTGAGTCGTAAGTAAATTTTTACCAAGTTTTAGTATTGTTTTTTTTGTTGGGTTTTTATTTTTTGTAAAAAACTTGGCAATTAGATTTTTCTCAAAATTTTACTGAATGTTGAAAACAATATTTTTTAAAAGCTTAAAGTAGTTTAAAGCCAATATCTCAAAGTTTTGAAAAGATATTTGAGCCGAAAATCAATTTTTACCAACTTTTATTAATTTTTTTGTTTAGGTTTTTATTTTTTGTAAAAAAAACTGTCAATTCGATTTTTCTTAACATTTTTCAGAATGTTGAAAACAATATTTCTTATAAGTTAAAATAAGTTGGAAGCCATAATCTCAAATTTTTGAAAAGATATTTCAGTCGAAATTCAATTTTTACCAACTTTGAGTTATTTTCTTATTTTTTAAAAAAACTATCAATTCGATTTTTCTCAAAATTTTACCAGATGTTGAAAACGTTATTTTTCTTTGCACAAAAATGTTTTGGTGATAAAATCATTTTGTATTCGTAAAATTTTCGAGGTGACACATTTTTTTTTTTTCAGTTTTTTTGATTTATAAAAAAAACGTGCATTGGATTTTTTCAAAAAATATACTTGTTTGGTATCACGTTACAATATATTATATAAAATTTAATTCAAGTCTCTAGCGTTTTTGGTTCGTAAGATATTTAGGGTTAACCAAAATGTTTACCTGCTATGGTAAAAAACCACCCACGAAATTTGTTTGAGAGCCCTCTCTGCCTTATTATCTGTATAACAAAATTTACTTGAAGTCGATATCTCTTCCGATTCTTGAGCTATGGACGACGAAAGAAACGTCGAGAACGTCGTACGAACGTACGTACACACGTACGCACAGACATCTTTCTAAAAATCTTTTATTTCGACTCTAGAGACCTTGAAACGTCGAAAAATGTCAAAATTTTCAATTTGACAAATCGGACCCATTACAATAACTTCCTATGGGAAATTAATAAATAAACAAATAAATTAATAATAAAATAAATAAGTGAATAAATAAATAAATATGAAGGTAAAAACGAATGGAATAAAGAAATACAAAATAAAAAAGTTTATTAAAAAATAAATAAATAAAAAAGTGAACAAATAGACAAATAAATAAATAAGAAATGAATAAATAAATAACAAATAAATTAATTAATCAACAAAAAAATAAAAAAAGCATATATAAATTAATAAATTAACAACAGCGAAAAAAAATTAAATAAATAACAAAAATCAGTCTTTTGAATATTATAACTATGAATCTAAATTTGAAATTAAAACATTTTCAGATATTTCGCAGGAAACTTTATAGTGTTCTTTTAATTTTATAATTTTATCATAAATATATTCAAGATTAGCTAACATGTGTAATTCGTAGGTTTAAAATTGCCACAGTAGGTTTAACGTCATTTTTAACAACTTGTTTTGCGAAGTTTGCAACCTCGGATATGGCTTTTTGTGCAGTTACCCCAAGCAAGTGATCCGAATAGAATGATTGCTTCAAAAATAACTTTCAAAATTATAAGTTTATTTTCATGACATAAATTTGATGTACGATTAATAAAAGGGTAGATAGTTTTAATGTTTACATTTACTTTTTTTATGATTTCTTGGACATGAATTCAAAATTTTGCATCCAAGTGGAATTTAGCAAGGTATATAGCATTTGATTTCCAGTTTGCTTCTAAGCCGTTGATTAAGAGGGAATTACTTGACAAAAAACAGGCTTTTCTTTTTCGTGTAAAAAATATAGCCTGAGTTTTCAAAGCATTTATCTTAATCTTCCAATAGTTGAAATATTGTTGAAGTGCATTCAAAGAAGATTGCAAATTGGTTTCAATAACGGAACCAAGTGACTCAGATGAAAATACACAGGTGTCATCTGCAAAAACAGCTTTATTGAAATTTTTCAAAACAGGTAAATCAGTAGTAAAAACTGTATAGAGTATTGGGCTTTTTTCTTGTCGCAAAAATTCAAAAAAATGTGAGAAATTATTTTTTTCTCTAGGTAACGGTTCTCACTATGCAGCGCCTTTAAAAGTTTTCTTCATCTCGAATTACATAAAATAGCAGAACAACGTCTTTTGAGTCAGCTAGTGTTTAAAAAATATATATATGTACATGTGCATACCTTACATTACATGTAGGAGGTTTCATCTATTTAAAACATCTTATAGATATAAATAATATAATGTTTGATTACCCTGGTGAAAAGCCAAAAAATATTCACCAATTCTTCATAAAATTTTGATTGAATTGCTGTTTAATATAAAACTCACGTCTTAGCGCACTCAAATTTTAATTAATTCCTATTAAAAATGTCTAAAAATTAAAATGAAAAGACAAAAATCATAAAGACGTTGCAAATTTTTAGGAAAATGAATTGACTGTCACAACCATTTGACTTTATTATAGAAATTTCCCCACCCAAAGGAAATTATCATCAATTAAAATACCAAGTAGTAAAATTATAATTAAAGTCCATCAATCTACAAAAATATATTAAAAGATTGGAAGGTTAGGTATCTGTATATGTGGGAGTTGGTATAGTTATGCCCAAAGGCCTCGAATAGAATTAGCTGTTCTATTTGTGAAGGTACTTTATTATCATCATCATCATCGGATACGAAAGGCAAAAAGGATACCTATTCCATGCATTATACAACTTTCTATGTTCTGCGAGGTGCGGAATCATCATCACTATCTCACGTTTCTCTATATATCCTTTCATCGTCAACATCAACACTTCTCGTTTAACGTCTTTTCCTAGTACCGATAGCGTAGTCAAACTATATGTATATTGGCTGATGTTATACCTATGTAGGTTTTTTCTTCACAGCATCCGCTTGATGATGGTCCAGCACTCTATGGTTCTATCAGTTTAAATAAGGGTTTCAACGCATTTATGTAACCAATGCCACAACATCTGATCTCTAATGGATTGCTTGATTTATATCCATGGTCCGTCGTAGTCGGTTGTTGGTCGTCTCTATATCCATTCCGCATTGCCATAGTGCAAAAGAGTAAAGAATCTCGACTTCAATATAATCTTGGTGGCCAATGGTTCCTAGTTCCCATCAGTTCCCATGTTTCCAGCTTTACCAAATGCAAAGTAAAATTTCGATATTCGATACATTTTTCTTTTTTTCCATTTTCTTCTTTTTATTTTTTCTGCATTTTGTGGTTCCTTTGTGAAAGTGATGAGAAAATAACTAAGAGTCAATTTTTTTCTATTTCCAGCTCTGCAACAGAAACCAATCCGAGGGTGTTAGGTGCTGTGTGATGGGGTTATCGGATGGATATACATATATACTAGGATGGAGGATGGGTTGATTTCTATGGGAAAAATGATAATGGTCAATGGCATGTGGAAGTGGAATGTGCCAATGTAATACAAGAAAATTATAAGAGCCAAAGAGGAATGCTACACCTAGTGCTAGAGAAAACCATCCATTAGGTGGATATCTTATTTTTATTTGTATCTATCTATGAATCATAACAAGACTCAGGGTGAATGTTAATGCACACATTGATTTTTGTTTCCTCTCTTAAATAATAATTTTCAACGAAGAAATTAATACTTTCTGTTGAAAAATTAATCCCTTTTTTATGTTATCCATCGAGAAATATTACCCGTGTTTTGTTGGAAAGTCTATCAATAGTATAGTATGATTTTGCACGAATAACAAAAACAATATCCGTAGTATGAATACTACCGATAAAAGTTAAAGTAGAATCTTACTACGGATGGGTTTTTGACATTTATACGAGTCTCGAATGGATCTTATGTGATTTCGTTCTCAAATGTTGGTACGATTGATATTGCATTTGTATCTCGATGGCTGTGTTCGTTGAGTAGTTGTGCATTTGGAATCATGTGTTTTCCATTGGGGAAAAAAAATCCATCTATTACTGTTGATATTATTTAGTTTTGTTAGTGAAAATGGACTAACTGGGCTTGTTTTGCAAGAGAAAACAAAAGAAAAGTTATTTATGTTTTGATATGTTTCCACCAAAGGTTTATCTCAGTTTAGATTAAATAAATCTTTTTGGTGTTTCCACCGCACACGAAGATTTAAAAATGATTAAGTTTGACAGCACTTTCTAAAATGCAAATGGTGTTTCGATGTTTCTTATGAGGTGCAAGTGAGATAGTTTGATTCGTGTTAAACAATGAAAAACTGTATAGTTCAGCACCATATAACAATATGCTATCTACTCCATGTGCAATTTTTGTTTTTTTTTTAATTTGATTTGATTAAAACAAAACTATATTTTTTGTACACAAACATGCAAATAAACAGACCATTTTGATAAATAATTCTGGCAAATATTCAATTGTATCAAATATAAAAACCGGACTACTGCGGATCGTTTTTTTGGCTATTTCTCACTGTACTATTTATGGAATACCAAAAAAACACGGCTATTGATTTAGTAAAAGAAATAATCAATAATTTTGACAGGTGTCAAATGACAGCGCTAAAAATATGGAACCAAAAAATTGATGACCCTTTGCAATCATTGTTGAATATTAATCATGCGTTTCTGTAGTTTTCATTCTTTGGATTCAGTCAGCTTCGGGTTTAGAGATTTTCAAACATTTTACTTCGAAAATTTAAAATTACCGAACAACTGAGTCTCAGGTAAGACAAATTCAAAATTACCTAACCACTAAACATCAGGTTAAACACTGAACCAAAACACCGCAAAAGACCGTATAATTTCATTTTAGTTTTTCATATATAGGGTTTTTAAATTGGCGCGGTTAGGTTTTAGCATCACGTGGCAGCCATTTTGATTTGGTGACATCTGTCAAATCTTTTGTTTATTATTCAGTTGTTTATGCCAAATCATCAAATGATAAAACTTTATTATCAAAATGAGTGTTCGTTAACGCAAACGTTGCGTGCATTGCACCCATTTTACGATATACGTGGTTCCACGTTCAACAATCACCCAACACCCGTACGTTCAACGTTTTTTCGCTGACTGGGCTTCGAATCGTTTGAAAGAGGACCCCAATTTTGGCCGAAAAATCATATTTAGTGACGAGGCGCATTTTTAGATGAATGGCTGTGTTAACAAGCTAAATTGCTGTACCTATATGAGACTACGCGACACCAACCCACCCGAGGTTCACCAGGTAATAATTCATCCTTAAAAAGTTACCGTTTGGTGTGGATTTTGGGCCGGGGCGGCGGCGCGGCGCGGGGCCGGCGTTATTGATCCAAACTTTTTTTGAAAACGACGTTAGTTGGCCACCGGTTACGACGCACGGTCATCTTCAACAGCGAGCGCTACATAATGATGATAACTAATTTCTTATGGCCCAAATTGAACCATATGGACCAAGACGACATGTGGTTCCAGCAGCACTTCGTGCCACACAGCAAACGCCACGATTGTATATAAAATATTTTGAACAACCCAAAACAATGATTAACCTTAGACCATGTTCACATTGGACTCTTTTAAGATAACTCATTTTGACGTTTCATTAAAAATCAAAATAAGTGATAAATTTTATGAAAATTAAATTAATTATTCATGAAGCACATTTTCTTTAAAAACAAAGTATCCCTTCACAAATATAAGAATCATCGATATTTTTATAATATTTAACTCGTGTTGTGGTGTTATTTTATTCTTCTTTTTGTGTGTTGTTTATGGAAAAAATGTCAATTAACCAAACGTAATTAATTGTTTAATTTTTTGATATAATACATTTTTACTCAGGTATCAAATGTCATGTTGTTGGGGGAGATGATGATGATGATGATGTTGATGGTGTGGCATTTTGGAAGGAGATATAATATGGTCACTATGTTGCTATATCATTCCATAAAGAGTCCGACAAAGAACATAAAAATATATATTGAAATAAGGAAAAACATATTGTATATCAAATAAGCTCAAAAAATATAATGTGCAAGTATCTGTGTTAATGTATGGAGTGTATGTGTATAAGTAAGTTAGTGAAAAAAGAAAATTCATGACAGAAACGGAAACGGATATCTAGAACATTTGTACAGAAGTTAATTAAGAATTTAATTTGATTTTTTTTTTGTGTTCGTTTCATTATGAGTTAAGTTTCCCCCCAGGGGCTAAGTTTGCGGAGAGAAAATGAAAGATTACAATTATTGCTACTACATATAATTATATTAACTATAGGATGCAACAGAAAAGTAACATAATAACAGAAGAAGAAAATATAATTTATGGTTTAATAATTAAATACAAACGAAAAATTAAAATTTATAAATGTTTGAAAACGGTCTTTTTATAGTTTTTTGTATAGTTCTTTTAAAAGAAAGTTAATTTTTACAAAAACTTATAGATTTAAAACGTATCTTCATTCCAATATTGTTGCAATAAGTAAAAAAGTCTACAAAGCTAAGGCTTCTGGGAAATTTACTTTTCTTAAGATGACTTCATTAAATCAAAATATCTAGTGATTATTTTCTTTCGCACTGAATACATTTCGTAATCATTTGAGAATGAATGCGTTCATTTTACAATGGTTGCGTTCGAGTCAGAATTACCAGCTGCATGTGATTTTATTTGGAATACAAAAAATTCAATGCATTAGGTATTGCAAAATAAAATTATTGTCAGTTGTTTCGTAGGCAGTTGTTCTTTAAATTTTGTAACGGATAGTAAAGCAATATTCACATGAGCACGACCAACTACCAACGAATGAACGAATATTCGTCAATTTTGACATTTCTATCACATGAGAGTTTTTAATTCGTCGCGAATGAAGTTTGACAGCCGGATAGCCGAAGAATGTTTTTTTTAGGTTAAGTACGCGCGATTATTTTATTCGTTGCGAGTGTGGATAATGTGGAACGCGAATAAAGTTTGACAGTTTGTATCGGCTACAATTTTTTTCGCGACGAATAAATTTGTTTTCTTAAATTTATTAATATATGATATTGAAAAGTAAAAGTTATATATCATCATAAATCAAATAGAAACTAATATTGCTATCGTTTTGTTAAGAATTTGTTAGGAAATATGTCTTCAAACGTATATAAACTCACATTTTGTAATTCATTCGTCGTTCGTTGGTCGCGCTCATGTGAATACTACTTAAGAACTAGTAAATATTTAAGTAAAGCTTGTGATTTGTGAGAAACATCTGCTGGTTGTTTTAATAGTTGTTTTGTTTACATAAATGAATTTAAATCCTTTTGGATATTTGTTTCGAAAGTAGAAAATACACAGATTTGTTCAACGACGTTGACGCTGACGCTACTGTTCCAAACAGTTTGGACCAACAACATTTTAAAGCGATCTGTGTTCCAAAGGAAATAGAACACTTTAAGTGGAACGATTTTGTTCCGAATTATATTTATATATGTATATCATTCATTTCATGTTTTCAAGGTGGTATTTAGGTATAGCTAGTTGAATTATTCCAACAAAAATTAAAAATTACCAACAGTATTTTGCATAAGATGAAATAGTTTGGTTTCAAAAATCTATTTTTGTTAACGAGATTTTTATTTGAAAACCAATTTTTACCAATTTTAGTAGTGTTATTTGAAAGTTTTTATTTCTTATACATACAAATACAAATTGGATGAATGAAGTTAATTTGAAGTCAATATCTTCATCAATTTTTAAAAAATTTGCGTACTTTTTTTTGTTGATATTATTTTTTTATGAAAAACTGACTGTTGGATTTTTATATAAGAAATTTACTGAATGTCGAAAACAATATTTTCTGTGAAATAAAAATAGTTCGAAGTCAATATTTTAAAATTTTGTAAAGATATTTGAGTCGAAAGTAAATTTTTACCAAGTTTTAGTATTGTTTTTTTTTTAGATTTTTATTTTTTCTAAGAAAGCTGTCAATTCAATTTTTCTCAAAATCCTGCCGAATGTTGAAAAAAATATTTCTTCTAAAAAAATGTTAGTTTGAAGTCATAATCTCAAATTTTTTGAAAAGATATTTGAGTTGAAAATTACTTAAGCCTCAATTTTTACCAACTTTTAGTAATGTTTTGTTTAAGTTCTTATTTTTTATAAAAAAAAACTATCAATTTAAATTTTCTCAAAATTCAACTAAATGTTGAAAACAATACAATTTTATAAAATACAATCAGTTCGAAGCCATAATCTCAAATTTTTGAAAAGATGTTTAAGTCGAAAATAAAAGTTTACTAACTTTTTGTAATGAGTTTAGGTTTTATTTTTTGTTAAAAAAAAAACTGTCAATCCGATTTTTTTCAAAATTTTACTGAAGTTGAAAACAATATTTTTTTAAAATAAAATTAATTTGAAGCCAGAATCTCGAAGTTTTGAAAAGATAATTGAGTCGAAAATCAATTTTTACCAACTTTTTTTTAGGTTTTTATTTTTTGTAAAAAAACTGTCAGTTCGATTTTTCTCAAAATTTTTCCGAATGTTAAAAATAATATTTCTTATAAGATAAATTAAGTTTTAAGCCACAATCTCAAGTTTTTGAAAAGATATTTGAGTCGAAAATCAATTTTTACCAACTTTGAGTAATGTTTTTTTTTAGGTTTTAATTTTTCATAAGAAAACTGTCAATTAAATTTTTCTCAAAATTTTATCGGATGTCAAAAACATTATTCTTCGTTGCACAAAATTGTTTTGGAGTATATTTTAGTCGTAAAATTTTCGAGGTGACAAATTTTTTTTTTTCCATTTTTTTTTTATTTATAAAAAAAAGGTTAGTTGGATTTTTTTCCAAAAATATACTTATTTTGTATCACCTTACAATATATAATATAAAATTTAATTCAAGTCTCTAACGTCATTGGTTCATGAGATATTTAGGTTTAATCAAAATATTCACCTTTTTTTTTAAACTGCTATGGTAAAAAAACGACCCACGCAATTTTCTTGAGAGCCCTTTCTGCATTTTTCTGCCTTATTATCTGTATAACAAAATTTATTCGAAGTCGATATCTCTACTGTTTCTTGAGCTATGGACGACGAAAAAAACGTCGCGAACGTACTGACGTACGGACGTACGAACGTAAGTACACACGCACGCACAGACATCTTTCTAAAAATCTTTTATTTCGACTCTAGGGACCTTGAAACGTGGAGAAATGTCAAAATTTTCAATTTGACAAATCGGACCCATTACAATAACTTCCTATGGGAAGTATATAAATAATATTCCTTCACAATACAAAATACAAATCGTGATGGACTTGTAGTTTGCCTGAGGAGTGTTTTGTAGAAATAATGTCTTTAGTAGTTTTTGTACGATGAAATAAAGGTATACCTTAGGGAAGTAAAGTTCTGAGTTTGAAACGTATGACACTTGGAAAACTAATTAATTTACGTTCAAAGAATGCAGTTGATTTCAAATGAAGTCCTTTATGTTGTCTGAATCTGCTCAATGTGAAAACCATCCAAGAATTTGTAAACCATTGTTATGAAATTCTAAGTCAAAAATTTATAAACATCTGTTTGAAAAAAGAAGGGTTAAGAATCCTACAATTTCATTTCTTGGAAACGAACTTTTTCCCACCATCTCATTGTCGTCATCGTTTATGAAAACAAAAGAAAGAAGGCTCAAAATTGTTATGCATTTAAAATCCTGCATTATTGATGGTTGATTTTCTGGCGTCGCTCATTAGCATCAAAATGTGTTTTGTTTTTTGAATATGTTACCCCATACATAATCTTCCACCTCGAGAACAATATCCATTTAACCAAAATGTAAAATGGTAAAAAAACCACCCACGCAATTTTCTTGAGAGCCCTTTTTGCATCTTTCTGCCTTATTATCTGTATAACAAAATTTATTTGAAGTCGATATCTCTTCCGGACATCTTTCTAAAAATCTTTTATTTCGACTCTAGGGACCTTGAAACGTCGAGAAATGTCAAATTTTTCAATTTGACAAATCGGACCCATTACAATAAGTTCCTATGGGAAGTTAATAAATTTACATTAACTTTTTGTTGTTGGCAAGGTTAAAAATCGTCGCTTTTTCGCAGTTTTCTCGTAAGCGATATTTAAAAATAAAAATGAACACTTTCTTTTAAAATTTGTCCGTAATACATAAAGTGATAAAACCTTTTGTCAAGTTTAAGCTTAAGTGCAGTTAATAATTTCCAACAATGACTTTAGACACATATGGTTCCATGGACGAGCAGTAAACTTTTGATTTGTCGTTAACAATAAAAGCTTTCTACCAGTTTTCAAACCAAGTTCGAAGAAGAACCTCATCTTAGCAGGAAAGCATCTTAATTTATTTCATTTGTGAAAATGTTTCGTATTAGTATCTTATTTTTGATGAAACGTTAAATCAATGCTAACAACATCAGAAGTGGGATAGTCCTAATTAGTTTGAGTAAAAAGAAATTCAATAGAAAAAGTTAAACAAAAATGTTCCCTTAAGCTATCTGACCAATATCAGTAATACTATATATACCTTAACTATATGTAAAAACACACTTCTACTCTTTCAATCTTTTCCAATGTTTAAACACTTTAGCAAATCAATCAATCAATCATTGATTTCAAGGCAATACTTCTTTATAATACCTACTATAACGATATTGGTAGGTAGAAAGGCACTTTTCTGTATAACTTTCCACCAACAGTATCGAAGTTATAAAACTTTTTTACGGCATCTAAATCGATTAAAAGGCAAAAAGAAGAAAAACAGACGATGCAAAAAAAAAAAAACGATTAAATGTGTTTACGAGTTGGGTGGAAGTCCCGGTAGCAGGAGAGTGAGAGAGGAGAGGGTTGAGGTATTGGCTGAAGCTGAAACTGAAACTGAAGCTGGAAACACATTTATATAGAAAGATATTCCATCTTAAAAGGCAGATTGCCAGTTGTTCGAACTGCTTCAATATTACCCTCAGGACATTATGGAAGGTTGGTATAGCTATGTATATATAGGGAATAAATGGACAGATTACAAAGTAGCCTGCAAAGCAACTCAGCTCAACTCGCTCCCTTTAAAAATGCCAAGAATCATGAAAAATCATCTTCGATACAAATTTCGCTCTTCTTTGACTAACTTTATTTTTTGTTTGTAGCCTATTTGGTAGCGTTGTTTTCTAGGAACTAGGAGCGAGAGCGGGGTTGGTGGTGAAGCAGACTGAATAAGAAAGTTTTTCTCATGACACCATATACTAAACTATATGGATGGTGCAGCAACAACTGACAACGCATACGTTAAAAGAATTTTCTATCCCATCATTATAAGCAATTTCGCCATATTGGCCCGGAACACACATCTGGCCAATATAATAATTTGGAGAAAATTGTTGTCGACCAAACAAGAAACAAAAAACAAAAACATCCCGACCGACAGCCAAAAAATTCTGGAACTGGAACCCACAATAAGGACATTTGCTTATCGGAGACGTAATTAAGATTGCAACACCGAAATATGTTTAAAAATGTTGTGTTATTTTTTAATGCACTCATGTACCTTTTTCGATTAACACTGTTGCCAAAAAACTATTTAACTCTTAATTGGTTGGATCGACCCCGTCCCAAACGCTCTACCCGCCAAACGACAACGACAACGACAACGCCAACGAAACCAAGGAGTATTCCTAGAAGGGAAAGAATAAAGAAACGAATGTAGTAGCCTTGGCGGAAGCTTAAGCTGAAACTGAAGTTGAAAAAGCCTCCTTTGCATATTGCCTGATCTCTGAACGAGGAATTTAACCACTGTCACTGATTACGATGATATTTTGGAAAACTATCGTGACATTGAGCCAAAAATCCCCAAGAATCCTTTTGTGGTGTGATGGCATGAAGGAGATTGTACGATGTATATGCTAGAGTCCTGGCTCCTGGATCTGGCGATGTGCTTGTTGCTAAATGATAATGGGATGCCATTCGCTGGCTTACCAATTTCGTTGGAACCGAGAGCACATCTCCCAGTAATTAACTTCTTCATTTAAGGTGAAATGGAATGGGTTTTGTTCGGTGTATATGTATATAGGGGTAGCTGATATACGAGTCAGAGTCAGAGTCCTTGGTTATAATCATTGAGGAGGTCCTTTGTTGTTGTTGTTGTTGGTATTTGGGTTTTGGGTTTTTTTTTTTTTTTAATTTTTCGTTGCTTGGGTTAATACCATACCATCGACTTATCTCTGCTCTGGTCCTTAAATCCGTCTTTAATGGTTGCCAATTTATTTAGTATTTACAGATGTACTGTAGATATATGTTCATATACCTATGTATGTATTTGTTTTTTTTTTTTCATTCGTTGTGTTATATTTTATTATTATGTATTCCATTGCAAGGATTCATCGTCTGATGGTTTTTTGGCTTTTTGGAGGTTTCGTTGGGATTTTATTGGGGTATTTATCACTGATACATGATTGGGTACACCATCATTGCGATGTTGACGATGACTATACGACGACGACGACGAAAAATGGTGGTATGATGGCGATGATGATGGTGTGGTAGCGGTAGCGGTAGCGGCAACGGTAGCGCCAGCGTTAGCGGGTGTTACATTCTAGAGATAACAATTGTGCCAAGGGATTCGAATGGGTTTTAGCATTTTATAAGCTTTTAATGGATATCCATTGGAGGTTTTGTGTGTTTGTTCGTATGATGATGGTGCGCGATGTTTTTGGCTACATTTGAAATTTGTTTCAGATCACGGATTGTGTTACGAGTATATGAACAACACATACTACATACATATATAGATTTTATTTTATTTTTTTTTCTCATGTTTATATTTTGGCCAGAATCGATAAGGATATAAAATGTGACGGTTTTTATGATTTAATGGCAATTAAATCATTAACAATGAGCAAATTGGGATATTCCAATTCCACAGTTGTTGTACAGTATTTTTTTGTTGTGTTATGTTTTATGTTTGTGTTTTCTTTTTTAAATGTTTTTTGTTTTTATAATAAAAAAAATAACACATTTATTTTTGGTTTAGATTTTTAATTAATGTTGCTAAATCGTATCTAGGACATATTTTATTAAAATAATTATTATATCTTTTTGAATTGCCATAGATTCTAATTTAATGGTGAATTTAATTGGTTGTTTTATTATATATGGGACTAAATGTATTTTTTATGTTTGTTAAAAATATAAAATAAGTTAAGAGGTTATAATGAAATTAGCTTTGTAGGATAGTGCATTAAATAATCAATTAAAATTAAAAATTAAAAATTTTTTAATGACTTTTATTATCAAAATGATTGCACGACCTTTTAATTGAACTTTATCAAATGTTTACTAAACACATCATTTCCTTATTTTAAAAATGTACTCCAATTCCTAACAGTGTAATTTATCAAACCATTTTAAGGTAGAGGGTTTTACAATAAGTGGTTTTATTTTTGTACGATTGTCGATTCTTCACATAACTAACCTGTCATAAAAACTTATATTTTTTTGTGGAGCTTTACCACTATCTAAAAGTGCTTTCATTTCTGCAGTGAATTTCAACTATCTCAATAAGTTTCTGAATATCGTTAGATTTTACGTAATTTTGACTTGTCAAATGATGCGACCCACACTGAAAACTTCCCATCCCGTCTGTCAATTTGTCTTGCTTAAAAGGTTTGTTGGTTTTCGTGTTTTGTTAAAAAAGTTGTCAGTTGAATTATTCTTAAAAATTTTAAAATTATTAACAATATTTTGCATATAACGAGATTTTTAGTGGAAAAACAATTTTTACCAATTTTAGTAGCATTTCTTAAAAGTTCTTATTTCTTATATGTATAAACAAATACAAATTGGATGAAAGAAATTAATTTGAAGTCAATATCTTCCATTGTTCACGAGATATCGAGAATCGTACATCAATTTTTACCAAATTTGAGTACTATATTTTGTGTGTTTTATTTTTTTTTTATGAAAAAGGGATAGTTGGATTTTTATAAAAAAATTACTGAATGTCAAAAACAATATTTTCTGTGAGATAAAATAAGTTTTAAGCCACTATTTTTAATTTTTGAAAAGATATTTGAGTCGAAAGTAAATATTTACCAAGTTTTTGTATTGTTTTTTTTTTAGGTTTTTATTTTTTGTAAGAAAACTGTCAATTCGATTTTTCTTAAAACTTTACCGAATGTTGAAAGCAATATTTTATACAAGACAAAATTAGTTTGAAGCCAATATCTCAAATTTTTGAAAAGATATTTGAGTTGAAAATCAATTTTTACGAACTTTTAGTAATTTTTTTTTAGCTTTTTTATTTTTTGTAAAAAACCTATCAATTTGATTTTTTTTCAAAATCAAACTTAATTTTGAACACAATATTTTTTAAAAGATAAAATTAGTTTGCAGCCAATATCTCAAGTTTTTGAAATGATATTGTAGTGTTTTATTGTAATGCTTTTTTTTTTGTTTTTATTTTTTGTAAAAAAACTGTCTATTCGATTTTTCTCAAAATGGTACCAGATGTTAAAAACGTTTCTCGTTGCATAAAATTATTTTGGAGATAAAATATTTTTTTCTTCGTAAAATATTCGAGGTGACAAATATTTTGTTTCAGTTTTTTTTTTTTATTTATAAAAAAAACCGTGCACACTTTTTTACATTGTCAAAACGAATTTTATTTTTTAGCCTTATTTACAGCATTTTAAAATACAGAATTTTGATATACAGAATTCTGAAATACAGAATTTTGAGATGCAGTATTTTGATCATACAGTATTTTATACATACAGTGTTTTGAAATACATTATTTTGAGATACAGTATTTTAAATGCAGTATTTCGACCCCAGCCCGTCTTTGCAGCCTTCAGTTCAAGGTTTATGTATTTGTGAAATTTTTTTCACCAGCTCTTAAAACTTTCGAACTTTATTTCTGCTTTTAAACTTTAAAACATCTTCGACCGCACGTTTTTCATGCTCTGTCTTTTTTCTTCTGAGAAGTCGGTGTTCCTACCCCTCTTCTGCTCATAGAGCTCGTGAGCAGCTCTCGTCCTTCTATGCAGAATTTCTATTCTAATATACCTGAGAAAAGGTTTTTATCCTTTTAGGGAATCCTTTTCGGTTTTAGCATGTAGACAAAATGAGCAAATTTAAAAACATAGCTTTATAACGTTAAACGGCACCATTTTAAGTACAAGCGAACAGATGATGTATAGTAAAAAAATGTTATTATTGCCAAACATAATTTAAACCACCACTACTAGTAAAATGAAGAATTTTTGCGGCGAAATAAATGTCTATTTAGTAAAGAGTTTTTTGTTGGCTTAGAACCATCTCTGATGTGAGAGTTTGAATAAAAATTGGGCATGATTTAAAACAATAAGTATTTATTCATTTTTAGCGAAATTCCAATTCCCGTCAAATTCTGTTTTACAAACAATTATCTGTCCTACATTAAGTTATTTTAAAATGACAAAAATATTAAAAATGAAAATCATTTGTAGGCATAACGGTGAGTAAGAACCGACTAAAAGTATGCGTTTTTTCACAAATATGAGAGGACGCAGAAAAGACATCCTACCAAATTTCGACCTTTCATCATATTCAGTTTGGATTAGCCTTTTCGGGACACTCTACCCGTGTTTTGTTGGAAAATCTATCCATAGTATAGTAGGATTTTAAACGAAGAACAAAAACAATATCCATAGTATGAATAACACCGATAAAAGTTAGAGTAGAATCTTACTATGGATGTGTTTTTGACATTTATACGAGTCTCGAATGGTTCTTATGTGATTTCGTTCTCAAATGTTGGTACGATTGATATTGCATTTGTATCTCGATGGCTGTGTTCGTTGAGTAGTTGTGCATGTGGAATCATGTGTGTTTTTGCAAGAGAAAACAATAGAAAAAATATTTATGTTTTGCTATGTTTCCGCCAAAGGTTTATCTCAGTTTAGATTAAATAAATCTTTTTGGTGTTTCCACCGCACAAGAAGATTTAAAAATGATTAAGTATGACAACACTTTCTAAAATGCAAATGGTGTTTCGATGTTTTCGATGTGGGAAGTGCAAGTGAGATAGTATGGTTAGTTCAGCACCATATAAGAATATGCTGCCTACTCCATGTCCATTTTTTGTTTGTAAATTTATTAAAACAAAACTATATTTTTTGTACACAAACATGCAAATAAACAGACCATAATGCATTATCTGTTAAACCAACTCCTCCACACAGGTTTTTCTTCTCAAATTTTGATTCCGACGGGAATCGAGTCAAATTATGCTCATTTCAACTCGATTCAGGTATATAAAGAATTGAGGCGATCTTCAAGCTCGCTTCAACACCACATCGCTCATTTGCTGCAATATCGTCATAACTCAAAAATCATTAATTTGGAGTTAATAATTTAGAAACAAATTTTTTTAAAGAAATCATTGAACCAGAAAATTATTTTATTGAATTATCCACATATTAATATGCCATAAGGTAAATATTCTTTTGTTTTTGGTGAAACACACAAAAATGCCATCACTTCAAAATTTTAAATTTAGTTCCTGAAAAATCGAATGTTTTTAGTTATGACGATATTGCAGCAAATGAACGACATGTTAATGTAGTAGTCTACGAACAAACCCCCTCTTTGAAGCAATTGTTAAATAAACTTTTTTTATAGAATCTCAATTTCCAGATATTTTCTTACCAGTTCTTCTTGAAAATTGGCCATTTTATTAGTTTTAGTTAGTTTTTTTTGCTTAGTTAATTTTAACATTTGATTTTCACAAAACTTTCTTCTTTTTGTGTGTTTTTTTTTTTGAATTATTATTCTGACAGATCTTCTTTCAGTTGTACCAATTTTTAAATAAAAAAATCTGGCTACTGCGGATCGTTTTGTTGGCAATTTCTCACTGTACTATATATGGAATACCAAAAAAACGCACTTTATATTTGTATGTAAGTAGCTATCATTGTGGTCTTATCTTCACTTTATTTCTTCTTTCGATTATAAAAATAGGTACTAAACTGATATAAATACATTCTACGAATAAAAATTAATTTTTACCTGATATAAAATATATGTATGTGCTCCACTTCAACTATTAAATGATTGATTGATCCTTAAGCTAACCCACTGATGGCTGATATAGCATAATAGCTTCATTTCATTTAAACAAATCCCCCACACTCTAAGTAATGAAGTTTTTATTTCCTGTCTTACGCGAGATGATATTTACTTCCGCTATAGCTTCTTTTAATATACATATTATGTACTTACATATAGGATCCATTGCATGTTGGTTGACTTTGAGTGAAATGCTGTTGATCCCGAATCATTCTCAAACTTGACAGAAAACCAAAAAAAAAAAAAGAAGGACCAGAGGATGAAGAACAAAAATATGTATGTATATTATAGAATATTCAGTATTCAACCAAAAATATCCACTGATGGCTGGCGGGACTTAGACTGGCATGTGTAGAACACAGAGTGCCAGCAAAACTCTTAAAATGAGCGATAATCTACGTTTCGTGCACATGCTACCTTTCAACCGGAACCGATGAGATTAGGTGACATCCTTAACACCAACCAAAAACTAACAAACATCAACCCCCACTCATTCCATCAGCACCACACCATCACTATTGGGATTGCCGCAAAATGCACTCAAGTGATATATTACCACCAGCCACTAGCAAACCGAGGATATCCACACATATCCTTTCTCTAACCCCTACTCTATATAGTGTACACGAAGAAAGTCCTCTTATACCAGGAAGTGGTGCTGGACAAAACGAAAAAAAAAACAACAAAAAAAAACAGAAAATAAAATGAAACGAAATTGTTTAAAAGAATAATATATAAAATTAAATATCTTTTTAGCACCAAATGGAGCACATAATATTGTACCTACACCTATGCATACAAATAAAAATACAAAAAGAATAAACAAACCACATTTTTATCCTCATTTTTAGGATTTACTCAATTTTTTTCTATGTTCAATTGTTTCTGGTAATGGGGCGAAGGAAGCCGCCGCCGCCCGTCCTCCGCCACCAGTGTTGTATTTTGTTTACAGGTACCTACCTATGCCATCGTATAAACGAAAACATCTCCATCTACATATCTACACAGTCATGCATGCAAAAATCTATTGTACTTCCGGTGGTTGCAGTCAAAACCCAGAGAGAGATGAATGGGTGACACACCGAAAAATAAGGATATAGACTTATCAGACTGAAGTGGGTAAGGAGCTCAGAGCTCAGAGCTTAGAGCTCACCTTTGTTGACATTTGACGCTCGTTGTCGTTGCGCCTCGCCTAATACCGCATGCCACACATTCAATAGAAACACCCAACAGCTACAGCACCCATCGTAGTAAACATTGCATTACCAACCACACCCCATTATACTTTGGTGGTGGTGGTAGCGCGGTGACTCTGCCATCGCCCACATATTATACCGGAAAGAAATGTCGGATTTGTGTCGTTGGGAATTCGGCTCGAAGGATCTATAAACGGTTTTCAATATACAACTCCTCGTCGCGTCGTCTTCGTCCTTTTTGATCCATCATTGGAGTTGGAGTTTAAGGTATTTAGGTATACCTATGAACCTACATAGAACTTATACATACCTTACAAGCTCGCAATATCGACGTTCATCGTTGTTGGGGAAGACGAACCAATGATGCGGATCAACATGTTTGTCAAAGGATTTACCTTCAATTTAAAATACCTTCTCACTGTTAGAACATAATATTTCCTTACATCATTCTGTGATGGAATAGGTACTACGAATGGTATAGATAGATATCTATTAAAGGGTATGCAAAAGGGTGGCTTTAAACTTCAGAAAGAGTAAAACTTTCTCTATGGAGTAACGACACCGAGTGCCTTAGAATAGACAATAGAATATATGTAGATATTGTTCTCGAGGTGGAAGAGCATGTATGGGGTAACATATTCAAAAACAAAACACATTTTGATGCTAATGAGCGACGCCAGGAAATCAACCATCAATAATGCAGGATTTTAAATGCATTACAATTTTGAGCCTTCTTTCTTTTGTTTTCATAAACGATGACGAAAATGAGATGGTGGGAAAAAGTTCGTTTCCAAGAAATAAAATTGTAGGATTCTTAACTCTTCTTTTTTCACACAGATGTTTATAAATTTTTGACTTAGAATTTTAGAATAATGGTTTACAAAATCTTGGATGGTTTTCACATTGAGCAGATTCAGATAACATAAGGGACTTCATTTGCAGTCAACTGCATTCTTTGAATGTAAATTTTGACCAAGGCAACTAGTGTCATAAATTTCAAACTCAAAACTTTACTTCCATAACCTCTACCTTTAGTTCATAGTACAAAAACTACCAAAGACATTATTTCTACGAAATTCTCCTCAGGCAAGCTTCAAGTCCACCACGATTTGTATTTTGTATTGTGAAGGAATATTACTTATTTCATCTTCAATTTGACAAGGAACCCTTTTACACAAAATATTAAATGGAAGTGTGCAGAAAATAAATTAATCCAGACTAATAAAGTTCAGCTTTCAGTTGAATGCAAAAATATGATTAGCCGTAATTTTGACATAGTAGTTAGGGAGAACTGTTTAAAGGGAGGAATACAGCTTGCTATTTCTCTAGAGCATAAACCTAAAATAACGGTAAAAAAGGGTTAGACAAGAAACTTTACTAAATTAACTTATGATGATATTATCACCAATCAATATAAATGCTCCACGTTCATACTACCCAAGACCAAGAGGCTTTAGGAGCACCCGCCCAGAGATGTGAGTTATACTCAAGTTTTTGACGTATATAAGTGTTGTAGATAACAGCCAGATTAGAAGGAGTGAAATATTTTTTGTATTGCTTAAGGAAACCCAAACGCCTTGCGGAATTTTTGGCGACATCGCTTATGTGATCTTTCCACAAGAGGTGATAGGTGACTCACATACCGAGAATATCGAGGTGTTCAGTCTCGTTGATGCAAGTGCCATCCATGGATAATGGAAAGGTGAGTATATCTCGAATTAACGATACCACACAGCATTGAGTTTTCGAAGCCACGCGGTTTTTTATTCCCCATTGTACAATGCTGTTTAAGTCGGAATTTAATGAGTTTATCACATTTTGTCGTTGCAGTTCGACATCCGAAGAAGAGGGAGGTGAGTCTGAAAACGAATATGAAAAGCTAAGAATACTATCGTCAGCGAAACAATGTGTTGGATAAGAAGTTAAAGACAGCAGATCATTAATAAAAATGAGAAAGAGTGTTGGAGATAGAACAGAACCCTGATGTACACCAGCATTTATTTTGTGGCTTTCAGACTTGAATCCATCCAATACTACTTGTATTGAACAGTACGAAAGCAAATTACTAATCCAATGAAGTAGGGTTTCATGAAAACCGAGAGTTCGCATTTTCGATAAGAGAGCCTGATGCCAAACCCAATCAAATGCTTTTGAAATATCAATGCAATAATCTTACTTTCTCCAATGCATTTATACTCAAAATCGTAGAAAATAATACGAAACACGAAATTACATGATGAAACGTCAAAATTAGTAGACTCGAAAGTCCAATATGAACACTTTCTAAGAAGTAAGGGAACAATAACATTTTTTAGAGTGCAGAGAATCAATCAATCAGTCAAGGTCAAAGTCAAGGCAAAATAAACTTAGAGCTGCTAGTGCTCCTATTTACCATTTATTAATAGTATATTTAAAATATGTTATTGATAAGAAAAAATAAACAAAAAAAAAATAAATACATTTTTAAAAATAAGTAAAACAATGTCAGCCAAATGATCGCCAAGACTGTGGCTGTAGCCCAATATCATTTTCATGAAATTTGTTAATTTTCTGGTTTCATACTAAATCCATACGTCGAATCAGCTGTTCAGTTAGATACCCACATATACCAGAAATTCTTGGATTCCTTTTTTGACATCCCAGCTGTTTTGGATCAACTGTTCTTTTACACTAACAAAAAGTTATCCGAAAACCCTATCGGTCTAATATTGAAGGCAGCCATTATCTATCTTAAATAAATTGTGGAGCATAAAAATGGACCTTATATTTCCCGTAGATCTAATGAAAAAAAACGAAGTGAATTAAATCACCTCAGTGGCCAATTTTTATAATCATCTTTTCGACAAATGATCAATGACTTCTCCTGGAAAATTGCAATTATATCCTCGTCAGTGGACACATAACGCCTTTTTCCAATTCAATTACTAAAAAAATATCTTTTCTAAGCGCAATCCATTCACCGTCCTATCACATCGCCAGACCAAAGCCCGCACCAAACACAGATTCTTTGAGGATAAAAGAGCTTTTTAACAATCATTTTAAGATTTCCCTAGCCGCTTATATGACAATAATTATCTTAGGTAAAAGTGGACATCATACTGAAGATAAATTTTTGTTGAAAATCCTGTACATTTTTATACACTCCGTGGTTGCTGGTAAGTTGTGTTTACTAAGCTTTAAAGGCCTTTAGACCTTATTATTTGTGCAAAATACGAGGTAATGATGTTTTTGAAATGCCTAATTCCAAAGATCGAGAATTAATTTTTGTCAACACTTAGGATATAGAATCAACAATTATTTAAAGTAAGCAATGCACACTAAATTGTACCTACAACTCAATTTTTCCACCAGTCTTACTATTGCCAAAGCAGAAGGTACTTCCCAAACTGTGGCTGCAAAATTTCAAAACATTTTGTAGAAAACTATTGTTGAAGTGTGTATTGCTCCATTTTTAGTAATCCAGTTTTTACTTGTCCAATGTCAAATATTGACAGCTTCAAAAGTGACATTTGTCTGTCTAATAGCGAGCTGCTCAAAATGAAATCTCGTATTGCAAAACTCTTTTCCTACTTTAGAATAAAATAAGCCAGAAACAAAACCACAAATACATCGTTCATTTAATAACCCTGTTCTTATTTATTATATATTATATTCTTATTTTAAAATCGAGAGTGTTGAAAAATAAAAGTTAAAAGTTGCGTAGGGTAAGTAAGATAATCTGTTTTTTTTTTTAATATCGAAATAACGGTCATTGTTTCCGTTTATAAACTTTTTTCTTAACATAAATTCTCAGATTTCCACTTATATTTTTTTTTTTCATTTTAATGTTTAAAAACTCGTGAGTGAATTACAATATAAAATTTTTCATATGCAAGCTCAAAATTTTGTAATTGAAAAACCAGATTTTGATTCAATAAGGGTATATGTTTGAAATTTAACTGTATACAAATATTAACAAAACAACTGTTTTTATTTCTGCTGCTGTTAAGACATCAAAAAAGATGTAACAATTAATTTTCACCACATTATGCCCATCTATATGCTCATTAAAACTATCATTCAACCAAAACTCAACACACTCACGAGACACATCCATTTTTTCATTCAGCACGTATATTTATTTCAAAATGGACACATTCAGCATTTGGCAAAACACATCAAAGTTTGCATCAGCTGTCATGCGTATATTATTTTCATCTTTCAAAGTTCGAAGCAAAACAACGACACTAAACAAAAACAAACAAAGAATTCCTAATTTTTTTTTCAAAATCATTTTGATTTTGCTAAAAATATAATAAAAACACTAACTCAAGTCTAAGTAATTGATTTAAAATCGAAATAACATTCTGTAATTTATTAACCCGCCAGCATCACCATCAACTTCCACATACACAAAATGGCTTCAAACGATTCGGGAGTGGACACCAGTAATGACAGCAACGATGGTAACAACTTTATCCTACCGATCCCCTTGGTGATTCCAAACCTACACGACCTCAATTTGCTGGGCGATGCCGGTATCGAAGATGATCATCCGGCTCAGCCATTTGCCCAGCCACAACCCAAACCTTCAGACATGGGCGCTCTGATGCGTCCATCTAGTCTTCCGTCAGGCAGTCATTCGCTGAAGATGCGGTGTCGCATGAAACTAAGAAGTCGTCTGTGCAGCTATGCCAACATCCAAACAGAATCAAACGGTCGCCGTTTACGCCTCGCCGCGTCCACTTGTAACGTCGAGCTACTCACTCGGATGCTTGAAAAGGGAACCGACCCCAATTCCTCCGACGAACACAAACGCAGTCCCCTCCATTTGGCTGCCTGTCGCGGCTATGACGAAATTGTGTCACTGCTTTTGCGATTTGGTGCCAATCCTAACATAGTCGATTCCCTGGGCAACACACCCCTGCATCTGGCCGTGATCTCAGCCTCATCGAACAACTTTAATCTAGTAGTAAGAATACTGCTTCAAGGTGGGGCCAGTCTACATGTATTCGACCGCAGCGGCAAAACTCCCTTCGAGTTGGCCGAAAGCAAATGGCGGCTTCTTAAGCTGCGCTATCAAAATCCAACACCAGAAAAAGAAAAAATTCTCGAGGACATGTGTCTTCTGATAAGCCTAATGTTGCGCTACCTGTACAGACAAAAACAAGATATTGACGATTTGGATGCACTCGAGAATCGCCTGAAAAACCTTAGTACCGAGGACCAAGTGGCCGAGGCCGATGCGTTGCTCGCCAGCGTCGAGAAGATGTCACTCAAGTAGCAATTGTTGCTGTAGTAGATTAGATTTTAGTTTATAGTTTGCGTTAGATCGAAACATACATAAATCCGCGATAGAAGACGAATAAAAAAATATGTATTTATGATTTAAACATGTAATTTACAAAACAAACAGAAACAAAATATGACGAAGATGAGGCATGAGACAGGATAGAGGAGGAGAAATCGCCGCACTTGGAATAAAATTTGAATCTTTATTAAAAAAAATTGCAATTGTTTTCATTCATTCTTTTCTTTCGTGCAGTTCATTGCTTTTTTTATTTACAGTGGTTGGTTTTGGGTTCGACTTGTCAAACGTTTGGTTGGTGGTCGATCATATGTCTTTTTTTTATTTTGACAATTAAAAAAGCGTAAACAAATTCTAGTTGATTTAATAGCTGCGTGCTGCCTAAAAGTCTTGCAAAAAAGTGAATCGAAATACGGAAATAATTTCTTCATTAAAAGAAGGGTAAAGCTATCCACTTCGGAGGGTTATATGTGATTAAAAGTTCTTCCTTTTTGTTCCACAATTTCGAGTACAGTGAGTATATTTTGTTCTTAAAAATGTATATAAATAATCAAGAGGTATAAAAATATGAATTTTAATTAATAAACGAACGCCGCCGGCTTAACTGTAGTTATGGAGTTTAAAGATTGGTTGAAACAATATTTTTAGCAGAGAGGGGAGTGTGAAGATAAAGGTGTTTAAGTAACCTGCATAGATTCATGTGCTCGGATGGGAAAACTTGTTTTCGGGACTAGAGATTATGTATAGTTAAAATGATACAATGAGTACAACAATTAGATAGTTAGGTAATCAATTTGATTAATTTTGTCCAGATAAAAAGGCAGGCAATACGAGGATAATAATGACTTATATGTGGTAATTGAGGAAGATGTATCGTATTTATCGATCGTGGTAATAGAAAACGATCTTGTGACCCAATAGCTTGAGACCAAACTCTAAATTAACAAAATCATTTGTAATGTAGCCCAAGCTTTTCATTCCATTCGAGAGGATTTTATCATAGCGTTATGAAATGAAAGGTAAGACTGTCCTCTTTTTATGAAATAAATTAAATGGCTTCTGAGCTGTCTGTCAAACTTTTATTTAATTGTATTTTTAAGTGGATTACTTTTACCACGCCTGGGTTAGAAAATTTCCGAAAAAGTCGGATATACCTAGTACCTTTTATTATATTTAAGTTTTTAATTCTAGGCCTTCCTTGAGTAACAGTTGTTAATTTTGTGTACCTATGTCTTACTCAAAATGATTAAAGGGTTTAAATGACTACTCCGAGGAGTATTTCTCTTCCAGAATTAATAAAAACGTTTGTATACAAAATTCTAGTACGAAGCGCTAAAAATCATTTTCTCTTTTTACTTCAAACCAAAAGAATCATTAAAGACGGTCTCCAGTTTTATTAAATGATCACACAGCAATTTTTCTTTATGGGTAGAATTTAGAATATATTGGAAAACTCACTATTGACTATAAAAGCAAACATTTTTAGAAAACAAATATTTTCCCTCAAATTAGTACCTAGACCTACCTATTAAGAAACCTACTTATGCAATTTATGAGAATTTTAAAGTTTAAGATTATTATTAGGTTTTCTGAAACTCCTATTTTTCAAAAATATTTATAATCTGTTAACAAAAGTTTACCTATATGTAAATGTATTTCAGAGATTCAATATACATACCTACATTCATATTTTGTTGTAATATATTATGGAATATTAAAATTGTTGTCGGCACGTTCTCACGTTCGTTTAAGTATTTCAAAGTTAGTCGTAAATATACTTTTGTATTTATGTATGTCCTACAGTGGACCTCGAAATAAATATAAACTACAATTTTGAGTTTTAAGTTCAGGTATCGAGAATAATTATGATTAAAAATAAATTCAAATTTAAGTATGTATTTCAATTGTGTCTTCGCTATCACATTTATATCAAATGCAATGTTCAAAATTGGACAGCAATGGAAATAATTTTCTAAAATACTGGGTACAGTGAAACCAGGAAAAGAGCTTCGCCTTAAACTACCTTTTTTGATAGGCTCTTAAGCGGATAAGGCACTTATAACAAACACGCTTAAATGCACATAGGCCCTTATATTTGAAAAATAATATTCATAAGAAAGAACCATTTTGCTAAAGTAAGATACAAAATAGTATATTAGTTAAGCGAAAGGTAATTACATATGTTGTATGTACATAGGTATATAAGATGAGTTTTATATGAAAAAATCCTTACAATGTCAATTCTTAGAAACGAAATATACATACATACATATGTATGTGGATTAGGCAGTTAAGTGAGAAACACTTTTCCGGGTTTTACATACTTTTGTTTTAAGAAACCTATATACAAAATTTTCTTTGAGATTTTTCAGAAAAAAATAAAAATACTCGCTTTTAACTCTTTCCCCTTTGACATTTGTTGGAGTTCGTTATGATCTTATTTAAAACTAAGCCCAAAAAGCCAAGAAAGTAAGTAAACTACATTATTTTTAATTTTTGTTTACCTATTTGAAAAAAATACATTTTCTAAAAAAAATACTATAAACAATAAAATAACAGAGCTAATCCATGGATTAAAATGTCCTACTATTAAAAACAAAATGTTCGTGGAATTGTTAATTTGACGTTTATTTTGACAAGGCAACTAGTTATTTTTTCAAGTGTCATAAATTTTAAACTCGCAGCTTTACTTCACTAAGCTCCACCTTCAGTCGATCGTGCAAAAACTATAAATATAAATACATACATATGTACATTATTATTGTCTACAAAATACTCATTTAACGAGCTTCAAGTCTATCACGTCTTGTATTTTGTATTTTAAAGAAATATTACTTATTCCCTTTCTAATTTGACGAGGAAACCTTTTACACAAAACATTAAATGGAATTTTCCAACAAAAATACATTACAGAGTTATGTATATATTTAAAGATCCGCTTTCAGTTGAATGAAAAAATATGGCCAGCTGCCATTTCGACATAAGTGGACTTGACTTGATAGTTAGGTAGATTTTTCTTGACTAATTTTCCAGTCAACTTTTCAATAAAGTTATCTTAATTGTTAGGAATTTTTTTTGGCAGCTGTCCAATCAAATACTAGAAACTTGGATTAACTTCAAGTCCCTTGTGTCGCCTGAACCTGATACTTGCCGTACCTATTGTTGTCTAACTTTTTTAATGTCATTTATCGGGGTTTCTATGGGTAAATTCAGAATTCTGTCGGAAAATCGAAATCTGTAGATTTGATTTCAAATCAAAAATAAATCAATTTATTTTTCCCCATGGAATGCAAAAATAGGGGAAATTTCTGTTTTGATAGATCTAGATCATAGATAAAATTGATTTATTTTACCGATGGAAAACCAGCAATTAGTTAAGAAATAAGACCAAGTCTTCATTATCACACTATTCAGCGATTATTAATTTTACTGTAAATTTATAGAATCGATCCACTGTTATGTTAGCCGTTCTTTATTTTTAAGAACATGCGGTTTGCATTTGATAAGTTAAGTTGACATTAAAATGTTTGCGTATATAATCAATATTAGTGCACATTGAACCTACGTAATTTTAGTATTTCCTTTATATAGGTAAAAAGTAAGTATGTAAGCCAAAATTATACTGCTATCAGCTGAGATAAGCCAAACAGAACTTCTGTTTCTGTAGTTAAACTGGAATCGTAAGTAAAATTAAATTTATTTTTGAGATCATTAGGTGTTGGACTCGTCTTTAGTAATTACATACATATATGTACCCACATACATACATAGGTAATAAAAAAAATTGATCTTCAAAATATTCTATTGACTAGATTGGGTTTATAATTTGAAAGTAGCTTCCGATATTATTTTTGGAATACGAACGTGATGTTGAACTACAATGACTAAGAGTGAGACTGAGAGTAGATGCACTGTTTGGTGAAGATTTTTGGGAAATCCCCGTTTTACATTTTTGATTTCATTTCAGAAAGAAACTGTTTTTTCTGAGACAAAATAAATTTGAAATTCAATAAGTGCTAGAGCTCAATCAGAGTTGTTCGATTATCGACATAGGTAGGTCAAAGAGGCAACATATTTTGTACGAAACTAAAGTTTAAAATCTAATTAACTTTTAATCTAAATTAAAAAAAAAATTCGAAGTTGCATTACGAAATATTTGTTTGCATGGAAAACATTTTAGTATCGCGATGTTTTAAAAGACCTACATACATACATATTATTTAAAATTTACTTTCGAAAGTTTGATTGAAACAATAACAAATTTTCTTTCATTTTCTATTTCAGGTTTTTAAGACTGTTTACTGTTAATTTTCTCGAAATTTACATTAAAAATGAATGAATATCAGTACTGCCCTAAAATAAACAATAACAATTGTTTAAAAGTAAGTCTTTTTATAAAATAAAATTGGCCATCTTTAATATCTTGTTATTTTTGTTTGTAATTATTTCCAGAATCAGCCTTTACTCACTGTTATTTCAAGATGGTTCCAGGAGAACCATGATATGGAAATAGATTTTAATCCAGCAGCAATTATATACGGAGGTTTTATGTGTCTTATTGCTTGGTTTTTATTAAAAATCCTATTTAGAATTGTGAAATCTATGGTAAAACCTGCTATTATCATAGGAGGATTATTGGTAATTTATATTTTGAATATAGAGAAAATTAAAACTAACATTTCTTATTACCTAGATTATTATGTACACGAAACAAGTTTCCTATAATGAAGATGCTTTTGATTTTGTATTTAACGTTATATCAAATACAATTGCCATATTTGTAAGTACATATGTATAAAACAGTAGTCCTAGGTTTTGAATTAAAAGTATGATAACATTCTTAAAGTATGACCTTCGAAAGCTTTAAAAATACTAACAACAAGCTCTGAGTAACTTTTCAATGCTTATGGTAACTAAGAACTTATTACCAACTGCACAATCAAAGTTCAGTATTTAATTTGCGCTACAGCAATTTTAAACCATCTATGAGTAAAACAAGATTTAAAGGTTTTTTAAATATGTAAATTCACTTGTTCAATATTAAAAAACCTGAACCAGGGTTGAATTTAACTTAAAAACTTAAAAATTATACTGTAATTATTACTTAGGTCACATTTTTTCATTTTAAATTATTTTATTTATTGTGAATGTATAATCTAATATTTATATTTTTTCGTTTCAGTCGAAAATTTTCGAAACAGTGGTTAAAGTGGTGTTTGGTGTATCCGTTTGAAACAACTCATAAATCATTATGAAAACATTCTTTTTTGCCATTCAATTTATTGTTTTTTAGGTTACAAAACCAACAAACAATAATTATATTAAACACATAGTTATAAGATTTTTTATATTAATTTTGTGTACAAAAATTAAGTTTTCATCAAATAAACACTAAGATGATGGAAAACTTGGAAAAATGTGTTTCTCTATAACCGGATTTCCCAAAGTGTGCTCCGCGGAGCACTTGGTGTCCAAATTTGAAATTTCTGATCTATTTTATCGCTTTTTCCACGTCACTCCATAAGTTCTCAATAGGATTGAGATCTGGGGACTGGGCTGGCCATTCCATAGTGCTGATTTTTTGGGCGGATAGCCATTGCTTAACAGACTTAGCCGTATGTTTAGGATCGTTATCCTTTTGAAATGTCCACTTCAAGGGCATTTCCTCCTCGGCATACGGTAGCATTGTATCCCTTAGGATCTCCTTGTATTTAATCTGGTCCATAATACCCTCTATACGATGAAGTGGCCCCACACCATGCCAAGAAAAACATCCCCAAACAAAAATGCTACCCCCACCATGCTTAACACTCTTTATGGTATATTTAGGGTCACATTCCTTGTTGATTCCTCGTCGCACATATTTTTTACCATCTGACCCGAAGCGATTGAATTTGGACTCATCGCTCCATAAGATATTTCTCCACCAATTTGGATCCTTTAAAATATGCTCCTTTGCAAACTGCAGTCGACGAGAGAGATTACGCTTAGAGACATGTGGTTTTTTTCTCGCAATTCGTCCAAATAATTTTTTTTCACGTAAACGATTTTTAACTGTACTTACAGACACTTTAATTCCGAGATCTTGTTCAATTGCATTTTTTTATTTTTGGAGCATTTATGAATGGATCAGCTTTGCTCAGGCGGGCGATGGCAATATCAGTTCGAGGGGTGGTTTTTCTTGTCCGATTCTTTCGAATTTTATTTTGAACATTCCCTTCTTCTCGGCAATGGTGAAGAGCATTAATTACCTTCTTCCTTGAACATTCTAATTTCCGCGCTACCTCCGAGTTTGTGTGTCCACAACGAAAACAATGTGTGCTATTTAAATTCACTTAGCTGGATTGCACCTTGGTACCATTTGACTTCCATTTGGCTTTGTTTATAAAAGTATTTGTACATAATTGATTTACCGTTACTTTACATTGAAAGTACATAGCAAAAAACTTCTTACGGTATTGGCATTGATAACTGCTCTTTCTGATAGAGCCCTAGAGAGAATTTTTAACATAACTGTGCTATTTATTTTGTCGCCACTGTATATACAGGAGCATTATTGTCTGAGTTAGCTGCACTGTCAGCGTATTCGTTGCCCTGGATTCCTACATGTCCAGGGGTCCACATCAACTTGATATTGTTTGGTGATTTGGTGAGTTGGTATCCAATTTCTGATATGAGTTAAGTATTGTTGTTAGGGTTTTTTATGGCGTTAAGTACGGATATGCTATCAGAGCATATAATGTGTTTTCCACGGTAATTAGACGCAGTCTTAGTAGCTTGTAGTATGGCGAATGCTTCTGCAGTGAATACTGAAGCGAATTCAGGCAGGTTGCCTTGCCAATGCATGCAATGGCACCATTTTCAAGTGTTACCGCAAATGATGTGTTTTCAGTTTTCTTAGAACCTCATATGTATGTATTTTTTTATTTAAAATTTTTGTGGTGAATTATACGCTAATATTCATTATTAAGGGCCCAATGAAGAATAAGCAATCTCATGATTTTTTTGAGTATCTCATGATAAAAAAACATGATACATTTTTTTTTGAATCAGCAAAATTGGCTAGAGATCTAGAGCTCAATCAGTGTTGTTCGTTTATCGACTGAGGTTGGTCAAAGAGTAAACATATTTTGTACGAAACTAAAGTTTGAAATTTGCACGGAAAACATTTAAGCATCGCGATGTCTCAAAAGAATATATGTTCATACATACATATTGTTTAAAATTTACTTTCCAAAGTTTGATTGAAACAATAACGAAAAATCTTTAAATAAAAAAAAAAATTGCTTTCATTTTCTATTTCAGGTTTTTAAGACTGTTTACTGTTATTTTCGCGAAATTTACACTAAAAATGAATGAATTTCAGTACTGACCTAAAATAAACAATAACAATTGTTTAAAAGCAAGTCTTTTTATACATATAGTAGAGAATTGAATACAAATTTAAGTGCATAAAATTGGCCATCTATCATATCTTGTTATTTTTGTTTGTAATTATTTTCAGAATCAGCCTTTCCTCATTGTTATTTTAAGATGGATCCAGGAGAACGATGATATGGAAATAGATTTTTATCTAGTAACAATTATATACACAGTTTTATGTTACTTATTACTCAGCTTTTATTAAAAATCCTATTTAGAATTGTCAAATCTATCGGAAAACCTGCCATTATCATAGGCGTATTATTGGTAATTTATATTTTGAATATATAAAGAAAATTAAAACTAACATTACTTATTACCTAGATTATTATGTACACGCATCAAGTTTCCCATTATGAAGGTGCTTTTGATTTTGTATTTAAAGTTATATTTAACACTTGTTGTACTACTTGTACCTACATATAAAACAGTTGTCCTAGGTTTTGAAATAAAATTATGATAAAATTTGTAAAGTATTACCTTAGAATGCTTAAAAAAATTACTAATAACAAACTTTGAGTAACTTTTCAATGCTTATGGTAATTAAGAACTTATTACTAACTGTACAATCAAAGTTCAGTATTTAATTTGCATTAAAAAAGCATCGATGAGTAAAACAAGATTTAAAAGTGTTTTAAATATATAAATTTCCTTGAACAATATTGAAAAACCTAAATTAGGGTTGAATTTAACTCAAAAACTTAAAAATTATACTGTAATTACTTAGATCACATTTTTTTATTTTTAATTATTTTATTTATTGTGAATGTATAATCTAATATTTATGTTTTTTCGTTTCAGTGTACAATTTTGGAAGAAGTGATTAAATTGGTGTTTGGTGTACAGCATTTTGAGTTTTTTTCAGTAAAACTTTAACTATGTAATTTGATCAAAGTTAAAATTATAGAAAATAAATTTATAGAAAATAAGAAATAAACCACTTGTTTTTGTATGACTAGTTTTATGAAACACTTTAAATTCAATCAATCAACATAATTCTACATCGACGTTTTTTAATATAGTCTAGCTGCTGAACTAATTTTACAAAATTTTGTGAAAATCTTTTATTGTGGGCATTAAATAAACTAACTCTTAACTTTAAAATAATCAAACAAAAACACTTGACTAGATTTGTCAAAAAAATATTCAATATTTATATATGTAATTAAAATTTTAAGATCAAGTTTTCGACTTATGTATTTGTATTTTTATAAATTAAAAAAACAACAATTTCAGGATGTCATTGCGATAAATTGATTAAACTTTTTTTGAAAATAAAAACGAAATACAGAAACATTAATTTAATGAAGTAAGATGAAATAAGTTTGAAGTCAATTCCGTTATTTATTCTCAAGATATTTGACTCACATATTATACATTTTATCAATTCGATTTTTCTAAAAAAAAAAAAACTACCAGATGTCAGAAACGTTATTGTTCGTTACAGTTTTGAAGATAAAATCATTTTGGTCTATAAAATATGACAAATATTTGTTTATAGGTTTGTCAACTGCCAGTTGATTTTTTTTTTAAGTTTATGCAAACTCGGTATGACGTTACAATGTTTGATACAATAATTATAATCTACTTTAAGTACTTGAGATTTTGAGGTGTTCACTTTTTTTTATAAATTATAATTCCGTCTACCATGATTAATTTTAAGTTGATAAAGTCCAGGAAATTTAGACATTCATATCGAGTTTTATTTATACATACATATGTACGTCATTTGTTTTTTTTTTTAATCTCTTATTTTGAATCCGAGCAACAATATTTTTTTTTTGCAAAACAGTTGTACGTAGCTCATGTTTTTAAGAGCATTGATAGATTTAGAAAAAAAAACATCGAAAACATTGATGATGGGTTATTAATAAATCCATATGTTTGGTTAGGAATGTTTTTTTAATTGGTTATTTCTGGCAAAAATATGAAGTTTCAGAGCATAAAATCGGACTTTTTCTTAATTACTAAAAGTTGGTTAATATTGATTTTCGACTCAAATATCTTTTCAAAAATTGAAGATTATGGCTTCAAACTAATTTTGTCTTATAATAAATATTGTTTTAAACATTCGGTAAAATTGTGAGACAAATCAAATTGACAGTTTTTTAACAAAAAATAAAAACCTAAAAAAAAATGTACTAAAAGTTTGTAAAAATTGATTTTCGACTCAAATATCTTTTCAAAAATTTTAGATATTGGCTTCAAAATAATTTTATTTTATAAAAAATATTGTTTCCAACATTTAGAAAAATCGAATTGACAGTTTTTATTTTACAAATATGTATAAGAACCTAAACAAAACACTATCTACTAAAACTTGGAAAAAATTTATTTTTTACCAAGTATTTTCTTGGAAAAAAGTAATTTAAATTAGTTTTAATTTCTCAAAAACAGAGATCTGCTTGTCCGGATAGTATTCCTCCTGTTGTTCTGAAGAGGTGTTCTGGCAAAACCACTGCGTAAGCTTTTCCATCTTTCCTACTCTACAGGTCTCTTTCCAAGCGGATGGGAAACAGCATTTGTACAGCGTGGGCCTAAAAAAGGCGAATCATCCTCCCCCTCTAACTATCGTCCAATAGCACTCATGTCCCTTCTTTTAAAGGTCATGGAAACGCTGATTATTTATCAGCTTAAGAAATATCTCGAAGAACGGAAGCTTCTTAATGACCGGCAGTATGGCTTTCGTTGCAAAAGGTCCACTAGTGATCTCATGGTTTATAACATGATTTATCTCACCAAACAGTGGAACAAATCTTTCCATCGTTTTAGAGAAAGTAAGATTATTGCACTTGATATTTCAAAGGCATTTGATAGAATTTGGCACCAAGCTCTTTTATCGAAAATGCGTACATTTGGTATTGATGAATCCCTTCTTCGTTGGGTTAGAAATTACCTTTCGGACCGTTCAATTTAAGTAGTATTGGAAGGGTTCAAATCTGATATCCACAAAATAAACGCTGGTGTGCCCCAGGGCTCCGTTTTGTCTCCGACACTTTTAATTATTTTTATGAATTCATTAAATTCTGATCTTGACAGCATGTCCAATGGGGAATCAAAAACCTTGTAGAATTTAATGCTTCGAAAACTCAATGTCAATGTCCTGTCGTTAAAGCGTAACCTACACCGATGCCGCTATCCATGAGCGGCACTTGCATCCAGGAAACTAATCAACTTTCAATACCTACTCGGTATGTTTATCACAGATCACCTCTTACGGAATGATCACATATTCGATATTGCCAAAAATGCTGTTAGTGCTAGGTGCTTAGGATTTCTCCGACGGTACAATAAATTTGTCAACCCTTTTGATCTGGCTGTAATTTACAAAGCCTTCGTTTGTCCAAAACTTGAATATAACTCGTATATTTGGGCAGGCGCCCCTAAAACAAGTTTAAGTATTTTGGACAGGATCCAAAAAAAAGCTTTGAAAATGATAGGCGATAGAACTATAACACCGCCGCAATGTTTCATTCCTTTCGTTGTTCTACCGATATTTTTATAAACAGTGTTCTGTCGAATTAGCCAGTTGCATTCCCCACCTCAAATAATTCAGCCGTAATACTCGTACTTCTAGGAATGCACATCAGTTTAACATTGAGCTCAATTTCGGACGTACTGTCAAGTATAGAGAATCTTTTTTTAACCGCACATCGAGAATGTGGAATGCTTTACCCAGCTCTGTTTTTCCCTATCATTTTTATATTCAAAACTTTAAGACCAATGTGCATCGGTATCTCGTGCCCGTTTATTATAATAAAAAAAAATTCAAAATTGTGACAAAACTTTTTAATATTTTGAATCAGTCAACTTTTAGAAAATTACTCCTCCCACCTAAACAGGGCTAAATAGACACCCTCTCCAATACGATTTTGTTCTACTTGCTCTAGCCATTTCAATAACCTTTTCTTTTGTGAGGGCAATGCCTTTAAATACATTTACGCCGAATATGTACTCTATACCACCAGATACATTTCTAACTATCCACTCGAAATATAATTTTTAGTGTCAACAATATATTCGATAAATGTTAATGCCGTCCTATATTTTGTGTATTGCTCTATACAAACAATAAGCGTGTAGTATACTGGTGACAATAATTGGTTAAGCAGAACCACATTGCCTTATATTTGTTTGAATTTAGTTGCACTTTTGCTCTTGATCTAAACACAGAGTGTTGATCTCGTTGATATTATCACTCACTGCTCTTTTGCCTTGGCATATTAAAGTTATAAGTGTAGATTTATTTAAATTAATGTACAATTGATTTTTTTAAGTGTGACAAAAGAAACATTTTTTTATAAAGTTCACATAAAAAGTTGCATTTTTACAAAAATTTTGATTGAAAATCGGTTAGTTTTGTTGTGTCTTTTTCTTTAACATGTTTCAAGTCCAAAGAAACATAAGCCATCAATTGAATGGATATAAGTACCTAAAAACAATTTTTTTACATGTCCCCATAATTTAATGTAAAATATAAATATTAGTTGATTACCTATGTATAATCGATTACAAAAGCTGAAATAAGAGTTTTCGGTCTAACATTAGACAGACAATTTTACTTTAGAACCCCCAAAACAAAATTCCAAACAACTACTAAGATTAAAATTATATGATTACCATCTGACGCAATAATTTTCTCAAAACTTGGAAAGAGTTTTCGAATAAGGGGTTTTCATTTTGAATGTCCCGCTTTTTGTGCAACTGTCACTTTTGAAACTGCCATCGTTTGACATAGGATATCAGGTAGAACTTACGAGCTTGTGATTAACCAACTTTAGACTCTTGCTTTAGGATAAAGTCTATATAAATTCTTCAAAATCGTTTCAAAACGGTGAAAATAGAAGTGAAGTTATCTGTGGTGGATATTTTCTATTTTTGACAGCTCTTTAAAAGTCTGTGTTTTTTATAGAAAAATGGAAAACACTATCGAATCGTCTCATAGATGACTGTAACATTGCGGTCTTCTTGGCTTCTGCCAAGATTCTTCAAGAATTGGCATTTTAAACTACAAGGACTGAACGTTTCTATTTATTTTAAACAGACAAATGGTCAAGACCATTAATTGTAGTTGCTGTGTAAATAAGACTTTAAAGTTCAAGCTAGAAAAAAAACCTGCTATAGGCAAAACAATATAATAAAATATTGAAGTATTCAACTAAAACTATTCATACAAATTTTCTTTTGTCATTTTTTTTGTGTTGTTTAAAATTTTTGATTTCAAAATTAAAGCTCGAGCTCTTTTTCAAGACAAGATTTTGGTTAGATTTTTTTTTAAACTATGGCAGTTGCAGTTCATTTGGTTGAAGTACTTACACTTGTTTCAATTCTTGGAATCTTATTAGGACTATCAGCAGTTATTGCATGTACGGCAAAAATATTCTTTTTATCCCTTTATATACTCAAAGTAAGTACCTATAGAAAGTCATAAAATTAAATGCTGTTATTTTTTTTCAAATTAATTTAAGATGGCCGTAAATTGGGTTGGATTGGTTTTGCATAGCTCTGAAAAAACGATATTTTTTACAATTTTGAGTATATGTAATATTGCACCTGACGACTATTTACCAATTGAAAAAGAAGAAACTCAAGTTTTAAAAACATGCATGTGTAATTCCTAATAAACTTACGAAATTAATTGTTTATGTGCTCAGACTAGAAAACAATCTTTGTAAATGGTTTGGAAAACTTACAATGGTAGGAATTTTCAAGCCATATACAAAAGATTGTATTCCAAAGCATAATCAAGGCATGAAAATTAAAGATATCAAATTGTTTTTGTAACATATGTATTTATGTATGTGGTGTGTAAATCACAACTTAATATTAACCAAATCAAATTTTTAGCAGCATGTCAAAAATATTGACATATTTCTAATTGTGTTAAAGGATTGATTTGGTTGGAGTTCAGTTTTTTAATTCAATAAATAAAATTTTAAATGTAATAATAATTTTCTCAAAACTACATTTTTGTTTAATAAATACCAATTCAGAAGTTTTTTTTTTTAAATTAAATGTGATATTATTGTGCTATATTTCAACCAATTCCAAAATTCTCCGAAACCAATTCATCTGTCTTGTAAGGCAGATTAAATTGTAATAATCCAGCCAAAGAGAATCCGAAAGGCATACAGATATAGAATATTTATAAAGACTTGCTTTTGAAAAATAGAAGACTTTTAGGCAAATGTCATGGTTCATAGTTTTTGAAAATGAAATACTCACTTCGAAAAAAAAGTACAAAAATTAAAAAAAAATGTATTAAAAGATTTCTTTGTACATCTTTAAAACTTCCTAAAAATATCCTTAAAGTGAAAAAGTGGTATTAGAATATGTGCCCTGAAAAAATCTTCAAGTATTATGCCAAAAAATCAACAATTTTTTAGGTATCAAAAACAAAAAGTCTAACGTCCGTCATCCAACCACAATTTTGATGGGAAGTAATATGTCGCCATCGTGAAAAAAATAAAAGTCAGGATGGAGGAATTTAACTGTCGGTACCTCCGTAATGGCCCCATAGGGGACAATTCTGTTTGTTTGCTCACCCATATCCGGTGAGTAATGTGAATGCAATGTTCGATTTCTAAGCGATCCATTGTCGTAAATGACAAACGTTCAATTAATATTATGGCCGTTTAAATGACAGCTGAGTTTGACAAATTTCAAATGCTAGTGTTCGAACGTATAATTTGAAATTTAACCGTAATTTGCCCACTTCCAAATTAGGGTACTATCTAGGAAGAATTAAAAGATTTACATACATAAATAAAATTTAGCTTTGCCAGAATTTTTGGAAGTTCAAAGACTTTCGGAAAATTTAAGAAAACTCAACTTGAAATTTTGACTATAGAAATTTAAATATTACTAGCTCCAAATGTTCTAATGTAATTTATATAGGCTTGACTCAAACGTCATTGTTGTTTGTCACGCTCTATGTACATATGTATGTATATCGTTTGTGATGCTCACCCAAAAAACTACAACTTCAAACCGACCTACCAACCGACCCAAAAACATTCCAAAATCAACAAGTTCTAAATAATAATAACATATGACAAAATATAAACAATTCCAACAGCGCAACTCAAAGAATTTGCTTATAAACCTGTTGGCTGCAGGCCCATCAGCACGTGGTTTATCACGTGTTGCAACTTCCTCTACACGTGCTCGAAAATTTGTAAACAATTTTAAAGCGCATGTCATAAAATACTTTTCGAGCACACGCAGTTTGATCCTTGAAAGTGATGACCCCATATAACTTGACAGCTAACCCAATATCTCTCTCTAACTAACGCTCTTAAAGGACTTTTCTAAAAAAAATTCATTTTGACTTTTCCAAAATACGCCATATTGTGAAAAGTGTACAGACGTACAATTTTGTTAATAGCTTTTATCTGTGGAAAAAGTGTTTTTTAAAATAGTTTTAACACTTTTCAATAGTATTTAATAAATAGCAAAGCACATTGAAAGTCTTAATACGACTCAAAATGTGCTTAGAATAGCTCAAAAACATCATCAGTTATATTCCAGTGAGAACGCAATGCACATAATATTTAACATCGTAAAATTTTAGAATTTTAGTGCATAAATATTCATTAAATCATAAATTAAACTACAATGGAACGATGGAAAAACTATATTCTTGCAATTTTATTGTCTTTTGTGGGTCTATTTCCGAGTGGAGCTGATTTTTCACCTGGTGGAAATATCCGATATAACATGTAAGTTTCTATAAGAACGATTTTAAAGATTTCTTTTTTCTTCTGGAATTTTAAATGATATCTTCTTCCATAGAGTGCACTCATGGGCCGATAAAATTGGAGTAGAACTCTTCCATTTGGGTGATTTTATAACCAGAAGAAAAGAAGTCCAAGAAGTAAGTATAACTTTCATCAGAAGATTAGATTTTCTTTAAAATTTTAAAGGAATCCCGATGTACCATGTAAGATTTTTATTGATTTTTCCCTAAAAAAAAAAAAAATAGAATGTGCCTCCCATACCTACTGTACTGACAAAATGACTATATGTAGGTTATCGGCAAATTAGGTCGTTGAAGTTTTGTTTTGTTACATGTTTTCTTGTCTTACACTTACATTATTTCGGTTATGGCTTTTAATAATTCAAAACTGACAGATGTCCTCATTATGACAGAGAGTGTGTGTCTTGTTGGTAAGTTTGTTTGGGCTTTTAAAAAATTAACATGCGAGCACTTAAAAGTTTCGAAATTTGATTGGATTTTTTTTTATAAAATGGAAAGATAGTAGGATGTTAATCGTTTTAAGAAAATTAGTTTTGATTTAGTTCGTAGACATGAGTATATGCAAAATATTGTGATATTTGTCATAATTTTTTAACTTTGTATAAAGGATGGAGAAATGGAAATTTATAGACTCTCAAAACTCTTACCAAGAATCTTGTTATTGTCCCAAATAAGAAAAACTTTAATATAGACGAAACAGAAACAAGGTTCTTATATACTACATATGATTAAAATAGTCGCCTCGTTGAGATTAACAAGTTGCGATTCTTTTGAGGTAAATAAATTGTAAACACTTTTTCGCACATTTCGGGCATTATTTCGGCCATATCTTGATAAATGTTGGTATTTACTGTGTCTTGTGTTCAGAGAACATTTCGTTATCAAGGTGCTAAAAGGCTTTTTACATGATACATTGGGCAGGTTCAGGCGACATAAGGGACTTGAAAGTATGGCAACAAATTTCTAGTGTCTGATTGGCCAGCTGCCAAAAATTTGCCTTCCAATTAAGGCAACTTTACTGTAAAGCTGACTGGAAATATGTCCAGAAAAATCTCCCTAACTATCAATTCAAGTCCACTTATGTCAAAATGACAGCTAATCATGATCTTTCAATTAACTGAAAGCTGAATTGTGACTTTTTTTTTTTATTTGATGTTTTATGATTCCTTGTCAAATTGGAGAAGGAATAATTAAAATGTTTTAAAATACAAAATACAGGTTGAGATGGAGTTGTAGCTTGCCTAATGAGTGTTTTGTAGATAATAATGTGTTTGATAGTTTCTGCACTATAAAGTAGAGGTTTGTGAAGTAAAGTTCTGAATTTTAAACTCATGACACTTTAAAAACTAACAAGTGTTGCCTTGGTCAAAATTCACGTTCAAAGAATGAAGTTGACTGCAAATGAAGTCCCTTATGTTGTCTGAACTTGTTCATTGGCTGCGTTCAATCTGGTGTTGGATAGGGTATCATGGATAGGTGGATTTTTAGATACCTTGTTGAACGAGTTGGATAGCTGTATTGAGATAGATGTCAAAAAATAAAAACAACTTTCAGCTGTTCACAAAAAGCAGAGAAATATTTAAGCTTCGAAGTCATAATTACCTCCTAAAATTCGGAGGCAAATAGCTTCTTCATCGTCTATTATGTACAGAACATCCTCAAATACAACTTCAACTAACATTTTGTATCTTTTTGTTTACCAAGAAATACAAAAGGCTGAAATCAATTTTCAAGTTTCTTGAAATTCAACCATGTGTTGAATCAGCTGTTCTGTCAGATACCTACATACCCCAGAAATTCTTGGATACCTTTGGATTCCTTTTTTTGACATCTCGGCTCTTTTTGATCAGCTGTTATTTTACACGTAAAACACTAACAAAAAGGTATCCGGATACCCTATCTGTCTGAGATTGAACGCAGCCATTAAGTTGATATCATGACACTTCAAATGACAGCTGTTTTTGACAGATGTTAAATTCCATCGCTACCAATAATTATTCGACTAAGATTGATGATTTCAATTCTATTCCAATCTTTAATAGAAATATTGTTTAACTGTATATAATAATTATAAAAAAAAAACAAATCGGCAAACAATTTTAAAAGATTAAGTAAAATGTTAAAGCCATTTAAGCAAATTTTTACTTAGCTGAAATCATAATTTAACTAATTTCAAACTTTGTATTTTTGCGCGCTTTACTATCTCTTAACATTTTACTTAAGTTAACATTGCGAAATTTTAGTAATTTGCTAAATCCAAATGAAGCCTAATTTCTAAGTTTCTGACATTTCAAATTAATAGGTCCGTTTAGGTTTGTTTGCTTTCCTTTCCTGTCACTGTAAAGACGATGCACCTTATAAGAAGGAAATTGGGATATTATTATTTATCAAAGTAATAACGCTTTTAGGAAAATTGCTGACTAGCAAAATGCATACAATTTTGTGATAATTTTGAAATTAATATTTAAAAACCATTTTCAGAGCTTTAAACAGGCCACAATATTACCAAGAAGTGGACCAAAAATTGTTGAAAATATGGCAAATGAGATTAAAATGATGATGGATCTTAAAATAAGTGCAGTTCGAGTAAGAATGACACTATTCTTTGGTTCGTCAAGGTTTTTATATGCTTCATATTTTTCTATAGCGAATAATGGACACTGCCGAAAATACAGCACTATCACATCAAAATGATGTCGAAGATAAAACATTTTCATATTATAATGCCAAGGAAATGCTTGAACCCGGTGAAAAAGCACCAACAGAACCACCACCGGAATTAGAAGATGTTATTATGGAAAAAACTAAAGTCCCTCCCAAGGAAATTATATTACAACCTAAAGCAGAATTTTTTAATACACCAGTTAATATAAGCTTAAGTTCTGTTCATGTTCCAACAAATGTCTATGACCGAGGTTTGTTAAGCGTCATTAATTTTTAGAGGCTTCATTTCAAAATCGATATTTAATTTTTCTTTTGAATTCAGCAAGCGAAGTTATCCAAGCAATAAAATGGTCGGAAAATTTAGATCAGATTTTCCGAGATAATTATAAAAATGATCCAACTCTATCGTGGCAATTCTATGGTAGTGCTTCGGGCTTTATGAGACAATTTCCCGCGTCAAAATGGAAACAGGATCCTGTGGATCTTTATGATTGCCGTTTGCGTTCGTGGTTCATTGAAGCGGCAACAAGTCCCAAGGATATTGTCATTTTAATGGATTCATCAGGTTCTATGAAAGGTCAGAGATTGGATATTGCTAAACATGTTGTTCGAACTATCCTGGATACATTGGGCCCAAATGACTTTGTGAATATATTTACCTTTGGTGAGGATGTAAAACCTGTGGTGCGATGTTTTGAGGATTATCTTGTTCAGGTATTTTTTTGAAAAATGTTTCCATACTAAAAGGAACCGCACAAATGTATTTTATTTAATTAGGCAACTCTTGGAAATGTTCGTGAATTGAAGGAAGCAATTGAATTGGTTAAAACCGATTCTGTTGCTAATTACACAGCATCGTTAACAAAAGCATTTGAAGTTTTGGAAATTGCCAGATCTGATACAAAGGGGGCGCATTGTAATCAAGCGATAATGATTATTTCTGATGGAGCACCATTTACATATGAAGATATTTTTGAACAATATAATTGGCAGGATAAGCCGTATATGCCGGTTAGGGTGTTTACATATTTAATTGGAAAAGAAGTTGCTGATGCCAAAGAAATCAAATGGATGGCTTGTGCAAATCAGGGATATTTTGTTCATTTAATTGACATGGCTGAAGTTCGTGAAATGGTTTTGAATTATATACCAGTTATGGCGAGACCCTTGGTGTTGGGACGACATAATCATCCGGTGATTTGGACACAAGTTTATGCTGATGAAGTTGTAAGTTTAAATAGTTTACTTAAATTTTTTCAAAAGCTGTTTTAGGTTACCACAAATATCACAAAATAAGATTCACATTTAATAAATAATTTTTTTAAGGATCCTAAAATGACAGACTGGCTTTGGGAAGTCAAACAATGCGAACAACAAAAGGAAGATGTTGAAATTGGTCGTCGTCTTAAAACTAAAATGTTACTTAAAGAAGAATTAGACAAGCGCTATTGGAAACGAAGGAGAAAGGTAATAGAAATTTTGTTGGTAATAATATTTTCAACGAATGTTACAAACTAAAAAATCATATATTTTCTAACTCCTCATGTTATTAAAGGACATAACTTAAAGAATAAATGAATAAGTCTTATAATTCTCGCTCAATTTTATTTCTTTAAAATGGTTAAAAAATCCTTTTTAAGTACTTGCTGAATAAAAACCAATATCTATTTAAATATTTGTAAAACTTTAAATAACTTCATATTTCTACTACTTTTATCCAAAATTCAAACAATTACAAAACAGATTAAGATTTGGAATAACAAAAATTGAATTTAAGTGAATTTGACAATAAATTCCTAAGATCTTTAGAATTTATTCCTTAAATGGCGCCCAACCGCCTCTTTTTTATATAAAATTTTTAGGCAATGCTCTCTTTTTTATGTTCAGCAATTACAGTTCAGCCAATTACAAATCAGATTAAGGTTAAACATTGCGATAAATATGTAGAATTCCAAAGGAATATTAAAAAAAAAAATTTCTAAGACCTTTAGAATTTCTTTCTTAAATGGCGCCCAACGCTTCTTTTTTTAAATCAAATCCCAGACATTTACAGATAGGTTTGAGATACAATTTAGAAGCGTAAGGATTGTGCTCACTTACAAAGAGAACTGACACTTAGAGCCCCTGTAGACTGCAGACTTTTTATCGGCCGATAGTTTGGTCGGGTTGGGCTGAAAGTGCGCACACCGAGCCAACTAAACAGTTTGGTTGGTAAACAGGGCGCAGACTATCCAACAGTCGGCGGACTATTCTCGAACTAGTTTGTAACTGACTGATCAAAATACACGCAAACAACGCCAAAGCACAGAGCGAACTGAACTATCGGCCGACTAAAAATCGTCATGTATGCGCAGGCGTGTATGCGCCAATACTGATTAAACAGTCGGCCGATAGTTGGCCGACAGATTACTTTGAATGTAATCGGGTAGCCCATCAAACTTTTTATCGGCCGATACTGAATCGCTGTAGTGTGCGCATATGCTAGGTTCATAAAATGTCCATGTGGGCACGTTGAAAACTTCAATACTGTCTACACATTGAAGTTGCGGAACTGAGCCATTTCATCCAGTGAATGTGCTTTGAAAAACTACCAAAGAGTCTTAAAGCTATTAGGGTACAGAGTCAAAGAAATATAACAAGAAAATTAGTTAAAATAAATTGTGAGCAGAACAGAAATAGTTAATAGTTATAAGTTATAAGTTATTACGGCCTCGTTTATTATAACTAGTTTTAAAAGTGGCGCCCAACGTTTTGTCTTAGGTATCGATTAATTATGGTTCTTACAGTTAATAAACATGTTTTGTTATTATTTTTTCCTGTTATCTTTTGTTAAAATAATGTAATTATTTTTTCAGAGTTGGGATCAGCCTATTGAATCGGAAAAATACCATTTTTTAACCACAGTTTCCATGCCCGTGTATGACCGTCGAGAAAATGCTGTAAGTTATAAATTTTAACATATTCACATAAATTTTTGTTTAAAAACTTTTTTTTTTTTCAAAAAAAAAAATAAATCTTTAAGTCAATACATATAATTCAATGGAAACGTGCATTTTATTTTTATTTATTTGATTTTATTATAAATTACTCATCAATTTTAAAATATAAAAATTCATAACATTTATGCCTTTAAAAATTAAAAAAAAAATATATATATATAAAAAATCAATTTTTAAATCAAAAATTGTATTTGTATCACTGAAAAAACAAAAATTAACTTATATAATATAGAATATCACCGAAGATGTGTTAATTAACGAAGCGTACTGGGAATCACAAACTCGTGAGGTATTTCAAAAAAAAAAACAAAAAAAAAATCAAGTTCCTAACGAACGAATAATCAAAAGTAATCGTTATTTTTTTTGCGCTATAATATACCTTAGACTACGTTTAGTGATTACTTAAAATAATTTAAAAAAATTATATAACATATATCCGAACAAAATTCCTAGAAGTCAATTATATACATTATTATATAAATATATATACTCGTAACTTGTAGTGTTATATTTTTCGATCTAATCTCGATGATGATTGGGCCAATTTAGAAATGAATATTTTTATTCATATTGACGCCGCTATAATACTTACTTATATACATAACATATATAATCGTAAAACTTAGTGCTATAGATACAAATGAAATAGTCAAAATATATACATTATATACAATAGAATTTTAGTAAAAGTTTTTGTCTTTGGTTTTAGTTTAAAGAAAGAAAATGAAAATATTCATATCATAAGAATACGTACGTTTAGTTATAATTGACATTTTTAGAAAATTGTAAGTTATTTGTTTTCAACAGTTTTAGAAAATGTTTTCTATATCAAAAGGTTTAATTGTTACTTTTTGCTTGTTTAATTTAGATGGTGAAATCATAAAATTTGTAGAGTATAATTCACAAAAATAAACATTAGCTAAAAACTTCTTTTCTATAATTTTAAAATTTATTAAGAATGAGTTTTTGTTTACTTTTTGGATCAAAAGTTATCTATGAAAGCATAAATCTAGGAATCTAGAAGTTCTGGATCAACATAACATAGAGGTTTTTTTAATAGCCATTTATTTTGGCCACTTCATGTTTGGAAATTTAGATATAAAAACTAACACGAACTGATTTCTCTTAAATTTGTATTATCAAAAAGAATAACCTTAGATTCACATGTTTTCAAGAGAGAGCATAAGGAAATATTTGCAACTCCTAGACTTTGTTACATCTACTTTACAAAAATAAACGAATATGACTGTATTTTTGTTTTATATATTTTCTTTTCATTGCAAGATTTTGAAGCCGTTTTTTTCCTTTTCATACATATTTTGAGAAAACTAAAATGTTCAGTTTTAATTTTAAATAAAATTTGAGAATCTCCATTTTTGGAGAGATTTACTCCTCTTTGATTGACTAAGCTTGTGTTATAAGTATTTTATAAAGAAATATATTCTTATTTGCAAATTGATTAATTCAAAAAACAAATTTCAATGCAAATTTGACAGCTTCACCGTCACTATAAGAAATGACAGTTGCTTAACATTTAAGTGCAATCAACTATTTGTGTCCCTTTGTGTCAACTTTGACAGCTTATACGTTCTGTGTACAACAAAATTGACATTTAATCCGTATGCGATTTGAGTTCATTACGAATGTCACTTGCCTTTTTGACAAATACAAAACCATTTCACTTATTTTTGGGAAGGTTGAGGAAGATATTTTTTTTTTTATTCGTTTTCTAAAATTGTATCATTTTAATGCTATATATTTTTTAAAAAAATTCTACTAGCAAGTCTGCTACTCATAAAATTTTTTGAAATCAACTGAATGCGAAGAAGATAAAAGATATGATTGCACCTTTGCACTCATTAAATACGAAAACAAAAAACAATTACTTTTAATGCTTTTTTAGTTTGCATCAATTTAACATTTCAAATGCTTTTCAATTTAATTTTTTATATACATATATAAAAATATTTAAAATTTAATTGATGATTTTTCATTAATCTACAATAATTTTGCTCAGTTATAAATTACTGCTAGTTAAATTAGAAGTTGGTTAATTTCAAAATATTATCATGCTTTCTTTAGCATATTTTAGTACATTAATAATAATGAGTAATGACATAAAAAGAAATTATATCGAATTTTTGAAAAAAATTATTTTAATGTTGGATTTGTTTATTTTGTTGTTTTTTTTTCTAACGGTAATTGTTTCAAACTTTATAAAATAATACTTGTAACTTATGTAGGTGTATAAATTTAAGTCTGGTTTGATATTACTCAATCCAATTGCCATATTCAATTAGTGATGTGATCAATAAGCTTTATTTTGATTTAAGTTTCGTAGAAAAACAAAATAGTTAAATATAATTAGCCTCTTAGTGGTATTGTAAAAATGTGTCTAGTGTCTATATACAAAATTATATATAGTTTTATAGTTAAATTGTAATTTATATAAAATAATTATTATAATCAATGTAAACAAATGTCCGTACATATTTCCGTAGCTTGCCGGAATTACATAGTACAAAAAAGAAAATAGAATCAATAACAAAATTAATTGATTGCATCGTATTCGAAAAAATTATTAAATTAATTTTTTGTTTATATATACAAACATTTTAAATATAGCTAGAAACAACTATACATATATACAATTTAGATAAATCCGTAGTGAAATATGTGTAATCGAAGCCATAATATTTAATTGCAAGAAATTTCATTAATCAATTTATTTTATTTATGTTCTTTATCCAAAATGGAATTCAGACCCGGATTGCTAATTTACTTGGTGTTGCTGGAACCGATGTGCCAATTAGAGATATTAAAAAACTCTTATCACCGTATTTGGTAAAATTTTTGTTTTTAATGTTTAAATAATAATACATATTTATTATTCTTTTATAATAATGTAGTTGGGAGTAAATGGTTATGCGTTTATTGTAACCAACAACGGTTATATTCTATTCCATCCAGATTTTCGTCCAATCGTAAGTCTTTTCTTTAGTTTTTATTTTATCTAACACTAACTTTTATTATTTTTTTATGGAAAAGTTTCAAGATATTCTCAAACCAGCTTACAATAGCGTTGATATGATTGAAGTTGAATTGTTAGATGACGATCGAGAGCCGAGAGATTTTAATCCAGTATTGATAAATGTGAGTATAAATACTCGCATAACTATTTTTTCTGAGTATTTCTAACCTCACAATTGATTTTTTTTTTAAGATTCGAGATGAGATAATAAATCAATCCACCGGAAGTAAGTGGATGTTGGTGAAAAATCATTTCGATGAAATGGTAAGTAATAATTGTACTAAATATATTAATAAATAAGAAGAAGTCGTTTTTTTCCAAGTTTTGTTGCTTAAATTATAATAGCCACTAGCATAGAAGATGAGCAACAGAAAAGTCATAATTTTGTTTGTTAATTTCCTAACCTCGTGAACTTTTATGCTTCCTTTTAAATATATTCTCAGTCCGATACGTTAAATTAAAAAATTTATAGAGAATAAAAACAAAATGAAAAATTTGGTTGAGCCCAAAAATCTGACGAACTAATAACTTCAACTTTAATTAAATTTTATTTTACGCATTATGACACAATTGGTATGAATTTCAAAACCGTCTATTAAAAAATATCACAAAATGAGATATTACCTTCAGAATAATTTTATACTACTTGTTGTTGCATCTGGGCCCTATTTCACCAAACACTTTTCACCTTGTAACTTTGCACTTTTACTTTGCAAATTACGTCTCACCAAACGCAAATTTGAAAAGAGGAAATTATTGAATTGAAAAGCTTTCCTCTTTGCAAAATACGTTTCACTTAACTGAAACTGAAAGTATTTGTTCTTTTTGTTTCACTAAACAATAAAATTTGAAAATTATATTAGAACTTTGTAAACCTTTTCAGTAATATGCAAAGAGAAATTGTTATTTGGAAATAAGAGTTTGTTTTAAAAAGTTGTCAAAAACTAATAAAAAAATATATGTATGAATTGTTTTGAAAATGAACAAGTAAATAATATTTAACAAGGCAATGGACATAGGCTAATTTTTTTTTAGTTTTGACGAATTCACCAAAGAATATAGATTTTGAATTTAAGGATTAACGCGTTAATTCATCTCAACTTCAAAAATGTCTGATTAGGTAGAGAAGTTTCAAAAAAACGTTTCTTTTGAAAAGCTGTTGTAAAATAATTTATATATCGTTTTGAAGAATGTTTCAAAAACGAAGAAGTTAATAATAGTGACCAAAGAGTAGTGAACGTAAGAATTAACTTCGGTATCGTAAATTATTTTTCGACAAAAAAAAGTGTTCGATTAATGAAAAGAACCATCGAATATGTGTTGTCTAAAATTGGAAATAATCTAAGACAGCATTTTGTTTAAGTCACTTCTAGCAACCTTTGTGTACACTACATTGGGCTGGGAAGAAGCCCAATATCACGATTTTGTATCTACATATACACGGAATCAGCAAAGAAACCGTCTGCAGAGTAGCTCAATAAAATTTATTGAACATTTAATGTTGAATATTATCATTGCTAAATTACATTTTTATTTTTACAATCTCCAAAACGGCAAACTTTTTATGAAATAGGCCTCTTGAAATATTTTTCGAAAAATCCAATTGGCAAATTTCTTACTAAAAATTAAAAAAAGAGAGTAACTTCAAACTCATACATTTTTTATTTAGTACCCTAAATGTAAAAGTTCAATTGACAATTTTTGTTTAAAGTCCTATAAAAATAATAGGGATTCTCAATAAGATATTTGATTTTGAATAGCTAGCTATTTTGACAGATGTTATTTCTGGCCTGTCATCTTTAAACACAGCAACACATTCAATTTCTATTAATTTACAACAAAAATGTTGAATATTTTATATTTGGAGTTTCAAATGTCAAGATAGTATTAGGAAAATACTTTTCCGACGACCAATGGCATCGTCTCATCTCTGCCAGCTAAGGACGTTCTGAAATTATCCCAAAAATGGGGGTGGTTCAACCTATGTACATATCGTCTGCTTGGAGGTAAAAGTCACTAAGTGCAATTTTTTCCAAATTCGAGAAAAAGTCATTGTGTGTTGATGTAATCATTTCCCATAAGTATAAAAAGTCAATAAGTGAATATAACTGCTATAAATGCAAATCATAAAATGAGAAAATTTTAACGATTTATCATTTTCCTATTTTTGACGTGACAACGTCTTAAATTAGGTTGCGGCTGGGAGTCACTTATGAAAAAGTGTAACGCCCGGTAACGTTACGATGAGTCACCGAACGAGAGAGAGGCCCGCCGAATGCCTTGCGTCTCTCTCCCACTCAACTATGATCGGTCTGCCGCGCGCGCAGCACTAGAGAATTAGGCGCATTGAATCGGCGCATACTTGTGTCTCTGTCTTTGTCTTTCTCGAACGTTCTTGGCGTTGGAAAAACAAGAAAGCGTCATAATACAAGTTTTAGTAAACAAAATATATTTCTATAGTTAAAATTTGTGCAATTCTTATTTTCATTCAATTCCTTGTTCCTATTGTGCAATTTAATTATATTCATATCAATAAATATTCTACCGAGAAAAAGACGTTGTCACGTAAAATCTTCGCCCGTAAAACCGACTTTACAGGCAACCATTTTTTAATGAGCGTATCCCTGTTTTTTTGCTCTCCTGAAAAAATTTGATTTTGTTACTTAATGACTCTTAAGCCTAGTACGCTGCTGATGCGAAACGAAATTTTTCGGTGGTCTCCAAGTGCAGAGCGAAATGAAAACGAAAACCACAGCGGAAAAATATTTGTGGAGAGTTCTGTCTGGAAGTTGAATTTCACTGCTTGTCTTCATCACTTGTTGCACATCACCAATAACATCCTGAGTTTCCGATTCAGAAATGCAATGTTGGAACACATTAGACAAATCCATTTTATTTTAAATTTTAAATCAAATATAAATCAAAGTTAAAGTCAAAACACCGAAAGTCACGAGTAAACAATTTTTTTTTCAATAAAAAAATTAAACGTCAAAATTTCGCAAGCAATTAATGTGCTGGGCAATTAAATTGAGAACGAAAAGAGTGGAGAATTGTACTAAGAAATCTAGTACAGCTCTCCACTAAAATGTCACTTTTCGTCGTCCAGCAGCGTACTGAAAAACGAAAAGCACAGCGAAATTTTTCGTTTACGATTTCGTCATGTCATTTTTGTATGGGAATTTTCGTTTCGCATCAGCAGCGTACTAGGCTTTACCTGCAAGCAGACGATATAAGTATCAATACCAACCTTCCTACACTTTACACCATCCTTTCCATATCCTATGGAGTACAATGGATCCTGATGGATCTGATGGCGACGTTTTTCGAATATAACCGATTTATTGATTACTCTTAGAAAATACCCGTTTTTTTATATTAAAAAGAAACCACTAACTGGAAACCTTACATTTCAACAGGTACAAAATATACTTCAACAAGTTTACGCCTATAATATTAACGACTTTTATTTTTTGATAAATAAGAAAATAACGACAAGAATTATAAAATTTACTCACCAAATTGATATCATTTTAAATAATAAATAATAATTATCAGAAACCACAAGACTTACCTAGAATAAAAAAAGAATTAAATTGATTACAAAATTGAACTAAATAAGAAAAATAATTTGCTTTCACAAAGATAATCATTTTATTTCCTTGATCACATTTTGCAGTTTAAAATTACCTTTTTAAATTTTTAATTTTACCGCCAAAAAATATACTTCAAATTCCAATTCATTCTTGTGCACTTCACTACATAAACCGACAATACCGACAATATCAAAATAAAACGGTAAATTTTTCTACTCAACTATAAAAATTATGAATAAAGGAAAAATACACAAAATCACTTTCAATAGATTATTTTATATAACCAAAAACACAATTGAACAACAATTTATTACTTTATTAACATTTGTAATTAGTTTAAAATTCACAAAACAAATAAATTAAATTTTAATATTATTTTTTCTACGAACCGATCGCGGAACAAACTAGCGAGAGGAGGATGAAGATTGAACTGTTTATAAACTTGTTCAATCTTGTAAGTAATCATTACACTAGATTTTGTTTTTGTTCTCGCTAGTGTTAACGGGTGGGTGTGGTGTAGTTGATGATGGAAGAAATGAATAAAACGAAAAGGAAACATCGATTGAAAAACACAATGGCGACTTCCGCTGATTGTCAAAGGTGTTTTTCTTCTGTATTTGGATTATAAAGGGTATTCACATGATGCACATAAGGGGCCAGTAAAATCCATCACTAAAAATAAAAACAGGAGGAATCTAAAATGTTTGACTGATGAGCGTTTATAGAAATCTGTTAAATTATTTCATAATATGTATTTGATTTGTTAAATAACCACGAGGCGCATGCATCAAATGAAAATAGTTTTGTATTTCTTTTTTGCTGTTGATTTCAGTTTAAAATTGAAATTATCACCAAAATGAAATTCATTTTTTTGGCGTTTAGCTGTCAGCTGTTCCGTCAAAATGAAATTTTATCATCAACATTTTTAAAACAGATTTACGAAATAAATTTAAGTTCAAATGCATTGTTTCTTTTTTAAAAGAAAAAAAAACTTGAAATTAGAATTCATCTTATTTCATCAATCTTTTACTAAAAACAATTCTTTAATAAATTCAAAATTGAAAAACAAACATTTAACTAATGTATTTTACTGACCCCTTAGTATTCCGTAAAAAAAAATTAATTTGAATTCTAAAATGGGACGCTGAGACTTATTGACGATAATTTATGTTCAACAAGTCAAGTAAGTTTCGTGCAACTTTATTGTTCTATTTTTAATTTTTGAATTTTTCGAATTGTAAATTCTGACATTTCTTGAGTTCTTTGAAGGAATTTGTAAGTTCATTGTTTTCAAATGAATATTTGTGTGTGTGTGTAGGTGCAAGTATTTTCGTACGTTCCTTCGTAGGTATACGATTTCTTTTGTCTTCATCCATATGTATATCGACTTAAAATTTGGCAGATAAAAACAACACAACTTAAATACTTAAATATTGATGACGTATTTAATTTTGTACGATATTATCTTGGAAACTAAGACAGATGTTTAACTTACTGACTATTTTTAAATTTCAAGTCTCCAAAAGATTTTTGATACATCTTTTCTAAATATTACATTTCAAAATCTTAAATTTGACACTTATTATTGATTTCTCTTACATTTACTTGGAAGTCTTCAGAAGACTTTATCAAAGTTTCATTACAATCTGATCACTAGTTTTAGAAACGTGAAGTGTACAACCGTTACTTTATATTTGCTAAGAAATGTGTTATAATGTCTATAGAGTTCAATATTCGAAATACTGATAAATAAATCTTTTTGATAACTTGGTTTGGTTTGTTTGCAGTTTAAAATTAGGATAAATAAAACAAAGGTGTCTGTTTTCAAAAATAATGTCGATGTGTATATTTTTGTATATAATATGCATACTTGTGAAAAAGAACACGACTTTTCTTTATTTTCACTTTAAATTAACTGTTTTTTTTTAAGTAAACATAACATATTTTCTTATAATTATTATTATTTTTAAGAAACGAGTAATCCGAGTAAAACGTCAATACTACTGGACGGCTGTTCAAAATACTCCTTTTACACTTGTCATAACTTATCCTGAGCAATACGGTGTAAATCGCTTACAAATTCGTACTGAAGATGAAATACACCGTCTCAGTATTAAGGGCAGTAATACGCTAAGCTACTTTAGTGGTAAAAAATGGAAAGTACACCCTGATTGGTAAATATTTATTCTTTTCTTAAATACATATATGTATAATTCTTTTTACAATTTGTTTGTTTTTTTTTAGGCTATTTTGTAAACATAGCAATATAACATTTACAAGTCCAGAAGCGGAATTACTTCACTTCTTGGACAAAATGTCAAAACCAGGGTGGAAATGGCCACTTAGTAGAAGCGCACTGCCCCCCGAACATACAGCTGCAATGTTTTGTAAGTAAAAATATTTTAACTTTGTTTAATTTATTTTTCTATTTTTTAATTTATATAAAACCATAAATACATTCAGAAAAAAAAACAAGAAATTACATACATACCTTTGAAAGTTTTGCCATGAAATTGATAAAATTATTTTTAAACAAAAAGTTTGGCATTCAAGGCCTAAATCAATAGAGCTATAATAAAAAGGCTGGTTTTAACATTAATGTTTGTACTGAAGCAAAAAAATAATATTATATATATTGTATTTAACGCTGCAGCTAGATGCGCATGCGATTATTGCTTAGATATTTGTACCCGTTTGAATTGGTATAGATAAAATGTTTTTATAATTTTTGTATTTATTTTTCTAAAATCGTCTTCAACTACATAATTTCAAAGAAGTATTCGATGACGATATTCATCATCCTCATCATTCACATAAATATATATTTTTTTTTAATTTAATTTTTAATTTTCGGGATTTTATATATTTTTTTAAAATTTTATTTTGCATATAGTTTTTATTTTAATCAATATTTTCTATCTCTCTATTTCTCAAATTTAAAAACAAACAAAAAATAATGGTTTTTCTAAACAATGCAAATCCACAGCTAACACAAGCTCTGGGCGAATACCGCTTACTGAAAAAGAATCGTACTTTTGTGAGTACTCCTACAATCCATTTTAAATGGTTTGGTACAATATTCTTAAAATTAGAAGTAAAATTAATTTATTTGGTTTCTTGTAAAATTGCACCTTATTAATTGAACTTGTAATATAAACAAAACAAAAAATTGAGAAGATTCTTTGAAAAAAAAAAACAATATACCTTATATAAATTATATTTAACAAAAATTAAACCTACATTGTTTGAGTAAATCCCTTTACAGAAGTTCATAAAATATATACTCGTTTAAATTTACCCACTTAACATTTCTTTTTACATATTACTCGTATTATGTATTAATGTATTATGTATCGGTTGAATCTCTCTTTGTGTTTCATTTTAAAACTCTACTTGTTTTTTTGTTAATAACAATTTAATATATATTTGAGTTTATTTATTGAAAATATATTAACCAAAGGCAATTTACGTAGAGGGGAGGGTCGGAAAGGTATATGTTTTTTTTTTATCCCAAATAACATAGCGTCGAATTAAACTAATATTACCATTAAATAAATCCAATCTAAGAAAAAATTGAAAACAAGTCTAAGGGGGTTTTCTATTGGTAAAATAAATCAATTGATTTTAAATTAACTAAATCCATCAAAGTGTCAAGTTGAACCTTCTTTGGGCATTCCATTGTTAAAATTAAATTGCTACAATTTTGATTAATAGTCAAATTTGAAAAGCAATTTTTTGGAGAGGATTCTTGAAGCAAAAGCAATACAACTTTTATCTGTCAACTAGCCTTGTGGCTTGTCTAGTTTAATTCCTCTATAAACATTGTTTCTTATTTTCCTAAAGCTTGCTTCAAGTGAAAACAAATTTGACAGCCATATCAAAACCATCAACTCTTTGGAAAAACATGAGGGACATTCATGCAACGATGTCAAATACTAGATAAGTTCGCCATTTGCATTTTGTAAATGAACTGTCAAACTTTGTTTTGATGATTTGGTAAAATTATTCAAACGTCATCCATTTGAATCTATTGTCATCTAAATAAAGCAATTCATCAATCGAGAAATTGTAAAGTGTTGTTTATCTGTTCCAAAACAAGTACACATGATGGTATATCATTAAATGCAATTTTCTCATCTCTTGATTGTCTTTTTGAAGTGTTTTTAAATGAAATAAAATCAAATGCTTGGATTAACTTCTTATGATATTATAAATAAATACATACATATGTACATATGTATATGCTTTTATTTCAGATAATCTGTTTCAGTTTATTCTTTGACTTTTAAAAAACAGCTGATTTAACTACACAATATTTTTCCAGCTGAATAAAGAGATCGAGATGCAAACTTTTGTGTAAATTATCATTTTACACAATTTATAAACTTGCGACTTTGCATGAATTATATGTTGTTCCATTTGCCATACAAAAATCAATATTTTTTATTGAAATTAAAATTTACCAATGCAAAACCCCATTAACACATATGTACATATGTATGTATGTAAGTAAAACACCGAACGAATTTAGCTTTAAGCTTACAGAGTCAAATGGACTCGAGCCGGTCCAAAACGAAATGAAAAATATAAAAATAATCAACGAAATGAAAAAATATAAAAATAATCAATCTGTCAAAATGGCTGTTGCTAGGTTATGTATGCTGGGCAAATTTGAACCGTGTCCAAATGGTTCGGAGCTAATTGACTCGGTCGTGTATGACCAGATAAATAGGTGCATCTGTCTGAATTTGAAAGACCTGTTAAAGGCTGTGAATATGTGGGTAGTGTCTTGTTTAAGTCACTTGAAGGAATGAAATAACAATTGAATTAAATTTATTCCAAAACTTTGCTCAAAAAACGATTTTTATGAAGATTTAAATAAAGCCTCGTTAAAAGTACATAGTTTTTTTTATAGACTTTTTTGGTATTTTCTTTTTTATTCTTAAGGCCCAGTACCTACCTACTAAGAAATTTAATTGCCGGCAGCAGCAAAGAACTTAAGTTGCTCCCCGCTCAGAGCAAATTTCCGGTGTTTTTTCTTTGTTTTATATTTAGATGAATTTTGCAACTGGTACCACCAGTGAATTTTCATTTCTTTACAGTTTCGTCAATAAAAGTGGACAACTATTAAGTTGCCAACACCAACGTCCCAAGAGAAAATTAAAGCAACTTTACCTTTCTTTTTGACTGATCTCCCATGTTAGCAAGTCTAACTTTAAGTTACCTTATTAGGAGGAGGCCTTTAAAATTTCATGTAGCTTTTTTACGAACAAAAAAACAAGTTAGCCATAGGGACCTTCATATTTTATTGCAGAAAGTGAAATTGCTAAGCCTCTGATTGTGATTATATTCAGATTTTATCCTTCCCGTCTTTTTTGCCAAACAAATATAGCACTGAACTAGGAAGCTCTCAGTTACCTAGTGTGGAAGGAGCTTAACATGGCAGCCGATAATGATAACCTAATTATTGATACATATTTATCAAGAAAAAAAACTGCTAATTTATTTAAAAATATTTTGTCTTTCTTTGTTCTTTTCTATATTTTTTTTGTTTGATTTCTTTATTACTTTCCTCTTTCAACACATTTCAACCCGTTAATATACTAAATACTTACACCTGTTCAAAATATAAACAAGTAGAATAATTCTATGTTTCGCACTTTTTAAACAAATTATACTCAATTACAAAATAACTATAAACAAAATATACAACACACATTTCACACTCATAATATTAATATATTCTTTAAATCATACGCACGATACCGTTTTAAACGTTTATGTAAATACACGCATTAAATATAATCAAAAAAAAAAAAAAATATCAAATCAAATTGTTAGCTGAGGAATTGCACACGGAATTTCATCGATTAATAAATAAATATGACAATATCCGTTTTGTATAATGAAGCACCTGTATAAAAGCTGAAAAACTGCATGAAAGTTGGCACCTGCACCGTTATCGTCTTGTGTTTTTTTGCAAAACAAGATGGGTGATGATTTGTTGATCCTGCACCATATGCAAAAACTCACTAATCTCATATTATATACCTACTATACCGTTGCGTTGCTTAAATATACATTTTTATTTCAATACTAAATAGATTTTAAATAAAATTTTAGGTGATCGCAGTTTAATGCAGTCTTTGGTGTTCGATGCTCGTGTAACTGAATGGTTTTCAAAAAATACAAGTTTTAATTCAAAGGACGATACTAAAGGGTAAGCAAGAACAAGGATATTTTGTTTTAATATACAATATTGATTGGCAGTTTAATTTACTAATTTACACTTCTTTATAATAACTGCACTTCATACCGTTAACCAAATTGTACTAGAACAAAAAATCATAACAGGATTTTCTTACTTTTTTTTTCATTTTATTTCTTCATTTTGAATTTCTTTCCTCCATTTGTACTTTTTTACTACTTTAATTTATTTTTTAATCTCCATAATTTGCACAATATGTGTGTTGTTAAAAACATACAAACAAAAATACTATTTTGCACAATTTTAAATGGAAAAGTTCAAGCCCATTTGCGGTTTTAATGGGTGCGTTGCCAAGGTAATACATCGGGATTGTAATATCAGTGTATTTTGTACAAATATTTCACTTCTTCTAAAACAAATAAACATTATACTATGTGTATGTACATATTGTACTATAATCTTTTGAATGTTTCTATACAGTGAATTTGAAATAAAATGTATTTTAAACAATTTAATAAAACACGAACTATAATTTTAATCTAGGAATGAATTCAAACAGCGTTTTGGCATCACTGTTGCATTTTTGGCAACTCATAGTGGATTGACAAGATGGCAGGAGTTCCACTCGAATATAACGGAAGAAGCGCATTCAGGGTAAGCTAGATTTAAACTGCAAAAATTCAAATTTTCAATTTAAGGCCGTGTTTGGATGTGGATTTTTTTATTTGCTCTGCTTTTTGAAAAAATTATTTCAGAGAACGATTTGGAGACAACAATCGGCGAGCTATAGATGAAGTCTGGTACAAACGTGCAGTGGAGCAACATTTTATCCGGGAAGAGAGTTTTGTTTACTCAGTTCCTTTTGATAGCGGAGGTTTTTCATTTTCATTATTTATTTTTGTATTTATCAGATTATTTATTATCTTGCTTTTTAGAAACAAGTGCTGAAATAATAGTAACCGCTAGTCATGCTATTTTCCATACAGAAGGTGGCAAAAGTGCACCAGCAGCAGTTGTTGGATTCCAATTCCAACACAAGGCTCTATTTACTCTTTTCAAAAATATAACTGGCACTGTAATTATATAAATGACTATATTTTTGAATACTGTACCATATTTTTCTGTTTTAGTGTCCCGATTGTGCTAAAACATGCACATCTGAGGAAATTGATTGTTTTCTCTTGGACAATAATGGCTATGTGGTTATTTCTCCAAGGAAAGGAGAGACTGGAAAATTCTTTGGAGAAGTTAATGGCGCCCTTATGCGTCGTCTAATTGAAGAACGAGTTTATAAAGAAGTCGTTATTTTTGATTATCAAGCTGTGTGTTTTGAATTCACTGGAGATAATAATTCTTCAAGTCATTTGTTTTCGGTATTTTTTTTTCTTTTTGTTTCTCATAAAACTTTTGTCAATAATTGTTTGTATTTTTTTTTTTTTTAATTTCATAGCCAATGACACATATTTTACGCCTCGCAAAATGGCTGATCCATACATTGCTGTGGTATATTGTGCAATTTCATACTGTTGCCGCCAATGTTATGGAACATTATTTCGATGAAAATGTTACAGAATATATCGTTCCTAACAAAGAGTGGGAGTCTAGGGTTACATTACGTCGGACGCGACTTAAGTCATGCGATCATAGACGTCATTTGTATACCCTATATAATGATAAAGAAAATGTTGTATACAATATGACAGCACATGGATGTGAACGGCCATTTGTCGTACTTCCGATACCGGCGAGTAATTTGATTCTACTCGTACTAGATGTTTTGTGTCCGAAGGAATCAGCATTTCGCCTTACAGTTGATCCAATTGAAGTTCAATACGATTACGATGCAAATTTCAGCCTGGCTTGCTATAAACGAAATCGTCCTCTTTCGAGAATTCGACCAGGCAGTTGTATTAATAAACATATGAATGTAATAATTAAAATTTAAATCATTTTTTGAAAAATAAAATTAATTCAAATATATTTACAGGAAAGTGCCATTGTGCTGTGCGGCGATGCCACTAGTCAAATAATAAATTACGTTTTAATTTTAATTAGTACAATTTTAATTCGTTATCTCTAACACTAAATATTAATTGTTATATAGTTAAATATAATAATAATAATATTATAAAAGTTTTTTTTTTAAGAAAATACTTTCATATTTTACTGTTGTAATCTTAGCTTTTGTATATTTCACATTATAAAGAAGAAAAGAAAACAAACGATATAATAAAAAAATAAGAAAAAAAAACACATAGTGCGTAAGACATTTTCTAGACAAAATCGTGTACCTACCTACCTACCAAGCATTATATTATTAAAACTTAAAATTGTTTTGATATTCTACATACATACATATTATATATTGAATAAATACAAAAAAAAAACTGTTATTAGAAAAGCTCTTATCCACTTCAATTCATTCCTAACTATTTAAACGTAATATAAAAAAGAGCATACATTTATTGCCAAGCCTTTTTGTTAAATACAAATCTTAATTGTTTATTTTCTTTTCTTTTTTGTTATAATTTGTAAAAAGTATCTAAAAAAATATATTAATTTTAACACTTTATCACTTACTTAGAGAAAACTAAACATTACACTCAAATATTTATAAAATTATTTAAAAATGCCATTATTAAATTATAGTAAGTTTTTTTTTTCTAGTCAAATATAAGACCTTTAGCCTTTAGAAATAATAAGTTTTTATTCAAAAAACCAAAAATAAACTATGTGCTAAAGCTTTGGATTAATGAAGACTTAATAAAGAAACAAATTTGAATTTACACTTGAAAAATGGAGCTGTTTTTATTCTTTTTAAGACTAAAGTAATTTAGAAATTCCTTAAAATTGACTCTTTCTTAGATTTCTTTCTAAAAAAGTTGACGAACACAAATAAAGATCTTTAAATAATATACACATAATGTATCAACGAATTACGTTGAAAATCAATAAACCTTGCAAAACCTTGAAATTGAAACTAAAATTACGTTTACGCCATAGTGAACTTTGTAAATTTTTAAAACATAGATAAAGTAATATTTTTCGGACATAGATTTAGATTAATAAGGAACTGAAAAATGAAATCAATGTGGAAAGTGAAAATTAAATATTTGTCTCATTTGCTCTTTTTTTTATTTTATTTTAATTGTTAGCCTAAATTTTACAATTTTAGTTTGTTCTCCTTTTTTCATCAAACTTTATTATTACTAGTTTTACATTGGCTGATCGTTTTCCCTTTTGCAGCTTTCTCTTGCCTTATAATCTCTGTGATGGCTTTGCAAAAACCTCTCACAATTTGATATTCAGTTAGGCCAAGTCGTCGTTTATTTGATATATCATAAATACCATCTTCTACATCCGTATGCTCTCCATTAGTTCCTCGTATCTGTAACTTATACTTTTTGACAATTTCATCAAGTTTTGTCTTATCAGAGGACAATTTTGGAATTCGTATATGTACTGAGGCACGAATTGTTGAACCCAGATTAGTTGGACAAAAGGTCAAATAACCCAAACGATCGTCACGTTCAAAAGGAATTTTACCCTCCATAGCATTGATGGCTCTTACCAATCGACTGAAAACTTCTCCTAAATTCCCACCCCTTTGCATCGATATCATACGAAGATGATCCTTCTCATTGGGCCATACTAGAAATGTTTTATCAAAGTTATGATAGAGACTACGACCGGTTGGCCAAAAGCGACATCCATTGGCTGCTTTCAAGAAACGATCATCGGGCTTATACAACAGATGATCCTTGATAAATTTACTTCGAATGGATTTTTTCATGCCAAACAAATAATGTATTACACCCTTAAACTCCATATCCATGCCAGATAGAGTGCAATGGATCATATCCTCGACATCATCGTAATCTTGTTTTGACATACCAGGAAGGAATGGATAACCTTTGATAGATCGAGCGCATCGTACACGAGTTGAGGCAATGTAATTCTTAAACGGATCAAGATCACCGAAAACACAGGGATTTCCAAAATTCGAACAAGGCTGTTTGTCTGTTTTCTTAAATCCACAATGGTATTCTTCGATTATTGGATCGAATAGGGCGGCAAATACTTTATAGGCTTCAGCATCTGGAGCATAAACACCACATAGTGAGTCATGATTTGCCAGACCAGATTGAATGCAGTCCAAGAGAGTTGAACTTTTGGTTGTTTTTGTTCGCAAAGCTTTAAAAATTTCTGGAGTTAAATGTTTTTTAAGCAATGACTTTGAATTCGATGACTTGAGTTTTGCGTAGCCTTCATCTAGTGTTTCCAAAACCAGGGGATCAATTTGGAATTTGTTTCTAAAAAAACATCATAAGTTTAGTGTCAATGTTAGTTTAATGTACTTTAGAACTTACGATTTGAGACGTTTGATTATCAGCAACCAGTTGAGCCTTGGAGTTTTTAAGGAGCGAAAGAACATATTTTTTTAAAATTTTGAGTGTTTGTTAATTTTGATTTAAACTGAGACTGATTTATTTATTTGATTTTTAAAGTCTAGAGTTCTATCCACAAAGTACTGTTTAAAATAAATAGAAATAAGAAATATATACCAATCAGTAAAACCCTTAAAACCATGCGATTTCTCGAAAAATTGCATAATCGATTTCTGTACAAGGGTATCAGAAACAATTCAAAAAGAAGAAAATAATGTTGTTTCAATGTGTATAACTTTATGTCTTATAAATAAGTGCGTATACGCCCGAGAGTGTACCATTTTGTTGACTCTCATAACCAATGACGATTTTAACTTCCGACGCAAAAGGAACGTTTAGGAAATCGAGGGAGAGAAGACAAAAGATTAACCACTTTCTGTTAAAGTTCATGTCGAGCCTTCGATTCACTATTCATTATAAACTCTTTTGTAATTTTTAGACATAATTAAACAGGCGGTCCATATACCGCAACATTTTTTGATAGGACTTAAAAATGTAGTACAATGGCGAGTAAAACCAAACATTGTCAACTTTCTAAACTTTTAAAAGCCCCACTTACCCTGCAGCAAGTAGAGCACCGAGTAAAATAATACCCAGATTTCTTCTCTAAGTATTTTGTTCCTCCAAATTTATGCACAAACATTTAAAAGGCATATTTTTATTTTAATACAAACATTTATTTAAAAGATGTCATGTAAAAGTAACAAACAAAATAATGTATTTATTTCTTATCACAAAAACAAAAAAAAAACTATGAAATATATTTGGAATGATCCTTTGTGGTATTCATTGTATTTTTTTTTTTATATTTTTTGTTAAAACAATTTTATTTGCATCTTAAGTAATTAATAAAATAAAAAAGAAATCTGAAATACTATATATTCAATAATTATTACGTTAAGAATGTTTGTTGTTGTGTGTGTATAAAAAGCTTTCATTTTATTTATTGTATATTTTCATTAATTTATTTTGTTTACGCTTAAAATAATTATATATTTTTTTTCTTTTTTTTTCTTAAACATAATTTGATTGTTATGAGAATTTGGCAGTTTTTTAATTAAATTTATCTTTTTTTTTTATAAAACATTGGGTTAATAAAATTGTTAGATTTCTTACTCATTAGAAAAACAAGTAAAAAGACGTGAATGAAAAAAGATTCATAATGAGTGTGATACAATGGAAATGAAATAATAAGTAACAACCTTTGTGTAGATGTGATAAACAAATTTGTCTACAGAGAGAATTAGTTTATGCCAAAGCGTGAGAAATATAGTTAAAGAGATACATTGAGTAATGTTGGTGTTAAATTACTGGTGAATGGGATATGCGAAGCATCATAAATCATCTTTTTTTTTGTTGTTGGTCGCCCGTCTCAACCTAAGTGGAATGTGTTTCAAGTGTGTGAATTTGAGTGATTACGTTGATGTGACCCCCTTTCGAGCGACAAGCATGTTTAGGACTGGGTTTTTGCGAATGTAACTGACTGCTTTTTTGTGCGTGACCATGGTAAAGTCATAGCCATTGCACTGGAGAATTTTGTCATGGATTCGGAGACCAGCGCGTGCCGCTGGGCTGCCTTCGTGCACTTCAGTCACATAGATGCCCTGTAATAAATTTTGTTTCCAAATGTACAAACGTTTCTAAGGAAAGTTAAAAAAAAACTCACATAATCAGTATAGCCCTGTGGACTTTTCTTGTAGTCCTGATCTATGCCACCACCTATCTTAAAGCCACATTTAAGAATTTCACGACCTTCTTGGTCATAATCGACTTCCTTGTGTAATGTTATTGGAATCTGTTGAATGAACATTTTATTAAAATAGTGTAAATTCCCAAAATCACACTCTCTTCTTTATGGCTGGGCGGAGCTCGCCTTTTTTTCTGGAAGAAAGTCTGATCGAGTTGTACACAAACTTACACTCAAACATTCCATTGCCGTACCGGCCTGATGTTGAAAAGCCATTTTCGCCATGTTTAAGGAATTAATTAAAAGTTATTTTGAGAATTCCGTATTGGAGAAATAGAAATATTGCAATAGAAAAAAAATTGGAAAGTACAGAGAATGGATTTTTTCTGTTTTCAGGGAAGACGACGAGCTGGCTAGCTGGTGCTTATGATTCCTGGGAAGTTGATGACAAACAAAAACAATAAAAATCTGACATAAGTCAATGGGTGATTTTGGCAGCACTTTTAAATGAACGTGAACAGAGCGGTTCCTTATTTTTATATTGAGGAAGTTCACATGGTGATTCTCTTATCGTCATTTTTTATCAACTATTGTCGATTTCCATTGAACCACATGAAATAGACGGCCCGTCGCTACTAAAAATCAATATTTTTTGGTTCCAATGGAAAGAAAAAACGTAGCAATATCTTTTTGTAAGTGTATTAGTGTAGCAGCTGTCAGAAGCACAAACAATAATTTCATTTGACGTTTGCAAAACTGTCAAGTTTTTAGTATGTGTTAAAATGAGTGTGAAAATCTGTGTAGATTCGTCTCAAAAGACGAATTCAAAACGAATCAATTCGTCGGGAAAAAACATCAATACTTTTCCCATTGGAAAACGTTTAAGAAAAAAATATTGCCGCCCCGTCGACGGCACATCAATGTTTTGGTTCAATGGAAAACCACATATGTATGTCGTTTTCCTTTGGGAATCCAGATGTTGTTGATTCTAAAAAGATGAAACTTTTTCTTCTCAATTTTGAATCAGAATCCAAATGAGAACAACATAAGAAATAGTGAAGGCGGAAACCGAGATAAAGATGGATGTAAGTTTTTATCCAAAACCGTAGTTTTAAAGCAATTAATACTTAAATTATGAATATATTAAATGCCTTACACAAAATTACTCAATATGATTAGTATAGTAGCTGTTATGGGCTCGAGTACACCTTTTACTTATCCATATGTATTCCATAAAAAAAATTCTGAAATTCATATTTTCTGAATATGAGCCAGCCTTACTAGTTTTGAGCTAGTGTCTTAATTGAAGGCCATCTTTAATCCATAATATTTAAAGTGTCTGTATTTTTAAATGCGCATGTAAATTAGTTTTTATATAATTGAATTCATAGTTTGAGATATTAAATATACATATATTACTCGGATCAGGTTGTTCCAAATGGTTAGCACCATTTCACCGAATCTCTGAACGTTTTGTAAAGAACTTAGCCCTCCATTAGGTAAAATCTAAGCTTGTTTCATGCTGCCGCGAAGAGCTTAGGGTTCTTGGCGCACAGCACAATATTAGACTCTGCTGGGTCCCAGGCCACAGCGATATACTAGGCAACGAGAAAGCCGATGAATTAGCAAGATTAGGGTCAATGCTTGACGAAAGCCAAGCTCAGCTAGTTAGCACCCCTACCTGTTATTTAAAACAGGGAATCTCAAAAAGAATAACTATTAAGGCCGATGAAAGGTGGAACCTTCTTGACACCTGCGGTACTACAAGAAAGATCTGGCCCTGTTTTAACAAACAAAGAATGGAAAGAATTATGCAGCTACAAAAGGGATCACTCCGATCTCTCGTAAGCATAATCACCGGACATAATCTGTTAGGTTTTCATATGAAAAAGATGAGAATCAGTTCAGATGATCTATGCAGAGGATGCGGTGACGAGGAGGTGAAGACACTTCGCACTTTCTGTGTCACTGTCCCGCACTCTCCCATCAAAGGAAGAAACTGCTTGGCAACTTTTTCTTTGGGGATTTAAAAGAACTCTCTAGTACGCCAGGTACTAACATTCTGAACTTCGTCAAAGCCTCTAAATGGCTTGACTAACTGATCACATAGGTTTTTTCTTATTAGCTTGAGTATCAATACTCACGGGTGACACAATGGATCTGTATTGATCTAAGTGTGACGGTTAAGACATCAACTGTCAGCCCCTCAACCTAACCTAACCTAGCCCTCCAATAACAAAATAGCCCTGATTTCGACCGAAATTTCGTGCTGAATGTGCTTTGCTTTTTAATCATAGAAAACAACTTCTCAAATCTGCGGAATAAATTCTAGGTTAGAGAAATAAATAGAACTCATTTCACCCCTGTTCCCAGTGCAGAGATTCTTTGATTAGCAGCACTACATAAATGTGGAAAGTTCTAAAGTGTGTATCGGTATTTTCTTTCTAAACCTTTGGTTTTTTCCTAATTTCTTTCTGAGTGTATATAATAATTACAAGGGTATTCAGATCCCCTTGAGTGCCTTCACAATACGCAGAAATCATCGTTTCTATTGTATGACTTGTCAAACATCTTCTCGCAAAACAGTGGTTCGACATAAGTTTTTCTTAAAAATTAATGTTTGTTATAAATTTTGATTGAATTTTGGCATCTGAATTAATCTTCAATCATTTTTAATTCGACACAAAAATAATCATACTGATTAGAGAACCCGATGAGTAGGCTGTATATATATGCTGTGATTTTTGACATTTGTACCATAATAAACTCATTAACCATATTTCCAAATTTACCAAAAAAAATATATTATTATTAAATTTAAATTTATTAAAAAAGGTACAAAATCTTTCACATAATTTCCCCTTACCTTACTCTAGTGCAGTGCTGAATGCCTTCATTTGTCAGCTGATTCTGCCGCCTTGCATTAACAAAACAAAAAAAAAAACATGCAATAAAAAATTAAATTATAAAATTTAGTAGAAAACAAACAAGTGCACTAGGAGTACAAAACAGACAAGAAGAAAACAGAACAAAATCAAACAAGTGAGTCATTTTTTAACAATTTAAGGGATACTAATTGCATGAATATTTATTTACAAAAACGTTTATTCCCATAGATTTCTCCAAAAACCATGTCAAAAGTCATGAACGACAATCCTCCGACATATACGGAAGTTATCAATTCACCCGTATCAGCTCATCCTCCCACAGTTGGTAAGTAACAAAGAACTCACAATTGAAACTTTGAAACTGATTGTTTTCGTCACAAATAAGGTATAATGTATCCACCATCATCGGGAACATATCAAGAAGCGTCAGCTCCACCGCCAGTGGGACAACCACTTCCGGGATATGTTCCAACATACGGAGCAATAGGTACAACTCCAACTGTGACTGTAGCAGTGCCGCCACAAATTGTTGTTATCGGTGGATGTCCAAGTTGTCGCATTGGTTATCTTGAAGATTCCTATTCTTGTTTGGGTTTATTCTGTGCGATATTCTTCTTCCCAGTTGGCATATTGTGTTGCTTAGCCATGAAGAACAAAAGGTGCTCCAACTGTGGAACTGAGTTTTAAAATATGAACACATTCCATAGATTTTATTTTGTTTTTTTCTTATTTCTTTCTATGTTGAGGCATATTCTCTTTATACCTATGTCATGAATATTTTGTTTGTGTTATTTTTTGTTTTCATTTTAATATATTTTAATAATTGCTTTTCGTTGTTGTTGTTTACAACGAGGTTCAATGGGAATCTTATAAATAGATAATTGGATGCTTATCATCAAAAAAAAATACTATTTGACAAAATAAAGATCGAGTCAATTTAAAACAAAGCAAAAGAATGTAAATGTTTGTGGTTCAAATTTGAAAAATGTATTGATGTATTATATCGTACCTAATTTGTATTCACTTTTTGTAAAAATAAACCACAAAGTAACCAACTATATAATAACTAAAGTATGCTTGTATTTTTTTATTCAGCTTCTTAAAAAGTGGGATCTTGCATTAATGTTTTGTTTAGACCCTCTGTTGACCAAATGGGAGAGTAAAAAGATTAAATAGTTAAGAATAAAGAATCGTTTACTTTATTATCTATTTCTTTAAACTTATGTTATTAGCTTTTTAAATACATCTATTTACTCCATTACTTACAAATTAAATCAATTTATTATCATCACAGAACTTCGTTTTTCAACAGTTTTACAACGTCACATACAAATGAATATCGCGATGAAAGTTATGTTTTCAACTCAAGTGAAAGTTTGGTTTCGTCTATATGTTCTCAAAGAGGCAAGTAAGTACATCTAAGTTGATTTGCCATATACACATGAATGTATACATATAACTTTGTTATCATCCTTAAAAATCTAACGTTACAATTCTTAACAATATTTTATTGTTTGCTTTTATTTTCAATAGTCAACAATACCGTGAACAGCCAGTTTACCATTTGCTTTGACATGATGCATTGTTAGTAGTTCGAAGTATAAATATCTAATCAATCTGTGCCAAAATTAAATGCGTTGCTTATTATAAGAAACTAAATAATTTCCATTCTAAAAATAGGATTAACTTCATTACAAAATGGGAACAAATCTTTCACAGTCCATCAAACTTTCAGATAAAATTTTGTTTTATGGAGAAACATTCTGAAAGTGACTAGTTTTACTTTTCAAATAAACTAACAATGTTTTGAAATAAAATTATTATTTAGCGGAAAAAAAGTTTAAGTACAACAGTTTAAATATTTTCCAAGCTGATACTTCACCATCATTTAGAATGCAAGATTAATTATTATTTGACATAAAAAAACATCTGGGCTTCGATTTACAGTCTTAACGTTTATCGTCTATAATTTATTCAACAAAGTTTTAAAAGCGCAATTGTTGCATTATAAAGGCAGACATTTCGAAGAATCTGTAATATCGAGACATGAAAACAGTCGTATGAATTTTGACATAATTAGCATTCATTATATAACTAAAAAATGAGGCGTTAATTTCTTTTAAATAAACCTTTTTATCTTACAATTCGAAAATTTAAATTGATATTGCAAAATTTTGGAGTTTTCGACTTTTTGACGCCTGTGGCTTGTAAAACAAAATATTTCGCAACATTATACTGTTGTTTTGATGTGGTGAGGTAATAAGTTTATTTTGTAAGCAACGCTTTAAATATTGCATACACTGGTTGAATGCTAAAAGTGGCGAAAATTGATTTAATTCATTGAAGTCCCGAATTTTTGGTTCTTAACAGAATAACAAAATTAATTTTAAGCCCGTTGAGAACTACGGCCTTGTGACTTACAACTCTCAACCATTCCTGTGTGCGAGTACTGTTGTCAGGGATGGAGGGGACCTACAGTTTTAAGCCGAATCCGAACGGCTAATTTGAGAAAGCACTTTTCATGACAAGAATTTCCTACTCTTGGAGAATTTTTCAATTCCTCGCAAGAGGCAGTACCCGTGAAAAAAACTTTTAGATGGCATAGGCAGGGATCGAACCCAAGACTTTTGGCATGACAGCCCAACGCACTTTTTTTTTTCTTCCAAATTCATTTTTATTAATTCAATCTTAGATCTATCTTAAAGCTAGACAAAAATTCATAAAACTAGCCTAATTAACCATAACTTCCAACTAACTTACTGGTCCCATACGGACACTCTAAGTTAAACAATAATACTTAATGCTAATGCCTTTCGGCTCTAAGATCTATTTAACTTTAATTCCATTTTATTTATTTTTGTATTCATTAGAAAATTTCAAAAAAACTAATATCAATATCCTTTTTTATTTTTACTTAAAAACTACTTAAAATAAAGTCCTTAATATAAAACTTAAAGCTAACTAAAACTACCTATAAACTACTTAAAACTAGAACAACCACAGCAGCAAATCTAACGTTTTTTGTTTTTCATATTTTGTTGTCTTTTTTTTAATTTTTTTTTTCGTATTTTTTTTTTTTTGTTTTTTTTTATTTTTTATTTTTTTTTGTGCCACCACGCCTATTCTACTTAAAACTAAACCCTAAAACTATAAAACAAGTATGTAAGCCGGCCAAGGCTTAAAAACCCATCCCGACTACCCACTATCAAGTGCCGATTGAAGCCATCAGAACTGGTTCTCCTGCTTCACCCTATCAGTTCGGTCCCGTTCGAACACAGCCCTACTGAACCGAAGAAGCTCTGCTCCACCTTGTACCATGACGTCCCGATTGTACAGGAGTCGCCTATCCACGGTTCGTCGTCTGACGTGGTAGATAAGCGGAACTGCCAATCTATCCTGTATCAGACTGCATCTATCTAAAAAAAGAGGAATGCCTCTGGTGGAATGAAGCCGCTCAAGCGTGCACTTTCAAAAGACTCGTCGTTCGGATAGAACGCCCCGAAAATTAAATAGTTGGTCGAAGACATAGCTCTTGCAATGTGACCTCGAACGAGTTTTATCACGAAATTGTCAATTCTGTTGATTCGAGCCCCGTTGTGTAGGACCTCGTTGGAATAGTAATGCACGTAAGAGGATTCGGCTGTTCGAGATAAGCCGGTACAGCGTCGTAAACACTGCCGCTCGAACACCTGAAGCTTCTCCATCTGGGAAATCCAACGCACTAACCATCATGCCACGGGTTGCGCCAAAAGCAACATGTCCGAAAATCAGAAAAACATCGAAAATTTCGCCCTTTTTCGCCCATTCGGATTTAAATCCTAAAGGTTTTTTTAAATACAACCATGTTCTACAATTTTATATAAATTAACTATAATTTGAACTTAATGTTGTGCTTGTAGATGTAACGGTTTTTAGAATACAGTTGTTCAAAAATTTGCTTAAATACATTTTTTACCAAAAATGGACGAGTTAATAATAAAATAACAAAAATGGACAATTTGCCATAAAATTATACTTCGGAAAGTATTGGGTGTATAGAGACGGGATTAAGCTCAAAATGAAGAACATTCATTTAGCTTGAAATCACATCGTAAACAAGTAACCAAAAAATCAGAAATACCGGATTTAAGGCAAAGTCTCCTAATATTTAAATGACAAAGTAACTAGACTGTTTGTTTTCTTCGACCTATATAATAAGGAAAATAAATACTATAATACAAAAAAAACCCTTAAGACTTTATAAAAACTGTTGAAATGGAATCAAATACTTTATTTGAATACACTATAAAAAATAAAAATAATTTATAATGTAGTAAAAGAGAAATTTTAATTAGGTTAAAAAAAATAAATAAAAAATAATCTTAAAGAGTGAACAAACAAATCAAAAACAGGAGAAAAAATCAAAATAAACCATAGTTGCATGTGTTTTATGTAAAAAGTTGAAACTTTGGAAATCAATCAAAAATGAAATAAATATTTCCTCGCCTTTAAATTACTATAAATAATTATAATAATATTTATTTAAGCACATCTACATATTGATTAATCCGAAAAGGTTGAATAAAAAAGACCACCCTGTGCTGTTTTATTTCTCTTGGCATCACTTTAAATTTGTTTGACAATTCTTCAAAAGCCAAACGTCACTTTGCACATCTAAAAAATTACGTTTACGGTCGGCCAACCAACTTGTAAATTGGTTTCTTTTGACCAAAATATTAAAATAGAAAAGAACATTGTGCTAAAAAAAATAAACATAATGTCCAAGGTTCTTAAAGCGGTAAGTAAACAAACTTTGAAGGGTTTATTATCCCTGAACTATCAACATTTCTTCCTGTTATTTTGCAATGTTGTTGTTATGTCATCATAACTCATTAACCTTACTTGGAAATCCAATTCCTAACCAATTCAATTATTTCTAATTCAAGTCAACTGGCCTAACAGGATTGGCCGTTTGCCATAATCCTCACCATGTACTATCTGTATTGTATGGAAAGATCCAAAGAGCTTTAACAAAGATGCCATCAGATGCTGCCTATCGCAAGTACACCGAAAAAATTGTAACTGAACGTGCTAACTTGGTGAATTCTGTAAGTAGTCTATAATTTCATCGGTAGATCTTTAAATATAACAATATTAATATTACAGACAAAAGATATCCCAGCTCTTGAAAAAGCAATTGGTTGTGGTCAAGTTGAAGAACTCATTGTCCAAGCTGAAAATGAACTTATTCTTGCACGTAAAATGCTCGGTTGGAAGCCATGGGAATCTCTAGTTAAGCCTGCCCCAGCCAAACAATGGGATTGGCCACCAGCACAGATCAAAGAACCCCAATTGTAAATAATTTAATGTGAATTTTGTTTCTTTCCATCAACACTATGAAGTTCGAAGTAGAAAAATAAAAAGAAAAGCTTTCCCAGCAGTCAAAGCGTTCATATATATTTTTTTTTTATTTAGTTAAATCTGCCTCGAGCTTTTGTTTATCTCCTCTGAATGATCGAACGCTATAAATTCATCTCAGTTCAAATTAGATCGTTTGGGAAAGTATACAAAAAATCATTCGCAATGCTGTGGAAAAGAGGAACTACTTTTTTATTCTTGCTCATAATTTTGATCTCACTTGCTTTTGGTTTGGGTCAACCCCTTAAACGTCATAAGCGTCAATTCGATTTCACTATCACCGCCGAACACGATGAAGAAAATACAGAACTTATTGCCGAAGCTGTAGCAAAACTATGGAAGAGTCAAGATAGAAATACACAAGTCGATGGCACTGCCAGAGTTATACATCGTTCTGGATCAATGTCTTCGGGTAATACAAAATTTTCTGGATCAATTCATGTGCATCGTGAATATCGATAGAAATTAAAAACAAAAAAAGAATAACAAAAACTCCATTCCCTACTGTACTCTCTTCTATTGTTTTTTTTTTTTATTATTTGTATTTCTAACTAATTGCTGTTCGATAATGTTGGATTTTGGAATTGGATTGGAACGGCAGGATCGGATTATAAAGTTGGTTTGAAGGTGGTGTTTACATAGAAAATATAAGTAATACAAGTGCGATCTGATAGACGATAAGATGAAATACACTCATCATAAAGCTCTCGACAATGAGACGAATAAATTATTGATTATTTAAAAATCCCATAAATGTTGATAAACTTTTAACCTCTATTGCGTATTTGATTGTTTTTATTTAAAATATGAATAAAATATATGTACATACAATAATTTTACATAAAACCCTTGTGCGCTTTTTAATTGAAATAATTTCACATTGATCTTGCAGATCAATAAAACTGCGATTGTAAATAGTCAATAAGAGTGCTAAGGTTAATAAACAAAATATTAGATTGAAAATTTGAACGAAGGAGAAAGGAGCATTGCAAAATCATAGTTTCAGTCGTAACTGACTACAAGAACTGAGTTTAAAACTATAAATACCCTTATACCAAATACAAATATAGGAGATTGGGAAAAATATTTTTGTTTGGATAAAAGCTGTAACACTTTCCTCCCATGGGATCTGTGATAAGTCCGATTGTATTATGAAGTGTGTTGTTGAATAAAAGTAAAATTGTATTAGGAGCAAACATGGGTCAAGTTGATTTCAGGATCAATTACAAAACTATGTATAGAACAAAAACTATGTAAAGATCCATTACATTTTTGTATACTTTGAGATCAAAAATCTAAGAAAAGGGATTTATTTTGAAAATCTTAAAGGGGTAATGTTAAATAAGCGAGATTTTAAAGACATTAAATTTGCATTATGGTAGGTTTAATGAAAATCAGTGCCATGTTTCATCTTCATTTTCATTTTTTTTTTTTAATTTCTATTGATGGTGGATTTTAATTGGAAACTTGTGCACCGTTGTTTATTATTGTAGCCAAATTAAGATACTTTATACAATATGGCTAAATTGCACAATCTACATATACATATATGGTTATAAGATACCTTACTAATACCAATTAACATTTATTTTTTTTTTTCAAATTGCTTTAAATGGAAACTTGTTCGAAGGAAAAACTACAACAAAAAATGTATTCAAAATATTGCCTACCTTTTTAGAAACATAAGATTTGTCTCTAAAGTTTTTATGCATTCAAATAAGTGCGTACGTGCCAAAGAGAAAAATTGTGTATTGCTCCAAATGAATCTCTAAAAAATATATATATAAATATAAAAACGAGGGTTAAATGCGTTCTAGAACGCGATGCCAAATTTAAATAAAAATTTCGTTGTGTACAGATAAAAACTGAAATCAATTAAAATTTATTTTATTTCATATTATTAAAATCCAAACAACCCAAAAACGAGAACTCATCATTATGCAATTAAAAATCATTAAGAGCAAGTTTTGAAAATATGCATGTTTCAATTTCAAACTACAACTAAGCGGAAACACGATTACTTTGAAATAACATTTTATTGAAAACGTTTTAAAGGTTTGAAGTGTCGTCCTTCCATATTAAAGCTTACTTCTTTTTACAAACTTTACTAAGTTGAGTCTTATCTCCAATTTCAATTTTCTGTCCTAAAGGCTTCTCGATTATTGTTGAATCAAAACAAAATAAAAAAAAAAAAAACATCGAATTAATGAATTAAAATTTTCGAAGACCAGGATTTTCTTTATTATTATTATTTTCTATAATAATTAAACAAAAACTATTCACTTACTTACATTTACATAAAATGCATATAATAATATAATGAATATTTAAAAAGTTAAAACAAAAATAAAATAGCTACCTCTAAAAGGTAACTAAATGCACTATATAATAAAAAATAAAATGTCGCATTTCAAAAGAGGCCTACTAACTTATAATTTCAATCATCATCGTGATTCTCACCATCTCCATTAAATAATCGACGTGAACGCTTCGCGTTTATTTTTCTGCTGCAATTACCTCTATTCAGTCTCAACGTATTTGTCAGACGTCGATTTACCAATGTCTGAACTTCATGCATCAGCTCTAAGGCATCGACCTGATTGTGCTGGAATAATTCTTTAGCTTGGAATGCAATATTGCGGCCGAAACTATTGAAAACATCATCGTTTTCAGGTACTGTATCTAAATTTGGAATGAACTGAGCTTTAGTCTCGCCAAAGGTGTCTTGTGTATTGTTTTCGATAAGTTCATCGTTGACATTGTCGGCGGGTTCGTCCTTTATGCTAACCATTGTGATGTGACATTCGGGTTCTAGGTCTAATTCAGAATTTTCATTCATATCAACGGCATCACTGAAGTCGGAATTTTGATTGATAGGCAGCTGGCCGCCTTGCGGGAGATTACTGCTTTCCATATAGGACATGTAGGAATTGTCAAATGAGTTAGTGGATTCCAGACTTTGTTCCGACAAGGCCACCGGTTGACACTTGATCTTCTTTAAAATAATTTCAATAAGCCAAAATTAACAAACAGACAAAATATATGATATATGTAGCTATAAAAAACAACTTACCCTTGGGAGCTCTATTGTGGGCTGTGCACTTGACTCCAGCTTGTTTATTTTCCTCTTGTTCGCGGGTTTCTTATTGGCTACCTCAAGTTTGACCTTCTTATTGGCAGGGGGCTTTGTTGATTGGCGGAGGTTTGTTCCGGGATTACGTAGAATAAAACCTTTGAGCCAATCGACACCAGCTTGTTGCTCTATGTCCCACGTCTTCGGGTGTTTGATATCATGCTCCTTGACAAATTGATAGACCAGCTGTCGGGCGGCCTTGAAGCTGCCACTTGTGTCGTATGGCAAGTACGTATAGCGATTCAGATAGCCCATCAATTCTTTTTCCTGTGTCACCGAGAATATTTCAGCCAATAATGGCGTTGGAATTGATTGAGTTTCGTGACCTTCACCCCTCTTAATAAGATCCATCTTTTGTTTCTTCTCCACACGATATATGATTGTCGTCCGCTTAAGGCCATATTTCCGCGCCGCAGTCGACGGCGTTTCAATTCCCTCGAGAATATCTCTAACTGCCGATTGCATACAATCTTCATTTATCCATCTAGTGGTCTTTCGTCTATGCTGGCGCGGCATCTTTACTTTTTTTATATTTTTTTTTTTGTGTCAAGCAAGCTAAGTGGTTGCGTTTCGTATGCTTTGGGCGTATGATGACGACAATCTGACGAAAAAACACTTTAAACACGTAATTCGACAATTTTTATGGCGAATATTTGAGCTACTTTGGAGAATTCAATTTGTTCTAATGTTCAAATACATAACTAGGTAATTTCTTGATCATTTAAATAGTTAAAAATATTATAATAAAATCGTTAAAATAAATTATTTACAAAACATTTTAGTGGTTTTTTTTTATAACAAAAGCAGACGAAGACGATATACTTTGATAACTGTCAAAATTTCATTTGTTTGACGAAGTGTCAAATAAATGAATTAATTGTGCTCGATTCACAATATCAATTCATTTTGAAAAAAAGAAAATTGTTTTGTGTACTAAATTCAACTTCTACCAGTGCTGTCGGAAAAAAATTAAATTGTAGTAAGAAAATAAGGAGGTGGGAAGATTTTTGAATGTAATTTTATTCAGAGCTCATAGATCGAAACATGAAACATAACTCGAGTGCACTGACTTATCTCAGATAAAAAAGAAATACAGTTCAGTTCTCTGCTCTGGAAATTACTTATATTGCAACTAAGCAAAATAAATCATCTTTATTCTTCATTTTAATAATCGAAATTGATAGTAAACCATATCAATTACAGAACCCGTTTAGAAATATCCGAAGGGAGTCAAGTGTCAAATTTGACATTTCTGTCGTATTAATTTTTCAGATGTTATCTTTATACATGAAATCTATAGTATTATCATGAAACGTTTTATACGTTCGTCGTTGCTGCAATGTGGCGTTGGAAGTTTATATGCAGAGTTTTACTCAAAAAAGTCTAAATGAGCTAATTTGCCCATAGTACACTAGGTTTTATATACAAATATGTCATTAATTTCAAATTTGGAACTTTAGGATTATCTTTCACTTACAAAAAGTAACAAAACAAAATTCCTTACACATGTTACAAGTCCATCATAAGTTGTGTTTTGTATTGTTAAGAAAAAGTCCTTATTATTTTTCCAATATGACAAAAATAAAACTATTTTACACACCACTTTAAATTAAATTGAAAAAATAAATCACAGAGTTATGAACAAAAGCTTTCAATTAAATGAGAAAACATCATCACCTTACATTTTGACAAAAGAAGACTTGACGTAAGAAAGTAAGAAAGATTTGTATTCGCTAACTTTTCCGTCAACTAAAGTTGACCCAATTAAAAGGCAATCAAAATCTAGAAACTTGTCTAACCTTCCAATCTCTTATGTCGTCTGAAACTTGCCCAATGCAAACAATTCACTCCGAATATATCTGCAAGGCAACTCATCCATCGGATTCTGTAATCGACATAAATAAAAATAATACGGAAAGCTGGATTTTTATATTATATAGACATATCAATGATTTTGTTTTACTGTGCACGCACTAAAGGGGTTATGAATACCCTTATAATGACACAGTGCGAGCAATTAGGAAAGGAGGATAGGATTAGAAAGGAGAAACCGATGCACATTGGTTTTGAATGTCTGCACATTGTAATGAGTGGGAAATATTGAGCCTGGTAAAGCATTCCAAATGCGTGTACTGCGGCTAAAGAAAGAAGCTCTGTACTTTACAGTACGTCCGAAATTGGGCTCAAGGGTACACTGATGGGCATTCCTAGCAGTACGGGTATTACTGCAACTGGCTATTTTACTAGACCATTATTTATAAAAATAACGATAAAACAATGACAGGCATGAGACCTTGCTGCTGTGTTCAAGAGAAGCAAATGGGCAGGTTCAGACAACATAAGGGACTTCATTTGCAGTCAACTTCATTCTTTGAACGTAAATTTTGACCAAGGCAACTAGTTAGTTTTTCAAGTGTCATGAAATTAAAATTCAGAACTTTACTTCACAAACCTCTACTTCAAGTTCATAGTACAAAAATTACCAAAATCATTATTTTCTACAAAACACTCCTCAGGCAAGCTACAAGTCCATCATGATTTGTATTTTGTATTTTAAAGAAATATTACTTATTTCTTTTACAAATTTACAAGGAACCTTTTTACAGAAAGCATTAAATGAAATTGTGCAGAAAATAAATACATCATTGAGTAATAAAGTTCAGCATTTAGTTGAAATAAAAAACATGATCAATTGTCATTTTGACATAAGTTGACTTGACTTGATAGTAGGGGAGATTTTTCTTGCCTAACTTTCCAGTCAACTTTCCAATAAAGTTGCCTTAATTGGAAGGCAATTTTTTGGCAGCTGGCCAATCAGATGCAAGAAACTTGCCTTACTTTCAAGTCCCTTATGTCGGCTGAACCTGCCAATGTCTCGTTAAGAGAAGGATCTCCTATAATTTTTAGAGCTCTTTTTCAATTCTATCCAGAAGACTCAAGTACGTTATTGGAGCACCAGCCAAAATATGCGAGAGTTATGCTCGAGTTTTGGACGAATAAAAGCTTTGTAAATTATAGCCGGATCAGAAGGGTAAAAAACTTCTTGCATCGACGCACGGAGAAAACCTTAGATGATGATGTCAAATGGTCTGTGAGAAAATGTCTCTGCAGCTATTAAAATTAAATAATATACGCCCATCTCTTTTCTTCTTATTTATTTTGAATGTTTTAAAAAAACCTTTCAGCTGAAAAACTAAATTTTGTTCACGTAATGTCGTGTCTGATTTGCGATAAAAGCTGGTTAAATTGACATGGTGAGTTGAATGGACTGAATTGGACTTTCTTTATATAATTTATTAAAGAAAGAAAAACTATTTTTCCAGGGCAATTTAAATCTTAGGTTAGGTTTTCAAAAAATTCATTTAACCGCAATTCCCACAGTCATAACAAACAATTAATTCCACCTCTAACCAAATGTCAAAAATTAATCGTGGTAGAAAATGTATTCAACATTTTACCGAAATTAAAGCACGACCGGAGTGATGTCCTGATAAAGGTAGGATTAATAATGGCTGCGTTCAATCTCGTGTTGGATAGGGTATCTTGGATAGGTGTATTTTTAGATACCTTATTGAACGAGTTGGATAGCTGTATTGAGATAGCTGTCAAAAAATGAAAAAAACTTTTAGCTGTTCACAAAAAGCAGAGAAACATTTAAACATCAAACACAACTTCAACTAACATTTTTGAAATACAAAAAGCATTTAAACATCAAATACAACTTCAACTAACATTTTGAATCTTTTTGTTTACCAAAAAATACAAAAAGCTGAAATCAATTTTCAAGTTTCTTGAAATTCAATCATGTGTTGAATCAGATGTTCTGTCAGATACCTACATACCCCAGAAATTCTTGGATACCTTCGGATTCCTTTTTTGACGTTTCAGCTGTTTTTGATCAGCTGTTATTTTACACGTAAAACACTAACAAAAAGGTATCCGGAAAAGCTATTTGTCTGAGATTGAACGCAGCCAATTAGTTCTGGTTACTGTAAGGGGTTAGAAGAGGTGTTGGGCTTGGTATTCTTGGTGGTTTTAGTTCTTAAAAAAATAAAGAACAGGGAAGACGTAGAATGGTAACGCATTTCGCATTCGCTTAGTACGGCTATATAATAAATCTCTGTATTTCATAGTACGGCCAAAGTTAAAAACTGATGAACATTTCTAGAAGCGAGGGTAATATGGTTAAACTGTTAAAGTAGAAGAAATGTCTTGAAATTAATTTTTGTGATGAGTCCTAAATTTATGAATCACACTTAAAAATAAAAATCTTATGAACAAACATTTCTACAGTGTTTTAGTACTAAAGGTAAAATTATCTATTCAAGAATTTAAACTCTGTGAAAGCGTTAAGGGAAATACCTTAGACAGACACTAAATAAAGTTATTTCAAATGTACAATATTTAGTAGAGTTTAAAACACCTTTGACCTTGGTTTATAACTTCAAAGAATATTTTAAATAAAACATTGTAGTTATAACTACATGAATTAAATTAAAAATTGTTTTATTATTTTCTTTTTAAATATCCATTCACTTCATTTTTTGTATTTTTTTTTTTTTTTTATTAATTTACGTTGATGATGCACAAAAACATCTACATTTAATTTAAAATAGCACACAGAGATGTTTGTATGTAGTTGTTTTACTATTTGATTTATTATTATTATTTTTTTGTTTAATATTAATTGTTATAGCTGAACATTAATATAAATTTAATGTTGATACTAATAACTCTATTTGTGTATTTAATGAGAAATCTTAAAACTTATACAATGCAATTATGTTTAACATAAATTGTTCTATTTATTATATTAAAATCAAATAATAAATAAATAACAAAACATAATATTTTATATAAATGACAAAATGTAATTAATTAATTTTGTTTTGTTTTTAAATTATTGCAAACAGTTTCAATTTCTAGTTTTATTTTTTTTTTTAATAATTTTTTGTTTCTTTTTGCCTAAATTACATGATCACAAAATTTTCCATCGTTTCCGCAGATTGATTCTTTTCTTTCTTTACTTTATTTAACCAACATTCCTGAATTTTAATTTTAACTTGTTTTTTTTTTTATCCAAAAATATGTTTCCGTTATAGAGCCTAAAAATTAAAATTATAATTTTATGTTAATTTTGTTTTTGTTTAATTTTTCTTACAATTTTAGTTTAAGGTTTGAGAAAATAAAATATAATAATACATTTTGCGACTTGATTTTATAGATTTATATTTTAAATTTTGTTTCAAAATACTCAGTCAAAATACAAAATAGTTTTATTTACATTTCGATGCTTTTTCGTTTTTATTTAAAATTTTTGTTCTTTATTTTTTGTTTTGTTTTGCTCTTTTGTATAAATTTTGTATTTCTTAAATTATTAAATAAGCCTCGTATATAAGAATTTACATTTAAACTTATTATTAAAAATATTTAGTTAAATTATTATGTATTTTGAATTTTTTCGGCATACATATGTATGTATTTTGAATTTAATATGCGATTTAATGATTTACGTTTAAGACTTAGGTGCTAAGTGGAGATTTTTGTATTTTTATTTTTGTTCTAAATTCTAAAAAGATTTATATTTTTTTTTTGTTGAAAAATATGTAATTCATGTACATTTATTTTGTGATTGGATTAATTTTAAGGTAAGCGACATACTAAACAATTTTGTTTAATTAAAAAAAGTATTAAATACTTAAGAAGTTTGAATTTAGATAATAAATAATTAGTTTGGGTTAAAAAATATATAATTAATAAATAACACGGCTAAGTTATTTCTCTTATGGCGCTTATTTTGTTTAATACAGTTTAAAAAGTTTCAAAAATGTATAGAAAAAAAAAGAGACGTTTTTATTTGTATGGCCTTAATCAGAATTTGTCGGCTTTATTTTGAAGAGGGTAAGGATGACGTCGTTGAAAGTTATAAAACTAGTAGCAAAAGAGAAGAGTATTAACTTCATAAATTGAAATTGATAATAAAAAAAGACTGGGTTGTAAACTCAGTAAATCAGAGTCAAATATTGCACCAATTAATGTCGGTAGACAGTTTTACATCGCCTTAATTTCTACTCACATTTAATCCGATCATTAATCTATTGGCCATTTTTTCAAGAGTTTTGTTGAGTATTCTATAACGACCCAAAGACTTTGTAGAACTTTTTCTACTTTTCTTTATATACATATTTTAATTTGTAATTGGACAAATCTTGAAAACACATTTTAAACAAATAAGCGCTAACTAGCCGTGGATTATTTTCACAATGTTTTTGTTTATGAATAGATACTCAAAAAAAAAAACAAAGTAAGTAATAAGTACTTATAATACAAAAAATATAATTTAAACAAGACAAGAACAATATATTTATTACTGATTGTTACAATTATAATTCCAATTTGATTGATTTCCAAATAATTTACGTATGTGTGTATATAGTGGGAAGAACTAAAATAAATAGGTTTTCTTTTGTTAATAATAATAATTCTCTTTCGTATTTTGTATTTCTTTATCATTCAATCTATTTGCTATTTATAATAATTGACACATTAAACAACGTTCATATTTTTTAAGGTTTTGCAATTCATATATATAATATGTATTTGTATAACTAGTCAATTAATTTAAACAAAAAGAAAATAATAATTATTATGGCATATTATAGGATTTTTGGTTTTATTGTTAAAAAAAAAAGTGTAATTCAATTTAGGTATCATATTATGCAAAAATAAAAATTATTTACCACCTCTGTCCACAGAAATAAACAACAACGAAATATAAAAATGTTGTAGTATCATAACCTGAACACGAATCTAATAAAACCTTCAGAAAATTCCTTCAGCTGTTTAAGTGGTACTTGGCAATATGAAGGGAGATAATCTCATAGATTAAATCCTGGAAAGTTTGAACACACTAGATCAGTTTTTAGTTTTAAAATAGTTTCTTAATCCACGCTTCTTTTTTTTGCATTACAATAATAAAAACTGAATATAGCTTATACCTTATCTATAAAAATAAACCTTGCCTTTGTAGATTTGAGCGATTGAAAAGAATTAGAAATTACAATAACAGATCTAAAATTGGAACTAAAAAGCAAAATAGTGGTGGTTCACGGATCCTTTTAATTTAATCAGAGGCATTCACTTGTAATTGGTATTAAATTCAACCATCTTTAGGTAAGAATATACTCAATTTTTGAAGGCCGGACACCTTCACATTACAAACAGTATTTGTCGTTTAAAAGTGAGGTTTATTATCGTGTTTTCCAGCACTATGTCTCCCCACTTTCTTTTGATAAAAATCATCCAATACATTGCATAGCAGAAAAAGAATACAAAAATAAAATCAAAACAAAACAAAAAAACGTATAATTTTTTTATATTTATTATTTTAAAACACCGGTATTTTCTTATTTACAAGTTTTAAAAAGATCTACTACACTAAGGCTAAAATTAAAACATAACTAAAAATAATAAACATAATATAAAAAATTCTTTCATCAAATTTATTTGCCAATGGCATACAAAAATAATTTTCTATGTAAATCGAAACATACAAAAGAATTAATTCTTTTTTCTTTCAAATACATTTATAATTTAACAAAACAGGCAGTTAACGAAAAAAAATACATATAATGAAAAACTAAGGCATCGATTGTTTTTGAAATAAAGTAAATTAAAAAAACAAATTATTTGAAATTTCCGTTTTAAGGTTTTCCTTTTCAGCAAATAAAAATGGTGGTATCAATTTTTTTGTTTAATTTGATTTAAGAAATTTTTAATGTATTAATTACCAATTATTTTCATAAGTTTTGTATTTTATTTATTTGATGATTGAATATTTTTGTATGTCTTGGGTACTATATTTTCTATAACAAAAAAAATCTATTATGTTTTATGTATTTTTTGTTGTTTGTTTAAAATCTGGTAGAAATTCTTTTTTCATTAAATTAATATCGATATTTTTTGTTTGTAATTAAAAATAAAACATTTGTCTATTGTTAATTAAATGAATTAAAAATTAATTTGTACGATCGAGAAGCAAAACATTTTTATTTTATTTTTTTATTTAATTTTTTGGAAAATTATTTATCGTACTAAGATTTTTAATTATAATAAATTGTAATAATTTACATAAAAAGAAATAACAATTACATTGTAATGAAAAAACATAACTAATATTAACTAAGATTTATTTAATTTAATTTTAAATTGTTTTTTTTTTTTTGTTGTTGTTTGTTTTGTAGTTAGCCTGTAAAAATGTTTAGTTTACTGTTTTTGATTTATATTTTGTTTACAAACTATTTTCTCTTTTTATTTGTAGTTTGTTTTTGTCGTGTTATAAGTGCGTGCTTTTCTTTATTTTTTGTTTTATTTAAAATAAATAAAATTCAATTAAAAAATTAAAGTATGGTAATAATAATAATTACAGTGCAAGTTTATTTTCTAAAATTACTATCAAATAAGTTTATAACTACTTAGGTTTTGTTTTGCATTTTATTTTTTTGTTTGTTTGTTATTTGAATAATAAAAAACAAAACCAAATAAACTTTAATTCATTCATACATCAATACATTTACATATAAATATAAAATTCTATCAATATATATATATCAATATATTATATATAATTACATTACTTAGAAAACTTAATGTTCACTTGCATCTTTTTTATTTTCTGTTTTTGTATTTATAGTATGTTTTGCATCTGAATTGAGCTATAATTAACGTAATATTAATGTTTCTGATTGAATGAAAAATTTAATTTAATCAAGCAAACTAGAAACAAAATTTAACTTTTGTTTTGTTTTTGTTTTGAGAAATTATTAAAAGTTTATAAATGGATTAATTGCATTTGCTGGTTTGTTTGCAATTATTGTGTTTATTTGTTTTTGTTTAATTTTTAATTTTGTGTTGTTTGTTTTTCGTTTGAAAACAGTTTCCCGCTGTATTCCTTGTCCATTTTTGTTTGGAGAATGTGGGACATGGTATGATTTGTTTTAATTCTATTGCTTTATATATTTATGTTATTTATGGATGTTGTGCTGTATTCTAATTTTCGGGTTAGTGAACAACTTGGTATTTTTAGGTCTTCCAATTATTTTGACGACTGTTGCTAGGTCCCGGCGCTTGGGGAGGGATCATTTCGAGTAAATACTGTCGTTGCATTTCTGCTGCACGTTGAATATCTGCTAAACTAGGACCGTTCTTACTAGAGGAGACGTTTTTCTTGTTATTGAAAGCTGTAACAAAAAAGGAACATTTTTAATTTATAACTTAAAATATTTTTACAAAAGAGACACAATAAACATCTTCTGATTTAATTAGTTATCTGTTGTTCTTTTGTTTTAATTCTCAATAAAATAAAACTTACCAGCTGCTTGTGCTTGTGCAATTGCCATTTGGTACGAGTACAGAAAAGGTAACTGCATCATATTCTGCGGATTGGAGCCGGCCAAAGCTGTAAACAATTAATTTTGATTTAATCGAAAATTCGTAGACGTATTTACACAACAAATTTACCTCTAAATAGCTGTTGTTGGAAAACTTGCATTGCAGCGGCTGTTGCAGCAGGTGAATTATTGGCTAAGCTTCCAAGATTGCTTAGATTACCTACATTGCCTAGGTTACCTAGACTTCCTAAGCCGGCTAAATTATTTAGCCCCGGCAAACTTCCAAGTGCATTAAGTTGCGCTGCTGCAGCGGCTGCTGCCGCCGCTGTTTGTGAGAATTGCTGTTGCTGCTGTTGTTGTTGCTGCTGCTGTTGTTGTTGGTGCTGCTGCTGTTGTTGTTGTTGATGTTGTTGCTGCTGTGCTTCTCTTTGCTGTTGTTGCAGTTGCTGTTGTTGTTGTTCTCGCTGTTGTTCCCTTTGTTGTTCTCGCTGCTGTTCTCTCTGTTGTTCTCTCTGCTGCTCTCTTTGTGCTTCCCTTTGGGCTTCCCTTTGCGCCTCTCTTTGCGCCTCCCTTTGCGCTTCTCTTTGCGCTTCCCTTTGCTGTTGTTGCTGCTGTTCCCTTGCTTGCAGCTGTTGCTCTCTTTGCTGAAGTTGTTGCTCTCTTTGCTGCTGTTGTTGAAGTTGAAGAGCTTGTTGTTGCAACTGCTGCTGTTGTTGTTGCAATTGTTGTTGATGCTGCAATTGTTGCTGTTGTAGTTGTTGAGCTGAAACTGACGCTGCAGCCGCCGCAGCCGCAGCAGCAGCAGCTGCTGCCACTGACATCGGACTCGGCGAGGGAGTACTTGGACTTAGATCGTAATGCTGCTGGCGCGAAGATCGCGGTGTTGTTGGTGGCGGCGGTGGTGGTGTCGGCTGACTACTAGGTGGTGGTGGTGTTGGGCGCGGCGTTGGTGTGGGAGTCGGTGTTGGTGTTTGACATTTAGTCGGTATCATTATCATCGATGAAGGGGGCGGAACCGGCGTCGAAGAATGCGAAGCATGAGAATCTACTGGCGATGGACTACTTTGTGTTGCAAGCCTTTGTTCAATTTCTTGCTCCTAATCAAAATTAAAACAAAAAATATATGTATCAAAACTCCTTAAGGATCAAAAGAAAGCCATCTAGCTCAGACATACTTGTTGCAAAGCTTTAACAAAAGCTTGTTTCAGTCGATTGGTATGCTCTGCTTTGAGAGCCTTCTTAACATTTGTCGTCACACATTGTTCACAAATAACTTTAGGATCCTTATTACCTGAAAAGTAAAAATAAAAATAAATGCTTTATGAAACTTCATTAAACTTAAATTTAAACAATCTGCCTACCTTGCTTCTCCCATTTCCAAACAGGGGTGAAGTCAATCTTACACTGCGCACATCTAAATGGCGGAAGTACAGTCGACGGTTTCTTGTCCTTTGTCATAAGATAATCAACCACGGTCTCTAAGCCCAGTAGGTATACGAACTCCGTATTGCTTGGATTCGGTATGAAATGCATTTCTGGTGGTGGAGGTTTTGGGGGTGGTATCTGAAAGGCAAAAGAAATTTAATGATTTTTGTTTTGAAACATCACTTGTATTAAATATCACACATACTTGAAGAAGAGTTTTTTCCAACTGTTTCCTTAATGCTAATTTGGCGGCTGCCTGTCTTTGAGCGGGACTTTGAACTTCTTCTCTCGTCGATGAGCGGTCACACTAATGAATCAAGCAAACAAAAAACATAACAAAATTAGTTCAAAATTCATATTAAAAATAAGTTTTTATTTTAGAACTCAGCAATAATTTGATCTGTTTCAAATTACCTTAAGCTCATTATGCTGCTGCTGCTGTTGTTGTTGCTGTTGATGCGACTGCTGTTGTTGCGAAAGCAATGGTGGGGCAGGGGTAATGGACACAGAATTACTTATAGATCCAGAAGATACCTTTGAATTATCCGAAATACTTAGCTGCTTGCGTATATTTTTATATAAAATTGATTTAGAAAGAAACAATGCAAGGTACATGAGGTTATGATGAATGATTAAATAATGGCATTAAAATATTTATGTTGTTGTTTTTGTGTTTAATTGATTTGATGTTGAATGGAATAGTGTGCAGTGTCATGGTTTTTCAAGCAAAATTTATTTTTTTGATACTTAAAGCGTAACAAAACAAATAAAAAGAGCTTCAAAGTGCATTCAAATATTGTTTTGAATTCTTTTCTTGTTATTTTTTGGGCAATAAAGAAAAAATATATTTTTTCCCAAAAATGATCTGATTACACAATGCTTTATATTTTCTTTAACATATGTTTATATTTATGTACATGTCTATTTAATAGTTGCCAAAGCTCACTTCTTATGTGACCAGGGATCAATTTGCTTTAATTTGTAATCGTAGATTTGTAACTCTAAGCAGTTTTGTTTTTTTGAACTTATGTAGTAATTTTGCTGATAAGTGAGTATATGCTGTGAAGCATTTTTTATTATTTTAAAAGTTACAAAATAAAAAGGTGCAACAAAATATTTATAGTCAATTGATATATTTGCGTATTTGAAAACTTGCTGTTATGATTAAAAGCTAATATTTTTCATATAATCCTAAATAAAGCAATGGACAAAGTTTTAAGACATTTTTAATGGTAAAGAATACAAAGGGTTTGAAAATTAGACATATAAATATATGAGAATAAGATTAGAGCATTTCTAAAATTCAAAAAAGAAGTATAGATTTTGGAATACTGTTAGCATCAGAAAAACTTGGGATAACAATTGGAAAAATAAAACCACACAGAAGTAAATAAATATAAATAAAGAGCATTTGTCCACAATAAAGTCAATTGACATAAGTTCTTAGATCTTTTCTTATCATACTCCCATCATCACAAATTATTCAAAACTGATTAAAAAGCTCTCGTATATCATATCAATACTTTTCTAACAATTAAAGGCGTCATGTTTCAATAAAATATTATTTAAAAAAAATTAATGAATCAAAGCATAAAATTCTAGAATTCAAGTTCAATTGTATGGTTTTAAAATAAAAACTAAAAACAAACGAAGTCTAGTTTGTTTTTGGAAAGGATCTCCGATATCCCTTGAGTCCTTGTCAAATTCACATGAATACACAAATTAAATTTCCAACAAAAACATCAAACGTATTATTTTTGTATGCCTTAAAGTGTCGATGGAGAATGTTTTTGAATGTATAGTTAGTTACATGATTGTTCTGAAAAAATGATTTAGTGTTACATTGTTAACTTTGAGAAATGTGTCTTGTTTATTTTTATGAAAGAAAGAAATTTCTTGTTTGCGAAACAAAATCCAAAGAAAAAAAATATTAAATATTCTCCTTCGATCTGGTTGAATACATTACAATAACTCACATTGCGTGGTTTAATTCCCGATGGTGGTGCAGATGTGGGTGTTATTGTTACTGATGGTGTTATGGTGAGATTCGATCCGGTTCGTGGCAATATCGAGCTTGTCCGATGCGCCGACGATGAACTACTACCAGCTGTCAAAGTTGCTCCACCTGGTAGCGATGAGCGTGGCGGCGGGAGTATAGTCGTATTCGCCCGACCAGATGGGGGCTGACAACGACTGATACTTGTGTTGTTGTTACTGCAAATTTGATTAAAGTTTAGACTTAAGCTACATTATAAGAAAAAAAAACTTTTAACATGAATATAAATACTCACTTGAGAACAGGAGAAGGTCGTCCTTTTGAATGGGCAGCAAGTGGCACTACATTCGTCGGCGTCACACTCAATGATCCTTTTGTCAGAGCAGCTGGAATCGAAGCTAGAGGATTGTTATTGTTTGTTGTTGGTGAGACATTCGTTGGTGTCACCACCAGATTTTCCTTCATAACATGTTGCGATTGTTTCAGCTTTTTTAGCAGGACCAATTTGGTTTCTTCGTTACGCAGATCTTCTCGCAATTTCCGTAAACCCTTTTCACGCTCTCTCAGCTCAGCTGGCGTGAGTTCCTTTATCGGATAGTATGGTGGCATTTCTTCATCGTCAGTCTCTGAATCGATATTTCCATTTTGAGCCCGCCCATTGACACGGGCCGGCAATAGCACAATATCAGGTGCTTCAGCATATGATTTAGGTTCTGTTCGGGGACGTAGCACTCTCCGTTGTACCTTATTCTCATCTTGTTGTTCGACGAAATTATTTAGCGGGGGCGGTGCGGGGGTTATTGTTAAACCAGCATTCTGTGTCAATGCACGAAGATCTCTAACGGTCGCTTGTGTTATTGTAAGAGAATCTCTCCCCGAACCTAAACTCAAGTCGACCACATCGTCGACATCCATCTTAGCCATTTAACTTGAGGCTGCGGCGGCGACGCGATTAAACGACGCCCTGCAATTTAGAAAGAAAAACAAAACAAATTAGAAAAGCTATTCAAGTAAATTATTATTGTTTGAATTATTGTATGTTTATATTTTTCATTTATATTTGAAGTAATAGTTTTCAACATCTGCTCACAGCATACTGTGAGGTGAGGAAAGAATGCAAAGTAGGCAAAGGTGGATAATAGTTTGAGGAAGTTATTTTCAACCAAAACAATATCAAGGAAAAAAGTTGAGTGTTTGCGCAGTCAGGGGTGTCGTCGTGTATTGTTTTCATTGTCACTGTGTGGTTATGGGCAGGGAGTCAATATGGTGTTCTAGATTAGTTCTTCGTACAAAAAAAATAAATCCATAGATGTAAATTAAAAAGCTACTTGTTAATTCAAAGGCAAGAATGTAGGTAATTGTGCTTTCTATGAGGTTGCTTATTATTTTCCTCAATTTCGACAAAAACTTATGAAATACTGTTTTTATTTAATAGCACCGATGTTCATTTTTTGTATTGGTTAATTTACATTGGACATATATGCAAATTCCTTAGGTTTTTAGTCAGGGTAGTTAGGATGCATATATTTACATGTTATTTCAACTCTTGGAACACCCTTTTCTTATAATGAAGTGGACTTGGACGTGACTATATATTATGCTGTTTTGTTATTATAGGTAGACAGACATAGGTATGAGTATTGTCTAAAAGTCATCACAAGCATTGCATGTCTAGTTACTTCCTGCCTGGTTGTGTGAAATACATTATTATATCCTTTTGACCTACCCCGTTTAAAATTGGCCTTCGGTTTTTAATGGCGTGGTATGTATTTACGCGATAAATATACAAAAACATACAAAAAAGACGATAACAACAACAGAAGGGGTTACGAAGTTCTTTTGGAAAGGAAAGTAATTAAAGGAAGAATTCTAGGTTTTGTCAAATGCCTACTAAAAAATAAGGGTTGAAACGATTTTTTGTTCGTCCTAATCCTTGAATATTCTTTTTTGGTTTTCTTTTTTTGGTTTTGTTGGTGCGTATTTGAGATTCTATACGAAAGAAACCCCAAACATGAAATAAACTTTCTGCATGAATGCTTTTTTGTATTGAAATTTATTGTCAGGAAGAAGGACATGTTTTTTTTTTCTTTAACTATAAAAAACAAGAAAAAAAATGAACAACGCGTCGTCACCATAAGAGTCTGCGCAAGGTGAATTTTAAATAAAAAGTCTTTAAGTGATGAAGTAAGTTTTTATTAAAGCTGTACCTACATACCTACCTAATATGAAGACACATATGTATATATGTAGTGTAGGTACATAGGTATATTGTATGTTCTCCTATGTACATACAAATGTTTATTAAAAAAAAAAAACGTGATAATCAACAACAAAAAAATCGATATTTTTGTACATATGTAGGTACATGTCATATGTATTTCTTATTCAAAGAGTGTTGTGTACATTGATACATATGGGTAAAGCGTGTTTTAGGTAGTTTTTAGTCAATTGGCGAGTAACCTAAATCTTGATGAATAGCTATTATGATCACGTTAACATGCAATATTCAAATTATGTCGCAAAATTTCTTGCAAAAGATTGTTAGGGAAGTTACATATGTATAGTTGAATATATATGTGTAGATATATGGATATGGATGTATATTATCTATATATAAGAACGAATATGATTTATAGCTTTGAAGCTTGAAGCTTAAAAATGTTCAATGTTCTGAATTTCAAAAAATAATAATAGGTACATAGGTATACGAAATATGCTAAACCGGGTCCAAATTTTTAAAAGGTTTAACCTAGCTTTGTTCTTCAAAGTCTTGAAAACTAGTTTCGATAGCGAGAAGAGAAGATGTTTTTTGTTTTAGTTATCTGGATTTTTTCAAACCACAGAATACTTAGCTCATGTCATTTTCTTGTAAACCCAAAAATATTAAATATATGTACACATGTGGTTTTGAATCTTAATCTCTAATTTGGATCCAGATTCCCGAGAGAGATTGAGATGAAGGCAAGAAATCAACATAAATATAAGAGGGATCTGGGATCTCTGTAACGGTTTGACGCGAATCAATGTGAAAAGAGGCATAATTTTCGTAATATGTATTGGATTTGAGAACATATCAAGATGCGACCAAGTAATTAAATTCAGAAGGATTCTGGTCACAAGTACATATTTTTCAATGTCCTCGAAAATAATTGCTATGCTTTCAAATATATGTATGTAGGTTTAAAAAATGAGGAAATATTAATTAAAAATAAATAAATTAGGTTGTGGTACAGCTCGTTAAGAAGCAGAAGGTGGAACAAGTAGGAATTGAGCTCCGGCAGCAACCTTTACAGTACTGCACAAAGATACTAGCAATTGAAAAAAATAGACCTTTTAAAACTGTTTTTGGGCTTTTCGAGAACAAAATCTTTCTTTTTTGTTCGATACCTAGTGTTAAGAATTGAAGTCAAGAATCTGGCACTTCTTAAACGATTTATTTTTGGATTATTTTAGCACTTTGGACAACATCCGAGTCTATGTTTTTTTTTTTATTGTTACATAATTTCTGTACAAAAGATTCATACGTCAAAAGATTAAATATTCAGTGCACTTTTGGAATATTCTTAAAGGGCTACAATTTAGCCACGTTATTCAAAAAATTACTATTGCAACATATTCCCCCACCTAATCTCTTCAATAAAACAAATCTTATGAAAAAAAAGAATAAACGTAAAAGACGACACGAAGTCAATTAACTGAAACCAAACAAAAGAAAACCACATACATACATATGTATACATATTTTATTATAAAAGAAAGAAGCCAACAAACAAAAAATAAAACGAAATGATGAATAAAATTATAATAAAAAAAAACGAAACGAAGAAAACATATATGTAGGTATATATTGTACATAGGTAGGTTTACCTACCCAAACATATTAAATGTCACTTTATATCGATGTCTCTTCCATATTAACATCTTTACCTGTGCCTATGCCAAAACCAGACCAAAAAAACAATACAAAATTGAAAATAAGTTAGGTATAGGAAGGTACATAGGTACATCAGTTTCAAGTCTCATAATCCGATGTTATTGACATTGACTCAATATAGAAATGATAAGTGGATTTTTTTCAACATAATTCACATTTTTCAACCCAAATGAAAAATGTGATCACATAAAAATGATACACGTGTTAGCAGCTAGCACTGCGCTGGCTTTGGCCGAAATCATTATTATAGTCAGATATATAATATACGAAAAATAATTTCCGTAGTTCACGACTACTAAAAGCATATTCAAACGAGAGTAATGTTCTTGATGTGAGATATTTTTTGAAATCATCTACAACGCCGTGTCTTCCGTCTTCGTCGACCCACCGACCGAAGCGACGACGACGCGGAGACGACGAGAATCTCAAAAACCAAAAGTGTAAAGTGAGATTCAAAAAAATAAATGAATAGAAAGCCAAAATGAAAATCCATAAATTTAAATTAAATGGGCAAGAATCGAGAAAAAATAATTGCAATTTTCATTTTTCAAATAAGTGTTCAAGTATTCAATTCAAAGTTGTACCTATAGAGGAAAAAAATAAAAAATAAAAATTAAAAATAAAATAACACAAAACTTTGCATACAACAAGTATTTTTGTTGTTATTTTTTGTTTGTTGCTTTTTGTTTTAGTTGAAAAGAGCAACAACCCTAATCGCTTCTGGTCTGGCCAGAGGAGCTTGGTTTGGTGCTTGTGGTCAGTCAGCAGAAGTAGCAGCAACAACAAGCAAGAGCAGCAGCAGTAGTTCGAGTAGCATCAGCTTTCGCCGCATGTAAACGTGAAGAGTGAAACATATACTCGTACTGTAGATTATACTTATACCTGCATTGAGATACTTATGTGCTTAGAAGAATGCTGGCATACAGTCGCACCCGGGTATTTGTATTTAATCTTATTAATTTTGTATGGCTACTGCCTTTTACGTACATAAAAAAGTGATTTTAGAAAATTAGTATTTTCTAAGAGAATTTAAGGGATGTTTATTTAATTGCAAATAGGAAAGTATACCAAGACTACCATCAAATTTGTCATGACCAATTCGCACATTTTAGGCTGTATGGCCTTGATAACTTCATAAATGTCATCCTGGTATAAAGGCAATTTTCCTCGTTTCCTCAAAGAAACTTTTCTTGCAAAAATGCGATTGTTCCGTTACTTGTGTGGGACGTAACGACATTTTTATATTGATTTTTAACTATTTTAAGTTTTAAGGCCGTGTGTGAATTGCGTTAAAATGTGTGTTAAAATTTAACCAGTGTTAAAATTTGACACTAATGAGGTGAATAAAATGGGTTAAAATTTATTGAGCTGTGGAGCAGGTTAAAGTGTGTTAAAATTTGACGTTTCTATTGATAGAGAAATTTGCTCTTGCTTTTGCATTCAATTTTTCAGTGTTACCACACCGAATAAATCAATTAATCAAAATGGGAATTTTGTTTGAATATTTTTGACTGTTGTTTTAAAATATGACATTAGCATCGAGAACAATAAATAAAAAAGATTTTTTTTTACTTTCAGAGACTTTTTATTAACCCTGTTTTCTTAAAAATATCTTTTGTAAGAGAAATTATTTTTCGAAAAAGAAAACCAATTTTTGTTCAGGGAAATTTCTTAAATTATCGAGGGAAATTTTTTTAACCTACGCAGAAATCTTGGTTAAAATAAATGTTTTAACGCAATTCACACAGCAAATGGCTAAATTTGATCCCACCTCAAAGAAGACGTCAAATTTGAATCGTGGTAGAAGTTTTAACGCAATTCACACACGGCCTAAAATGTAAAGAGATGACAGCTTCAAGAGTAACAGCTACCCAAATAGCGGGCTATTCAAAATAAAATCTCTTATTGATAATCCTTTGTATAAGAAATATTTAATATTAGACGTAACTTGGCTCTGGTTCTTTAAAATTGTATATGACTTTTTTATTTTTTGTTATAATTCCGTGACTATTATAAATATGACCTCCCTATGTTAGCTTCAGATATAATTGAACAGAAGCGATATTTACTCCACTTAACAATGTGCCATTCTTACTGTCAAAAGTGTCAAGAAAGTTTCTTGCATGAACTGTCACTACTTAGGGTGTGTTCGAGTGGTTGTTTTTGCTGTCCACTTTTAAATGATTAATTCTCAATTTTTATTTTATATACATAGGTTTTACTGTAAACCATTTTTTCTTCGTCTTAAATCCCGAACTTCTTTATACACACCAGGTATCTTGTACAGAGAACGCAAGCAAGACTGGTAATGATAATGAGGTGCGCAAATTTTATATACATATATAAAAAAAAAAAAACACAAACATCGTGGATAGAATAACCAAATAGGGGAAACGAGAAACGACAGGCATATATCTACGCAATAATTGAAATTACATTTTAATTGGAGTAAATCGTTCACGAATATAATTTGTACGCATCATAATACTCTTAGTGAAGCGCGCATGAATTTTTGCACTGCAACGGGTTGAGAGATGGATATTTAAGATTTTTCGATATCAAATGCTTATTGAATAAAAGGCAACATTACTAAGTTTTGTTTAATAAGGAATAATGAGTGAAATAACTTACATATATATTCATGTATAGCAGCTTTATGACAAGTTTTTGTTAATGACTGACAGTAGCTAAACAGAGAAATTTGGTGCGTTCAGATTTGTATCCAAAGCTATTGAGAAAATTATGCTTATGATTTTAACAGTATTTTCGTTTCTGAGGATTACAAGAAACTCGGTGTTAAATAAATTTGAATTCACTGAATGTCCGTGTTTTCTAGTTTCAAGTTTTGTCAATTTGAATTTTTAAAATATAAAATTGCCAGGTCTCTGGACTTAAAAGCACATATTCACATACATACATACATATGTATGTATATGCACGTAAAAGAACTTGACACCATGTTTGTGAATCCCAAGACAGTATTCCTCCATCAATGACAGTACTCGCACTAGGCCTCGGTGATTTTCAAGCTCTTTCACCACATAATTTATTTAAGGCGGTGTTCACATTGGAATCTTTTGAGGCGACACATTTTAACGTCCCATCATTGTATTTAAAAACAAAAGAAAATTGACTATTTTAAATGTTTAAACAAAATTTTAAGAGGGAGATGAAATTAAGAAATGTCAAAATGAAAATAGGCAAATACATATATGAGGTATCAAATGTCAAGTTCTGTGAGTGTGAAATGACGTTTTATATTAAGTTCTATCAATATTAAATATTACTGGAAAACAATACCGATAACATTTTGATATAATCGATTTTTTAACCAGATATCTTGCATCACACTTCCTTGCATTACAAAAAACATCATAATGTAAATTATGTTTTACTTTGCATATTATAGACTTTGGAACTCTAATATAATATAAAGTAACGGCGACAAACGGCTTGTTTGTGACAAGAAGAATGCCATAAATTAGATAGCCTAATAAAACATTCGTCGGTATCTGTCTGCATGATATTTATGAATTTTAATGAACTGCAGTTCCTGTGCCAGGCCACATGTAACATGGCAAAAACAAAAAACTCAAATTCTTGTATAACTCTAGAAAGTAACGTCTGAATTTTTAAAGGAAGTTAAATATATATACTGCATCTAACTTATAGATACCTTTAATATATATTTATACTTATACTATGTAAAGACGTTTAGAAGAAGTGGATGGATCATAAACCTATAACAAACTCCCACATTTAGCGAGTAACTTAGCTTAGCTAGGTAGGTAGGTAAGGTACCTTACCTAAATCATTACTCCCTATGCGTACACTTCTTCTTCTGTGCGCAAAATTTTTAGTTGCACATACCTTCCTTAGCATGCGCATTCTTATTGTTGGTCGTTCACATGCCTACCTACTACATAATAATATACTCGACTCGTATACGAGTTTTATAGCTTCATAAAAACGATTAAATAAATCTATACTCTCGAATTTGACCTGCTCCAACTACCTTTCACGCTTGCTCCCCCGCCGCTTGCTTGTTTGTTTGCCTGCTACATGCATGTCGATCGACGAACGCAGACGACGAAGACCAAGACCAAGCCGACGACAACGACAGCGACTTTTATACACACCATTCTCCAGTAGTAGTCTAGAAAACAGGTTAAGCCAATAAACCCCAAGATGAGAGACATTAAGACCGTTTCGAACTTACCTACGAAAATAATAATAACAACAACAAAAACAACGATCGACTTTGTTTTATTTTATTTTTTTTTGTATACGTACGTCTTTCTCATTAATTCAACAACACAAGACACCACCGAACTTTTTTTTTTCCCCTCCGTCTCCTGTGATGTAGCACTCTTGGAGTTTGTCTGTTTGTAAGCAGGGATGACAACGAAAATTTTAAAATAAACAAACAAAATTAGCTATTGAATTTGTCACTTCCGAGGCATTACCAACCACGAAAAAGAAAAACATTTTAAGGGTGGAATATGCTGGATTTGAAACTAAGGGCTGTAGCGTAAATGTCAAACCTTGAAGTGGTGTATATATTATCTACTGTCATGAAACATCGGTTAAGTTCAGAGGACATACAAGATTTTATAATATAGTCAATTGCAGTTGGCACTTACAATTAGAACTGAAGTCAGTTTTTTAGATACCACTAATGTCAAAGATTTAGGTAGGAACCAAGATAGACGGAGAAATTTGTTGGATGAGGCGCCACCTTAAGTAAGTAAGTAAGTAAGATTAATGTCAAAGTTAGAAGTTTCTTTCTAAAACTTTTATACAAAAAAAAATCACCTGTTCGGTGGAGTTCAATATTTGAAGTTTACTGAACTAGAATTTGAATGTCAATTAATATTTCGACATTACTATGTATACAAATGAATTGTCAATATTGATTTCGAGTCTAACTTTTTACAGCTAGCCAATCAGAAATTAGAAACTATGCTTAACTTGAAGTTACTTATTCGTGTCATCTGAACCACTGGCTACACCTGTCAATTCGACTTTGCTGAGCTTATCAAATTTGAACAAACAAATATTCGGTTCTTTTTAAAGGCTCAACATATTTAAACAATTCATTGTTGATTGATATATTCGTTTACATGACCTTGACAGTTAAGTAGAAAAGTGAGAAGTGCATTCACAGGTAAAATACAGACAGAGGATGAACAAAGGGAATTATGTATGTAGTCATTTTTCTACCCTGCTTTTTTGTAAGCTATAACAATGATCAGTATGCGATTACAGTCGCACAATTTGAAGGCGACAACCAAAGCAACAACTATGACGACAGCCACAGCACTAGCACCAGCACCACCACCAGAACCAGAACCAGAATCAGGCACCAGCACATGGCGGAAAGAAACGAACGACATCGACCTCATCGAATTATCGCGATCGTTTCCAAATGAATTAACAAAAATAAAAAGAGACCCCGATATAACTGCAGAATGAAAGATGTGTTTAGGTTTTATGATGGTCATCTAGAATCTAGATGATCATCGGGTCGGGTTCCGTACTGGTAAATGAAAAGAATCTTTCGGTTTCGCTTCAGGAAAAGGAAATTATATTTATTTATATACTTGTAGCCACATAAATGTATGTATGTATTTTATACTATAGGCCATAGAAAGCTGTGAAAAAAAATCATCATAATAATAATCAGTCTCAACAATGTGCATCATTTGTGTCATTTTTTGTAGGATGTTAGTTCGGTTTTGAGCGAGCGATATACTCGTACCTTCTATGAGTGCGATAGAGAAGGAAACTTATTATACACATGTACTTCGTAAATACAGCATGGTGTATTTATGGAGTGCTTGTTATGACAAGTGTTTCTGGTGAAGCAGATTCAAGTAGAGGTTGCCGGTTTAGCTGAATGGATATAAGGGAAACAAAACAATGATCTCGTTAAGAGTGAACCTTAATTGGCTGACCCGAATTGATGAGTCGTATTATTTTTTTTTGTTTTCAGAAGTCATATTTAAGTACATATTAGATTAGATTATGTTTACTTAAGAACAAATATATGTACATAAGTGCCTAACACAATACATGTTTATATTTAAATAAAAATGACAAAATAGTGCTTTAGACTTTCATAACTACACCGGAAGTTATGTGACAAATTTTGATTGTATGTCAATTCTAATAAAAAAGTAGGAAATTTCATAGAATTTATTTCAAAAAAGTAAAACTTGAAATAGTTGTGTGCGCTTTACTTAGAAGTTAAAGTCCTCGGAAATCTCTATAAACATTTCGGAAATGTGTCAATTTCTAGAAAATTCATAAAGCAGTTTCTTATTATTTTTCTGGTTTTATTTTTGAGATATTTCTATTTAAATTTTTCAGAATTAAACAAGAAAACTATGTCAACTATATGAAGACGGACTAACAAAGGTATATTTCCTACTCCCCAAATCTGATGTTGAAGATAATTCAAGATCAAGTGTATTTTGTTTAGAATAGGCGACACAATTTATCATTAGTAAATTCGCCGATATTTAAAAATGTGTAAGTTCAGCCCTAGTTTCAAATTCCACCCAAGTCTCTTAACATACTTGTTTACAATTCGAACTCGTCTATCCACAAACAGGCTGAATGCGTTCATTAAAACATCGATTGTTTGGATTAATGTAACTTTCAGTTTATAATAAAGCAAAGACAGTGCTGCCAAATTTGATTTCTAAGTATTCTAAAGTAATAATACGTTTTACAAATTTGTTTGTGTTAACTTACAAATTGAAAAAAAAAATTGATTAAAAATAGTTTTCTCAGAATCGTCAAGCTAGACATCGGAACATATTTCGAAGTATGTATGTACATATATTTAAATGATGGCATAAGAAAGCCTCGATATAGACAAGTGTAGGTAAGGCAGTTCAATGACAATGCACTGACAATTGTTTTTTTCATAAATGAAACAAAAAAAAAAGAAATATGCAATATATAGCTATCTACGTGGTTACAAAAAAAAAAGATCCAAACTTTTTGTATAATTCGTATTTCTAAAACTTTAATTGTTTTCAAATTATGCAAATTAAGTGTTTTTGCATAATTTATTCAACAAAAAGGGTTATGTGTAGTTTTCCATAGAAATCATCAAGTAAGTAGATACATAATGGTATGTATGTATGTGGTACGAGTATCTTTTTTTGTTTCTTATACAGAATGAATAGAAAGCCACTAAATCATTGGCAATGTCAATTATAAAACTAATCATCTACCCAAAAACACTAACAACAATGCAACTTTAGAATAGGACAAAAGATATTCAATATAAGAAAAAACACCAACTAAAAAAAGTAAAAATATCGTATATTTTTATACACATAAGAAAGCGAAAACTTTATAGTGAAGACACAATGTCGACGACGACGACTACGAAGATTATTTCCTCTGTTTCTAGCCTGTGCATTGCATATGAATACAAAAAACTCGATATGTATGTAATGAACCTACCAATGGATTCGATGATTTTCATTCACGATGTCGAGTAGCCCATCGGCGACAAACGACAGACTGACAACGACGACAACGCGGTACAGTGGACCATTTTATACATTGCAGACAAAAGAAAATCAATTGCGATGTTTTTTGTCTTGTGATTTTAATTTCATTTTTATAATATTTTAGACGGTCCACTATGCAACGACTACGCGACGACAACGACGATATCTAGTTAACAAAGAGTTCTAAAAAATCTCAAACACCCTGTTTGTATTGTACTCGTGTGCCTTCCCCGCTACTACTCTTTTTTCCTTCTAATGGCTCTCACTTTTCACTATGTATATAAGAATGTTCATATATGAATGCTTTGACCAGAGGTAACAATTTAGAGAGGTACAGTGCCCACTCCACCGACTATATTCTTCGTCATACGACATCAGACAACAAAAAACGACGACGACGACCTAAAATCATATCAGTGTTACGGCATGGCAGTAGAAATAGCAGCTGAGACAAAAACAAAATAAAACAGGACAAAGAGACCAGCATTGCGCTGCTAAATGCGGTTGCCACTTTGCGGATTAATAAACATAAGTAAATGTATGCAATTCCAATAAATTGAATAAAATTGATTACGTGACATCTCTTTAAAATATTCACCATTTCCTGTCAAAATCCATATTAACCCTTAGCTACGGATCTTGGTGGAAATTTCACCACATTACCAAACAGACATAAACAAACAGAATCAAAGAGACAGCAACAAAAGAGACATATCTTTTTTAAAAGCAATGAATGCATTCAGTGCAAATTTGAAATAGGTTAGTTCGTTTCAAGAACTTCTAATCCTAATAAAAATGGACAATATTTATTTATTTATTTAGTTTTTTGGATTGATTATATAAACCTGTTAAACTCCATGTATCTTGGAACCATTCACAATACAAAAAGCAATCTTGAAAGATGACATGTTGGCCTGAATTGCACCTGTTTAAAATAAAGTAGGATTTCAATATGAAAACCAAATATGTAGGTACCTACATTGCACAAAGACGAATTGGCAACCATTGCGCTTGTTGTAAAGCTATTGCCTTCTTTATTTTTTTGCGTATAACTATGGATATGTAGGTATAGGTACACATAAGTATATTCACATTTCTCGAATTCTTGTTTTTTTTTTTTTTTTTTTTTTTGTATCTGACCCCTCATTCCCGTTCCTTCATCACCACTTACTCATCCGAACTTTTAATTTGCTTTTGTTTGTTGTTTGTGTTATTTGTATTCGCTTCTGCTGATTCCAATGACAAGAGATAAGATTTATAGATGCCAAATAAAACAAAAACGAACAAATTTAAATCGAACGCCCAACGCAAGGGGGCAGCACTTGCGACCTTCTGGTTATATACTACAAACTGCACGCGAGATCTTCTTAAACGATGCGATGATGTCAAATGAACGAGTATAGTTTCATCCAATCACCATCATCGTGATGATATATTAAATGCACATACATACATATGTACAGTACATATATCTACCTAGGTACGAAAGAATATTCTCGAGAGTTCATTACAGCGCGCGACGCGGTGCGGCAGCAGAGTGTAATAAATATTTTAATGTTTTGGTTAAATCTAAAAATAAACAAACAAAAAAAGCACACACATCACGCCTCGCCTGACATCGATGCACTTCAACCATGATTGCAAATGGTTGTGCTGTGCCTAGTTGAAGTTGCGTCGATAACAGTTTCTTTATTTTCTTTTTTTGAAATAAAAAATAAAATTAACAAAACCGGAGAATGTAATGAAGGACATATTTTTATATTGATGATATTTTTGGAGAAATCCACTTGATCAACAAAATAAAGCAACAAACAAAAAGATGAACAAAAGAAGATATAGGTATGTAGATATACCTGGTACTATTTTTGTCTCTCTTTTTTTTTTTTCTTTAAATTTATTATCAGGTTATTGTTTTGTTTTATTTATGTTTTAAAATAAATATACAAAATTTAATTAACTTGACAAGATGGTAATGTTATCGACTGTTTGCAAAGAGCAAAACATTTGTACATACATACATAATTCTATTATCAAAATGACTTAATCTTTTTTGTTATCAGTTGCGAAAAGGTTAAGTAAAAATAAAATAATTAGGTATATTATATTAGGTAGGTAGTTAAGTTATATATGTATCTATCTCAGCAGGTTTTCAATGGAATTTAGAAGCAAAAACATCCATGAAAATCTCAATTCGACACGTATGGAAATTAACATAGAAACCAGTTATTTAACTTTTTGTGTGTTTATTTTTATTTTTATTTTGTTTCTTGTCTGAAATGATCGATGTTTTTTAAATGCTTAATGGGTCTGTTTTCATGTTTCTCTTTTTCATCTTTCTCTGTAGATACAAACATTTTACATACATACATAATATAGTATAGACTTTCTGAAGAGATGATTGGTAGGTTTGAAGGTGGAATATACACAGTTTTATCATTAACGTTGAGTAACACTTAAAAAAGTTAATACGAAAAATTAAATAATAAATAGTCAATCATTATGTATTTTTTGTTGTTTTCTTTCTTAACTTTATTAAAGCTTATCGAGTTAAATTAAGCGAGATGCGAATGGTTAAGGTAAAAATGAACGGCCTTAAAAAAAAAAAAATGAATCCACAATGATAATTCATAAAAATTAAAATTTTCTACATGAAGAGAAAACATTATTTTGGCAATAGAGTTCCGGCATTCTGTAACCTTTGTTGTGTGTAGTGCTTGTTTGTAGTAATAACAAATATAAAAAATATACACTTTCGAAATTAGTGACGTGGGTAATTTTAATTTTATTAATTTTCTAATAAGTTTTCGTTAAAAGTTAAAATAACAAGTTACTAAAGTAATTTTTCCAGGAACAATGCAACCCTAAGTAGATGTTCCACAAGGTTGTGTTTTAGGCCCGATACTTTTTATTTCAGGCGAACTTGTTGCGTTTGTACTTTTGTTAGTCGCATGCATGTCAATTGGTTTTGTTTTCTACTTAAATTTGAAATACTCTGAATAATTTATTCTTAAGTAAGAGTTTCAACTTGTCCACATAATTACTTTTATATTTTATGTAGTTTATTTTCGATATGTGCTACTCTAATTAATTGGTTTATCCTTTGAAGAAAAGAAAACAAATATTTATTCTTCACATTGCGCTTATTAAAATAATTAGCAATGAATCGCTAATAGTTCGACTCATAGTGATGATGATTTGAAAGTACACTAACAAAGCTAATCATTTTTAAAGTGAATATTAAAGCACCCATCGTTATTCAATATCAATTCGTTTAACATTTCAATTATTGTTTATAAATATTCATAAAAACATTATAAATTTAAATGAATTAATTATGAAGTGTTTTTAATTGTGAATTTAATAAAATGAATAAACAACAACTGGTGGAGGAAATAGTGAAATAAAAAAAACTGTTTTATTTCCTTCTAAAAGGTTTTTCTGTAGGCGGATTGGAGATAATTTTGTGCAGAATTCGATTTTAAAATATGAGAGGACTAATTTATGTGAAGTGATTCATTTTTACTCTTCAATATATTTGATAAGGCTGTTTGCTTTTTCGTCTATTGAATGAGAAGGTAGAACGATAAGCTGTTTAAGATGTATAGCGATGACTGAAGGTAGGGCAATACCAGGAAGATAAAAGTCCAACTTCTAAGGTGCCTGGGTCACGTAGAGCACATGGACGCCAATGATCTGGCCCAGAAAGTCTTCGCATCTCTACATTTAAAGTATGACGCAGTAGAGGAAGGCCGCGGTTCAGGTGCTCATAATTACAAAGTGACCTTACCCAACTTGGAGAGCGAGAAATAAAAACTATACTCACAGTTCACAGACGATAAACATTCTAAAATTAAACTATCATGTTTCAAAAGTGATTGAAACAAAAATATTCTACACATTCTTTGCAAAAAAAAAAAACGTTTTGAATCACTTTAGAAATGAAAATCATAACACAAGTGTCAAGAAAAAAATGAAAACCCATTTTATTTTGACCTAAAAAAATACGATCTATTTCAATCTAACAATCCTACCATCCATATGTATGTATGTACAGTACATGCCTTACTCTGCTACCAAAATTACCAAAATACATTTAATGACTATAAATTAACACATTTCTAATATTATTAGTTTATTTTAAACATTCTTAAGTTGTTCAAATAAACAAAAGAAAAGAAAATAACAAGAACAATAACAACTTTAACCAAAGCTGCAACTAAAATAAACAGACAACAATCAGCTGTCACTTTCTCCAATAGCTCCAAGGTAAAATAACAAACAATCTGTCAGAGAAAATCCGATTGAATATTCTACTACACCCCTCAATTGGAAGTTTAATAATAATAAATAAAAATAATAATAAAAAAACGAAACACCTTCTTCAGTAAATTGAATTTGTGTTTACTTTATCTATTAGCAACAATTTTATAAACATACGATAAATGTATGTATGTACATATTTTAAAATTAAAAAGAAAAATATCAGAACAAAATTAGCAAATTTACACGCATCTATAATGGGCTATTGTGAACTATAAATTTTCTGTCAAAAGAATGTTCACCTATTTGAGTTTAAGTATCGTGCAAAATTTGTTGGAATATAGAACAACAATGAGTGAGACAAAAGATTAAGTAGCCAAAAGGAAAATAAAAACAACAAAAGAAATTTACAAAATAGAAATAAAAACATGAATCGCTTAAGAATACATTAATATATGAAGGTAAGGTATAGGATAAACTCGTGCGGCAAAATGCTTATAGAGAAAATATCTTGCAGCAACAGCCGCCAACAATTTGTTGAATACTTTATTTAACCGAATCATCTGAAGAATTCTGGAAATTGGCCAAAACACTTTCGGAAGCAGGCAAGTAGCTTTTTGTGAGAGAATTCAATAAAATTTGTTCTTATTGAAAAAAAGCGATAGCGTAAATAACGGGACAGGAGAGGGGAATGGAAAGAAGTATTATTATAGAGATGTACTCTATAGTTCACAGTGAATATGTAATCAGATATTTGACACATCTAAGATTAGATTTACGCCATATTGACTTTTCTTTATTCATTGACAGCTCCATTCACTATGATTTTTTTGCTATCGAATCATAAAGTATAATAGACAAAGTGACATTATCGATTGATCATTTATATTATTAATATCTACACAGAATACACAAAAAAAAAATCGATATCAGCTATTAAAATATTGTATCAGTGCCAAACTTATGCCGCAAATTAAATGATTAAATAAATAGCAAGCCACTGTTTTTGTTATAAGTTGCGGTGTTGATGGTGGCTGTTTGTTCAGGTAGGGCAGGAGAGGGAGGCAGCAATGGGCGGTGAAAAATGCTTACGACTCGCCATGAACCCGGATGACATCATTCTTTTTTAAGAACAAAGCAGGTTCCAATCACTCGAAAAATTGGTTGTCGTTTTCGTCGTCGTAGTTGCTATTGCTATTGCTGTTGCCGCTGTCTTCTTCTTATTCTCCGATGTGGTTCGAATGATTTAATTATTGAATTTTAATTAATTTAATTTTCGATTATAACCTTCGTTTGAGACAAAACCTAATTCATCTCATATCAATGTCTACTATGTCGATATTATTTGAGCCTTGAAATAAAAACTAGAAATGCATACCTACCTAATAAAAAAACACTATCTATTAAATAAATACAAACGAATGACAGTTTAGAGATAAACAGACATATTATTTGACGAAAAATAAAAACTTAACGAACAAATAACCCTCTTGTCGAGATCAAAAAAACAACAAGAATTTAATCACAATTAGTCTTATCATGTTTTAAGGGATAAGAATTGGGTCTGTTTGTTTATAGTCTTACTTGTGAAATTGGTTAGAGCTATACATAGAAATCACCAAAAATTCTGGGAAATGCAGCAACAGTTGCAAACCAGCTTGTTGCAAAACTTTACAGTTTACTGTCCTATTGTTATGTACACATTAGCTTATTATGATAAAGTAAATGTGACGCAGCAATGTCAAGTAGCTATATATGTAGGTATATGAATATGTTTTGAAGTGTTCATTAAATTAAATGATAATGTGAAATTGCTCTCGATATTTTGCACACAAGATTATCTGTCACGTAGAAGGTTGATATTTTTATTTTACAATTTACTGACCGCACTTAAAAGTACATACCTAGCTATAAGCGAAAATGTCTTTATATACATATGTATATAACTTGTTTTCTATTCTTGAGAAGCTACTTTAAAAAAAAAATATATATTTTGCATTAATATTGCAAATCTGTGTTATTGAATGAAATGTATTTAATGCGCAGATGAAGAATAAGAAGACTATTCTATCAGCAACGTGTCACATTTATTTTTTATTGTGAATTGTCCAATGCAAAGTAAGGCAGAATGTAAAATTAGTCATTAAACTTATTTATTTTATGAATTTCAGTGACCATCAATAAGGAAAGACTTACGTATGTGTTTGACATTTGAAACAATTGTGAAAAACCTAACCTTACTGAAGCTAAGTTCACACGGTTGGTAGATACTACAAGATTGTCAGATCAGTAATTGGTAAGCACTTTGGCGCAATGTAGTCGTCCGACAATCATGCCCAAAGAAATGAATGAATTGTTATGTTTATGTATTGAAAATGCAATTTAACAAACGATCCTATTTTTTTACTACACAAATCGGCAGCGTTTAGACATATGGATCACAAGATCCATTCACAATAGAAACTTTAAATTTTTCATTTTAACGAAAAAGCGGCAACAATGGAAAATATAAAATAATTATTTGATGGAGAAAGTAAGCTTTAAAATATTTCTAAGAAAATAACATTTTTTTTTCTTAAAAAATAAAAATAAAACCAATAAATATGCATGTAAATATAAGCAGATAAAAAAAGCAAAGCATGCTCCAAACTCAAACCAAACTATACCGATTCCATCAGGACAAATTAAATTCAAAAAATATTTCCAGATGGTAGTAGTATTGTTTTATTTTTCCAAAAAGGAACTGATAACAAAAAAAAAAAGAAAACATTAACTGCAGATGTTAAAATGAAATAAAATCAAAAAATATAAAAATGGGGAATAAACAAAAAATACATCAGATAAATAAATGTTATGCTGTGTTATGGGTCATTAACAGGTAGGTGTTTTTTTGTGTAGTTTCAGAATAAAAGACCTAGAACAATTTTTCCTATTCATAAACTTATATTTTGAGAAATAAGAGAAAGTAGGTACAATACATATGTATCTATGCAATTGCAAACAAATAATAATTTTAAAAAACATTGTAATGGACATAAAAGTCCTGATGTTCATCAGTAGTTCCTCATTTTGATGATTTTGAAGTCATAAGAACAATTTACACCTTTAGAAGTTCCTGGTAATTTGTCCTAAACATATTTAATACGAAAAAAGGGAAAACAATTTTAAATTGAGATGAGAAATTATTTAATCAAAAATAAAATAAGCAATCAATTGAGAAGTAGTATTTTCCATTGGAAAAATAAATTGATTTATTTTTGAATCTGTGACAACACTGATCTTTCCGTTTTTTTCTATTCTATTTTGCGAAAATGCATTGATTTACTTTAATTTGCAGATCTCCATCTGTCAGTGACATGTTTTAATGGAAATTATAATTTATCAACGGAAAACGCAGTTCATGGATAATTTTAAGGATTTAATCATTGTTTAAATAATGGCAGAGAATGTGTGTTTATATCCGCCCATTGTCATACCTAATTTGAACTAATTTAGAATTTCCTAACAACTTGTATTTTCCTTTAAAATGTTCTTTGATAATTCGCTCATAGACATATGACAACACCCCCAAACTGAACTGTCATCATTCTCATTTTTAATATACTGACAGGTGTGTTGTTCTCTAAGCAAATAGCAAAGACTCTTGGAACCTGATTGTGATAGATCACGAAACACTGAATGTATCCTCCTAGACTTTAATTTTTGGTTTTGAAATTTAAATGAGTTTTCACGAAAACATAAAAAAAAAGTCTTTATCTGACGAGGGGGGATTTTCTAAGGTTTCATATTTTTTTTATTGAAGTGTTCAACCTAGATATGATTTTTTTTTGACCGGAAATAACTTTGAGTAGTAAACTATAATTCAGTGATTTCAAAAACAAGTCCAAATCACGTATGTATGTGTATTTTAAGCAAAGACTTATAGATAAGTCACGTGATCAAACTTTCACCCCAAATGTATCTTACAAGCTTTTCTCTGTTAAAAAACCACAAGGGAATAACTTTGAAAGGGAGTTACGTTTTTTTTTTGTAATATTTGTTTAAATCAAAACAAATTTCCTTGGGTCCCTTAAGACTGGCTATACATTTTACATTTTATAGCTTATAGAACTAAATTTAGTAAAACATACAAAGTATGTAGATAGAAATAAATAATGTATGATTAATTTTCGTATATTTTGCTCCAAAAAAAACTTCAAATCAGATAAGTAAATAAGCAAACATTTTCATGCAAAACAATTTCATCTAATTCAAGTGTTTTATATCTTCAACTTCAATAAACCCAATGCCCCATGAAATCATACACAAAGTATCAGTTAAGCTCGTCGCAGTCGTCGTCGTTTCGTAGGTATATCGTCATGCAAACAGATGTACATGGTACACCAAACTACGCCATAACACCTCCCAACACCTCTCATCATCAACACTACAGCACCTACAGTGTTCATTTTGTTTTTGTTTTATTTTATTTTATTTTATTTTTTCAAGAGAAGTAAAATTAATTAGCAGAAAACAATTTAATCTAAGTCCACGACGAATATTGTTGCTTGGCCTGTTTCCCCCTTAAATATATCTTCTTGTGTTGTTTTAATTCTTGTGTCACTATAAAACTAAAGGTAATTTATATCTATTTATGTTGTTGTTGTTGTACCTACTTCTCATCCGCTCTCTTTCTCACTGCACATATATATCTACTCTCTGTCTGTCTTATGGTCTAATAATGTTCATACATACATATATACAGACGTATATATAAACAATATCAACACAAACGGTGCTACATAAAATATAAATAATAAATAAATAAATGATAATTTATGTGATACGTGTAGTGCTGTATAATATACCTATGTGGCAGTTTTTTATTTTACTTTGAATTCCAAAATCACTTGATGATGATGATGAATAAAACAGAATTAAAAAAGAAGAAAAATAGAAGAGAGCGAGAGAGAAGGGGAGAACAGAAGTAACAGCAGCAGCAGCAGCAAGCAGAAGGCGTCTGAGCAAAAACGAGATTGCCGTGGACAATCACCAACAATGATCGTCTCAATAGGGTGTCCCAAGCTCTTAAGTAGATAAGGTAGGCTTTATCTTATTTTTTTTTTCGAAGTATGTTTTGTCTGATTTAAAAAAAAGCCTTAAGAAAAGCTATTGCCAAAGATACTGTTAGTAACGATAAGATAAAAGATCAAAAATTGATATGTCAGATATATCTGTCAAAATAAGATCCTTTTAATGCAAGTGTACACTAATTTGATTTTATAGTGACATAAGTATTTAAAACGGGTACAAAATTATTGCTTCACATTTACGTATGTTTTTCTGATTTAGAAAAGTGTAAGGCAAAGTAAAACTATTGCCAAAGATACTGTTAGTAACGATAAGATAAAAGATCAAAAATTGATATGTCAGATATATCTGTCAAAATAAGATCATTCTAATGCAAGTGTACACTAATTTGATTTTATAGTGGCATAAGTATTTTAAACGTGTACAAAATTATTACTTCACATTTACACATAGCACAAATACACGTGTAATAAAAAACACATCAAAAATACATTCAGAATGTCAATTGTTGTAAAACTGAGAAAGTGTACACGTGGATTTAGCTTAGTGTATACGTTGCACTAACGCTGTGTTTTTCTATATGGCTCTGTTTTCATTTTGTCAAACGATTTAAAATGTAAACTAAACAAGCCCTTCCTTTAGTACTCGTGCCGCAATGGTTAGTGCGTAAGAGTGTCATGCCAAAGGTCTTGCTTCAATTTTTGCCTCTTGCGAAGAATTGTCAAATCATCCAATAGTATAATTCATGAAAAGAGCTTATCAAATTAGCGTTCGCATTGGATATACAAAGTGTAGGTCCCTTCCATTACTATCATCCAGAGATCCAAAATAACCGTTGACCTTTATTTTCAATCGGTTTCTCACTGAGATTTATTTAATTCGCCAATTTCATTTTGGTCTTGGTCTATGATTTATTTTTAAAAATTAATTTTTTAGGTCTTTGTGTGAGATTTATCATTTAAGTTCGCAAATATCTCTTATCTGTTGACTTATTTAACTAAAAATAAATGGAAATGGTTAACCTTAAACCTTTTCCGTAGAAAATAAATCAAAAATGGTTAAAATGATAAATTATATGATTTTCTTTATTTTGCAAGTAAAAAAAGTTAATTCTTAATTATTAAGCCTAACTAAACGTAAACTCTCAAGAGTTTTTGGATTTAAATTATATCTTCTTTCACTAAGTATAAAACTTAGAGAAGAAAACGCCCTTTCCACTGATATTTGCGTTGCTGGAACGCCCAGTACAACCAGAGCGATCTCAAAAATGTTAGGAGATTTTAATTTGAGATTTTGAAAAAAATGAAAGAATGTTAGTGTCCAACGGCAAACGAGGGTAAACCGAATCAAAATTTTCGATGTCCACGTCACTCCAAATGAGATTTATTTTTTTCTCTCAGCAATAAGTGGTCACCGGTTAACCAAAACCTAAAAAAAGTTTCTCTCTCAGAAACCGAAAAAAAAAAAAATTGAGTAAACTGGTTATTAAGTGATCATTTTTGTAAATCTCAACAAGTGAGAGTAATTTAAGAGACCTTTCAAAAGGTTGAGATTTACTTTTGATCTCTGCTATCATCACTTGTTCAAAGGAATGGTTGAGAGAAGTAAGTCACTAGGCTCTGGTTTTCCACAAACTGTTGTCTCTAAATTAATTTTATTTTAAACAAGCCATTCTAAATTGAAAAGTAGTGAGGAATCGGCCTTAAGTGGGAATCATTAAACAAACATATTCCCCCTAATATTCTAAACACACAGTGACACTACTATATTACAGAGAACATTTAGCACGGGAATATAGAAGGGCTTAGAAAAGAGGCGTGGATGTAGGTAGGTAGGTAGGTAGTTGGTTATGAAATTTCACATTCGGTTGGTACGGCAAAAGAACTTATCTTTATACGTCATAGTATTCCACTTAATTCTTAAAACTCTGATTTTTACTAATTTTAATTTTGTACATAGGTATATTAATTAACAAACAAATTCTTATTTTGATGAATCGTCCATCCAGTCCATCGTGGACTGCTCCAAGGCAATAATGAGATGGGTAAATCATAGCTGTCACCTTGATCGAAAGAATTTAAGATAAACCATTTAAAATCCATAAGGAAAAACATTATTTTGAGTCACCCTATATGACATAATTCCACATACAATAAAATATGTATGTACATAAATAATAGTACGCCACGATCAAGACCGACCGACCGGCATAATATTATTTTATAGCTATATGTTCATATGTATGTACATTGTACATATGCAATGTGTAGAAGAGAAATTAACTGTTGAGGAGCAAGTTTTTCTGTTCCTACAGATATCTAAAGCAATTGATCGAGTGCGATGATGCTAATGCTATTCCACTCCATTATGTATCTATAGCAGGAGGTGAGCAAAAATAAAACGAAAACATCTAAACCAATCATCGAGTGAAATTTACCAAAAATAGATTTCACCTACCTACCTACTATACTCTTTGTGATTATTTTCTTTTTGTTTCGCGATGCGCAAATAATAATAATTAAAAACAAAATACTCCTTAAAGTCATAATTTCAATAATACTTAATTCAAAAAAAAAAAAAAATAATAATGATTAGCAATTTTCAATGTGGTGACCATCACTATCTAAAGGTCCATGAATTTCCATCTATTTCTAGACTTTAAATACATATATAATTATTGTAATTAACAATCATTTTAAAATTTTATTTTATATTAAAAAAAAATCGTTTGCCCTTAATTAGTTTATGACGATGAATCAACTTCGTGAACTGCACTTGAGTTTTTTTTTATTATTATTATTTTTTTATTATTACGGGACAACCTCTATCTGAAATAATGCTTATCAGCGCAATTTAATCGAAGCACTCGTAGCAGTGGACAAATTTGAGTTTTTTTTCTTTTTCTTTTCATTTTTTGTTTTTCTTTTGTTGTTGCTTCCATTTGCTTAAAAACCAGAGGTGTAGCAGGTGCCTTAAAGGGCCTTAAAAAGAAGATTAATTTTATCTTTAAGATTAACTTTAAAAGAACGAATATGAACAGTTAAAGAAACAAAACAAGTTAATATGGCAAAATAACATCGATGTAAGCCTGACTTAATGAGAATAGTTAAACAAATTGCATCACTGAACGCGGTCATCGCATAGCATAAAATGGATGAGTTCCAAATGTTCCGGAATGAAAGAAAACAAAAACACAATTATTTAATGTAGTAAATAACGGTATTCTATTGAGTGCGTTCAGAGCTCTCTGAGAAAAGGCTTGTTCGATTGTTTGAAAACTATTTTAAACATCATGAAAATTTACTAAGAATTGTTTTATAGATTTGATAAAATAAATCTTAAAATTTTATACCCTTGCTTCTGCTGTTGATATATTCCGGTACTGTCTTGAGTTTTATCAGATTTATATGTATACATATTTGTGTACAAGTATATAACTACCTACCCATCAGTACTCACTCCCTCTACCTTATGTGCTTGCTGCTAATTCGTATGTATATAGAATGTGTGTTTACATAATGCACTTGATTGTATCTCTGAGATGATAGCTTGCTATAATATCGTCGAAAAAAAAAAAAACAATCATGTCAAGGGTATTTAATAATTTTTTAGTTTTACATTTAATTAAACTGACCAATGGTTTTGGAAATAATTAAATAAAAACACAAAGATTGTCTGATCGAATATCTCTCTACCTTTATCACTGTTATAGTTCAAGAAAACACAAAGTAAAAATCTTATTTCAACACCCTTCCAAAAGGAAAATATACCTACATATATGTACTTTGTGCATTACCATTTATGGTCTGACACACAACAAGATATACATACATTTATACAAACACTCCCCATCTTATGTCTATTACATCATGTCATTGTTTATTTGAAATCAATTTCTTGTTGTTTTTATTGTTGGATTCGTTCGTTTTGCAGAGACTGTACCTACCTACCTATCTACCTCTAGACCAGGCTATAAGCAGAAAAAGAGTGCGTGTATATATTTATAGAGTAACACCAGAATTCTCGACTTTTTCGTTATCTTTTTGAGGGTACTAAAAAAAGGCAATTATTCTGTGACTCTGTGGTGTTTTCAATTTTTTGTTGTTGTTGCTGTTTTGTTTTATTTGATTTTTGAGAGGTTTATTATGGTTATATACAGTTAAAATAATAATAATTATAAGGAATTTATTGATTATCTAATAGCGCGCAATAGAGTAATGATGAATAATAGACGTGCTTTTTAATAATGGGTTTCTAAGAATAGGTTTTAAATACGTGTAGGTAGATTCTTATCTACTAAATTTTTGTTTAATACAATTGTTGCAAAATCCTGTTTCCAGATGGTTTGAAAAGAAAAAAAGAAGACTAAAACATAAAATATATTGTTCAATTGGAAATGACAAAGACACTGCCATTTTAAATACACAGATGTGTCTTCAGAGAAAAACCTCATTTACTCGCTTTTATTTAGGTACTTAAATCTCACACACACTTCATAATGTCTTATATCTTGTCTTATGCCTACTTCGCACTATCTACAAAATAATACGGAAAATATTGAAATTACGAAAAATGTATGTATAAACATTTCCATACTTTTACCGAGTTGCTTTTTCTTTTTTAAATTCGTTTGTTTATTTTTTTGTATTTTTATTTATATCTTTCTTTTTGTTTGTTGGTAAACATTGCTGCCACTTTTCATGGTTAAATAGTGTTGCACGCATAATCAAAGATTGCATTCAACCATGATCAATAAATTAAAACAACAACAAAAATATCATCACAATGGTTTAAAAAAAAAAATGGAGGTAAATTAACTGTCATTAAGTGCATCATCCAGTGAGACACATAACAATAACCAACTCACGTTTCTGATTTGTCAAATAAAATTCTTTGACATTTTGACAGTTTAACTGTCATTTAACGAAGCTTTTATATCACATTATGATCCAGTTCACGTTTCAAAGATCATGACAAGTGTTTTCATCACTTTTAAATGCATAGATCAGTAGGAGAAACGCATTGATTAGGTTTTCATACCACAAAATAGATTTATTTTAATAAATAAATGAAATAAGAAATCGCCGTTCATCTTATCCTTTGTCTTACACTTGGACATGGTCATAACATAACAAAGGCATTTTGTGACAGGTGATTAAAATTTGTATCTGTCATTTTATATTAATATTTTCAATAGAAGTAGGTCTGTTTCCTTTCTTTAAATCTGTGTGTCTTTTCAAACTTTCAAGCATTCAACTTTTCAAACTTTCAACTATTCGACTTCTTAATAGTACATGAAAGTTTGAAAAGTCGAATAGTTGAAAGTTCGAAAAGTTAAATGGTTGAAAGTTTAAAAAGTCGAATAGTCGAAAAGTTGAATGGTTGAAAGTTGAATAGTTATAGTTACATGGAACATGTACATACATGTTCAAAGTATGAAAAGTTGAATTGTTGACTTTTCGACTTTTCAAACTTTCAACTCTCCAAACTTTGAACTATTCGACTTTTCAAACTTTCAACTACTCGACTTTTCAAACATGAAAAGTTGAAAGTTTGAAAAATCGAATGTTAAAAGTTTGAAGAGTTGAATGGGTGAAAGTTTGAAAAGTCGAATAGTTGAGAGTTTGAAGAGTTGAATGGTTGAAGGTTTGAAAAGTCGCATTCTCATTTGAGGTAGGATTGTTCTAGATTTCCATGGGTACGTTTTGGGAATTTTTCATTTAGGAGTGAATTTTTTGGGAAATATGTACACGACAAAAAAATATTTCTTCCATCCATCAACAAAAATTCACGACAATTAATAACATACTCTGTTTTTCGATTTGAATTTATTTTAACCGTTTTTGAGGGGTGGTAGTGCTAACTTGACAGTCAAGCTAGCATTACAAGGGTTAATTAAAAAACAAAAAAACAAGCCCGACAATTTTTTTTCCTTTCACGACAAATTTTCGTTAAAGTCACGACAATTAATCAAAATATTAGTTTACTTAAATTTTAAAGTGGTAATGCTAACTTGACGGACATCCTTATTTATCAAAAGCGATAAACTTTCTCGCAATAACACGCAAATCAGTCATCAGCATCAAAACATTGACATTCTGGTATTATTGGACTTTTAATTTCGCAAGTATTAAATAGGTTAACAAATTTAAGTTCATTGAATACGGAAAATACTTTATAAACTGCGCATCCGACCGCAAGCCAACAGCAGATGTGATAATCTCAAGTTAATATAAAATTAATATTTCTGCTTTTTTATTTCTTTCCTGTGTTACCATCACCGCTTGAAACTACCACCAATTTTAGAATTTCGTTCAAAATAATCTTCAAAATAAGTACATATACAATTATTCTTTCATGCATCGACGCAAATTATTAACAACATCAATTTAAATGGAATTTCACTGGAAAATGTTTTTCAGTAAGGTTAAAATTTTTCCCAAAAAATGTATACATGTAAATAAACAGATCTAATAAAATTAACTTTCAGTTAAAGTCCACCTTTAATAATGACAACGTCCAAGTCCAGCTGATATCAAAATATCATCAAACTTAATAAAATTTCCGTGGAAATTTTGATATCAGTTAACAGCAATCTAGCTGTCACATTGAGTTTGCCGGTTTTGAACATGCCCAGCCCATTCAAGCAAATGGTACGAAAAAAGGAAAACATAATTGTGCTTTTTAATTGTTTTTAGACAAATAGCCTTTGAACATTCAGAATGACCTTCTTGAAAAAAGGGTAAGCGTTAAGGATTTAATGTCATGTATAATAAATTAAAATGTTTATTCTGAGGTTGAATAAAATTTGTGTCTAAATTTTTTGAGTTAAAATGTTGTGCTTGTTTTGAAATCGGTTATCTAAACTAGAGGGTTGTTATAGCGATGATCGTTTTTATTTTTACTGACAAACCGGACAAATGATGGCGCGTAGAGTTGTTGTTTAGTTGTTTAGGAAAACAAATAACCTCTAATTATAAATGGACCTGAACAATGAATAATGTACATACATACATCGTAATCCCCTTCACTTGCAGTTAAAGTCTAATAAAATATATACAAAAAAAAACAGTAAGATATAAAAAAGCTATTCCAAAATTACATTTGCCTAACAGAGCATAGAAAACAACAAAAACTTCTACAAAAAAGGCCAAAAGAAACCTTCGTTAAGGCGATAAAAAAAAGATCTAACTAGCTTATTGAGAAAAAGTGCTGCCAGATGAACCGAGATATGTAAATTTATTTGCTACTTTACACATCGTTGATGCCGGTGGTGGTGGCCTAGATTAATTACAAATTGCTATAAAGTATTTTTAAATGTTGTGTATACACATTTTACATACCTACATATGTATGTACATAAACATATGAGTTTTTTTTGTATTATGTATAAGGAAGTTATCAAACAAAAATAAACGAACATTAATTTTCTACTGCAATAAAAAAAAGTATAATATGATTAAGTATTACGATAAAAAAATAACTAAATTGTTTACTGAGAGAATAAAGTGACTAAGATGAGATAAATTTTGTTTTACTTTTTTGCATATAAAATATCAAATCAGTTCAAGAAATAAATAAAAAAGGTAATAACAATTAAAATGGCATTGACTTTGGTTTTCAGCTAAATAGAATATACCTATCTACTTAAAAAGAAACTTGATAAATTATTTCTTATAAAATTGTCTTTTTTAGAAGACCTTTATTAAGTTCATTCTAGTAAATATTTTAATATTTTTAGGCTGCATTGCATTAAAGCAATTTTATGAATAAACTTCAACTGAATGCACCTTAAAAGTTTACAAACTGTCCAAGTGTCATATTGATCAAGTATGATACTAAAAAATAAGATAGCCAATTTTGAACTTTCATTAATCGATTACAGAATCCGGTGAATTAACTTCGGATGATTGATCATCAAAGCCCAAGAAAAAAAAAATTCTCACAAATTAAACATATGATCAAGTTCCCATTATCAATGGATTCAGAGTGATTTTTTGACATTTTTGCCTATGGTAGAAATGTCAAATTGATATTTGACTACCTTTAAAGCTTACTCATTGGATGAGTGTAAATAGTGTGAAGATTTTTAAATTGCTTAAAAGGAATATTTCTTCTTAGTTTCCTCGATTTAATTGTGGTACAGCCCAAACTACCAAACACAATAGGATTCAACATTTTGACATTTGAGTTATTCAGAAGCACGAACATACATACATATTTTGGTTTGTTTATCTATCTGCGAATTCAGAATATAATCTCTTCCTTTCAGAAGTAGAATACTTCCACTTTGTAACATTTATACTTTATTTGACGTGTGAACTTCTTTATCTTCTATTTAAGGATTCTCTCACGTTTTTAGTGTGATCAAATTCCTTGAATGCTTGTGGGCGAGTTCATATTTTTCAAAAACCAATCCAATCCATTTATTAGAGAACCAATTCAACCAACAATTTATGTTCCACGAATAAATTGCAAAGCGAAGTATAAAAAAATGTACTGATATTGAAGATACTCTTTTAAATGAGTCATTAAAGTAAATTACTCTTAAAATGGAATTACATTAGAAATATTATTAAATAAATTACTTTTATAAATACATTAAACAGTTGGGTCTAATCTCAAATACGTACATTTACAATTCCAATGCAAATATCCTTTCTAATAATGATGTAACTCTTGCAATGTCCTGATGTACAAATAACAAAATCAATTTCACCCAAAACGAAACAACTATTATACGGAAATCACATTAACGATTTAAGGGGGGGAAGAATGTTGTTCGATGTTTCTACAGTACGAATATACTCTCTATAGATTTAGGTACCTACATAATACATATATTTGTATTTCTTCAAATCAATGCACAAAAACGTATTCAATTCACATTTTCTACTTTTTTTTCTTGTCTCTCTTTTTTTTTCTTTCCTTTTCATTTTCATTCACTTTTTTCTTTTCTTCATCATTTCTGCCATGAAATTTAATAACGTGAACTCTTATATCAGTTTCGTTCAACTTGTGTGTATATCGATTTTTGTTAAAGGAAGTTCATGTTTGGTGAGAAATCGATAGAACCGAAGAGAAGAACGCACATGCGGAGCGGAAGGATGTTCTTCTAAGTAGAGTTTTGCAAAGTTGTTTTTATTTTGTAGGATTGCATCTATAAGGGTTTTTCGTTTCGGTCTTGCTTTAGGTTAGGTACCCATTCCTATAGACTTGTTTTTATATACCTAGGAATTACTTTTTTCTTTTGTCTTGGCCACAGGTCCACAATTTGATATTTGAAACTGTTTAGGTAGAGGAAGAAAAAAGTTTGATGAAAAGTTTTTGATCTAGGCTAAAAGACATGTTTTCATATTCTTTGGTATAAACAAAGTTTAGTTTGTTGTTTGACGTCATGCAAGGATTTGTTTAGAAAATACAAAATTTTAATGCATTATGTTTTTTAATTATTGTGTTGTTCTTTGAAAGAAACAATATTTTAAATTCATATTTTTATGTGAAGGTTTTTTAAATGATAACATGAAATCGATTTGAATGGCCATAAGGCTATCAAAGGCTTTGGGGATTTAGGTATGCATCTATTTATAATTAAGTTAAAACCACATTCCAAACAGCAGGAATTCATTCCTTAGTATGGGGAAATTGTGTTCTTCCATTTTGAATTTCTTAGTATTGTTGCATATCTTTCCATATTGAAGACATTCTTGCCAAATCAGCATAATCAGCCAATTTAAACAACAAATTTAGAGTTGAGTGAGTACCTACATACATATTATTAAAAACATTTCTCGACAGCAGATAATTTTAAAGTTCGGTGAAATAATAAATTTGAAATTCTTAAGATTATACGAACAGAGGCGTTTACACAAAACGAGAAATGAACAATTTAAAACGTCCCAACGTTGAACAGACCTAAAATATGGATAGTTCATTGAACTTCCGTAGATGCAAAAGTGTACACTAATACAAAAAGTGCAAATTTGCAATTTTACAGCTAAGTGTTTAGTTTTTCACTTTTAATCGAAACGAAATTGAATCGAAAAACCGTTGAGCAAATTTGATTCGAAGTTAATTGAGTCACTGATCAATACTCCTATTTACTTGACTTTAGAGATTGGGGGAAGTTTTTAAAATTAATCGAAATGTGAAACACTGAAAAAAGATTTATTCGTTTTTAATTTGAAATGCATACATATGTATATGTAACACTCATGTTTAAAAAACCCAAAAATATGAAATACTCTAATGATTTAAATAAAATCAGTATTTTTTGTAAGGTTGCGGTTCTTGGAGGTTCAAAAATTCGTGTTTCTAGGTTCTAAAGGCTTGACGCGTGAACAAAAGTTAGAAAAGATTAAATTTTGTATGACAAAAAAAGGCATACAATTTTCCAAGGTTTTTGCAACGCCAAATGTATTTGTATGAACGAATTGAAACGTCATTGTGACTTTTAAAATTGGACGTGTTCAGAAATATGATATTATGTACATACATACATATGTCTATAATATCTCAGAGATATAAAAAACTCGTAATGCGTTCCATGCTAAAACTCAAAAACCAGATAAAAGAGATTAAAAAAGCCTTTGAAACTTTAATAGATTTACTTTATAACTCAATTATTGTCATTTATCTAACTTTTTGTTTTTAGGGGCGTTCGACTACCTATTCGATTTCGGAATAGGATCTCCGTTAAATAAGTGAGAAAAATTAATATGTCTAATCTGTCACACACCTTATTTGTGAATTTTTCAAATATTGATGACTCGATACTTAAACTCTAAACTATATTCGCCAAAAAGAATATTGAAGCACACTTTTTTGTTAAGTACCTATACAATAAAGGTGGGCAGCAGATGGTGCGGTAATTGTGAAATAAGGAAATACCAGGTTAAGCTGTACTTGAATCTGCTACAAAATATTTATAGAACAATAAGCATATGTATTTTGATAATACAAGATAAAAGAAATAAAACAAAAAGTTTGGCAAACACTTGTTCAACTTTTATACTAAATTGTTTTCTAATGTTCTCTATTGAATATAATGATGTAGAAGAAAAAGAGCCTTCATTTTAATGAACCAACTTTATTAGCATGTTTATTTAATACATATATGTTTTTCTTTCATTTATTTATTCAGCCTATTTATGTTAACGCATTAAAGTCAGTATATCAACAAACCAAACATAAAAAAAAAAATTAAACAATTTGACAAAAAATAAAAACAATATATGTACACCCAAGACCATGACATAGTCTGATATCTCTAAAGGAAAGACAGAAACATTTTGTCAATTTATCTAACTGAACCCTATTTTTGGTAATAAAAAAATAAAAGAAAAACATTTAATCCTCATTATAAAATTGCAAGTAGCGTACATATGTATGTATATAAATTTCGTGTACGGTGATGACATTTTGTTATCGTTTGAAGAAAACAAAAATTACGATTTTATCTTTACAACATTTTATTTTATAGCTACACACATACGAAGACTTTGTTTTTTTATTTTATGGCTTTTTGGTGATATGGTGGTAAGAAAATTAAGAGAATTTAGTTTTCTACCTAACTGACTGAGAAAATAAATGAATTTGAGGTTTTAATACTTTAAAATTATTTTGGGGGTGATAGGTAGGTAAGGTACATATTTTGTAATATTATGTAGTTTTAAAGTACCTACCTTACTACTTATATTTATGAAAGTGCATATAATATATGTTTGTACATACATATGTATATATTGTAGGTACATATGTAGGTGTATGTGAAAATATTATGTGTGGGTATATAAATAGGTATTTGCAACAAACACTCACACCATAATCTTTTTTGTAATTAACAAAATCAATGACATAAAAGGAAATAACAAAGTGTAACAACAATAACTATACTGCACGAAACTTGTGCGCGGTACCGAAACTAATCGGCCATTTCCAATGCAGATTCTCTCTCGCTCTCGAAAATCCAAAATTTAAGCCACAAAACCAGGAACCCAGTATACCACCATCCACCATCTACCAGTACTAGCAATAGCAGCAGCAGTAGCAGCATCCAGCCGCCCTTACGTATAACCCATCCACCATCGCCTTTGCCGTCGCCGACGTCTTCTCATCTCATCACAATAATACTCTTGAGTACTAGCATCACATCACATACATAAACGCAGTAGAAACATACAAAACAAACGGCCGCCAATATATTAACAAAGGGGTTGGGTATGGTGATGGGGTTTAAATGTAAGGGGTGAGAATATTCTGGGGGGGTTTGATGTGGCTGGTTGTTGATGCTGGTGTGTATAGTTGCTCTCGATGATGGTGGCTGAGTTCGGTGAATTGGAGTAGGTTGCAAAAGGAGACACAAAAACCACCACTCTGTGCTGCACCCCCACTTTAAAATTCAAGAAAACAGGAGCGTTTAAAGATCATTATTTATATTGTAGGCCCAAATTCATATTCGCATTCAAGTCATCTTCTTTTGAGCATTCGGAAAGTATTTATAGTACTTTTTTAGTTGAATTAATATAAAATTGTAATTATATGAACCGATATTCTCTAAACGTTTTACACCCCCAAAAATGTAACTCAATAAAAAAAGAGTCTAAACATAAAGAATCCCTAGAAATTTGACACAACACGTGTTCGGGAAAATTTCAGTGAATTGATCAGCTTACGTTTCTAAGATTTCTGAAAATAACACATGCACATAAACATTTTTCTCCACCTTGAAGTCAAATGAAGTACCTATGTACATATGTATTGGATTTTTCTTCCTTATTGAATTGTGCAAAAGAGAATTATTAAAAAATCGAACCTTAAAAATCCTATTCTCAGAGTTCTAACAACAAAAATGAAAAATATAAACTTCAATGTTTAAACTAAATCTGAAACCCCTAAAGAAATTATATATTAGTGTTGTCTATTGCTTAACCACAAAATGACAATTATCAATCAAAATCTTCTTTCCAAAGTGACACTTGCCATATTGTAAAATTTTGTATGTTCCTCCTCATTACTGTCAAAAATTATACTACTCCTGAATGTTTGTAATTACTCTCACATATTAAAGAATGCGATTACTTAGCTGAGGATTGAATCAAGTGTCAAATTAGACATTTCCACTATGGAAAATCTGTGAACAAAAAAAAAAACACTTTGAATTCATCCTTAACTTATTCATGGAAATCAGTAAACGGCGTGATTATTTAGTTTCATTTTTGCATGTTGAGTAATATTACCCCACCCACATTTACTTATATATAAAGATAAACAAGTTGACGAATTGTTTTAAATAACATGCTTCATACAGTCTATCGTTACATTGGTTTGACATTTGGGGGAAAAAATAAAAATCTGACTTTTGGAACGACTAAGTTGACACCGCGAAATGGATACGTAGAACATCCAATAGACATCTAGACTCCAAACTTGTTTTTTAAGTTCTTTACCTGGGGTCTCCATTGGACATTTCCGATGACAGGACTATCGGCCTGTCATCAGATAATCCAATAGAGACCAACAATCCAACATCCAGTCCATGATCCGGTCATCGCAGTTTGGATTTTTCGAGCGGATCAAAATCCTGTCATCAAATTTGACGTTTGTGTTGTATGTAGTGGTGAGCGTCCATTTTCCAGTATTTTTGAAATTAAAATTTCATTTCGTTTCAATTGTCGTCGAGTGCGGTCATACCTACATATTTTTTTATACCTATGTATTAAGTTACTAAAAGTAAACAACAGATTAACCGTTGTGTCAAATGTGACATTTGAGGTTGCTCATGGCAAGACATAATATGCCCAGTCAAAAAAAACAGTGGATTGCGGAAGAGAAGTTGGATTGGATTTTACTCTTTTGGAGTCTCAGGATTAACTAACGTCAAATGAAAGCATTCAGACAAAAATTGATGCATTGTTCGTTCAGTAGTAGTAACTTTTATTGAGATTTCATTTTCATTATATTTGTATTATGTATAAGTCTTATTCACAAACGAAACTTAAAGATACTTATTCTATTTGCCGACTTAGAAGTGGTCTGGCTATACAACCTTTTGATATTTTATTTGTTTAACAACAAAAAACTGAAATATTTTAGGCTTTATATCCACTGAAATTAATTGTTAAAATGCATCCACTCCATTGTTCGTTCAGTTAAAACATATTGCTGACATTAGGATGCGTTAAGATTAATTTCTCTTTCTGACTCAAGTTATTTTGATAGGGGGGTTATTTCGCATATGATTCATTTTGAAACTTTTAACCTGCTCCACTTGTAGAAATGGAAAAAAAATTTAATTTCCTACAAATACGATAGGTTCATGCATATGGAATAGGTAATGTGTTATTGCAAAATGTTCCTCCATTTCATTCCTCAAGTTACCCTGTGTTCGTTCTAGTTCAAAAACAACCCTAATGTGTGATGACGTGGTAATGGAAAAGTTAGGTGATTAAGAGGACTTTCGACTTGAAGTCAATCGAAGACCGAGACACTTTTGCGTAGACTTGTTTTTTTGCACATTGTCAATATTCAGTTTCTGAACCAAAATACCACCCCGTATGGATTTAGTCTTCGAAGTTATCATATATTTTCCTTGTTTGCATTCAAGATTTATCGCATACCTTACCCTAATTTACGTTTGTAACATTTTGAGAATTACATCAGCATAAGTAATAAAAAAAAACTTAAAACAAGGGGCCCAACTACAAGCTGGACGATTAAATTCGTTCCTGAAAATATATACAAGCGAGACTGTCCGTCGACAACGTCATACGGCCGCCAACATAAACGACAACACGACGAAGGACGCGACGTGGCACACTGTGGAACCGAACCGATTCAGTTAAAGTACGAGCGAAGTATAAAGTACGTGTGTTGTAGCTAGGCTAGAGATAGGTGTATACATATACACACGTACATACATATATATAAATATATATAATATATATATATAAGTAAGTTCACGTACGCCTTGGTTGGTTATAGCAGCAGAAGAGAATCAGCAGTAGAAGCGTGGGTACACAAAAGAAAAGAAATCATGTGGAAGGGGTGAATTTCCGCCGCTCTCTAGAGAGATAACATGATATGGTAATGCAGGGTGGCAACTGGGGGTGGCAATGACTAGGATATAGCGGTTGGGTACGTATACCTACTCTAAACTTTAAGGAATGAGTTAGGGTGCCTCGCTCTATACCTATTCCTATATCTATACCTACTCTATGGGAGCTACAGTGTGGTGGTGGACAAATGAGTTGAGCCATGGGGCTGAAAAGGGATGCTTGTCTTTAAAATAAAAAAAAAATATTTTCTTCTTCTTTTTCTATGGAATATTTCACTGTTTGGTTGTTGTTTGGATTTGAATTGGGAGATTGGGGTGTTTTATATTTTTTCTTCTTCTTCTTTTTTTTTTTTCTTTATCATCTTTTCTATTTGGGCTGTAGTTGGTGGGGTTGATTTTTGTTAAAAATCTTTAAGCCACTGAAGCAAGTAATGGATAGCAGAGAAAATTCCAGCAACTCACCAAGCGCATGTATGTATAAAGAATTTGGACTTTCGGCGAGGGCCTGAAACATACTGTACATACATATATCTACTATGAGTTAAGTATAGCAGCAGTAGTAGGTACATATATGCGAATGTGGAAATTATGTAATCATCAAGTGAATGTCACGACTCGACTCAGTATATACTATATGCATATATTTTGTAGTTGTTATTATCGTTGCGAAATATCTATTCATAATAATTTTATTTTTGCTCGAGAGGTGACATGTTCCTTTTTTTTTGTACTTCTTTTTGTTTTCATTTATTATTAATATAATGTACATGAATACGTATGTATATTATAATAACATGTCAGATAAGATGTTGGGTTTGTAACGAAATTTATTTTAATTGGAACTGCCTGGCCTGGAGCACAAGTAATCAGTTCTACAGTAATATTTATGTGTATATAATGGTTGAAAAAATATAATCATATACCTATTCTACGTGTATGTTTATATATATGTACCTATATTTAAAAGTATTATATACATACATACATACATGATTGTCCAATCAATCAAATGTGTCCAAAATGTCGACAAATAAGAAAAAAAAGAACAAATTACAAATTGAAATACATAAGGCTTGTGGCACAGTCATGAATAATGTACATAGCTTCGTGGGAATCGGGTTTCTTTAAAGATGTTATTGGGTTTGCTTTTCTTTTAAAAAATTACAAACCAATAATGTTACTTTAGTTTTAAATTTTACCCAAATTCTGAATAAATGAAGGTTGCTTAATATTTATCAAAAGATGATAGTAATGAAAATTTAATGAATGGAATGATAACTGAACATTTGAAATAGCCTTGAAAATTATGTTATTCGGCGTTTCAAGAGACAATAGGAAATTCAAAAAACAAAACTAATTTAAACTTCTGAAAATAATAGTATAGTAACAAAAACATTGCGGATTTATTTATGGAGTCAAATCCCATGACTAGGACTGAAAATTGATATCATTTTCAGAGCATCGTTGCCTTTTCACAAAATAATGCCAATTTGAGTTATGTGACGAATCGTCTCTTTGAGTCACGTGTTTGCATATCTACAGCTTGAGTACAATATTTCAATTATTTGTTACATTGTTTCATAAGACAAACACAAATACATACATAAGTTGAATCAATAGAGCCACACTTGTACTGACAAGTCTGATATTTATCATCAAGCGACTTCCCCAACAGTACAAAGGTTTTTAACAAATTAGTTTTTCTAAAACAGTTTTGTATAAAGTTGAATGGACTTAAAAAAATTAAATTTTAAAAATTAAGACAATTTCCAACTTCATATTTTTGAGATATCCGAGATTTTCGTAATCTTAGAAATATAATAAACAAAATTTCTCGAATTTTGAGGATACTATGCCTTAATTAATCTCTAACGCACAATATTTAAATAAGAAGAAAAGAAAAGTTCATTTGACTTTAAGCCTAGTACATACTTCCTCGTGAAGTGAACGTTCGCCAGTGGAGAAAGTGAACTTTTGAAATTGCTCACTGGTACATACTTGTGAATACACGTTGTGAACATTTGTATTCTATTTCATATAAATGCATTTTAACTTTTTTTTTAAAACCACACGCAAAGCAGCCACAAACTTTAAATGAGGAATCAGTATCAGTATTCAGTACAAATTGAAAACTGTCCTTTTTTTTGTAACCAAATGTCAAAGCTTCACCAACAGTTCCCGTACATTTTGCACGTGAATTGCCCGTGAACGAAAACTCTCCACTTTGTTCTCCACTCAGCTTCACGAGCACGTTCACGGGTGAACCAAAAACCGAAATTTGTATGGGTTCACGAGATGGTTCACAAGTATGTACTAGGCTTTAGAATAGAAAATTATGTTTTTTTCTCTCTCTTGCTCTTAGGAATATAAGCTGACGAAATGGACAAGAAAAGCTTAAACAAATGAAAGTTGTGCTGCGGTTGTCGATTTATGATCTATTTCAAAACACGATAAGCTGTGGGTGGATATTGTGGTCAAAAACTATAGTTGATGAAATGATCATTCATTATCATCGCCTTTTTTGTAGTAACACTTTTTCACGAAGAATATGTAACCAAATGACCAAGATAAAAGATACTCTAAGTTCAGTATCTTATCTCAGAATGGGTATTCCCCAAGGTTCTGTTTTAGGTCCTATCCTGTTTCTAATATTTGTTAACTCCTTATTCTTACAGCCTTTTAAGGGAAATTTATCTGCTTTTGCGGATGATACTGCTCTCTCGTACTTAAATAATAATTACTTTGAAACTTTTGTCAGTATGAACCACGACTTAGATATTCTTCGACACTGGTTTGGGTCACATAAATTGGTTATAAGTAGCAAGACTAAATTCATGCTCTTTAATTTAAAGGGAATTTTTCCCGAAAGTTTCTCCCTGACGTATCATGCACCTAACTGTTCTGGTTTTCAAGTCTGTTCACCTATGAATTGTCCAGGTTTTCGCTGTTGTGATGGTTGCTTCGATATTGAACGTGTTGATCACTTTAAATACTTGGGAGTTTTACTCGATAAGAAGCTTAGTTGGGTTGAACATACGAAGAATTTAAAACTTTATCTTAATAAAGTTGTAAGACAGATTTACCACCTAAGTCTGTATTGCCCTCAAAAAATCTTAAAACTTGCGTATTATGGCTTAGTACAATCGAAAATTCAATTTGGTATTTCTTGTTGGGGTGGAACTCATTCCTGTAAAATTCAACCATTGCTCATAGTCAAAAACACTCGATTCGTATTATATCTAATGTGCCTCGTATGACACCCAGTTTCAATCTGTTCCGTAACCTCGGTATTTTTCCTTTAAAACATTTGTACTTTTATAATATTTTAAAATCATTTTTTAAAAGTAAAGGTTATAATAATGTGAGAGCTCTAGAGATAGCTAGTTTGAGTTCTAATTTACGTCGTCTCGTGAATGTTCCTAGAATTTTTAAATCCCACTTTAGCAATTTTTATACGGTTACTGCACCCCGCTTATTTAATAAATTGCCTGATGAATTCAGACGTGTGAGAAACGAATCAAAGTTCTTAGCCTCAATTAAATGTTGGCTTTTTACTTTTGATCATTCTGAAATAGAATTTATTCTTAATCCATTGATTTGTTTTATCTTATATTTATAAATGATAATGTTCTTTTGAATTTAATACTTAATATTGATTTTAAATTTGTTGTTGTATTAATCCCCACAAAAATATTGCTATAACTTTTCTTCTATCTAATGTTTCTTCGTCACTTATTCTTTTGAATAATAGTAACCTAACTATTTCATCTTAAATCTTGCTATAAGTTATCTATTAATTTTATGTACATTCAATTGAAATAAAAAAAAATAAGAGATACTAACTAAATTTATATAGAAGCCATATGAAATATTGTTTAATCTTTTCTTTTATTTTTGATAAAATTGTTTGATTTTGGAATGAAATAAAGTTGATATTAAAAAAAAAAAAAAAAAAATACGAAGCATTAGATAATAGGCCAAACTGTTTTTTTTATGTTTAAGTTTTTGAATTTCTTCTTAAATTATTTGCTTTCAAAAAAAAAAAAAGTTAGTTTCTCCGACATTGGCTTTAACAAAAATGTATTCACTCATTTGCATAAAAAACATACTAATGAAATGAGATTATAAAATAAAAAACAAGTTTTCTTAAATGACAAAGTAAAGGGTCAATTCGTTTAAAGAACCTGCTTACCTACACAGTAATCTCTTAAGATGCCAATTTTGGTTGTTTGTTGCAGGAACCCATCAAAATATGGATCCAATGTAACCATTTCAGAAAAAAAGTTTTAAAATCTTAATGTTCTTTTTCAAGTAAGTTTTACCAAACATTCCTACTCACAAACAGATCAATGTAAAATTACCACGTAATGAATTGTCATTAAATAATTGAGTTTTGATTCCCAATTCTGGATTGATTGAAAGTTAAACCACACTACTCTAAAGGAAGTTGCGATTGAAAAATGAAACATATGGCGGGGTTAGACGATATAAGGAACATCTATGCAGTCAATTGCATTCCTTGAACACACATTTTGACCAGGCAGCTAGTTAGTTTTTCAGGTGTCATTAATTTTAAACTTGAAACTTTACTTTACTAATCTTTACCTTCAGTTGTTTGCACAGGAAATACAAAAACATTATTACTTACAAAAACACCTCTGAAAAACTCTCATTATGAGTTTTATTTTGCATGTAAGTGGAGGGGGTACTTGTCCTTTTCCAATTATAAAAGGAACCAATTTAAACAAAAGTTTAAATTAAATTATGCAAACAAAAATTATTTGATTAAAGAGCAATGAATTTCAATTCTCAAATGAATATACACAAATAAGCTGATATTTTAATAAAATTAGACTTGGCTTGATAGCAAGGGATGTTTTTCTTGGCTAACACTCCATTCAATTTTCTAAAAACAAATGTCTTTTGACAACTTGCTCCAATCATATAAGGTACTAGAAACTTAACTTAAGTCCATTCAGCACTGAATCAAAGGTCAAAAAAGCAGCTGGTGTGTTTGAATAACAAATTATTTCAATTCAAACCTGATTATATTGAGTAATATATTTGAAAACTGATTTTTAAGAAAAGGTCAGAATTCACAAATTATGTTTCAACCAATTTTTAAACCAATTTTCCTGTTGCGGTAAAAGGGTATTACGTATCTACATGTATACTTTGGTTACTTATGTTTGCACAAAATCTTACCTACTACATATTACATACATAAGTATTTATATTTCTAAAAACAGGATAGGTTGGTATATAATTATTTAAACCCACTAAAAGGTTAGGTTAGTTAAATACATATATAATAATGTATCTATAATAATTTTCAAACCAAAAATTTATGATAAAGATAACCAATGCTCTGGTAACTTTTTGTCAATTCCGAAAGCGTTCCAAAGCCATTAACAAACTCTACAACAACTCCCTGGGGGGATAGTAATAATAGAATGTAGAAAAAAGTCTTCCAGCTCAGCATAGCACAGCACAGCAGCAAAAAAACAACCACCCTTTTTTCACGTTTTCCGTAGGTTTCCTTCGTATTGGTTGAAATACAAAACATTAAACAAAAAGAAAAAAAAAAACAAATAAATAAAACAAGACAACCAAAAACGACTAAAAATATAAAATTGGTTGGGATGTATGGTGCGGTGCGGTGCGTGGGTGGTAAAAAATATAGAGTTGGGATAGTAGTCAAAATCATCCCTTGTTAGCAACGAAACAAGTGAGTTGGTAGGTGTACCCACTTACATACATACCTATCACATTCGAAACATAAAACAAAAACTTTTGTCTATTAATATTTGTGTATTTCTGTATGTTTCTAAATATAGACCTGAGATTAAAATTGTAATGAAGCTCAAATTAATATAAATGTGACCTTTAATTTATATATTAAATACCTAAATAGCCCCATAAAATTGTATCAATTTTGATGATTAACTTCGAAACTACGTATTTAGGATATTATGTACACAATTTTAAATAAGAAGAAAATGAAGAGTCTAGGTAAGAAGCCAATATAAAGGCATCGAGTTAAAGAAAAAAAACTCTATTTTCAAGCAAAGCTTTCTAAAAACTGCCAAGTACCTAGTACCTACATTGAAATTAACTCAAATCTAGGCACAGATGCTTATATATGTACATATCATTTGAAATTAATTTTATTGAAACTCAACCTTGAACTCTAAAGATGTTCGAATTCCACCGGAACAAAAGAACCGGAAAAATATAAAAATTGTAAACCCTAAAACATTCTGTTGGAGGCGATTTTTCAGCAGAAAGTCAAAATAACTTTCTATTAATTAATGTCTAGTGGCAAAACAAGATTAACCAGGAAATTATAAAATTTCACAAATGTTCACCAATCCAATCTAAGCATACCTTGGGTAGGTTTTCAAGTAAGGTAGTCACAGAAACAAACAAAAATTCATCCCTTCACCTTAAATTTTAAAAAATCGGTATGAAAACGGAAGTTCATATTTTTTTGTTTGTAAATTATCTAAACTAAACTAGATACATAGTTGGGTATGCGGTATGCCTCGTTTGCACTGGATTAAGATACCTTTGTACATTACGAAGTGAAACTTTCTTTTGACCCAAAAAGAAAAAAAAAAGATACATATTATGTATACTTATATCTACCTATATAAAAACAAGAAAACACCGCTAGATGCATGAACCACACACGCCATATTCTTTTCTTCATTTATTTTTTTATTGAAGCATTTATTTTTATTTTTTTTAGTTGAACAACCACTCCTCGCCATAATAATACGCGGCAGAATATACCTACAATATAATATAAATACGCACACCACACAGGTGCTGCTAGTGCCAAGAGTTCCAAGACCAAGAGCACCAATGGCTAATTGTGTGACAGGTGTAAAGAGTGTGTAGGGTACATATACAATCCATGGAAATGTATCTAAACCAGGATCAAGAGTGAAAATAACAGCAACTCTAATTAAACAAAATACACATCGACGGATGGTTGGTTGGTTGGTTGGTTGGTCAGGAAGAGTGAGGCCAACGGATGAAATTGGAATGGAATTGAGGAGGAGGTAAACCGGGTTCAGGTTCGGGTACCTCGGATACCTCGGGTACCTCACCGTCACTATGGGAGAGAGAAAATTAGAAAATCAAAAGAGGAGCGCTTGTGGGTGGGATGATGGAGTGAAGTGCGCTGAAGGAGGAAAGGGAGAGTAAAACTATAAATCGAGGTGGAGGTGGCGAGGCACGAGCACGGGCACGGGCATAAGAACTTATATTGTGAAGTTAAAGTAAGTAAAGTACCTACCTGCACGATGACGATGGCAGCAGCGACAATAGTGGGGTCAATAATTTCAAAAAGAACAAAAAAAAACGATCGTTTAGATTGCCTTTGCTTGTTTCTGGTTCCTCTTTCCCTTTCCTATATTAGTGGAGATGGGCGACGAGCGACGTACGATGGTCGATGCGGTGAAGCTTGGCGCTGTCCGATGTGGTGGCACTATATCGACTCGGTGTACATATATGTAGGTATATACCTACCTATTTATATAGAGCTACACGTCAATACAGAAATTCTATATAAGTTGCATGGAAATTAAAACGCATAAATAGGCATAAGATACCAGAACAACAACAAGAAAAACTAAACGGTTACGCTTCCAGATGAAACGAAATTTTAAAGAGAATTGTACACGAGAAACATTTTTCTTTTTATTTGAATCTTATTTCAATTTCTTTGAATTAATTTTGCATCTTTTTTTGCACTTCTTTCATTTGGAAAGGGTTAGTGGTCGTGGATGGCGGGGGCATAAACTCGCTGGCAGTGGCAGTGGTGTTAATGGTGATGGTGGTGGTGGTGGAAGCGAAGGCGACTAACTCAAACTGCTTTTTGTATTTTTTTACTTTTTATGTGTTTTTCCGCTTTTTTCTTGAATTATTTCAATGTGAAGAAAGCACGTGAATTATTGCGATTCCTATCAGCAAGCTAATGGGAAGTCTATTTTGTATGACTATTTTTGCTTTTTAACGAGACACCCTATGCTTCCATAGTCCTTTTTTGTAAATTCTATCACCACTCACTGGACACAGCCATTATCGGAAGAATCAGAATCAGAATAGTAAAAAAATGACATTTTAATTGTTTTCGAAAACAATAACAACCGTAATAATAATAATATAACTGTTAATTTCTTTTGTTTTGCATAAGGAAAACCGAGAAAATAGATAATAATTGGAAGTGACAAGGAGGTGGTAAGAAAAATATTTTTATAGGTAGATTGAAAAACTTTTTTTTTTGTTGGTTTTTCTTGTCGATCCTCTTTTGATTGCCTCTTCCTTAGTTTACATAATGCACAAGTGTTTGTGTGTCACCGCGCGTGAACCGTGAACACAGCCGTAGACGAGGAAGATAGAAAAGAGAGAAAGAGACAAAAATGCAAACACACTTACACAAAGCGCGAGAGAGCGAGTGAGAAAATTTATGCCGCGCTGAACACCGACTAACACACACACTTACACGGATTTAACAAAAACGACACACACTAAATCGATTATCGCATCGTTTCATTTAAAAGAATTGAATGGAAGACGGGAGACAGGAGAAAGACACAAAAAAAAAGAACTTCAAAATTCAAACTGTGTATCTTCTTTTTTTTCTTCCACACAGTTTGCACTTCTTGAAGATGTGAGAATTTTTTTTTCTTCTTTTTGTAGGTAATTACTTTTTTATCTCGTGAGAATGTAAATATTTCGTGAAATGTTGATGCACTTTGCACTTGAACACAGAAATACAAAAAGAAAACTTATTTTATTTTGTTTATACACAACGGTGATTTGGAAAAAAGTTTTTTTTTCTTTTTTATAATTTTTGTTTCTTTTTTTCTTGAATTGTATATTTCTATGCACAGGTCCGACGAACCGACGAGCTGCACACTTTGCTGGCCAGACACACCGACGTATAATAAAAGATTTTTTGTGAATTTTTCTTTGAGATTTGATTCTTTTTAGTTTTTGTGCAGTGGTATTTGTGGGATATTTGGAAAAGGTGGGAAAACTAATTTCGTTGGATGCTTTCTGTCGGAGATGAATGCATTCAGAGTTTGCATGACAAGGGCGAGTGTTGTGAGTTGATATCGTGAATGACAAGAAGGTGTCGCTGTTTCTGACGATAGACTAGAGTGTACTCTTAACCCAAGAGTCGCTATTTTATTTTTACAAAAATGTAGAAATACAAATCCTGAAGTAAGAAACTTGAATAGTTTCGGAAATATTAATTGAAATGTATTTATTTCAGAAATCAAGAGACACAAGTTTTATTTACGGCATTTGATAGATTTGCGAAAATAAATTATAATCATGACAATTTTAGGGTGAGGAAACATTTATTTGTATTTTAAATTAATCACGTAAAACACGCAAAAATGGTTTATTTTGAAATTTCTTTTCTTTCTTTTTTTGTTTCAGGGATGCCACACTTTTTTTGAGATTTGATTGAAAATTTGTCATTTTTTTTATCTTATTTTTACTTTATTTATACATTTTAGGAAAATTCGAGAAAATTAAAAAAACAAAAAGAAATATTTTGTACATACTTGTCTGCTTGTATTCCATACTACCCATTAAAAAAACGCAATAAAAAAAGGTAGAGTAAAATGCGACTTTTTTTACTTGACGGTGTTTCGTCTCTTTAATATTTTGAAACTGTTCCCCTACCTAACTCTTAAAAAATTCAAAAGGATATCCGTATAGCGCTAATGGAAAGTCGCCCCAATTAAAGTTCTAATGGGGGCGATTTCCTTTCACTTTTTTATTTTCTTCAGTGTTCACTTTCACCTCTATTTCCCTGTCTATCAGCTAGATTCCCAAAATCGAGTGAAATTAAATCGAAATATAAATTGAAAATTTAGTGAAATTGTTTTCAGATTTCTATCTTTTAATCGATTTTATAACTTCGAATATTTTTCGAAATCACTTCAAGTGAAATTAAAGCAGCTGAAATACATGTATCGCGCCAGTCAATAAAAAGTTTTGCAGATTGGCATAATTTGTATAATATCTTGTGTTTTTATTTGTTTTGTGCTTTTCAATAAAATAAATGTAAAATATGTGGTTTTTCTTTTGATTGCGTCGATACGAAGAAGGCAGTTTTTAAATTTGTTTTTTATTTTAATGTTGCTGTAAGCCGAAGCAAAGTCGAAAAGCGTCTTGAACGTTTTTAAGGAATGTTGTTTTATCTGAAATGTTATAGGGAACACACTATTTGTCTTGCTAAAAAATCGATTTAAATGCTTTGTTAGTTTCCTCAAATATTTGTCATTCATTTTCTATAATTGAAATTACTCTTGTTTTACATATAACAAATTCCTCTTGTCAAATTCTAATCACATCGGCATTAAAAAAACGATATTCATAATAAAAGTGAATTTTAGAGCTCTAGTTTTCTTTTTAAACGGATTTCAATATTTCATTTCGAGTGAAAGTGAAATGCAGAACATATCTTTATAACATATTTTTACATATTGATATTATTGTAATAAAAACTTGAACTTTTTAATATTCAGAATAAGATTTCTTAGCTCATTCGATATTTTATTTATTTACAAAATAATGATATAAATTTAAAACAAAATTAACGATATAAGTAATTGGTTAAAGTGAATAAGGTCAGGTGTAAACATTTCGCCGTAAGAAAAACATACACAAATTGGCTGACTTAGGCTTTACCCAAATTAACAAAACCATTTGCTTGTTGTTGCAAATATGCTTTTCTACATTCCATTTCATCAGCTGGTCTATTGTATGGTAACCAAACAGGTTCTCCAACAAAGTAACGCTTTGCTTTGATGTAATTCTGTAAATGTAAAAATAAGTACATACTTTAATATGTTTTCTTAAGAATAGATAAATTTAATTTGCATACATGTTAGTATTTAAGTAGAAACAGCATAACGAATAAATAATAATAATTCTTACAAAAAAAAATAAATATTTTCAATTTTTCTAAGAATTTATATGGAATTTTAATTTTAAAGCTTTGCTCCTTTTGAAGAAGAATTCTTAATGATTACATTCGGATTCTCCTCAAATTTTAACATTAAAAATTGACAAAAATTAGAATTTGAAATAAAATTTCTTCACAAAGTTTAAAAACATTTACACATCAATAGTTTTCAATAGGATAGCAGAATAAAGTTAACTAAATTCTACTTAGATCATTAATTAAAACTCCTCTCCATCTTTAACTTACGTTTGTATCCAAAGTAAAGCGATGATAGATTCCAGCTGGGATTACAATCATGTCACCTTTTGATACAGCAATGCGAATCCATTTTTCATTAGCACTGTGTAATAAAACAAATTTATTAATTAAAAATGTATACATAATTGTAACAACATACTCTCTGACATCAAAATAACCCGATCCATCAATAACAAAACGAATTTCTTCATCTGTATGCAAGTGTTCAGTAAAGAAGGACTTTAACTTGTTTTCGTAGTCAGATAGACACTCTTTTGAACAATTGATCTAAAATAAAGGTTACATTCATTTTTACTCTAAGATTTCAATAGATCATTAGAAGGCTGACAGATAAAAAAGCAAAATTTACCTCATCTTCGTACGAATAATTTCTCTTCTTTCTAATCTCAGCCAGAAGGGAGTCGTTCTTGTAGTTGTCTGCATCAATCTATAGGTGATTAGAATATAAATAAATTAGTTTCTTAATGATGATCGTGTATTAAACTTAAATTTACTTAACCAAGAGTAATAGGAACAATAGGAATGACAAAAACTTAAAGTACTTTAGTACTTTAATGTTTTCAAATTGGGTTTCAAATGCTAGCTTTTCAAAGTGCTGCTATTATGAAATTTTGTTTTCAACAAAGAAATTGAATGAAAACCTAACGTTTTTCTTTTTATAAGAAATCGGGCTTTTTTGGTCACTTCATCCATATATGCAAATAAAAAACTTTATTTCATATTTTTTCCCTACGTTTCGTCGTAATTTCTAGTCTTCTTCAGGGGAATTTTATTAAATATGTTTTTTGTCGTTTGTTACATATAATAAAAGCACTATTTTTTTAAACAATATTTAAACTGAGTTTTTGTCTATAGTAAAAAGGAGTTATTTTAAATTTTTGAACATAAATAAATAAACGGAAATTTAATACAAATCTTTTTAGAAGACCTTTCATTTTGTGAGGTCTTCAATTTCTACACTAGCAATCGAAAATTCAAAAAAATGTCAATCCAATGTTTGTAAAACAAATGATAAAATGTCAAAAAAATGCTAAAAAATTAGAAAATTTTACATGAAATTATTTCTCTTAATTAGCAGCGTAATAGGTGTCATAGCATCTTTGTCATAAAACATAGTTATAGTTTTTTTTTTACATTTTTATATGCCCTAAAAGTTATTCCCTAGCTAATGTCATCGCAGACACTAAATGCTGTCCTCGTAGAGTTATCGATTAATTTCGATATTCAATCTAATAATCGATTATAATTCGAAAATAAACACATCACTACGACAAAAATAAAAATAATAGCAAACAAAAAATACCTTAAAATATTCAACTCCGGTTTTCTTTAATAATTCATCTAATTCCAGGAATTCTTTTGGATTACGATGATGTTCTAGACGTTGATCAGTTTGTTCCTCATCCATGTACCAGGCCTGAACCATTTTAGCAAAATTAAAGTAAAACAAAACTTTGAAAATAATAAATAACAACCACTGCGCTTCCCGAAACAAATTGTAATCGGCTACTGAAATGTTGGGCTTCTGAATAGGTACTAAATGACGATGACAGTTCACTTCACTTAATCTGAACAAAAGCAACAATTGGGTACATTGTACATTACCTAGGTTAGGTAAGTTCCTACGAATTTCTTTGCCCGTCTCGTCCCTAGATCAAGACTCAAAACTAGATAAAGAATCAATTGAATATGCGCAACTAAAGAAGCTGATTTCGATTCATAGGAACATTCTAGTTACATCTTTAGTTTCTGCATCTACAATCTGTAATTTGATAAGAAACAATCAATAATTTTGATTTAAAAAAAAATACATTTTATTGAGTACCTACACAATTCTTTATTTTGTTTGCTTTTTTGTTTTGTCAACATTTTTATTTAATGAATTTGATTACATATGTAGTTTGATTTCAGCAGAGGGTTGAGGCTTGAGGGGGTGGTCGACCGAACTACACGTCCGACAACCGACAAATGCTGTATGTTCTACTAGCAAATTCACAAACCATAATCGGCAATATAGTTCAATCTTTTTTACTGGGTGACTCAAGTTTCCTTTGTGGATTTTTAGTGTTTATGATTATAGAATCCGATAAGATAGCTGCGGAGCTAGTCAAATTTCAATTTTGACATTTCTATCATATTAAGAGTGTCAAAAACTCGTTCCCAATCCATTCGCAATTCATTTGTTCCATTTTGTAATCGGCATGAATTACTTCAGTTATTTTAATACAAAACCTTTATAGGTCCGAAGACCAATACAATGTTTTTATTTTGAATAATCCACTATTTGGACAGCAAGCTACAAGCTAAAAACTACGCCCGCCATTATTAAAAATGGAAAAATGATAAACCCTTCAACAACTCTTTGAAATGGTTAAAATTCAGCACAAAAGTGGTAAATATTTGAAGTCGAAGTTTTTACAAGAAAAGGTTTCTAATCGTGTTATTTAACGGATAGGTGATTACAATTGGCCGCCGAGAACTTGTGATTTGACACTTTTCCTTGGAGTCACGGAAAAGATTAGGTCTATCAATGCTCCACACTCCACTCCACAGTCATGTGAATGCATTAAAGATGGAATTTTTGAAATTGTCAATGATTTATCTAGAAAAACAATGGTATTTTAAATACCAAAATGAAACCTCTTATTAGAAAACGCTGTACATTGTAAATAGATTTCTTGTTCTTTGACAACTTTTCTATCTCTTGTTGTATAGGCTGCCCTGGATAGGTTAAGTTTTAGATACCATATTGAACGAGTTGGATAAATTGAAATAGAATTGAAAATCACAAAATTTTGGATAAACAATTTCAATAATTCACAGGATTTTTACCAAAAAATATACAAAAGTCAAATTTTTTTTCACAGTCCAGCTGTTTTTGATTAGCTTTTCTTTTACACTTAGAAAAATGGGCAGGTTCAGACAACATAAGCGATTTCATTTGCAGTCAACTTCATTCTTTGAACGTAAATGACCAAGGCAACTAGTTAGTTTTTCAAGTGTCATGAATTTAAAATTCAGAACTTTACTTCACAAACCTCTACTTCAAGTTCATAGTACAAAAACTACCAAAATCATTATTTTCTACAAAACACTCCTCAGGCATTCTACAAGTCCATCACGATTTGTATTTTGTATTTTAAAGAAATATTACTTATTCCTTTTCCAAATTTACAAGGAACCTTTTTACAGAAAGCATTAAATGAAGTTGTGCAGAAAATAAATAAATCAATGAGTAATAAAGTTTAGCTTTTAGTTGAATGAAAAAACATGATCAATTGTCATTTTGACATAAGTTGACTTGACTTGATAGTTAGGGAGATTTTTCTTGACTAACTTTCCAGTCAACTTTCCAATAAAGTTGCTTTAATTGGAAGGCAATTTTTTGGCAGCTGGCCAATCAGATGCTAGAAACTTATCCGGATACTCTATCTTTCTGAGAAGCAACCAATACGTCACCCTTTCTAGAAAAGGAATACTACTTTTTTAAGAAAACTCTCTTCAATTATTGATTTAATATTGAAGCAACGTTATTCTCTCCTTAGCCATGATACTCTCGCTCGGGGGCTTAGAACATTCTTGTAAGAAGTAGATTCAATTAAGTCTTCCTTATGTTCATAAATTATCTTTTATCTAAAACGTCTAGTTCACAAAATTGATTCGCTAACAACAGTACGTACATCGATGAGACTTAAAAGTTTTCCGTTATAAGTACATATGTGCATAATAGACCATCTCTTGCGTGTGATTAAATATTGAAGTCGATAAAAACAATGCAAGAAGTTTTTAACCCCTCTTATTAAGGATTTATGCGTCCAAAACTCAAGTACAATTTTGGTATTTGGGCGTGTGCTCCAACAATCTAATTTGGTCTTATGGACATAATTTTAAAAAAGGGCTCTAAAAATTACCATTATCTAACTGAAACATTTGTATTTTTTTTAAGCACCACCGCAATGTTTCATTATCTTTTTGTTATTTTCACAAAAAATACTCTAGTGCAGTAGCCAGTTGCCATCCTCACCTAAAACAAGTCATCCTTATGGGAATGCTCATTAGCGTACCTTTAACCCCAATTTCGAACATATTGTTAAGTACAGAGATTTTTGTTTTAAGCCGAACTACTTGAATGTGGAACGTTTAATTAGCTCAATATTTTCCACTAATTGCAATGAGCAAACACTCAAACCCAATGTGCATCGGTATCTCTCTTCTCCTTATCCTATTTTTTCTAATTGCAAGAACTGTAGTTTTATGAACAGTCATTACCCCTTGAGTGTGAGTAAAATGTAAAACAAAAGTTGAGTTCCCCTTTCAATAGGCCAAATTCATATTTATAAGAATCAGTTAAAATGTATTCACGATAGCTTTCAATAATTAAACCCTATTCTACAATCTGGTGTTTAATTAGCCTGAGATACCATCATAGAAATACTTACATCTTATATTTTCTAGAAATGTCTCATGCAATAATTTCTAAGTATCTTATGTTACAAAATAATAAATAAATAGAAAAGTCCATTAAAAATTGTATTATTTCGTTTCACGTTTATTTTCTTTTATTAAATTTTCCATAACAATCATTTTTTAGGTGTTCTAAAATTTGTTACACATAATGCTGTTGCTTATGACAATCCCACCAGGCCTAAGTTAGATGGTGCTTCCAGAGCACAAGTGGAACTGATGCTATATTTAAATACTTTTTTGGTGGATTGTTGATTTGATTTTTTAAATCGCGCATCTATAGATTTCTTTCTTAATTTTTGTTTTATTTTTATTTATAAACTTAAGGCTTAAAATTAAAAATTTATATTTTGTTTTAGTTTTAAATGTTAGATGGTTTCACACATTAGCTGTTGTTTTTTTTGTTTTTTTGTTTTAGTTTTCCATCGCTCACAGTACATAAATTAAAAATGTAAAGAATAGGAAAAAAATGCTAAGGATATCCTCTTTACAAGCTCTTCTCCAATTTGATGAGCTCAGTGATACCATCGTACATTTCCTTAACAGCTTGGTATTCGGTGAGTCCCATACGACGCTTGTTTGAGATGTCATAGATACCGCCTTCGGCTTCGGTGTGTTCACCACGGGTTCCGCGCACTTGCAAGTTGTACTTGCTGGCGACTTCCTCCAACTTAGCCTTGTTGGCAGCCAATTTTGGTACCTTAATGTGCACGGAAGCACGGATGGTGGTTCCCAAGTTGGTTGGGCAGAAGGTCAAGAAACCCAAACGTTCATCGTGGCTGAATGGAATACGCTTCTCAATCTCGTTGACAGCTGTCACCAAACGACGGTAGACCTCACCCAAATCACCACCCATTTGCATGGAGATGATACGGAGATGATCTTCCTCATTGCACCAAACCAAGAAAGTTTTGTTGTCATTGTGGTAGATACCACGACCAGATGGCCAGTAACGGCAGGCGTTGGCGGCTTGCAAGAAACGATCACCCTCCTTGAACAAGAAATGATCATCGATGAGTTGCTGTTGAACGGCCTTCTCCATGCCGGTCAATGGGTAGAATTTACCCTTCAACTCGCCTTCCAAGCCGGACAAGGTGCTCGAGACCTTCTCTTCCATTTCCTTGTATTGGGCCTCGGATAGACATGGGTTGAATGGATAACCTTGCAGGGAGCGACCGCAACGGACACGTGTTGACACAACAAATTCATTGTTGGGGTCGACATTGGCGAAGGTGGTTACATCACCAAAGTCACGAGCTGGATGCTTGTCTGTCTTCTTGAATCCACCATGGTAGTCTTCAATGATGGGGTCGAAGAGTTCAGAGAATACTGAGTAGGCTTCAGCATCGGGAGCATAGATACCGACACCGGAATCGTGGTTCTCCAAACCAGATTGGATAACATCCAACAAAGTTGAACCGAATGATGGGGTCTTCTTGTTCTTAAGATTGTCGAAGACTTCCTTGGTCAAGTACTTCTTCAGCAGAGACTTTGAGTCAGATGCAGCCAATTTGGCGAATCCATCTTCCAATTTTTGTAGAACAGCGGCGTCAACCATGGTGTCTGATTTGTTTCTGTAAATTAAAACAAAAAAAGAAGAATTAACATTAGTTGAGGAAATAATTAAGTCTCTATAAACAGGATTACTTGATCTGGCTTAAGTTGCGTTTGATCATTTGGAATGCATTTTTCTGACAAAAGCTTAAAATATTTTTCATGGTGGAACCAAGTCTTTTGATCGAAGTTCAATGTGTTTGGAAAATGTTATTCTGAAATAGCAATAATTGTCATGGGTAGAGTCTTTGTTGACTTTTTGAAAGTAACTTCTAACGTTTTAAATATAACAATTACTGCTAAGAAAACTTGTTTGTTTTGTTTATTTAAAACATGTTTTAATAAAAAGGTTTTGAATATTTTTTTGATGCACTGAAATAGTAGGAAATCTTTTGAAAACAGGAGAGAAGATGACAATCCGTGCAAAGTTACAATTTTGTTGGTAGACCGATATTTAATATGAGAAAGATATTAATTTCAGTCATTCTTTTTGAAAATATAATCAAGCATGAAGATGAAGACAGGTGCTCAAAATTCTAGTATCATAAAAATAACATTCTTATTTTTTTTTTTTCAAAATTCTAAAATCTGTCATAATTTTTGGCCGACTTGAAATAAAAATACGAGTATTCAACAAATAAAGTTCAGTGATTAGGAAAGAAAAACAACTCCTATAAAGAACAAAGGAAACACGAGAAAGGCGCGTGTTTAAAAAGTAACCCACACCCATTTTTATCTCTCTTTACGAGACTTTAATGCGCGCATCAACCCCTAATTTAATTTTTTCCTTATTTGTGCTTAAGACAACTACTTAACAAAACGAAAAAAAAAAAACACAATAAAACGCCATGGTCGGTCGGTACTCGGTCGGTCGGCGAGAAATGTGTAATTCAGCTCAAAGTACACAAAATATTGAGTACGGTGGTTTACCGTATCGTGCCGTTTATACGAGTAAAAATCACGCACGTTGTCAACAATTTTATATCTAAACATCACGAAAGAGAAATTTTCTTGCTGAATTGAAGAGAACGGGAGAGAGAACCTTGCCAATACTCGTCGTCGTCGTTATTCCTAGGAAAAAACGATTGTTGCTTTAAAATTCATGCTTTCCCCTCGAAAAATGGGCTAGTTGAAATTCACCCTAACTCTAATATAAAATCCAGCCACCCTCTGCGCAAGGGGGAGAAAAATCTAATATGAAAGGACGCGTAAGGGTGCGACTATCCCTTGAGTCATAACGATGACAGTAATTATCTTCAAGCAGGAGATATTCAAAAAATGTTGATTCTAAAATTTAAATAACCCTGCCTAGATCTAGGAATAGTAAATTTAAATAAATTATTTTATGTTTAAATAATTTTTGCACAGTAGTAGACATTTATGTAGGTATAGAGAGAACAAATTAAAACAAAAAAAAAGAGAGTATATAGAGAAAACAGAGAGCAGGATACACACCCATCGGTTGTAGCGTCTCCTGTATCAGCCGCGGTGGCGGCATCTGTGACAACTTCGTCCTTTTTATCTTTTGATGCGCACCCGCCCATTTTAATTTATTTTATAGTAAAACTAGTATTTAATTAAAAATTACAAATTCTAAGAAAAGTATTCAAATTTTTTGGTCACACACAACACACACGATTTTGTTTGTTTTATAGTTTTGTATATGTAAAAAATATTTGTTTTTATCTTTTTTGGTTTTACTATAAGCAAAAATTGTTTTTTTTTTTTTTTGTTTAAAGTTTAAATTTTAATTTTAATTTTAGATAAAAGATTAGATAAATATGTAAAAGTTATCGTTTATACAGGTAAAATTAACAATCACAAGGACTTTACTCTTACTATATACTAATTTTTCTTTAAATGGATTTTATTTTTTGGAATAATCTATTGGTATAAAATATTCGTTATTATGGTTAGTTCTAGGTTCACGATAAATTAAATCAAAATTGTTTTTACTATTTTTGTATAATAAATATAAATATTCATGAGCTGAGTAAAATCACACACAAAGCAGTAGAATTATATTTTTCATGGCAATTTTTCAATTTTTAAGTTTTAATTTTCTTTTTTTTATAAGAAATTTAAACTGTATGAATTTGTTTGTTATATTTTAAATTTTATAAAAATGTGGATTTGGGTGGGTGGAGTATTTTGTTAGTCTGTGTGTTGAATAAAAAAAATTTCACTCGCGATGTATCCTTTTGTTCGATGGATATGGACAAGTTTTTATTATTTTTATTTTGTTTGTTGTTTGTTTGTAATAAATATTTTCACATTAAGTTGTAATTTTTTGTTTTAAATTTTAAATGTATGTAGAGAGACAGAGTATGTATATTAGATCAGTTTGTTTTTTGATTTGTGCGTTGTGTTTTGATTTGTATCCTTAAATTCTATAAGAAGGTAGAATATTAATATCTTTGGCGTTTAAATTTTATTTTTTGAAAATCCTTAAGAAAAAACTTTGAAAAGTTTTTCTTTTTTTTTTTTAAATATTTTTTTTTTATGTTGCTATTGCTATATAATTTGTATTTTTTAATTTTTATGTATACTATGGTATAAAATTTTCCTTCGTTTTGTTTTGGCAAATACAGGACAATTTAATTGTATTAATTATTTTGTATCAATTTCACGACATATGCGGGTTAAAGTGTAGAAAATTTTGTTTAAAAAAATTGTTGTATTTTCTAGAGTATTCGTTTTTCTTTTTTATTTGTTTAATTAAATTTTTTAAATATATTTTGTTTTTTCTTCCTGAAGGTCGCCGCGCCCAATTTTTTTTTCTTCTTTCTCTTTGAATTTTTGCGACGAGCGCACTGCCAACAACAAACGAACACAATCGGGAAAATGAAAGGAACTAAACTACCATCATGTCGAGAAGTTAAATAAAGTCCTGTCTCGCGCCGCGCTGCCGTTAGTGAATTCTTCTTCCTATGCTCCTGTATTGTATGGTATAGTCCGGTGTACAGTTTTATGTGTGCTGTATACTCTCATTCCTGAATTCTGACGTTGTTGGTTGTAGCTTGGAGGTAGTAGTAGGTATATTTAAGTATACCTACCTTCAAAAACTCTATGATCATGTATCGAGAGTTGATGCAGGAATATACAACAACCATACATATATAAAATAGGTATAAGGCACGGAAGCAAGGAGTGCTGGACATTAAATTGTCGACAAGAGAGCGAAAAACGATGAGAGTGCTTCGTACTCACGTTTTAATGAATACGTCCTGAATTATAGTAGAGGTACTTTAGGGGTGGAATGAATTTGTATACAACAAAAATTATGGGACATATAGGAAAACTGGGATAAATTTTATGTTAACCTTAAGTTAATGTACCCTATAAAGGCTTCATAGTTGAAAAAAGGCTATTTTTTAGCAGGGGGAGTTAAGTTTAAAAAAACACCTATTGCATTTCATGATTGTGAAGAACCAAAATCAACTGTAAAATTTCAATTGTCAAAAAGACATCCGTCAATACCTACATACTTCGAACGATAATTCAGAAATAAGTCTTCAGATATAAGCAAGTTTTGAATGCAATTCGAAACAAAATGTCAAAAATATGTAAAGGTGTCGGCTTATAACTTTTTTGACAGCTGTGCGATCAATTGGTCTAAAATCTAGACGGAAGGAAAGATGGTTAATTTATTCATGACAGACAAAACAAATTTTAAGTCTTGTTTTTGAAGTAATTATCAACACACACTACAAAATTTATTTATTTAATGAAAATGAGTCTCTTCAAAATGGGAGATTAATTTTTGTCCTTAATGTCTATTTTGTATTGGAGTTTAATGACTCACGGTTATGACCGTTAAATCATTCACAATTGTCAAATGAATTATTTAAAAGTATTTTGTTTGTACTATTAAAATTGACACAAATATAAACTATCGTGACTTTATTCACGATGAACAAATAATTTGAAGTTACAAAACAAACGTTGTTGAAGTTATAATCAGCACAAGTGTTGTTAGCCCGATATCTTAGTTTAACATTTGTAAATAACTTAGATACCTCGAAGGGAATTTATAAAATTAGATTCTTCTTAAAAGTAGAATATTGGTAACGATTTGAGTTAAAAAATAGGAGATTGATCTCATATGAAAAATTCAAATAAACCAAAAGATTTGACCGAATCAGACACCAAAATAGGGCTGAAAATGACATCTGTGAATGATCGTGAATTCAATCGCAATAGCTGACACATTGGCTGCGTTCAATCTCAGACAGATAGGGTATCCGGATACCTTTTTGTTAGTGTTTAACGTGTAAAATAACAGCTGATCAAAAACAGCTGAGATGTCAAAAAAGGAATGCAAAGGTATCCAAGAATTTTTGGGGTATGAAGGTATCTGACAGAACAGCTGATTCAACACATGGTTGAATTTCAAGAAACTTGAAAATTGATTTCAGATTTTTGTATTTGTTGGTAAACAAAAAGATACAAAATGTTAGTTGAAGTTGTATTTGAGGATGTTCTGTACATAATAGACGATGAAGAAGCTATTTGCCTCCGAATTTTAGAAGTTAAATATGATCTATTTTTTTAAACTTCAAAATTGACTTATTTTGTTCTCGCTGTGTAGATGACCAACAGCTGAGAGTTGTTTTTATTTTTTGACAGCTATCTCAATACAGCTATCCAACTCGTTCAACAAGGTATCTAAAAATCCACCTATCCAAGATACCCTATCCAACATGAGATTGAACGAAGCCATTTTTGGCTGTAGTTACAGTTAACGCAAAAGTCAAAATGCCATCTTTCAATGATCGTCAATTTATTCACAATAGAAAAATGTTTTTTGTGGTTTTTATTAAAGATATCTTGGTTTTGTATGAAATTCAAATATTGTTTGTTTTAAATTAAGGATAAGCAGCAAACTTTCCCTATAATGAGACATGAGAGTATAAATGAAATAATAACAAGAGTAATGGTACAGTTGAATCAGTTGAGTGTGCCGTATGCGGCACTTTTGAAAATAGCACATATACATACAATTGAAACGTGCGCACACCCATATTTTCACCCCTAAGATAGGTATAATGTAAAGAAAAAAAACTTTACTCCATCCCCCTCAGCTTCCCATCCCCCTTTCCTAGAAAGAATAGGAATTCTATTCGTTGTTGTTGGTATTTTCACTATACACCACCACCGACCGTTTCTTAAACATTGTGGCATTGTGCACACCGCAAGGATATATTATTATATTCTCCAAGCAAATTTGTTATTCTCTTTTTGTCTGCGAATCATCATCATTATCAACATGGTCGTGGCATGACTCTAGCTCTAGAAGTTTAGGAATAGGAAAGATTTTTAGCACAAGATAATCTTAGAAATTTAGTCAACAGGGTGAAACTTTGCAGTGCGGTGACGACGACCACGACGGCGGAGCCAGCCGGGGGTTCTGGTAGAAGGTAAAGGGGAATTTTATACAAATTTGAGCAGACACGCGCATAGAAACAAATGTTAGCTAGGTATAGGTCCTTTGGGAATAGTCTCGAAATATAGTTAAGTCTAAAAGTACACAATAACAAAAATTTTATACTGATAGATAATGTTGCAGACTTTATTTTCAAAAAGGAAACCAACAGAACAAACAAACAAAAAAAATAGGTATACAAATATAAATATGGGGTGTGTTCTTATAAAAGAGAAAGAAACTTATGAGAGCTGAATTTGTTGCCAGGATTTGAAATATCAACTCGACCAGGTGTTGTTTATCCTTTACGTCGAGATTTATTTCTAAAATGTGATTTTATGTCCCTTCTTATCCACATCACAAGATGAAAGAACTATAATAATGACCTGAACGATCTTTAATACGCATAATTGACATTTAAGTCAAATGCATATAAGAGTTTGTAGGAATTATCTGACGTGACTTTTATTAAGTTGATGTATTTGCTTTTTACTATTTATAAGGATAATAATATGACTAATAAGGAAGCCTTTCGTGGAATTAATGGGTTTTGTAATACTTTGTCAGTTCTTTTTTTTCAACTCCTATGACACAAAAATAAATATTGTTAAACTTTAATGGAAAGGGTTTAAAAAGGAGAAGAAAAGTAAATATATTTCTGACATGCAACACGAAAGTTTGTCTAAAATAAAGAGAACAAATAAAGTTAATTTAAACATTGGCTGAGGTCATTTTTTAAATGGAAGTACAAATATTGTAAGCTACATAAATAAATGTACGAGTTACACGAAAAAATCACAAAAAGTTTCAGGGTTAAGGTATATGTACGTAGGATTTTGAATGTCGAAAGGGCATATAACGACAGTAAAATAGAGGCCCATGGAAACAAAAAGGAATGAAAGAAACAAATTGAATGTGATTGTGAATAGCTGTTTTTCGTTGAGTCAAATCGTTCACTTTTTGTTTTGAGGAAGAAGAGTGATTGGTAGTTCACCGCACTTAAGTGACATTGACTGTAATATGATTATTAAAAGAATAAGGCAGGTACCAATAATGACATCAGTTTGTTTTTATTTAAATAAATAAGCAAAAATAGTTGTTCAATTTGCGTCCTTAAGTTCACTTCTAGCTTCTAGGAAGACAAAAATAATTTAATGTATAATAACTAACGCATCCATTATCAATGTTGATAGTAATTTGCTCAAATCGGGTATTCTAATAAGATCTGTCAATTTTGAAGCTGTCATTGACAGTAAAATAGAGGCCCATGGAAACAAAAAGGAATGAAAGAAACAAATTGAATGTGATTGTGAATAGCTGTTTTTCGTTGAGTCAAATCGTTCACTTTTTGTTTTGAGGAAGAAGAGTGATTGGTAGTTCACCGCACTTAAGTGACATTGACTGTAATATGATTATTAAAAGAATAAGGCAGGTACCAATAATGACATCAGTTTGCTTTTATTTTAATAAATAAGCAAAAATAGTTGTTCAATTTGCGTCCTTAAGTTCACTTCTAGCTTCTAGGAAGACAAAAATAATTTAATGTATAATAACTAACGCATCCATTATCAATGTTGATAGTAATTTGCTCAAATCGGGTATTCTAATAAGATCTGTCAATTTTGAAGCTGTCATTGACATTTGACAAGTAAACAATACACCATTTTGGAAGAAAAGTTTACTGACCCAAAGACTTTTTTTTAGACCACGTCAAAGATAAAGTTCATGCCAATAGTTCACAATCGATTTAAGACCTTAAAAATGGATGGACAAACTTATCGAGGACATACAACCACAAATGCGCGAATTCGTCATGGAAAATTTGATGAAAAGGCTGTCATTTGACTGATATCGTTTCAAATTCTAGAAGACGTTAAAAAAATTTTCTTGTAAAACTTTACCTAAGTACATACTTGAAACATTTACCCCTAACAGAATCTTATGATCTCTACAACAAACTACATATATTTATAACAAGTGGCACCTCATATATTGTTTATTTATTGTTATGTTACACTACAATAAATATTTTCCCTTACACAACAGAAGTGGAAAGTGGAAAAAGTTACCACTTAAAAGTTAAAACACTCTCAAGAAGAAGTAGCAATTCAATATAGATATTTGTTTTCTTTAAGGACATATGATACCTAGTTTAAAACAGAGCTGTATATGGGTATTAATTTACATTGTTATGTGATTTATTATTTATATTTTTCGCTGAAATTTATTACTTTCGTTAAGTGGTTCATTTTATTCGCATATACCAAATTTTGATTGATTTTATTATACCTTCATGTAGACTTTCGATATTACATATAATTTGACATTAAAATGTTTTCTGATGTCTGTTAAAGTTTGAATGGTTTCATAGAATTAATCTGAATCACCTCTTAACACGTTTTTGAAGTGTCTTCATTTGTTATCTATTTTTGTTATATTTTATTATGTATAGCTACTAATAAAGATATATACGAAAATAGGATAAAATAGTCTGTTGTCTGCGAATATAAAACTCGTCTAACGACATTATATGCGCATTCCAGTTTTTATGGGAAAATACGCGAAGGTCTAATGAAGATTAAAACTGTCGAAAAAAAACATTCTGACAGATAAAATAATCAGTCAAGAAAATGTTTCAATCCTACTGTCATTTAAATTGTTGCGGATATAAGAGCAACAATATAGGAATGGAACACCATTATTTTTTTAGGTGTACCAAGTATTTTTATTTGAAATTTTGATGCTAATTAAACAACAATTAAAATTCAACACCATTTTTTTAAAATCATTCATTGGCATGCACAATTTTTCACTCATCATTCTTAATTTTGTAAACATACTTATATGTACATACATATGTACATACTTGAGAGAGTAAAATATAAATTAAAATTCAAAATCAGACAAGCATGACTAAAGTTTGAAAAAAAGCTACTGCTCATCACGTATATGGAGACAAAAGTAGTAATCATGGGTAGTTTATTTTTAAACATTTTAAAATTTAAATGATTGTATATTTTCAATTAGTTTCGAATTTCATATTCACACATCAACTATTGTGAATTGCCCATAAAATTAACAGTTATCCTTGTGTCAACAATACTGTCACTGTATACTGTATAGAAGTGTCAAATTACTAACTTAACTGTCATATCAATACAAAACAAAACTCTATTGCCACTTTATCCACACCATTAGGCTTTCGAACTTTCAGGATATCCGGTGACATTTTGCCTACACTACAAACGTTTTTTAAAGGGGGATATTTAACAGGACTGTAGGTACAAACAAAATAAGTAAAAAGAAATTGCCATGAAAAAAAAGTAAAACATAGAACTACTGCAATCCGTGTCCATTCCCAAGTGAAAAGGATAGCTAGAGGGATTCTTTTTGGTTTGCGTGTAATAATAAATTATGTACTTTCAAATTAAAACAAAAACAGTTAAGAAAATCACAATTATTATTAGTATGTGCACTTCGAGTATGTTATTATTTCCGGTATTGACTTAGCGTAATTATAGTAGAACGCGTCACGAAAGAATACACAGTTAACAACCAAAAAAAGCAACAAAAAAAAGTAACAGTCAATTATTTATAGAACAAAAAAAAAAACAATAACAACAATTCGAATCATCAAACCATGTTAATAAGTTGTTAATTGAAATGAAATCGCGCGAGGAATATAGGACCGCGACCAACTGCTCAATCTCAGCGGAACAAACTAAACTCACTACTAACGGAAGAAAGTATTGTTACCAACATTATTTTTGTTGATGGTGATCGGGCTCGGTCCCTGATGAATGGTGACAATAATTATTATTTTTTCTACTGTTGCCATTGCCTTTTTTATTTCTCTCTCTCTCTCGTGGTTATGGTATTCTGACGTTTGAAGTTTTAGCACGTTTTTCTACCGTTTTCTATTATACCTACCAACTGCTATTGGTAGTTAATATAATGACAGTAAAGTATAGCGGTATATCGTTACTCAGAAGTGATTTTTTGTTGGCTTTTGTTGTTGGTGTATAAATTTTAATCTTAATAATGAAAATCACATGCAACTTTTATTCACTTTATTTTAAGCTTTAGATATGGAAAAATAAAAATTATGAAGATAGATAGTATAGTTTACGTAGGAGTGTGAAGTGAGAATTAAGACCGAGATAAATGTATATAAGGTTTTAAAACAAGACATTGATGTTTATGGTATTTAGTTTATGAACCTCTTGAAAGAATATTATTAAGTTTTATAAGTCTTTTATTTTTATTTTCACTAGATAACTATAGGTTTAACTTTTGTGTTTCTTTTTGTTATAATATTTTAGATAAAAGTATGAAGAAGTAGTCAAAGGTACATAGATACTCGCATTTGGAGCTATTGCTGTCTTCTTGACAACAGAAAGTAATTAATAATATATTTTTAGAGTTAAGAGACTTTTTTCATATCCATTCTCTATTTCATTTCATTTCCTAAAATCTGTGCAAATAATATTTGCGTGTTTAATTAGAAGATCTGTTTTTTTTATTAATGCACTTTCTCACGTCACAGTTAACTGATTTTTGTGTGAAGCTTTACGTTTATGTATATATTTCTTCTTACCTATTTTAGTTATACAGCTGATTAACATTAAATTAATATAGGTTAATTATGCAAACAATAAAAAAAAAACTCTTTAATTAAACATGTTTTATTTTAAGTCAAAGATTTCGTGTGCTATTAACATTCAAAAGAAAAAAGATAAAGTTGTTCATGAGTCGGGATCATCAAAGTACTTCTTGTTTCTGATTTAAATTTAAGGAGAAAAAGTTAAAACACATTCGTTTGAATAAATTTCAACTCTAATAGAAACCTTTTACTAATTTTTTAAACGAAGGAGGATACCTTTCACTGTCACGATATACATACATATATGTAGGTATGCAAATTCAGTTCCACCTGAATTAAATGGTCACTTCGGGGAAATTTATATAGCTACATGGATTTTTTTTGTAGATAATTCCATCGCTAACATTAAAGAAGGAAGTGGGTGCTCGATTGAATGAGTGAGTGTCGTCATTAATAATTTACATGTGAAGTGAAACGCATGTTCCACATAAAAATTAAAATTGCATTTGCAAATTTACACGCAATTCCTATTTTGGTTTCGATGGTTTACGTTTATATTTTATGAACGTCAAATGAATTTTAAGTAATAACAAAAACAAAAATTCCAACTTAATAAATAGTTGCCTCAAAGTGCATTGATACAAATTGCATTGATAAAACTGATTTGAATATGTAATAAGAAATTTTATGTATGGAGATAGTTGCATCAGTGAGTAAAAGTGATTGATAGAAAGTATAAAGGCTTAAAATTAGTTTAAAACTGTTGACTTTTATATAACTATAACTATAAAATATTCAGTCAGTATGATTTGCTTAAAATATGGAGATTCGGTTGAACCAATGTTGAGTTAAGAATAATGATATGACTTTATTTCCATATCTTCAATTCACTTCAGTATAATTTGAATAAAAATAAATGAAATTAGTGACCCTACAGGTTGTACGGAACCACAGACTAGTGACTTACAACTCTTCACCATTCCTATGTGCCAGTTATATCAGCCCAAACCGCTGATTTTTAAAACATATTTCATGACAAGAATTGTTCTTGTAAAATTTGTCAATTCCTTGTATCAACAGTATCAGTGAAAAAAAAACTTAGGTGGCACTAAAAGGAAGACCTTTATCATGACAGTCCTGCGCGCAATAACCATCACGACATTGATATATATTTATAAATTCAATTCTGAGGATAACTTAGGAAACCCGAGTACTGCATAATTTTGAATTAGCTTTCAAAATACCCATTGTATAATTTAGCTTTATGTATACATAGGTACATTTCCAAAAACGTAGGCCTCACTCAAGTGGATTTCAGGGGCTGAAATTCTTTTTTATGGATGATGATAATGTGACTTTCATAGTCATTTTCAAAATAAGAAAAACGAAAACAAATTCTTCTTATCCTTAGTTGAGAAAAGCACAAATAAAATAATGTAAATAATCTTCCATTTTATTACATCACGATCCATTAATGAATTATCCTAAACAGAAAGATAGTATGTGTGCTGGTCTATTTAATGTTTGAAATTGTTTTGAAGTTAATTTGCAATAATTTAAGTTTATTTGTTTGTATATTTGAATAACTTAAGATTTTTGGCAATAATTCAGCTTTCAAAAAGACATTAAAAAAATCCCATAAATCTATACACTTTAATGATAAACACAAAATCTTTAAAGGGGTATAACCATACAGAAATTCTATTGTGGGGCTTTTGAAAATTGTAAAGATTTTATAGCTAATTAAAATTGATTTAAAATTCTATCAAAATGCAAATCCTATGCTATAGCTACATTATGCAGATCCCAGACATAGACATTCACGAAATAGTAGGTCGGTACAATTTAATTATTCCTGTCTGAACATCTGATTGCGCTTGTTGCATTTTAAATTAAACAGTTTTTTTTATTGCACTAACAAAATAAGCATTACGCAAACTTTCTAATTATCGTTATTGGTGTGATAACTTTTATTCCATTCTGTAAACCCTATCCAGATAAAAGATGATAATGATATAACAACCTTAAAATGAAAGCTTTTATTTTAAGTGAGGTGAGTGTTGTCAATAGAGGCAAAGAAGTTTGTCATTGAGGGTGATATTATGGATGAGCTTTGAATTGAGATATAATAATATTATGGGAAAAAATAACTTGAGTGTGCCAGTGGGAAGTGTTTTGATTTGAGTCTAAATCATTATAGCAAGCTTTCACTCAAATAAGCTTACACTCAAATACAGTAGCGACTCTGTTTTGTGAATTCTGTTTGAATTTATTTTTCTGTATTTTTACTTGCACAAGCGAATATAAAATGTGAGGCTAAGAAATATAAAAAAAATGTAATTTGTTATTTTAATAAAAAAATATTAAGAATTTTAAATCGTCTGTTAAAATTAAATTTGTGAGAATTTTTTTTAAAATCATTTCAGATAGGTTTACCTGAAAGCTGGTTTCCCTTTGAAAGCATTAAATGCAACTTGTTATAAATATTCTCTGGAAGGAATTTATTATACAAAAAATCTACTTCACAGAGTTATAACAAGGAAACGTCAGAATAAGTAGAATTCAGTGAGTCTATCTTATATGAACTTCAGTTTTCAAAATTACAACTCCAATACTAATAGCTTTTTATGTTAAACAATTTTTGTTGTTAACAAAAAAAAAAAACAGGAATTATGCTTTAAGAACACCAACTAAAAAATAACAGTATAACAGACACTTATTTGCAGCAAGTGACTTTTAAAAAAAATTAATAAGAATTATCACTTTAGGAAAAAATAAAAGCTTCTCGTTTGCTTTTTACAAAGAAAAATCGTCATTTTTGTTGAGAAAAACTAAAAGAGATGAAATGTTTGCAGCATTCTAACAAATTCAATGTGTTTTTAAATAGTATATCATTCCGTTTTTAGTAATGGTAAAGTTTTAACTTGTCAAATGTTAAAAGATGACAGCTTCAAAGTGATAGCTGCTTAAGTAAAGCAAAGTGAAACCTCTTATTGTAAAACCATCATATATTTAGGTAGGATGCTCAATATTCACCCATTTAGAAGTCTTTAAGCAGATTCTAATAAAATGGATTAATATGCAAAAATTCAATCTGGGAAACTTCACTTTTGTTTTCAAAAGAAACACTGAAATTGCAATTTTTAATCCTATTCAACCTTCAACCAGTAATCAAACAAGAAAAAGTTTTAAGTAGCCTCTTAATTCATATAAACAAATATACATGTACGTAATGAATCACCAACAAGCCAAGTTCATGGTACTATAGGCTACTTGTATTTAATAGGTTTGTAATAATGTTTAAAACTTTAACAACTTTCGAAAGTTAAATATTCTCACACGCCAGAGATTAGGTATGACTGTACGTCTAAGTCTCTGTGAGAGGTTCTTTATATTAGAACACAATGAATGAATACATGTACGTACATATCTACATCATTGAATTTATGAATAGGGAGGTAGGTATACTTATACAAAATTTCTAGAAAAAATTGAAATGAACTTTTTGACCTCTAGGGCATTGTTCCATGATCGTTGGATTTAATTTATTTTAACTCTCTTCTTTGAAGCAATCAAAAGCTTTAATTCTAACTTCGTTAGGAATATTATAAATACAAAGCCAAAATAGAATAGACTATGAGAACTGCTAATAGTACGTTCAGCAGAATAGAATCAAAACAAAAACCGTTACGAATGGATGAACATGTACATAATGTACATATATACGTATTTTTCATTTTAACTAAATACATATGTATATAATGATTAAGCCCCCTTCACAATAGAAACAAATAGAATGAGAACTTTTTAAATAAAACTATTCACCCGCATCATTTGCTTGAAAAAAAAGAAGAAACAAACATTCTATTCAACAAAAACAATTTAAATTCGTTTTAAAACAATACAAATTACAAAACAAAAAATAAAACTCATATAATGTAGTACAAAAAATAAGCCGGGAAGTTACCCATTAGAAAAACTGCATTCTAAATTTGAAACGAAACGAAACAATTTCGAAGCCAACTAAAACACTTTTTGTTTTCTATTTGTTAAAGAGGAAGCTCATATTAGTGTCTTTCACTTTTTTTTATGTTAAATAAAAAAAATGAAAACAAAACACATCTTCATCCATGTGACTATGGCTATAAACTATCCCATCAAGCTAAGCTAGGCTAGGATAGCTGACTAGATTGTATGTATATTTGCAGCGCATTTATTTCAGTATAAATTAATTGGCGGGTCGCGGGCCATTAATAGAAACCTACTCCTCGTTTGCAAATATCTTGATTGTCTGTTGTCTCTACTGGGTACTTGGATGTCTGTCGACGTCGGTCGTCGTCGTCGTTTTCGATTTACTCATTGTCTTTGCAAATACAGCGATATGTAAAAAAAAAAACAAATTAAATCTCATTTGAGGGGTCTTCTCTTAACGACGACAACGATGATGACTACGACGACACATCAGAGATCAGACCTCCTCCGCTGTCCGGTGCCTTAACTGGTTTCAATTGAATAATGGCAAGTAAAATGAATAACAATTAATTATGAGTCGACAAGAGGTCAGCTTTAGGGCAGTTTACTTCTTTTTTTTTTTCAAAAGAGAGGAACCGACAGAAATTCTCAGACATCTCATCAATTTCAAGTGCATGAACCAAACGGGAATTCCATCATATTATTAATAAATTTTGATATATGTAGGTACTGTGTCACTCTTGGAAATTGGATAACTTATGAATTTTTTTTTGAAAAATGGGCAGGTTCAGACAACATAAGGGACTTCATTTGCAGTCAACTTCATTCTTTGAACGTAAATTTTGACCAAGGCAACTAGTTAGTTTTTCAAGTGTCATGAATTTAAAATTCAGAACTTTACTTCACAAACCTCTACTTCAAGTTCATAGTACAAAAACTACCAAAATCATTATTTTCTACAAAACACTCCTCAGGCAAGCTACAAGTCTATCATGAATTGTATTTTGTATTTTAAAGAAATATTACTTATTTCTTTTCCAATTTTACAAGGAACCTTTTTACAGCAAGCATTAAATGAAGTTGTGCAGAAAATAAATAAATCATTGAGTAATAAAGTTCAGCTTTTAGTTGAATTAAAAAACATGATCAATTGTCATTTTGACATAAGTTGACTTGACTTGATAGTAAGGGAGATTTTTCTTGCCTAACTTTCCAGTGAACTTTCCAATGAAGTTGCCTTAATTGGAAGGCAATTTTTTGGCAGCTGGCCAATCAGATGCAAGAAACTTGCCTTACTTTCAAGTCCCTTATGTCGGCTGAACCTGCCCAATGTTAAACTATCATATATGTATACAATATAAAAAAAATAAATGAAATCTCAGATTTAATTCGAAATTCGAAGAAGACAAACTATATCAAGGAGCCAAGTTGTAGGTACCTTTACCTTTACTTTAACTTTTCATTTTTATTTCCACTTTAAAAAATCTATTTTTAGCACAAATTCCCGTTGTATGGATCAAAAAAGAAATCAGTTAACACTGTTACTTGAGAAGCCATTCATATTATGTATATTGAATGCAATTTGGATTGCACCAACAATTTGAATTCAACCGAAAACGGTCTCAAATTTCGCACCGCTGCGCTGCTGAGCTTGCTGAAGAAACTAAAGAAGTAAGAAGGTTCAATTTCGACAAAAGAAATATCTATGTACATAGGTACACTTCGTTGATCAATCAATGCAGGGGATCACTTTATATGCTGTGCTTCTGCTGCTACTTGGTATAACAACAAAATAAGAACAATTCAAATCAGCCCAGGTGACCGCCCTTCGCCGCCGTCGCCACCGCCCGCCAACGACGACGACGACAGCTAACTTTTTTAAGTACAGTCTGTAAACCAACACAATCAATGAGGGTAAAGAACTTCGGAAAATGAAGTTTTGGCAAACCGTTAACAAAAAAATAAAAAAAAAGAATCAACCGGCTTGGAAAATGAAAACCTGCAGCACAGCACCATTGCAATTTTTGGGTTTCGAATTTTTTTATTTTAAAAACTGGAACAACTCACTCACTAAATAACAATTTGGTATTATGATCAAACACTTTTGGTTAACAGTAAAAATTTTAAATATTTTAAAAATTCACAAGAAAATAAAATAAAACTTTTGTCAGAAAATATAAGAAGTTTGGTATTTTTTGAAAAAAAAAAAAATATTATTTGTTTTTGAGAACGCTCACCTTTCGCAACCTTTGAATACAACGTTCAACGAAATAATGATCTCAAAATGTTCTTCTTGATTCCTCGTTCGTACGTTAAGTTTAGTATATTCACGTTGGATTTCAGTCAAATCCCACACAATCATACTTCTGACACTCATACATGATTGAAATTCTTATATACTGCCGGTATTTTTATCATAGCAATACGATACACTCAAGATATAATAACAAAAATAAAACAACTTTGAGTGTGTTTTAAGTTGGGTAAAAAGTTTCACTCAAACTATATACATAGAGATTTTTCACTCTGTATTGTATTTTGAACTGAAAGCAGAACCAGAAGCAGAAGCAGCAGATTATATCGGTGAAGGGTAGGGGGTGAGGACAGAAGTAAAACCAGCAGGAGGTGAACATGGACAAACACCCACACTTAATATTTTTTGTATGACATGAGAGCTTTTTAGGATTTTTCAAGTTTCAACAACAACAAAAAGAGGAAAAATGAAACTGGGACGAAAGTTAAAGGAAGGAAATTAAAATACCTCATCCCTCCTTTCAAATATATCTTGTTTTTGGTGTGCTGCCTTTGCCTATGTAAAGATATTTTTGAAATGTTGTTTTCGGTTTTTTTCCGTTATTCCATTGAGAAAAGTTCCGTTTTCTTTCTTTTAGGCAGAGGAAGACAAAATGCCATTGATTGTTACCAGCATTGACAACAAAACGACTACGAAAAACATACAATATCTATTATAAAAAAGGTATGTTATCTAATCTGAGAATTTTTGGATATAATTTGTTTAATTGAAACTGGTTTTAGAGAACAATTTTATAGGGGATCTAAGAACCTACCTAACTATTTTATTCTTGTATTGTTTGCAATGCTTTTTCAAGTTCAACATGTTCTTAGAATTCAATACTTTAACTAAAATACGACAAAAGTACGTACCTACTTACCTAAGGATGGGTTAGGTAGGTAAAGGTATACAAGCCATTATACGTAAACTACTTTTTACATGAAAATGGATGGATGAGGTTCCCATTCACCAAATAATTATGAATAAAGTATGAAGGACTTTAGTGGACTCTGCCTAGAGGCAAGAGTAAATGCAGGATCTTTCATTCTTCGTCTTCGAAAGCACAGCTGAATATAACACACATAGCGATACATTTTTGATAAAAAATTTCATTATTAAGTTTGGACTCTTGCCATAACGTTCGAAAAACAATATCATTCAAGTGGCCGCCTCGGGAGGATTCGAAGGGTTGTTTTGAGGTAATTTTTAACAACTTTTTTGCACATTTCAGGTGTTATGCGTTTAGAGTTCAGAGATAATTCTCTCCCAATAAAGCCTTAATTGTTTTGTTGTGTGGCTTGTTGCCCCGTGTGTTTTATCCACATATCGTCCAAGTCATGCTCTAAAATAGATGGCCAACAAAAATCTGTACGACACGTTCAATTACTGTGAACGGGAAATCGATGAATTGGGATAATCAGCAACAGTTGCACTTGCATCAGCAGCAATATTTTCGATTGAGCGTGCAAATTAAAATGTATTCATAATTCTATCGATTGCTTGCTTTGAATCACCACTTTTGTAGTAAGTTGTAGGAATTTAAGCGACCCATTATCATAAATGGTAAACATTCAACTACAGTGGTACTCAAAACCACGTAATGAATGACCTTATATAACCACAAAATTTATTCATACTACTCCGGCTGGGTAAGTAGGTTGGATGTACTTTCTAATTTTTCGAGAGTTTGTTGGACTTTTTGTTTACATAGACTTTTTTCATTGTGAGGTTTCTATGAACAGCTAAAAAAACAGGGTATTTTTGTGTTTTCATTATGCTGACAAAGGAAGGACTTAAGTTCTCTGAGATGAGAAACTAGCAATAGGTATATAATGCAACTGCAACTTGTTGTTGACCATTTACATCAAACTAGGGCATTCTATAGGTACCTATACCTACTACCTAGTTCTTTGTTTCATTCATTCTTTTTTGTAGAAAAAAAATCGATTTTGAAAATGTTACATAACTTTAAAGTTCAAATGTAAAAAATAAAGTATTGTACCCTCATGTTTTTACTATAGGTACCTATATTTTATGTAACTACACATACATATATAGGTATCTATTGATACCATTGAAATATAAATAAAGAATCTAAGGAGCAATTCATGTTCTAAATTCCTATTTTCACTTCAACTAAACTTTTGAAATAAAAAAAAATATTCAGTATAATTGGTATAATAATTGATACCAGCATATGTTTGCTCTCTGGGTTTGTATCTAGAGTACTTGTAAGTAATACATTTCTATAAATTGTTAATGTACCTTCAGAATTTTTGTAGGTCATTCATGTGCTACAAAACGTATACCTACCTACGTTAAAATATTCCCTCAAAAATGGTGGCAATATAAGAATCGAAATAAAGTTGACGCTAGAAATTGGACTGAGAAGGTAGGTGCCTAAACCTTATAGAATATACGACCTTCATAATACACCCACTGATAAAAATTGTTACATACAGCGAAGGCAAAGCTCCATTTATGTAACAACAAAAAGGATGTTGTATATAGATAATTTTTGTTGGCATAGTGATATAGATTTTACTACTGGATTACATCAGGACGATTTAGTTTCTATTGCTTGACAACCCCTCTATCTAATACCTACTTACTAACTCTAAGAATATTGAATTACCAAAAATAAGTACACCAAAAATATTACACCCACCAATAATATTACACCCACCAATATAATATTAAGGTTTAAGGAATCAATTTTAGGGAATAAATACAAAATGATGATGATGTTTAACAACATTTTGATTTTAGTGTTCGAGAAGTTTTCTGTTGTTCAAATGAAATGAAACATTTTATTATTTAATCTCTTTTTTATTTCTTTGAAAGTACATTAACATCTGATATAAAACAGGTTAGGTAGGTACTTTAAAAAAAAAGTAAAAGTTATTGAGTTGGAGAATATGTACTTGTATTTCTTAATTTCAAAAGAAATTACATTATTTGATTCTTATTAATATAAGAAACAGCAAAGTAATAATGACTCATGAATTGTATTTTGTGATAACGCCCCCTTTTGACCAAGTTTAATACCTTATCTTAACACATATGTAGGTATCTATACACAAATATCTTATCAATATTTTAAAATTATAAAGAATATAATCAATAAAAACACTTTTTTTTATTGCAATCTTCGTAATGTATTGTTTTTGCCAAAAGTGTTTCAATTTCACCTTGAGAAACCCTCGAAACAAACATTTCCAGAAAAAAATCTTTGAAACTTAACTCTTTTCATTTAAAAAAAAGATAACTTAACTAGGTACATATAGATATATAGATATTTTGTACATTATGTATTGTTAGGTAAATTGATAAAGTGCATGTTATCAAATTGAATTTATTAATACAAGTGAAAATCAAAAAGACACGACAGCAAAACAAATATGATATCAACCCTAATAATTTGCACCTCTGTTATGCAAAAAAAAAAAATACCTTTTCAACTACTACTATAGAGTTTGTATATCGGGGCGTGTATTTATCATCATGAAGTTTTAATGAATTCTGTACCTATGGACTGAACACATGTGATTAAAAGTGATATATTGAGAACTTTGGAAAAATGAATCGATAAAGCTAATCAACGCCTTAACTGCAATGTGGGTAGTTAATTAAGTGCATATGTATACTGTATATATGTACATACATATATGTATGTAGGTATATCTATCTAGAGGAATGTAAAATATCAATCAATTAATAAAACTACTGGCACTTCGTCCACGGACATCAAAATTGTTTTAAATCCATAGGATTTTTTAAGGATTTGGAACAATTATGCTCTTGGCCGACGACTTGTAGGTTGTAATTTTAATTTCTTAATGGTTTCATGTCTTTTGGTAAGAAATTTGATTTTAACATTTTTTAAAATGTTTTTATCCGAATTTAAATGACTTTATTCTGTTTCCATGTTTTTTTTTATCTTCCGAAGTTATTGCAATCGGTCCAATTTAAAAAATATATTTTGTTAACATAATTCGACGTTTGAAGGATCTTACTCCATTCCTGGTTTACAAATAATAACAACAAGATGTACAGAAACCAAATTCACTCGAATCATTTATGAACAATAATTAATTCCCTCCAAAATAATATTTTGCAACAAAGAATAAAGTTTCTGATATTTTTGACAGTTTTTTTTTTTTTTACAAAAAATAAGAACCTTCGAAAATAGAACTAAAAATTCAAAAAAATGACTTTTAACTCAAATATCTACATACATATTAGGTCCGTTCGCGTACCCTCCTAAAACAGTCATATTTTACTAAAAAATACGAAATTTAACCAAATCCTGTTCGCGTACTCAAAAATTTCGTAGTTTTTCGTAAAAGAGAGCGCTAACGAGAGAGTAAAATATTTCCCCAACCTACGAATTTTAGCCCAAGAAATTTCTTTGGGCTGATTTGTGAAAATTTCAAATTTGATAGAAATTCAAATAAATTAAATAATTTATGAGCAATTTGCTCGCTTTTGCTGTCAATTATAAAATTTAAAAACAAATTTTCAAAGAACAGCAACAAGACAGTAATATTGTGTAAAAAATTTGTTGTTTTCCCGTTCGCTTACTTTTTTGTAGTTTTTTTTTTGGTGAGAGAATTTTATCCCCACTCTTTAAAATATTTCTTTTTACTAATTTTAGTGCAGAAAGTACGCGAACGGACCTATTTAATACTACAATATTTTGGTTAGACGTCCTGAATATTTGGAGAAAAAAGCTTAAACTTTAATTATTGATAACAAATAGTTTTCGAATTTCCTTAAATGGAAATTTTGTTTTTGCAAACTATTGGAAAGTTATCAGTGGAATCACATCTTAGCCTCTTATTTTAAGTTAAGGTAAAAGTTCTTATATACTTAATGGAAAAGATTTAGACTAAAAGTCAACATTAAGGCTGGTAGTCAAAATTAAGTTATTCTTCTGTCCCATTAGCACAAACTAAACAATACTTTATTAAGGCGCAAGTAATAGCTATCATTGGTTTTCATCATTGAAAACAAACATTGGAATTTTTCTGGCAGGTCGTTTATAGCTTTCATTAAAAATTTCTGTCATTGAAAAAAATTTACTGATTGAAATCCACCGAAAAATTTTTACTGACGGAAATCTGTCATTGGAATTGTGTGAAATTGGAACACAAATTAATGGAACGATTCGTTTCACTTTTGAACATAAAAATATCAGCTGTTCAGGAAAATGAATTTCCGTCCGGAAAATAGAAAAATACATTTTTAGAGAAAAATATATGCGTAAGTACACTTTTTTTTCTCAAAAAAATTCTTTGTGTGGTTTCCGATCGATCAGTATATAATTTTAATTTCTAATTAAAGGGAGACACAATCAAATATTGATTGAAAAACTTTTCCGGATTGATTTCAATGATTGCTATAACTGGCGCCAAAGCCACCGAAAAATTTTTACTGACAGAAATCTGTTATTGGAATTGTGTGAAATTGGAACACAAATCAGTGGAACGATTCGTTTCACTTTTGAACATAAAAGTATCAGCTGTTCAGAAAAATGAATTTCCGTCCGGAAAATAGAAAAATACATTTTTAGAGAAAAATACATAAATGTGCAACTAAACTTTTTTTTTCTCAAAAAAAAATCTTTGTGTGATTTCCGATCGATCGGTATAAAATTTTCATTTCCAATCAAAGGGAAATATCGTTTTAAAAAAAAATTCCGGATCGATTTCAATGATAGCTATAACTGGCCCCTAAGGGACTTAGTTGTTCTGAAGTCGAAGTTCGACTCAAAGTTTTTCTATCACATCATGTTTTTGAAGTATGTCCTTTTTTCAGAAAAGTTGTTTTTGACACCAAGGTAACATACAACATACCTAGTTCATAAAAATAAATAATGTGATCATGTTGCAAATAACAAGTATTAATCTTCTACCAACAGGTTAAATTATTTTATTATCTTACTAACTATCAGGACATTTTTATAAGTTTATTGAATGAAAGTTTTGAGAAACCTGAATCTCATGTTTTCAATATTGTTTAAAAGTAATTTTTGTTGCTTTATTCGAATCCAAAACAAATACCTTTTCTTCATTATTACTTCTAAAACTTATTGTAGTAGAATAGATTGGATTTTAAAATAAAAAAAAATACTTTTAGAAACGGCTTAAGAATAATTATTTCAGTTTTTGTTTGTTGAGTTCTTTGAAGGACATGTAAGGAGTAGCAATGAAAAACTGAATATTGTTTTAAATTTTATTGAAAGACAAACTACTTCATTATTATTTCTCGAAATTTAAAAGGTCATATTTCAAAAACTGGACGTAAAAGAGTTATTTTTAAGTTGAATTCAGATGAAAAATTTGAAATTGGATTCAGAAAACCCTTCGAAAAAGTACGATTTGATTTCCAAAAACAAAACTTTGTCAACTAGTTTAAAATGCTTGTCGAACAAACTAATAAAAAAATAAAACGTAATTCCTTGATTGTTTTTGTTTCATTGGAGGTAGTTTAAGAATCAGGAAAAATTGGAATACTAGGAAATTCAATATTTTTTTTTTAGAAAAATTCACTCAAATCTGTACTACATCAAAGTTTCGTGGCTGAAAAACACACGAAACACTTTTTTGTACACTGCTCTGTCAATGGAATCAATTAGAAATTGGAAATTAAATAGCCTGTACCGCTATTGCATGTTACAAAAAGGATAACAACATCAACATCAATAGTTGTCCATAAGAAAAGTTGCCTTGATGCGTTTTTCAAATTGTTATATTAAAGTGCCTATCTTTACTCTAAAGCGGTCCCTAGACGTTCAATATTATTGTACAATATTTGATATTGCACGACTGTCAAGTTAGCACTACATTTTTCGAAATTTAAAAAAACCGATTATGCAGTTAATTGTAGCTTTTTTTGTTGTAAATTAGTTGTGAAAAAAAAAAATTTGTAGCTCGACGATTTTTAAAAAAGTGGTATGTAGTGCTAGGTTGATATCAAGTTAGCACTACACCTTTTGATTTTGTAAAAACTAAGTACAGAATTAGTTGACAATTATTTGTTGTAAATTAGTTGTGGAAAGAAAAAAATTCCAAATATTTGTTTTACTTTAATTTTTTTTAAAAGGGGGTATGTATGTAGTGCTAACTTGACACCGTGAGTCCATAAAAATTGCACAACATAAAATATTGCATCGTCTGTGGGTACAATTGGACAATATTTGTTTATTTAATTTTGAAATCTGAAGAGTAAAGACCTCCGCAAGTGAAACTGAGGTTAAAAGAACATTTATTTTAGAATGTATCGACGCGTTTGCGACTCTGACGGCTTTGTGGAATTAAAAGTCCCAAGACTCTATATCGAATTTCGAAAAAAATAATTTAATATTTTTTTAAAAATCAAAAATAAAAACAATGACATTTTTGATCATCAAATATTATTAAGACAGCTTGTGCAGAAAAAAGCATTTTTGAAATCGGTTCATTGGTTTTTGAGAAAACTTAAAACGGAAACGAATTAACGGTTCTATGGGGGAACCCTTCTGGAGCAATACAAAAAAAAATTTTTTTATATTAAAAGAAGCCAAATTAAGGATAAATATGCCAGTGAAAATTTAAAAAATCTATCGGTTTTATTTTTGACCAAATAATTTGTATGGGGACTACTGTTATCTGTAGTCTAAAAACGAAAAAAACGTCCAACGCGAATCGGCGCAAAACCTTAATTTCCAAATTCGAAGTCAATCGACTGATTGGTTTGGACTGTGGGGGCGAGGACAGAAAGACTGACGGACGGAATCGGGGGACCCACTTTTTTCGACTTCTCTACCATCGTAATGTCAAATAAATAAATAAATTAGGTGGCACAACAGTCCGTAGAGAACCAAACCTAGTGACTTACAACTCTCAACCATTCCTGTCTGCGAGTAATTGCAGGGATGGAGGGGACCTACAGTTTTTATGCCGAATCCGAACGGCTAATTTGAGAAAGCACTTTTTCATGAGAAGAATTACTCTTGGAGAATTTGTCAATTCCTCGCAAGAGGCAGTACCCGTGAAAAAAAGTTTAGATGGCACAGGCAGGGATCGAACCCAAGACCTATCGCATGACCATCGTTACGTCATGTTTGATTAAAATCTTGAGTTCGAAATTTTGTACAATACTTGCCATATACATAATATGTACATAGTTCCAATGTGTCGCAAGTAAAAAGTGGACAATATGAAAAATTACTTTCAAAATAGAGGGAAAAAAAGCTGTTAAACAGCAAGTAATACAGAAATGTAATTAATTGCTCACCAATTATGGAAAAGAATTTAAACAAAATTCGGATTCTGAAAAATGTAGTGCATTGGACATAGTGTTATTTTGACGCGATGCAGTTTCTTAGAAACTTGGAGGAACCATTCACGTTGCAAAGCAGCATCCATAAAGAAAGCATCACTCAGCATGTCGTCTACACGACACAAGTATCAGCTTTCATTCAACTAAATTATTGTATAAAGTATTGAATCGTCTGGGGCGCCTAGAGCGCCTAGGTACCGCTTAAGACTTCAAATTCAAAAACGACCTGTTTGTTTAAAACACATTTTTTATATGTACGTTTCATAAAGTACAGGAAAGCATTTAATAAAGATCATAATACCAGTTTGTTCTCATCAATCTTTGTTTTCGATTATAAGTATGTACATACATACAAACATTCTCAGCGGCCAGAATCAGCTTGACATTCGCTTATTTAGAATTCTCAATATTTCTTATATGTATATTTCGTGCAATGTTCTCCGAAAAAAGAACATCTTCTACATTTTTTCTAGAACATCGGGCTCCTTAAAAAAAAATCTTTTATTTATTTACATATATTGCAGCTTATTCTTCCAGCAACCAGAATGGGGGGACTTTTTTTCTTCGCAAAAATAAATAGAAACCATCTCAAATTGCATAACAATAATAAGCCAAAACGAAAAAATTCAAAACTCAATGACAAGCGAAAACTATTTCCTGTCTAACAGAACTACAGAACGCAAATGTCAAAAAAAGAAACTAAACAGCAACCACTTTCTTAAATTGTTTGTGTAAAAAGCATCAAAGATAAAATAGGCACCTAGATATATTTTGTTATATTATTTAGATATTCTGATGTGCGGGTATAGTATAACGTCTTGAGTTAAAGTCGTCGCATCTTTTTTTTCTTTTGCAAATAAAACAACGACAACAATACTCAAGTATTTGCGCTTCCTTTAAAATGAAAAACAAAAAATTAAAAGAAAACAACAAAATCTGCCGTTTTAACTCATTTCACAGATCTCTCTTTCTGGTCTTCTAAAGTGCCAGAAATAATAAGAATTCCTATTCCTACACCGTTAATTTCTGGGCCTTGTGCCAACGGAAAATAAAAACATATTTTCGCCATTAAATAATCTCATACTGATGTGATGTTGATGGCGGCTGGTGGCAAATTCAGTTGTGGGAAGTTTTGTGTTTGTGTCGTATTTTTGTTTTTGTTTTTTTTTCCTTATCTCACCCCAGCTGAGTTCTGAATTGTGACTTCTCAAAAGTTCTGTTCGATTACATAACTTTTTATATGCACAGTTGCCGGCCGCCCGCCGAACGCCGCCGCCGCGCCGCGCCCGCCACTGCCATACTGTGTATCTTTTCACTCAGCTTAGCTCGTCAGTAGTTTGAATTGCGTAACAAAAACACAATACCTATACCCCTATACGAGATTAATATTGTGGGTGGGTTGTTTTTTGTTTGTTTCACTTGCAATTGACCTTGAAAGCTTTGCAAGGATTTTGTAGGCTGCCAGGCATTCTATAGCTAAAAGCAAAAGGTAGATGGAGGTAAGGTAGCTAGGTAGGTGTACATTGTATGTATAATGTATATAATAGTTGCTGATTGCTTCTTTGATAAATTACTCAAACCCCTATCACTCCTCATCCTCTGCCCCTCATCTACAGTCCTTGTATACTTTTGTATTTTTGTTTATTGTTGACTTGGCAAAATAAATAAATCGACTTGATTCTATGGTATGTTGTCGTGGGAAATATCCACAAATAAAAAGAAAATCCCAATAGTTAAACAAAATACGCCCAATTAGATCCCAAGTAATATTGTAATTACAATAATATTCGATGTGAGAAAAATACTTCTTTGAATTCTTAAATGAAATTAATATTGAAAAAAAGCGAGTTATCCAACTAATTGACAAGGCCTTACATTTTAATCCCATGAAGGTATATTTCCAATATATAAAGAAATAGTTGTGGTTTGTAGAACCTTCAAACTTTGAGAATATGGGCGATTTCTAGAATTTAGTGTTTATTTTTTAAGTAAGAAAAAATCCTTTAAATTTGTTTATACCGCTTTTTCTAAGAAATTGTTGAGTATTTAAAAATGCTTAATGAGATCGGCTATAAATGATTTTAAAAAGTCTTAAGTTTGTCAAAGAATTCCCGACTTCAAGAACTTGTTTAAATTGATGAAAAACAGTTGATTTATATTTTTATAATACAGGATTTCAAATACTAGAGGGGGTTTTCCTTAAGAACTGAACTCGGAGTTTTCAGAGCATGCTGAACACGCTCAGAAAAAATTCTGCTCTGTTCTGAATACTCAGATTTTGTTCATTTTCCTCATCTCAAGCCTAGTACGCACCTGAAGTGAAACGAATTTTTTCGGCGGTCTCTAAGTGCAGAGCGAAATGAAAACGAAAACCACAGCGGAAAAATATTTGTGGAGAGTTCTGTCTGGAAGTTGAATTTCACTGCTTGTCTTCATCACTTCTTGTAAATCACCAATAACATCCTGAGTTTCCGATTCAGAAATGCAATGTTGGAACACATTAGACAAAGTCTAAACACCGAAAGTCACGAGTAAACAATTTTTTTTTCAATAAAAAAATTAAACGTCAAAATTTCGCAAGCAATTAATGTGCTGGCAATCAAATTGAGAACTATAATACAATACTAAGAAATCTAGTACAGCTCTCCACTAAAATGTCACATTTTGTCGTTCAAGCCTAGTACGCAGCTGAAGTGAAACGAATTTTTTCGGCGGTCTCCAAGTGCAGAGCGAAATGAAAACGAAAACAACAGCGGAAAAATATTTGTGGAGAGTTTTGTCTGGAAGTTGAAGTTCACTGCTTGTCTTTATCACTTCTTGCACATCACCAATAACATCCTAAGTTTCCGATTCAGAAATACAATGTTGGAACACATTAGAAAAATCCATTTTATTTTAAATTTTAAATGAAAGATAAATCCAAATCAAAACACCGAAAGTCACGAGAAAACAATTTTTTTCAATTTTAAGCCTAGTACGCTGCTGATGCGAAACGAAAATTCCCATACAAAAATGACATGACGAAATCATAAACGAAAAATTTCGAAAAATTTTTCAACAAATTAATTAAACGTCAAAATTTCGCAAGCAATTAATATACCGGGCAATTAAATTGAGAACGAAAAGAGTGGAGAATTGTACTAAGAAATCTAGTACAGCTATCCAATAAAATGACACATTTCGTCGTTCAGCAGCGTACTGAAAAACGAAAAGCACAGCGAAATTTTTCGTTTATGATTTCGTCATGTCATTTTTGTATGGGAATTTTTGTTTCGCATCAGCAGCGTACTAGGCTTCAGCAGCGTACTGAAAAACGAAAAGCACAGCGAAATTTTTCGTTTATGATTTCGTCATGTCATTTTTGTATGGGAAATTTCGTTTCACATCAGCAGCGTTAAGCCTAGTACGCTGCTGATGCGAAACGAAAATTTCCATACAAAAATGACATGACGAAATCGTAAACGAAAAATTTCGCTGTGCTTTTCGTTTTTCAGTACGCTGCTGAACGACGAAATGTGACATTTTAGTGGATAGCTGTACTAGATTTCTTAGTATAATTCTCCACTCTTTTCGTTCTCAATTTAATTGCCCAGCACATTAATTGCTTGCGAAATTTTGACGTTTAATTTTTGTATTGAAAAAAAAAATTGTTTACTCGTGACTTTCGGTGTTTTGACTTTGATTTATATATGATTTAAAACTTAAAATAAAATGGATTTGTCTAATGTGTTCCAACATTGCATTTCTGAATCGGAAACTCAGGATGTTATTGGTGATGTGCAACAAGTGATGAAGACAAGCAGTGAAATTCAACTTTCAGACAGAACTCTCCACAAATATTTTTCCGCTGTGGTTTTCGTTTTCATTTCGCTCTGCACTTGGAGACCACCGAAAAATTTCGTTTCGCATCAGCAGCGTACTAGGCTTTAGGCTTGATGCGAAACGAAAATTCCCATACAAAAATGACATGAAGAAATCATAAACGAAAAATTTCGAAAAATTTTTCAATACATAAATTAAACGTCAAAATTTCGCAAGCAATTAATATACCGGGCAATTAAATTGAGAACGAAAAGAGTGGAGAATTGTACTAAGAAATCTAGTACAGCTATCCACTAAAATGACACATTTCGTCGTTTAGTAGCGTACTGAAAAACTAAAAGCACAGCGAAATTTTTCGTTTATGATTTCGTCCTGTCATTTTTGTATGGGAAATTTCGTTTCGCATTCAGCAGCGTACTAGGCTTTAGCAGCGTACTGAAAAACTAAAAGCACAGCGAAATTTTTCGTTTATGATTTCGTCATGTCATTTTTGTATGGGAAATTTCGTTTCGCATCAGCAGCGTACTAGGCTTTAGCAGCGTACTGAAAAACTAAAAGCACAGCGAAATTTTTCGTTTATGATTTCGTCATGTCATTTTTGTATGGGAAATTTCGTTTCGCATCAGCAGCGTACCAGGCTTCACACGTTAGAAATTTGTTGTGTTCAGCATTTAACCCATTGATGTCGCTCTGAACACTCAGGAAGTGTCCCCTGAACGACAAAAAGTAAAACAATTTTGAAGATTTGAAAAGAAGAAGAAACACAACTTTCAGTTTGACAGTTCTACCTCTGTTCAAATACAACAAAGAAAAATTCCTTTGAACAAAAAACGAGCAGTAGGAAAGATTTTAGAGGTTATTGGAGGAAAAACGAATTAGTGCCGTTGTGTTCAGATTGTTAAGAACGGCTTAATAACGTATCTGTATATTTTTTTTACAGTAAATGTGCATCTGAAATTGGGCTCAAGGCTAGATTATTCGAATTGCTTCTGAGATGGCATTGCTTGTAAAAAAAAACTATAATATAGCATAAGAAGGAAATCATAACGAAGCGAGACGATCTTAAAATTTTCTCCATTTTCTATTATCTTAAGCTGACCATGACCTAAGAAGGAAAGAAATCAGCTAAGCGTCGCGTCGTCTGTCTGTATTAATCTTTGGAATAATGTATAAGTGCTGTATAATATGCCAATTCAGTAAGGAATTTTAAGTCATGAGATGAAAAAGGGGTTTGAAAACATAAAATTCAACTCCGACAGTGATTTCCTCCAGTAGGTAAAATTAGTTTGACAAAGGCTAGACGCTAATTTTTCAAATACATAAGAAAAAATGGGAGGTTAAAATATGAAAAACTATGAGTATTGAATTGAAAATCTCAAATACACACAAAAATGAAAAGTCAACATCAACTTCAAGAATATCAAGTTTTCAATTAAAAGGGTTCTGTTTGTATACTTCTTTGTTGTTTTGATAAAATATATGTATAGAGTATTATAATACTCCAAATATTAGATGTTGATAGACTAATTTTATAGGTACATATATGCCTCAAGCAATTGCTTTGAAATTGTCGTCCTCTTGAAAACTTATTACAATACTGGTCATTTTCACATTTTTTCAAAACCTTTCAACAAATTAACTGAAAATAGTTTTTGTTTGAGTAAAAACAATAGAATTATTTCGAAATATATCGTTTTTAAAAGATAAAGATTTTAAAAGTAAAAAATTATTAGGGTAAAAATCTTCTTTTCTTTCAGAAATGTGACTCCTATCCCGATTGTAAATGTATACAATGTCATTTCCTCCGCCCTAAATTCCTGAATTGTACTCATATCTTCATCAAATTTTTAGATTTATAGATTTATCATCTTTTTAGACCTAGTAAAGAATAAAAACATCCTTGAAATATTTGAACTAATTTGCAATTATTTGTTCGTATTTTCGAGGCATTCGCATTAAAACTTATAGTTTAACTTGTAGTGTACGTATGGGACGATTAAGTAAGTTGTAAGTTATGGTTAATTAGACTTGTTTTATGAATTTTTGTCTATTTTTTAAGAATGAGTTAAAAAAATGAATTTAATAAAAAATTACTTTTTTAAAAGTATTTTAATTAAATTCTAAGATATTTTGCACTAAATTTTTTTGTACATTTCTATATTTTCATATAATCATTATTTATCCGTTTTAAAATCCTAACCCGCAAAAAAGATTTCGAGTGAAAAAATATATCTTTATTATGTTACCTGTGGTATTTGAGAAATGCTAAATTTTAATTTTATTTATTTAAAATGAAACAGAAATTTCTAGAAGAATTTAGTATTTAATGAAAATTATTATCTTTTGATGATAATAATTTTGTAGCTTATTCGATAATTACTTTGAAATAGAAGCCAACAATTTATTGTCGTGTTGCCAAAACATCATAAAATTTGGCAACAAAATAAGCATTTTAATTTCAAAATCTGTCCGCCTTTGATTTTTGTTTTTCTGTTTAAGATCATATGTTTTTGTTTTTGAAAACGAAAATGAAAATGAAGTAAAGAAAAAACGAATAGATTGGCCCCCTAGAAAGCTTATCTATTTTTATAATTTATCGTAGTTGTGAACCTTACTGGCGTTCAATGTCAAAAATATATTTTTTCTTCAAAATTTGGCATTGAACCTGAACATTAGAAAACTAACTTATAGTTTTTTTTTTTTTTTTTAGATTTATTATGTATTGATGATTTTGATTAATGTTTATTTCAAGCGACATTCTGTCTAAAGAAAACATAAGAAAATAATCATAATATTGAACGATATAAATAACGTACGCATGATCATAATATACTCTTAGGTACTATTTACGTCAGCAAAATGTGTACATTTCGACAGATTTCGAGTGATTTTTCTTCAAAATTTATGAAATTTTGAAAATATGAAAACTTTCCTCGAACGTGTCGTCGGCGCGGCGGAATGGCGCTGTGCTGCCTTGCGTCGTTCGTCGTGTGGTTATGTAAACATTTTTTTTTTGTTGAAAAACACCTATACATGTTTTTAAATAATATTTACCACCCCAGTACACTGATCAAATTCAGATCCCCGTTGAGTTTATATTTGGATCCAGTAATTTTCTACGCTGCGCTGTTCTGCTCTCCCGCACAGTCACAAGCTAATAGCGCATTATATTTCGCCGGTGATAATTATTTTTATTTCCTTGGTGCTAACTTTCGAAAGCAGTCCTTGTCAACTGCAAATTTACTGCATTTTGTTCAGAAGTTTAAAATCACAGGGGAAAAAATAAATAAATATATTAAAAACGAATTCATATAAAATTGATCAGAAGCCAAAAGAAATATACGAGTACAAACAAGTGGCTTGACGCTAATGCTGCGCTAGTTGGCTGGGCGAATCTCCTGTTGATGTTTGCGCAGCGCCCGCCGCCGCTGCCGGCCGCAGCAGTAGGTACCGCTCTGTTTAAATTAAGTTCAAATCTTTAAAATTATTTTGGCAAAATTCCAAAATTTCTTTCAAATACTTAAAAGACCACCGGCTCTTCTTGTAAGATATATGGCTACGAAAAACATATTATAATTGATTTTTTTTCTCTTTAGGTTTTTAAAAGCACAATGTTTCCCGATGGGCGATGATAGTTGAAATTATTGAATGTCCAATTTAAATTGGGCAATTTAACTTTGATAATCACCTTTAATTTTGGTTTATTTACGAGATGTTTTTTTCTCCAATTTCTGGTACTTGTTTTTTAATGAAAAAACATTTTATTGGCATTATTAAGCTGTAAACACAATTTTGTTTGCACATGAAAATTGTTGCACATTTTCTTCTTCTTCTTCTTCTGCCTGAATGTTGTTTATGGATAGGATTTTTTTTATGTAATAAATAATTTATTATTGCAATTCAACATAGTTGTAGGAATAAGTTATAATAATTTTCACTATAAGAAAATAATATTCTTTGTGACAAATGTACAGGTACAATTTTTGGGGGCAAGAAATATGAGTTCGACTGTAAAAGCTTAAATTTGAGTTTAAGTTAATATTGTATTGACACAAGGAGGAAGTGTGATGAACTTAAAACTAATGAAAGATAAACGAAAAAAGCCAACAAACCCAAGTAGCATGAGACCACATCTTAGTGATGAAACTAGAGAAATCTTAAAAGATGAACCACCCAGACGTTCTTACATAAAAACTAGGTTTTAAAAAGCTTCTTGGTTTTAAGGAAGAACTTCAGACATATGGTATGTTGAGAGCCATTTGAGTGGTTGTCTCATAAGAACACAAGGATACAATTTGTATGGTGAAATAGAAAGCCGAAAAGATTGTATGTATTCAGACTAGATGTATTAGTCTTTGACGATTCATAAAAATAGATACACTTTTTATTGCTTTACAACCCTTATTTAAATAAGGTTAAGACCTTATTCATACTAAAATAAGCCTGAAATTGAAGAAAAACATTTAGGGAAAATACGTAGTTAGGAATGCCATTTTGAGCTTCGAATTTGAAGAGCTCATATACTAAATAAGAGAATAGCTGCTCATATAAAAAAAAGAGGTTAAAAATGGCAATTTTGAGTTAGAAGTTAGGTCTTTTCGAACAAAGCCATAAACTCCAAAAGTGATTAAGCCTAAAATTGGACACAAAACCTACCACCCTCATACTTGGGTGTATACGCAAAGTCTCTTTGCATTTTAAGAATCTGGATTTAAAGAAACTTTGAACGCACACAACCTCGCACCTACCCAAACCCTATAGTGAGCCCAATCAGGGGGTTTGCAGGGGGACAGCATGCCTCCCCAAATATATTGCACTATGAATTAGAAACTATATTTCTTTTTATTTCACTTTAAAAATTGGATTTATTTCGCTTTCTGAAAGTGAAATAAAGCCAAATATATTTGTTACGCGAGAATTTTTTTTGTTTTTGTTTTTGTTTCTTGGGCTTTGATGATCAATCAGTTGGATGCGATTAATAATAAAATAAAACTAATCCATCTTGGTTTTACCCTTTTATATTAAAAAAATCATCAAATCATTATCATCAAAGCCCAAAAAACAAAAAAAAAAAAAAAATTCTCACAAATTAAACATATGATCAAGTTCCCATTACATTTCTTACGCTTTCTTGACGTTCAGAGTTTTTGGGCGATCTGACATTTTTTTCGTTTAATGCTTGTTTTTTGGCGATAACAATTAAAACTCAAAATGTCGCAGTGTCCAAAATAAACAACCATTTTGTTGCTCAAATGTTTAAACACATGACATCTTTTTGACGATATGTCAATAAGTAATTCGGGCTTTATGATATTTTAAAATTGATTTGGGCAATATGGGACTGATTTTGGGCTTTGAGGCATTATCTTTTGAAAAAGTTTTTGGGCGATATGACATTTTTAATTATTTTGGTGTTATTTTATTGGGCAATAAGACCTTCGCTTCTATTTATTTGGAACTTCATAAAACCCAAAAAAGTTTGAACGCCCAAAAGTTCAGTAAAATTTGTAATATAATTGTTTGGAAGCTATGACATTTTTAATACGAGCGATGTGGTTTTGGGCGAAAAGAACTAACGCCTGGCAGTTTTAAGTTATCATACAATTTTCGACGGAACTAAACACGAGACATTTTTTTTTACTAAAAACGGCAAAGATTTTTTTTGGTTGGTTTGTTCAAATTGGAAAAAGAACCAAAATTGTTTTTGAAAATAAGCTAGAAATGCAGTAATGCGATTAACTCGTTCGAAGTTTTTAGTATGCTAGAAATTCATGGATAATGTTCCAATATATTTAATATAAAAATTCGAAGACCGAGCATTTTTAAGAGTTTTTCCGGGCACATCATTTATGAGGACCTACATACATAGGTAAAAACATTTATTTTGCGAAAATTCTAGGCTGACCAACGGCCTTATGAAAAACGGAGTTTTTTATTTTAAGATATTTTGATTTTTTATCTTTCATCTTGGTTTCTAAATAAATACAAAAGTTTTCATTGTTTTATCATTGGTCAAAACTCCAAATTTCGAAAATTGAAAACCAGAAACTCTAACATTTTGGGAATTGAAAGTTTTGAAAACCCAAAATTTCAAAATCGAACGCGCTAAAATGCATGCAAAATTTAAAATTAATGTTTTTTGACATTCCATTACTAAAATACAATTTTGATCAAAAAAATAAATTATAGTTCTATAGTATCCAAAGCCTTCTCAATTGATAATGAAATGATTTTATAAATAAATCTTTATACGATTATTGATCACAAAAATTAGAAACTTGAATCTTATTTCCTTCAAGTGTATTTAGTAAATGAGTGTGAGGTGAGACTAAGATTTCAAATGTTCTTATTTTTGAAATGATAACTGTGATTTTAGCCTTTCCGGATTTTAAATGTTCCTTATGTCGGTTTTTCCAGACTTTGTCCATACCTCAACACAAACCAGTATTACCTTGTATTTGAAATAACTTAACAGAACTAAACTGTATTGAACAGACAATATTGTATAAGGCACGAAGTAGGTGTTCAAAAAATTTTAAACTTGACGATTTCAACCCTTGAATAGCAGTTTAATATTTTTGGTAACTTTTTTAATTTCAAGCTGTTTAGATTTCAAAGTTTTGGCTCGATGAATTTAAAAACAACTAAAGCTTTTTGTTCAAAACAATCCAGAAAATAGTTGGGTAGGACATACATACATATACATGTGTACATACATACATGTGTCGAGTTTAAAATTTGAACTATACAAAAATGTTATGGGTATAACCAAAACTTTCCCTTAACTCTCATAAGAAATTGCTGTTACAAGGCGACCCTGAAGATATTGAGAACATTCTCAAAATTCAATTTTATTTCGAAGTCGAGAATTATTCAAAAACATATTGGGGCGTATTCATAGAGAATTACTAAAGTCGTGATTTCTTGATCTATAGTTTAAGGCTTGTTGGTTAAATAAACACAGCTCTTATTCAAAGTCAATTGTTCTGCTGTGTTTAGTAAAACCCCAGTTTAAGGTTGTATTCTACTACAATTATACTTCAAATAACAGGTCAAATCAAAAAATATTGTTATATTTTCAATATTTTTATTTTGTGCTGTCATTCCTCAAATCGGATGTCGTAAAGTAAGTAAAACAAAACTATTTAATAGAAAATCAAAAAAAGTAACTAACAACGTTCTATATTTTAGATGTACATCAAAGAAAATATAAAACGTGCTGGAAAACTGGTCGCAGTCAGAGAAAGATCTGTATTTGTTATAATTTAATTTTTCGTTTTTTCAATTTACAAACAAAAATCAAATATGACATTTGGCTGTGATAATAACTACTTAAACACAGCATTTCCTATGTTTATAGTTAGACCACTGGTTTAGCCCTAAACTCAGGTTTAAATATATTTATAAATAGCCTAAACTCTGAACTTGCTTAGTAACAAGTTAGCAAGAGTTTAGCAAACATCTATGAATATGCCCCATTGAAGTTAAGTTTTATGTTTTCCAAAGAAAGTGTGTAAATTCACAAACGCATCACTGCAGAGATGATTTGCGATCATCCCTTTAAGCCTAGTACGCTGCTGATGCGAAACGAAAATTCCCATACAAAAATGGCATGACGAAATCATAAACGAAAAATTTCGCTGTGCTTTTCGTTTTTCAAGCCTAGTACGCTGCTGATGCGAAACGAAATTTCCCATACAAAAATGACATGACGAAATCATAAACGAAAAATTTCGCTGTGCTTTTCGTTTTTCAGTACGCTGCTGAACGACGAAATGTGTCATTTTAGTGGATAGCTGTACTAGATTTCTTAGTACTATTCTCCACTCTTTTCGTTCTCAATTTAATTGCCCGGTATATTAATTGCTTGCGAAATTTTGACGTTTAATTTATTTATTGAAAAAATTTGTTTACAAATTAAAATTGAAAAAAAATTGTTTACTCGTGAGTGTTTTTGCAGTGAACTTCAACTTCCAGACAGAACTCTCCACAAATATTTTTCCGCTGTGGTTTTCGTTTTCATTTCGCTCTGGACTTGGAGACCGCCGAAAAAATTCGTTTCACTTCAGCTGCGTACTAGGCTTCAGTACGATGCTGAACGACGAAATGTGACATTTTAGTGGATAGCTGTACTAGATTTCTTAGTACAATTCTCCACTCTTTTCGTTCTCAATTTAATTGCCCAGCACATTAATTGCTTGCGAAATTTTGACGTTTAATTTTTTTATTGAAAAAAAAAAATTGTTTACTCGTGACTTTCGGTGTTTTGACTTATATTTGATTTAAAATTTAAAATAAAATGGATTTGTCTAATGTGTTCCAAAATTGCATTTCTGAATCGGAAACTCAGGATGTTATTGGTGATGTGCAAGAAGTGATGAAGACAAGCAGTGAAATTCAACTTCCAGACAGAACTCTCCACAAACATTTTTCCGTTTTCGTTTTCATTTCGCTCTGCACTTGGAGACCGCCGAAAAAATTCGTTTCACTTCAGCTGCGTACTAGGCTTAGCACGTTCATAAACGCAAATAATTGGCATCACTTAAAATGTCAATTGTTGATTATTGCAAAGTTCGATAAACTGATGCGCAAATATAAAGAAAAAAAGCATCAAGAATTTTCTTGATAAGTTGTTTATGCGGACGCGATTTGAAGCAAAAATGGCGGAAAAAGACAATGAAAAGTATGTAATTAAATTCTAAATTGTTTATAAATTAATAAATTTGACGAATTTCAGAGATTATTTTACCAGCGCACAAATTAAACTATTAATAGAAACAAAATTAAAATAAGAAGGTGAATTTATTGCAGGCAGAAAATCAAAGGCAGTATTGTGGAGAAAAGTTTTAGAGGAGAAAAAATGTGTGGCTCCAGACTTTAATAATTATGTACATCAGTATTAGTATCACATCACATCCATCATAAAGCAAAACTTGTTTTTAAACGTAAAACTTTTTATCAATCAGCATCCCATCGTAATCAGCTGAGCAACGATCAGCATCGCAAAAAAGCAGTGATGCCTAACCACTGCCAAAAAATTTGACGTTTGTGAATTTACCCAGTGTTATTAAAAATTTGACAATGTCGGCCTTTTACTGCCAAAAGACCTTTACAAAAATGACCAAACTGTCAATGTCTCAAAACATGATGAAATTCACGAGTGAAAAAGAAAAAGTAAACATATATGACATAAATTCCGAATTTACCATGAAGGCGATTTTAAAAGCGTTAATACACATTTCTGATTTAATATTTAAACTGTCTGTATATGAGCCGTTTATTTTGAAAGTGGCATAAGTCACTTTTTTTTTAAGTCGAGATATTCAAGATATTTGTTATTGAGTGCAAATTTTTTAAAAATGAAAAGATACCGTTCAATTGTATTTAGTGTTGCCATTAACTCGATTTTTTTGAAAAAGTGACTTATGCCACTTTCAAAATAAACGGCTCATATGTATTCAGACTTTTTTAAAAGGCCATTCAAATTCCTTTAAGAAATCATGATTAAAATTTTCTAATTCTAAAGTTATAAAATTAAGAACCAAAAAAGAGAAAATCTTGTAAAAAATTTGTTTGGAAAGTAGAAAAAACGCCATGAACTACCTCTAAATATGAATCTACAAAACTTAAATTTGGACAGGTGTATTATTTCAACAAAAATTTTACCAAAAACCATTTTAATTTAAAATCAAAGATATTTTTGATTTTTTTGAATCAGTCTAATATCTATATACATACATTAGCATCAATATTATTATTATTTAAATATAAAGTTTATTTTTGTAAGTATGCGATATTGGTCTCGTGTTTCAAAAAACACAATTCCTTATAAAAATAATTGAACTTGATTGGAAGACATGTTTCAACGCTTTTTTTTTAAATCCACTTCTTTTTTTGCCAGATTTAAATGATGCGTACTTATGTCGAATTAGGTCTAAAAGGGGAAAAATGACAGCTGACAGTTAACAAATCTGTACTTTTCTTTGTACAGGTCCGATTTCAAAAAGTCAAAACAAAATTTTACTTTGTTGTTTTAAAACTGTCTCTTTTATTTAAAACACTCCTAAATTAATTATTAAAACGTGTTATATTTTAAGATTTAAGTCAAAATAGAAAAGATTAATTACCTCTTCCTATGAATTCAAAAAACTACAACTCGCGAAGGGCGAAAAAGTATAGTACATGTAGACATGCCTTAAGAGTAAAAGATTTCTTGTAAAAATAAACTGACATTTGACGAGGCCAAAAATGAAAATGGAAATTATTTTTGTCCCTCAAAATTCAAAGAACCAGAATTTAATTAAAATAAAATGTCTTGAAGCGTGATGTGGCAAAGATTTTGAATTTTAGTGTTATATGATGCACCTCTGGGTTGTTGACTACATTGCATCTTCTTCGTCTTGATGGTGATGCATATATCACCAAGGAGGACAGATCAAGCTTTGTCGTCTGTGTGATGTTTTAAATTTAGAAGAGTGATTTTGAGCGTTTTATTTGCCGCGGTGCCGGTGCGGTGGTTTATTGAACCCCAAACGTATGTTGCCCATAAAACTCGTACATATATAGATAGTTTTAATGTGAAACATGCTTGTACAACCGAGCCTACGCATAAGTATAGACACAATATATGCATAACCCAATTGCACTTTGAAAAAAAAAAAAACTAGGATCGCAGCGAAAGTTGGAAGGCTAATAAAAAAGTAGCTACGCATTCTTTGGCAAGCTTTTCAGATGAAGGCAATGAAGCACGCTAGTCTATTGCTTGTGCTTCCTTGCCAAAAAATAAAGCAAATAAAAACTAAAAACTAAGAACTTAAAAAAAAAAATAGAAAAAAGCAACAAAAGCGTTTGCGACGTTTTTAATTGGTTAGTTTGGATTTTGGAATATTTGAGCTATTAGATTTACCGATTTCTCTAAATATTTCAAAAAACTTCCAAAGCACGTAGAAGTATAAACTGACCAAATTCTAAAGAAATATTGAGCCATTCTTTTAAAATTTACTTCGACACCTTTTGTCTTGGTATCTTGTGAATTTTGTATGCAGTCTGTCACCACGAAATTTTCACTTTATATTTAAAATTTATCCAAACTTAACGAAGCAACTATAGCGGTTTTCTAGCTTTATATGCGCATCATTTATCTAAACTCAAGCAGGCCTTATTATTCTTAGCTATAAGCTTCTTTACCTTAAAGTCATAGTTTTAGTCTGTGTGAATGTTGGAGGAGCCTGGCCTTCTCCGGCAAGGAAAGAACTTGTGGCATCTTTGATATTTGCTTTGGGTGTGCTGTCTCCATTTTCAAGATGCTTGGGTGCTCCGAAAATGTTCCTATCCATGCTTTCGGCAGGTGAGATCTTTGGTGGTGCATTTTGTGTGGGTTCGGGTTTGGTAGGCGTTGGTGGAGGAGTTGGTGTTACAGCTTTTGGTTTTGGTGTTTCTGGCTTAGCTGCAGGCTTTGGTGGTGGCGTTGGTTTTGCTTCTGGTTGCACAACTGGTGCTGGTGTTGGTTTTGCTGGCTCTGGTGTCTTTGGTGCAGGCACTTTAACTGGTTCAGGCTTTTTTTCAATAGCTCTATCAGTGGCTACTTTGTTGCCCTTGAAAATATCGAAAATTGACGTCCAACCAAGACGTTTTCTAAATAATATCAAAATAAAAAGAAAAAAGAAGAAACAAAAAACAAAATCAGAACAAAAAAATAAAATTAAATAAAAAAAATATAAAACAGTATTTTTAAATTGTAATCATCATTTACACATATGTATATGCATGTAAATGTTATAAATACTGACAAAACCTTATTGTTTCGTGTATTATGCGATATTCTATACCACGAAGCAAAACCATGAGATTGTAGTTGAAGATGAGAAACAAATTTTCAAAACTAGTGATGCATATCTGGCCTTACCCAGAAATGCATGCCCATCCATCAAACTAATTGCCTTTTTTTCTTTTCATTGTTTATTTATAGAGTTGTTGGATTTGCGAAATTTAAATGCAATTATTTTGTATTTTGTTGTTTGGTAAGAAAAAGAGATGCAATAATGAAGCAATTTTCGTTGTCACAAATAAATTGGTACCAAATTTTGTTGGCAACATGATTCATTGCCACAATGTCTACCTTATGTTCGGAGGGATATGAAATAATTTAATTTTCTCATGTAACTAGTTTTAAAAATGCACAAAAAAGATGTAATTGAATATGTTTACAAATGTATTAAAAAGTTTTTAAATTAAAAAAAGTAACTTGGCTTTAGGCTTATAATTTAGTTTTAACTGTTTGCAATCTGTTTCTTCTGTTAAATTTTGAATTAATTCAGTTTAAAAACTCACTAGTTTCTATTTTAAACTTCAAAAGAATTGCTTACACTATATTATTAAAGAAGTGCTTAACCCAGTTGTTGCTAATTTAAAAACTAGTAAAGGTAACTAAGCTTAAGTCAGATTGGTGATTGAAAAAGTAAAGTATTGCAAAAGCTTAAATTTTAATCTACATATGACTTTAAAAAAACTCAACATTAATATACATATTTTGTTGTTCTTATCAATTATTTCTTAATTAACTTTCCATAGGAAATTATTGTAATCGGTCCGATTTGTCGTATTGAAAATTTTGACATTTCTCGGCGTTTTAAGGTCCCTAAAGTCGAAATAAATGATTTTTAGAGAGATGTTTGTGCGTGCGTGTGTACGTACATTCGTACGTCCGTACGTTCGCGACGTTTTTCGTCGTCCATAGCTCAAGAACCAGAAGAGATATCGACTTCAAATAAATTTTGTTTTACAGATAATAAGGCAAAAAGATGCAGAAAGGGCTCTCAAGAAAATTGCGTGGGTAGTTTTTTTACCATAGCAGTTTAAAAAATAGGTGAAAATTTTGGTTAAACCTAAATATCTCATGAACCAATGACGCTAGAGACTTGAACTAAATTTTATATTATATATTGTAACGTGATACAAAACAAGTATTTTTTTGGAAAAAAAATACAATTAACGGTTTTTTCTATAAATCAAAAAAAAACTGAAAAAAAAAATTTGTCACCTCGAAAATTTTACGACTAAAATATGATTTCATCTCCAAAACAATTTTGTGCAACGAAAAATAATGTTTTTGACCTCTGATAAAATTTTGAGAAAAATCTAATTGATAGTTTTTAAAAAAATAAAAACCTAAAAAAAACATTACTCAAACTTGGTAAAAATTGAATTTCGACTCAAATATCTTTTCAAAAACTTAAGATTCAGGCTTCAAACTTATTTTATCTTATAAAAAATATTGTTTTCAACATTCGAAAAAAATTTGAGAAAAATCGAATTGACAGTTTTTTTAACAAAAAATAAAAACCTAAAAAAAAATGTATAAAAGGTGGTAAAAATTGATTTTCGACTCAAATATCTTTTCAAAACTTTGAGATACTGACCTTAAACTAATTTTATATTTTTAAAAATATTGTTGTCAACTTTCAGTAAAGTTTTGAGAAAAATCGAATTGACAGTTTTTTACCCAAAAATAAAAACCTAAAAAAACATTACTGAAAGTTGATAAAAATTGACTTTCAACTCAAATATCTTTTCAAGACTTTAAGATATATGCTTTTACCTAATTTTATCTTTTTAAAAATATTGTTGTCAACATTCAGTAAAATTTTGAAAAAAATCGAATTGACAGTTTTCTTTCAAAAAATTAAAAACCTAAAAAAAATTAATAACAGTTATTAAAAATTGATTTTCGACTCCAATATCTTTTCAAAAAAAAAAAAATATTGATTTCAGACTTATTTTATCTCACAGAAAATACAGTTTTCGGCATTCAGTAAATTTTTTATAAAAATCCAACAGTCAGTTTTTTCATAAACAAATTTGGTAAAAATTGATGTTCTGTTCTCGATATCTCGTGAATAAAAGATTTCATTCATCTAATTTGTATTTGTTATATTAGAAATAAAAATTTTTAAGAAAAGCTACTAAAAGCTACTAAAATTGGTAAAATATTGTTTTTTACTAAAAATCTCGTTAACAAAAAAAGATTTTGAAATCAACTACATATTTCATTATATGCAATTGGTAATTTTTAAATTTTTAAGAATAATTCAACTGACAACTTTTTTAACAAAACACGAAAATCTACAAACCATTTAAGCTATATAAATCGGCATAGGGGATGGGAAGTTATCAGTGTGGGTCGCATCCCAGCCTCTTTTTATTATTTTATTATTATTTCAATAGCCCTCAGCTACATCCCAATGATGATAAGTGGACTTTCTTTAAATTTAATAGAGTAACTTAAGGATATAAGTTTAAGCAAAAAAGAGTAACGGTACAACTTCTTTTTATTACTCAATTATTAGCTTTCATTTCAGAAATTTTTGTTAAGAAATTAATCATTGAAATACAGTAGGCTCCGTTTAAAAGCATTCTGTTTAATTGATTGACCGAAAAATTCTAATTGATTGACCGACAGATTATAAGATGTCCTAAATGGGAAATCCAATCAATTGAATTATTCGCTTTATTGACCATCAAAAAAAAAAACAGCTAACAAACTTAAAACATGTTTTTTTTTTTAAATCAAACAAAAACATTTTCAATAGCCTTAGTAAACATTTTTTAATTTGGAAGCATTGAACAGCACTGGTCACCACCGTTAAAAAAATGACAGCTTCCTACAATTTATTAATTTAATTTATAGCTAAAATGAATCGGTCGGAAGAAAAAGTTATGTCTCGTTTGTTGAATCATTTGGTCATGGCAATTATGGAGAAAATGTTGTTCCTAAAATTGGTTTATTTAAAAAAAGGTTTTCCAATGAGAGATTTAATTTAGAATAGTATAGTTTTGAATGATTTCATTTTTTGACATGCAACAACTAAAAACTACAAAATTACTGAAAATTCAACGAAGCACATTTTAGCAACTAGCTGAAAACTGTATTGGCTCATTTAAAAGCAAAACAAAATTGGACTGTATTCTTACTGACTTCAGTAAAGTGTTTGACAAACTCCCACACCGAGTTTTGCTTTTTAAATTAAGAAAGCTGAGTTTTAGTGAATTTTTCGTAAAATTGCTTCATCTTATTTATTGGATTTATCAGTACTCAGTACTTTTCAATGGTTGGTAATCAATTAAGTTCAAAGTTAACTCTGGAATTCCTCAAGGTAGTCATTTAGGCTCTATTTTATTTATGTGATTAAATAAATTTAACTTTTTAGTTTTAACAACTAAATCAGCGAAACAATTTTTTTTTCAATTTTTATTTTCTCAAAAGCTATTTATCAGATTTATATAATATTCAGAATCTTTAGGTTACTTTTTTGTTGCGAAAACTTATTTTTTTGAAAAACTAAGTATTTTAAAACTATTAAAGAAATATTTTTAGTTTTGGCACAAATTTATTTTGTATGCTATGATTTTAAGGAAACATTTTTTTCTAGGTACCAAAGTGAAATGCTGACGATTAAATGTTAAAAAAATATTTTTAAAATAAAAAAAATATGAGAACGACCCAAAAAATATGTATACATATGGATGTATATTTTTTATTTTTTTTTTAAATACTTTTAAGACATTTGCTGTTCCGAAATTTAATATCCAATATCAAAATTACATCATAAAAAGATTGTCCAAAAAGCGCCTTTTGAAAGCGAGCTTTTAAATCAAAATGTGACCACATAAAACTGAAAGCTTTTGAAATCCGGTCTATTTTGGGCCTCTTTTAACGAATTAAGCTATCAGGTTAAAGAATAGTATGTCCCTTTGTAGCCCGAAAATAAAGATATATTGTGCTGACCAAAACTTAATTTGTTGTTTTTATTTTTCACGTATAATTTCTTAGGATAAAATTCATATTCTTAAAAATTGCTTTAGTTTTGGCAGACAAAAACCAACATTAGTTCAAGAAATGTTTGTTTATTATTATTGTTATTGTTTTTAACTATTATTACTGTGCATATATTACTAATATTAAGCAATAAACATAAATTAGAAAAGTATGTATATAAAACTAAGAAATAAACAAAGAAAATACAAACAACAAATTAAGACGCTTAAGTTTTGGGCATCACTGTATATGCACACAAATTCTAAGCTCACTGTTTTCAAGATTATATATATTTCAAACTAGCTAACCCAGCCACGCGTTGCTGTGGAACGTTTTTTGTTATATTAATGTAAACTATTAAAGGGGAACGATAGGAGAACATCAGACATGGGTACTACCATGCTTTTTTACATATGTGCCATTTATAAAAAAAACATGGCGACCTTCATGAATGATTTTCAAATACCGTTACCCCTTATAACAATAAAATTATTATTTACAAACGAAGATGGAAACTTTAAAGCTGGTATAAATATGTACTGGTTTGGGATTTTAGCCTCAGCAACATGAGGTGGTTATGCTATTAAATTGTAGCTTATATGAAACGTTTGGAAGTTTGACATAGCGCCATCTATTGAATACTAACTCAATTGAGTCAACAGATGTTGCCATCTGTTATAATCGTTTGAAGCTAACAGATAATTGTGACTGTCAAATAATAGACAAATAATTTGCAATACAATAATATTGCGATCATAAATTGAGATGTACTTCCATTACATAGCTGTCATTTCCGTTTTGTTATTCCAAGTCTGATTCTTTTTTGTTATACCACGTTTTATAGTGACTGACGTTTTATGTCAAGTCACACGGCAACGCTGTCGAACGGAATAAATAGTATCCTATGTCCGTCTCCTGGCTCTAAGCTATCTACCCACCAATTTTCAGACATATCGATACAGCCGTTCTTGAGTTTTAAATAGTGTAACTAACACGACTTTCTTTTATATGTACATATATGTATATATGCAGATATAAACATTTTTTAGTTCTTCTATACCAACTTGTACCAACATTATACCATAAAATCGACTAAAAATTGTAATCGGTATACTGGGCGTATACGCGCTTATTTTCTTATTTTATATTCAATGTAAAAAATGAACATTTTGCATTGATTTAAATACAAAAATTCCTGCAAAAATAATTGTTAGGATTTTGATCATCAATACACTATAATTAATTGTTTTATAACTTTTTCATGTATATTTATGTCAATGTTTCTTTTCTTAACTTCTTTTAAAACTTTCTACAAGATTTTAGTTTTATTTTTTAACTCAAAACAAAATATTATAGATATCTAAAAATTGTGCTCAATTACTACTAAGCCATCAATCATCAATCGTACCTATTCATGTAAAAAACAACACTAACCAATACCATCACAATTATTTAAATAAAAACAAATACTACTTTAGCTTCAGTGAGATAAAAAGCCATAATGCCTGAAGTTCTTCACCTATTGCTAAGCGCATATTCATTTACCTAATCGCATTAGGTTATACAATTGGTTTGAAGACAAGAATAATAAAGTATCTAAATATTTCCATAAACTTCTTTCATGAGTGATTTTAAATATGAATCACTGTAAATACCTACATTATGATTACATATATGAAATCATCTGATCTTTCTTTTCAAAACTCTCTAGGCTATAAGAGGTAAGCAGATATCTAACTTTATAATAATATAATAATTCGTGTATATTATTTTTTGTTTGTTGCTGAGGAGATATAAAACCACTTACTTAGTTTAATCGCAGTCATCATAATACATCATCAGTCATAAGCATATTCTCAGCTGTTTTTAAAAGGTTTCAATATTGCAAATCAAATCACACCTCCTCGTTTTTGAGTGAGTTATTATCGTAAATCATATGACTGACTATTTTTTTATAATTTTTTTTTAAAATATATTTGCGTCTTATCGAATCGAGTGTGAGTAATGCTTTTAGTGAAACCGCAAGTTTTGCGAAAAGTGTCACTTTGTGTAGGTAGTCTATATGATGCATGGTAATAGTTGCAATAGGTGTGAGCCAAAACTAAAATAAGATAAATTAAACCACAAATTTATCAACTTTAAACACCCCTTCATTGACCTCTTTAGACCTCTCAGAATGATTTCATTGTACTGTCTGCTATTTTGTGCAAAAGACCGGCAACAAGCCGGTATGACGTATCACTAAATATGTACCTTCAGAATGTTAGGCTGGTGGAATAACACATCATGTACACAGGTACTACATACATTTTGGCTAAGCTAACGATGTTCTTAGCCAAAGCATTTTTAACACAAGCACCATACAGGTGGTGACTTTGGCTAGTGTTGAAAACAATCGATATTGGTAAATAAATCACTCTTGGCTAGAAAACTACTTAAGTTGTTTCAATGTAGCATTTTGTAGTTATTTTAGTCTAGCAAATGTCTGTATAGAACAAAAATAAGATACACTACACATACACTTCATACTATGTACTTCGAGTTCAAGAGCTTACCTACTCAATGCTATAATTGAGTAGTTTTAGAAGAATTACTACTTGAAAACAAAGTAGTGAAAAGAGTGTTAGTTTATTTTAAGCCAATAAACGTATAGTTATGGGGGAACATGCAAAATCTGAATGAAATTAAATTCAATATACGCATTTGTTACTACATATCAACATTAAGTGATGACTATTTAGAAGTAAGAACGTTAATGAATTATAAAACAATATTATATAACTTCCTAGTTATCTAAAATACAACCAGAAGTTTCAAATAATTTATTTATGAAATTTTTGTGATTTAGATGCACAAAGGAAAATCAAAGTTCATAAAACACACCCTTTAAACTTCGATATCAGTATCACTGCTTTCAGTTCTTGATTTATAGTAGTAACCAAACATTTTAACCAACTTTTGAAAACACACCATTTTTAGAAAGGGATTTTTGGAAGAAGTTTAAAAGCTTTAAATACCACTCAAAAAACACAATTTCAGATCAGATGTTTGTATACATAATACATATATACTCTTTTGATTATATTCTCAAAGTTAATCTCTTCGTCAATCCCAATCATAAAATTTAATTGAATTAATTATTTGGACCCTAAATCCAATATTTCCGAGTCTGTAATTTACTCTTAAAATGTTTTGAAAACAAAATCCGAAAATAGGTTCAGATTTTATGATTTTTTTAAAAATAATAATAACATTTATAAACAAAAGCTTTACAACATTCTTTTCTAGTTTTCTTAATTTATTTATTTGTATTTTTAGACGCTAGGTTTTCAAAAAAAAAAACATTTTAAGTGTTTTTTTTATCTAAAAATATTTTGTATCTTTTACCTATAAAAAAAGAGAAACATTGATCTTCCAAAAACTTTTTTTTTTAATTTAGCAAATACTTCTTTTATATATTATTAAAGTTCATTGATATCGGTTTGAAGAATTGTATGTTTCCTTAGTTAATTTTTTAACTTCTTTTTCTAAAAAACAATATATTCGCTAGTATATTCAAATTTAAATTTTTTTGAAAAAAATTGAAATTCAGTTTTCAAAATTTAACTCATCATCCCAGAAATATACATTTTTCAATCGAAAGTCATTATATTCAACATAAAGCTTTTTTAAGTACCAAATGTTTATTTTTGTCAGCTCACAACTATGCAACGGATTTTGAAAATTTAAATATTCTTTAAAAAAAGCTTTTTTTCTGGTACGATTATAAAAGGGTGTTTCATTTTAGTTGAGATCAAAATTTAAAATAGTTCTATAATTAAATAACCGAAAAAACGTATAATGCTTCTTTTGGTTTTTAATTTACTAAGAAGTTTGAATATTTGTGATATTTAATAATTTGAAAATATTATTTTTAATTTTACTTACCGAATTTCATCGAGCGCTAATGACAGATACCATAAGGCAAACATGTTTCAAACTGAAAACAAAAAATATATATTATTTTTTTGAAATAAACATTAAATTAAAAGTACTTTATTGTTGAATGTTATCATTTGTAAAGGGTGATTTTTTAGCTAATATCTTTTTGGCAACACTGGTTTATACAGCTGACGCACGTTTCATATTTTGTTTCACTGTCAAACATCTTCAGTTTGGTCTATAATTTAACCATGAATCGTCTTACGATCTAACGAACAACGCTTGAAAATTATTGAATTGTATTATCAAAATGCGTGCTCTGTTAATAAAGTTCATCGCGCGCTTCTTCAATTTTATGGTCAGTTTAATCGACCCACTGAAGCGGCTATTCGGAAGCGGCTATTGTGAATAAATTTCGCACCAAATTTACATTGTTGGACATTAAACCACCAACACGCTTACGTAGAGTGCAAACTGAAGAAGATATTGCAGCTGTATCGGCCAGTGTTAATGATGACCATCATTTATTGATTCGTCGCCGCCGTTCGCAGCAATTGGGCCTCTGTTACTCAACAATGTGGAAAATTTTGCGGAAGGATTTAGGTGTGATGCCTTTCAAAATACAGCTGGTGCAAGAATTGAAGCTGAACGATCTACTGCAACGTAAAATTTTTGGTGAATGGGCTGTTGGAAAGTTGGCCGAAGATCTACTTTTTTACCGAAAAATTGTGTTCAGCGACGAAGCTCATTTTTGTCTCAATGGGTACGTAAATAAGCAGAATTGTCGATTTTGGAGTGAATATCAGCCAGAAACATTGCAAGAGCTATCAATGCATCCACAAAAAGTCACAGTTTGGTGTGGTTTATGGGCTGGTGGCATCATTGGACGGTACTTCTTCAAAGATGATGCAAATCGTAACGTAGCTGTGAATGCTGAGCGATACCGTGAGATGATATCCAACTTTTTTTTGCCCAAAATATAAGAGCTTGACTTGAATGACATGTGTTTTCAACAAGACGGTGCCACATGCCACACAGCACGCGCAACAATGGACTTATTGAGAGGCGATTTCGGTAAATATTTTATTTCACGTTCGGGACCAGTCAATTGGCCGCCTAGATCGTGCGATTTAACGCGTTTAGACTATGTTAAAGCTCATGTCTATACAGACAAGCCCGCTTCAATTGACGCATTGGAAGACAACATTTAAGCATTTATTCGTATACCGGCCGAAATGTTGGAAAGAGTATGCCAAAATTGGACCAAGCGGATGGACTATTTGAGGCGCCGTCAAGGTCAACATTTGCATGAAATAATCTTTAAACATTAAATTATTTGGACCGTACTATATCGATTCAAATAAAGATTTTATGCATTTTTCTGAATTGTATGTGTTTTTTTTTTTTTGAAAAACTTTCCCGTAGCTTTTAAAAAAATCACCCTTTATTTTAATATGTAAAGGATTCGTGAATGTATTTTCATGATTTAAGAATGATTTCGGGCAAGTTGCCGCCGCGGATGGTTCGAATAGAAACCAGCCCAGAGGAGCAATTTTGGACCACTTTTTGCAGAAATTGGGGCGGTAGGGTGGTCCAATCGTCTGGGGCTTACCTGCGTAATCGGAATCGCCACAGGCCCACTACACGAAATAATGCGCTCACCAAAAGTTTCTTTCAATAAATTGACTTTTTGATGAATTATTATTTTGGTTATAAATTTGCACGATTTGCAAATGTTTTGGAGTTAGTTATAAAATGGTTATAAAATGGCAAAATAAATTGAGCAAAAATCAAGTTACAGCTATCAAAGAGACCAGCTCTAAAAAAAGTATTTCCAGATTCAAAACCACACAACTAAAAGCTGCAGTTTATTCTTTTTTAATTTTTAAACACTAGATTAAAATTTTACATATGTTTTCGATAATTCTAAAGTTCATCATACCCCTTCTCATGATCCAAATTTAAGACTTTTAATAATAGTAAATTTTGTGAGTTAAAAAAAAAGAAGAAATACAAAAAGTCTAAACTAATTTATTTTGTTTGCTCCTTTTTTATTAAATTCTCCAAATTGTACCAAATGTAAGTGAAAATAGAAATTGTCTCTTAGAAATCTTAAATAAATTTGTTTTTTTCTATTTCTGTTTTTATTTAAAAACACACAAAATACAAAACACGCCCTTTTTGGTGCCTAAATTTGGAAATCGATGGAAATAGAAATAGTTTTTAAATTTGTATAGGTATACGTTTATTTAAATCTTAAAAATATTCAACTTTAAATTGTTTCACTTATTAAGTAATATTATCTCTTAAGCTATTCAGAGGGTTTGTTTAAAAAAGAATGTATTATATCGAAAATTTTCGAGAAGACTTCGTTTTTGAACATGTTATCCTTTTTTGAAATATAAATTCCAATTCCAGTTATGAAACTATTTGGCTCACAATTTTTTTCTAGCAAAATTTAAAGATGCAAAGAAACAAAATTCAAGAGATCAGTAAAGGATTTATCACTACACACCTAACAGAATTGGGGAAAAATGATTACAAGCAAATTCAATTACAATTACTTGCTACTAATATCAACATAAACTTTTTCAATTACTTCGAAATACAATTGATGAATTTTAAATACTAATGACATGTAATTGAATAGCGTTAATTGCTTGGAATTTAATTACATTTGAATTACTTTTTCCGGTAATCTAGGACTAAATTTATTAAAATAAAAAAAAACATAATTTATTTCGAGTACAAAATCAGATTTTGCTTCAAATAATGAAATGGGCAATTAAAAAAATTTTAGTTTTAAGTTTTAATATAGTCCTTCTAAAAAAAATCTTTTTGTAGTACATACAAAATATATGTTTTCAATAATGTTTTGGACATTGGACCTTACAAAGCACATTGACTATATTTGGATATTTTATTCTCGAATCAAAATCAAATCAAAGCTTTTGTTTCCGTTTTTAATCCCTCTTTTTATGCTATCTTATTTATGTTTGTTAATCGCACTTGATCTGCTAATTCTCCGATTTATCTAAATTTAAGTTTTTCCTTTCTTTGTATGCACTAAGCATTAAAACTATGTGGACAAAATAAAAGAAAAAATAGAAGTTACACAGTGCTGTGCATATAAATAATGCACTCAAGTGACAGCTACTAAATTTTTTATGATGAAATACTTTGAATAAAAATAATTGTCGACTGGCTTTGAGATGATTTTGAATATTATTAAAACATGCAACAAATTTTTTTCATTGGCAAATCCATCTAACCGGATATGCTTTGAATTTATTAAAATTAAATACAACGTATTTCAACTGTGAGAAATTAAAAATGGCTGCTCAAGTGATTCCTAGTCACAATACTTTGCGACTTTGCAAGTATCAGAATCGAAAAAATTGTTACTAAACAAATTAATAGTATATAATAAACTGGACCTTCCTTATTTTTTTATTCAAGGATACATTTTCACCAAATTGTATCGAAATTATGTCCTAATTTTCATATCATGAGTGCATTCGGTTTCATGCCATATTAACACAAAATTTGTACCACTTTTGGACGCGTATATGTATTTGATTTTATTCTTTGAAAATTTAAATAAAAAGACAATTATTTTACTATTTTTTACAGGTGGCAGATACTTTTTAATACAAACATAATTTGTAACACTTCTCGAAGTAAATTTAAACGTCAAAACAAATAGTTTCGGTGTTTGGAAGTATGATAAAATTAAAAATCAAAACTCTGTTGCAAAAAGAAACAGAGTAATCACGTCAAATATTTGTAAAAAAATAAACATGTAGCTTGGAAATCCTAAGATTTACATACACAACCTCTAGGCAATTTTTAAAGTAGTCTTAAAATCGAAAAATATATGTAACTGTATTCAAAAAAATGGCAATTGAGAATTAAAATTACTAAAGCGGGGAGATTTTGTATTTTTTTTTCATGTTGTGTTTAACTTTGATATCTGAAAATTTGGAAGTAATTTTACTTCTCTAAACTTAAAATTGTCGTAAGCCACAAAGATAAGATTCCTGTGATTATGTAGGTGTATACTAAGAGATTATAGTTTAAAGTTTTAGCAGAAATAATTCGAGAGATGTGCACAGCTGTCAAACTATTTATAATTTTAAATGTATAATATGGAGGAAATTTGTACTAATTTTCGCTATATAAATAAATAATTTGGGTGGCACAACAGTCCGTTGAGAACTAGGGCCTAGTGACTTACAATTCTTAACCATTCCTGTGTGCGAGTACTGATGTCAAGGGGACCTACAGTTTTAAGCCGAATCCGAACGGATAATTTGAGAAAGCACTTTTCATGACAAGAATTACTCTTGGAGAATTTGTCAATTCCTTGCAAGAGGCAGTACCCGTGAAAAAAGTTAGGTGGCACAGGCAGAGATCGAACCCAAGACCTCTAGCATGACAGTCCAACGCACTAATCATCATGTAACGGGTACTACTAATTTTTTCGCTATATTCATGTTAATTTTGAAGTCAAAAAGTGAACACCTATTTAAAAACTAGTAAAGTACTCTAATAATACACTCGGGTGTATAGTGTATACGCACTTTTCTTGTTGTCTTATTTTTTAAAACAATAGATTTTCTTCAATTTTAGTGTACACGTCACGTTAATGGGTAATCGATCGATTCCAAAAAAGGGCAAACAATTTCAGCGGGGCAGCTAGAGTTGTAAAATATAACATGGTTACATTAAGTGTTACCTGGTCTACGTTAACAGAGAGTTTTCTTAATTCGGAGTTGCAAACTTTAAAATTAGTTTATGTAACTTTATGATTTTTACAATCAACAGGTTTTTACTGACTCGTTTAGGTAATATTTTGGTACAACTTCATAGGGTGTGGTATGCTATCCACCAATTATTAAGAAGTGCGTAGGTATCTACATATACATATGTACATATTTAACGTTAACTTCATTAAAACGAAAATTGAGTAAATCAAAATTATTTTTCACAGCACTATAGAAAAAATATATTGCAAGAAAGCCGGCATGCTAATGGTCTATTAATAGAAAAAATACTCAAAGTGTCCACAAAATACATTTTTTAACCTAAACCAAGCGAGTACTGTCATTAGATGAAAAGCAATTAATAATTAGGTTTGTATATCTTTAAGATTAAAAAAGAGAATCATCTCCTAAACCTTAAAAAAATGATATACCTACATTATATTACGAATACCTACTGACATTTCTCGTGGGTTAGACATACTATATTCGAGATAAATGTCATAATTTGTTCAGGGTTGGTGACTTTATGACGAAAATGCTTTTTCTTACGAACTCATATAAAATATTAGTCACACACTTTAAGTTATAAATGTTTATATTATTCACCATTCGTATAGATACATATCATTCAAATCTGGTATTTCAAATGTTTATAATAGAACCCAATTCTGAAAATTTAAGTTAAAAATTCGAACAAATTTTGTAACTTAAAAAAAAAAAACTTTTATTGACAGGTGACAGTGAAAAAAAGGGTTGAAGAAAAATAATAAAAAGAGGGATACAAATCATCGTCGTGGTTGTCGTTACGTCATTTTCCTCCCAAGTGCACTCACCTTTATGTATGAAGAAAAATGTATTATAGAACTATATTTTATATAGACGAATGCAAAGCACTCTTTATTTTGTTACTCGAAAAGGCTTAATTTCTATCAAAAAGATAGTCACAGTTGTGCAGGTGGGCAGTTAAACAATTTATTATCAACAAATTAGCTTTATACACAATATAATCGTCTTACACTTCTTTTAATCAATATAAATTTATAGAAAAGAAGAAAAAAGGAAAAGTGTATATTAAAACATCGATGAGCTTTTTATTTTCTACTGTGATTTTTCTTCTTCCCGTAAAACCACTCACTCACTTGTCGTATCGTCTTGTTTTTCCGTATTAAAAGAGCTTAAATTATAGCCTCTGTAGTTAATAATACTATAGACACAATACAAAAACAAACATTAATTTGTTTGTATAGAAAATCTAATTCAAAAATAACAACACTGTAACTTTTATGAAAAAGGAACTCTCTATCTTTAGTAAAATAGTTGTTATAGAAGGTTAGAACTTATGGCTGTCTTTGCTACGATTCACAGACTCCTTCAATTGGATACTAAAGTTTTGCACTCTCTCCGGCAAGGCAAACTGATTGAGTGAATTTTGCCTACCTGACTCATAGAATTGAAAACATTTTTGTTGGTTGTTGGCTCTTGGCTCCGCTGTCTGATGGCTGACTTGCTCGCTGGCTGGTGCCGACGACGACGCCGCGCCCGGCCGCGCCGCGCTGCCCGAGGAGGTTATAGCGTATAGGTTAGGTATACTGATGATGGGCCTTCGAGAGGCGAGTTGGGGGGGAAGGAAGTGAGGTTTTGGGAACGAGGAGTGTTGCTTTTAGTAGATATCGTGCTGTTCTCGCACTTCTCTTCTCTTTATGGGTTGATATATTTTTCTGTATTTTTAATATCTATCTCGTATAGTTCTGTAGAGCTTTTTCTGTGGTTATTCTGTTAGATATCTACAATACTCTGTCCTAGTCCGAACATGTGCTTTTCAGATTTTAATATTTATTTTGTGACGTACCTACTTTGGTCAAAGAACAATTCATGGTCGTTCATTGGTCATCATGACCACATAAAACAACTAAAATTTTAATGGTTGTTCTTTAAGTCCAAAGTGCATAATGTTATAATCTAGATCTAGACATATGTATGTACTTATGAATGAAAGAAGGCTTAGTTTCAATAAGTGATAGATAAGCCTTCGTTCAAACACCAAACCACAAACATACTTAATTGCCTTTTAAGGAAAAGTAGGTTTAGGTTTGTTTTTTTAAGCAGGCTCCACATGGCAATTCAAGTCTCCAAAGTTGTAAAAGGTGTTAGGCTCGCTGAAATAGTAACTGACCTTGTTAACATTAAGTTCTACTCACATAACTTAAACAACATTTGTATAAAGCTCTGAGTTCGGTGCAACGAACTTGCTTATTAAACCAGCGCGCGTTACAATAAAAATGAAATCATGCATTCTGAGGACAAGATCTTTGGGATTTCAATATTTCTTTAAACAATTTTATACGATCCATCACTATGATTTGTGGAAGCAAATCTCCATTTATAGCTGGAATTGGATTTCCTTAGTTTCATAGTCAAATATTTTATACCTTTAAAATTTATTCTCTGGGTTTTGGTTGTTAAAATCACTAAATTTTTTGAGCTTTTTTTTCGAATATTGGATAACATTAAAATGAAAACACAACTTTAAAGATTGTGGCTTAACAAAAGCCACAAACAAAACAAATTCAAATATTAGGGGTTAATTTCTGGCCTAGCGGGTATTAAAACAAGCAGAATTGTCTTTTTCGGAGTGCGCACAATCCTCATGAAATTCTTGAGACTCCTTTACGGCTCGAAAAAATCACTGTTTGGTTTTGGTTTACAAGCCAAATGCGTCATCCGCCTATTTGTCTATAAATTTATTAGGTGACGAAAATTTTGTATGTCATTGCAAATCACCTGGAGGAGAAAAGGTTTCAATAGAAAAACAGCTCGTGGAACCATCACTTTGCTGAGCTAAACTGAAACTGTGAGTTGGCCTTATCGTTTAAGTGACTTGCCATTATTGAATATTTTTTGTGGACTTAGGTTAATAATTCTTTACCCCCGCAACGATTGTTTATTTTAAAGCAAAAGTTGTTGATAAAAGAGCGATGATCCTCCAAAAAGTAGTGCAAAATTCGAAAAAACATTATTTTTTTTCAAAATTTGTGAGCTACAAAAATTTTGGTAATCCCATTGAATTTGTTATGCTAATTCAAAACTTTCCATGTCTCTAAAAAAACGCGTGATACAAGATTCTAATCCTGATATATTGAAACAATTGATATTTTGAAACAATTGCATTGAATTATATTTTAACACAAATTTTAACAAAAAAGCAAAGTTTTCTTATACAAAATGAATGGATTTTTATTTCTGTAAAAAGGAATCCATGCAGTTAAAACGGAAACCAATATCAGCCAAATGGCCACTATGACTACGATTAGAGCATCATATCAATTTCATGATATTTTCCACATTTGTAGCTTTATGTCCTCTATAACTTCATGAATTACATCTTAAAGGTATTGAATCAATGGTGAGGCCTTACTATAAGCCCTATCTTTCAAGTGTCCCAAAGAAAAAAAGTCTAAAGGTTTTAAATTAGAAGATCTCGATGGCCAGTTGTGAGCACCTCTTTCAGAAATAACACAGTCAGAAAAATTGAATTCCCAAATTATGATTGTTTCGTTGTTTGTGTGACACGTTACCTTCGTCTTGTCGTCCACATCATATAACTTCCAATTTCAGTCAACGTAACAGTTCCACCGGCCAAATTTTTGAATAATTTAGGTCAACGCCAGCCCAAAAACCGTACCAAAAAATGATGCGTTGAGGATGAAGTTAGGTATAGCTTTTATCTGTCAAATGCCATTAAATGACAGCTTCAAAAGTGACGTTTACCCTCTTATTGGAAAACCTTTACTTCAGCAAATCACTGCTCTGTATTTAAGCTGTGGCCATCCATTGAATATAATCAAATAATTAACGGTGCAACATTTCTCTCTAGTGATCTTCATTGATTTTAATATGTCGGTAATTTTCATCAACGACTTCAATGACTTCACAATTATTTTTGGGGATGGAGTCTTCTTTCTTAAAGGACATGAAGTTGACTCAAAAATATGGAAAAGTTACTTTAATAACTTGTAAACATTTCGTGTTCCACAGTAAAAATGTTATTTCATTTTTTTTTCAATTTGAAACCTCTGTACACAGTAATCGGATAAAAATTATAGACAATATTTTTGATACTCAGCAAAGTTTTCAAAATTGAGTGAAACGAAATCGCAATCTAAATTGAAAATCGAGTGAAAATGTTTTCAGGGTTTTATATTTCGATCGTTTTCATAACTTCGAAAACTTTTCGAAATCACTTGAAGTGAAATTAAAGCCGATGCCAATAAAAAATTTTGTTGTTTGTCCTAAATTGTATAATTTATTATGTTTTTATTTGTTCTCTGCTTTTCAATAAAATAAATAAAAAAGAGGCTGGGATGCGATCCACACTGATAACTTCCCATCCCGTCTGCCGATTTATCTTGCTTAAAAGTTTGTAGGTTTTCGTATTGTGTTAAAAAAGTTGTCAGTAAAATTATTCTTAAAAATTTCAAAATTACCAACAATATTTTGCATATAATGAAATTGTAGTTTTATTTTAAAATCTATTTTTGTTACAGAGATTTTGAGTCGAAAACAAATTTTTACCAGGTTTAGTAGTATTTCTTAAAAGTTTTTATTTCTTATATAAACAAATACAAATTGGATGAATGAAATTAATTTGAGAGATATCAAGAACCGAACATCAATTTTTACCAAATTTGCGTACTATTTTTTGTAGATTTTTTTATGATAAAACGGACTGTTGGTTTCTTATAAAAAAATTATTGAACATCGAAAACAATATTTTCTGTGAGATAAAATAAGTTTGAAGACAATATTTTTGATTTTTGAAAAGCTCTTTAAGTCGAAAGTAAAGTTTTAGTATTGTTTTGGTTTTTGTTTTAGGTTTTTAATTTTTTGTAAAAAAAACTGTCAATTCGATTTTTCTCAAAATTTTATAAAATGTTGAAAAAAATATTTCTTATAAGATAAAATTAGTTTGAAGCCAATATCTCAAAATTTTGAAAAGATATTTAAGTGGAAAATCAATTTTCACCAACTTTTGTTAATTTTTGCTTAGGTGTTATTTTTTGTAAAAAAACTGTCAATTCGATTTTTCTCAAAATTTTACCAGATTCTTCGTCGCACAAAATTATTTTGGAAATAAAATCGTTTTTTTTTTTCATAAAATTTTCTAGGTGACAATAATTTTCTTGAGAGCCCTTTCTGCATTATTATCTGTATAACAAAATTTATTTGAAGTCAACTTACGTACAGACGTACGGACGTACGAACGTACGTACACACTCTCTCTAAAAATCTTTTATTTCAACTCTAGGTACCTTGAAACGTCGAGAAATGTTAAAATTTTCAATTCGACAAATCGGACTGATTACAATAACTTAATATGGGAAGTTAAAAATATTTGTGTTTTTATTTGCATTGTTTTGATGCAGATTTGCAAAATCTGGGCCAGTAATAAGAAATTTAAATTTTTTTTCAATTTCTGTTCGCTCGAGGACCTTTTTTCTTTTTAATTAAGATCAAACATGATTTAATTTCAATTAAGCCAAGCCCCCTATACTCATTGAATATATAAAATTTCCCTCTATCGTCATGTTATGATGACATCTATTTCAAAAAACGTACACTGTGGCGTATACGTAACATTTAATTTCATCTTAAATGACAGAGTTCAACTATATCTACTAATTAATTGCCCCCCAAGGTCGACTTTCAGACAATGTAAATTCTCATAATTGAGTAGTGACAAATTTATTGTTGTCAGTCATCATCACAATGATTCAATGTTCTCGTATACCTAAGTTTCGTTTTTTTTTTTCTTCTACACATAAAAGGGGGACACCGCTTAAGCTAACAACAAACAAAAAATCTTCCCAAAAGACAGACTTATGGCTAGTTTAATTAAGACCTTCGTCACGTAGGTATCGCTGGTAGTGTCACTCGTGTTTGATAGGTTCTTGAGTATTTTTTGTATACTCTACTCATTTGTACACTCATTTTACTTGAGTTATTTTTGTTCTCATAAAGCTTTTCGATAAAATAAAATTTTGATGTTTATTTTTCTTTATTTGCATTTCAATTTGAAAACTATTTTCGGGTGAGTGGATTTGACCGTTGCCGTTGGGGTTTATGCACTCTCTCTATCTTTATTGATGATGTGACAAATGCTCAAGAATTTTTCTGCAGTACTTTACCCTTTTGTAAAAGACTGACGTGATGTGTTTAAATTGCTGCGCATTTGAATCCAATTTTAGATTGAAAATCATGTTTTGGCTATCATTCAATTTAGTCAGGCGCCAAATGTATTACAGTTTAGAATGGACAGGGAAAAATTGGTCCTTCAAAGTTTTATATGGTTCCCCGTCCTTAAATATGAAATTCAATAAATTGTATAGCAGTTCCAAATAGGGTGGATACAGTTTCTTACATAATGACAATATTTACATCATCTTTAAGCTAGGAAAAACTATTATCCTTGAAGGAGTGTACAAAAATGTATGATTTACATCTCTATCAATCACAATAAGTAGATTTTTTGGTTCCACCAAATGTAACTTGATTCTTATATATTTTGGTTCCGTTGCAAGTATAAGTTTGGAATGAATAGGTACATTTGTATGTAAGTATCTGGATTGTGGGTGTTGTTATATAGGTATGTACATGGAAAAAGTTCAAGGTCAAAAAAGCTTATCAATATAAGTTGGTGGTTACGTTAACCAATGTGTATCGCAACAATCCTTGGGTAGCCTTGTCCTAGTTTTCATTACGTAAGAATTATCCGGGTTTTGCTTGAAATAATTTATCTGATGAATAGAGCTTTAAAATTTACGTAATACTCTGGTTACGACGACAGCAAGGACCACGACGACGACGACGCATGATAAGAAAAATCAATTTGATTTTAATTGTATGTAACTATGTCACTCAACTCAGCGGTTACAATACCCATATTTAAATAATGTAGGTATGTACATACAAAGGGTTTTGAGCTGTGAGTATCCGAGGATAAGGGAAGGTATTATTCATATGTGTGGAGTCATGGAATTATTTCCCATGATTTTATGAAAACATATTAACTGATAATCGAAGATCTGAAGAGCAATAAGGCCCTCAGTTATTCAGTCGAGGGCATTAAAATGTTGACCTTTAATTTCTGGGTTATGAATATCGCACTGAAAAAGAAGGAAATCAATTTCCATGTCTATACAAATTGTATTGGAATTGCGAAGCTTTGTTGAATAAAATGTAATATTCTTTGACAGCTAAATTTGTGTAGAATTATTTACCTAAGAAATCGGAAGGGCACGAGTACGATAACTTAGGCGACAAGATATAATAACGGTTTTTGGTAGGGGGGCTTAATACAAGCATTTTTTACTATGGTAGGGGGGGTCTATCTCCCCCCGTTTAGGCGGTAGGGGCAATTTAAAAAAATTGTTATTTAAAATGAAAAAAATTAATTAAAAAATAACGGTAATACTTACAATTAAGTATCATACCTTTTTTTAAAGCCAACATTCTGTTTTACTAGCCAGTTTTTAATTCAAGTCAAAACTATGCGTAGTTTTTGAAAAATTTAATTTTAAACTCAAAATTTGAGTAAAAAAAGTTAAAAAAAAGGTCTAAAGTGTAATTTTTCAATACTTCAAGATTATCTACCATTGTTTTTATTTCAGAATTTTTTGCTCTTATTTGTTTTTGATCAAAAACTGAAAACTAGATGATTGTATGTCTTTAAGTTTTTGAGAAAATTGAAAATAACCACAACTACTATTTTAATTTAATTCTTTTTTTTTTGCTTGAGTGGTCTTATTTTGATAGTAACAATGGTAGGTGCGAGTTTGGGTGTATGCAACAGTAAGGTGTGTGCGAGTTTGGGTGTATGCAACAGTGGGATCTGTAAGGGGGGGCATGCTGCCCCCCTGCAACCCCCCTGCTTGGGCACACTATAGGATTTGGGGTGGGTGCGAGGTGGACTGGGTGCAAGGTTGGGTGGGTGAAAGGTGCGGTGGGTGCAAGATGGGGTGCATGCAAAGTTTCTTTTGCATTTAAATAAGCTGGATTTAAGAAAAATTAATTTATCCTTGGTATATCTTAATCCATATTCGATTATTACTATCAAAATAAGACTACGTAAATACTCAAGCAAGGAAAAAAAAATTTAATTAAAAGATTTTTTTTTGCTAATTTTCAATTTTCTCAAGAACTAGAAGACATAAAATCATCTAGTTTTCAGTTTTTAATCAAAAACAAATAAGAGCAATGAATTCTAAAAAAAACAGTAGTAGATAATCTTAAGGTTTTGAAAAATTACACTTTAAACCTTATTTTTAACTTTTTTTTGTCCAAATTTTGAGTTTAAAACTATTTTTTTCAAAAACAATGCATAGTTTTGACTTGATTTAAAAACAGGCTAATAGACAAAAGTGTTGGCTTTAAAAAAAGGTATAATACTTAATTGTAAGTATTACCGTTATTTTTTTATTATTTTTTTTTCATTTAATGTACATATTTTTTAAATTGCCCCTACCGCCTAAACGGGGGGAGATAGACCCCCCCCTCCCATAGTAAAAAATGCTTGTTTTTAACTGTTCTATACAAATCCGTCATTAAACTTTGTCGCCTAAGTTATCGTACTCTCCCCATCGGAAGTTTAATTTTTTTCAGAGGAATCAATCAGGAATCTCTTTTCACTCAAAATATTTCTTTTCCTTAAAATATTGTCTGGTATGGTGAATCAGCCTGCAAATAAATAAATTAAATCTGAGGGAAACTGTATTTAATTGTTTTTCAAATACGCTTTTTAGAACCTATCTGATAAAGTATTAGACTAACGGGATGAAACCACACTTTCTCCTGTAGACAACTAACAAAACACTTTCTATAAAACTTAAAGTAAAATAACTTTCCAGTCAAGTAACAATTTTACTAGACGTCAACTGACCATTTAGAGACCAAAAGTTTGCATTATTATTCCTAATGTCGTCTGGAACTTCCCCCAAACATTTTTCGGCCCACATGAACTTTCCTCGAAATGATTGCCCAGAAAATGAAGATGGGTAGAATCAGCTACGGTGATGAGTGATTATTGTATTTCAGATAGTAGAATTTGACAATCACCAGAAATTGGTCTTTGGATATCATTTCACTTCGGTTAAACATTTTTTCCAAACACTCCAAAAAGATATGGAAATCGAAGGATCAAATTCATTTGATTATTATCATATTTAACTTTTTCTTCTTTCTACAAGATTTTCAGGTCATAAGAAAGTTTGTTTGAATAAAAATAAAGAAGATGGAAAAAATGTGTTAGTATATTTTAAAGGTCTGGTAACTAATTCATGTTGCTACTTTGATGGGAACGGGCTATAGCATCTTTGTTGTTACAGCTTACTGTCACCTTGCAAAAAAAATTTATTTTTATTTGTTAAAACTTATCTTAACCAATTCCACCCCTGAATTCTCTTGGAAATCTCTGTCCATAATCGGGCTTAGGTAGTTATATGTACATACGTTTGGGCATCCGAAAAGTTGTCTGCAACGCATACTTCGTTAGAGGTTCTAGGTATCTATCATCGGACTTGCTTATGATACTACACAAATGACTTTAACAATGCTCACAGACGTTCGTACTGTTGCGTGCTCATAAACTTTTCAAAGAATTTAGTCAAATTGAAAATTTCTCGACATTTTAAGGTCCCTAGAATCTAAATCCATGCTTTTAAAAGGTGCGCTGGATTACCTTTATCCGTCCTCTTAATCTTTAGCCAAGATATCGACTTGAAATAAATTTTGATATATAGATAACAATATCCGACTGTTGTGAAAGGGCTTTCAAATAAATATGTATGTATAGATTTGACGAAAGATTTTTAATTGTTGGTAAATTGTGTAGAAAAATCTGATTGACAGTTTAAAAAAAATAGAAACCGTAAGAAAATGTTGGAAATTGATTTTAGATTTAAACGTGTGTCTTCAAAAAAAAAAAAAAAACAAATATATTTATTTCAACTCATTTAATAAAAAATGTTACTGACAATTTTTTTTAAATAAAAACCAACACCTTAATTAATTTTACGTCGGCAATAATATGTTGACCATAAACAACTCATCCTCCAATTTTTGATTCCATAATTTTCGAAGTTCTTGAAATGACAATTTGGCTTTTTATGAAATGTGTAGTTTGCAAAGCTTCAAGGGCACCAATGAGAAGTTATATGTTATTTTTTTAAGTTTCTTACATATTTTCAACATTTAATTCAAAATTTAAATTTGAGTTGGAGAAATTCTGAAAATAAATGCGTTTAGTTGTTTGACAAAGTGCAATGACTCGATCGCACTTCAACGATTTAAAAAAAAATCGTAGAAAAATTCCGAACTGCTGTTTGGAAGAATACCTGGAATCGTAAAAAATAGGAGAGTTTTCCGCTTCGAAAGGAATGGTATTCACTAGGACCCAATAACAATTAATCTCAGGGTAAATACTAAGTTTCCAATTTCCAAATGGATACGAAAGTAATCGCCAGCCATATTTATATCTAAAATAATATAGCATTTTTTCGATTGCGTTTTTGTAGAAACATATTTTTTGAAACCATTTGCTTTTAGTTCGATGGATGAGAACTTTTTAAAATTGATTTGGCAATTTTCCCGTACACGATATCCTAATCACAACTGACACATTTACTTACCACCTCAGTTCTAGTAATTTCCCTTTTTTCACGAAGAAAACAATCACGGTTTAATTGAAAACAATTCGTTTCTACGTTAAATGATCTACAATTCCATTGAAAGCATCCATAAAAAGTTTTATTTTTATATTATAAAGGAAGGAATAAAGGAATTCAAATAATATTAAGTGGTCCACAATGAAACTATTGATTTTGATCAACCCGCCATATAAAGAATTTTTCATTAAGGGCGGGTAGATGTTGAAATGGAATAAAACAAGCTGTGTGTGAGGTGGCCTCTTATGTTCACCATTAGGGCATCGGTCAATTGTGTTTTATTTGCATAGACCTACGACTTCAAGAAACCCCACTGGAAAAAATCTAGCGGGATCAAATCGCATGACCTTGGTGGCCATACATCACCCCGCAAATCGTTCATGCAAAATGTAAATTGTGGCGTTTGCTGGGGCCTGATTATGAGGTTCGCGAACCTCGTTTTCAATTCGACCTTTTAAATTCGACTCGTGTCGTATTTTCTTATTAACGAATTCGCGGCGAAGCTAAAATAGTTCTTCCTATATTCCAGTGATTTGACACTTTTGGTTTGACTTTTTCTTCCTATATTCCAGTGATTTGACAGCTTTCCACAAATTTTGTTTTGTTTTGATTGAATTTTTTAAATTTGCGGTGATTTTTTCAAAATTTTATATTTTATTGTGGATAAATTTAAAGAAAATTAAAATAAAGCTAACTCATCATCAACATTTTATATAATTACAATCAAGAAAGAATCCACGAAATCGAACAGTGAATATTATTCACACTCAGTGAATATTATAAACACTCTTTCGCCTGTGAATCCGCCAAAAAAAAGCTGCCGGATTTCAACTCGCCAACAAACATTATGACATTTCAAATTCGCCTTCGAATTCGTTAATTGGTCGAATTCAAAACGGAGAAAGCGAAAGCGAAAGCAATAATTGAAAAATGGCAAAGGTCCATATCGTTCAATTTGGGCCATAAAAAATTAGTTATCATCGTTATGTTGCGCTCGCTGTTGAAGGTGACCGCCTCACTAACGTCCTTTTCAAAAAAGTACCGACCAACTACGCCGCCGAGCAGCCGGCCCAAAATCCACACCAAACTGTAACTTTTTGAGGATGCATTATCACCTGGTGAACCTCGCGTGGGTTGGTGTCGTTAACACAGCCATTCATCCAAAAATGTGCCTCGTCATTAAAGATGATTTTTCGACCAAAATTGGGGTCCTCTTCCAAACGATTCAAAGCCCAATGAGCGAACAAACGGCGTTATCTATGATCATGAACTTTGAGCTCCTGAGTCAGTTGGATCTTGTACGGGTGTAGGCCCAAGTCCCGACGCAAAATCTGCGAAAGCCCGAGTTCTTGTGCACGTCGAGGAATAGACTGCCTCTGGTTCTGCTGTACACTTTCACGGACCGCGGCGATGTTATTGGCCGATCTTGCGTTCCTTGAACGTACGGGTGTTGGTTGATTGTTTACTGAACCGGTCGTTTCAAGTTTGGCCACCAAACGTTGAAGAGTCGACTGTGAAGGGCCACCACGTCTACCGTAAAATGGGAGCAATGCCCGCGACGTTTGCGTTAACGAACACTCATTTTGATAATAAATTTTTATCATTTGAACGTGCTGTTCAATCTTGTAACTTGCCATGATGATTTGGCATTAACAACTGAATAATAAACAAAAGATTTGACAGATGTCACCAAAACAAAATGTCCGCCACGGGGCGTCAAAATCTACCCGCACCAATTGAAAAACCCTTTAAAACATTTAAGGAGTCCAAGTGATCAATATATAAGTAAGTCCATTATTTTTGTTGTAGCTTCCATCCATTAAAAATGGGTTTGAATGATATCCCAGCTTGACACGACGCACTTTACCAATTCAAGTTAAAACTGTTGTCTATTATTTTACGAATAATTTATTTAAACAACCTACATATATTGACCAATATTGTAAAAAAATGTGTAAATTGAATCAATACGAATCAGATGTTACATCGTACAGCAGAACTAGAATGACTATTTTAATTTAAAAGATTTAAATAATAAAACAATTGTAACTATACATTTTGTAAATTTCAAATTTATTTCTTCTACATTTTTAATGAAGAATTTTTTTTTTTTTTTTTTTTGTTTAATTTTTCTTAATAATGCATAAACTTGTTAAGTTAAATATTAGTTCCAACACAAATCAATATTAGTAATCATTTTTCATACCTATATATAAGGATATATATATAATGCATGTAAGGGTTACAATATCGTTACACGTTGTAATATCTAACAATGAAAATTAAATTCAAAACAAAAGTAATACATAGTTATGTAATAATTATTAATTTTCATTTACATTTTTCCAGTAAATAAGAAACATTATTGAATGTTTTTTTGTTTTTTGTTTTATAGACAAACATACAATGTTATTTTTTTATAATTTAAAATTAAAGAAAAATAAGAAAAACTAAGCATTTGGAAATAAATTTCGTTGCGTTTAAAAAATACATTGTAATTATAATATTCCTACTACTCATCTTACAAATTTTGAATTTGATCTAAAAGATGTTTATAAATCTAATATAATTTATTTAAATATCATTTTTGTTTTTTTTTGTTTTTAAATTGGAATTTGTTTCTTTAAGAATACAATGCAATTTCTGATGTTGCATTTATTATTTGTTTTTGAAAATAATTGATTTCATAGACACTTTGATGTTTTATGTTTTTATTTTTTGTTTTTTAATGAGTGCGGATATTCATTTCGTTCAATTCGACTTTCTCTTGATTTAGATATCAATTAAAATATATAATTTTCTTTCAGTTCTTATCACTTTTGTTTTGTTTGATTAGTTTTATATTTTGTTTTTTATTTATTTTAAAGGGAAGTGTGCTGTGCATCCCAAATACTCGCACAGTGTTGTCCTGGCGATTTTTATGCGTTTGCGTTTTTTTGTTTGTTTGTTTTTCTTACATAATGTTTTTTGTTTCAATTTGTATTAAGGTGTTCATACTATAATATCACAGGTTGATTGATTTTATGTTTTTGTTAAATATTTTTTTATTTACTGCTGATCTTTTTCTCAGGATACAAATAGTTTTTTTCTTTTATTTTAATAATTGTGTTCGGTTGTACGGTGTAATTTTTGTACGTTCACCATGATAATAGAGATGACAAAAAAAAAAAACATTTATTATAACGATTTGTTTTTCATATAAATATATATTTTATATTTTTCTTTAATATACGTTAGACATTACGATATCAATGTAACGTGTTTTGTTTTTCTTATCTTATATTTATAATTCTTTTAGTTTTTTGTTTTCATCACTTTTGCTATAAAAAAATGGAATGATCTTAATAAATGACTGATATTTCGTCTATTTAGGCTTAAATTTAAGAATAACAAAAAAATAATATTATCAATTTTCTTAGTTTTTATTTTTTATTTAATAAAACACTTCCATGCAAAGTTCTTAGTTCTTTTCTTTTCGGTTTTGATTTTGATTTGTTTGCAAATAAGGAAACAAATGTTTTTTTTCGTGTTTAATATTTATTTTTTGTTTTTTTTATTAAAATTTAAATAAGTTTGATAATATTTTGAAAGAAAATAAAATATCACGTTTTATTCATGCGCTATCATTACATGATTTTGTATTTAGTTGTTGTTTTTTTGTTTGTTTTATTTAAGTTGTTGTTTAGCTACGTGGTGTGTATAACATTTTATATTTATTTGATTTTATGTTTAAAACAGTACATAACGAGTGTAACTGATTTTAATAGTTTGGTTCATGTTGTTAGTTTAACTACGTTATTATTTTGACTATTAATTTGTTTTTTAATAATTATATAATATCTTAGAATTATTGCATAATGATGATATATTAGCAGATTTTCTTTTTTTTTTTTCTACATCATTTTTATCACTTAAATGTTCAAGTTCTTTTAGTTGCTTGTTTGGTTTTTTGTACAACTTGCATTTCCCGTTTGTTTTTTTGTTTATAATTTTTTTTTTTTGAAACAACTGCTAATGATGGACAAGATGAAGGAAACAAAAACAAAGTAATATTTATGTCGGAACGTTCTTTTGTCATTAGCAGCATTTCTATCACATTAAATTGTTGTCACTTTGTAGTTTTTGTTTGTTTAATTTAAAATGTAAATTATATACAGAAAATTACATTTTTATATTATCTACAGATTCATGGTTTTGTTCCATTCCATATGTATTTTGTTTTCTTGTTTATTTCTGATTAAAACAATGGGATCTTTTGTTGTTAAAAATATGGATCATCGATCTTTTGTTTTAATGAAACAAACATAATAAATATTTAAAGAAAAAGATATTCTGTAGTGGAAGTTGTTTCTTTTTTTTAATTTTAAAATGTTTTCAAATTGTAAAATTCTTTAAAAATTATAATGCGGCTTTAAAAAAAAAGTTTTTTGTTTAATATTTGCAGGTGGTATACATCTACGCTTTGATGTTGACTCAGTCTTATTTTAAACATTCTTGGTTGGTGCGTTATGGAGGAGGAGTGTTGTAATTGTAAAACTCTTCCAATAATATTTTGAAATAAGAAGTATATTATTTTGTTGATGTAAAGGCTTGCCGAAAGGCAAAACTTGGCCGTCAGAACTGTTATGCTGAGTTAAGACTAGACAAAGGTTGTTTTATGGACTAGTAGAACATTTTTTCTCTGACTATAAATGGCTAGTTTTTAAGATTCGATAGGAAAGAGGAAAAATAAAAAAAAACTGAATAATTGTGCCGAATGCGAACTAAATAAACAACATTTTATCTCCTATTCAAACTAGATATAATAAAGTTTTTACTTAAGAAAATGAATATACAAAATTTAAGAAGAATTTACCTGTTATCTTATTGGACATGCTAACAGATTTCAAAAATTAAAAAAAAAAAACAACACAGTGGATTTAATGATTGAGCTTTCTTCTTTTTCTTTCTTTCAGCTCTGTCACGAATTCCAAAAATGAATGATTGACAAATATGTATATTCATAGTGGAACGTCTCATACAATTCTGCATTACGGACGATTTTAGTGATAGTGGATGGAAATCTTGAAAAGGCTAGTTTTGTGGATTGATTAAATTGTTTACAACTTCTAGTCTGGCATTTTCTAATAATTATAGCCTACTTTCAGTTATCTTAGTAATTACTAAAAAATGTGATGTTTTATTAATACTGATCTTAGAAAATGGCCACTAAAAACATAGATTTTTGAAAAAGGTCAATTAAGTTATGTCGATTTTTTGTTATTTTAAAAGTAAACAAATTTAAAGTTACTTCCTACAATCAATACAAGTTAATAGTTAACTGTTAAGGGCAGTCACTAATGTAATATGGCTCAATTGAGTTGAATTCGGGCTTAGCCAAATAATCAACTGACTGTGTCGATCTAACTCGAGTAAATTGTTATAATAAAATAATTCATTTCGCATTATATTGCACTTGAATGCAAATTATTTTGTTTTATTATCTTAAAAGTCAATATAGAACAGGAGTAAATGCAACAACTGATTGAGGCAAATTTGATGATGGAATAAAAAAAAATTAAAACCCATGTAACGCAGAATAATTATTGAAATTTCGTTCCAAATCCATTTACTGGACAATGCACAATGGAAACATAAATTAAAATTCCCTTTGGATTCTATTTTTGGAGCGAGTGAAAGTTTTACAACTACAACACATCTTTTTACAATAAACATAATATGTTATTTTTTTTTCAGGTACTTGTTATGTCACGTTATTATGTGTCAATTTTCATTTCGAATGCTATACCACCTGCTGCGCATAATGTTATGTTTACGTTAACATTTACGTCTTGAAATCACCTCGAATGGTGAAAATGAATCTAAAGCAAAATTAAGTCAATGAAAAAACTACTTGCAAAACTATACACGTTGGTCTTATCGTTCATTTAAGTTTTCTTGTTTATCTAATTTTTTTTTTTCTACAACTATATTTTGACAAACTATAACTATAAGCTTGCTATAACTGCTTAAAAAATGGTTTAATAAAATGTTAGAAAGCAACACTACATTTTTTATTTAGTGAGCTGGTTGCTTGAAGCAACTTTCGAACTAGAGATAGGACCACATTCTTATTTTCTACTATCGATAGCTGCAATTTTATATACTTTCGCATATTTATCGTATTTTAGGTTGTTTTGTATTAATATTTATAAATTAAAAGAAATATTTATTTTAATGTAAAAATGTTTGCGCTCTTCTCTTTTCATTAAGATAATAGTTTAAAATGTCGCTTATTTCACACACACACGTTTTCGTTCTTTTACAAAAACACGTCTCAAACGTGTCTACCGAGTCTCCTTCAATATTAATAAAATATAAATTTAATACAATTCGTTTTTGTTTTCTTTTGTTTTTAAATTTCGTCTAAAAAAATTATAGTAATAATTAATAATTGCAATAAAATTGAATATTTTTTTTTTGTTTCTTTCTTTCGTTTTTGTTTTTCTTCATTTTTTGTTTGAAAACTTACTATTCTAACGTATATAGTGGTAATGTAATGTTTTTGTTTTTGTTTTTTTTTTTTTAAATACATACAAATTTGTTGTTATTTTGTCGTTTTAAATCATGGCATTGATTGATTGATAAATATATTTAATTTAATTTTCTTCTTCTTTGTTTCTTAATATTGTTATTGTTCATTTTTTGTTTTGTTTGTTAGTTAACAATTTACATGTACATAATATCCGTATGTCCATCAACATCAATATATTTTTTTGTTTTGTATCACATTTCATCAAGTTTAAAAAGTTGTGTGTTTGTTTGTTTGTTTTGAAAACGCATTTTAACGCATAATTTAATACATTTCAAGAGATATTTATTTCACGCTATATTTTTATTTGATTTTTATCATTTATTTAATTCGATTTTGTTTTTTTTTTGTTTTGTTGTTGTTGTTTTAATTTGGCTGATCACAATTTTTTCGATTTTAATCTTTTATCAGAAATATTTTTGTTTTGCTGGATTGCTTTTGCTTTTTGAGCTACGTTGACATTTGAGCTACGTAATCTTTTTTTTTTTTTTTTTTTTAATATCACAATTATTTCTTGTTTTTGTTATTTTCATTTCATTTGATTTTTATTTGTTTTTCTTTTGTCTGGAATATTTTATCATCTCTCTTTATTTTTTATTTACTATATTTTGTTTGGTGCGTCCATTTTCATTTTATTTTGCATAACTTTTGGATTGGTTACATGTAGTAAAAATTATTATAAATGCACTTTGTTCTTAATACCTACAAAATAACAATATCAAAACAGATCGTGAGCACGACTTTTGTTGCCATTTTTTTTGTTTATATGTTTGTTTATATAATAATAATATAGCTGACGGATTTTTTTCATAATGGTAAATTCTAAGATGCACCTATGTTTTTTTTTTTTTTTTTGAAAAATCAAGCTAAAATAATAAATTTAAAAATTAATAAATACAGTAGAATTGGTTTTGAACTAAAATGATTGAAATTAATATACAAGAAAATTGTTTAAATATTGGCGATTTAGTTTTTGGTCTTCACTGGTGGTCTATTACTTTATCAAAAAACCCGTACAAATTTACTGAACAAAAAAATATTCATGTCTTGAAAAAGGTTCAAAGGAATTCTATTGAATATTTTCTATGTAAATAAAACGGATACCTATTACTGATGATACTTTCGATGGAAGCTTTGTTTATAAAATCTTATTTTATCATTGACGTAAATATGTGTTTTAGTTGTGGGGAAAATTATTGCACGATAGTTTTTAAGAGACCATACCAGTGTGAATTGGAAATATGGGTGATGTTTGCTATTTTTTCATGAAGAAAGTATTAAATGAATGCTATGCGATACGTGTGTTTCATAATGTCTTTTCACTCAAAATATATGAGCGACTTTGTCTCCGGAGGGACTAGGGAAAAAAACTTCGCTTCTTTGGTTAAGATTCTAGACGCTAAGTTACTGAAACCTAATAATATCATGGAGTGCAGAATATTCTTGAAAATATAAGTTTGTTCCAAAAGACGATATAAAAATTCATTTTCCGAAAATTGTACACTGTTTTGGCCCCTTAATGGACCACGGAAGTCAAATAAAATCTTAATTTCATTTCTTTAAGTTTCTAGATACTAGCTGTGAGTTTTTAATTCAATAAAAATATATATTTTTTTTTATAATGTAGGCACTTAATACGATGGTAAAAAAGGCAAAAGCTTTTAATCTCGACACTTACATTTTTGTGAAAAATAAATTTTAAATATTTCATTTAAATAAAACTGCCAAATATTCGTGAAATTAGTTTTTCTTCAATTTCATTTGGGGGATGGCTAAAATTCTACAATTAAAGTGGAAGAATTATTTTTAACTTTGATTTGGTTTTTCGTGGACGATTTCATACCTTTTTTTTTCTGTAAAAGTAAAACTACATACAATTTAGTCAAAGAAATAAACCCATTTCGCAATTAGAGACATTAAATTAAAATGTATGAATGTCCTCAAAAACTATTTTGTACCTTAGCTTGATTTTTCAAATCATAGTAGAATTTTTTACCATTTTTACTTTGTTAAATATCTATACCAGAACATCTACATATCTGTTTCACTATCTTGATTCTTTTTTCTTTCATGCATTGTTCTTTAGTTTTAATTTTATCTTATTATTGTATATAGTAAATATTCTCTCATAAAAGTATGGTTCTTCTGACATCATCATCATCATCAATATAAAAAGCGTACTGTTAGTTTTTATTCTATTTCTTGTCCCTTATTATAAATTATTATTAACTCCTTTTTAAGACGTTCACAATTTCCAGAGGTAGTTAATTAACAAAAAACAAAAAGTAATAAATTGATTTAAACAAAAAGAAAAATAAGAGATTATTCAATTCATTATTAAAAATAGTAGTTTCACACAAAAAAAAAATAAATTAAACATTGAATTTTTTTTATAATAATTATAATGTTGTTATTTTTTTTTTTTTACAAAAATGACAAAAATTAACAAACAAAAAATATACTCTTTGAATTATTTTCATAATATAAATTCTTTTTTTTTTGGTAAACAAAAAATAATATTTAACTGTCGATAATATGGCGATCGTTTTTCATGTCGATTGTTTTTATTTTCTTCTTTTTTTTCAAACTCAATACATTTTCGGTTTTCCTTTTTCATTTTCTAATTATATTTTAAATCACAGAATGGTTTTGTTTCAGTGTGTGTTTTGTTGTAGATTTTTTTTTTATATATATGTTATATTATAATTTTCATCAAAATTTTGTAATTTAATTCTTTTTTTTTTTAAACATAATATACATTTAGATTTTTTTTCTTTACTAATTTATTTAAAAAAAAAAAAACATTCTAAATTGGGTAAAATAAGAGCAATCGTTTTTTGTTTTGTTTTATACACACTTTTCTGTATACATAATATAATAATGACTGTGTAAACGGAAATTGGTGGAAAAGTTAGTCATGAATTTCCATAAGTAAATAAAAAAAAAATATATTGACTATATATTATGAGAGAGGTGCGTTTAGATCACAAGTTAAGAGTTTGCTCTAAAATTTAAATCAAATTGTTTAAATGTTCAAATTAGATGTTTAGTTTTTTGTTTGTATTATTACTTACTTGATGTCTTTTGTTGTTGTTGTTGTTTTTTTACTTAAATAATTTTTTAGTTGAGATTGTTAGTTTGATTGCAAATCAGATCGAATGAGATCAAAAACGTATTCATCACGAACGTCATCAGAGACTGGAGAATAGCCAAGCGAGGGATGTAGATTAGCTGGATTAAGAGGTTTCCAGCGTTGTCCAAGTAAGGAGCTTATTTCCTAATGAGAATAGAAACACCATATTATTGTTAGTAATAAATTTGTGTCGAAAATTTTTAAACAAAAAAATTTATTTTAAATTCGTCACTGATGATGACCGTCTTTAAAGGTCTTATTAATGTCACCTTAGACGCCTAGGGGAAATAAGCAAGGGGTCGAATCTCTTTACGTGTTCCACTACTGTTTATTTTTATAATGTATTTCACTTTTCACCTTAAGGGGGTATTCTAGTGTAGAATTTTGAAAAAATCAAAAATTATTTTTTTTTCATATTTCCAAAGTTTAGACATTCAAGAATATGCGTTTAAAAGGATTTTTTAATATTCCTATTATTTCACAAGTTAATTGAAGGTCATAGAAACTGGTTTTGAGGGTCATAGAAACTGTTTTGTCCTTTTAGTTTCATTTTAAGTTACTTTTGTGGCAACCTTTATACTGAGTGAAAGTGCTTGCTCTGACAACGTGTTTAAAAATATGTACGTATTCTGTATGATTCTATAAGTAAAATTGTCGAGAACTTATCTCAAAACTCTGAACGCGTTTTTCTCGAAACTACTTTTTTCGAGCTGGCGGTAAGGATATATCGAGTTCTAATAGACCGATTTACTTCAAATTTGGAGAGGATGTTCTTTATACATCTCTTTGTCGTGTGGTCCTTGTCCAAAAATATAACTTCTCATTTAGTATTTTTTTAAAATTCGGAATTGTTGAAAAATATGCAACAAGAACATTTTTTTTCAAACTGCTGCCATTTTGTTAAAAAGTTTTTTTTTTAACTTATCTAAGGGTTAAACAATAGCGACATCTATAATAATTAAGAATCCGTCTGGTTTTTGTTTTTCAGATCACCAGGAGGGTTGGTAGGATGCACGCCAGGACACCCTCTTTTATTTAGACCCCCAACTTTGACTGCTTGTAACTTTGTTAATTTTAATTTTTTTTTTAAATTAATTTTTTTATGTATGAACAACAAATCAATAAACAAATGATAAAAAAATTGGTACTAAAAATATTTTTTGTTTCCTTTATACAACGCTTCAAAAACCGGGCGAAATTCATGTCTACACTAGAATACCCCCTTAAACATTTCAAATTGTCCGTCTTTTCTTTACAATTATTTTATTTGTCCCTTGGCTATTTCTTACTTGCGACTAACAGGAAGGTTTTAAAAAGATTCAAGTAGGGCATTATTTAATTTTCAAGACCAAAAATATCAGGTTTTTGGTCAATAATCGAAAATACGAATTTTCTCAAAAAAGGACAGATTTTTATACAATTTTTCAAACATCTTTCTTCTTTTAATATACAAAATAAATTGCTATAATTCCTGCAGAAGGGTGACCCCTAGAACCGTTAATTTGTCTTTTAAATTTTCATTTTTTATAAAATTTTTCAAACATCTTTCTTTTTTTAATAAACAAAATAAATTGCTATAATTCCTGCAGAAGGGTGACCCCTAGAACCGTTAGTTTGTCTTTTAAATTTTCTCATTGAATAAAAACCGTTTAAATAATTTCAAATATTTTTTTTTTACGAAATTTAAATGGAAAACTTATATTTATGAGCATTTAACTATTTCCATTAATATTTCTTAAAATAATTGAAAAATTTTTCATATAAAAAATTTATTAAAAAAAAACCGCTTTAACTGTTTTCGAAACAATTTGTTTTGAGAAATAAAATGGCATTTAAATTTTTTAAGAAAAACTTTTTCGCAGGTGTATTTTAAAATGTGGGCACTATTTTTAAAGAGATCCAGTTGCGCATACACAACAGGTTTTGTGACTCTCATTTTGCCAGACATATTGGAAGCTTTAGACAAGGGAGAAGGGGTTTAAAAGAAGGTATTGAAGCACGCTAGTTTTGAATTCCTAAATTTTGCAATTACTGAGAAAGACAGACTGTGGTAAAGTATTTCAACTTCGAGTAGTACGGATAAAGAACTAATCTTTATACTGACACTACTACCGAAGTTGAACTCGAGGGTAAACTGAAGACGGGAGTATTACGGGAGGGAAAGCAACTGGCTGTTTTTTTTGGAGCAAAATCCGTTGAAATAAATTGTCTCAGGAAACACAAACATCTAATTTTACAAATTATTATGTAAAAAAAAGACAAATAAGTCGACTAAAGTGAGGCCGAGTCGATGGGCGTCTACCAAACACTTACAGAAAATCAGATTTGAAAATGCATCTATCAATTATTTTAAGATACAAAAAAAAACTCACTCAAAGTCAAAATTTACTTCCACTTACCTCAATAAATGCCTCCATACTAGCAGAAGATGGAGTATTGTCAATCATGGAAATTTCCAATCGTTTCAATGATCGTCCACGAAGTCTTGAAATTCCAACAATATTGTGCGCATCCAATACATAACCATGTATAACAATCTCTTGTAAGTTTTCACATCGCCAAGACATCATTACAAAAGGATCCTGCCCAGAACGTAAGAATAGATCCATCACATTTTTATCAGGATGTTTGAAAGCCTTTAAAATAAAAGAGAAAAATACATTTAAGACTCAAGGTCCAAATTTAAATTCTAAAAAGAAAACTTACAGAGTCAATCCATTGAACACTCTTTAAGGTGTTCTTGTTATAAAGTGACATCCATTCCAAAGCTTCGACATTTATCTAAAAAAAATAAACTTTAATTATCAAAGCATTTAATTTAAATCATTTATATTTACAAAATCACAAAATAGAACTCTCAAATGAGTGATTGGCATATTCTGGCGTAAAATCCTAACTTGAAGAACTTCAACAGCTTCATAAGCATAAACAAGTGAGACAATCAAATCGATGTTCTGGAATTTCTTTGAAAACTCAGACCATGCATGTTCTGAGATTCCAGGATGTTCACGATCCAATCCATGAACACAAATCATTAGTTTTTTTAATGGAAGTATTTGGATTGTACGGAGGACATCTTCGTTAAGTGTGTCATAGTCAAGCGATAATACCTTAAAACCAACAACAACAAAAAAACATATATTATTGTCTTTGGGAAAATACTGTTTTTTTTTTTCTTACCTGAAGTGATGCACATTTCTCTAGGAATACAGGTTCCAAAACAAATATTGGATAGTGACTAGGATCGAATTTAATCGAAGCGAATGTTAATTGTTCGATTTCTTGAGGCTTGGCAATGGATTTGAGAAAATCTCCACTATAATATGTCAACGATTCAATAGCGCCCATATCAAGAACTTTGAATGATGATTTCTTTCGACTCAAAATAATTTTTATTGGTTCAACAAAGAATCTATAAGAAGAGATAATATAAAAAGCTATTTGCAACAAAAATATAATAATATCATGATCATACTGTTCGATATCGATTAGACCTTCATCCATCATATCACCTGGTGCAACATGTCCAACGTTATTTGTTTGAAATCGTATACCTTCCAAACAATCACTTCTGGCAATTCTTTTTTTTTTTTTTAATAAACAATTATGAAATATTATCAATATTTGTTTAATTTGTATATGAATTTAAAAAGAAATAAACATACTTATAAAGGATCCTTCGAATTTTCTCAATATGATAAACACACATGAAATCAAAAACCATTGTAAGTTCGTGTGTTAAGTGCAATAGAGTTTGAAGGAAAAATGAACATTGTCGATCGTTATCAATGTTCAGAGTGAACTTAAACTTTTGGAAAAACCTGTAAGAAAAATAAACACATACAATAACCTCTATTTTAGATAATTTGTAGTAAAAAAATTACAAATAATATGTTTCTAGTTTATATGACGTTTATGCTTGTTGCATGGTTTTGAAGAAAGATCTTAACACACAAAATCTTAAATAAATAAAATTATATTTTCATTCATAATATTTGGTCTAAAATTTCAAAACTAGTGATATATTTGTATATAAAATCTATAGTATTATCATCAGGAGACTACGAAGGCGGCGGCGGCATCTAGTGGCTACGTCGACATTAGCTTGTGTAGTTTTGTTTAACTTAACCTTTGTATATAAAACCTCCAACGACACTTTTCGGCTGCGGCGATCGTATCCATGATAATACTAAAGGTTTTTATACACAAAGGTGATATAGAAAAACATTTAGAGTTAAGAAATGTTGGCCGTTTAAAAGTAACATATATTAAATTTGCAATTCAAAATAGAACAATTGCGAAAAGTAGATTTATATCCCATATGCAGAGAAAAGTATTTTTCTACAAAAATGTTAAGCAAAATCAGCAACTCGAAAGATTTATTTTTTTTAAGATTTTCATGAAGATATTTTTTTTTGTAAAAATATTTTTGTACTCATTTTACATAAATAAATAATAAAGCTATAAGAAAAAATGAAAATTACTGCAGAGACATGTTGTAACTATGTATACATATTTCTTTGGACGAGACATCAATGATATGTGGCTAAGCTATAGCAGATGCTGAAGAATTCGTAAAATATGGATTGTCATTGTGCCTCAAGCCAAGATCCCTCACGTCTTGCTAGCAAAGTGTATTATTTTACTTAGGCGATTGCCCTCCAAAGTTGTGTTGTAAAAGGGAATCGAAAAATTTGAAAAAAAAACTATTTCTTCCGAAATTACAAAGTATTAAAGAAATGTAGAATAGCTATCATTTTTTCTTTTGAAAATACAATAGACCACATTTTATTTGTTTTTGTATTGAAACAAATACTTTTTTGTTGTGGTACAGTATATCATTTTTATACATAAAGTCCAACATGGGTCGTAGAATGCATTATGTATTACTTAAAGAAATATATACTGCCTTACCAAAAAAGAAAGATTTAATTTCAAAATTAAATGCTTGTCCTAAAGAGACCCTTTTAAAACTCATTTTATGACTCGAAAAAAGGTAAAAGGTGGGATATGTTTATCTAGAGAATTCAACATAATCAACCTTTTTTTTATGGAATGAACTCTGCAAGAGTATATCAATATTTTCATAAGGGGGGGGGGGGGGGGGGTTTGGCTGATTCAACATGCTTATTATACTATAAAATAGAATTTTTGGACATAAGCGCCTTAAAATCTAATATAATGGCTTGTGAAGGCAGCACAAGAAAAATGGACTTTTATTTGAATAAAAGAATACAATCATATCAAATCTTAACCTAATGCCAGTTTTACTAGTTTTAAAAGCTAAACGATGACAGTTTTTAGTTTTGTCTTATATAATTGTTGTACAAGAAGACATGGTCTAAATAGTTCAACAGTTTTTTACTTATGAAAGCATTCCAAAAGTTTTTTTTTAAATAAGCATCTTTCAAGTGTTAACATACAACAACTTAGATTAAGTTTGGGGATTATTTTTTTTTTTTTGCTTTAGAATATATTTAGAGTTTGGGAAAATAATTTAAGTGTTTAAGTTAAAAAGATTTTCAAAAAAATTAACAAGAATGTTATGTTGGAGATCTATCTGAAAAAAATTAATTTCTTGTGTGAAGCGTTAAGAAATTTAAGAATTGAGAAACGCAAACAAATATATCGCATGGAACTCGCTATCTTAAAGCGAAAAATGTGAAACTTCTTGAAATCCAAAGATTTCAAAATAAAACTCACTTCATAAAAGGAAATTTCTTCAGTTTATTAAGGGTATGGTTTGTATGTGAAACGTGTATTTAAAATTTTTGTTCACGTAAAAATAGCGATATGTCAACGACTAGTGCTAAAATTATATTGAAACTGGTCGCATTCACAAAGCTAGTGGCTACGTAGTCAAGGGATTCTGATTGGCTAAATCTAAATACAAAAGTAGTTGAAATTTCCCCTTCGACGTAGTGTAAAAAATTCGGCTACAAAGTTAGTGGGGAATGATTTTGACGTTTCACAATCAGCGACAGTGACGACACACGAATTCAAAATGAAATAAATCGTTCAATATTTAAATACAAATATAAATCATTCAAATTGTGTCTTAAATTTGATTTTATTGAATTTAAAAACACAAAAGATAAGTTAAAGTTATCAAATCAAAAATGTTTCTTATTTTATATATTTGCATTTGTCAATAATATGACAGTACCAGATTGACTAGCTTTGTAGTGTAGTTTTGCATTCACAAAGCTAGTTGAATTTTGACTACGTAGTCACTAGCTTTATGAATGCGCCCAATGAGTTTCAGAAATTACAAACTATTTTTAAGAAAACTAAAGCAAGGCAAATCCAAAATATTCACTTTAATTTTTGATATTTTGTCAGGATCTCGACCAAACATTTCCATCACAAAAAAACATTACCAACTAAAACGACCTCCATCTTTATGTCATTCAAAACTCAACAACTTAAACAAATCATGTGCATTTTTTTTCAAAATTTAATACATTACTCCTGAATAGACCAAAAGAGAAAAACAAATTTTCAAAACGGTTCATAAAATATGACATAAGTAGGAAAGTTAACCCAACAAAAGCAACTTCTTGTTGCTATATCTCTTTTTCTTATAAATAGAGAAAAGTTAATCCGGCAACTAAAAAATCCATTGCTCATATTAAAGATGTTGACTAACGACTGCAGTTAAATCTGTTTATTAGGTGTTATTTAATTCACGGGCAAGCTAATCAGTGTTCTTAGGTAAATTTTGTAAAATGGCCTGAAACAAATACTCTAACGAAATAAAAAAAAAAAAAACTATAAAAGTGGAATGAGCCAAATTAAAATCCAAAATCAGTGATTTGACCATTAATAGAATTTTACAAATCCAAAAAGTTATTCCAAGCGATTCATCGGGGTGGCAGACCAAGAAAAACAACAAACGACAGAAAAATCAATTAAAAAAGACCCCTTTGTCAAGAGAAATACGAACCCAACTCGACCTGAACGTAAGCGCGAGAACAATGTTGATGGTGGACTAAAATCTTTCAAAGCACAAACAAGCTGGTGACTCTAACTGGACCGTTAGAAAGTGGACAAACGTACTCTTTTTGGACGAGTCCAAATTCAATTTCAAGTGTTCCGATGGTTTCCGTCATGTTCGCAGACCAGCCAAAGAGGCACTAAATCCACGTTACACCAAAGCTATTGTGAAACACGGAGGAGGTAACGTAATGGTGTGGGGATGTTTTTCAGGGCATGGACTGGACCGATTCACCAAAAATATTGTACAGTGGATTGTTTTATGTACCGTGATATTTTGCAAAATATAATGCTGCCACACACTGAGAATCAGTTGCCTCTGAAATGGACCCAGACACGTCCAATACGGTTAAGACGTGGATTCAAGAAAACTGGATTGACATGTTACAATGGCAAGCACAGTCCCCTGATTTCAATCCCATAGAAAATCTATGGGAAGTTGTAGATCGATAAATTGTAAGGATTAATTGCAACAATAAAAACGATCTGTTTGATCAAATTAAATTGGCTTGGGAAAGTATCCCAAACAGAATTATAAGCAATTTAATTGACTCCATGCTTCGAAGATGTGCTGAAGTGATTGAAAACAAGGGCTTTGCAATGCAATATACTATATAATACATAGTATTTACCTATAGTATTGCAGTCCTTGTTTTCAATCACTTTAGCACATCTTTGAAGCATTGAGTCAATTAAATTGCTTATAATGCTAGTATATTATACTAGCAACATTTTAGTAAGACTAAAAAAATATATGTATTTTTTAAAAGTTGCTTTTGTTTTGACCAGTGCTATATTTAATGAACTATTACAAAAACAACTATATTTTATTTTTCATTAAAAACTGTAAAGATTTATTTAAATTTTAAAAACAAAAATATACAATAATTGAATCCTAAATTTGTTTTTTTTTAATTATTTAATAATCGAGGCAATTAAAGTTGCTTTTTTTTGGCCAACACTGTATGTACCTAGTCGTGCCATACATTCTGTTGCAAAACTTCAAGACCTTGCTGCTCAAAACATCCATTTAATATAAAATATTTATCTTATTTTTTTAATATGAGTAACTGATCAATAAATGGAAATTTGGTCTCAGTTTCGCTTCTGTTATAATGGAAGAGGAACATTATATCTTTCGCAAAAGGTTAAACAAAAACGCTTTTCAATTGAGCTAGATACGGATTCTTCAACAGGATTTTGGTGAGGCAAACTAGCTAAAACAATACAAAAGTGCCTCGGGGTCAATATCATAAGTTTTAGAAAAGCTTAAGATTAGGTCCATATTATAATCCTTACCATTCTTGTTTAGTGTTCAAAATTGGAAGACTTGCCGGAAACCCTTCTTAGAGGAATTTTAAAAATCTAAAAATAGAACTGACAAAAGCAGTATCAAAAATATCAACAGAAACAGTATAGGTCGATGGATACAATTTTTAAAGTAATTTTGGGTCAAAAGTATTTTTTTTAAACAAACTAATATTATGAACAAATAAATGAAACAACAGTGAAAATAAAATATTGAATAGTTTTCATTGTATGCTTGTAACAGAACTTAACTTAACTTATCTACAACTTCAATCAAAAAAAATAAGTGACTATCAGCTTCATACAAACTTTGAGTTTTTCGTGCAACTAAACTGTGCAAATGATTTTGTTGTTATGTCCGTCACTGTATCTCAAATGGTTTGTGATTTCTTTTTTAATAAATATTCCTAACTATTTCTTTGACAGCTGTAAGGCCTGGCAGATAAAACTGAACTTATATATTATTCTGTACATTTACTGTCCTGAAATAATAAATAATAATAATAATATTTATTTTAAATCATGGTCGATGTAGAAAAAAAAATACATCTACATATACTTAAGTCAGCACATTTAACTAAACTGACTATTCCTATTTAAATTTAAGAAAAAATAAAGGTCGTTAAATTAAGCACATTTAACTCGATCACAAAAGAACAAATATGATTAAGTACCTCAAACAATCATCTAGGTGGCGAATTCGTCATAGCTAAACATTTTATTTACACAAATCTACTTTCACAACAGTAAAAAAAATTAGAAAAAATGTTCATTCTTAAATTTAATTGATTTTTCACACCAAATAATTATTGAAATGATTCAAGGTCGCTTTAGTTTTAATAGTGCAATTAATTAATTTACTTTTTGAGTAACAATACATTTTTCTTTATCATAACTGGGGTGGAATCGGCTAAGGTGATTGTTGATAAAGGTCGCTTTAGTTTTAATAGTGCAATTATAAATAATTTAATTTTTGAGTAACAATACATTTTTTTATCATAACTTTTATCATAATTTAATTTTTGAGTAACAATACATTTTTTTATCATAATCGGCTAAGGTGAATGTTGATAAATGACAGTCAAAATAATCGAATTTGATCTACGTAAGGGATAGTCAAATTGATTTTCATTTTCCTACAAATATGTCGTTTCTAAATAGAGCTACCAGACGCTTACAAAAAACGAATGGAACATTTTTTCAGTTACCTTTCTTAGGTACAAAAACACATTCTTATATGACCGACAAAGCAAGACATTAGAAAAGTAAGAATGTTATTTAAACACAGCCAATTTGATACTTTTATTTAGATATTTTATAGGAATCATTTTAAAATTTCACCATAGCAACAATGAATTGTGACAATTATAATCTGAAATTGTTCGATCGAATTGAATTGAGTTGAATCATCTTACACATACGGAATGAAAATGATAGTCAAATTTGACTATCAAAAATATGATAGTCAATTATCACCTTAGCGGCTTCCACCCCTGGTATTTCAATCATGTTGTGTGATCTATAATTCTAGACCATTTTTTCATATTCTATTTGTAAACAATAGGTAGATAGTTGCTATTTCCCGATATCTGAGGAAAGAAATAGTTTACAAATCTTTCCATGTTCATGTCATGACAACATGTATGTACCTGCACAATTATGTACATACCTAACTAAATTGCATTTTTAATACTATCTAAAACCAGAAATGTAAGTTACCGTAATTTAATCGCAAGAAAAACGAAACAAAACGTAATATACAAATAATTCAGTTAAGTGTTATTCAATTTGGTTTCATATTATCAAAGTTAGTTTACCAAAAAGTTGCATCACCTTATCTTACTCTTGTGTTGTGACATTATTCGTGGTCTTGTTCTTGTTGTTGTTTTTGCTTTCTGTGTGGCTAAACGCATGGCCCGATATCATAAGTGTGGTATTTTTTTTTATTTCTCTCTTTGTAAGAAATGTATCAAGCACGTTGACGGAATAATAACTCAAAACAGAAACCACAAAACAAGAAACTTAATCACAAAGTCTAAACAAAAATACCTCAAGTAGATAGATAGGTATGGCATTCCTACTTTATAGCAAATATGAGAAGAAAAAAATACTTTCACCATTACGTATCGTAGTTTGTTGTTGTTTTTGTTTTTGTTTTTTATGTTCAAAACAGAGAAAAATAAACAACAAATTCAAGCGATCAAAAGCGACTCCAACGTCCATCAAAAATGCCTCTGGGCTCCACCACTCCGACTATGGTAGGGTAAGGTTGGATTAACCCAACCAACTCAAATTAACCCAACCCAACCCACTTCAACCGCCCGTTTAAGGTCACATCCATCCATCCATCGACTCGAGAGTCGAGCGAGAGACAAAAGAAATATTTTTTTCCTTGCCTCTGCAAATACAGTTGCACCTGCACTTTTCAACTAATTGCTGGTGCTGCACCACCATATCGCTGTGACCGGAGTAAGAGCAAATGCGCAACACCCAGCGCACCAGCACCAGCACCACTGCCACTTGATTAACTTATTATTTATCGCAACCCGCCCTCCCTTCTCCGCCCACTTTCGAAAAATTTAAAACGCAAAATAAAAAAGTACATACATACATATATAATATTGAATCTTTACTCTGGCTATTTTTAGAAGAATCTTTAAACAAAAGGTGGCATATTGTGAATTCCAATAAGTCACGTCAAGACACCCAAAACAAAAAGTATTTACATACCTCTTTTGGAAGAGAATGCTTCGCCAATGCCAGCAAACCAGGGAAGCATTATATCGATCCTTGGTCTCGTCCAAGTATTCAAATACCCGACTAAGGGCAAGGGCTGGAACTTCGCCCCATTGTGGGGATCTTCGGGTCATGTTTCGTTCGCCTCCTCTCGAATCAACGACCGTCGACCACCCCACGGCCAACAGCGATGATTACCAGTTAGCAGAGTAAGAGTTGTGTGAGATTTTCAATACGTACGGAAAATATGAAAAATTTTCTTGTTTAGTTTTTTCTTTCTCCAATTATTTTCCTTCTGTTGGTGATCTTTTGGGGTAAGTCACAAACTGTTCGTTCAAGTTGAAGGCTCTGAGGAAAATGTTTAAATTTTTCTTAAATAAAGATTGAATTGTACACAAAAAATTTAGAAGAACAAAAATGAAAGTAAGAAAAATCAAATTTTCGATTTGATGAAAATTTTCAACTACAATTTATTCACCTTATTTTTTGATTATCTTGATGATTTTTATTTGATGACGGAAAAAACTTTTAACTTAATTTGATTTCTTTTCTTTTTTTGAACTGTGATTGCGTCGTATGAGTTGAATTTTGAGTTTTTGATTTTTCCTTCCGTCGTCGTCGTCGATATTTTAGCTGGACAAGTAAAAGTTTTTCTTTTTTAACACTGCGACGAATGCACTCAGTTCAGTTCAAAATAAAGAAAAAGAATGATGATGAGGAGCGATGGCTATAGACAAGGAAGAGGATAGCGCGACAACGGCTATGAAAAAAACGGTGAAATTATGAAGAAAGATGATGGAGAAAGTGAGACAAATTTAGGTATTGTTTTGGAACTGTCTCTTTTGCACTTGCAGATGAAAACAGAAAGCAGCTGATTTTGACAACGGTGCAGTTGTGGCAGTGCTGAAAACTTGAGACAACGAAAGTTGATGAATTCATCGGAGAATGAATTTCATCGTAAGGTGGTGATTGCATGAAAGTGGTTCATTGTTTTTTTTTATTTGATGCATTGTTGTTTCTTGATTTTCATTGAGAATTATTGTCATTCAACAATTATATTTACTCAATGGTGTTACTGTTTTATAATTATTTTTAAGACTAAATTATAATTGCTTTTTTTTTAGTCGATTACAGAATCCACTGGGGATGTATCGGAATGTTTTTTTGAAATGTTCACGATACAAAATATGTCAAAAATTTTATTTTCTCCGTTAAGAAAATAATCAATGCGTATAACAGCATTCATAGAAAACTGCAAACAAAAAATAAACCGGACAGCCTTTATCAACAAAGGCAGATTTCTAGTCTTTGGGCAAAAATTTGAAAGTGTGAAATTTCGGAGTGCACAAATGAAGTATATCGCCCTGGAAAAAATTTTCCCAGATGTGTGTTTAAAGTGCAAAATGTGTTTATAGTGTACAGAAAACATGTACATGAAAAAAAGTTTTCAAGAAAAATATATTTAAGCTCCTTGAATAGAAAAATTAATTCCATTGGCCTACTAGATGTGCACTGCCAGTAGCCAACTGCCCGTTGGTTTCATATACTCCATAACGATACTAGCTCTTCTGTTACTTCACCGGAAATATGGAAAAACTTAATAATTTGATTTGTAAACTTTGTTTATTTTGTCAAACTTTATAACAATACATTTTTTTTGACATACAAGCTTTTTGAAGGAAGGAAGTAATGGCGTTTGAAAATGAATTATAATTTTTCCACCAAACCTGGAGTTGGACTTTTAAGAGGGGTTTCCTATGAGAATTAGTATCGATTACCAGACCAAATCTAGTACGTCAATGTTTTATTCATTTTGGTGGATTTACAAAATTGAATATTGTGGGTTACATATTTAAAGTTTTGAAAGCTTTTAAAATATGGACTCCTCCTGGGAACTGATTCCTTTTTTGTTTTTTGTGTTAAAAATATAAAAAAACAAAAAAAATGTTAAAATTTGATATAAGTTCACATAGACTCGAATACTAATAGATCTCATAAATATTTTATAATAGATCATCTTTGAAAGATAGAGAATCAATAAAAGAATTACCTTTACATGAATGTTTTTCCTTAAGTTTCAATTATTTTTAAAATTCCACTTAATTTTAAAAAATATAATGAAAAGACTCGTTTTCTTCTTAAGCCATAAAATATTTATTAAGTGAAAACAGAGCACAAGGCTACAGTCTTCAGATAATAACTAAAACAAAAGTCAGGCCATTTGAACACAGCCATTAGTGAAAACCTAAAAAAAGTACAACAGCTGATAAAACGTCAAATTTATCCGGTGTGGTTTGTGTTTATTTCTGTTTCTGTGAGTTCAAAACGAATAATATATTTTATTTTATTAAATAAAACGATATTTTAATACTTTTTTTAACTAATTTTATTTATTAGATGTAAAAAAATATGTTCTTGTAAATTCTGTTGAATTAAAATAAAAAATTAAACCTTGTTTTTGTTTTATTTATTGAATCAAAGTAGGATGTTATGAAATACCAAATGCTGTGGTTAGGAAAATTAGTTGGTGTTACCGCTAGGGGTACAGGAAGACCTAACATCACTCTTGCTGCCAGATCATTTTCATGTCTGACAAGACGTGAAGATGAGCCAAAGAGACTACAACCTCTGGTACTGCGGCTTCCAAAGAGAAATCTTGCAACGGAGCAATCATTTCTGACGGGTTTTTGGCAAACATTATCTACTAGTACCCCAGTTTCTTACATGCAACAGGGTCTTATCGAAATACATGACTTCACCGGCTTACCATGGTGGGCAACTATAGTTTTGTCCACGTTTGTCTTTCGAACGATAGTCACCTTGCCACTTACAATTTATCAAAACAAAATAACGGCGAGGATTGAACTTCTCACACTTGAAATGCCTGCATTAGTAGCTGAACTTAAAAAAGAAGCAGCCTTTGCTATGAAAAAGTTCAACTGGACCGAAGCACAAACAAGGCGGGCGTACAATCATTCGGTAAGATTGTTGTCTTAAAAAAACACTATTGTCGAATTAAGAAGATTTTTTAAATTCTCAAATAGCTTAAAAAACAATGGAATCAGCTTATTGTTCGTGATAATTGTCATCCTGCTAAAACATTGATAGTTCTCTGGGGTCAGATTCCATTGTGGATATTCCAATCGGTGGCACTTCGTAATTTAGTCTATATGCTACCAAATCCAAATTCGCTTGATGCTCAATTGGTTTTCACTGAACTAACCCTCGGAGGCTTTGGCTGGATTCCCAATTTGACAGAGGTTGATAGTTCTTTTATCCTACCAGTGGTACTTGGATCTCTTAACTTATCTATCATTGAAGTGAGTTTAATTTTTTGAAAGATGTAAACCTTGTTTCTTAAAATGATTTTTTTTCATTTAAGATGCAACAAATGCTGAAAACTCGTCCTTCTGGTCGATTCCAGACGATAGCAACGAATGCCTTTCGAGTTCTCAGTGTGGCTATGATACCGATTGCTTGTACAGTTCCATCGGTATGTTTTATTTTTAGGTCTATTGGTTTGCTCTGAATTTCTGTGATTTTTAGAAGTATGTTTGGTCAGTTTGATTTGTTTAGACTGAATACCACAGATAACCACAGAAAGTCAAAGTAAAGAAACAGACCTTTCGTGTGTCAGAAAACAAACGTTAATAAGATATTTAATTTTTTTTTTCTAGGCCCTTTGTGTCTATTGGACAGCATCAAGCTCGTATGGTCTTTTACAAAATTTGTTATTACTCTCTCCAAAATTAAGACGAGCAGTTAGAATACCACAAACACAGACTGAACTACAAAATCCGTATCAGCATTTGTGGATGAGTATTAAAGCTAGAACCGGAAATGGACCACCACCTGTTCTCCCAAAGATTTCTAATGAAACACAAAAGAAATAAAGTAAAGTTCAAAAAATGTTTTTGTTAATGTATTTTTTCATGTCTGAATAATGTCAAATTGGATTCTCAAATTTAACCAATAGATACAGTTTTTTAATCATCAAATACAAGAAACAAAAAATAGGAACTCAGTTAAGATTTTGGTGAAGAATGAAAATTAAGGGGAAATATATACTTCAGGTACTACATATTTGAGCTGTACAAAGAAGATGACACTGCTTAACAACTACATACATTGTTAGATCGGAAAAATTCCGATTATATTCCTGAAAGAAGACGCAATAGAGGAAGATGTGACTTAGATCGAACGTGCAAGTCAAGAGAACGTGCAAGTCAAACTTGTCGAGCGCAATTAGAATCCTCTATTTAGGAATCAAATTATTGTCTGGAAGACACCTTATGTTATCATCATTGTTTTCGGTAAGATAACAATTTGTATAATTATTACAATTTGTATTTGTTTCTCTTCTTAACTAAGTCTTTCCGAAAACTCATTAATCTGCTTAATTGTATTTTTATTTCTAACCTCCATCCTCGATAAGATTGTTAAATTAAGACGACGAAATTTAATTGTCATTATAAAATGTGTATCTACATACATATGTACGTTGAAATAAGCTCTAGCTCACCAATATAAAGTTAAGGAATTTCTTTGAAATACTTTTGTGTTGAATATGATTCATGATAAGAGAGCTTACCGACAACTTAATAAACAATTTACTTTGTATCATTTGACTCTTTTTACCCTTATCAATCACAGTAATGTTTATTTAACTTTTGAAGACATTTTTATTGGATATTATATAAGATTATGCTTTATGCTTTTTACACAGGTAGGAAAAAAAATCCTACTTCCTACTTTCTTAAACAATATAGGTATTTAGGTAAAAGAAACAAAACACAAACAAAAAATATGTAAATACTACCTACACATGTTTTTCAAGTCATGTTGCATTGTTTTTGATTTGTTTGTTTTGTAAATAAAAATAAACATTTAAGTAACTAGCATTTAGGTTCCTATAAATCTGTTGCACAATGTTTGCAAACACATGTCATTTTGGACAGAAAAATATCTTTTCAATGGGATTTTTACCTACATACCTACACAGTTGAATTTGTTGGTCTTTTGTCAAGCATATATTTCCACATGTGACATAAATACACATATTTGTATGAAAGATACAACACGAAAGAATATATGAAAGTCCAGACATGGCGCCTCTATTCATGGTCTGGACATATCAATTCTTATGCTAGGCGTTGATGATAGAAATATCTATCTGTATCATTTTCTCACTGGTAAAAAAAATAGTGATTGGAATGCCATATTATGAATTTGTAAAGACTAGAAATAGGTTAGTAGTAGGCTTGTAAAAGAATGCAATCTTTTGGGAATGCAATCTTTTATGACTTCAATATAAAGATTTCTTTCACTCAGATTTTGAAATCACCAATCATTTTATAGTCTTAATTTCAAAGCGAATTAAATAAGTGCAATCTTTTTGTTCAATTTTATTCTATAAATGTTTTATAGTGATTTCATTCACCAAAGAAAGAAGGTAAGTAAGTAATTCAGTAAGTAATTCATTTTATTGGAACAATTATTTGGTTACAAAGTTTAAGTAGGTTTTATAGTTATGAATTTTAGATAGCTTTGGCTTGAATGGCAATATATTATAATAGTAATGAAAAGTTATATAAACATAATAAAAAGGAAAAATTTAACTTCAAATATACTCAGTCATTAACAAATTTCTGTATTTAATAATAGATTTAAGAAAATTACACAATTCTTTCCAGTTTCTTCCGTTTAAAATTTCTAATGTTTCCATCATTGTAAAACGTTCCTTTCCTCGATATGCAAGTCTTAGGTGTTTGAAGATTGGACAAATGCTTATAAAATGAAAGTTGTCTTCTTTGGCCTTCATGTTGCACAGCGTGCAAAATTGGTCGGTTGCACCATTGTATGGACTGCCGTTAAGGTAGATGAGCTCACATCTCGATTTAAACAGCAGCGATATTTTTTCGTAGCTAAGGTTATCCTGAAAGTAGTTGTTACTGGCGAGGTTATAATTTAATTGTGAATATATAATTCTGCTTTCAGATTGTCGTGCTTCTTCAATCAATGCGTTACGAGTGTAGTCTTCATTTATTTGCATTAAGGAGTAAAGTTGTTCTTTTAAGGAGTCTAGGTTACTGAAGTTCCAGTCTAAATTAATGTTGTAATAAGAGGCAATATTTTGCCATTTCATCATCCACCAGTCGATGTTTCTTTGTTCGTAGAGCAGCAATTTTTTCGTAAGTCGAGTATCAGAATGTGAAGCAATTTTTAAAATGTAGTCTGCTTGAAACTTAAGGGTATTAGAAAAAATCTTAGGCAACCCTGTTTCAAGATATAGTGCATAATTTGGGGTGTTTCTTGGTAGGTGAAACATTTTTTTCAGAAAATTTCGATGAAATTTTTCAACCACTTCAAATTCATCTATTCCCCAAATTTGAGCAGCATAACAGAGTGTTGATTTTACTACGGTTTCGAAGACTTTATATTTAGATGAAAGAGTGATGTTTTGGTTGTAAAATATTTTTCGCCACGTCATGTTGACCAAACTCTGGGAAGCAGCAGCTTTTCCTTGAAGGTGGTTTTTAAAGTCTAGAACCGTATTCATTTTTACTCCCAGGTATTTATATTCTTTGGTAACTTCAATCTCGTTGCCTTTGTAGTACCATTTATTTTTATTTAAACTTCGGAAGCTATGTGTGAAGACCATAATTTTCGATTTTTCAGTGTTTATAGAGAGACCCCAGGTTTCACAATAATTTGAAAGACGGTTAATCATCAATTGCAGGTTTTCAGGTGATTCCGATAGTAAAACTAGGTCATCCGCATACAACAGCACATTAACACTAGTGTCAGCAATATGAATTCCACCGGGTATACATGAGACTATGTCATTTATAAAGAGCGAAAATAATAGAGCACTTAACAGGCATCCTTGTTTAACTCCTGAGTCTGTATCAAACCACTGAGAGTAAGCTGAACCATCCCATACTGCTGCTTGCGTCCCCGTATACATTTCTTTCAGGACTTTGATAAATTTTGTCGAAAGACCTACTTGTGACAGCTTATATAAAAGTGCATTTCGGTTAACAAGGTCAAACGCTGCTTTTAAATCGACGAAAAATGAGTAAACTTTCTTTTTCCTAGCTTGAAATGCTTTTATTATTGAAGTGAGACAAAATATTTGGTCAACAGTCGAGTAATTTTTCCTGAAACCGGCTTGAAGCTCCGTAAGAATTTCATGATTGTCAACCCACTTTTCAAGCCTGCTCACAAGTATACCGCAAAAGATTTTAGCCATCGTGTTCATGAATGAGATTCCACGGTAGTTTTCAGGGTTATTAGAATCACCCTTTTTATATATTGGAAATATCACGGAGTTTTTGAATGATTTTGGTATTGTAGATGTTGTTAATATCATATTAAAAAGGTGCTTTAAATTGTTATTCAAGGTTGGGCAGGCGTTTTTGAAAAATTCATACGGTATACCGTCTTCACCGGGCGCTTTTCCATTTTTTGCTTTAATAATAACATTTTGGATTTCATTAACTGTTATTTCCGAATCTAGAATTTCGTCCAAGACTAAAGGTGCTGCATATGCGAATGATAAACTTGATTTGTTGAAAAGTAACCCTTTGAAGTGCAAAGCGAGATCATATGCGGATAAAGTTGCGCCTATCACGAAGTTGGACCCGTTTATTTCCTTGGCTGTTTTCCAAAACTCTTTTGAGTTTTTAATGAGGCCTAGCGATCGTACTTGGTTGTTTTGAAATTCAACTTTTTTGAGGAAGCATAGTCTTTTATACACAGAATTTGATTCTAAATACAATTTCTTCAGTTCTTCTGTGTAGCTTTTGCGTAGAGAATGTAAAAAAGCGAAAGATTTTCGTCTTGCTTTAACACATTCATAATCAAACCATTTCTGTTTAAATTTAACTGCGGGAGTATTGTTTTGGGTTTGTGAGGAGCTTCGTATGCTTGATGTTATTGCATTTGAGAATTTTTCGCTAGAATCAAGGTTTGTAGGAATTTCGGACAGATGTTTATTTAATTTGTTTTGATAAGAAAATAATTCATTACATTTCCATTTAAGTTTCGGTAGGAGTTTAAGTTCTTTTTGTCGAGTTACAATTTCATTAGTCCACTTCAACACTACGGGCATATGGTCGGAGTATGTTTTGCACTGTACTTCGAAAGTTGCAACTAAGTCTATCCAGTCACCATTTACTGCCCCATAGTCAATCACTGTCAATCACCAAAGAAAGAAGGTAGTTAAGGTCGATCCATTCAAAAATTAAATTGAAATTTGGATAAAATATATGTGCATAGGTTCTTTCACATCATCGCTTCATAGAATCTATGTACATATGTACATACAATTTCTGAAATAGAATATTTACACCTAAACATTTCAATCAAAATGAAACTGAATTCCTTTTTTTAAACCAAATTCTTATTGTTGATTTAAAATTGGTTTCAACTAAAACTATGATTATTCCTGCCTTCATTTTTCTATATGTGTTAAGCGGTAACAAATTTTAGCTTGACAAATCTCGAGCAGCGTTCCTTTAATACGATGTTTTTGGATGGTAAATATATACATACATACATACATATGTATATTCTTATTAGATTTCTAATTTTTGCACTACAGATCTATTTGTGCGATAAAATGTACATGACGGGCCTCCATAAATATTGACAATTGCGACATATGACAGTTGACAATTTGTTTGTAAATTTACAGCTTGAAGATTGTCACAACCAGTTCCATAAACAATTTGACAATTTTGTAGAACTGTAGGAAAATATTTGACAATTATCATCATTTCATTTCATAAAGAAACGATTTCAAGATTATATATGTAATAAAATTGCCATAATAAATTTGTCGGTAAGTAAGTATGTATGTACATATGTGAGTTAAAAATGACAAAATTATCACGAAAAATGTGTTAGTATATGACAATGACAAAATTGTCATGACACATTTGTCATTGTATTTTTCTGACAAATTTTGCCATCTTTCAATATTTTATAAAATACAGATTGACCCTGATTACACGGGATGTTTTTTCGTTCGTTTTCGTCTTTCGTCTTTTTGACAGGTACCTACCCTCGTGATTACACCTTTCCTTTTTTCGTTCCTTTCGTTATTCCTCTTTTTGACGTTTGTGATCGAATTGTTTTTATTTAACTTTTTATATCCGAAATTGTAACACCCGGTTTGATTTTTAAAAGCTCTTTTCGAATAATTTCAAATGCCTCAATTCTTTTATTTCTATTTTTATAATTTTTGTTCAGCTTGTTATATAAATTGGGCCAACTTTGAAATAGCGTTAATAATACTTCCGTTTGAGTTTTTGTCCACATTTCTTAAATCGTTTAAATAAATAATTAAATTTACATTATTTCACGTTTATATTTGCCTTTACTACACCGTACTCTGGAAAACTGAACTTATAGCTGTAAATTATGCATTTTGTTTTTTTTTTATTGGTTGTCAAAGCATAAACGTCAAAGTTCAACAAAAAAAGTCCATACATTTTCAGGACTCTTTTCACGACTTCTTTCCCCCTACGTTTCTACACCCCTCACCCTTCTGTCAAAAAGACGAAAGAGTAAACAACCGAAAAAACATCTCGTGTAATCGGGCACATTGGTCAGACAAGTTTGTCAAATTGTCACCTGTCAATTTTTATGAAAAAGGGCTTTGACCAGTATTTTTAAGCTGCAACCTCTATCTTGACATCGAATACTTTTCTTTTGGGTTAAGGTCAAATATGTATTTCGAAAGACCAGCCAATAACGTAAAACTAATTGATCTGGATTTTCGAGAACACCTATGCACTTATTCTGCATTTGGTGGATTTGGCTACTAAAAATTAATTTTGTTAGTATGCTCAAATGTGATACCTAATTGCAAGCAGTATTTGGGGGCAACATCTATGTACTTATATAAATAGTATATGCAACTTATTTGCAAATATTTTTCAATTGGTATAGTCCTCTCAATGTGTTCCGCAACAATCTACAATATACAGTCTATTGTAGGTGATTATCATCAATATATGTAGGCAGCTTAGTCAGCCTTAAGTGATCCCAGTAATGAAAACCAACCGGGACCTAATGGTATTCCACCAATTGCATTGAAAAACTGTGCCATTAATTGTACTGTATAATGTTTCTTTTAAAAAGGGAATTTTTCTTGATGACTTGAACATTTTCGATACAATTCCTATGGGTTGGGGTCGAAATACTGTATGGATCATAATACTGTATTTAAAATAGGTACAGTATTTTAAATACAGTATAATAATACAGTCAAAATAATGTTTTTCAAAATACTGTATGTACAAAATACTGTATGATCAAAGTACTGCATCTCAAAAATCTGTATTTCAAAATGCTGTAAATAAGGCTAAAAAATAAAAATCGTTTTGACAATGTAAAAAAGTGCATTTTATAGTCTTATTTACAGCATATAATGAAATACATAGTTTGATTTCGAAATTATTTTTTTGTTAACGAGATTTTTAGTCGAAAACCAATTTTTACCAATTTAAGTATTAAAATTGTTTTTTATATAAACAAATACAAATTGGATGAATGAAATTAATTTGAAGTCAATATCTTCTATTGTTCACGAGATATCGAGAACCGAACATCAATTTTTACCAAATTTGCGTACTATTTTTTGTTGGATTTTTATAAAAAAAACTTCATGAATGTTTTGAAAAGATATTTGAGTCGAAAATCAATTTTTACCAACTTTTGTTAATTTTTGTTTAGGATTTTATTTTTTTGTAAAAAAAACTGTCTATTCGACTTTTCTCAAAATTTTTCCGAGTGTTGAAAACAATATTTTTTATAAGATAAAATTAGTTGGAAGCCATAATCTCAAATTTTTGAAAAGACATTTGACTCAAAATCAATTTTTACGAACTTTGAGTAATGTTTTTTTAGGTTTTTATTTTTTATGAAAAAAAACTGTGAATTCGATTTTTCTCAAAATCTTACCAGATGTTGAAAACGTTATTCTTCGTTGCACAAAATTGTTACGGCGATAAAATCATTTTTTTTTTTCGTAAAAGTTTCGAGGTGAAAAATATTTTTTTTTCAGTTTTTTTTTGATTTAAAAAAAAAACCGTTAATTAGAATTTTTTCCAAAGATATATTTGATTGGTATCGCGTTACAATATATAATATACAATTTAATTCAAGTCTCTAGCGATATTGGTTCGTGAGATATTTTGGGTTAACCAAAATTTTCACCTTTTTTTTTAAATTGCTATGGTAAAAAAACCACCCACACCAACGCAATTTTTCTGAGAGTCCTTTCTGCATCTTTCTAAATTATTATCTGTATAACAAAACTTATTTGAAGTCGATATCTCTACTGGTTCTTGAGCTATGGTCGACGAAAAAAACGTCGCGAACGTAAGGACGTACAGATGTACGGACGTACGAACGTACGTACATACGCACGCACAGACATCTTTCTAAAAATCTTTTATTTCGACTCTAGTGACCTTGAAACGTCGGGAAATGTCAAAATGTTCAATTCGACAAATCGGACCGATTACAATAACTTCATATGGGAAGTTAAAAATATTTAATATATTTATTACCTATTAATTTTTGTAAGTTATTGTTTAAGTTGTAAACCTGTTTCAATTAGCCTGTAGGATTATGTACATATAAATATATTTTAATATATTAAATAAATTTGCAAATACAATTATTTTGACATTTAGCTTGATTAATGAATAAAAAAGATACATAAAAAATCATAAGTTTTAATGTATAGAACTTTGACGTTTTCACTTCCTTAACCATTTTTTATCATGGTGTCTAAAACTTCACCAGATTCTATGGATTCCATGTTTGAGCAATGGAGCCTATACTAAACCTTCAATGCAGCAGGAATGAAGATTCGGGAACAAATAACGTTCAAGGCTTTATACGATTATAATTACTTACATGTACATAACATGTGCTATGGAAGAGTGGGTAGATATACCTAAGTTTAATAGAATTTCATTTAAAACATACAATTTTATGCGTTTACATTAAAACTACAATTTTCAGTTTATTCTTGTAATAATGAAAAAGAAGTTCCCACAGGAAACTGATACTTAGAAATATTTTCCTTTGCTCTTAACTAAAACGGAACTTCTACATTTAATGCATCCTTTATACATATCTGTGTATGTATATACATATTCAAGAGACGTCTTGTAACAATAGACATTTATTCAAATTTCTTTTGATCTCACTCTCTGCCTGCCTCATTGACATCTCCGAATAACATCAACAGAACTAAAGTTAATTGTTATCAATTGAGTTCACTCAATGATTTCTTAGAACGTTCCGATCCAAACAATCCTCATTGATCGCCATCGCACCCTGCCAATTTCTTATTGTTTGCCATTTTTTTGTTTATTTGTTTTGTATATTGTTTCCTCTTTTCACGCATTCACTTCAACTTCGGACAAACTGCGACCTTCTACCCCGGGAAAAACCTACCCCGCTTGACTGAGTTTCACATTAGATGGTGATAAGGAGAAGAGAATTTTTCGTCATAAGCAAATAGAAAAATAACAAAACAGAAAACAGAAAACATCGAGAAAGATAGATAGATAGAGAAAGGTCTTAAAGATCGTCGCAGGCGATAACAGAAGACCAAATTTCTACATAATATTGTAGCTTCTTGAGAGATTGTCGACTTCAACACCAACAGTCTTATCTATTCGAGCTCATCTATATACATTATAACCTCTCTGCAGTATCTCTATACAGCTCATCCTCATTTTTGCTTAATTGGAATTGATTCCGTTTCGCTGCGTAAGCGTTTCAAAACTCAGAAGATGCTCGACGCGATCACATCGTTTACGCTTTTGTACCTAAAATTCGAAAATTGAATACGGAAAAGAATTTTTTTTCAAAAAAAAAAAAAAATAAATAAAAACAATCATCCCGCATAAACGGGGCACTTTTGAAAACAATAAAGTCAATCCCATGTGATATAATTAAACACGCACCGTACTGAGAAGCGTTTGCATTCAAAAATGTTGCAAAATAAAATACTTTCGAAAATAACATCACTCCTGCTCCTGCTAGTGATTTTGTGTACCAGTGTTGTTGTTGGAGTTAGTATGATTCATTAATTGTGAAAAATTAAAAAAGAAAATAAATCGTTTTTATCCGAGATCTTCTGCTCATTAAGCTTTGGTTAATAAATTCCCTGCCATTGCCTCTGTTTGCCTGACACATTTTATTGTTTGTAGTGTGGTGGTGCTCGAGTTTGTGCTATCTTTTGTTTTTAAAAATGTTTTTTTTTTGTGTTTTTAACTAAAAAAAAATGAAAACAATTCAAAACTAAAAATACTAAAGAGTGTGTGGGGTCGGTGGGGTGGTTTGTGGCGATTGTCGAACTTCTGGTGTCAACGACAGATGAATCGTTTTTCTCTTAACCGTTTAATTAGAGATTCAAAAATGAACCAAAAAACCTAATGTCTGTCTGTTCTTTTTTCTGAGTTTGTAGTTTTGAACGACCGCGACGACAACGTCGCATTGACGACGTACCCCCTTTTTTGATGAGTCGGATGCGAATTTATAGCTATTTGAAAATACTATGCTAGGAATTTTCACTTCGAGATGTGTTGATTGATTAAAGCTAATAGTTTCTATGATATAGGACGTTTTTGACCTTTGATTGGCTTTTGTGTGTTTGATGTGTGGCAAAAAACTCACGCGAAAATAATACTGATGGATGGATAGGCGATGTGTTAAAAATGGTTGAGATTTTTTCAGATGGACTTGTTAACAGATTGAGTTGGATGTTGTTTTGTTTTTGTTTTGTTTTATTTCGTTCTCAATGAATTGAGGGCATTTAATTTGATTGAAACACTTGTTTTTCAAATTAGGGTTTCTTTTTTATGGATGGGGATTTTAGATATTGCTACACATTTTTATATTTTGTTTTTGAGATGATTCATCTTAACATACGAGCAGTTTTGATAAGAAAATATTATTGTGTGATTTTTTATTTTGATGTTCTCAAAACAATAATTTTAAAAATCTTTGTGTAAAAAGATGTATTAGTAAAACAAAAAGTTGGTTCTTATGTATGTATATACGTATAGGTACTATGAATATCTATTATTTCCAAGTTACTATTTTGGATTTCAAAATTACTTGTGAAACTAAAATTTAAAAAAAACAATACAGGGGTATCCATTTCGCGGTTTCAAAAAAAAAAAAAAAATAAATTAGGTGGCGCAACAGTCCTTAGAGAACCAGGGCCTAGTGACTTACAACTCTCAACCATTCCTGGGGCTGGGATGCGATCCACACTGATAACTTCCCATCCTGTCTGTCGATTTGTCTTGCTTAAAAGTTTGTCTATATGTATCAATTTTTACCAAATTTGCGTACTATTTTTTGTAGATTTTATTTTTTTTTTTTGAAAAAAACGGACTGTTGGATTTTTATAAAAAAATTACTGAATATCGAAAACAATATTTTCTGTGAAATAAAATAAGTTTGAAGCCAATATTTTTTATTTTTGAAAAGATATTTGAGTCGAAATTCAATTTTTACCACCTTAAATACATTATTTTTTGTAAAAAAACTGTCAATTCGATTTTTCTCAAAATTTTTCCGAATGTTGAAAGCAATATTTTGTATAAGTAAAAATTATTTAAAAGCCATTATCTCAAATTTTTGAAAAGGTATTTGAGTCGAAAATCAATTTTTTACCAACTTTTGTTAATTTTTTTTTAGGTTTTTAATTTTTTGTACAAAAACTGTCTACTCGATTTTTTTCAAAATTTTACTGAATGTTGAAAACAATATTTTTTGAAAGATTAAAGTAGTTTAAAGCCAATATCTCAAAGTTTTGAAAAGATATTTGAGTCGAAAATTAATTTTTACCAACTTTGAGTAATGTTTTTTTTAGGTTTTTATTTTTTATAAAAAAAACTGTCAATTAGATTTTTCTCAAAATTTTATCAGAGGTGCACAAAATTGTTTTGGAGATGAAATCATATTTAAGTCGTAAAATTTTCGAGGTGACAAATTTTGTTTTTCAGTTTTTTTGATTTATTATAAAACCGTTTAATGGATTTTTTTCCAAAAATATAATTGTTTTGTATCACGTTACAATATATAATACAAAATTTAATTCAAGTCTCTAGCTTCATTGGTTCATGAGATATTTGGATTTAACCAAAATTTTCACCTTTTTTTAAACTGCTATGGTAAAAAAACCACCCACGTAATTTTGAGAGCCCTTTCTGCTTCTTTCTGCCTTATTATCTGTATAACAAAATTTATTTGAAGTCGATATCTCTTCTGGTTCTTGAGCTATGGACGACGAAAAAAACGTCGCGAACGTACGTACACACGCACCGCACAGACATCTATCTAAAAATCTTTTATTTCGACTCTAGGGACCTTGAAACGTCGAGAAATGTCAAAATGTTCAATTCGACAAATCGGACCCATTACAATAACTTACTATGGGAAGTTAAAAAGTCGGTTATCATTTGACCATAACGCTCCGATTTAACGGTGACAGTCGTTCCATCGTCGTTTTCGAAGAAGTAAGGTCCAATCACACCTCCGAACCAAAGAGCGCACCAAATAGTGACTTTTTGTGAATTTAATGGCCTCTCTTCAATTACTTGAGAATTCTCAGAACCCCAAATAGGACAATTTTGTTTATTAACATAACCACCGAGTGAGAAATGTGCTTGGTCGCTGAAGAAAATTTTGTTCGCGAAATCGCCGTCAACCGCCTGTTGTTCAAGCATCCATTTGACGTATCTACGACGCACGTTGTGAATGGTCAGCTGGCTTCGGTTGTTGTGTAAGCTGGACTTTATATGGATGTAGGTGTAGATCCAAATGCAAAATACGCCATAATGTGTCGTAAGACAGTCCTAATTCCTGAGCACGACGAGGAATCGACACATTCGGGTCTTCGGCAACACTCTCACTTACATAAGCGATATTATCAGTTGTACAAGCTAAACGATGATGCACAGGCCTTACAATATCTGTAACCAATCCAGTCTCTTCAAATTTCTTCACAATTTTGCCAATTGCTTGCTTAGTTGGATGAATATGTAAACCATATAATCTCCTCTTAAAGCACGATATGTGGCTGTGGCAGAATTACCATTTTTGTAGTATGTTTGACTTTCAACTGAAAAAAAAAATTGGTTTAACAACTTAGTTTGACAGATGTCGAATTTCAGCCCTATACTTTTTAAACCACAAAATGAATAACCCGTTATATTCATGCGTCATTAGTAGAAGTGATAACAATTAACTTTTCAAAAATTTGCACAGGTGAATAAATAAAATGACACGAGGTTTATCTTTTGCTTAGCTATTTTTGCTTATCTATGCTCAATTTAATAGGCTTCTTCTCTCATAGAAATTCAATAATTAGATTATAATTAATTAAATAAATATCTTTAAAAATATTTATGCTAATCCTCATTGTTCAGACATCATATTCTTATTAGTAGCAAATTTTAAAGTGTGTAATATCTTAGACAGTTGTTGTTCAACCACAAAATATTATTTATTGATGGTCTTACTTACATACTTAGAAACTAAAATTCGTTGTCTAAAAAAAGAACAAGAGATTGATTGAAATGGTTGAACAAATTTAAACAATTTTTTGGAATATTTTCTCACCTTTTTCATTTGATAATTCTGAATATTTCTGAAAATTTATCACCTGGCAAAAATGATACTTCTGATTCTAAAAAAAGAAAAAATCCCTTCTGCATTAGAAATCAGAGCTAAAATCAGAAGAAGAAATTGTTCAGGAAATTTCGTCTTATTTAGTTATTTATTTGTGTATTTTATTGGAAGGAACAGATTTGTAAGAGATTTTCAGATTACAAGACTTGACATCATTGTAAAAACTTAATTTTAATTAGATAAGAAGTTTTTGTCGCCTAGTACATTTTCGTTGTCAAGACATTGGCGCATGATACAATGTTAAATGGATCTTAAAACACTGTAATGATCACAAAAAATAAAGGTATGAAATAAATTTTGTCGTTCTAAAAAAGCAAAATAAATTAATTTTAGAGATAAAAATGGAAATTTTAAGATTAATGATTTTGATTTTGAGAAAAATCATCTTTTTCGTCTGTCTCTGCTAATTCTTCTTGTTTCTCACCGACTGTATTCATTATTTCCTCATATTCTTATACATATGTATATGTATCGTTCAGGAATAAACTTTCTTTTGAGCAGAGCCTCTGAATCCTTTTGCATTGGTAGTTTGGATGAATATAGAAGGTCAGGTTCATTGAATTCTTCAAGGAATTTTACTTGATTGCGCGTTGGACAAAAATCAAAGACAACAATATCTGGAGTTACACCATAAAAATGGATCAAGTTTTTTTTTTTAGTGAGTGTGCGAAGCTACAATTTCGGAACTATGCAACATCTAACAAAATTTGTTTGAGGACGTTTGGTTGCTTAAGACAGGATTATTAAAAATGTCGCTTGGGATAATTTTACTGACGGATATGACAAATTTCAGTAAATTTATTCCAATGAAAAAACTTAGCAGTTGCTACAATTTTCTTTTTTCATTTTCATACATGAAACGTGACGCTTGACTTAGTAAATTAAAAAATTAATACATTCTTGCGGGAATGTATCGATATGTAGTGATATTTAAACGGCTAACTTTTGCAGTTGTCATTTTTGTATTCAAATTGTAGGGTGATTTTTATTATACATTTTTATTTCATTTTCCAAAAGATAAAATGAAAAACATAATGACAGGTGTACCATAGTTGTATATAGAATACACAATTCATTTTAAAAATTTAAAATTATATATCCTGACGTTATACCGAATTCATAAAAACTCGAAAAAATCAACTAACAATTTTTTTTTTATAAAATAATGATACTACCCCTAAAATAATTGTATGCATCGACAAAAAACGCATTTGAAAACAGTAAGACCTTTAAGAAAATCGAGAGTTTTTTGTTTTTGCAAAAATTAAAAACCTAAAATGGATAGGTATATTAAAAAGTAATACAAATTAAATTTGGTGATTTTACCTTGGAGAAATTACAAATATTGGCTTAAAACAATGTTTATTTTACTAAAAGCATTGTTTTTGACATTTGTAATATTTTTAGAAAACTGCAATTGATAGTTCTTCAAAAAATACTACGAAAACTGATAAAAATTGATTGTTAACTCAAATATCACGAGAATAAATAAAGTTATTTACTTAACAATTATTTCATTCTATACAAAATATTGTTGTTAACAAAAAATTATTAACTTCCCATGGGAAGTTATTGTAATGCGTCCGATTTGTCAAATTGAAAATTTTGAAATTTTTCGACGTTTCAAGGTCCCTAGAGTCGAAATAAAAGATTTTTAGAAAGATGTCTGTGCGTGCGTATGCATGTGAATGTACGTTCGTACGTCCGTACGTTCGCGACTTTTTTTTCGTCGTCCATAGCTCAAGAACCAGAAGAGATATCGACTTCAAAAAAAATTTGTTATACAGAATAAGGCAGAAAGATGCAGAAAGGGCTCTCAAGAAAATTGTGGGGGTGTTTTTTTACCATGGCAGTTTAAAAAAAAGGTGAAAATTTTGGTTAACCCTAAATATTTCATGAACCAATGACGATAGAGACTTGAATTAAATTTTATATTATGTATTGTAACGTGATGCAAAACAAATATATTTTTAGAAAAAAATCCAATTAACGGTTTTTTTTATAAATCAAAAAAACTGAAAAAAAAAAATTGTCACTTGAAAATTTTACGACTAAAATATGATTTCATCTTCAAAACAATTTTGTGCAACGAAGAATAATGTTTTTGACATCTGATAAAATTTTGAAAAAAATCTAACAGACAGTTTTTTTTATAAAACATAAAAACCAAAAAAAAACATTACAAAAGTTGGTAAAAATTGAATTTCGACTCAAATATCTTTTTAAAAACTTGAGATTAAGGCTTCAAACTTATTTTATCTCATAAAAAATATTCTTTTCAACATTCAGTAAAATTTTGAAAAAAATCGAATTGACAGTTTTTTTTACAAAAAATAAAAACCTGAAAAAAAAATTATAAAAGTTGGTAAAAATTGATTTTTCGACTCAAATATCTTTTCAAAACTTTGAGATATTGGCTTTAAACTACTTTTATCTTTCAAAAAATATTGTTGTCAACATTCAGAAAAATTTTGAAAAAAATCAAATTGACAGCTTTTGTACAAAAAATTAAAAACCTAAAAAAAATTTAACAAAAGTTGGTAAAAATTGAATTTCGACTCAAATATCTTTTCAAAAACTTGAGATTAAGGCTTCAAACTTATTTTATCTCATAAAAAATATTCTTTTCAACATTCAGTAAAATTTTGAAAAAAATCGAATTGACAGTTTTTTTTACAAAAATTAAAAACCGAAAAAAAAATTAATAAAAGTTGGTAAAAATTTATTTTCGACTCAATATCTTTTCAAAAATTTGAGATAATAGCTTCTAAGAATGTACTTTAAACTTATAAGAAATATTGTTTTCAACATAAGGAAACATTTTGAGAAAAATCGAATTGACAGTTTTTTTTTAACAAAAAATAAAAACCTGACAAAAAAATTATAATAGTTGGTAAAAATTGATTTTCGCCTCAAATATCTTTTCAAAACTTTGAGATATTGGCTTCAAACTACTTTTATCTTTTAAAAAATATTGTTGTCAACATTTAGTAAAATTTTGAGAAAAATCTAATTGAAAGTTTTTTTTACAAAAAATAAAAACCTAAAAAAAATGTATAAAAGGTGGTAAAAATTGAATTTCGACTCAAATATTTTTTTAAAAACTTGAGATTAAGGGTTCAAACTTATTTTATCTAATACAAAATATTGTTTTCAACATTCTAAAAATGTTGAAAAAAATCGAATTGACAGTTTTTTTACAAAAAATAAAAACCTAAAAAAAAAATTGTAAAAGTTGGTAAAAATTGATTTTTCGACTCAAATATCTTTTCAAAACTTTGAGATATTGTCTTTAAACTACTTTTATCTTTCAAAAAATATTGTTGTCAACATTCAGAAAAATTTTGAAAAAAATCGAATTGACAGTTTTTTTTACAAAAAAATAAAAACAGAAAATAAAAATTAACAAAAGTTGTTAAAAATTGATTTTCGACTCAAGTATATTTTCAAAAATTTGAGATAATGGCTTCTAACTAATTTTAACTTATAAGAAATATTGAAGTCAACATTAGGAAATATTTTGAAAAAAATCGAATAGACAGTTTTCTTACAAAAAATAAAAACCTAAAAAAAATTTATAAAAGTTGGTAACAATTGTTTTTCGACGTAAATATCTTTTCAAAAATTTGAGACATTGGCTTCAAACTAATTTTATCTTATAAGAAATATTGTTTTCAACATTCGATAAAGTTTTGAGAAAATTTACAGTTTTTTTTACAAAAAATAAAAACCTAAAAAAAAACAGTTGACAGTTTTTTTTTATAAAAAATAAAAACCTAAAAAAAACAATGCTAAAACTTGGTAAAAATTTACTTTCAAAAATTAGAAATATTTGCTTCAAACTTATTTTATTTCACAGAAAATATTGTTTTCGATATTCAGTAATTTTTTTTATAAAAGTCCAACAGTCCGTTTTTTCATAAAAAATAAAATCTACAGAAAATAGTACGCAAATTTGGTAAAAATTGATACATATAGACAAACTTTTAAGCAAGACAAATCGACAGACGGGATGGGAAGTTATCAGTGTGGGTCGCATCCCAGCCTCTTTTTTTTATAAAGTAGTCCAATTAACATATTTTATTTAAATAAAAACCTAAAAAAATTTACTCATAATTTAAAAAAAAATTGTTTTTTGACTTAATTATCTTGGAAAAAAAGGTATTGAAATCAAACATTTACTTAATTTTGTAGAAAAATCCATTCAATTTATATTATTACAAAAAAAATAATTACCTAAAAATAACAATTACCAGGCAAGTATAAATTAATGATACTTAAAATTAAAATTTATTTTATATATCTTGGGAATACGAAAAAGATACTGACTTCATATAAATATTATTGTTAATGTTTTGCAATATTTAAAGTGTTGCTTAAAAAAAATGTTAAGTTCTATCAAAAATACTACTATATTGATTTATTATATCTCGACAGAAAACAGATTAAATTTAAATTTTTTATTGAATACTCTTTCAATTTCTTTAAATAAAGAAATTGACTTGTTACATACCGTTTGAAAATTTGCAGTAGGCTCCATTGGTTTCTTATATTTTTAATTCCCTATGAACATTTTTGCTAATAATTCAAAGTCATTGGGATAAAATATGTCCCTTTTATTTTTAAAGAAAATATGATGCACTATAAATAACTTAAAGTTGAAAATTTGCATCATACGAACCGTTTCAATGCAATCAATCAATAAACAATTTATCAATAAAGATTTCACTCGTTAGTTTTGATGTTTTGTAAATAACGAACATGTCAACTCACAAACAATCACATAAACGATAGAATAAAGTTTGTGGATTTTAAAAATGTCAATTTGTTCAAATGCAGCAAGAATTAACATTTAATTGTTTTCTATTTCAATCAAGAAAAACTTTTCAAGTATTGGTTTAGTGCAAAAATGTTGAAGGACCAATTTTACCGAATTTAATTTTCTTTCCAAGTATTTTTCATTACCTTAAGTTGTTTGATTTAACATTGGAAAACGTAAACGTTAAGTGTTTAGAAGGTATAAATGTTTTATTTTAAATAGTAACAACTAAATATAAATGTGTGAAATAACATATGTAAGTAAAATTAAAATACTCAGACCTATCACGAATTCCATCTTAATCGGAAATGTTTACGAATTCCGAAAAACCGTACCACGAAATCCGTTCGTAATGCAAAACTGTATGAGATTTTCCACTACGAACATATTTGGAAATACGATTTTTCGGGATTGGTAAAAGTTTCCGATTACGCTGAAGTTTGTGATCTGAATCAACAAAAATTCCAGATATAAATTCTAAGAAAATCTTAAATACCGGAATCAGTAGTTTACTTAACGTATTTTAAATATAAACCCATTTCCCATTTATAGATCTTTCAGTATCATATGTACTTAACTTTTAGTCAATGCACACAATCATTTTTACTTCCCTATTTATTGTATATTTTGCAAGTAGGAAAAACTACAAAAACAAACAAATCAACTTACAATTAAAAAAAAATCTTATCAACTTGGAATTCAATATAAAAAGTCCACATTTCAAATGAATCTATAATAATAGCGAGTATAAACTTCACCTAGAAAACTACTATTTAAAGCTACTCAGAAAAAATATTTATTTTGAAATCTCACATACTTAATTTTATGTATACAATAACCCTTCGATTTGACCTTAACTCTTCCATTAATGATGATAAATCATCTCATTCACATACCACAAATAAATAAATGCACTACATCGATGATTTAAATATAAAATTTTTATTGAGAAATTCCAACAATTTCATCAGAGAATGTTTATTTATTTTGTGTTTGATTTATTATTTCAGATCTTTGATCCACATTACACTGAGAAAACAAAATCTTATCGGTTGGATCCATACATAGCTCGGGAACTGCAACGTACACATCACCACCACAACCACCAGCACCAGCATCAGAATCAAAATCAGCACCACGAGGTGATTCCCTCTTACCCCTCGCAAAGTAACCCAAGGTTATCATCATCGTTCGGTCGTTATCAGGAAAGCAGTAGCAGTAGCAGAAGAGACAACATTGAACAACAACAAGAACGCCATGCAAATCATGACCGCAAAGATTATGCAAACAATCTCGATGATTACTATGGTGGCTGCCCGTCGGGATACACAGGATTGCTTCCTTATCCATATGACTGTAGGAGGTTTGTTAATTGCTGGAAGGGACGTGCGTATATTCAAACATGTGGCCCAGGAACTGTCTTCAATGGTGACACTCTGGAATGTGACAACCCTAACAAAGTGGTTTGCAAGGGACTAAATGCTAAATCATATGAGAATTCACAGTCAACCAACAATCGTTTGGGTAAACTAGAGCGGCACGATGAAGCAGAGGAGATGGAGGTTTCCTGCCCACAAGGACACACTGGTCTTTTGCCTCATCCAAATGATTGCTCGAAGTTTTTGAATTGTGCCAGTGGCATAATGCATATTCAGACTTGTGGGCCACAAACAATGTTCAATCCACGCATGAAGGTATGTGATTTTGCCACCAAGGTCGACTGTACAGGAAGAGAAGGTGGAGCAAGAGGAGGTGATGACTCTTCTCTAAACGCATCGCCATCACAATCGCCTACATCGTGGAGCGGAAATCGTGGCGGAAAGAATTTTGAAATTACCACAACACAAAATCAACCTACTCAGCCGCAGAGAAAGGGCTGGCAACATAATCACAACCACCATCACGACCACGACCACGGCCACAATCATAATCACCACCAGCACGGATTCCACCATCATGATTACCCATCTGGTCCATCCAGCGCTGGCTCATTAATGTACCACAACCATAATTGCACTCACAGAAGTCATCAAAATCACTATCCGCAACACGTATCGCCGCCGCCGCAACAACCGACCGTCAGCACTCCACTCATCTTCAGAAACCGTTGGACATCTATGAATCGAACACGTCCGGCCGCTCCAACGACGAAAACTTCCACAGTTCCCGTCCGCTCATGGACGCCAACACCGAACCCACAGCCATCCGGATGGAGACCGATTCTGCAGCAGCCAATTCCCTCTCAACCAACTTGGTTTAATCGTGAAGGCTCTGGAACAACAACTCCTCCAAGTAATTATCCAAACAGTTATTTTGGAAGCACTCCCATACCTGGCACCGACACCACCATTTACTATGCACAACCTGTTGACGACAATCAGCCATCTGAGGAAGTTTTTACGAATGTGGTTGGGGCGGATATATCCGAGATTACGCTGCCCGTGAATCGACGCAATTTCAGTCGTGGTGTATTCATCCCCACTGCTGATCGCTCGATTCCCTCAGATCCTTCACTGGATGCTATAAACATCCCCAATATTAATCTCATGCCTCCTTATCCAACTTTAACCTCCGATGACAGACAATTCCAGATCCCCGACGAAGACTCACCAGATCCTTTTCAACCAAACTTCCAAAATCCCCCATCTAGACCTGATTCCAATGCTCATGGGCGTAATCCTCCAGTAGATTCGAGAGATTCAGTGTTTTTGAATTCGGGTTCATACCAACCTCCTCAGAGTAACCGAAGACCTGACTCTTATCCTCAGGGAGGCGATAGTTCAATGGATGCTATAAATATCCCGAATCAGAACCTCATGCCTCCACATGTGTCTCCTCCATCTTCTGATGACAGACAATCGGAGATTCCTGAGCAATTTCCTGACCTGCAACCACCTCCACTTCCTCAGCCACCAGCATCAAGGCCTTCCCAAAACTTTCCCAGGACGTTCCCCAATGAAAACCCAATTTATGATATAAATATTCGAAACAATCTGCCTGTTCCACAAACGACAACACCGAAATGGGAAGAACCATATCCCGACTACTCATCAGTGTATCCTTCTTTTACGTTGCCCAATAGCAGACCTAGCTCGAGGCCTGAATCAAGAGATTCAGTAGCACAATCTCCTCCATCTTCTGTGACACCGTCTTGGCTTCGACCTGAACCACCATTTCCAAGTTATAGTCCCAACCCTGCTGATTCAGTCATCATCAGTCCCACACCTTCTTCAAGAGACAATCCCTGGATTAGGTTCGATGAGTCGAATCTGTTTGGTGGGATGCTTCCACCTCTGCCTCCTGACTCTGAGCCTCCGTCATCGTTTAACCCTTTTTCAAGCACACAACCGCCTTCTTCACATTCGACGACCCCACCTCCTTTAAAGACCAATGTACGCGTCTTCCAAGTCTTCCCACCTCCAGAAGTTCGGAATGCTACAACTAAGATCCATCCCAATCCATTTTATAGTCCATCCTATTCCGGTGTAGCTCATTCCAGAAACACCTCTTGGCCAAGTATCAAGACCTCACCTCCAAGCAGGAGTACCACACCTTCTCCGAGATCTTGGACAACAACTCCTTCCCCCAGATCTTGGCCAACAACTCCTCCAACCCCAGAGGACGACTTTAAGCCTGATATCGTCTTCAGCCATGACGGAGGTGTTGTAGTTGCGAGCCATCATATGTCTCCTACGACTACTCAACGTCATGGCCTTTCGCCACCGAGCTACAATCGAGAATACTATCAGCCTACAACTCCTATGAGTGTTCATCGAGCTACTCCTCTCGAAACCGACACCAATGATGAACAAACAGGCCAGATGCCTATAAGTGAGGCAATTAAACTTCTTCTACGTCCCTACATCAATCGAAGTGGAACAGTGACAGATGATATGGTTTCCAAAGCCGAGTCTCACATAATGAACTTATCCCAATCACTCGATCCGACTTCCACCTCAACTACTACCATCAGGAGTAGTGTTGCACCTGATGCTTTGCGTAAAGATGTTGAAATTGTCTTTGCAGGTGAACAGAACAGTTTATCACCAAGCTATGCTCCTCCACCTCCTCTTCCTTCTTCCTCAGTTCAACATCCTCCACCATCCAAATATCACGAAAGCGAAAGACACAATAGAAATTACCATCAAATGCATCCTAACTTGCCAAATCCTTTTGGGAATGAATTAGGTGCATCAGGTGTTGGTGAAGATGATGATAGACCCACTGCCGCCTCCGGAGTAGTGAGGAGCACAACACCCTTTTTAGAAGAAACCAGCCCAGAAGAAGTGAAAAATGTTAAGGAAACTGATTTATGTGAGTTTGATTGTGGAAATGGCCAATGTGTCAAGACATTTGAGGTGAGATGCAAATATTATATACATTTATGTAAAGGTTTTGATTTGATAAACTACACCAGGATTTATCTTTCAGACGTGTGATGGTATAAATAATTGTGAAAATAAGAAGGACGAAGAGCAATGTGGGCATCTCGGATACGAGATTCGATTGTCCAATGAAGGATACGGAAGGGTTGAAGTGAAAAGTAAGTAAATGTTATTATTCTTATTAGGAGTTCATATTGCAACTAAGTTTTACTAAGTATGTATCTGCTTTTTGTAAATATTCGTAGTTGCACACTTGCAACATATAACGCATACATGGAACTTCAAGATTAAATTTTTCACATGTCATGTTCATAACAGAATAGAGTGACAAAGTTGCGGATATATGTATTTGAAGTGAATTTTTTGACATTTTTATTATGTTCTAAATGTCAAAATTGACATTTGATTCCTTTCGCAGCCTATGTATTGGATTCTGTAATGGCTGCTTTCAATCTCAGACAGATAGGGTATCCGGATACCTTTTTGTTAGTGTTTTACGTGTAAAATAGAAGCTGAACAAAAACAGCTGAGATTTCAAAAAACTAATCCAAAGGTATCCAAGAATTTCTGGGGTATGTAGGTATTTGACAGAATAGCTGATCCAACACATGGTTGAAACTCAAGAAACTTGAAAATTGATTTCAGCTTTTTGTATTTGTTGGTAAACAAAAAGATGCAAAATGTTAGTTGAAGTTGTATTTGAGGATGTTCTGTACATAATAGACGATGAAGAATTTTAGAAGGCAATTATGATCTGTTAAATAATGTTTTATCTTACAACAATTTTGACTTCGAAGCTTAAATGTTTCTCTGCTCTTTGTGAACAGCTAAAAGTTGTTTGTATTTTTTGACAGCTATCTCAATACAGCTATGTATCCAACTCGTTCAACAAGGTATCTAAAAATCCACCTATCCAAGATACCCTATCCAACACGCGATTGAACGCAGCCAATTTGTATGATTTAATTTGCCCCATTGATAATTGTAACAAATTATTTATTCATATTTCAAATAAATTTGCCAAATCGATGCAATATGCCGTGACGATCATAATTTCAAAACAGATGATTTAAATAATTTTTTTAAATTGGACATACATTTTTTTATCATGACTACTACCGCTCCATTTTTTTAAATTTTCCAAGCGAAGTGTGCTTTGATTTATTTTTGAAACACACCTCAGCGCTTTTTGTCATATTATATTGACAACTGTCAAATTCTTATGTTCAGTACTTAACTATGTCTACTCTATTATTTCATTCTGAACTAGCGATGATAGATTAAGAGATTTCGCTGGTTTTTCCGGATTGTTTGACCCTGAGAAGAAAACAGGAAACCAACTAAGGAAACGGGACAAACAGTCAACCCGCTTCTACCTTTTGATGCCATGCCTTCTTTTTAAATTTATTAATCCAATAACTTTAAAACAAATTCTAAAATATTTCTTTGTATTTAAATCAAAAAAAGGAAACGAAATTTTGTTTGGATGAAAAAAAGAAAATTGACTTGTCAAAAGTCTAGTAACGCTGTTGCTGTCGCATATTCAAAATAACGCTTTGAATATGTTATTAATAAATTTCAAAAACGATCATAACACTGAGAAAACGCTCAGAACGAAATGGGAGGAGTAAGAATATTCAATCCTTTGACAAAATATTTCCAAATGTCAAAAATTTTACTTTGCTGTTTGGTAGAAATCAATGATTTGTAACCAAAATAATGCGTATTGTATTTTCACAAATAGGCTGACAGCCAATTTGACAGATGACATTCGTAGGTTTCGCTAATTCACAATAGGAATGACTTTTATTTTTCTATTTCCAAAATAGCAGGAGATTTAAAGATAAATACAATTTCATAATTTAGTGTGTAGAACTGTCATGCTTGTGCTATCTGCCTTTTTTTTGCCGGTACTTGTCATGAAAAGTTCTTTCTCAAATAAGCCGTTCAGATTCGACATAAAAACTGAAGGTACCCTCCATCCCTAAAATGACTCGCACACAAGAATGGTTGGGTCACTAGGCCCTAGTTCTCAATGGACTTTTGCGCCACCCAATTTATTTATTTTTATTCACTGAAAACGTCAATTAATTAATAAACTTATTGAAAGTCAATTTGACAGATGATTTGTGTTTATTTTCTTTCGAAATTTCACCAGGAAAATAAAAGGCGTGGTGAAACATAACGCGGTCCGCTCAGAAGAAGCATAGATATGGCTACTTTTCACTTTAATTTTTCGCCATTTTGTTTAAACTGAACGTAACTAGACGAAAGGAAACAAGATGGTTCTATGGGTGCAGTTATTTTCTTATGGCCACTATCAAATAACCGTAGTTCCTTACCAAACGTGGAAGCTTTAGAATTTATTATGCTCCATTAAGAATTGTGACAGTTGAGAGTCTAGAAAAAAATTTAATATACAAAAAGACCGTTGGCACCAAATTAATATCCGTGGGCAAAAATTTAGAGGAATACATTTTTATGATACAGCTTTCAGAATCACAGTTCAGTTAATAAAATTTGAATCAACCATTTTGTTTTTCCCGTGGTGCCTGTTATCAAAAAACTTCTACCCCGCCCGAACCTTAGTTTAACTCTAGTTAACTCAATGAAATCAAGGGGCTTAAATTTTGATCCGCGGATTATCTAGTTTGTATATTAAAAAACACTGATTAGATTTTGGTTAACTTTTTAAATTTGTTTGTATTTTATTAATGACTTAATATTTTATTTTAATGTCTCCCAACATAAATTGAGACTTATATTTTTATATTACTCTGTTTTCTTTGATGCATCATGAAGTCCTTGGCCAATGGGGTTATGTGTGCGATGACAAGTTCGGAATTCAAGATGCCAATGTTGTTTGTCGTGAACTGGGTTTTCCCCTGGGAGCTAGTGAAGTACACGGAAACTCATACTATCCGCCAGCAGATGGAGGAGAGGTTTCATTTATTATGGACGAAGTTGATTGTGCGGGCAATGAAACATCTCTAAAGGACTGTCGTTTCATGGGATGGGGAGTGAGTGATTGTGGCCCTGATGAAGTTGCTGGTGTACAGTGCAAAACACCGGTCATGACATGCCCCAATGACTATTGGTTGTGTAGCACGTCAAAGGAGTGCATTCCACCGGCATTCGTATGCGACAATGTTCCAGATTGCACCGACAAGTCGGATGAAAGTACAGCGATTTGTAATGTGAGTATGAGCTTAGACTAATAAATAACCAGAGAGAGCGGGGAAAGGTTTGAATCATATTGCATTGTGTTTATGACTTTGCAGTCGACTGTGGAATTCAGACTCAAAGGAGGAAGGTTGAAGCAGGAAGGTCGTTTGGAAGTTCTGTATCGTGGTGTTTGGGGAACGGTTTGTGATGATGATTTCGGACAAACAGAGGCCCAAGTTGCGTGCAACTCTTTGGGCTATTATGGACCTGCGGTAGGGTTTTTTGTTTCTTCTTCGTTTACAAAGTTAGTGTTATGTACTATATTTTCCATTTATAACTTTTTAGGCAATTGTTAAGAATGCTTTTGGACCTGGCACTGGACCAATTTGGCTTGATCAACTTTCGTGCTATGGAAACGAGACTTCTCTCGACACATGCAACCATTGGTCTTGGGGTGAGCACAACTGCAACCACACCGAGGACGTCAGTCTCAAATGCACACCAGGTTCAGCTCCACCTTCAAAAAATACCAAAACTAAAGGTCCATCAAACTCAGAAGAAGATGTACAAACAGCAGCATCCGATGACATCGGCATGGATCTTTATCCAATGGAACGGTCCAGCAAGTCCACTAACTCCCGTAAGGTATGCGGACATTTTAATGCAAACTTGACAGACGAATTCCCTAGAGAATTGGAACGTGTTGTCAAAGGTAATATCGCAAAAAGGGGTCACCATCCCTGGCAAGCAACCATCCGTACCAAAGGTCGTGGTGGCATCTCCAGCCATTGGTGTGGAGCGGTTCTGATTTCAAAGAAACATCTCCTTACTGCCGCTCATTGCTTGGTTGGCTACCCAAAGGGAGCATACTTCATCCGCTTAGGTGACCACTATGCAAATATTGCCGAATCATCGGAAATTGATTCCTACATCGAGAACTGGTATATTCATGAAAAGTTCCGAGAGGGCACCCACATGAACAATGATATTGCTGTGATAGTCATGAAGAATCCGGTTCGTTTCAACGATTACATCCAACCAATTTGTCTGCCACAGGAAGGAACCGAGTATAAGGAAGGTCGGAGATGCACCATATCCGGATGGGGTTCTATTCAATCGGGAGTCTCAAGTGAGTGTACACATTATATTCCCACTCACAAATATGTAGTTTTGTTGTTGTTGTTGTTTTTGATTTCCTTGTTGTCTGTATGAGGTTGATTTTGTGGACTTAAGGTTACTTATTCGGGTGGTATTTGCTTTTGTTCTTGGTTTAGCTCCTTCGAATAACCTTCGAGTAGCAGAGATTCCGGTGATATCGGATGAAGTCTGCAAGCTACCACACGTCTATGGGAATTCTGTCACCGAGGGAATGTTCTGTGCGGGTTTCCTTGAAGAGGGTGTGGATGCGTGCGAGGGTGATTCAGGTGGACCGTTTGTGTGCTCTGATTCAGGTGAGTTTTCTATATTTTATTTGAATTCCTTTTTTTTTCATTTGAATTGGAAAATCTGTTCCTTTGACATTCGATTGAACGTTTTTATTTTTTTCTTTTTTACATTTTTCTATCAGATGCGGAAACGCTTTATGGGATTATATCCTGGGGCCAGCAATGCGGTCATGCTAATAAACCTGGTGTTTATGTTAAGATTGAAAAATATCTAAAATGGATTTATGAGAAAATTCGTTTTTCAATGCAACCAACAGATTAGTTGGAGCGGCGCGCGGCGGAAATCGAAGAGAGTTTTATTTTTAGTTTTAAGTGTAAGAAAGGACATACTTATAAATAATATTTCACGCCAAATAATTTTGCCATAGGCTTTTTGTAGATACTAGAGATAAATACTCAATAAAAGAAATGAAAGAAAATGAAAATTAACAAATGTCATTGAAATGGTTTTAAAGTTAATCATTGATTTGAAAAAATGTTGAATTTGAGAGTTTTAAAGTAAAACTTTTTAGGATTTTTTATACATGTTTTGTACCGTATTGATTTGAAAAAGAAATAAATTTGGACATCTTTGATGAAGACTTATAATTTATTAATTTGATCTAAAAATTCCAGGGTTAACATGGCATCTGTAGTGATTAAGATTTGACAAAAAGAGATTTAACTAAAATTAAGTGCGTTTTGTTCGCATTCCATATATAGTAAAGTGGGAAATTGCCAACAAAACGATCCGAAGTAGTCCGGTTTTTATATTTGAAAGTTGATACAACTGAATATTTGCCAGAATAATTTATCAAAAAATTCCAAAAAAAAATAGCGAAATTCAGAACAGGGGTGAAATCTTGTGAGCTGATTTTTGATAGTTGACTATCAAAATCAAGAAAATACGTCTGTGTAATGTGATAGTCGATTTCAAAGTTTTAACCAAACACTTTGACATAAAATAAAAACTTCAAGAAGGGAGTTTGTTTGTAGACTACTACATTAACATGTGGCGTTGAAGCGAACTTGAAGCTCGTCTAAATACTTTATATACCTGAATCGAGTTATAATGAGCTTGATTCGCCTCGATTCCGGTCGGGGATCTGAGTCGAGTCAAAATTTGTGAAGAAAAACCTCTGTTGAGGAGTTGGTTTTACAGATAATGCGTTATGGTCTGTTTATTTGCATGTTTGTGTACATAAAGTATAGTTTTGTTTTAATCAAATTTAAAAAGAAAAAAAAAATGCACATGGAGTAGGTAGCATATTCTTATATGGTGCTGAACTATTCAGTTTTTCATTGTTTAACACGAATCAAACTATCTCACTTGCACTTCATAAGAAACATCGAAACACCATTTGCATTTTAGAAAGTGCTGTCAAACTTAATCATTTTTAAATTTTCTTGTGCGGTGGAAACACCAAAAAGATTTATCTAATCTAAAATGAGATAAACCTTTGGTGGAAACATAGCAAAACTTAATTATCTTTTCTATTATTTTCTCTTGAAAAATAATCCCAGTTAGTCCATTTTCACTAAAAAAACTAAATAATATCAACAATAATAGATTGGTTTTTTCCCCAATGGAAAACACACATGATTCCAAATGCACAACTACTCAACGAACATAGCCATCGAGATACAAATGCAATATCAATCGTACCAACATTTGAGAACGAAATCCCATAAGATCCATTCGAGGCAAGTATAAATGTCAAAAACCTATCCATAGTGAGATTCTACTTTAACTTTTATCGGTGTTATTCATACTATGGATAGGCGTATTTTATTGGTAAATTATTAGCTAGTGCAGTAATGGAAAGTAAGTGCAGTGATGGAAAGTGTGAATAAAACATATGTTCACTATTATATGCACTTTTATTTTAAATCTTCAAGTTGGTATCTGTGCAATCATACTTATGTCAAGATCAGCTGTTGAAAATACGTACTCAAGGGATGTGTTGAAAAACTATTATTGTTTTTATGTAAAGTTGAATAAGAGTTCAAGTTAATGTGTACATGCAGGTCCAGTCAGAATAGAGTTGAGTATGAATTGAAAGATTGAAATGACATACGAGTGCCTGTCCACATTTAAGTTTTAATGTTAGGTGCAAGCAGTGAGACAGGTAGATTATGTGAGTGAAAAAGAGAGAGAGATGGGTAGATTACAGCCCAAATGCAAACAATATTCTTGGATTCAACATGAAAGATTTTGTGTTGTATGAGTGAAAGATAGATAGATTTCAAGGGTGTGCGATAGGGATATGCAGATTGATTTTCTCTTCATCGTATGTACACAACAACATAATAAAACCCAGCATTAAAAATCCAATGTAGACAGGCACTAAAAGCCACAATTAAACTTTCTCTTCTCAAAATAAACTTACACTGCGATACCTGACGCGAAGCGAATCAGGGCGAATCATTCACAATGAAAACAAAAATTTGTTGTTGTTCAGTGTGTAAGATTTTGCTGCGCTGCGTATAAATTTACCAATAAAAAACGCCTGATATTGTTTTTGTTATTCGTGTAAAATCCTACTGTACTATGGATAGATTTTCCAACAAAACACGGGTATTGTTTTATTTATCCACTGTACCAATTAATTCTTTAATGTTTAACGGCAGTAGAAATAGTATTGTGGATTACGAAAAAAATCTGCTCCTCTGCTCTCAAGGGAATAAAATTTCTGTGGTTTTGGACCCTGTCATTAATCTCCATAGAATTTTTTTTATTTTCAAATGTTTTTATTCTTCAAAATATTTTCTGATATCGTGTATCTCCCGAGAAATAAATTAAGCACGATTTTTCCCCGAAAATTTTGAAAATACAGCGTATGAGATTGAAACTAGCCCGATAATGCCCGTCAAAAGCCCCATCAAGTTCACATAAAAAAAAACTGAATTTGGCCAAACTTTGGAGATGTAAGATCACAGAAAATTACAGAAATAAAAAGTAGGTAAACTAACAAACCTAATGTAAAAAGTAAAAGTAATTGTATTTGGTTTCAAACTGCCTCGCTTTTGTTTAAAGTGACGCATATTTTTTAAGTGAAGTGTAATACACTCCAAAACTGTCTTCCAAAAAGTCAATTGGAGCTATTTGTCGCCTCGAATATTTTACGAACAAAGTATATAATCCTCCCCAGAATAAATTTATTCAACGAAATTTAACGTTTTTGACATCTAGTTAAGATCTTAGAAAATCAAAATGGCAGCCTTAAAAAAACGCCTAAAATAATTACTACTAAAAATTGGTAAATATTGATTTTTGGTTCAAATATCTTGAGAACAAATAAAGTTCAATTTTTGTTTTAGGTAATAATAAAAATAACGGGTTATCCATTTTGTGGTTTCAAAAGTATAGGACTGGAATTCGACATCTGTCAAACTAAATTGTCTACCCAACTTTTTTTTTTTAGTTGAAAGTCTGACATTTACGAAAATCGTTTAACTATCAGAAAACGCATACAAATACAAAAATGGTGGTTTCTGCCACAGCCACATATTGTTCTTTAAGAGAGGTATAGAAAATATTGTCAATGACTTTGGGTTCATTACAAAAATGAATTGACAGTTCTTCCTATCAAATATAACATTAAATTGGTTTAACTTCTCGGACATCTTGAAAAAGCTTAAACTTGCATACTTTTTGAAGTTTCTCCGATGACAATTATTTCAAAAATAATTGTTTTAAAAGACAACAGTTGGAAGTTACTTGAAAAAAAAACAATGTTGCTTTATTCAATTTCAAAATTCTTGACCTCTTAAGAAAAATTATAATGCTTCCTTGTATTCAAGACTTTTTTTCTGATAAAAAGCAAAAAGAATGCCTCATAGAAAGGAATAATTCTCATAGAAAACAATTCATAGAACAGAGTGAGCCGTAATATTATCAAGAATATAAACTGATCCAAAAATTTTAACCAAAAAATCTTGTACAATTTTCAACTTTCTTATAAACTTAAATCTATTACAAATAGAAACTTGTTGAAGCGCTCTCCTCCGCAGTAGGAAATTCAAAAGTATCTTCGTTCCTTGATCGCGACATTATGTGGCAAGTTGATGAAATCGTGCGATCGTTGCGTCTATTGATGCGTTCCATATCAAAATTGAAAGCACTGCTGGTGCTAGGACGACGTTTTTCCAAACTAAAAAAACAACCAAACGTTACTACCTTCACAATGGTATGGATATTTTTTCTCATTCTTAGTTATACTCATAGAGGAAATATATTATCTAGAGTCCCGACTTAATGGGTTTGCTCTCTTTCGGCCTACAAACTAAATTGAGCGAATTTTGCCCATTAGCATAAGCATGTGTTAGTTGTCCCGTGCATTTCTTATGGGAAAATGCAGATTCTATGTAGTTGTTACGGGCTTTTAAGAGAGTTACCTCAAATAAAATTTGAGGGTGTTTTAGGCAAGACGGGTACCAGTCGGGACTCTAGATAATATATTTCCTCTATGGTTATACTTACCCTCGATTAGCGTATTTCTTTGCTAAATTAATTTGTTTTAACTTCCGCAAAATTGCTGTGGCTTTTGTTTTTTCTTTCTTCTTTTTATTTTGAAGCAAATACAGTTTCTTGCATTCGTCTTTAATGTGATCCCTTTGCTTTGACATCGATTTTACAAAGTCTTTCTACCCATATAAAAGCACAAAAATAACCATTTTTATTTTCTATTTACTCAAATAAATATTTGTTTGTTTGTTTTCTTTTTTCGTTTACCATCTTTTTGCATCCATTCACAAAATTATTCCGTTGTTTAGATTGGAATTTTAAAACAGACAAAGTTTTCTCAAATTTCAATGACCACGGGCGTGGATGGAAGAGTTCTTTTAGATTTGTTGTTAGATTATTTCCAATTGGATGGCCTTTGACTATATTTTTGCATTTTAAACATTTTATTTCATGTTTATTTACTGTGAGAACGGGGAGGGGGGAAAATAAAGAACATAGAAGAGTATTTTTTTTATACAATTTTCTTACCAATTATTATGCATTTTTCACAGACTGTATCATAGCAGGATAAAATATACATAGTTTTGTCTTTATCAGAATAATTATGAAAACATCTGTTGCAATGAATCCATACGCTCGTACAATTTTTACTTTGATCTCGAGTCGAAGACATTTTTATTTTATTTTTTTTATTTTTTCCAACCGAATTTACTTTGAGCGTTTGTAATGACTTGCTACCTGAACTGAAAATGAATTGAAATTACTATGGATGAATTTTGAATTTCCGGTACATATGAATGTAGTAGATGAGCAAGATCTGTTTGTTCACGTAATTTTTTTTCCATCTCCTCCTATTTACAAACAATATAAGAGGAAATTTAATTGAACATTTTTGGCTATTAAAGTTTTTCGAAAAAATCGAAGAATTATAAATTTTAAGTTGTTCGACCCAAATATAAAGTTGTTTTTAAAAGAAAATTAAAACAATGCCTAATCCTTAGATGAATGACATTTTATTTATTTAACTCTTTCGACGCAATTATTTTCGATGTTCTATCATTTTATTTCCTTTCCACTTAAAGGTTAAAAAGTCATAGCAAAGTGTGGCCTAAATTAAATTTTCCCGGAGATATGTTGTCTTTATTATTGTCCACTTAGTGTGCGGTTGACGTTGAGAATTCGAAGATTACTCAAAAGTCTCCACTTAGTTTTATATTTATTTATAATTTTGTTTTGTTTTATATTATAATGTGAAGCATTATTTTTAGTGAGACATTTCTATCTCAAGAGTAGAAAACGAGTTCTATTTAAATAAACAAAGACAAGATAAGTATGTGAACTAGGTTTGAGTTAATAAAGGATTTTTCAATAAAAGTTTTCATTTTGAACAGCCCACTACTTGTGGAAGCTGTCACTTTTGAAACTACCCTCTTTGCCATTTGATAAGCAACAGCTTCGCTGTTAATTAAAAAAAAACAATAAGCGTTTCAAAACGTCTTAAGGATGTTAAAAATGAACGCCAAAAAAAAGTGCTATATGCTATTCAAGCAACGAAATAATCGCGATTTCGAAAACAAATTGAAGAGAATACGTTATTTCTCGAAAAGGTGACTTTTTTTACCGTTTTTAAAGATGCTTCTTCCGTGCCTCTGTGGATGTCATTTGGACGATATCATTTTCCATAGTAAATTGAATATCTTCGTTTTTAAAATAAAATAAAAATCAATTGATTTCTTTTAAGAAAAATACTCGTTGTTTATATCAAAATGAAATCTCTTATTGGAAAATACAATATTTACATTTTTTTTTCTGAATAAAAGATATATTGATATATTCCACAACAAAAGTGTTTAAGGCTTTATCGGGGGAGAGTACGATAATTTTGGCGACAAAGTTTAATGACGGATTTGTATAGAACAGTTAAAAACAAGCATTTTTTTTACTATGGGAGAGGGGGGGGGTCTATCTCCCCCCGTTTAGGCGGTAGGGGCAGTTTAAAAAAATATGTACATTAAATGGAAAAAAAATAATTAAAAAATAACGGTAATACCCTCAATTAAGTATTATACCTTTTTTTAAAGCCAACACTTTTGTCTATTAGCTTGTTTTTAAATCAAGTCAAAACTATGCATAGTTTTTGAAAAAAATTGTTTTAAAGTCAAAATTTGTGCAAAAAAAAGTTAAAAAAAAGGTTTAAAGTGTAATTTTTCAAAACTTTTAGATTACCTATTATTTTTTTTTTAGAATTCATTGCTCTTATTTGTTTTTGATCAAAAACTGAAAACTAGATGACTTTTTAATTTAAAAAAAGGTATAATACTTAATTGAGGGTATTACCGTTATTTTTTAATTATTTTTTTTCCATTTAATGTACATATTTTTTTAAACTGCCCCTACCGCCTAAACGGGGGGAGATAGACCCCCCCCCTCTCCCATAGTAAAAAAAATGCTTGTTTTTAACTGTTCTATACAAATCCGTCATTAAACTTTGTCGCCAAAATTATCGTACTCTCCCCCGATAAAGCCTTAAACACTTTTGTTGTGGAATATATCAATATATCTTTTATTCAGAAAAAAAAATGTAAATATTGTATTTTCCAATAAGAGATTTCATTTTGATATAAACAACGAGTATTTTTCTTAAAAGAAATCAATTGATTTTTATTTTATTTTAAAAACGAAGATATTCATTTTCCATAGTAAATTGAATATCTTCGTTTTTAAAATAAAATAAAAATCAATTGATTTCTTTTAAGAAAAATACTCGTTGTTTATATCAAAATGAAATCTCTTATTGGAAAATACAATATTTACATTTTTTTTTCTGAATAAAAGATATATTGATATATTCCACAACAAAAGTGTTTAAGGCTTTATCGGGGGAGAGTACGATAATTTTGGCGACAAAGTTTAATGACGGATTTGTATAGAACAGTTAAAAACAAGCATTTTTTTTACTATGGGAGAGGGGGGGGGTCTATCTCCCCCCGTTTAGGCGGTAGGGGCAGTTTAAAAAAATATGTACATTAAATGGAAAAAAAATAATTAAAAAATAACGGTAATACCCTCAATTAAGTATTATACCTTTTTTTAAAGCCAACACTTTTGTCTATTAGCTTGTTTTTAAATCAAGTCAAAACTATGCATAGTTTTTGAAAAAAATTGTTTTAAAGTCAAAATTTGTGCAAAAAAAAGTTAAAAAAAAGGTTTAAAGTGTAATTTTTCAAAACTTTTAGATTACCTATTATTTTTTTTTTAGAATTCATTGCTCTTATTTGTTTTTGATCAAAAACTGAAAACTAGATGACTTTATGTCTTTTAGTTCTTAAGAAAATTGAAAATTACCAAAGCAAATATTTTAATTAAATTACTTTTTCATTGCTTAAGTATTAACGTAGTCTTATTTTGATAGTAATAATCGAATATGGATTAAGATACACCTAGGGTAAATTAATTTTTCTTAAATCCAGCTTATTTAAATGCAAAAGAAACTTTGCATGCACCCCATCTTGCACCCACCGAACCTTGCCCCATCCCCACCTTGCACCCACCGAACCTTGCCCCCTCCCCACCTTGTACGCACTCCAACTTGCACCCACCCCAAATCCTATAGTGTGCCCAAGCAGGGGGGTTGCAGATGCCACTGTTGCATACACCCAAACTCGCGCACACCTTACTGTTGCATACACCCAAACACGCATTACGCATACGCAAATACCATTATTACTATCAAAATAAGACCACTCAAGCAAAAAAAAGAATTAAATTAAAATAGTAGTTGTGGTTATTTTCAATTTTCTCAAAAACTAAAAGACATAAAATCATCTAGTTTTCAGTTTTTGATCAAAAACAAATAAGAGCAATAAATTCTGAAGTAAAAACAATGGTAGATAATCTTGAAGTATTGAAGTATTGAAGTATTGAAAAAGTTACACTTTAAACCTTTTTTTAACTTTTGTTACTCAAATTTTGAGTTTAAAATTAAATTTTTCAAAAACTACGCATACATAGTTTTGACTTGAATTAAAAATTGGCTAATAAAACAGAATGTTGGCTTTAAAAAAAGGTATGATACTTAATTGTAAGTATTACCGTTATTTTTTAATTAATTTTTTTCATTTTAAATAACAATTTTTTTAAATTGCCCCTACCGCCTAAACGGGGGGAGATAGACCCCCCTCCCATAGTAAAAAATGCTTGTATTAAGCCCCTCTACCAAAAACCGTTATTATATCTTGTCGCCAAAGTTATCGTACTCGTGCCCTTTATCGGTTCCAAATCAAACTTTTTCGTAAAAAATAGTTTAACCCCGCGTTTTATTATCACCATGATCTGATCCGGATCTTGGATTTACATGCATTACAACAACATCACAAGATCCTGCTTTGTGTTTGGATCTCAATTTGAGATCCAAAATTTAATTCTTTTTTTCACACAATGAGGGCCTTATCATTGTAATTTCACATGTAAATGTTGGTATCATTGCAAACAAATGAAATAAAACCTGTATTGCCATATAAACATTTTAATTTGACTGAAATAAAATATTTTTCAAATAGAAAGCAAGAAGCTTTATATTTATTTATTTTGTATATAATCCATGAAAAAATGAGTTATTTTAACAAAACTAGATATAAATTGGTGAAATTAAAATAATTAAGTTAAAAAAAAATGTATATTTGACATAATTTATGGGTATCATTTTTCCCAAAAAAAAATCATTGAGCGAAATGATCTTATGGCAACACTGCTTTAAATGTCAAAAAATATAAATAAAATCGAGAAACCTTCAGCACAAATTCAAGAAAATACAAATAAATTGTAAGTAATCTCCAAATTAAATTATTTTAGTGTCACATTTATCGAGTTCAATTTTATTAATAGGTTAAAAAGAATCTGGACTACAGATGAGATCAAAGCGTTCCTGGATGCTTACGGGAAGAGGCGCTTTGTATTTGAGAGTGCAATGGTGATTTGCAGGAACATTTTCAAAAGTTGTGAAGCTAGAACTGGAACTGAAATCATCGTCATCGATAAATGTGGATAAAAATGAATTGTTTGATTCTTCGCTTTCATTAGCTTTCAAATAAAAACTGCAAATATAAAAGTTTTTAATGGAAAAAAGAAATAAAAATTAAATTAAATGAATACTTATGTACATCAACCACAGCAGCTTCCATTTTTGGTATTTGTTTGTATTTTTTTTGCTTCGAAATGTCACTTTTGAAAGAACGAATTTGACACTTCTACCAAACTTTCAATAATAAAAAAAAATGATGATCCAATGCTGTTTTATTATCATGATCTGATCCGGATCAGATCAAGGTGATAATAAAACGCGACTAATATCAGCCTAAGAGGCTAGTTATAGCTATCATTGAAACCATAGCGGACATTTTTTTGAATAGATATATGACTAAGTTTCCATTTGGTTAGAAATAGAAATTATATACTGGTTGATCGGAAATCACACAAAGAATATAGTTTGAAAAAAAAGTTTGAGTGCGCATTTATTTTTCACTAAACATTTATCCTATTCTCCGGACGCAAATTAATTTTCCGGAACACCTGATACTTTTATGTTTGAAAGTGAAACGAATCGTTTCACTGGTTTATGTTCCAATTTCATACAATTCCAGTGACAGATTTCTGTCAGTAAACATTTGTCGTTGGATTTCAAGAAGGCGCCAGTTAAAGCTATCATTGGTTTTATCATTGAAAGCAAACATTGGATTTTTTTGATAGGTTGTTTATAGCTATCATTAAAAATTTCTGTCATTGAAAAAAATGTCCTGATTGAAATGCACCGACAAATTTTTACTGACAGAAATCTGTCATTGGAATTGTGTGAAATTGAAACACAAATCAGTGGAACGATTCGTTTCACTTTTGAACACAAAAGTATTAGCTGTTCAGGAAAATATTTTTCCGTCCGGAAAATAGAAAAATACATTTTTAGAGGAAAATAAATACGCAATTACACTTTTCTTTCTCAAACTAAATTCTTTGTGTGATTTCCGATCGTTCAGTACATAATTTTCTTTTCTAATCAAAGGGAAACACCGTCATATATCGATTCAAACATTTTTCTGGATCGATTTCAATGATAGCTATAACTGGCCCCTAAGGAAATATTTTTCAATGACAGAAATGTTAAATGATCGCTATGAACGACCTGCCAACAAAATTCCAATGATTAGTTTTAATGATGAAAACCAATGATAGCTATAATTTGCACCTTACTCAAAGATCATAGTTGAGAACTGAGCATATTTTCTACAATAATATTAATTTTAGTTTATATGTATATATGGTTTCGCTTTTATATAATAGTATAGATTTGCGGTAAAAGAAAAACAAATTTGTGTTTTTAATGTTCTCATACATCTATAGGTATGCGTGTGTAAATATCCATAGACACATTTTTTTATTCATCTGCTCATGTTCAGTGCAGTGCAAATTTTAACTTAATTTCAGTTTTATTGTTCGAGGAAGTGATACAAAATTGGTAATTCAAGCTATTATAATAGAACTTTTTTATTTTTAAATTGGAAGAATTATAATCTATTCACTTCCTCGAACCAGAAAAATAAAAAAGATCTAGTTTTTCTTTAGATAAATCGGCATTTCATGTGCACAGCACTGTAGTTAATTAAATGTCCATAGTACTCAAAAAAAAGAGCCCACACTGCTCAGCGATGCGATGTGACGATAGAATTAGAGAAACAAAAAAATAATGTGTATGTGTAGGTTAGTTGATGAACTTTATACCAACAATACAGACAAATTGAATATGTAGGTAGGTAGGTAAGAGAAAAAACGTAACTATTAAATGGAACACATATTAAGAGAGAAAGAGCATGGGAAGAAAAGAAAATTAAAAATGTTGGAATGATAATGAAATGAAACAAAGCAGCGACCTCGCGATTGTGATGGAATCTAATTTCCTGGATAAAATAAATTCAAAAAGTTTATAATTTTATATTTTGTTTTTATTTATTTCTCAGGTTGTATGTTTAACTTAGAAGTGATTTTAGGCTTAAAATTTGCGCAACAATATTGACTTTATGAAACAATGCTAATCTGTGTCGATTATTGTATAGGTTAAGATATGAGTGGTTGTATAAGTCAACTAATGAAAAAAAAATGGACAAAAAATGTAAAATTAATAATAATTAATTCATTAATAAAAATAATGACAAATAATTAATGAAAACAAATTAAAGCCATAAACACTCTCATAACAATATAGAAAATAATAAAATATATTTCAAATAAATCGGTTGACTACTTTCTGAGATCATGCGTTACAAACTTTAAAATGGTTTCGCTTTTATATAATAGTATAGATATAGATATGTCAGCAATACTTCTGACTTATAAAAGAAGTAACAAGAAGTATTTTATTTATTGTTTTGCCTGAGAAGAATTTGGAATTGGTTCAGTTAACAATTTACAAAAAAAATTCAATATAGCACTACTTCTAGTGTCAATTATCAATTGATAATAAATACAAATAAAAAATTTTTATTTATGAAGAAATTAAGAAAAATTTTTAATTTTTTACTCAAATACACTCAATTATCAAAGCTCTTATCGATTGAATGATGAACTTTGATATCTATGATTTTGAATTGTCAATTGATTCGAAATTCAAATTCCACCAAATAACTTAAAAGAGTGCAAAGCTTCAGCTTTGAATCTCATGAAATTGCAAACGAACCAAAAATTAATATATTAAGAATCATGCCTTATTTGAGCTTTTAATGAACATAAATTGCAGAGGTTAAATCTCAGAGGCTATGTACGAACAGTTGCTCCTATTTCTTAAATTCATCCAAACTACTTGAAATAAAACCCAATATAATTATGTTTTCTCGTGTTACACCTACCACAACAAATATCCTAACCTTAATTAAGTTGCAATCAATCAAACTGCCTTTCACTTTTCTGTTTGTAAACTTGTTGAAGAATTAGAACTACTGGCGTATAAATCAATTTTGTTTCTTTGGAACATTTGTTTACGTCTTCGTCGACATCGCAATTCATTCATACAAGGATACATACATACATACATACATACATATATATATTAAATCTAGAATGGAATGAGAGTCCTTTTATAAAAAGCTCTTTCCCTTCGCATTATCAAAGGTGCCGCTCTTATACACGTAATTCTTTCCTATAAACATGTATTTATGTATGTTCATAAGTAGATATGTATGTGTATATAAAAATAAGCATAAAATATCACAGAAGCCATTAATCAATATTTGTGTCATTGTTGTCACTTTTTAAACGTTGACAAGCTTCTGAAGTGTGCTTATCATATTCCCATAATATAACGTCATGGTGGTGCGGATCGGTGGGGGCGGGCGGCGCGGCGCGCTGTTGGTGCTTCATATACCTACATACATACATAAAGCTACCGCTACACACTTTCATCGTTAAGTTGTTAAATTCCTCCTTCTATTTTATTTTTTTTTGTCGTTCGCTCTTTTAAGGAAGCGAAAATTGCACACAACGTAAAAGTAAAAAAATAAACCTGAACGCGCATACATAATGTTTTGGTTTTCTTCCTTTGAATTGAAGATAATACGGTTCGTATAACGATTTAACGGAAGGAGCTAATATTTCACAGGATGTACTCCAACTCATATACACAATATAGGAACATTACCGTTATAGTACAGGTATAGTGTCATATCAACTTACTTACTTACTATTATCCAATATATACCTTCACACACCGTATCTATCTACATCTACACATATCGCACATACTATATAAGCATCATCGATGCAATGCGATTAGAAAGGAAGCAGCCATCGGAAATTGGATTGTACGAGATAATGGTTACGACGACGACGACGTCGATGTCAGTCACTGATGGGAGGAAGCTTGAAGGTAATGGCTGCCATTGTAAGTAGATTTGTGGAAAACTCTAAAATAGCCTTTTGTTGTTGAACCATCTCTCTTACACTGTGGATCCTGATGTCATGATGCACAAATTGAAATAAGGATTTTATAAAAAGAGGATACTCTTATACGGAATAAGAGACCCGACCAGGTGCTGTGAAGTGCTCCACAAAGTACCAGAACATAGTGAGGTATATTGGTACAGAGGCAATGCGTGCAGAAAGAATGCTCTTAGCAGTTCAACAAAAAAAGTAGTTCTTATACATATGTATGGATATATGTATGTACCAGAAAAGGACTATAAGAGACAGTAAAAATACCACAATAGAACTTTAATGCAAAAGTATATTTCCGGTTCACTTGGGATAAATGCGATGAAGATGAGGATAGATTCTTTGTTTATGTTGTGCTGTGTAAATTTTCTTAAATAAAATAAGACAAAAGAAAATCTTTATTTTCTTTGTACACTTTAGCTGCATTAGTTTATTCTCTGTGCGTATTAAAGATTATAACATTTGGTATCCTCTTTTTGATATAATTAATTCCTGATTTTAAGGGATTCCAGTTTAACTCAGTTCTTATGATTCTAAAAAAAAAACAAAGGAGTCGTCCGAGAAAGAACCATTTGCAGAAACTAGATGAAATAAAAGAAGAAAGTACAGACATTTTCTATAGAAATTTACGTTGGGTCACTCGTGCGTATACGTACTATTTTTGTGTATCTTTAAATGGATTATAAAAACCTACCCCAAAATGTAGGTCACAAGCAGTTTTGATTTTTTCTCATTGATTGAAAACTTTTGTCATTGATATGATATCCTTTGAATTTGGTATATAGTACGAGTCTTAGCAGAATTTTCGATGACAGAGGTAGTTCGAATTTCTTAAATCTTTGTTTCAATATTTCGGAAATAGGTAGAAATATAGTAAGTATCTGGATTATATAATTTATAATCCGTTTTTTTTACGGTTTTAGATTCAACAAATTAAAAATATATACGAGGTGTGTTCAAAAAGTACCCGGAATTTTCGTTTTTAAAAAAAATATTTATTTATTCGTTTACATCAATGTGGTCCCCTTCAAAGTAGTCCCTCCCAGATATAATACACTTATGTCAGCAGTTTTTCCAATCTTGGAAGGACTCTTGATATTCACTTTTTGATATGTCCTTAAGCTTTCTCAGCGATTTTGCCTTTATTTCTTCAATCGAGGAAAAACGCCGTCCTTTTATGGGTCTCTTCAACTTTGGAAACAGGAAAAAGTCACACGGAGCCATATCTGGTGAATATGGAGGTTGGGACATGAGTACGGTATTGTTTTTGGCCAAAAAATTACGAACAAGCAACGACGAGTGAGCAGGTGCGTTATCCATGAACTGTTTTTTCATAAATCTGAGTGTTTTTTTCGAATTGCTACACGCAAACGTCGCATAACTTTAAGGTAATACTCCTTATTAACCGTACTACCTTGTAGTAAGAACTCTTGATCTTGATGCACTATGCCATTATACAATCAAAGAAAACAGTAAGCAAAACCTTCACATTTGATCGAACTTGACGTGCTTTTTTCGTTCTTGACGTTAGATGCTTCCAGGTGGACGATAGTGCTTTGGTTTCGACATCATAACCGTACACCCATGTTTCATAACCAGTTATGACCCTTTCAAGCAAACTTGGATTGTCGTTGACGTCTTTTAACAGCTCTTGAGCGATGTTCATGCGATTGTTTTTTTTAGTCAAAATTCAGCAGTTTCAGCAAACATCGCCGAGCTCATAAAAACACGTCGAACCTTAGCAACTACCACAGACAAAGTAAACAGTGAATATAGCTGAAAATTGCATCATACTTTAGGGGCATGTATACCAACACAATAAAAAAATAATTTTGACCTTCGGACTCTCCAGAGCCGCGGTATTTAAAAATTCCGGGTACTTTTTGAACACACCTCGTATATCTTTGATATTTAAAGAAAAAAAACGAGTATTTCTTAATGTAAATCAATGTATGTGTATATTTAATTTCAAAGGGGTAGGCGTTTTTCTTTGACATTGAAAAACGATATAACCCAAATGGCTGCCACGGCTACGATTGCAGCATCATATTCACTGAATTAAATTTTTCATGACTTTCCATGGTGAATACCTTCATAACTCTACGAATTGCGGCCTTAAATCGACTGTAGAGCATCGGTTCTTATCCTTAACATGGCCCCGAAAAAAAGGGGTAAGACAAAAGATCTCGGTAGAAAACAAGTATAACCCTATGGAGGAATAATACGGTCAGGAAACTTTTTTTGAAAAATAGTGATTATTTCGTTGCTTGTGTGATAATAAGTGCCGCTACCACCTAACTGAAAATAAAGTTCGTCCACATTAATATCTTCCAACCAATTAAGGTCATACAAAATACATATAGCAATTCATTTACCGTAAAAGTTGCCACGGGCTTAATTTTCAATCATATCAAATTCCAGCCTAAAAACCAAACCAAACAGTGACACGTTGAGTATCCTGAGACTTTTCAAAAGTCTTTTTCAAGTTTTCATAATCGACAATTCTGCTTAATAACGTAGGCTCCAAAATGTTAATAGGCTTCATCACTGTAGATCATTTTGCAATGAAAATCAGGATCAATTTAATGCATTTTAGTCAGCAAAGATACGACTTTTCTGATGACAAAAGGCTAAATTTCTTGTGTTAACAGACGTCTTTATGCAAAATACTTTGCAATGTCGTTTTTGAAATGCCTAGTTCCAAAGATTGAAAAGAATTTGAGAAACGTGGATTTTCGTCGGGCTACAGTAGTAATATTTTCAACTAACGTACCTGTGCGGGAACTCCGGCACCCAAATTTTGTTTATATGTTCAAAATAAATTATACATATATCTTGAGATTGTAGTTGTTAGTTTCATCCACGGTGGCGAAACATTTAAAAACAATTTGAATTAACTCCAAACCTAAGCGTGAATAGGAAAGATACAAACCATTAATCTTCTAAAACCAGTATAACATTTTTCTTTGAATGATTTTTAGTTTCCGGTATGAGGTATTCCTAAGGTATTATCAGAGATGGGCTTCATTTACATTGCCTACAAAAACATTCTGCACGGTTCATACCCTACCTTAGCTCATTCTAAGATCACACAAAGCATAAGAAAGAACTCATACCAAAAAATAAGAAATACTGGGAAACTAACTTATCGAAATAAATGGTTTGTGCATTTGATTAGTTTGTTCAAATACATAAACCATTTTTTTGATTTCTCATTTTCCCAGTATTTCATTGTAATGAAAAATTAAGTTTTTCAACAAATTATAAATTTATATTCAATACAATTCGAATATTCTATTTCTTTTAAGACCTTATTTTTTAAAATTAGTTTTGTGAGAGATTCGGAAAAGGGATAATTTTTCTTTTAATTTTAAGGCCTTTTTAAAGCATATTATGTACTTCCATTTAAGGTTATTGCGTAGTTTTTGCTTATCAAATGTCAAAAGATGACAACTTCAGAAGTGACAGATGTCCATGAAGCGGACTATTTTAAATAAAACCTTTTATTTAAATATCTATAATTTCAGATTTCATGGTCAAAAGTGTCCCGTTTTCTGATCACTTGCCATTAGTAGTTGAATTCCGAACTAACTTAATAGAGCAAGACAATATAACGGTTTTAAAGCTGCCACCAAAATTAAATTGGAAAGAAGACAGAGCGCACGAGTATCGATGCAACCTGGAACGGAATCACAAATACGGCGACCACAATTTCAATAGGCGACATTGAAAATATTATAAAACTTTCATGCCCGGAATCGAGAAAATACCAGAAAAAAATTCTTAAAAGTAAAGATAAATGGTTCGACGTAGATTGCGAAAAAGCACGCAAAAAATCATTCGGATGGTTAAAAGTTTTTAGAAAATTCAGCTGTCATTCCTTCAAAAAAATGTATTTAATAGCAAATGCAGAATTCAAAGAAATTTGCAAGGAAAAAAAAACAAAGTTTTATGAAACCGAGGCTCTTAAACTTACAAACTGCAAGGATTCTAAGGAATTCTGGATGGCGATTAACCAATTAAATGGAGCAAAACCAAAAATCAGTTCAAAACTAAATATCGATGTATTGCATAATCACTTCATGTTACTTTTAAACCCAGAGAGTCTTACGCTTCCTATCCAATACGCTAAACCTTCGTACTCGAATGATATCTTGGATATAGTGTCATAACACATGATGAAGTTAAGACCGTATTAGTGAAATTGAAGGACGGAAAAGCTTCAGGACCTGATGGTATACCACTGGAATTCTTTAAATATGGAACAGAAAGGCTAACTTTAAATTTACCATCGGCTTTCAATACAATTTTGAATACTGGAAGTATTCCAGAACAGTTAAAAAATTCCTTAATTTTTCCCATACACAAAAAAGGCAACATTGATGATCCATCCAACTACCGTGGGATATCTTTTCTCAACGCCACCTACAAGATATTCGCAACATTATTAAATAACCGATTGACCCGTTGGATTCATGATAATAAGTTGCTTGGAGAATTTCAGGCAGGTTTTAGAAGTGGCTACTCGACTATCGACAATATTTTTGTACTGCAAAGCATAGCGGCAACCTCTATTGAACAAAAAAAGAAGCTCTACGTATTTTTTGTCGATTTCAAGGCAGCCTTTAATACCGTTGAACGCCGATCACTATTCTTCAAGCTTTATAATTATGGGATGTCAGACAAATTTGGGCAGGTACTAGAAAGCATCTATGACGAAAATAAGGCAGCGGTATGGAATGGGGCCGAAAAGTCGGAGTGTTTCGAATCGAAGATGGGAGTCAAGCAAGGTTGCAATTTAAGCCCAAATCTTTTTGCCTTGTTCATCGAGGACCTGATTGATTTTCTTCCTGGTGGAATTGAAATATCGAGGACACTCATCAAAGCCTTGCTTTTTGCAGATGACGTCATATTGTTTGCTTACTCGCCCGAAACCCTACAGTTGATGATTAACCGACTAAATGTGTATTGCCGGTTATGGAATCTGAAAGTTAATTTGAGCAAATCCAAGGTGATGATATTCCGGAATGGTTCTGGTAGAACAGCCAGGAACGAGAAATGGCACTATGACAGAGAACCAATCGAGATTGTTAAAGCCTACAAATATCTAGGATTTACCATAACCAGCAATCTAAATATGGAAACACATCTTAAAGAAAAGCTGATTAAATCTAAAAGTGCAATATCTGCAACATGGAAGAAATGCTTCTCAAACCAGTCAATATCACATAGTGTTAAATATAAGGTCTTTGTTGCAGTGGCGGAATCTATTATGATGTATGCAGCACAGGTATGGGGAGGGGAGACGTTTGAAACGGTCGAAAAACTTCAGAGGTTTTACATTAAAAGATGCTTTCGTTTACCGAAAAACACCCCAAACTATATGATCTCAATTGAGACAGGATTACCACCGCTCTTCATCAAAACTATTAAATGTCATATTGATTATATCAAAAAAGTTTTTAATATGCCAGATGAAAGACTCCCAAAAATTCTGGCATTGAAAACAATTGAGAAGAAAAATCTGTGGTACAAGAAGCTAGAAGAGCATGCTGCCTACTGTAGAACAGACTTTCGAGTTGTTGATGAAAATGGTAATTTTTGCTATGACGACCTCCGGAATCTTATTTCAAATTTAGATGACAAAATGAGAACCGACGCTATTAATGAAGCTACATCCTCGGTGCATAGATCTACGTACAACCATCTAAACCACAATTTATGCGAACGTAACTACTTTCGAAACGAGAACAAACAGGAGCTCATATCAGCAATTTTCAAAATGAGAGGTGAAATGATAAGTCTTAATTATATACCACATCGGGAGGATCTGCCTATCTACTGCAGCCTTTGCAACTTAAGAGTAAGGGAAGATGTAATCCATTTCATAGGAAAGTGTCCAATTTTATGTGAAATACGCAGAAATTTGCTCGGCAGCAATGCAAAGTCACCAGAAGAAATAGTTGCCCTCCTCAACTGTGAAGGAAACGTAAACCAATTATTTAATTATTTTCGATGTGCAATGTCTTACCGCAATCAAATTATAAACGAATCATTTTAAAACAGTAATTTATTTAATTTATATTCTAAATGCTAATTCAAAAAAAAAAAAAAAAAAAACTTCAATTAGATAAACATTGTTAATTTTCAAACAGTAGTCAATCGGCAGACGGCATATCCAAGCCTTAACGATTTTACTAAATTATTTTTGTAAACAATGTACATATGTATACAAACGAATGTTAATAAATCGAATTATCTATCTATCTATCTATCTTTAAATATCTATATTTGTCTCGCTTTAAGACCAAATTATATGCATACCTTACAAAGAAGAAACTATTTTTTTGAGCAGTCAAAATGAAGGACGAATTCAAAACTAAGAAAGTGTATGAAAATGTTTCTGATGGTATTTTTCTTCTTTTAAAAAGAAAATAAACTTATTAAATTACATCCAATCTTATTCTATCCTTATTGTATAATCTGCATTATATCGCATAGCTCCTTGTATTTATTACAAAGGGATTTCAAAAGAGAGAAAATAAAGGAGCTATGGGAAAATCTTATAAATTATCTCAATATTTCCTAGAAATAGGTAAATATAACATTGTGCACTTATCGTTGGGTATTTCCTCTTCCTTGTATCTTATGTTTTATTTCTACTTTGTCATTGTCTAGTTGAGTGCATTTTGCATATCTTAAGCTCTTTATTAGATGCCATTTAGATTTGTACAGTGTCCTTAAAATGTATGTAGATATGTAGGGTATAGGTATACCAAAAGTTATTATAAGCCTAAAAAGGATTGGTTTTCGTATAAATGCATTTGGTTAAGAGTATGTTTTGTTTATGTTTGTAGTTTTAAGTTTCTCTTTTGTGAATTGAAATAGAAATTTTATAACATCATCATAAGCTCAAGCATCAACATTGATAAAGTGATATTGATCTTTTTGTAAATTATTATACTTGAATGGAAATTCAAAAGTTATCTTCTCTCCTTTTGTAAAGAATAAACATTTGAGTTTATTAATTTAGTTATAAAGTTTGACTTGTTATACTTTTCTTGTAATTTAATAAATTAAGATAAATCAAATAAATATGAACAAGATGTTTATGATTTATAGGCTAAGTTTATTATATCCTTTGAATAACATTTTCATATAAATATGTATTACTTTATTATTGAGTTATTTTCTATTTTAAGCATTTTCTTCAAGTGGAGAAGCTTCTTGTGAGTTATATTTATAATTCGATAGAAAATTGTTTCTTTAATATTAAAAAAAGTCAGAATTTAAAAATAATGGTTGTCAAAAGGTAAAGTTTTAGAAATCTTAAGTTCTTCTTTAAGAGCTTAGAGTTAATTTGAATTAAAAAAAAGAGCCTGGGATGCGACGCACACTGATAACTTCCCATCCCGTCTGTCGATTTGTCTTGCTTAAAAGTTTGTCTATATGTATCAATTTTTACCAAATTTGTGTACTATTTTTTGTAGATTTTATTTTTTTATGAAAAAACGGACTGTTGGATTTTTATATCGAATGATAGTATATGAATATCGAAAACAATATTTTCTGTGAAATAAAATAAGTTTGAAGCCAATATTTGTAATTTGTGAAAAGCTATTTGAGTCGAAAGTAAATTTTTACCAAGTTTTAGTATTGTTTTTTTTTAGGTTTTTATTTTTTGTAAAAAAAACTGTCAATTCGATTTTTCTCAAAATTTCATCGAATGTTGAAAACAATATTTCTTATAAGTAAAAATTAGTTAGAAGCCATTATCTCAAATTTTTAAAAAAAAGATATTTGAGTCGAAAATCAATTCTTACCAACTTTTGTTAAATTTTATTTAGGTTTTTAATTTTTTGTACAAAAGCTGTCAATTCGATTTTTTTCAAAATTTTACTGAACGTTGGAAACAATATTTCTTATAAGATAAAATAAGTTTGAAGCCTAAGTCTCAAGTTTTTGAAAAGATATTTGAGTCGAAATTCAATTTTTCCCATACTTTGGGTAATGTTTTTTTTGGTTTTTATGTTTTATAAAAAAAACTGTCAATTAGATTTTTCTCAAAATTTTATCGGATGTCAAAAATATTATTTTTCGTTGCACAAATTTGTTTTTGAGATGAAATCATATTTTGGTCATACAAATTTTCGAGGTGACAAATTTTTTTTTTTCAGTTTTTTTGATTTATAAAAAAAAACCGTTAATTCGATTTTTTCCAAAAATATACTTGTTTTGTATCACGTTACAATATATAATATAAAATTTAATTCAAGTCTCTAACGTCATTGGTTCATAAGATATTTAGGGTTAACCAAAATTTTAACCTTTTTTTTAAACTGCTATGATAAAAAAAAACCACCCACGCAATTTTCTTGAGAGCCCTTTCTGCATCTTTCTGCCTTATTATCTGTATAACAAAATTTATTTGAAGTCGATATCTCTTTTGATTCTTTTGATTACTTGTTGAACTTTCATATATTGGTCTTAGTGCGGTAACATTTCCACACTACTCGATACCGATTCCTACCGAGTGTCTTTTGAAAATTTAAATCGGATTGAAAAATTAATGCATTCGCCAAACTATTTAAATTTTTGAAATACTATTCAACTTTAAAAATGCGTTGTTTTATGTTGCTCTATTTTTGAATAATAAACTGTCAACTTTTGACATTTGAGTAGTACAAAAGTCATTATTGAAAAAAGAACGATTTTGCCTATCAAGTTTCTTAACCATGCAATTTTTCGAAGATATGATTACTATTGTCAATCTTTATTTTGTGATTTTGCACCTTAAGTCCTTAAAGATGAAATTCTTGAATTTATTGAGGACATTCAACTGCAAATGTGCGAAATGTATATAGAAAATTTCTAATAAAAAATACAGTTGCAAAAGAAGCCACTAAACTGATATCGTTGACCATTCACCATTGCATACCTTGATCTTTTAATTAGATACACATTTATTAATTTCTATCAAAAAATACTGTTTTTTTTGTAATATCAAAACGAAACCTGTTATAAGGAAACCCAAAACCAAACTGTCACCTATGAATTTGTTTGTAAGATTGTCAAGTTTAAAATTGGCAAACATTTTAAAAAATGCAGCTATTTTAGAAAATGCAACTTTGAGAATTTCCAATTTAATACACATAATTCAAGTTTTATGTGTATTAAATTCCAAATTCTCAAAATTTATACATGCATAAATTGATTCAAAAATAAATTCCATGAATTTCGTTGAAAATAGTTGAATAGAGAATTTTATGAAAAAATTGTTCTCCATATAACTTTTTCTTATTGAACAAATCTTCTACCTATCAGCATACATTTAAAGCATCAAAAGAAACACAAGAAGTCTTCGTCATCATGTTGAACATTCAAAAATTCCTTTTTGTTTTTTTCATTTTAGGAGAGAAGATGATATAAGATTTCAAGTGGATAGAAGAAGTCTCTCAACATCTTACTAGCCGATATAAGTTTAGACATCAGCTATTATTTATTCAAGTACGTTATTACGAGCATAGTAAAAGTAGGGCAGGAATATACTTTAGTATTTTTTTAACACAACTTTATACACATTTTTTACTCAAAATAATTGCAACGGTTAAAATGTTTGGAAGGGCTTATAAAATATTTAGTTGGAAAACAACAAAAACGACATCGGTCAAAAGTTAAACAAAAACAAAAAAGAAGAAGAAAAACAAGAATTATCGGTCTCATGAGAATAATGAATATTTTGAAAGGTTATATTTAGATTAAGTAGACCCAAGAGTCAATTAAAGCTTTCGTTTTTGTGTTTGATTATATTAAAAGTAAAATTAGTCACTGAACGCAGTTTATTATGTCACAAAATTTTAAAATATCTTTTAACCGAAGAATACAAAAGTATGAGACATCGAAATGAGTTGTGTCAAACGTCATCATAGTTATGCATATCGAAATAATGTCAAATTAGATACAAAATTGCTAAGAATTGATAATTTTATTTTAATCAGTCTTTTGTTTATTTTATTAGAAACTCAAAGAAATAATTTTAAAATAGTGTTCATACTAAAATGAGATAATGAAGTTTAAAATACATACATTATGATAGTAAAATTATATTATGTATGTCGAAAAAATTGAAGTTTAAAAAATAATGTTCAATCAGAAAACCAAATTTTTCATAGTCAAGGAGATCTCCTGCAGTTCAGAGAAGTTATGCTGTTTTTGGTAGAAATATCATTTTTTCGTCCACGAGCCTGCATATTTGTGAATAGAGGCTTTTTAATCTACATATTGTCCACAAATTTTTGTATATGTGCCTATGTATGTAAAGGGGATTGCTCATTTTATAAGGGACATCCGGCCCGGAGTGTACACCAAAGAATTTGGTATCAAATTAAAGGTTGTTCTAAGCCGGATATGTCTGCAAAAATATTTTGTCGATAACTCATGGGAGATCCGAGATATTTGAGATTGAAGTTCGAAATGTCCAACCATTAAAAATCAGCACTTTTTCGACATAAATGCTAATATCTTTGGATACAGAAAAGCTAGGAATATCAAAAAGGTATTAAAATAAAGATATCAAAAATATCTTTCAAATGAAACTAAAATTGCATTTCTATGATTTATATATTTTGAGTTATTTTTAATCAAACCTTTGAATAACAGCATTCTTTAGGCAAACTTTTGTACAATAATATCTTTTAAAATTCAACGATGACATTTATTTTTTTTGGCACCAATAAGTAGCTTAGTTCACAACCTTTATTTTCATATATAATTTATTGGGGTTTCTTTAAAAAAAATTAATTATAAGAAAGAAATCTTTCAAATTATGCCTCAAACGAAAACATTATGAAGTTTCTTGTTAGTTATTCTTATATAATGTTAAATTATCTAAACATGCATTTTTGTAAAAAGTACTTAAAAGTTGTAATGTACTATCTGGGACGAAAATGAGCATACCTCTTTGAATTTTTGTTTTATTGGGAATTTTGTTCTCATCTTTTATTTCAGGTATAAGGTTGTTTGGGTCTAAAAGCAATTGTGACTTAAAGTCAAAGGTGGTAGAATTAAGAAGTTGAAACACTTAGGCCAGTTTATTGGTCATTTGTTATACCACATGAATCTCGAAGCTTTCTTCTGAGCTCAATGAAACCGGTTTGATTCTTTTACGAAACGTGAAAGACTGATTATGTTGATATGATTCAGATTGTTTAGGTATGTCGTTATACAAGAATTCTCATAGTCAAGTCTTGCCATTTCGAGCTAGAGCAGGGCATGTACATTGTACAGAAGAGGTTAAGAACTGTTTCCTCCTCTTCCTCATCCAAACAGCTTCTGCAAAAGTAATTTTAGAATGCGACTAGCCGCGTGGTGTGCTATACTATTAGAAAGTTCCCGGTTATGACAGCGATTATCGAGCTTATATGCGATCTGCTTAGAGATAGGAAGCACCTTGAGCACTTTAAATCTAGTGCAGGCCAGATGTTTTTCGTGACCTGACACGTGGTGATGTTATTCCACCTGATGTTTGTCTTCTTTATAGCGTCTTGCATTAGCAATAGTGTACGACCCTTATAACGAGAAGTCGAGAACGTTCGACTTAAAGCTAACGTTTGAGAAATCCAATATAGAGCAAAATTAAAATGGGTGAATTTCGACGTTTAAATGGGTTAACATCTCTTTTTCCAAAAAAGTTGGCTTTCGAAGTGAATATTGAAGTGGTATTTTCGACATACGTGATTTCTAAAACGTTCGCTTTCAGTCGAACGTTCGATTCGCTTCTCGTAATAAGGGCTGTGATGTAGCGATTGGTATGCCAGCATTAGCCAAACGTGGTAAAATAGGTTCATCTGCCTCACAATTTCCTGGAATTGTGCCATCTCCATTAGAGATGATCGGCAGCTATGGAATGTTTTTAAGTTTGGAAGGAGTCAATGAATAAAGAGAAAGTCTGCAATTTGCCTACGTTCTTCAATAGAGTTGAAGTTAAAAAGTTTCAGGCAGTAAACATAAGAGGAATGTTATTAACAGTAGGTTTGGGTTGATTGTGCAAAAGAAAGAGACGGAGAAGATTTTTTAAGTGTATACTGATTGATTAGCAATTGGCAATATAAAGTTATAAGAAGATTTTTAAGATACCAAGCCGAAAAACAATTTTTTTTAAATCTAATATTACCACCACTTTAATAAGAATTATTTATTTTTTGTTTTAATTTTTACACTATTACTATAAGAATTATTTTTATTTTAGTGTTAGGTATAAGATTTTTTTTTGTATTTTGGGAGCATATTTTTGAATTATTATTGTCAAAATGAATAAATTGTTGAAGAAACCCTAAAAAATTATACATGAAAATAAAGGTTGTGAACTAAGCTACTTATTGGTGCCAAAAAAAATAAATGTCATCGTTGAATTTTAAAAGATATTATTGTACAAAAGTTTGCCTAAAGAATACTGTTATTCAAAGGTTTGATTAAAAATAACTTAAAATATATAAATCATAGAAATGCAATTTTAGTTTCATTTGAAAGATATTTTTGATATCTTTATTTTAATACCTTTTTGATTTTCCTAGCTTTTCTGTATCCAAAGATATTAGCATTTATGTCGAAAAAGTGCTGATTTTTAATGGTTGGACATTTCGAACTTCAATCTCAAATATCTCGGATCTCCCACGAGTTATCGACAAAATATTTTTGCAGATATATCCGGCTTAGAACAACCTTTAATTTGATACCAAATTCATTGGTGTACACTCCGGGCCGAAAATGAGCATACCCCTTTGAATGTTATTTCAATTTGAATAAAAATCATAAACCTAAATGACAAGGACATAGTTCACATTTAACTCTTTTGAGAAGGGGCCGTTCATAAAATACGTTCGCACACAAGGCGGGGGGAGGGCTCTTGCTGAGTGTGACAAGGTGTGACAAGGAGGGACGGGGGGTCTATGGTAACGTGACGTTCGCCATTCATTAAAACATTTTCAATTAGTATTTCTTTTGAATATTTTTATTTTTAAATTTTCATCATGATAGAGTCATTTTTTTTTTATTTTTTTTATTATTTTATTATAAAAACTAAATAAATATTTAAATTCTCAAAATTTGTGTAGTATCATTTGAAATATATCATATTCAGGGGGGGGGGGGGCTTCGTTTTTGTGACGAGGGGGGAGGGGGTCAGAAAAAGCTGATTTTAGCGTGACGTATATTTTATGAACGGCCCCGAAGAGTGAAATTGACGACTTACATTTTTATTTCGTTCCTAATGAGGGTTATTTTGTTTAATGATTAGGTAAATCGTCAGAAAACAGAGAACTTACCAGGATCACAGCCTGACCACTTTGAGTACGCTCAGCAGAGTTTGATCAGAACCAAAAACACTCCATTACCAAGACCGGAATCTCAGACTGACATTTCGGTTTGCCTACAAGCTAACTACACACTAAATGTGAGAAAGTGTGCGTGAAATGATGCAAAAAACCAAACACATTCTCACATTTAGTGTTTCGGCCCATCAAAATGCTTCATTATAGTAATCAGCCCCATCTAAATGCTTTATTTTGAATGTTTCATGGCCTCGTTCAAAAACTAAACAATCCTTACCAACAGAATCTGAAGTGCTGACATGGTCTTAAATTGGAAGATTTGTATAGCTTTTTAATTTCAATCCAAATAAATGTTGTAAAAGTACATAATATTAAATGAAATAAAATTGACCAAATACATATTTAATGATTTATTAGTGCTGTATTTTATTTACTTAAATTATTTACGAACGCAATATGCGCTGCAACTGGTTAAGTAAAATTGGAAATAGACAAAAGTGTAACTCAATACTTTGAAAAACAACAAAACAGAAAATTTTTTCAGCTGTAGTTTGCTTAGAATTTTGTTGGTGACGTTAGAAGTTCAGGTGGAAACAAAAGGCGGGTGTCTCTGTATTTTTTTTTGTACAGACAATGCTACGAGAAGCATACTTGTGCAGTTCCATTGCCAACTTTAGCTAGTTCAGATTCCTCAATTAGAGTAATATTTTCATCATTTAAGCAGTTCGATAATTGCAAGACCAAATTTTGTTTTGTTTGCTGCAGAAATATTCCTGAAAATTTCTTTTTGAGGGACTATGTTAGAGTTAGAATTTTGTTTGTAGTTAGATTTTGGAATACAAATTTGAGGGAACCATGTTTTAAAAATAAGCTGCTTTGTGTAAAGCATCTTTAAGGAATAGAAATAGGCAATATGGTTACACACAATACCAACTAAATGCTGCTATTAATGCTAATTTTGTTTCTAAAAAGTTGATGAAGGTTAGCTGAAGCGGACATTTCTTTAATGAACATACCTAAAATATTATTGGCTTTCTCAAAAATATTTTTCTAATATTTTTAAGGAATGAATGAAAATTATATTTTGCGTTAAACTGTGGGAATTCACTAAAAAAAACTTCTGTACGTCAAAATTTGCATTTTATTTGCTCTGCATTTATTCAACAGGTTCGCTATAATCGTTCTGATTATTTTTTTAAAACATTGGTGCTCCTTTGATGCATAGTTTTTTTTGATAGCAAATACATGTATGCTTCCATCAATCAAGAATGTTATGGATAAGGTATTTTTCCATTATAACTCTTTTTTTAAATTTAATATTTATTAATCAAAAAATGGAATTGAAAAATAGTTGCAAGCTAAAAAGTTAAAAACAAACTATAAATATACTTGGATTGGTTAAATTTATACAGATTTTAATTACTTGCAAAAAAAATATTTGGGCCGTTCATTAATGAAAATTTATTAGAATTCAATAAAAAAAATTGCGCTCGCACCCTTAACTTGATGGTTCTTCGAACGCATCTTTGATACAATAATTCAAGGTTAATTATGAAATTTAAAGAATTTCGTAGTGATTATCTACTCTAAATTAGTGAATTAATTATAATAAACTTGCTTTTTTCAAGACAAAAATTTACATTTACATTTGGTTTGCTATCAACAAAATTACTGCAAATTATAGCTTAAAACTGACTTTTTCATCGAAAAAAAAGTAAAAAGAAAAACCTGAAAAAAACTTATTAACCACCCCATTTTGTTTTTGCTGTGCAAAGTGCCGTTAGCCCACGGCATTGTTTTTTTTTGTTTGTGCTCACATCTATTCATGGACTAATTGTCAAAATTACAAATACAACAATGTAAACAAACGGGTTTTGGAGAGTGAAACGTACGAAAGATTCCGATCTTGGTAAATGGAGTATTTTTGATCAGAACTCTCCAATTTATATAAGGGAACTGTCAAAAGTTTTAGAATTTGCTTTTTGTCTCTTTCATACTATGACAAACAAACCGTAGGTCAGTCGTGCTTAGCTTTTTACTCCATTGGATCGGTCGTCGAAACTCATACAGCCTAGCAGTTATTGGAAGAATAAAGAAACAACCCGAGGGCTCAGATATGTCTGAGCTGAAAAAGAAACACATATCTTTTTTTGACAACTCAGTTCTCTGATCTTAGCTTAAAAAGAAAAACAACTATTTAGTCTCCTGAAATGAAATTATGTGCACAGTGTTTTTAATTGTGAAGCAAATAGTTTCGGTCAAATCGTGAATTCATAAAAAATAAATAAACAAAATGTGATGAAAGATAAAAAAAAATTAAAAATCATTAATTTTGTATAAAATTGTGTATATTAACTAAATAATAACAATACAAAAATATGAGTTCAGAGGGAAATTGTGGACAAGGGTATATTACGTCACAGGTAAGTCTTAATATATTTTACTCAAAGAAAGTGAATAAAATAAATGATTTCAAATTTAAATAAAATTAAAAACTTTTTAGAATTTAAAAATTTCCACCGTGTTTTTATGTGAAACAGGGACGTATTTTTTTGTTCAACTTTCGAAGAAGGAGAAAACTCGGAGTTGATTATGAACACCGTCCAAATTACACTAGGACAACAATAGAACAAAATTGGCTAGTTTATATTTCTGAGATCTGAGAGATTTTCCGTATTCTCAGAAAAATAAACAAATATTCTCATACAAATTTCTTACTTTTGCTGTGAGAAATCTGAGAACAAAATTTGTATGATTCAATTGATCAAGGATTCTCTATCTTACAATTTAAAAAGTATTAAAATAAATGCAAAGCTCGTTTGATTGCTAGGTAAGAATGAATAGGGAATTATATTTCAATCTTTTATTTTGTAAACCCGTCTCAGAAAATGTTCAGAAATCTTAGAAATATAAACTGGCCAAGTAATTCTATTACCATCAGAACATTAGTTGTCATTTTGCGTTATATTTCTGTTTATTCACTTTAATTAAGAAATCAGCTGTTAATTTAATTCTGAAATTGCATTGAAATTGTAGTGATTAAGAATTTTTTTTAATGTATGGAAAATTGAATATGGACCGATTCAGAATTGTAAAAAAATGGCCTAGATTTTATTTTGTATTTTGTTGTTAAAACAAGTTAAAAACAAAATTTTTTACGAAAAAGATTCTCAACACTGACAGCACCTGTATGGTTTTTTTCTTTTAAATTTATAATTATTTTCGTTGTTAAGAGCAAGTGCGACAAACCTTTTTAAATAGTTTCTTAACAAAACTCCAAATAAATTATAACAGTTGTTAAAACATAATAAAAACATTGGAGGTACATTTTAAACGATTCAGCAAAATATTGAATGATTCATTGATTTAAGTATTTAACTTTTTGCTAAAGTTGGAATCATAAAATGCCTTCTTAAAATTTTAGTAAATTGCTACATTCAGTAAACTTTCATTTAATGACATTTCAAATTACTATACCCATTGTGAACTGTCACCATTTGGACGTGTTCAGATGCAATATTCTAATTAAAAAGACTTATTACTTTTTAGTTCAGGAGTGACATTTTGGAATCTAGTAAATTTAAGGTTGTTTAAAATTTTGCACCATTATGCCCGTCGATAAGTTTTTGCAAACGATTTTTTTTCCACATTTATTCGAAAAATAATGCAAATTTACAATACTCGCTTATAGTTTCCACTTGATCAGACAAAAATGTTCGTTCTCATAATAATAATATAATTTCAATCTATTCCGGATGTCAATCTCCAACCAGCTAATAACATTTCACATCATAATGGCAATGGCATGTTTTTCTACTTATTTTTTTTTTTAAATGTATTCATTCACTTCCAGACCTTATACTTTTCATATTCTTTTCGTTTTTCTTCGATTTTATTTTTATTTTCATTCTGATTGCCTTTCGATAAAATTATTCGTGCGCAACATCCATTTAACACACTCATCATCTCCATAACAAACGAAGAACAAACTCCAATATAATATGGGAAAAAAGTTCGATATCGAAGGAAACAAATTTGTATATGGAGCAGTAGCAGAGGACCAACAAAAAAAAGGATTACGTTTTGAACCCTGACGAACCTTTTATATATTGAATGTTGTAGATGAAATCAATTTTTTTTATAATTTATGTTAAGGTTGAATGGAAGACACCTATTTGACATGCAAATATACTCGTTGGTATCAATATTTTGTACAACTACAGTGTGAATTATACAAGAAAAGAAACATGTGAAAAAGGCCACCTTATCACACTTTAAGTGTGAATGTGGAATTCAGCTTTTCGGTTCTGAAGACCAAACATTTTCCTAAAACAAAATTTTTAGCTTTAACTTAATTTAACAAGTTCAGTAAATTCTCAAAACTAAAAATAATGTAGGTCTAAGGTTTTGTGAAGTAAGCGAACAGACCTAATAGTTCTTCTGATCTTACTTTAGTCGTGTTCCTTTGCAATGTTCCGTTCGGTTTCTTTTGAGGCGACTCGTTTTGACATTTTTCAATTTATCTGTCTCTCTCTCTCTGACAAGGAATAGTGAAGTGAGACAGACGTTTTAATAGGTGCGTAACTTAGAACTCTACTTTCAGAGTAGGTCATGAAAATTAAAAAGTAATAGATTAAAGTTTTTGTTTTCAAAAGTGGGCGCGTTTTGATTTTTGATTTTGTTAATAATACATTTTTAGTTTTTATCGTTTCGGAGGTTCACCTATTTTTCGGAATTATGATGTGTTTAGTGTTTTATGATCTCAATTATTAATCACCAATAGTAATTTCCTGAGTGCAAACGATGGTAAGGTCTTACAATACTGTCTGTTTACACAGTTGGAAGGTTTAATCTAAGGTCTGGAAACCTGATTTGACTTAGTCTTCAAGTGGAAGATTTTTTCAATAAAGATCACATATTCTATCTTTAATCAATTGTCATGTATTGGAATATACCTTTTCTTTCATGTGGCCTTAGGCCAAACAAAAGTCTGAGATGTTTTATCAACAAGGTACATACCTAAAGGTAGCCAATTGTAATAACCTCTTCGAAAAATAACACAATCAGGATATTTTTCTTGCAAAATTGCTGTCTACTATAATTTTTGTAGTTAATTGCAATGCGTTGTTAAAAAATATTTATTGTTCCGTTTTTAGTAATGGCGTAGTTTTTCAAATGTCAAAAATGACAGCTTTAAAAGTGACAGCTGTCCAAATACTGGGAAGCGGAAACGAGAAAATATCTGCTTAAAGACTTCTGTGGTTAGGATTTTGGGATAACCTGCATATAACGATGAAAAATTGTCAGCAACATTCACACGTATGATACAAAGTCTTGGCTTTCAATAACAATTTTTGGGTTCACTTGATTGCCAGGCATTAGGTTCAATTTTTGTACTGACATATCTGAAAATATTGTAACACAACCGCGGTTACTTAGCTTAAGACCTCACATTTGACACTATTGATGAATTGAAATACTTTTTGAATCTATAAATATATTTTTCCTTCGATTGCGATTAAATCCAATGAATTTTCTTTTGACCCAACCCAAACGGCAATAGCAGCTATAAATATCATAGAATTCATTTTAGATTATCGTAATTCGATCTTTTGCGGTTCTCTATGGAAGTTTGTCTATATAACCTGCAGGTACTTAAATTACTTAACTTTTCTACTATTTGCTTATCTTAAAGACGTCTTTGAAGGTCGTTTCTCAAGGGATTTTCATGAATCAACTTTCTTTTTTTGTTTGATGTAAATATACACTTGAAATCCCAAAATAAGATAAACTTAAAAAATCGAATCAAGCAAAAGTTCAAAAAAAGGAGGAAAAAAGGTAACATCTTAACGAACCCAATTTTAACAACCTTATAGCTCTGTTTATTTGAATAATTCCATATACCCGTACGTATAGACGAACAACAAACAAAGCAATAGATTTTCACCTTGGATGAAGTTTTCTTATTTTTTGAGGGCATTCACTTGGGAATTGCGCTCCATTATTTTTGTGTCCTTTTTTTTCTGCTCTGTTTTGTTTGTGGAATAAATTGTTTCTTAAAAGCACTGGACTCTGCACAAAAGTATTTCAACTTAAAATGTTGTCCTGGAATGGAATTGAGAAAAACAGGTATGTATGTATGTATAGGTTTAGTTTACCTATAAGAGAAGGTTTGGTAAGGAACTAAGATGGAATTGTATTTATTTTTTTTTTGTGAAAAAAGTTAATGAGAAAAGTTAAAAGGTGCTTTTCTCTGTTAAGTGGTTGAGTTATACTTTATTTTGGAACAACTATGTTTTTTCTATTTTGTTTCGGCCACAGACGACGACCACGCCGCCGCCGCCGGCCGGCCGCTGCCAATGCCCATAGGAAAACTTGTAGAAACCATATTCGATTACGTGAGGAAAATATATAAAGTTTGATATTTTTACGATAGTTCTATGTCGTTGTTGTTTTTTTTTTGTTTACTGCTTGCTCTTCAGAAGGTTAATAATTTAAAACCTAATAAAATATGTTGTAAGGATCCGTTGAAGCTCAAGGAACTGAAATATAAGTTGATGACCCTTGACAACTTAAAGCAGTATTTTCGTTCGGTAGTGGAAAACGTATTTTGTTTTGAAATAAGAAAAACAAAAGAGTATTTAAAAGGCCACCTTGTGGTACAGGGTCATTAATTTTTGGGTTTGGAAAGTAAAGCTAAATGAAACACATAGAAAAACATTTTTGATGGAAATTTTATTTCATTATACAGTTTGAAATTTTCCATCAATTAAATACCGCCTCGGGATGTGTGCTTTTGAGGTTTTAACTACTTGCCATCTCGGCAAATACTTGAGTAGCGTTAATTGTTAATTCGTCAAAAGTGGCGGGATTATACGCGGAACTACGGTCTTTTACGTACACCCCCAAAAGAAATCTAACGTCTCAAATCCCATGATATTGGTGATCACTTGGCGTAGTTAAAACTTGACAAGGAAACTTTTTGCGCAATAAGCTATATAGAATTGGTAAGCTAAATTAACTTCTTCCTCTGCAACAAATATCAAGCAAAGGAGATTGTTGTCCCGAATTGCAAGCTCACCTTATAATTTCATTTATTAGGCCGCACCTTTTTTGAAAAATACCTCTCTGAAAATAAAAACAATATTATACGCTATTTCTTAAGGCTAGGATAAAACGTTACGTAGTTCTTAAAAATTATTGTCCGCTAATTTTGCAAAGTAGGTACATACATTTTTTTATCTTCTAGATACAGTTTAAACAATTTTAAAATATTGCTCAGTTTTCGTGAATTTAAGGCTCCAATTCAGAAATACTCGTTTCCAACATTGTTTTTATAACTTTCGTTCAATATTATTTCAAAAGCTTTGTGTTAACTTAAGACAAAAATAATTTGTATACCATTTTGCGTTTTTATGATGAAAACTAATTTAAGATTTATGTAAAACAGTTGAAGACTTACAACTAATGAGGATTTTTTTTTTAAATAAATATGATAATGAAAATATTTAAACGGAATATTGAAATAATGGATTGTAGATCATGAACTTACATAACTTTGAAAAGCCTAATATAAGGTTTTTTCGAACTATAAAAGATTGTATTCTAAAAACCTGATGTGGTAGATTGATTTTGAAGTCGGATTCGAATTAAGGTCGTCAAGAATCTCAGAACAAATATAATTTTTTTTTTATAATAAGCGCACATTCAAGGGGATAATACTACGCTTATTATGTAGACACAGTGTGAGCACTAGGAAAGGGAGAGAGGGGTTGGAAGGAGATGTTGGTGCACATTGGTTTTGAATTCCTGAATATTGCAATGGCTGGGAAAGACAGAGTGTGGCAAGGCAACCCACATTCGCGTAGAACAGCTAAAGAACGAATTTCTGTACTTAACAATACGACCAAAGTTGGGCTCGAGGGTGTATTGATGAACATTCCTATAGAAGCGCGACAGGGGCGATTCCTCATAGTTAGCTGGTTTAGCGGCGCTAAACCAAGAATTTTAGAATAAATATAATTTTCTAATATGTATATTATTTGGTAATTGAATTACTCAACAGTCGACTATAATGTTAAAAAATTCAGTTGTAGTTACATTATATGCAACTTTTCTACAAATCTTCATTTTATGAAATAAAACTCGCATACAATAATTTATCTTAAAGCATTGGGCTTTGGGCAGCGCAAAAATTTGCGCTACCAAATTTCATACATTCCACACACACAGATTTATGCACACATTCGAAAAAAACCCTATAAAAATAAACAGAAGGGTGAGCGCAAATAAAAGCGATAACCCGGCGAAGTATACGACACATTAAAGGCACACAACTGACACAAAAGACAAGTTGCACGAGTCGCAACCATGAGTTTGATGTCTCCTTTCTTTATACATCGTATGGACTATGTGAGGAAAAACAAGACCGACGACGAATCGAACATGATCGTCGAAATTCATATCATATCATATTCGTTTTTAAAAGAAGAAAATTGTGTTATCTATTTTAATTTGTGTGAAAATGAGGTTTGCTAGCGAACTTGACCCAGTACTACGACAGGAATTATGTTCGTTGTTTAGCGCTCTTTTTAGAGATAATACTGATTTTTGGTGTCGATGTGTGGGGAAGGAGAAAATGGAACACAGGTGGTGTTTGAGTTTAATAGGCGGATTTTTCAAAAGTTTAATAAGAAATAGTTTTTGTGTGAAAGCGTTTTTTATCTTGAAAGGAAGCAAGTGCATTTTATTATAAATAGTGTTTTATTAGTTGAATATTGGATGTGTTATGATCGGTATGATTTTTATGTTTATATTTCTTATTGCAATTATTATTAACATAATTCCATACCAATTCATACATGCTAGAGGGTAGGCTACTTGATTTTTTTAGAACAGCTCAAATCAAAACAAGCATTTAATTTTTAATGGAAGACATTTTTTTAAATAACAGTAGTACCTACTTACAACTAAGAATTATAAGCGGGCTCAAGTGAAACTATTAAGTCAAAATTTGGAAACAAATGAATAAAAATCAGTTTGAAGTGTAATTTTTCAAAGTTTTAATTAAGTATCTACAATACATACATTTTTACTTGCGACATATAAGAACTACATAATGTACATATATGGCGAGTATTGGTTCCGTAAAAAAATTCGAACTCGAAATTTTAATCAAACAAGGCATTAGAATGGTAGAAATTTTAATCAAACAAGGCATTAGAATGGTAGAGGGTGGGTCCCCTACTTGCGTCCATCTGTCTGTCTGCCCTCATCTCTACATTCCAAACTATTGGGTCGATTGAGTTCAAAAAGGAAAATTAAGGTTTTAAGCAGATTCGCTTTAGGCGTTTTTTTTATTTTTTTTCTAAGAGTAAAAATAACAGTAGTTCCATACAAATGCCAAAAATCGAATAACCAACCGAAAGATTTTTACTAAATTTTACCTTAATTTTTTTCTTAACTTAATTTCTTTCTATAGAAAAATAATTGCTTGGTATTGTTTCAGAAGGGTACTCAAGAACTAATGAACCAATATCAATAATTTTTTTCGTCACAAGCTCTTATAATGTCTTTATAATATTTGATGATCAATAATGTCAACATTTTTTTGGATTTTTATGAAAATTTAATTCGTTGCTTATTTATTCTTTAAGAAACACTGAAAACTATATGATAAATTTAACATTACCAGAACGAAAAAATAACAAATTAAGAGAACATAACGACTTACATATGTACCTGCATAGGATCAAATTCAATTCTTTTTCAATTAAAAAGTATAATAAAAATTGTATGAAGTTTAATTTGCAAATAATTATATTCTATACAAATTTCTATTTCACTTTGAAGCCATGGAATTGTAATTCTTTGGCCATCTAGCTGGTTGGAATTATTAACCACTGTAAGTATAAAGAGCAGTGAATTCCAATCGACTGTTTTACTTTTAGCATGTATGAATCGGTACACTGTACGACTTAAGGACGGTGATTCAGATTATTTTTTGTTATTTTTTTTGGATTTTGGATATTTTCGATTTAAATAATTATATATTAAAAAACAATTATTTAAACAATTTTGGGCATTTATAAAATAATGTATCAATCAATATACATAACTATACCATCATAATTTTCAATTTTTATAACTTGTGTATGGACACATTATATCCAGTTTTAGGCTATACTAAGTAGTTTTAAACAGATTCTTCTTTGTATGTTTAAAAATAGATACTTTATTTTAATGATATTGGTTTAAAAATAGGAACTTTTATTTTGATAGGAATTGAAATGGAATCCAATACTTATCAAGCAAAGACCATAATTGAACAATTACTAGAAAAACCATTTAGAACAAGATCGTTTTCGGAGAAGCTAATAGTAGTCAATAATGGGCGTCCATGTCCAAAGCTTACAGATTTAAAAAAACACATAAGGAAAGACACAGAGAGTATACTCGAACCTTTAGCGAAAATCAATATTTATTGAACTATCGTTTTGAATAAAATGAATTATTATTCTTGAAAAAGTATTTTGATTTTCTAGAAGACCAGTAGCTAACCCTAAAATTATGACCAGGAATCGCCACTGAAGCGCGAGTATTAAGGTTGGACTGTTTAAGGGAAGGAACGCAGCTGGCTATTTCTCTAGAGCATAAACCGTTAAAACAACCGTAAAAAGGGTTAGACAAGAAATCTTACGACGATGTCCACGCGAAGTAAATGAACTTATGATGATATTATCACCAATCAATCGAAATGCTCTACGTTCAATACTGTCGAAGAGGCTTAAGTAAGTTGCAGGAGCATCAGCCTAGATATGGGAGTTATACTCAAACTTTGGACGTATATAAGTCTTGTAGATAACAGCCAGATCAGAGGGGGAGAAAAACTTTTTGCACTGCCTTAGAAAACCCAAACATCTTGCGGAATTTTTGGCTACATCGTTCCACAAGAGGTGGTTGGTGATATGAGATGTTCAGTCGTCTCGACGCAAGTGCCATCCATGAATAATGGCAAGGGGGGTATATCTCGCTTTAACGATACAAGACAGCATTGGGTTTTCGAAGCATTAAATTCCACGTGGTTTTTTTCCCCATTCTCCATTGTACAATGCTGTTTAGGTCGGAATTTAATGAGCTTATCATATTTTGTCGTTGCAGTTCCACATCCGAAGAAGAGGAATGTGAATCTGAAAACGAATATGAAAAGCTAAGAGTACTATCGTCAGCGAAACAATGTATTGGATTAGAAGTTACAGACTGGAGATCATTAATAAAAATGAGAAAGAGTGTTGGAGATAGAACAGAGCCCTGGGGCACACCAGCATTTATTTGGTGGTTTTCAGACTTGAATCCATCCAATACAACTTTTATTGAACGATTCGAAAGGTAATTAATAACCCAATGAAGGAGGGATTCATGAAAACCGAAAGCACGCATTTTCGATAAGAAAGCTTGATGCCAAACTCTATCAAAAATGCTTTTGAAATATCAAGTGAAATAATCTTACTTTCTCCAAAACTATGTAAAGATTTGTTCCACTGTTCGGTGAGATGAACCATGAGATCACCAGTGGACCTATTGTTACGAAAGTTGTATTGTCGGTCATTAATAAGCTTTCGATCTTCGAGATATTTTTTGAGCTGACATTTAATCAGCGTTTCCATGACCTTGGAAAGAAGGGACGTAAGTGCAATTGTCGGTAATTAGACGATAAATGCGATTTTCCATCCGCTCTGAACAAGACCTGATGTCATTGACAACGATAGCGTAGGAACCGAGGAAGAGGAAGAATTCCTCATATTTTTTATAAATGGCCAAAAATTTGTACTGCCTTTGGGACATTGCAGTATTTTTTGCCGTAATTTTTGGTCATGTACAAATTTGGTCCGTCGAATATGGGCGTTGCAGGCCTTCCTGGCTTGCTTGAACTTATTCCGGTTTTCCTCAGTTGAATTGGCTTTAAAACAACGGAAACTTACCTTCTTGACCCTAATTACCTCTTTACATCTCGCATCGAACCATGCGTTTTCCTTAGATCAGATGCTTTTAACCCTATTCGGGATAAAAGTTCTCATTCCCAGGAGAATCAAAATTGTAATCAAATCAGCGCTAGCGTCAACGTCACTATCGAGGAAGCATAGTGACCAGTTAAAGATCCTAAAATAAATTTTGAGACCATCCCAGTTGGCTTTCTCGTATTGCCGAACGGTTTTTTTAGGAGCTCTTTCTTTAACTGGAGAGTTTTTACACAAGAAATTTGCTGATATGACACAATGGTCAGATGTACCTAGACCTAGAGGACATAGAACACTAATAGTGTACTTACCAGGATCAGAGGTAAGAAACAAGTCAAGAGTGTTTTCTGCTCGACCTACCACGTCCGATATTCGAGTGGGCTCGTTGACCAGTTAAGCTAGGTGGTTCAACTCAGCGAAGATCTCAGCACACACTCCTTCTGGTGTTGTCTGGCCCGAATGTTGAAGCCATGAAGAATTGTGTGCATTGAAATCGGCCGTAATAACGATTTCAGTGCGAGGATAGGACGAAACAATTCTTTGGATGGAATCAGACAAAGCATCAAATTCACGAGAAGTTGACACTCTGTCTAGATTGGGGCTTCGATAAAGGAAGCATATAATATAATTTGATTGCCAGCTACATAATCATGTTGACCAGTGAAATGGTCTTGTTTTGTAACCTTGTGTTGTTGATAATACCAAAGTCATGATCTTGATTCGATGGTTAAAATATCGCTGTGACAAATTCAATTGCTGCAAATGATAGAAAAACGATAAATTTTGATCATTAGCAAATGATACACATACCTAAAGACATCAGTAACGCTTGCAGTTTCTTCAAATTTCTTCAAAATATTACCGATTGCTAGCTAAGTTCGTCAATTAAAAACTATATAATAATGACTTAATGTGTGAAAAGTGTATACGTTTGAACTTTTTTAGTAGGTTATAAAATTGAAATGTGTTGTTCGATGGCGAAGTAGTCTATCATCACTTCATGACACTTCAAATGACAGATGAGTTTGACAGGTGTGAAATGCCAGCGCTGTCAACTTGAAACCGTAAAATAAATTACCCTTCACATCTGCTATTTTATTTCTTGACTTGAAAACACTATTTTTGCTGATAAATTAATTAGAAATGACAGTAAATTAATCTTTTTGAATATTCGAAACATCACTTTAATTGACAAACTGTAACATTTATTATTTCTCTTTAGTAATATACAACATTTCCAATCATTATTTATTATGAATTAAAAAAGGACTAATTGTTTTATATATCGACCAAAAAACAGATTTCCTAATCATATTCTCTTCTTATAGGAATCTACCTACTTATCCAGCTTGAATAACATTCTAAAGAAGTCCTATAAATAATTCTACAATCCTTTTAATGTTCATCATTCAATCATCAGTTATCTCATGCATAACAATTTAAACCCCTTTTTATTAAAGAATAAAAAATCCAACAAAAAGAAATGATAATAATTCTCTCTCATATCTGTCTGTCTGTATCTTTAGTTGTTAAGAGTCCTTTTTTAGACCTTTAAAGTTTTCTGTATATATTAAGTATCAAGCAAGTCAATCCTTTATCCATGATGGTCTTTTGTGTTGGACAAAATTCAAATTCAAATTCAAATTTTCATTATCAATGCTAATCTTTATATGTTTTTGTATTATTAATAATTTAAAAGGATTTTGTACAAGCGCACCAAAGTGTAAATTTCTACATAAATAAATTTAACCTTAGATTTATCTCTTATTATGTATACAAACAATAGATTTATATTATTTATCAATATAGCCCATATAATGAACCTACTCGTATCTGTTTATTATAATCTATTTGATTTGGGGTTATGAATTGTTATTATTATTGTTTATAAAGGTTTAAGGCTACGAGTATCATTTCAAGTTAATTTATTTTGAGCACGTGTTTAAAAAATATTATAAAGGTATCCTTTAGCGTCTCTTCAAGTGTGATGGAGTATGAACCACCATCACTTCACTTAACCTTCAAATTTGTCTTTTTATATACATACATATATATATTAATAAAGCTAAGGTAAGGTACATTTTAGTCTTTCTTACAAACATATAAAGGAAATAATAAATTGAAATAATTTAACTGGTATTTTATTGAAACCGCAAGGACCAATTTATTAACTTTTTCCTCCATCACTTTTAAAGAACATTGAAGGCAGCTTTGTATGAGGACTAAAGCGAATTTACTTCAAGCATGCGATTGGGGATGTATTATTTTTAATAAATACATAAATACAAAGTAAATGTTTGTTAAGAAAACGGAGGGCATGTTTTGTATATATTTCGTAGATATTTTTGAAATTAATAACAATACAAAATTAGAATTGAAACTGATGTTAAAAAGGTAATCTTTTTGATAGTGAGCTTCGTTAATACTTCTTAAATTCTTCCTTAAAAGTGATTTTATTTGATAGATCACAGGAAAACATTTAGTAGCATAAGAAGGGGTGAGAGAGGGTGAAATATACATTTTGAATATCACGCTATAGCTTTCTTATTTTCAAAAGTAAAAACTACGTCATTGATAAAAATAAAATAATACAGGGACTGTATTGTAAATATCAAACAAAGTACAAGTTTTTCAATTATAGGTTTCATTTGAGTATTTTGCTATAGCTTTGACTTTTCTTTCTGCTTTGATTTTTTGACATTTCTACAGCCTCTTGTTCGAAAAACTAAATCACATTTGAGTCATCGCCATCCTTCACCTACTCGGCCGGCAATAGTAAAACGAGAACAAAATTTGAGCTTTTATTGGGTTGGGGCAAATATGTACAGTGAAGAATTTAAACTTTATGCGTCGCTCAAGAAGAACTAAGAATGTTGTTGTAATTTTGTAGTGTGACCAGAATTGGAGAATATTGATGTGGATAATATTTATTTTCAACAACATTTCTAAAATTATTTTTTTTTAAACTGAATTTATTTTTTACTAATCTACACTAATATTATAAAGAGGTGAGATTTGTATTTTTATATGTAACGAATAAACTCAAAAAGTACTGGACCGATTTTAATAATTCTTTTTTCATTAGAAAGCTACATTATCTGTATCTATATTTGTATGTCTACCCGTGCGAAGCCGGGACGGGCCGCTAGTAATTTTATAAAGGTTCAAAAGTTTAGACAAACAATAATCATTCATTGGAAGTCCTATACAAATGATGGAGACACTTTTTAAATGTTTTTAATTTTTAAAAACTTTTGATATGTAAATATGCAAGTCAAATTTATATTATGTTTTTCAAAAACCCCTAAAAATAGAGTTTGAATTTAAGTTGTGTGATGTATTAAAAACAAAATGTATATGTAAATGTACGAAGAGTATATTTTATGTTATCAAACTAAGCTTCCTGAATATAATCTTTAATAAAAAACAAACCCAAATAATATACAATATAAATCATTTATGCAACTTTGAAAAAGCTATACCTACAACATTTTGCCGACAAATAAATATGTTGAAAAGGACTTAAAGGGAAAACCTCATCAGTTTTTAACATGCTCAACCATCATAACAAATTGTATTCTAAGTCTTTGCAAAATATTAGGTGTTGTTATAAGTCGTAAATAATTGCTTGTTATATTCTAAAACAATAGAAAAATGTTAATTAAAAATTTTACCAAATTGTATCTATACATATGTGCTGCAGAGCTCAAACCATGATTTAAAGCTATTAAATTTTATAAAACTCCAAAAGTTATGATAAATATTAAAAATACAATAAACATCTACTGAACGAGTAAACATTTTTTAGAAAATTTGAAAATCAAAAACAATCTATATAATAGTCTATTAAAACGGTTTTTTTTATTTTAATTTTTCTAGTACTATTCATTTTTGTACCGGTTCTTACTCAAAATGGTTCGGGGAGTTTTTCTGTTCCCGATTTAATAAAAGCAAGTTTGTGTAAAATTCCTAATTTTTTCATTTTTACTTCAATATTTTAAAATATTTTAATTATGTATATTAATATCAACGATCGACAAATGCAATGTACTGACATATTAACTGCAAAAGTTCTTAGAACAAAATATTTGTTTAGAAATAAATACCATTGAACCCATCTGAATTAAATAGTCACATCTTATGGACAAATTTCATGTGGACTTGTGTTAAACTAGGTATAATTCCAGTTTTTTTTTTACAGTAATTTTATAATAAAAATGATTACAAGTTGGTAACGCTGGCATTTGATACCTTTTAAATTTAGCTGTCATATGAACCTTGTCAAATTTAACTGTCATTTGAAATGTCATAAAATTACTAGAATGTTTGCCATTTACGATAATTGAAAGCTTAACAGACGAATAACTTTAAAATAAATGAAAGCTTCCTACGAAAGTTGTCCTTAAAACGTAGCCACTTCTCAAGAACTACGCCATAATTATATTCGAGCAAGTAATGGGTGATTTTTTTGAGGTTAGGATTTTCATGCATTAGTATTTGACAGATCACGCGGGATTTCAGACATGGTGTCAAAGAGAAAGATGCTCAGTATGCTTTGACATTTGCAAGAACTGAAGCCGAACGATCTGCCACAACGTCGAATTTTCAGTGAATGGGCCCTAGAAAAGTTGGCAGAAAATCCGCTTTTTTATCGACAAATTTTGTTCAGCGATGAGGCTCATTTCTGGTTGAATGGCTACGTAAATAAGCAAAATTGCCGCATTTGGAGTGAAGAGCAACCAGAAGCCGTTCAATAACTGCCCATGCATCCCGAAAAATGCACTGTTTGGTGTGGTTTGTACGCTGGTGGAATCATTGGACCGTATTTTTTCAAAGATGCTGTTGGACGCAACGTTACGGTGAATGGCGATCGCTATCGTTCAATGCTAACAAACTTTTTGTTGCCAAAAATGGAAGAACTGAACTTGGTTGACATGTGGTTTCAACAAGATGGCGCTACATGCCACACAGCTCGGGATTCTATGTCCATTTTGAGGGAAAACTTCGGAGAACAATTCATCTCAAGGAATGGACCGGTAAGTTGGCCACCAAGATCATGCGATTTGACGCCTTTAGACTATTTTTTGTAGGCTACGTCAAGTCTAAAGTCTACACAAATAAGCCAGCAACTATTCCAGCTTTGGAAGACAACATTTCCGAAGAAATTCGGGCTATTCCGGCCGAACTGCTCGAAAAAGTTACCCAAAATTGGACTTTCCGAATGGACCACCTAAGACGCAGCCGCGGTCAACATTTAAATGAAATTATCTTCAAAAAGTAAATGTCATGGACCAATCTAACGTTTCAAATAAAGAATCGATGAGATTTTGCAAATTGTATGGGTTTTTTTTTTTTAAAGTTCTCAAGCTCTTAAAAAATCACCCCATATTTGCTAAAATTGTTTATGGAAAGTAGTTTGAAGAGTTTGCGATGTGGTAAATTTGTAATACACGACCAATCGAAAGTTTTACGGCTGCAATGCAAGTGTAGGTGTTGCTGATGATCCGATTTTATAAATTTTTCGGCAAACGCAACAATAATAAAAGTGTCGCAAATGTACTTTTTGAAGAAGAGAAATGTTCTTTGCAACCAGGATCATGTGACTTGACACCGTTAAATATTTGTTCTGTGGGGTTGCGGAAAGCATGGTGTTTTCGCGAGAAATACGCATTTATAACCAGCATTACTCAAGCGTTGTTACTTTTGCTTTCGAAGCCGAAAAATAAATGTCACTGTATTAGTTTTTAAGCCAAACATTGACCTACAGAGATTCGTTCTTAAGCCGTACTAAGCGTATGTGAAATGCAGTACCATGCTTTGCCTTCACCGTCTTTGCATTGTTCAAGAATTCAGAAATGTACACTGACACTTGCTTTCTAAAACCTGTCCTCTTTCCTAATGATCACACTAGTTCTCCGGCATATTAATGGTGTGAAAACATTTTTTAAAAAAGCTGCCATATTTATGTCAAATTAAAGGAAGAAGATATAATGTATTTATCTTGTATGAAATCTCTGTATATGTTAACTGTGCGATAGCTTATCAAATGTAATTAAAATACAAAAATAAAAATCTATCTAAAAAAGCTGCCCGAAGAAAGGACTCAATGACATTAAATTAAAAAATATAAAAAGCACGTGTTGAAATAATATGGAAAACAATTAGCTTTAACTTTTACATGATAATTATATTTGCAGGCATAATTAAATAATTTGTTTTCTATAAAATTATAATCGCTTTAAGAACTTACCATCATTTGACGTTTATCAATTTTCACAACGATTTAAACAAATTGTCAGAAGACACATTTGTAGACTAACTTAAATTTATTGCATTTTTTTAAGCTATTGCATAGATTCTATAGCGGGCCTTGAGCGCGGGGACCGAATCCAGAAATTCCGTAACGAAAAAAACCTAACGCCACCCACTCCGACCACCCACTTGAATTCCATGCATCGTGTAACGTCGTTTCAGTTCGGCAGTCTTCGACACGGTGTTTGTGTGCGTGCAACTAGACGTATTGTACGACTCTATGAAGTTCGCACGAATCGTGACGAGCTGCTCCGAAATCGGACGAATACATAAGCAGCTGTCTATGAGAAAGTATATAGGTATATAGGTATTTATGTACAACAGTGAATAGCTGTACTTGTAAAATTTGTGGACCTATAAAGTGAATATGAATGAACAAAGTGCATTTATTGATGAAGAAAGTCACGAAAAAATAGTGAAAGAAAATGAGTGAGTACTCTATATACATACATTTTATTATTATCACAAATGCAGTATTAATTTTGAATTGAAAATATAATACTGCTATAAAGATAACCTAAATTTTGGATATTAAAATGAGCGATATTAAAAGTAGCCCTCTTTTATACACACAATCACACACACGCGTGATTATATATATATATATATATATATGATATTATATCTATGTATATAAATGTACATCGCACGAAATTCTATAATCACTTCTTAATATCGTTATTTTTGTTCAAATTTTTAAAATGATTAATTTTTTTTTTTGTTGTGTCACTACACTATAAATTGATAAAAAATGCTATGCAATAGCTTTACCGCGGCAGTCCCCGAGTGCCACACGTCTTTTTTTTTATTATTTTTTTTCTGGAATTCATAAATTCCCCTTAAATTACAGACATCAAAATCTGAACATCCATTATACAATCATATGATGTGCGTACCTAACATTTATTCGGACTGGGTTGAAAATATACTTAATTTGCATATGAATAAAAATGTACATTGTACATTTTACATAAATAAGTACAACTGCGGGAAGAAATATACATATGTATGTAATGTACATACATACATTGAAAAATAAAACATTGTCAAAATTTTACATCATGTTTTATCCTGGCTGATGGCTTTTTTATTAAAATGTTTTATTTTTTTTTTTGTTTTTTAATATTTTAATATTTTCCAGGAATACTAAATTAGCTACAATGATGCAATAACCCATCAGCATTTATTTGTATATTTACTTATTTTATCCTTTTAAGTTATACATATACATATATGTGTATAAAATATTGTCTGTTTAATTTTGGTAGAATATAGGTAGGGTATGTAATGTACTGTACATATGTAAGTATGTATATTATTAAAATGCTGCATAAAATTATGTCATATTATTATGCAAACAAGGGTTATTATTATTATTATTATTTTTTTGTATTGTTCTTTACATAAATGGCCTTGAGAGATGTGAAATTTTACATATTTCAACACGCTTTTTTTTCTCATATTAGACATTAATTTATATTCATGATTGTGTGTTTAACAGTGACTGGATATAGACTTGATCATAAAAAAATATAATATAGAGACAGACGAATAAAAAGTGATAGTAAGGACGTCCATCAGTCAATTTAAAACCTCAACAAAATATTTGTACTCTGTTCATCTCTTGCCATATTTAAAACTGCCAAATTTTGAGAATTTAAGTAAAAGGTAATGTACATCAATTATTTTTGGTTTAAAACAAAGTATAGTTTTGAAGTATAAATGGTAAATTCAAAATTATACTTTAATAATATTTTCTGATTTGTTTATTTAAAAACATCATATTTTTATCAACTTTTAGGTAGTTTTAAAAATGTTATTATAATTTGATCAAATATCAAACCAATGTCATAATTTGTTTAGGAATTATCATAAGCAATAGCTCGAAATGTAGTTTTGTTGCAATTTCCGAAGGGAAATAAGAAAAAGTATAACTGCAGACAGCAGCTTAAAAAAAGAATGCTGTGAAAAAATAGAAGTAGGAAGAGATAAAACAAGTCAGTTTTTATATTTTTGAATATTATACATAAATAGCTATTCGATTCTATTCTACACTATTTGTTTAAAATGTTTATATGGAAATATTTTTGTAAATAAAATAAATGCCACACAAAAGGATCAAAGTGAAAATTTTCGTCCGACAAATAGTTTATCTGTAATCAATATGTTTTTTTTTTTCGATTTTCCTTTATATTTTTCGGAATTTTATAAATAACGAAAAAGTCAATATACAGAAATAAACAATTTAATACGAAATTTTGAAAGGAAATTTCATACGGCGAAAAAGGTGTCTTGCAAATTAAAAGATGTTAACATACATAAATCTGCTGTCTCGGTTGGTATCCCCGCTATTGTTCTGAAGAGGTCTTCTTCAACGCTGGCAAAACCACTGTGTAAGCTTTTTCATCTGTCCTACTCTTCAGGTCTCGTTCCGAGTGGATCGAAAACCGCATTTGTCCAGCCTATCTCCAAAAAAGGCGAATCTTCCTCATCCTCTAATAACCGACCGATTGCACTTACTTTCCTGCTTTCCAAGGTTATGGATACGCTGGTTAATTATCAGCTCAAGAAATATCTCGAAGATCGAAGATCAAGTCTGAAAACCACAAAATAAATGCTGGTGTTCCCCAGGGCTATGTTCTATCTTCCACACTCTTTCACTCTTTCTCATTTTTATTAATGATTTCCTATCTGCAACTTCTAATCCAATACATTGTTTCGCTGACAATAGTTCTCTTAGCTTTTCATATTCGTTTTCAGAATCTCATCCCTCTTCTTCGGATGTTGAACTGCAACGACAAAATATGATAAGCTCATTAAATTCCGACCTAAACAGCATTGTACAATGGGGAATAAAAAACCGCGTGGAATTTAATGCTTCTAAAACCCAATGTTGTCTTGTATCGTTAAAGCGAGATATACCCCCCTTGCCATTATTCATGGATGGCACTTGGGTCGAGAAGATTGAACATCTTGATATTCTTGGTATGTGTATCACCAGCCACCTCTTGTGGAACGATGTAGCCAAAAATTCCGCTTGCGTTTTATAAGGCAATGCAAGAAGTTTTTCTCCCCCTCTGATCTAGCTGTTATCTACAAGTCTTATATACGTCCAAAGCTTGAGTATAACTCCCATATCTGGGCTAGGGGTCCTGTAACTTACTTAAACCTCTTCGACAGTATTGAACGTAGAGCATTTCGATTGATTGGTGATATTACCATCATAAGTTCATTTACGTCGCTTGAACATCGTCGAAATGTTTCTTGTCTCACCCTCTTTTACCGTTATTTTAATGGTTTATGCTCTAGAGAAATAGCCAGTTGCATTCCTCCCCTTAAACAGTTCAACCGTAATACTCGCGCTTCTAGGAATGCTCATCAATATACTCTCTAACCCAGCTTCGGTCGTACTGTCAAGTACAGAGATTTGTTCCTTAGCCGTACTTTGCGAATGTGGAATGCCTTACCACACTCTGTTTTTCCCATCCATTGCAATATTCAGGAATTCAAACCAATGTGCACACGACACCTCCTTTCAAAACCTCTTTTCCTTTCCTAGTGCGCTTATTAACCAAAAAAAATTGCATACGTTTATTTCTACAAAAGTCATTTACCATTGAAGTTGAAAACAAATTAAATTTAAATTTTTTTATGTTTTTGATACAATTTAATCCACTCCGTGAAATAAATTGGAATATTGCATAATAAACCCATTTTTTTGAACAACATTTTTTAAGGGATAACATTTCGTTTGTCATTCTGAAAATGTGTTTTTTATAGTATTTAAAAATAAAACATAAAAATAGTGACAGTTTTTGGTCAAATCTGGAACAAAAATTAGTGAACTGATAAACAAAGCCGCCGACAAATAACAATTGAGGAAGATTGTAGTTTGAGAGAGGTAAGTTCTGGAAAATTTCTGAATTCCAACTGTACATATTATAATTTCTACGGATTTCGTAAAAGTTGTAGCTAGAATTAAAAAAATAATAATAAAATAGTACTTAAACAGCAATCACTCAGTACTTACTTTCAACCAAATTTTAGACAGTGAGTGTAGGCTTAAGCTTGATTAAAATAACGATGAACTGTGAGATGAAGACTTTTTTTCGTAGCCCCCGTCTCATTCCGTTTTTAGATAGATAAATATTTTATTTTATTGAGAAAGTTACAGAGTTTACAATATTTTTAAGTCACAGCATAGAGTAACGATATCAAATTGGATCTTACTACTGAAAAAATTATAATTAGTTTTTGAACAGCATGTGTTTATCTTAATAATTATTTAAGAGTTGGAAGGAAAATATTGCAAATAGAAAAACCTTCATTCAAGTTTTGTTTAAAATTATTTCACAGAAAGGCAGAATGTTAACTTTAATAAATTAAAATCTCGATTTTTTCTAGTAAGGTAACATTTGACACAATTCTAAACCAAATAAAAAAAGAGGCTGGGATGCGACCCACACTGATAACTTAACATCCCGTCTGTCGATTTGTCTTGCTTAAAAGTTTGTAGCTTTTCGTGTTGGGTTAAAAAAGTTGTTAGTTGAATTATTCTTAAAAATTTTAAAATTACCAACAATATTTTTCATAAAAAGAAATAGTTTAGTGTGAAAATCTAGTTTTATTAAATAGATTTTTAACATTTCTTAAATTTTTACAAATTGGATGAATGAAATTAATTTGAGAGAGAGCAAGAACCGAACATTAATTTTTACCAAATTTGCGTACTATTTTTTGTAGATTTTATTTTTTTTATGAAAAAACGGACTGTTGGATTTTAATATAAAAAAACTACTGAATATCGAAAACAATATTTTCTGTGAAATAAAAAAGGTTGAAGACAATATTTTTAATTTTTGAAAAGCTATTTGAGTCGTAAGTAAATTTTTACCAAGTTTTAGTATTGTTTTTTTGTTAGGGTTTTATTTTTTGTAAAATACCTGTCAATTAGATTTTTCTCAAATTTTTACTGAATGTTGACAACAATATTTTTTAAAAGATAAAAGTAGTTTAAAGCCAATATCTCAAAGTTTTGAAAAGATATTTGAGTCGAAAATCAATTTTTACGAACTTTTATTAATTTTTTTGTTTAGGTTTTTATTTCTTGTAAAAAAAACTGTGAATTCGATTTTTCTAAAAAAATTTTCGAATGTTGAGAACAATATATTTTATATGTTAAAATTAGTTGGAATGGAAGCAATAAGCTCAAATTTTTGAAAAGATATTTGAGTTGAAAGTCAATTTTTACCAACTTTTTTTAAATTTTGTTTAGGTTTTTATTTTTTGTAAAAAAACTGTCAATTCGATTTTTCTCAAAATTTTACTAAATGTTGAAAACAATATTTTTTAAAAGATCAAAGTAGTTTAAAGCCAATATCTCAAAGTTTTGAAAAGATATTTGAGTCGAAATTCAATTTTTACAAACTTTGAGTAATATTTTGTTTAGAATTTTATTTTTTATAAAAAAAAAGTGTCAATTGGATTTTTCTCAACATTTTTCAGAATGTTGAAAACAATATTTTTTGTAGGATAAAATTAGTTTGAAGCCAATGTCTCAAATTTTTGAAAAGATATTTACGTCGAAAAACAATTTTTTCCAACTTTTATACATTTTTTTTTAAGGTTTTTATTTTTTGTAAAAAAACTGTCAACTCGATTTTTCTCAAAATTTTTCTTAATGTTGAAAATAACATGTCTTATAAGTTAAAATTAGTTAGAAGCCGTTATCTCAAAGTTTTGAAAAGATATTTGAGTTGAAAATCAATTTTCACTAACTTTCTTTAATTTTTTTTTAAAAAACTGTCAATTCGATTTTTCTCAACGTTTTTCAGAATGTTAAAAACAATATTTCTTATGAGATAAAATAAGTTTGAAGCCTTAACCTCAAGTTTTTGAAAAGATATTTGAGTCGAAATTCAGTTTTTACCAAATTTGAGTAATTTTTTGTTAGGTTTTTAGTTTTTATAAAAAAAAAACGGTCAATGTGATTTTTTTAAAAATTTTATCAGATGTCAAAAACATTATTCTACGTTGCATAAAATTGTTTTGGGGATGAAATCATATTTTAGTCGTAAAATTTGCGAGGTGACAAATTTTTTTTTCAGTTTTTTTTGATTTAGAAAAAAAACCGTTAGTTAGTTTTTTTTTTAAACTGCTATGGTAAAAAAACCACCCACGCAATTTTCTTGAGAGCCCTGTCTGCATTTTTCTGCCTTATTATCTGTATAACAAAATTTATTTGAAGTCGATATCTCTTTCTGGTACGGAAGTACGGAACTCTTCTTTTAGTTCATTTTCAATTTGTCAATAATGAAATCGTTTTCAATGAACATCTGATAGTTGAATTCGAATTTCGGAGCATAATCGTAACACTGAGGGCGTTCCAATTATTTTGTATTAGAATTTTCTATTAAAGCTTGAATTGATCTGTCAAAAAATTCCAATTATTGGTTTCAGTTATGATAGCTATTACTTAAATGTCACTGTCAAAAATGTTTCAAAACACATGTCTTCATTAATTTACACTGTTTCTAGAGGGTTATCTCGGCAAGATAGGGACATTTTTTTCTTGGATCACAGCTTTACATAATTACTGTTTTTTAGTTTAATTTGTAAGGATGTTTTTGGTAAATGTTTGGCCAATTCATTAAATTATTTAGTCGCACTTGTGAACAATTTTTACCAAGCGCCTATAAACTCTTAAAGCATTTCACTTACTTTTTATTAATATGAGTGACAGTTAGAGAACGAACAAAAATGTGATAAGAATTAGATATTTTATACTTCACTTAGGTAACTTCTTATATACAAAAATTTGGGATAGTTGTAGTAAAATAATAATCTTTGCCCTGAAATATTAACAAAATATTTAAAAGAAGATTTCTAAGTCTGAAGTATTTAAAAAAATATCGTTTAGTATTTCATACAAATATTTTTATATTCTTATGATTTATTTAGGAATTAACTTTTACTCGTACACAATTTAGCTTGCAATTTGAGTAAAAATACATCAACAATTAGGTTTAAATTTTAGTTTATCTTTCCAAAACCCTTAATTTATAATTTTTGAGTTCGGACTAATTGTGCACAACTAGCATTTATTCATCTCTATATTTTAATTTTATTTTGGCTGAAAATACCGACACCATACATTGTTCTCTTTTCGTTTAATAAGAATATTCCCTAAAAAAAGTCGGGACCAATTTTTTGACACAAACATGAAAGGGACTCTTTTTTTGGAACATTATGTTGTACATAACCAGGAATTAAGTTAAGGTAATTATTATAATCATCATCAATCATCTCTTCCCTGGCATAAAACGCACAGGAATTTTGTATACCTACATATATGTATGTATTTGTAAATGTAAGTCACTGGGTCTTGATGGTTCTATGTTAAAAACTGTTGCGCCAAAAATGAGTATTGAATTAGTAGCATTTCAATGTTGTAAGTTTAACCTCTTTTCGAAGTCTAAATTGATCAAAAAATAGCAAAAACTCAATATTGTCTGCAGTTTTTTTTACCTACTATATGAGTTTTGATACTTGTAATCTTTAGTTTTGTTCATTATTGAAGAATTTATAGGAAATAAAAAATATGAAAATACTAAACAACTTGTTGTTATACGTTAACAAGACAAGGACAAGATGGTGTACCCTACTCTCTTTTAAAAGGTAGTTAACAGAAAATTTAGTACACACCTGTTGGAGAAGACTTTGGAGAAGAGTGCCTTCACTACACAACCCTGGGAGGCGCACACAAAAAGTTAAGGAGAAATTCTTGTACAATCGGCGGCGCAGGGATTTTTCTAAAAATCGACAAAATCCTCCCCCTTTTTTTCAAGAATACATTCCACAAAAAGAAGACAGCACCACTAAATGTCGATGTTGATGTAATGGCTGATGGCTTGTTGCTCCTTTCAGTCGGTCTCTGTGACCTAGAGACCAAGTTAGTATACTCGTAGTACGCGTATATTCTCCACCCATTGCTTGCTAGCAACTGGTGGCAATTAATACCTCAAGAATGGTCCTGTCCTGAAGGACATCAACCCTGTTGTACCTGTTTGGGGCATTGTTCTCAACAAAATAGGGGAAGAAAAAGCTTTTTTGTGTTTTATTTTTTTCGTTTAATATGACGAACTCGGAGAGAATCGAGGTTTTTTACTCTGCTATGTGTATAAATATTGTTTTCAAGGGTAATAAAGCAAAGGGCCTTATGCTATCTTATATCTCACCTGGTTTCGTTTTTATTCAAACCATCAGATTTTTGGTAGTTTGATATTGTTTTTTTTTTTTTGGCGAAGCTTATATATGTAAAATTGGTATGAGAGATTATTTGTATTGATATTCGTCAACATAATCTGAGCATATATTAAACATGTTTGTAGGTTAAGGTATAGGTACCGAAACCTACCTAAAATTTTATCCCGCCAGGGTTGTTTATTTAACCTATTTATTATAGGTACCTATATCTGTCGTCCTTTGCATTGAACTAAAATATTTGTATTCATGCATGAATGATATGTTATACATATGTATGTAATTTGCTATAGGTATTTGGTTTAGGTAGGGTTTAAAGCAGCAATACTTTTGGGGGATTAATTTAGGGCAATGTCAAGTTGAAAGGACTACCAACCAATCGTTCATCAAAAAACCATCAACATCCATACACACAACACATAATAATTGTGCGGTTTAAATGATTGTATCCTTTTATGAATTCTAATAAAGAATTTGAGAGTTTTTGGGTTCAACATAATTGTTGTTTTTTTTTTTTGTATATTTTTTGACTAAGGTGCATACAGTTAGGACCAAAATAATAGAAACATTTCTTACTTTTGAGTTGTTCGTTGAACTAAAATAAAGCTAACGCATGCCATTAAATATTACACTATAATAACGGTTAAAAAAGGTTAACTTTTTGGAAAGATTTTTAACTTCCCATAGAAAGTTTTTGTAATCGGTTTGATTTGAAGAATTAAAAATTTTGAAATTTCTCAATGTTTCAAGGGCCCTAGAATCTAAATTAAAGATTTTTAGATAGATATCTGTGTGTGCTTGTGTAAAGTACGTTCGGAATACTATTTATCGTCGTTCATATCTCAGGACCCACTACAGACATCGACTTCAAATAAATATTATTATACAGATTATAACACAGAAAGATGCAGAAAGGACTTTTACAAAAATTGAGTTGGTAGTTTTTTTTACCATGGTAATTTAAAAAAAGTGAACATATGGATTGACTCAAAATATCTCACAAACCAATAACACTTGTTACTTCAATTAAATTTTATATTATATTTGACGTGATACCAAACCAGTATAATTTTGAAAAAAAAAAAACAAATTAAGTTTTTTATAAATAAAAAAACTCCAACATAAGTTTATGCAACGAAATATAACATTTTTGACATTTAGGAAAATTTTTTAACAAAATCGGATCGACAGTTTTTTTTTACAAAAATATAAAAACCTAAGCAAAAGCATTACTAAAAGTTTGTAAAAATTGATTTTCTACTTAAATATCTTGACAAAAATAAAAGATATTGTCTCCAAACTAATATCATCTTATAAAAAATATTGTTTTAAAAATTCAGTAAATTTTATAATTTTTTAAAACTTCAGCAGACAGTTTTTTTTTGCATACAAATTAGAATCTCCAAAAGATACTACATAAAGTGATTAGATTGTCGATATTTCGTTAATAAATAAAGGTATTGACTTCAAAATGATTTCTGTGCTAAATTTTATTGTTAACGGAAGATAATGGTCTTAGAAAAACAAAACATTCTTATATAATTAGTAAAAACTGGTTTCGACAAAAAATCTCGGGAACAAAAACAGATATTGAAATCAAGCTTAATTTATCATATGTAAAGTATTTTTGTTAACTTTTAATTATTTTTTTTTTGACAAATTCAATTGACAATTTTTTTTTTTACGAAAACCTACGAAAAATACGAAATTACTAGAAAAACAATCAAAGATATAGACTTCAAAGTTCTTCATCTCGCATAAAATGTTGTTATTAATATTTTGTAAGACTTTAGAAATATCGACAGACGTGCACGAATGTGATGTTATCAGTGCATGTGCATCGTAGCCTCTTTTTGAAGTTCGAATCAAGGGTTTTAGTCTTTTTCAAAGTCTGCACAAATCACGAATCCCGAAACAACAAAATATTTATCACTCAATTAAAATAGATAAAATTAAGATTTTTTAACAAATCAGACATCAATACCAAAATGTAAGTTTTGTTCCTATTATTTTGACCATAGCTGTATAGGTATTTCTTTTGACGAATCGTTTTTGTTACCTTTTTTTTCCGGTTGCTGTCTTAAAATTATTTTGCGTGTTTTTGGTTAAGCCCTTGAAACTTTAGCACATCATATTAATTAATTACCATGTAGCATGACAGAAAAACGAAATAAAACAGTTGGAGTTCTTATATATTTATGTGATAGGTAGTAAAAAAGGCCAGCTGTTGTGTTATAGTGATGTGTATTATATACTATGTGGGTATAAACAATAAGTCTTTATGGTGGACAGACACTTAATAAAAAAAAAAAAATAGCTACCTACCTTCAACATCATATGCCGGTAAGGTATCCTTTATTATAGGGCTTAACGAACTTATTCGGTTTGTTAAGTAAGTTTTTATGTCTACTTTAAGAGTGTGATATGTTACATACATATATCTTTACTTTCTTTTTGGAATTATGATGATTTTATTTTATAAAAGGTAGGTATACCTATAAAGTCGTCCTATGAAGGCGTTAAAGTTTTAAGGTGGTTTCGCTGGTTTTTGTTTTTATTTTGGTGGTCCTGGTTCATAGACTTGCAAATTTTAGATTGAGGTGTTAGATAGAGGTAGACACCTAGACAATTTATGGTTTTTCTCATAAATCTTAGTATTAAGTGGGCATGATATATGCAAATCTTTATTTATAGAACCTGTGGTTTTAATGAAAAACCGTAAATATTGGCTAAGACCCTTTAAAAATATATGACTGCCAATAGTTTTCTTCCATGAATGTCGTCATCTAAGCTCTTAAGTCCATAAGAATATTATAACATTGATTGAAGTGTGCTTTTTTATCTACATCTACACTTATATCTAAACTAATATTATAAAGAGGAAAGATTTGTATTTTTGTATGTAACGAATAAACTCAAAAAGTACTGGACTGATTCTAATAATTCTTTTTTCATTAGAAAGCTACATTATCACTGAGTAACATAGGCTAAATTTAGTACTAGATTACTATGGAAATCTTTAGAAATTCCTTTTAAAACCAACCGAAGGTGTAAAAAAATTAGCCATAAAATGTCTTTTATCGCATACACTGCGAAGAGTATTAATGATTGGACAAAAAAATGTTTTCTAATTTAGTGAGTCATGGTCGTTATAATTAGCATGCTTATAACTTAAATACATATCTGTACCTATTTATGTCTACCCGTGCGAAGCCGGGACGGGCCGCTAGTTATAAATAAACACCATCTGTATATAGAGCATTATGTCATTGAAATTTTTCAAGTGACATTTAACCGTGTGTTGGTCGTAAAAAGTGGTCAATAATGATTAAGTATGGATCATTAACGTTGTCAGCGAGATTGGAGTATTTAAGTTGAGCTGCTACCAACTATACTGAAAAAGTGAAAACCCAAAGCCAAATTAGATACATTAGCCTTCCAGACATGTAGGATCAATTAGACTAGACGTTCGGTGTCTTAATAATACAAATTTAATGAAACATTGCATGCAAAATTGAATCCAAAATCAATCTGCTTTTTAATGGAATTTAGTGATTTTTAAAAAATATATAGGTATACGTTTCAAGTTTTCAGTAGAAGTAGAAGTCCAGTCAAGTATCAAAAGAAAAGCTCAAAATTTGTTTAAGAACTTTTACTTCAAAGAACTATGCATACAATTTAAAACACAATTAGCTTAAAAGCTTTTCCTGGTTTAAATAAAGGGAACATTTAATAAAGGGTAATATTACTGACGGGCAGAAAAATAATATCAAACATTTTACAACTGAATTTCATTTCTCTCATCTCAGAATATTTATTTCTCCCGAAGACTTTTCTGATATTGAATATTGAATCTTCCATAGAAATTTCCATAGAACAAAAATCGCATACAAAACGAAATCCACTATTGTGAATTAAATTTTCCCTCGGAATGTTGTTCTTGTTAGTTCCCTTAACATTGGGAACAAAAAAAAAATAATTTCCCAAAAGGTATTAGGAAACAAATTTCCAGGAATATTTATTTTAAGGGAGATTCACGATAGAAGACCAATTTTGATAAAGCATTATAGCAGCTCAATTTCTCTTATTTTTTCCCAATATCAATATTGTATGCAAATTTATGTTCCCAATGTTTGAAGAAGGGAAGTATTGCGTATTTTGAAGAAGGGAAATATTACCAGCCTAATTCAGTTTTGTTAATTCAAAAATAAAAAGCACATAAGAACTACATTTTAAAATCTTGAGATTTAAATTTTGTCTTTTTTAATTTGTTTCTAATAAAACAATCATAAATATGTATTAAAAAATATTACAGCAGTAAGGAGGTAAATCAAGCAATAGTTCCTGAAGAAATACCTCAAAAACTGTGGTTTGGAAACAAAGTACGTGCAATACCTAGTCTCCCATCTTGTTTTTTCAATTTCATTTTATTGGTTGCTTGCTGTTGTCTTTAAAAAAAATGACAAGTAAAATATGATTAATTAGAAAGTTTATAAGTACTCCCATACGAAAACTGCACAAATTCATTGAGACGTTCAAATGCTATAGGTCCCTGAGTGTTACACCAATGGTGTAAAACACTTGACTTTTCTTTAGAATATATTTAGGTTCAAAGCTTTTCCTGACTTTTATCTACAACAAATAAAATAAGAGTGAAGGGAATAAAATGTCCCCAGAAATATTTTCCATCGACGGAATTTAGTGTATTTAATAATTATCTACCTACTTATTTATGTGAAAAGGAGTTATTCCTGTTAAAATAAGATTGAAAGTTCCTCAAAATTTTACTCCCCATATTAAAAGAACATTATAGGATTTTTCACATTATTGAAGTTACAATTTGTATTCACAAAATTCATTTTTCTCCTCTGAATTTAAAGTCACTTCCAAAATCCTTCTGATATCATGAATTTCCCTGGAAATAAATTTCCCACGATATAAAATGATTGTTATTAAAAATTATTGTGAATAAAACTTTCTCTCAAAATATTCCCTCTTTGAAGGTTGGAAATTTAATTTGTGGGAGATAATATTACTACCCGAAAATTTTTTGAGCAAAGAAAAGTTTAAAGGAAAGCTAAATATAATTGTAGATTCCGGTAGGGTTGAAAAAAACCCTAATTTCACTACTTTTTTCTGATAACAACTTTCCCAGAGACAACTTTAGAGCATTGTTTATGTCAAATAAGTCATCATAAGTGATTTAGAAAGCTACTTCCTTAACTTATAATAACTTTAAAGTTGATTAAACTTCGGAGAAAAAAAGTTATCTACAGAAATCGCTTTTTTAGTTGCTAAAACAGCCGTCACTATGTTTCCTTCTTTAAAAATAGATATTTGAAGTTGAGGAAAATTGTACTTTTTCACAATCTAAAGATGGTTGGTTTTATGAAAAATTTCTTATAAAATTTGAAATTTGTCTAACATATTTCCTCAGTTAAAAAATTTGATGTGGTATAATTTTCTGTTTCTCTTAGAAGAACACCTAAGATAATGATTGAAAAATCAATAACTTCTAATCATACCGAAAGAACATGCGAATACGATACTCGAAACATTGATGGGCTCTTGTCCTGAATTAAGTATTGGATTTTTATAAAGCTTATATCTTTTTTAATTTTTGAATTCCTCTTTTAATTCAAAATGAAATAAAATAATGTTTGTTTGCATAAAATACAAATTTATTAATTTGAAAGTGACAGATGATAGATTCTGACAGCTAACTGCTGTCACTTATCTATATACATACATATATCATATCTGCTGTATTGCTGAAGAAGAAGAAGGCATTGCCAGCGTTAAAAACATTGCTGAATTCAATTCGCTCCGGAAGTGCTTCTGCGCTGAACGGAAGTTACAATTTATCTACAAAAATCAGTTTTAATGGCGGTTAAATAAATGTCCGTTAGTCAGCAGACGTTACAAATTTTATTTGAAATATTATAAGTATAGAGTGGCAATTAAGTCGTTGTTTAAATGCAGGTTCCAGTACTACCTGAGTTGATGATTGGTTATAAAGGAAAAATGTCTTGAAAATTAAAAAAAATATTGATACTCTTTTGCGCAATTGCGTGTTTGGTATTTTGAGGAATTTAAGTCTTCAATATACGAGTAGTGTTTGCTTTAAATACTGTGAAATGCAATATACATTTTTGACGATTAGTAAGTAAATGTAAGCTAACAATCAGACGTAATTTTAAGATGTTATACGAATCATATTTTTCTCTTTATATCTTAATCTGCCAGATCCTGCATTCATTCTCAATTTTTGACATAACTTTATATTAGGATTCTCACATACATGCATATATTCTTAAATTTTGAATTTGATTTCTTTAAGTTTGACCTGGAAACTATTTTTTTTTGTTGAAATATTTACTAATTTTTGTTTAATATTCACAGCTGCCAGTGAGCATTTATTTGAATGAGGTGTCAAAATGTTCAATTCATTTTAATAAAGCCGCGTATCTACATAAAACCGGAATTCTGTCTTAGACTTATTACTCGCTGTCTCCACTAAATTCATCGCAATAGCAGGAAAATAACTGTCAGATTTTCTAGGGTGGACATTGCATCTCAAATTTTTTTTTATGGGGTTTTCCACGGGTAAATTCAGATTTCCTACAAAAATTGTTTTTTTTTTGTGGCGCATGGAACACGATTGGAATTGTTTTTGTTTCATTTTATTAACACAACTTTGTATTGGCGTAAACGAGTGCGGTAGATCTGTCACATTCCCAGCTTAACATTTGTTTAAAAATTGTATTAGTATTAGTGCAAAGAAGGGTAAATATGCAGAAAAATTCAGATCTGAAGATTTGATCTTAAATCAAAAATAAATCAATTTATTTGGCCCAAGGGAACGCAAAGCAGGGTAAATTTTTGTTTTCACAGATTTAGATCAAGAATAAATTGATTTATTTTACCCCCATTAAAAATCCTATCAGTAAAAAGGAGAATGTATGACAACAAGTGAATACATTCAGTGCATTATTGCACTTAGGAATTTAAAGCAGCTGGTGAAAATGAAACAAAAGAGGAAACACAGATATAGGGTTAATACTTTTTTGGCAGAAAAAAGGCTTCACAACGTGAAAGTGCACTTATAAAGAGATTTGATGTGGGAAGATGTAATGGAATTTATTTCATTTTCTTGAATGACTATTCATCAATTCTCAAAAATATTAGAAATTCTTCCTTCTTAAATTCCACAGGATTCCGGATTGGGAATAATTACTATCGATTAGTTTAATAACTTCGTCCTAAGTTAGTTTCCAATTAGACATTCATAAAAAAGGCTTCCCCTCAATATACTTTGCCTCGAACAAATAAAATTCACAAACGTCGTTATCAAAATGACAGTTCTCCTTGCGATAAAGCAATGGGCAGGTTTAGACAACGACCGACGTAAGGAACTTCATTTGCAGTCAACGACTTTCTTTGAACGTACATTATAAACTTCAAATTCGGAACTTTACTTCACCAACCTATTACTTTCAGTTGATCGTGCAGAAACTATTAAAAACATAAATAAAACTTCTCAGGCAAAGTACAAGTCCATCTCGACTCGTATTTTGTACTTCAAATAAATATTACTTATTCCTTTATGAATTTGATAAGGAACATTTTTGCATAAAACATAAAATGGAATTGTTCAGCTTTCAGTTGAATGAAAAAACATGATCGACTGTCATCTTGACATAAAAAGACTTCACTTGATAGTTAGGGAGATTTTTCTTTACTAACTTTCCAGTCAACTATCCAATGAAATTGCCTCAATTGGAAGGACATTTTTTGACAGCTGGCCAATCATTTAATAGAAACTTGACTTACTTTACCTTATGTCGTCTGAACCTGCCCAATAGCATGCGGTAAAAGCATACTTTTTATCGCAGACTATGAAAATATAGCTGCGTTGGCGATCTCGGTTTGCGATAAAGAAAGCATGGCTTAAAGTTTGCTCTGGATTCATCGCTAGTCAAGACCGCATGTTAATGAATAAAAGTGGTACAAATTGAAGTATTGATTGAATATTTAAAAAATTGACTTTCTTTATTCTTTTGGTTAGGAAATGATCTCGATTTTTGAATTGAATGATTGGAGATGTCATCAGCCATCATTTTTTTCTTGCAAAAGTTAGAATAAAGCCTACCTGGCTATCAGTTCATCCCATATAAAATATTAAATCTGAAAATTAAATTTTTTAATAAAACACAACTAGTTTTGTTTCATTTATATATATATATATTTTTTAACAATATTTCCCATTGTCTTTTACATTGAATTTTTTATTTTTCGTTTTGTTGTTTTTGTTTTGTCTCGATTTTTTAGTTGAATAAAATTGTATTTTTATTTTTTGAAATTAATTTTACAATATGAAAATCTTAAACCAAACTAATTCCAAATTTTTGTTGAAAAACTTCTTAAAAGTTGAGGTGCATGTCTTTTGTATTTTCTATTCAACAATTGTTTTTTTTTTTTGTTTTAATTTTTTGAATGTATTTAACAATATTTATTAAGTTTCAGTATTGTGATTGATAAAATTGAGGGATGAAAAAGAATTATGGTTTTTAGCTGCCATTATTTAGTTTTTTTTTTCTATTAATAACAATTTGAAGTTGGATAACATTGTTTTTGTTCAGAAAATTCCAATTTTTAATTCAATTTACAAAGATTTAATCTTCTATTTATTTATTTATTTTTTTGTTTGCTTTGTTTTTAATTTTATTGTTTCTTGCTATTTAACAAACTAATTGTTTTGGTTGTTTGTTAAATTACAAACTTGATTGATTTTTAATTGATTTACAATACAAAAACAAAATGATATTATTTTTAGTCAATAAATAAAAAGTATTTTTTTTGTATATTTTTCTTTTCCATTAAGTCCATATTGTCATTAGTTTGGTTTTCATTATTTTTGTTTTGGTTTAAAAATATTATTTTGCATTTATATTCATGTATTGTATAGGTTGGTATATAATTAGTTTTATTTTTTTTTCTCATTACAAAAATTAAATTCCATTTCTTTCTATTTTTATTTGCATAGGTATTTTTAAGACAATGTATTTTGGGCTATTGTTGTGTATGACTGTTTTTTTTTTTTTTATTTAAGTTTATATTTTCAATATAAAATATTAGTTATTGTTTTTTATTTGTTTTATATATTATGTAAGTACATTATTACATCTATTTATATAATATATATTTATGTATTTGAAATTCAAGATACGTACAAAATAATTTTTGTTTGTGGAACTGCACGAGTTGTGTTTTGTTGAAGTTCTTAATAATTTATTAAATTTTGTTGTTTGTATTTTATTTTTGTTTAAAATATGTGTACCATGATATTCTAGCTATTACTTTGTGCGGTGTTGCCAGTTTGATATTTTTAAAATTTGTGTTTCTGTTTTTATTTGATGCCACAATTAAGGTTTTTTATTACTTTTTTTTTTACTAAAATCATAATCATTAAAGTCAGAACTAGGAAAATTATTGTGTAAAAGCTTTGATTTTATAAAATTTCGTAAAGTTTTTTTTTCTAAAAAAAGTGGCAGCAATTTTTTCTGTTTTGTGTAGTTGGACGCCAATTTTGTTTTAGATGTTAAAAAAAAACATTAATTCGATGTACTAAATACTTGAACTTATGCAATTTTAATGAATTCCAATAATAGTTAAGATATTTGTCAATAGGTCTAGTTTTAAATACCTTTTTTTTTTTAAATTTGATTTGCATGTCAAAATCAAAGCAAATAAAATACAAAAGAAGTCAACATTCAGAAACTAAAAGTCCTTCAAGACTATGCGACATTGGAAGAGTGTTAAATTTGTTTATTGTGAATATCAAATTGTTTTCATATCATACATCAAAAAACTAGTTTCACCATAACCTCAAAAGGCATCTCAAAAGTAATAAATTCAAGGAGTTGGAACCAATCTTAAAAATTGTTACGTTATAACAAATGTCAAATCTTGTTTAAAGAACTGTCATTTTGTGTTTGATAAAATACTCACATCGAATTCTCTTTTCTCACCAAATTCTGTACGACAACTACTTAACTTCAAACGATGATCGATGTCAAAGTTTTGTGACTTTAAATCTCTTTGCTTTGTGTCGTAAATAGAGTGACATACCGAAAATCTGACGTATTTTTAGTTTTAAGTTATTTTGACATTTTAAGTGTAACAATTTGCTAGATGTGGTTGAAGTTGTTTTTGAATTTCTTTGAACCTCTAAAAAGATAGTATTGATGACTGAATAATAAAATTTTAAAGAGAAAAGGCCCACACATTTCACTATAGACTTTTAAGAGTCTGTTGAAATAAGTCCACTTTTAACCCACTATTTCTGACATATCAATGGAATTTAAGATTATCGAAAGCTACAGAAAAATAAGCAAACGCTACCTTAGGAATGATTTTTCCTATTGTTAACACTATCTTAATATAGATGTCGCCAAATTAGTGAGGTTAAAGCTTATTTTTTTTTAGTTTAAGCTTCAATGCATGTGAAAAAATGTTAGTTTCAAATATTGTTGAAAGATCTTCTTCTTCACCTGTTTTTAAATTCCTGTCTTTTCTAGGGTTTTCCAAAAGAAGTGTCTTTATTTCCGTAATGTAAACTACAAAAATTCCCGAAGCCATACCTTTCTTCATCTCCTGGTTCATAAATAGACAAGATATTTGAGCTTGCATTTTATAATCTATGACTAGCAAGCTTTATCTTTTTTCCAAAATGGCTGTACTGTTATTTGTATCCCTCAGTTTTCGAATATTTTTGTGTTTGCTCTTAAATAGAATTAAAACATTATTTATTAAAGGACTCCAAGAGATTTGAATAAATAAAGATTTTTGACAGCCTTATACAGATTCAGAGGCTGGAGAATAAACTTATAAAAACAGAGTAATGACGTTCTGGTGAGTTTTAATAAATAAGTCTGCATAAGTGTTTTTCAGTGTGAATAATTTTATTTGGCATATTGTTAGTTTGAGTTACATTTTATTTATAACCTATTGATTTTGTAAAAACAATATTATTATTAAAAATTAAAAGTAAGAAACAAAATACTGGCCTTTAAAAAAAGGGAAAATACAAAAAGTGTGTTGTTGTTTATTTTATATTCAAAAAAGTTTGGATTTTATTTTACAATTATCCTGTTAATTTAATTTTATATATTTTTTGTTGTTGTTGTTGATGTTTTTTTTTTTCTTTTATTTTTAATAATATAGGCTTTCCTTAATTGTTCTAATTTTATTTTATTTTATAAATATTACAATATATATTACAATTATTTATATATATATTTTTTATATCACTATTTACAAAAGTTTGCCATTTTGTTTTGTTGATTACAATTTTGTTGTGTTATTAATTTTATGTATTTTTTATATAGTTTTTATTATTATAATAATATAATGTATATATATAAATATGTTTTCATTATTTTACTTTTATGTTTATAACTATCTAACAAATTATTTTATTTCATAGTAAATATATCTATAAATTTTAATTATTAACAAAAAAAATGTTTTTATTTTTTTATAAGAAAAACTTATTGAAATTAATTTAAAAAAATACAGATTTTTTGCAAAAATTTTCTTTTTTTCCAATAATTCGAAGGTTTTCATTTTTTTTTAAAATTTTATTATTTAATAATATTTTGGTAAATTTAATTTCAATAATTCTTAGATAGTCTAAGGCGTATTTTAGTAGAATCTACTCATCATAATTATATTATTATTTTGATGGTTTGGTTTTTTAATACATATTTTTTAATTTATTTTAAGTAAGTCTTTTTATTAGGTTTTTTTCTTTTTGACTGTTTTATGCTAAGAATTAATAAATTAATTTTTACATAAAATTAATAAATTACATTCGGTAAAAAAATGATTTTGTGGTGTTGAAATTTTGTTGTTGTTTTTGTTTTTTTTTGGCATGCAAGAATTTTTAGATTTATTTTTAATTATATATTTTTGTTATTGGAGATTTAATTTGTTTTTATTTTGTTTTAAATCTTATGGAAGTATATTTTATATTTTTTGTATGTTTTATTATAACTTTGTAATTTGTTGTTTTTAAAAATAGTTTTATTTTGTTGTTGTAGTTGCAGTTTGTGTGCTTTGTGTATAGACATTTTTGTTTTTTTGAATTTAAAAGTTAACATTTTACACATTTATTTGAAATGTTTCCCTTTGGAGTTTTGGATTGGCACGTATCCGTGGTGAGTTTTGTGATTTTTTCTCACCATTATCTGAGAATCTTGCTGGAGGATTTATATGGTCCTGATAATTTGGATAATTCGATATGCTAAAAAAAAAGAAAAATATATAAGAAAAAAACATTTTATTAAATCGATAGAAACTATATTAATAAATTTTTCAAAATTTTTAAACACATGCAAAGAATTTTTTTTTGTATTGAAAGAGAAAAAAGTTTAGTTATAAGAAAATACGAAAACAGCCAAAGCAATGTTTTTTTTTTATGATAAAAAGCGATAAAATAGCATTTTAAATTAAAGAAACAAACAATAAAAGAATAAGAATAAGAATGGAAAAATATTAATGAGATGATATCAAAGCAACAGTACCATGACAATGATAAATGTTTTAGTTACAGATGATGCAGAATTTTCTTGTCTAAACAGCAATGGTTCACTTTCTGGAAAAATCAAATAAAAAGCATCATTAATCTGGTATTGTTGCTCAGATAGCCTTATACACTACAAAGTAAATATTTTTAAAAGAAAAATTGAAAATGTAAGTATACAAAATTCTAAAATATTTTATTTTGTTATATATACAAAAGTTTTAAACATTTCATGCTAATTATATTAATATGTTTCAATGTAAGTGGTGAGTTTAATTTTGTATTAATCAACATCCAAGGGAAAGAAGGAAAGTGCAGATTTTTGATACTTAAGATATTTTAACATATACAGTATTTTGTAATACAGTTTTCAGCTGTTTTTGAAAAAAGATAGATCTTATCTCGTCTCATAAACATAAACTGATTACATTACATTTTAATTTATTGTTAATTGGATAAAATATCCCTCGAAAGGAGATGTCCAATTTGTCTATGGAGCTTTGGCTCAGGGCGTATATCTTTTATATGAAATCTAAATCATTATTTTACGTGCTATACTTTTTGAAAAAGTCAGATTTTTCCCATTTCCGACGCTCAATTTCAATTCCAATTATCTCAAAACCCTCACTATAAATAAATAAATTAGGTGGCGCAACAGTCCGTTGAGAACTAGGACTTACGACTCTCAACCATTCCTGTATGCGAGTAATGTTTGTCAGGAATGGAGGGGACCTACAGTTAAGCCGAATCGGAACGGTTTTTTGAGAAAGCACTTTTCATAACAAGAATTACTCTTGGAGGATTTGTCAATTCCTCGCAAGAGGCAGTACCCGTGAAAAAAACTTTAGATGGCACAGGCAGGAATTGAATCCAAGCCCTCTGGCATGACAGTCCAACGCACTAACCATTATGCCACGGGTACAAAATCTCCCACTGCAAAATATAAAAATATTTTGCAGATAGTTAAGGTTGAACGTAAGCTTTCATTCAATACTAGTTTAATAGGTGTGTACGCCTTGAGCCAAAAAATAGACCACCTCCTTTTCCTTATTGACGAAATGCGGAATGCCATTATTATTCGTCAGCTTGAATTTGGCCTGTTGAAATTGGATCTATGCTCATCGGGAAAGTTTATTTCTGATAAAATTCACATTCAGTATTTTCAAATTTGGAAAAATTCCGAGGAAAATTTCTTCCCGATATTCCCCAATGTTAAACTAATAAGAAAAGCATTCAGCATTTATATGCCTGACAAGTGAAATTGGCCTTTGATTTAACGACTGACATGGCGTCAGAATTATGGTTAGATTAGTTATTTAAATTTAGTTTTTTAAATCCCAATTTTTGAATTTTCAAGCAGATTGTCATAGTCTAAAACATCAAGTCAGAAGTTATAATTGGTAGAAAAGTTATCAGACAGATCTTTAATTTTGCTGGTTATCCAGAGTTTTCTAATAAGAGGTTTTATAAGAGGTCTTAGAAAAATTAGTTTTTGTCAATAGAAATTACTGGATATTTATTTCAATCCATAAAAAAGGTTTTTCAATAAGGGCGGGTAAATGAGCAAAATGTCAATCGTGGAGTTTGCTGTGTGGCACGTAGAGCCGGCGCGGCCATCCTGCTTTAACCACATGTCGTCTAGGTCCATATGGTTAAATTTGGGCCAGAAGAAATTAGTTATCATCATTATGTAGCGCTCGCTGTTGACGGTTCAAAAAAGAACGGACCAATTACGCCGCCCGGCCCAAAATCGACACCAAACCGTAACTTTTTGAGGAACCTGGTAAACCTTTGCTTATTAACACAGCCATTCATCCAAAAATGCACCTGGTCACTAAAGTTGATTTTCGGCCAAAATTGGGATCCTCTTCCAAACGATTCGAAGCCCAGTCAGCGAACAAACGGCGCGTTGTCTTTGGTCATTAACTTTGAGCTCCTGGGTCAGTTGGATCTTGTACGGGTGTAGGTCCAATTCCCGACGCAAAATTCGCCAAGTTGAAGTCTGCGAAGGGACGAGATCTTGTGCACATCGAGGAATAGACTGCCTCGGATCTGCTGTACACTTTCACGGACCGATTGTTTACTGAATCAGTCGCCTCAAATTTGGCCACCAAACGTTAAAGGTCGACTATGAAGGGCCACTACGTCTACCGTAAAATGGGCGTAATGCGCGCAAAGTTTGCGTTAACGAACACTCATTTTAAAAATAAAGTTTTATCATTTGAACGTGCTGTTCAATCGTGTAACTTGGCATGATGATTTGGCATAAACAACTGAATAATAAACAAAAGATTTGACAGATGTCACCAAAACAAAATGGCCGCCACGGGGCGCCAAAATCTACCCGAGCCAATTGAAAAACATTTTATTTTATCTTTTACGAAGCCTCAATGAAAATTTTAATCATTTTTAGTAATGGCGTAGTGTTCACTTGTCAAGTGTCACAATGACAGCTTTAAAAGTGACAGCTGTCAAAATCCTCTTATTGGAAAACCCATCTTTTAATATAGATTATAAAACTCATCAAATTCAACTAAAAAAAAATGTTGAAGCAATGCGAATTAATAACAACATCAATTGATTATTATTTATTATTAGATTTGTTTTTGTAAATTAACATGCAAACTAGATATTCAACATCGCTTACCATATCTTACCTAAAAGTGGTTTCTTCGTTGTGGCTAGAGTACCCACTGGAGCTGCGTACATGTCGCTTTGGCACATTTGCCGCCGACTTCCCTGATTTACGTGTTGAAAACGGCGGTTTCGATTTGCGTGACATACTTGTAGGTGTTGTCTCTGATGATGAAGACGTTTCTTCTTGTGGATCTTTGAGAGATTAGAATTAAATTAAGACAAAAAAATGTATTTAGATTGGAAGGCAACTCAAATTAATTTTTGAAACTCACCCCTCTGCGGTCTATATTTAGCCGAATTGACGGCGCGAGAGCTAACGTCGTTGTCTGACTCGGAGCCGAGTGTGTCATATTCTGTAATTGGTATGTGAAGTGTTAGGATTTTCCTAACTTCGGAATCTGTTGAACCTGGATTGTCCGATTCTAAAAAGTTTAGTACGATTTGATGGGCGATTTTTTTGTTGCAAGATGACATTCGATATGTTTTTGGCAGGATGATCATGGATGGGGAGAGGGGTTTTTTAGTATCGGATCAGGTTTTTTTTTCGTTGGTAAGAAGAGGGATTTTTGTTAAGAGGTTTTGCAAGAGGAAAATTTTTGACACATGTATGATGTATGATGTATGGTGTATGTCGTTTTGTGTATGAGATGTTGAGGTTGATGTTGCAAAATGAGTTAGTTAGGTTAGATGAGAAAATATAATGATGTTGATGATGATTTCATGAATGATTATGGTGTTTAAAAAATTTCGATAAATAGAAAATAATCAACAGGCCTTAAAGCTAAGGATGGGGCTGTAGAAGGACACTTATAGCATAGATTTGAAATTACCTTGGCTCTCCGAGTGTGGATCACGCAGGCGTCCACCTTTTCGTCGGACTTTTGTGTATTCTGGCTCTTTAGTCTATACAAAATCAAATTTTGTTAGTTTTATTTTTTAAATTGGTTGTTAAAATTTAGATTTTTTAAATCTTACATGATAACTATCAGGCTTTACATCATGATACACAAAAGACCCCCGCACTGAGTGATAAGGCCCACTATAAACATTTCCACTATACGAACTTTCGCTGTAGGTTTGTTTGTTTAGTTGAAAAGTCGCATAGGGGCAAATGTCCTCGATGTATTCGTTGCCTTCGGCTTTAAAGCTGCCAGAATCGTTGGAATTTGAATTTCGATTACCAGGATTACAACGCACAGCAAGATATTGCTGATCCCTGTTTTGTTTGTTCTGTAAATTGGCCAATGATGGGGATTCTGCCATGGAAGATGGTGGTACACGAGCTTGACTATTTAGTTCTATATCGAATTAAATTTGGTTAGATTTTAATCTGAGAACAACTCATTATGAACTTACTTCTCTTTCGAATGAGAAGAACAACTCCAACTAAAGCTAAGAGGATTAACATAGATAGACACAGTGGAAGTAGAACTTTGAAATTAGCATAGAATGGACTATCACTCATGTGGGATACAGGATTTGAATGATCAGTGTTGTAAAGAACTGTAAAAGAAAAACAAATGTTAACAAATTGAGGTGTAAGTTAGGAACTTTGTGGCAAACCTCCTTGGGGAGAGAGTGTTGTAAAGTTGTACACAGCTGTTGTAGATCCAGCATTATTGTGGGCAGTGACTTTGAGTTGGTATTTAGTTCCTGGATTTAGGTCGCTTACGGTGAATATCCGTTCTGTCGGTGCTATGTGGTTTGACACAACGTTCCATTGGGATCTGGAAAAATATATAAAATTTGTTTAAACTATTTGTTTCTTTAATATTGATATCCAAACTTAAATAACCAAACAAACATAGAATATCCTGACCAATCCGTCTTAGTGTTTCATACATGGAAACACGGATATCCGAGCTCTCTGATGCTTTATCGAATGTCTCTACTTTATTTCGACTGAAAATGTTTTTTACTGTAAGATATTTTAAATTGATTCTCGGATATCCGAATTTGTCAGAATTTATTTGGAGAAATGTATCCAAAAAATATTTCCGTGTTGAAAATCTTAATATATCTAAATAAGTTAAATAGTAAACATCGGATATCCGCTCTATCCGTTGTTATCCGGAACGGATTTGTGGATCGAATTTAGTTGAAGAATTTGTTATATTGTTAGATATACTAAAAATATCAGTGTAACTGGTTTGGATAACAAAAATACGAATTATCCGGAGTCATGTGGAAGGTTTTTATCCATCCAATTAATTTAGAAAGAGTTTTTTCACGTGTCAGAAAATCCGTATGACTGGAATATTTAATAAATATTGAATATTCAAACTGTCTCAAGTTATTCGGAATAAAGGATTATATTCAGTTTGGGTCGATTTTTCTTCCACTGGTGAGGAAATCTGACTCGGATAATAAATCTCGAAGCTATCCGAAAAAAATCGGTATTAGTGTCGATACGCTGTTCCAGTCCAACTAACTGGTTTAGATATTGAACAAAGGATAACCTAACTCTTCAAACTTATCCGGAATAAATGTCGCTACTCAATTCAAGCAAATGAATTTGTTTCCAACGTTTTTTTTTTAACAAATAATAAATTTCGGATATGAAAAATAAACCTGGATAATCTAAAAATACTACAATATCCCAAAAATATTAGCTGTTAACTCGACTTACCTTCCATACTGTCTTGATTCAATCATAAAGTACAATATACCACACCCCCCATCGCCCCAAGAGTCCAGCCAGCACGTCACACTCGTTGAGTTGTTAGTTATCATTTGGGAGTGTTTCGGTTGCACGGGAGGATTCCCTTTCGTAAAAGAATTCACTATATCACACGGCAGTCCGGTTCCAATTTTATTGTAAGCCGTAATGTATAGCTGATATCTTGTGCCGCACCACAGATTGCTCAACAAGTGTGAGTTAGTCTTTGAATCGATTTGCAACTCCTCCCAGTCTCCATTGTCTCTTTTGAAGTTAATGACATAGCCCAAAACCGGACTGCCTCCATGACTATTGTCAACCCACTCCAAATGCAAGCTATCCGTGTAGGTATTGACTACGGTCAAATTCGGTGGTTCCGGTGGCACTTTAATGATCAAACTGTAGACAATTTCATCCTTGCCCCAGGTGTTCTCCACACTGCAGGTGTAGTTGCCTGCATCGGTACTCTGACAGTCTCTTATGAAGAGCGTTCCATTCTTGGCAATGGTTTTGCGGGAGTTTGTTTCCATAGAGTGCCCGTCTTGTCGCCAAATAGTCACCGGAGCCGGGGCCCCAACCTTTCGACACGGCAAAACAAGATTCTCCTTCCATGGCGTTACAATTCTCTGGCTAAACGACACAATCCTGGCAGGGACCTTATTGTTCGGCGGCACTGTGACAACTTGAGTTTTTTCGCCTTCACCCGTTTTCGTCGACGCTGTCAACCAAAATTGATACGTCGCTGCCTCTTGCTGTCGTTGGGTTTCATGCATCTCAACAAAGGGCCCGAGTAGTCGTTTATGAGTTCCTTCTTCGTGACCACCCTCCAGCACTGACATATAGAATGTGTATCCAGTCTGTAAAAATACACGAAAGACAAAAATAGTATGAAAATCATTTAGAGCCAACATCCTTCTTCGTCCTGGTTTCTTACGATGTCTCCATTGGGAAATTCTGGTGGCAACCAAGAGATTATTATTTTTGTATTTGATGCTGGTATGGCTTTAATGTCCTGCGGTGCCGACGGAACTGTGTAAAAAAAAAGCGGAAAAGCAGTCGTCGAAGGATAAATATACAATCGAGTTTCAAGTTGAGTTAATGTATATCGTGTGTAATAAAAACCAAGTACTTAGACTTACCATCTTCGTATGTTCGACAGTGAAACTGTTTTGTCTTCATGCCATCGCCGACTTTCGTATAGGCTAAAACCCATACTGTGTAGTTGGTGTATTTTTTTAAGTTATCTATCGTTAGATACTGGTTTGTTGACTTAACCACTTCAGGATCTTTTTCTGTGAGAAATAAAACAAGATACAAAAATCAAGGAATCTTCAATGTATTTGATTTATATGAGGATGTGTTTTTTTTTTTTTGTTAACTTTAAGTAAGAGTGAATTTGAGAAATTTAAAACCTCAGCAAATAAGTTTTTTTGTCATGTGAGACGTGACATATGTGGTAATTTTGTTGTATTCTTTTGCAACAAAAAAGCTATAGGACAGCGAAATAAAGCTATAGGTACGGATGTTCAGTAAAAAGCCATCAGCTAATCTAGTTTTTAAGACTGAACTTTATTTGATTTCGCAAAGGTTCAAACTCGTTGAGCTATGTTTAAGCTGTTTTTATAACTCTATAAAACGTAAAAAATAAAAAAAAAAACTAATTAAGAAAATTATATTGCGAGACATTTTATTCGAAAATATAAAAAACAAAAATTGAAATGTCAATAGACTTACATATGTAAGCATTTATCAAGATTTTATTTTGCTGGATGTTAGAATGGTACCCGAATCAACCCCTTTGATAACAAAAACCTGCCAAGTTTATTATTAACCTTCTAAATATTGAAGATTGAATTTCAATAAGACGTTTGCCAACATCCGCGAGTTTTCAAGTCTTAACAGAGCTAAGATTTTTCGCTCGGAATATTCACCAAAGTGACAAAGGTAATGTGACTTTGGAGACTTTCATGGAATTTTTCAACCAACAGTCAGCAGTTGGTTAAAATGAAATTGTACTAGAATTGTAACTTAAACCAGTTTCTAATTAAACAGAGCTGCCAAATTTAATATGAATAGGAGCTGTGTCTTACTTGGCTGTTAAATTTAGACTCTAGTTCAATTAGACTTGGGTTTAAGATATGACTATGAATTTGACCCATTGTGTATATAGAGATTTATTTCGGTTAGAAATAGAGAAATAGAATAAACACATTACGCCTCAGTTAGTGGCTCTATAAGTTCAATGAAGACGCCAAATGTATAAACCAAATATCGCTACATTGTCATTTAGAAACAGTTTGGTACGCCATTTTTATCAGTGGAAAGTGGGGCGAAAATTGAAGTAATGGTAAAATCAAATTTAGTTTTCAAGACTTACAATAAATTATTGTTGCAAGAAATAAGATTTGTTCAATATCAGCCTTTTTGCGTTCCTGTATCCATAAAAGAATTTGATTTTTCTCGACATGTTATCAAGTGCTAAAAGTAATATCAATAATATTCAATATCTTTATTTCTTCTCAAATGACTCGAGTGGAAAAATAATTTTCTCCAATTTTTAGTAATCGTTTTTTTTTTTAGGTTTCTACCAGATGTCAAAAACGGGATACCGACATAATACCCAAGTTCAAAATTTCCAAAAACAAAATCCCCACACTTTTGAAAATCCACAAATTCGTTATCCCCAAGCACAAAATCTCCAAAAACAAACGAAATCCCCAAATCTAAATCGCCGCCGCAGTCAATGATTGTTGGTTTTCATCTATGTGGTGCATTTTTTAAAAAAAAACTTTTATTTTAACGAAGTAGATTTACTTCGTTAAAGAATCTTCTTCGCTTTTCAAGTTCTACTTCGTTTTTCTATTGAAAAAATATCAATCAATAATGGAAATCGACAGGTAAACTACAGCGTATGGATAAAAGACAGCACTATTGCTTCTAACAAACCTTAAACGTCAGTAATTACGATCTGAACACATTCACTTTCTTCTAAGAAAAATTTTCTTATAAATTTACCTTTTTCTTTAATTTCTAAATAATATGTATTCTTCGGAAATTTTGAATCTGCTTCGTTTTTTTTCGAAATTTTTAATCAGAAGTCCGAATCCTGGTCATCATTCTACTCATCACAAGTCTTTGAGGACGGATTCACCATATTTCGAGAAATATGTTTGGCGCCAAACACAATTTCCTAGATATTATCGAAATATGGTGGATCTGTACTTAAGGATTTTGATTTTGTAGATTCTGAATTTGGGGATATTGGTTTTGAGAATTTTGGTTTTTGAGATTTCAGATTTGGGGATTTTGTTTTGGGGATTTCGTTTCGGGGATTTTGTATTGGGGATTTTTGTTTTGTTATTCTTCATTGCATACAATTATTTTGGAGCTGATTTTCTTTTTAAAGTGATAAATATTTTTTTACCTCTACTGATTACTGAGATATGATAACCGTGGAATTTTGTTTTGAATGTTATTTTCATCAAAAAATTGTTCTTAAATATATTCGTTGAAATTTATTTTTTCATTGAATTTCTACAAAAACTTAACATTGTCGGTTCATGGAACCGAACAAAATATTACGATATGTATGAGAAATGACGAATTTTAAAGGTTATTGAGCACAACAAAGTCTAGAGAATTATTAAAAAGATAACTGATAGTATTTAAGGTATGACTGCCAAAATGCATTTTTCAAACTAAGCATTTTCAAAAAAATAACTTCTTATAGTTATGACTTATGAACTATTTGAAGTTGTCTTATTTTGTTCACAACTTAACTGTAAAGGAGAGCTTTGTAAATAAATAAATCTATCGAGAGTTAGCAACCAAAATGAAAATAAATTAGTTTTTTACTTGTGATCAATTTCTAAAATTGAAACATAACCAAAAACACTACTGTCTTCACTCAAATATATATTTCTTTTTTAATTTTTTGGACAAATCTGTTACACTTAAATGTAAATTAATCCATTTTATGAAAAATTAATTTTTGTAAGTTGTTTTTGATAAATAAAAAAATAAAAGTGTCTTAATATTGTTTATGCAGAAATACATAACTGCAATGTTAGCCAGCAATTAAAAATTAAGTGCACGACTGGATTGTACGAACTTACTCTGTTTACAAAAAAAACTTATATTTTAAAATTAAAAAAATTGCCAATATAATGAGTTTGTTTTAAAAAATTTAAATGCCATTTGATTTGTTAAAAAAAAACTTTTCTTTTTTTAAATTTTTTTTTTCATCGTTAGAGCGTTTTTTTTTAAATTAATTTTTAGTAAAAAAATGTTTAATTTAAGTGTACAAATATTTTTTATAAAGTTTGATGGTCTAGGGACCACTTAAGAGCTTGTGCAATAAAATTGTTGAAATCGGTTCATTAATTTTTGAGAAAACTTAAAATAATAATTTTAGAGAACATTTAATAAAAATCTATTGGTTCGTTTTTGAGAAAAAGGGAATTTTGGGCTTTTGACCAAAACATTTGTATGGGGATTGCTGTTATTTTTAGTCTTAAAAAAAATAAAAAAAACTCTTAACGCAAATCTGCTTAAAACCTTAACTTTCAAGTTTTAACTTAGCGGACTTAATGGATTGGGCTGTAGGGAAGAGGACAGACGGAATCGGGGACAAACTTTTTTCGACTTCTCTACCATCGTAATGGCATTTTTGATTAAACTCAACAATAGTTTTCGAGTTATTTGACAAAGACTCTACGTCTTTTCCCCTCTTACACTTTTTGCTTTGGGTATTCCAAATCTTAAAGTACTTTCGTAACGTTTTTTAAGTGTATAAATCAAATTTACTAAAGTTCATATTCATCAAATTTTGTCCGAAATGAGTATATATTTTTCCTTCCCCTTTCCCTCTTTAATTTAAACATTTTGTCGAGTTCTTAAGTATAATACTTAGCTAAATTGAACAATAGCTCGATAGTACCAAAACCCGTACCTAAAGCTATTACCTACTCCAGAATATCACTACATATTCACAAAAGTAATTTTATTAAAAAGTTCCTAAGACCGTACTTTATAGAGAAGTTTTAAGAAAGTTCTTAAAATCAAACTTTTTAACAATCATGCCATTTTAAAATGAAGCCAACAACTTATTTTTTTTTTTTTTTTTTGAAGAAATCATCGAAAAACGTCACATTCTGGAAATTATTTTACTAAGACTTCTAGTCCAATGCATTACTCCAAAACCATGTCCATCAGTTAGATGCTGATGTGTGCTGTGGTACCTTTCATATTGATGGAAAGTAAATTCAAAATTTTGTCAAGATAAAGCTTTTACGCGAAACTTTATTAAAATGTTTGTTAATTTTGAAGAAACTTCTTATTATTTTTTGAAAATATTGTCTCTAAAAAGTAAAATAGTTTACCTTAAACTTTTTAAAACAAACACACTTCTCCTCACCATCTTTCATCTCTATTTTCGGTCCCTTAATAAACTCATTTCCTTTATTATTATACCGAATCGAACTCGAACTCAAACTCAAGAATTTGAACAATCCGATTAATTCTGTGCAAGCGAGCGCCAAACACCATCGGTAGGTACGGTACGGTCGTTATAAACCTCACCTCACCTCATACTCTTTTCAAAAATCTGGCCATCTTCCAATATTGCAATAAACCCCAAAACATTGACTTTCTCATTTTATGAAGAGCAAAATATACCCCTCCCCTCTCTCACCTCTGCCGCAAATAATATATCCTACACTCGAAAAGGTTTGCAGGTAAATATGTATGATGAAGGAACAGAAGGATCCAGGATAGAGGGTTGCTCGGGATGTATATTTGGTAGACGATTTTCTCATTACACAGTTATATTGGCCACTTACCATAGAGTTCATCCACTGATATGTAAAACACTTTGTAGCCCCTAATTTTGCCGTTCTGCCCATCGACATCCGGTGGTGACCAGGTGATGTAAATCGATGTTGAACCGAGTACGTCGCATTGTGGACTCTCCGGTGGTGATGACGGAACTGCCAAAGGCGATTTATTCGGTTATACACGGAAAGCAATTATAACTGGGTGTAATAGATTGACTCACCATCTTCCAGAGTCTGGACGGCCACCTCTTTGCTTGGCGGACCACTGCCCTGACTGGTGTATGCCTGGACAATCACATGGTATTGGGTGAATTTATTCAGATTGGCCAAAACGGTCTCGCCACCAAAGTGTGACCTAACTTCGACAGTTTTAAAGCTAAAGCCTTGTGTTGGATTGATTTCCTTGTCCTCGGGCGATGATGACATCTGATAGCCCACATAGTAGCCGAGTAGGATGCCATTCCAGTGGTCACGATCGGGTGCATCCCATGTGACGGAAATCTCCGTGGAGCTCTTTGCCTCGGCGCGAATATTCAACGGCGGCCCGGATGGCACCTCCTCGAGGGTGGTGACCTGCACCACCTCGGAGAACTCAGATGAACCCAATTTATTCTCGGCCGACATTCGTATGTGGTATGCCTTGGCGGGACGCAGGTTCTGGATGTTCACAACCGTTTGAGAGCCGGTGATGGATATGCGCTCGGCATTTTGCCAAATGTCTGCATCGAGAAAGTAATTAGGAAATGAAAGGATTTAACATTTTTTTTTTTTCAAGTTCCGTTCTCTCTCCAAAGTTTGTGTTTTGTTTTTGCTGGTCCTTACCTGTGATTTGCTTGTAGAATATATGGTACTCCTCGATTGGACTGTTTCCAGCAAATGGCTGGCTCCAGGTGAGCTGAAGACTGCGCGATTGTTGTGAATTGATGCGGAGGTTTTTTGGTTGTTCGGGTACTTCTTGAACGATGAGTTGTATTGACATTTCGTCCTTAAGAAGAAGAGAAAACAAATATAAGCACAAAAGCCGGCTTGAGGTGGTTGGGATATGGTATTTGTGTATAGCCTCAAGTGCAGACTCTTCTTACCTGTCCAAATGCATTGCTCGCCTGACAGATATAGATGCCTGTGTCTTGTCGGTAGGTGTGGGAGATACCAAGTTCTGAGACCATTCCATCATCAAGGACCTGATCTCGAATGGTATATCTGTATATTTGAAATAGAAATGAAGAAAAAAAGGAAATTATGCATCTATATCTTTTACTTACCTTGAGTCCAAGGATTCGTCTAGATACTGTTGGGTGCTTTGCATTTTCCATTTGATGTCAATGGGATTGTCGCCCTGGACGTTGCACTGGACGTGGACTTGTTTGCCTTTGGGCACGGAGATTTGTTTGTTTTTTGTTGTGAAATGGGCGGGCACTGGTGGATGCAATGGAAATATATAAACAAACAAAAAAATAGAATAAGAAAAAGAAAATAACGAAGGATTATGTTTTTTATTTTGCTCTGCCTCTTTTTTTTTTTAATTCTAATTTAAAGTCCTTCACTCGGAAAAAGAGGAGATGATTGAAGATTACTCTCTTGGTTGTTTGTGTGTTTAGTATGATATGGTTATAGGTAAATGTGCATCCAGGAGTAGAAAATATAAATTATTTTATTTTTGTTTTTGCTTTGTTCCATTTTTATTTTTATTTTATGTCAAGAGAATAGGAGAGAGAGACATAGAGGAAAAAAGGGCTTAAAATAGTTTCTGAAGCATCAAAGAAGGGTTGATATTTTAAGGCTTTAATTTAAAAGTTGCAAGAAGAATGATGATGGACTCAAAAAAAAGAAGAGGAAAGGATAATCATATTTAATGGGTTTCTTTTTTCCTTTTCCAAGAATTTAGTTTTGTGTTGGGTTTGCTGAAAGTCACATTTTTTATTCAAATTGTTTAAATTCAAGGAACTTGAATTGCATCTTGTTTTCTAAAGTCTGACAAAATAAGACAGGAATTCTTAGAAGCTATATAGAGCTTTTAAATACAAAATGAAAAACTTACAAATTATGTCTTTTGACCTGGACAAAGTCGATTAAAAAGGATTTAATCCTTGAAAATTAAAACTTGAACTTAGGAAACTTTCTGTGACTTTTTGTGAAATACATTTTGTAAAACCTTTTATTTTTAGAAAAATATTTTAAGCTCAGTTCCAATGTGTTGGAAATGGCACTCAAGTGGTTTATGTGGAAGGAATTAATTCATGTTTCGTAGATTAAACTGAAATAATAGAACTTTATTCTCTATTCTGTTGGCTGAAATGGACAGCGACAATTATAATATTTATGAGCAGACAAAAAAAAAACACAATACCCTGTACTCTAAAAAATTATTGAGTGTTATTTTCTAAATCCCAAAAACTTATACGACTTACCATTAACTTTTAAGAAGATCACCTTGCTCACACCCGATCCGATATTATTTTTAGCCTCACACAAAAAATGCCCTTGCGATTCTTTACTAATTTTTTTGAAATATATCGAACCGTTATTAAATAATTGTACACTTGGTTCGTATAAGAAATCCTTATATTCTCCTGGACTAGCACCGATAGCTTTTTTCCATGTTATCAACGGTTTTGGATAGCCTTCGGATTGGCAGTGCAATAATACATCTTGTCCGGCTTGTGCGCTTGAGTCTTTTGGTTCTAGGATCCATTTTGGAGGAACATTAACTGTTAGAGGAACGGTGAATTTAACAGTGCCAGCAACATTACTAGCAATGCATGTATAATTTCCTGAGTGTTCTGAAGTGATATGTTCGATAACTAAACTGGCTGAATATTCATCTAATCGGCGAAAAACTTCATTTCTATAAGAATAAAATTGGAAAGACTTATTAAATACTTAACACAAACAATAATATTATGATAATTTACCCAGTTCCAATAAGTGGTTTGCCGTTCCTTTCCCAACGAAAGCTAACTGGTAAATCTCCTTCCAAGATTTGACAGGAAATTGCAGCTCGCATTCCTTCTCGAAGCATATCGGTCATTGCTTGTATTGGCATGATTTTAGGCGGAACTGCAAGAAAAAAAGGTTATCAATTTTTTATTTTCTTGAAATAGTATTTTTTTAAGTGGAATGCTGTGGAGAGTGTAACTTTAAGTTACCTCAGGTTAATTTTTAAAGGTTCTATCAAAGGTTATAAATACATCATAGGAAAGGAATAGAAGATAAACTACTTCAGCAAATGTTTGAAAACTCTAATAAATTACATTTTAAGAAATTGATTTAAAAAAAAACTTTTTTTGGTTTCTGATATTGTAATCGAACTCTAGTTAACCTTTAAACGACAAATAACATTTAACCGAAGATTCACAAGAATACCAAGCTTTACGACCAAAGTAAATAGTTTGGAAAACTAAATTGCCTCTTGTGATTGCACTTGGGAAATCCATTTGGAGCAAATTTGGAATTTGAATGTTCAAAAAACCCACAGAATATCACATTAGACAGTTTTTTTTTGTTAATAAATGGCTTCACAATGTGACCAATGTATGTGTAGGGCTGCCACCTCGCAAAGCTAAAAGAAATCAAAGAAAGTTGTTTTACCCTGATCCGAATGAGAAACAAATCAAATGATTATTTGTAAAAACAATTGATATACAGTTGAAATAAAATAATACCATTTCTTAATCAGTTTTTAACAAAAATTAAATGGGCAATAAACTTTAAAAGTTATATTTGTATAATCACACAAAACTGAAATACTTTAGCCGTCAATTTTAGCATTGTTCTCATTTGCAAGTGTTTAAATAAACAATAAGCAAATGTTAAAGAGTAAAGACTATGTATTTTAAATTATTAACAATTTAAAATTTAAAATGCAATGCAATTTATTGAAAACTTAAAGAAAGTAAATGGACTTTTAACACTTTCGTTAGTAACAAAATTATAAAAACCATGACAAATGAAGTCCATTTTTCCACAAAGACATTATTTTACTAATTGAATGATTTGGGTGGGTGTAAAATGGAAAAAAAGAACTTAAGCAATTATTTTCTAGATAAATAAAGTTTATAAGGAACTTACTATTTTATTAAAGAATATAGACCAAGTTAAAACATCTACCGTTCCATTTCATAGCAAAAGATGCCACGCTTTTTGAAAATTCAATTTAGTTTTTTTTAAATGAAGGTAAAGTAGCCATTTTGGAAATTTTCTGTATTATATCCTTTTTTTAGGTTTTTGTTTTAATTTTAATTTCTTCAAAATTATTTTAGAAATAAAAAAAAAAGAGTCTGAGATGCGACCCACACTGATAACTTCCCATCCCGTCTGTCGATTTGTTTTGCTTAAAAGTTTGTCTATATTGTACTATTCGGCTTGGTCCGATAATTAAAACTTATTCACACTTCGTAAATAAAAACACAAATTCACTTTCTTCTAAATAACTCACAAAAATTCTTTATTCAACACTTTCAATTATTACTTTAAAACACAGTCTTTACTTTTCAAACACAGTCTTTTCTTTATAGCAATTCACAATCCATAATCCATACTGAACCGCTTCGCTTCCAAGCGCCTATTTATATACCTCAAATCGGTTCGAGAATCTACGAGGTTGTTCTCGATGCTTAACGAAGTTCTCCACTTTATCACTAGATGCTTACCCCTTTCGAGGTTCTTGTATGCGCTGAATGAGTTCCCCTCTAAGCCACTAGATGTTTCTCGATGCTTAACGAAGTTCTCCACTTTATCACTAGATGCTTACCCCTTTCGAGGTTCTTGTATGCGCTGAATGAGTTCCCCTCTAAGCCACTAGATGTTTCTCGATGCTTAACGAAGTTCTCCACTTTATCACTAGATGCTTACCCCTTTCGAGGTTCTTGTATGCGCTGAATGAGTTCCCCTCTAAGCCACTAGATGTTTCTCGATGCTTAACGAAGTTCTCCACTTTATCACTAGATGCGTACCCCTTTCGAGGTTCTTGTATGCGCTGAATGAGTTCCCCTCTAAGCCACTAGATGTTTCTCGATGCTTAAAGAAGCGAGTTCTCCTATTACTACCACTAGATGTTGCCCCTTATTATTGAAAGAGTGTATACACATTACAATATGTATACATTTTTACCAAATTTGCGTACTATTTTGAGTAGATTTTATTTTTTTATGTAAAAACGGACTGTTATTTTCTGTGAAATAAAATAAGTTTGATGCCAATATTTGTAATTTTTGAAAAGCTATTTGCGTCGAAAGTAAATTTTTACCAAGTTTTAGTATTGTTTTTTTTTAGGTTTTTATTTTTTGTAAAAAAACTGTCAATTTGATTTTTCTCAAAATTTTTCCTAATGTTGAAAACAATATTTCTTATAAGTAAAATTAGTAAGAAGCCATTATCTCAAATTTTTGAAAAGATATTTGTCGAAAATCAATTTTTACCAAGTTTTATTAATTTTGTGTTTTAGGTTTTTATTTTTTGTAAAAAAAACTGTCAATTCGATTTTTTACAACATTTTTCAGAATGTTGAAAATAATATTTCTTATAAGATAAAATAAGTTTGAAGCCATAATCTCATGGTTTTGAAAAGACATTTGAGTCGAAATTCAATTTTTATTTTTTTTATTTTTAATAAAAAAAACTGTCAATTGGATTTTTCTCAAAATTTTATCAGATGACAAAAACATCATTCTTCGTTGCACAAAATTGTTTTGGAGATGAAATCATATTTTAGTCGTACAATTTACGAGGTGACAAATTTTTTTTTTCAGTTTTTTTGATTTATAATGTAGTATTCGGCTTGGTCCAACAATTAAAACTTATTCACACTTCGTAAATAAAAACACAAATTCACTTTATTTAAATTATTCTAAACTTATTTATTGAACACTCAATTATTACATTCCAAACATAGTCCTTACTTTCAATTATTACTTTTTATACACAGTCTTTACTTATCGCAGTTTACAACCAATAATCCATACTGAACCGCTTCGCTTCCGAGCGCCTATTTATATACCTCAAATCGGTTCGAGAATCTACGAGGTTGTTCTCGATGCTTAACGAAGTTCTTCACTTTATCACTAGATGCTTACCCCTTTCGAGGTTCTTGTATGCGCTGAATGAGTTCCCCTCTAAGCCACTAGATGTTTCTCGATGCTTAAGAAGCGAGTTCTCCTATTAGCCACTAGATGTTTCTCGATGCTTAAAGAAGCGAGTTCTCCTATTACTACCACTAGATGTTACCCCTTATTATTGAAAGAGATAAAGAGTGTATACACATTACAATAAATTGGATTTTTTTTCCAAAAATGTACTTGTTTTGTATCACGTTACAATATATTGTAATGTGTATCCACCTTTAATATCAGAATTATAGCGACATCTCTGAATAATAGGAGAAATAGCTTCTATAAGAATCGAGAAACATCTAGTGGCTTAGAGGGGAACTTATTCAGCGCATATAAGAACCTCGAAAGGGGTAAGCATCTAGTGCAAAAGTGGAGAACTTCGTTAAGCATCGAGAACATTCAGCGCCTAAAAATATCTAGTAGTTTCTCGAACCGATTTGAGGTATATAAATAGGCGCTCGTAAGTGAAGCGGATTATTATGGATTGTGAATTGCTATAAAATAAAGACTGTGTTGAAAAGTAAAGACTGTGTTTAGAACGTAATAATTGAAAGTGTTGAATAAAGAATTTTTGTGAGTAATTTAGAAGAAAGTGAATTTGTGTTTTTATTTACGAAGTTTGAATAAGTTTTAACTGTCGGACCAAGCCGAATATTACATTGGTGTCAGAATAAGGGATTAAAACTTATTGAGAATAAAAACAGTGAGCAGTGATTGAACTATTTTGTGTGAAGTAGTGAAGTTAAAAATAAAAAAATGAGTAAAGTTTTGAAAGACTTAACTGTCCCTGAGCTAAAGGCCGAATTAAGCAAACGTGGCTTAAGTGGGACAGGAGTAAAAACCGAACTCGTTAAACGGCTGCAGGAATATCTGGAGCAGCAAAATGAAGATCCAGATACGTTTGCTTTCGAATTAGAAGCAAAAGTGGAAGAGGTAAATCCAAATGTTGCCTTATCCAACATGATGTCAGTTCTTTTAGCCAAATTTGAAGAAAATAAAAATGATGTCCTGAAACAACTAGAAGCCCAAAGAAGCGACCAAAAGCAAGAACAGCAGAATGTTCTCAAACAACTAGAAGCTCAAAGAAGTGACCAAAAGCAAGAACAGCAGAATGTTCTCAAACAACTAGAAACTCAAAGAAATGATGTCCTAGAGCGGTTCGACGAACAGAGAAACCTTTTAGAAGGCAGGTTTGCGGACTTCGAAGAGAAAATCAAAACTGTCGACGAGCGCGTCGAAAAACAAAATGCACGTTTCGAGAAAATTGACGAACGAATCGAAACCATTACAAATGAACTAGAAAAAGTGCGAAAGATGAAAGCTCGAGAACCTTCTGGTGAGTGCTCAAGAAAGAGAGAAGTGAATCCTCCAAGCTTTGATGGGCAGATTCCGTGGTCAATCTACAAGAAACAGTTTGAAGCAGCAGCGTTAACAAACGGCTGGGACGATCACGAAAAATACATTGCTCTTACGCTCGCTTTAAGAGGATCTGCTGCTGAACTACTACAAACCATCCCAGCAGAGAAGAATGGTGACTTCACAGTTCTGGTAAGCGCGATCGAACAGCGGTTTGGGGATAGCCATATGACAGAAGTCTTCCGAGTTCAGCTTAACAATAGGACACAGAAAAGAGGTGAAACTCTGCAGCAGCGTCAGGCAGATATCGAGCGATTGGTTCACCTGGCATATCCAACAGCTGGTAACGAAATAATAAATCAACTTGCTGTTGAAGCCTTTGTGAGAGCTGTGGGCGATATAAACCTTCAAAGGGCTATCCGCACTGCTGGAAAGCGAACACTACCAGAAGCATTGGCTTTCGCTCTGACGATGGAAGCTGCAGAACAAGCTTCCCAAAATGTGCATCGTGTAAGAGAATTAGAAGTCCAAGAATGCTCTTGTCAGAAAGCTACTGTGGAAAGGAGTCAACGAGACGGACCAGCACGATGCTGGAACTGCAATAAGACTGGGCATCTACAGCGACAGTGCAGATTACCGCGAAGAGGAACCGCATGCCAACACTGTGGAAACAGAAGTAACTCAACGGGTCAAAGCAACACGAACAACGTTGCTTCCAAAGTTGTTTCCCACCCGGGAAACGAATAAGAACCAACTTCAAGGGGCAGAAGCTGGTTTCTGGTATCGATGGCCCCAGAAACAACATCCAGGTTTCCCAAACGAAACGCGACAACAAGAGCCTGACCGTGGAAGCAAGTATAAATGGCAACAAATGTGTGGCTACCATTGACACCGGTGCCACGGCGTCCATCATACGGCAAGACCTCGTTAAGAAGGCATGGCTTCACAACACCAACAGCTATCGTCTAAGGACTGCAACTGGAGAGGCCGCAAAAGTTTATGGTGAGGTACGTCTTAAGATCCGGATGGCAGAGTTGGAATTCTCTCACCTGTTCCTGGTAGCAGATATATGCGATGAGTGCATTGTCGGCGTCGATTTCATGAAAGATCACGGAGTGATATTGGACATCGGGAACCAAGTCCTGAAATATCGAAACATGGAGATTCCGATGATCTATGGGACCAACTCATATGAGACCTCGTCATCTGTGAAAGCCGTCATCAAAGAAGATCTCACTTTGCCTGCTTCTTCAGAGGTATTCGTGTGGACGAAATTGAAGGGTAAGCCTGGCAGCCATCGATACCTCATGGTCGAACCAGCAACTGTAAAGTCCTCCCAAAACGTCACCATTGGGAAGACTCTTGTGAGACCTTTAAAGAACATGGTTCCGATACGAATACTGAACATCAAGCCATATGAAGTTAAGCTTAGAAAAGGTGAGATTGTCGGACAATGCGAATCTGTATCAGCGATAACAAGGATCAACGAAGAAGAGTCAAGGCAATCCTTGAAGTCCGAAGAGCTGAAATCCATAAAGACGAACATTCTCAAGTCATCTAATCTTGGCCACCAACAACGAAGAATTGCAGAAGGTCTCCTCGAAGAATTTGCAGACATCTTTTCGTCATCGAAAGGGAAATATGGCAGAACACAACTGGTACAACATCGAATCAATACCGGGGATGCAAGGCCGATTCGTCAACCTGCAAGACGCCTTCCACTAGCCAAACAAGGTGAGGTTGAAGAACTGATAACCACCATGAAGGAAGAAGGTCTGATTGAAAACTCTAAAAGCCCTTGGGCGTCTCCAGTGGTCCTGGTAAAGAAGAAAGACGGATCAACCCGCTTTTGCGTGGACTATCGAAGGTTGAATGATGTGACCAAGAAGGATAGCTACCCTCTGCCTAGGATCAGTGATACTCTGGACGCAATGGAAGGAGCACAATGGTTCTCAACTTTGGACTTAAAAAGTGGTTACTGGCAAGTCGAAATCCATCCTGAAGACAAAGAAAAGACAGCATTCTCAACAGGAAACGGATTGTGGCAGTTCAAAGTGATACCTTTTGGACTTTGTAATGCTCCAGCGACTTTTGAGCGCCTAATGGAATGCGTCCTGCAAGGACTCACATGGAAATCTTGCCTGGTCTATTTAGATGACGTCATAGTATACGGGAAAACATTTGACGAACACTGCACAAATCTGAGAGCCGTGTTTCAAAGACTTCGAGAAGCCCACCTCAAGCTTAACCCAGAAAAGTGTTCACTCTTCAAGACCGAAGTGAAATATCTGGGACATATCATCTCATCCCAAGGAGTAAAAACGGATCCTGATAAGGTTGACACCGTGAAGAATTGGCCAACACCACAGGACAAACACCAACTCCGAAGCTTTCTGGGTCTAGCCACCTACTATAGGCGCTTTGTGAAGGACTTTGCTGGAATCGCCAAGAGTCTACATCAGCTAACGGAAAAGGGAAAGCAGTTTAAATGGTCAGGTGAGTGCGAGCGCAGCTTTCAAGAGCTCAAGCAACGCTTGTGTAATGCACCAGTGCTGACCTACCCAACTCCAGGAAAACCGTTCATAATCGATGCTGATGCCAGCAATGTCGGGATAGGTGCTGTACTATCGCAGGTGCATAATGGCGAAGAAAAGGTGATTGCCTATTACAGCAAGGTACTCTCGAAGTCGGAAAGAAACTATTGTGTAACCAGAAGAGAACTTCTTGCACTGATTTTGGCAACAAAGCACTTCCATAAGTATCTCTATGGACAGAAGTTTCTTCTCCGAACTGACCATGGAGCACTAAACTGGCTTTTGAATTTCAAGAATCCGGAGGGTCAAGTGGCGAGGTGGATTGAGAGGCTGCAGACGTACGATTACGAAATTCAACATCGGAAGGGGAAGCTTCACTCAAATGCAGATGCACTGTCTCGGAGACCTTGCAAGCAAGACTGTAAGCATTGCAGACGACAAGAAGAAAAAGAAGTGGTTACTGTCCAACGAACCAGAGCCGATCCCATTTATGGCTGGAGCAACGACGAGTTGAGGAAGGCTCAACAAGAAGACTCAGATATCGAACCCATCCTCGCTTGGAAGGAACACCAGGAAAAACCAGAATGGGCTGATATCTCCAATAGAAGTCCGACTCTGAAGGCCTATTGGGCACAGTGGGACTCGTTTCATGTCCAAGAGGGTGTCCTTCGACGTAAATGGGAATCAGCAGATGGAAAGTCATATGCAATGCAGCTAGTCTTACCGAGATCGAAGGTTATGGACGTTCTGCGAGAGATGCATGGTGGAGTTTCAGGAGGCCATCTAGGAGTGAACAAGACGCTAGAAAAGGTTCGACAACGATTTTACTGGCTACATGCAAGGGAAGACGTCGAGAAGTGGTGCCGAAAATGCGATACCTGTGCTGCCACCAAAGGCCCGAACAAAAAGAACCACAGCCAAATGCAGCAGTATAATGTCGGAGCGCCCTTCGAAAGGATTGCAGTAGACGTGGCGGGTCCATTTCCGGAAACAAACAATGGAAATCGTTATATTCTGGTCGTCATGGATTACTTCAGCAAGTGGCCTGAAGCATACGCCATTCCAAATCAAGAAGCCAAAACAGTCGCAGACCAAATTGTCTTCAACTGGGTGAGCAGATTCGGCGTTCCATTAGAACTGCATTCCGACCAGGGAAGGAATTTTGAATCAAACATATTTCAGGAAGTTTGTGGGCTTCTTGACATCAAGAAGACAAGAACAACACCACTTCACCCACAATCTGATGGCATGGTCGAACGATTCAACCGAACCCTGAAGGAACATCTTTGCAAAGTTGTGGACGACAACCAGCGAGATTGGGATCGACACATTCCACTGTTTTTGATGGCGTATCGAAGTGCAAGACATAGCTCAACTGGCCATACACCGTCTGAGATTTTGATGGGAAGGAACATCAGACTGCCGAGCGAAATAAAATTTGGATGTCCCACGTCGGAGCCGCAAGCCGAGGGTGACTACATTGATAACCTCAGAGAAAGACTCCTTCAGATCCACGACAATACTAGGTTGAAAATAAAGATGTTCAGCGACCGAATGAAGACACGCTACGATATACGAGCGACAACAACAGAGTTCCAAGCAGGAGACCGGGTGTGGCTTTACAATCCCCATCGACAAAAGGGGTTGTCACCGAAACTTCAACGGGACTGGGAAGGGCCATATACAGTCATTACAAAAATCAACGATGTCGTGTACCGGATACAAAAGGGAATTAGAGGAAAACCTAAAGTTGTACATCGCGACCGGCTACATCGCTACAGTGGTGATGAGAACGATGGATTTGTTCGGGACGATCAATCCTAAGGAGGGGGCAATGTAATGTGTATCCACCTTTAATATCAGAATTATAGCGACATCTCTGAATAATAGGAGAAATAGCTTCTATAAGAATCGAGAAACATCTAGTGGCTTAGAGGGGAACTTATTCAGCGCATATAAGAACCTCGAAAGGGGTAAGCATCTAGTGCAAAAGTGGAGAACTTCGTTAAGCATCGAGAACATTCAGCGCCTAAAAATATCTAGTAGTTTCTCGAACCGATTTGAGGTATATAAATAGGCGCTCGTAAGCGAAGCGGATTATTATGGATTGTGAATTGCTATAAAATAAAGACTGTGTTGAAAAGTAAAGACTGTGTTTAGAACGTAATAATTGAAAGTGTTGAATAAAGAATTTTTGTGAGTAATTTAGAAGAAAGTGAATTTGTGTTTTTATTTACGAAGTTTGAATAAGTTTTAACTGTCGGACCAAGCCGAATATTACAATATAATATAAAATTGAATTAAAGTTTCTAGCGTCAGTGGTTCATAAGATATGTAGGGTTAACCAAAATTTTCACCTTTTTTTTAAACTGCTATGGTAAAAAAAACCACCCACGCAATTTTCCTTAGAGCCCTTTTGGCATCTTTCTGCATTACTATCTGTATAACAAAATTTATTTGAAGTCGATATCTCTTCTGGTTCTTGAGCTATGGACGTACGAACGTACGTACGGATACGGACATCTTTCTAAAAATCTTTTATTTCGACCCTAGGGACCTTGAAACGTCGAGAAATGTAAAAATTTTCAATTCGACAAATCGGACCCATTACAATAACTTCCTATGGGATGTTAAAAATAAAAACATTCAAGAAATGATAGTGAAATTGGTAAAAATTAGTTTTTGACTAAAAATCTCGTTAGCAAAAATAGATTTTGAAATCAAACTATTTTTAAGAATAATTCAACTGACAACTTTTTTAGCAAAACACGAAAACTTACAAACTTTTAAGCAAGAGAAATCGGGAAGTTATCAGTGCGGGTCGCAACCCAGCCTTTTTTTTTAGTAGTTTTCGATAACTTTTCAAAACAATCTCTTATTTGCAGATGAAAATTTATTACTGAAAAGGTTTTCCAAATTCTAAATATAATTTTCAAAGTTTATTGTTTTTTGAAACAAAAGAACAAACACGTTGCAAAATAACAAAGACTTTGCACATTTTGGTTTGTTGAAACGCATTTTGCAAAGAGGAACACTTTTCAATAAAAAACTTTCATTTTTGTAAATTTGCGTTTGATGAAAAAAATGTTGTTTGCATAGTAAGAGTGCAGAGCCCTATTCTTAAGTTTTTTCTCAATTATGTAAAAAAAATTTAACACAATGACGTATTATTTCTTCTAAGAAGATAATCGCATTATTATTGAATAAAAAAGTATAATTTATTTAAAATAAAAGGGATATTCTGTCAGAATTACAAGAACAACACTTTTACTATACCATTTATTTTTTCACTGATAACAACAAATTATTGTACCATTTTTAATTTTAAATTGAACGCTTAGTCTCTTTTAATAGTAAAACATCATTTTTAAATGTAGTTATTAATCGCTGAATAAAAATTAAACTCTTTAGTCGTACTATTTTTCCCGTCACTGTATTTTAGAAACAAAATTTTGACACCAAGATACTTTATGGGGCTTTTGAGCGCTATAACAATAGGAACAAAATAATATTATGAAGAAGAACCCAATATTTTACTAATTTCTTTGTCTAAGAAACGAACCTTTGAACATACTCGTATAAATTCTAAGAAGAATTTACTATTTCATTCTCCTGATGATATCTTCTTTCGAAAATATATTTGGAAATACTCTTAAGGCAATTACAGACAGATGGTGTGTTATTGTTAGTTTATTTGCTTATACACTAAACATACAACAAACAAAAACATCACAACTTCTTCGTCTTCGTCTTGGGAATTTGTGCATCTTTTAAGTAGGAAAGTTCATTCTTATAATAAAATGCTTATAGCAAATAAATATCCACTTTGTTCAAGAGCGAATAGCTTATTGTTATTGATTTTTTTTTAAGTCGTTCAAGTCCTGTGAAAAGTCTTCCCTCTTTATTCCTATGATTCTATACACATCTACAGTCAGCCCATTTATAAATATAAAGCCTGCTTTCTTCGCTATATAAAACCATCATAAATTCTTCTTTTAACCAAAGACTAAAAAGACCTTCCTATATAGATATGTTTTTACCATTCTGTGTATAGGATTTGCGAGGACGAAACGACGACGACGGCGAACGATGAGGCAAAAAGCTTCGTATTTACCTTTCAATCTGATTGCTCCTCGCATAACAAACGCAGCAGCAGAGAATGCCGAACAAACAGTTTGCTTGCGAATAAGAGAGGCGCATAAAAGTTCATTCACCTTTTTTCGCTAGATATATGTATGTATAAATAAATCCTTTTAAAAATGCAAAATCGTCAGAGAGCCAGAGTTATTCTACTAACGGCAAAAGAAAATAAGGACGACACAATCACCCACCACCATCACACCTCCCGTCCATCAGCCACCCCTGTGTATAGAACCTAAATTGAGAAGGGGTGCCAGAGAAAGAGAGGAGGGTTTTGGAATGACCCCCTCAACTCTGCCTAACATCTCACAATCATCATCATCATCTGAATACTAAAAATATAAAAAAAATCCCCAGAAGAAGAAAATGGAAAAGTAGGATAACTTGCTTTTCTTCCCAGTACCGTTCATGCAATTATACAAAACGGGACAAGGACTATGCGGACAACACTGATTTCATTGAAAAATATAGAAAAAAGTTAGTCATAGCGCCATCCATAGCGCCATAACACATTTTTAAACAAAGGATAAATCTATTATATTCCATTATTGTTCAAATATATACTCGTATTTATGCTTCTTAAGTTTTTGAGGGGGTTGGGGGCGTGTGCTTCAGGGGTCTTTTCATTTTCTTATTTATTCTTAAGCACAATCGAAAGGATGTACATATGTATTTTCATTATTAGGACGAGAAATGGTTTACTTACCCAACACATGGATCTCGACGTTTCTTCTTGAAGTTTGCTTTTGTTTATTTTGCGCCATACACGTGTAGGTTCCAGCATCTTCAAGGCGTTGCAGCTGTTCGATTACAAGCGTTCCATTGTTATAGGCTCTTTGACGTCGATTGATGGGTAATGTTTGACCATCTGTAAGCAAAATATATATAAGCATGAACTTTTTTTTTTGAACTTATGTGTAGGTTATTTAAAAAGGAGAAAAAGTTAAGAAGGTTTGATTGTTTTGATAAAGGTCTTAGGAAAGTTTACCCTTAACTTAAATAGAAGTAGTTGTACATTAAAATAAAGAATTATAGGAACTCCTTCTATTCAAAGTTTTCTGAAAGAAGATTTATTTTTATGTGCAATTGGTTCTTGGAATATTTTCACCCTTAGAATATGTTATTGAAAAAGTTATACCTAACATAAAAGTGAAAAAAAAAACAAACAAATTATAAAAAGGGTGTACATTTTATAACCTCTTTGAAACATTTTATGCAATCCTTATACATAATGGGTTTTGAATATGCCAATCTTTAAAGAAGAAGTCGTACATTATGTTTCGCAGTAATCCTGCACCTAACGATCTTCTACCTCTAGTTGATAATGAAATACCAAAACAAATGCTGAATTAGCTGAAAGTTTAGGAACAACGCTACTTTCAAATTGTTGTGGGCATTTGTATAATGCTTCATTTCTCACAACCTTAGACTAATACTAGTCAAAATATATTTTTGAGGGTGCCATTTTTGTCATTGATTTTGAGTCATTTATTTTTTTTTAAATTAAAAACCATTTAGCATTAGTTAATCCTTCTCATATTGAATAAAAGTCACCTTCTGTAATTTAAAGTTTTTTAATAAATCGATGAACTAGACAAATTTTGAATTTCAAATTTATAGTATAACTTTGTAAAGTGACATTCATTAAATTATAAATATTGGACAACAAAATATTTTGAAGCCTTTTAGCTTAAAATCGAACATTTTTTAAAACATTTTATTTGGAACTGTTCAAAATCACTATGGCCTCTTTCACACGAGACGGTTTCGTCCGTACGGTTAAAATCCGTACGGTTTTTATCCGTGAGCCATTGATAGTAAACTAATAAAATTAACTAAAGCTTTCACACTGGACGGAGACGGGTTTTTTCCGTACGGATGATTTAAAACAGCCGTCTCAACGACTGAAATGTACGGCGACCGTGCCGTCGCCGTCTTATCAGTAGCGTACGTGACTACGTACGGTTTAAATCCGTACGATTTTTTTCCGTACGGACTTTGTTTTCACACATAACGTATTTTCCCCGCGAATCGTCTACGTTTGGTTATATTTTAGATATTTTTCTTTAGTACAAGTGACCACAAAAACGGACGGCAGACGAATAAAAATTGTCTGTTGTGAATGCGTTCGCGTAGTCACGTACGCCACTCATAAGACGGTGACGGCACGGTCGCCGTATATTTCTGTCGTTGAGACGGCTGTTTTAAATCATCCGTACGGAAAAAACCCGTCTCCGTCCAGTGTGAAAGCTTTAGTTAATTTTATTAGTTTACTATCAATGGCTCACGGATAAAAACCGTACGGACGAAACCGTCTCGTGTGAAAGAGGCCTATCGGGCTAAGAAGATATAGTTTCTTAAATTGTGTGTTACCTAAATAAGTGTTTGGATCCACTACTGGGGCCAATAAATAAAAGAATTGTCTGCATATTAATTGTATAATACTATATTAATTGTATTGTATAATAATATATTAATTGTATAATACGTATTTTTGTCTATATGTCCGCCATCTAACGTTTTTTTTCAACGGTGCTTATTTCGTGAATAATGGTAACACCTAACTCATGTCTGATTTGACAGATAATTAGTTTTATCCTTCCGCTGAACGAATATTGTTGTGTATAGGCTTGAACAACGCTGGGAACAACGCTTAGAGAAGATGCCGATTTTGCCAAAAAAATCATCTTTTCAAATGAAGCTCATTTTGATCTTGGCGGGTATGTAAACAAGTAAAATTGTCGCATTTGGGGAACAGAAAACACGCACGCATACATTGAAAAGCCGATACACCCAAAACGAGTCACTGTTGGTGCGGATTTTAGTCCAGAGGCATAATTCGAAAATGAGTAAGGAGTGGCTGTTACAGTCAATGGCGATCGTTATAGGGCCATGTTGAACGAATTTTTGTTCACAAAAGGATATTGCAACATTTGGTTTCAACAGGACGGGCTCCACCGCTACATGCCACACAGTCAAAGCTACACTCGATGTTTTTATAGCATTTTCAAAAAAAAAGTTATTTGGCGGACCTTTTATATTTAGTTTTAGAAAAACCTGTTTTTGAAAGAGAAGATTGGGATTTAAACTCTTCTTAAACTTGTAGTAATAAAATATAAAAATGTGAATGTCCTATTTTACGCCATTTTTAAAACCAAGCAACGACCCTTTCCTTTTATGTATATTGTGGTTCATGAACTTAAAATAATGAAACCATAGGGTATGGCACGATGCGTTAAAATCAAAGTTTATTTTTATGATTTCCAAAAATTTAAAAAGAGTTTTTTAAATGATGAACAAAGAGACGAAATTTCAAACTCGTTTCGTGCTATTTTAAAAAGAAAATTTAAATAAAAACTGGTAGTTTCGTAAAATCTATTTACGAGCTTTAAGAAGGTTTATGCATTTTCTAATTAGTATTTTCAGTTTAATTTAAAAAAATAGAACTTTTTAAGGACAAATTAATGGATATTTAGAAGTTTTACAATTGAAAATGTAAAATAATATCAAGGCCATGATCATTTGCGGTCGTCAATATTTTTACGAATTTCATTTTTAAAGTCTCAAATCATGTGGCTTCAAAGAAAGAAATGTAAAATTGGTAGGTCACAAGATCTCTGTATAGCCAATTATGATCACCTCTTCGAAAATTTAACATTGTTAAGAAATGGTCATCATTTTTAGGATTAAATTTAAACAATTAAATTTAAACAATTTTGCGTCGTTGAAGCATTTGCGTTTTATGTAGGTACTTGTCTAATATCATAACATGAAAATTCTTCAAATACTTTACTTGAATTTTAATGCAGTAAAGGCTTTGAAAAATATTAAAGTTTAGTTCTTTTTTTTGAAAAATGTTTGTCAATGAAAGCCCCACGATGGGAAGAGAAACTTCAGTGATTTTGACATTTTGACTTGACAGTCTAGCACGAGGCTATCAAAAATAATGATTTTTAGAAATTATTGCAATTTTTAAGCTCTTTTTACCTTACAAAATTGAATTAGAATATTTGCTAGTAGAACATCATAGAAACTCATCTTTTGCCTTTCAAATTTTCAAAATATTTTGTTTCCTGATACGAGGTTCACAAATAGACTGCACAATTTAAAAGACCCGTCATATACAAGTTTTAATCTATTTCATAGTATACTATTAAAAAAAAAATTGTAGAAATGGCTTGGGCTTGCTAAACTTGATATTCACTTTAAAGAAATAAGTTAGGTAGGTATATCAAACGGGAGTAGAACGAAAGACTGTTTTCACAATTCTGTATGATACTGTTCGGTCATACTGCTGTAGGTTGTTTATTATTTATTTTAAAACACTGTAAATTTAGACTGTATACGAAAATGCTGTGTGAATAAAACAATGTATGTCAAGATCATGTATATCCGAAATTCCTTATTCTAAAGTAGATCCCCTTCAATTCTGACAGGAATAATTGAGAGTTGAAAGTCACCAGGACCTATTTCTCTACGAGCTGCTGCGCCGGATTGGGGTCAAAATACTGTATGGATTATAATATTGTATTTTAAATGCTGTATCTCAAAATACTGTATTTCAAAATACTGCAGGTATGTATGTACTGTAAGAAAGTGCGCACTTTTTTTAAATTATCAAAATGATTTTTATTTTTAACATTTTGAAATACAGAATTTTGAAAACAGAATACTTCTTTTTTTTAAAGAAAACATTAGCATAATGTTCTAATATACATACATCCCTTGGACTGGACAATAACATACATATGTATGTACCTATTACAGTTTATAAGTCTTTGAACTAATGCAAATAAAAACAAAATAAATGGTATCTTCTTATTTTCTCTTTTTCATTTTCTTCTTCTTAACTGTTTATTTCTCTCTCACATTTAAACATAAATTGTTCTTATCACAATCAAAAATTGCATAAGCAATTGCACCAAACTAATTGATCTGTCAAAATCATCTAGTATTATAAAGTATTATGAGCTACAGTATTTTGACAATACAGAATTTTGAGATACAGTATTTTAAATGTACAGTATCTTGAAATACAGAATATTAACCATACAGTATTATGATCATACAGTAGTATACAGAATTTTGACCTTACAGTATTTTAAAATACAGCATTTCGATCCGCTCCCTTAATTTATTAATTTAAAGGCACACAACTTATTCAATATTAATTTATAAAAACTGTATCTAAAAGAAAAACAAACAGGTCAAATATTAATGTTTTCATAAAAAAGTCACTTAAAACTTAAAAACTCCCAGTTTGTTAGGAATACATACAATTCAGATCTATTCAAAGAATATTAATAAATGTAATGGCTGAATCACAAACACGCTTCAGCTTCGGCTTCGCCTGACATTTAGGAGTTCAGCCATAGGAATTCAATGCATGCTATCACAATGGAGCTTCGACCTCACGCTTCGTTTGACAATCGTAAGGAAAAGAACGTAATGTAACGTAATGTGACTCCAAACGGAAGCTCTAGTTCAATTATCTGAACATTTGCTTTGTCTGACAGCTCAACAGCTGTAAAAAAATGTCAACAAACAAAATATTTGCTCTTTGGAGGGATGAAATAATAGAAATGTCATTCAAAGCAACCTCGAAGCAGGCCCACCGTAACGCAGACGAAGCCGAAGCTGAAGCGTGTTTGATGTGATTCAGCCATAACTGTCTTAAAATGATTTGCTTAAGCAGGATATGGAGGGTATTGGCCATACAGAATTTTACACACATAAAATGTTGACAGTATTTCAAACCCAATCCATCCCAAACGTCTACTTACTGCAATTAAGAAATCTTCATCTCAAGAACATAAATGTGATTTGTGATCTCAATATTAATCGTCAATTTTTGTTTAAATTTTACTTGAATTGGTATTTTTTTTTTCTTTTCTATTATTTAAATTATCCTAAAAGGAATGAGTTGAGTCAATATCCACAACTGTGGTCGAATTCTCTATCATTGCATTGATTATAAATAATAAAGAACCAATAGTCAATATTAATATATGCATGAAACAGTGTAGGGATTTTTATTATTTTTAATACCCGTGTTTTGTTGGAAAATCTATCAATAGTAGGTATAGTAGAATTTTACACGAATAACAAAAATAATATCCGTAGTATGAATACTACCGATAAAAGTTAAAGTAGAATCTTACTACGGATGGGTTTTTGACATTTATACGAGTCTCGAATGGATCTTATGCGATTTCGTTCTCAAATGTTGGTACGATTGATATTGCATTTGTATCTCGATGGCTGTGTTCGTTGAGTAGTTTTGCAATTGTAATCATGTGTTTTCCATTGGGGAAAAAAATCAATCTATTACTGTTGATATTATTTAGTTCTGTTAATGAAAATGGACTAACTGGCCTTATTTTGCAAGAGAAAACAATAGGAAATATATTCATGTTTTGCTATGTTTCCACCAAACGTTTATCTCAGTTTAGATTTAATAAATCTTTTTGGTGTTTCCACTGCACAAGAAGATTTAAAAATGATTAAGTTTGACAGCACTTTCTAAAATGCAAATGGTGTTTCGATGTTTCTTATGAAGTGCAAGTGAGATAGTTTGATTCGTGTTAAACATTGAAAAACTGAATGGTTCAGCACCATATGAGAATATGCTACCTACTCCATGTGCAATTTTTTTTTTTTTAATTTGATTAAAACAAAAGTATATTTTTTTTACACAAACATGCAAATAAACAGACCATAACGCATTATCTGTAAAACCAACTCCTCCACACTGGTTTTTCTTCACAAATTTTGACTCGACTCCGATCCCCGCCCGGAATCGAGGCGAATGAAGCTCATTTTAACTCGATTCAGGTATATACAAAATTTAGGCGAGCTTCAAGCTCCCTTCAACGCCACATGTTAATGTAGTAGTCTACGAACAAACCCTCTTCTTGAAGTTTTTATTTTATGTCAAATGTTTGGTTAAAACTTTAAAATCGACTATCACATGACACAGACGTATTTTCTGATTTTTGATAGTTGACTATCAAAATCAGTTTACACGATTTCACCCCTCGTCTGAATTTCGCTATTTTTTTTTGGAATTTTTTGATAAATTATTATGGCAAATATTCAATTGTATCAACTTTCAAATAAAAAAAAACGGACTACTGCGGATCGTTTTTTTGGCAATTTCTCACTGTACTATATATGGAATACCAAAAAAAACACGGCTAATATTACGTAAATTTAAAAATAGAGAGCAAAAATAGTGTTTATAGAAAAATTTAATCTGAAAATCAGACTTTCCATCGATTTAGGTATGTACTTTTATTTTTAATGTAAACATGTTTGTACATGTATTCATCTATAGAAACACTATTCAAATAATAATTTCAATCAAATTTATGAAATGCACAACTGAATGTGGAAATACATACCTTCACATTCACATACCTAATTCAGTAAGGTATTTAATAAAAAATTACTCAGGAAAATTATAATTAATATGAATACCTGATGATAGCTTCTAGGAAAATAAAAACCATTCCAAAATAAAAAACAAAACAAACTCTACAATGCTAGTTATGTCAATATTTAAAAAAAAAAGGATATATGCTCTGCAGATGCATGCCTGACCGACAACTTCGTCGTTGACGTCGACGTCTACATCGTCGTCGTCGACGTTGTTGTCGACATATCCGCCCATTTATTACCACCCAAAAAAACCCTCTCTTAAAATATCTGAAACATTTGTTGAAAATTAAACAAAAGACCATAGCAAACGCTATAACAAAGCATACAAAATAAAGAGAAAGCTTACAAAAAAAAAAGAAAAGAAAAAGGAAGAGAACAAAAAAGTGAAACTATGCGCATAAAGAAAAATATTAAAATTATGTTGGTACGAGTATGTCCTTTAGAATCAACAACCATCCAACGAACGTCAAAAACGAACGAACGAACGAACGAAGGAAGGAAATTCTGCTTATGTGAGCATAAAAAGCATTTTTTTGTGTTTTTTTTTTTCTTTCATGTCTGTGAATTTTGTGTGTAGTATGCTCCATTCAGCATCCCCTCATCCCAATAGCATATATGAGGGTCCTTTCTCTACCACCCTTACTTACCGTTACCACCCTTATATAATCATAAAAACAAATATACCGCCACCACAACTACCAACATCATAAAAACTCACCCCTTTCCCAGTGGATCTTATCGATAGGGTATCCAGCGACAGGACATTTAACTATCAAATCGCTTCCCGATATTCCAGTTATTTTTGGCATTTCCCGAATATATGGAAGACCATAAATATTTACTTTAGCACTGTGTGACACTCTGAAAATATAAATAAAAATAAAAATAAAGATATAGAAGAGAAAATATTAATACACAAAAATGTATCAACAACAAAACAAAAATAAAGGACATTTCCAAAACCCAAGACGCAACGAAATAAAAATAAAGTGGTAAAGGATATTATTTATATGTCCCTTTTATAAAAGACTTCATTTGGTGGTAGAGAAGTTAGTTTTTGTAGGGTTTTCTTTTTATATTTTATTTTTCATTTTTATTTTTGTTGAATTCAAAGGTTTTATGAAGTGTGATTGATATCAATTTGGAGAATTTGTTGCAATATTTTGTTAGTTTATTTTTGGGGTTATACTTAGATAAATGTACACATATGAAAAGATGAACAATTTGAAAAAAGTAAAATAGTTTGGGGGTTTTATTTGAAGGAAGAGAACAATAAAAGCAATAATATTTCCATCCGGACTATTTTGTTTTAAATTGAATTGAATCAAAAGGTCACAAATGAATTTCTTTCAATTTTTACATCTGTTACTTGCGCATAAGGAAATTGAGCATAAAATTTAGTCCTAAGTTGGCAGGCAACTTTTCGAAATATATATTTACATATTCATACATATTATTTTCTGATCGGGAATGCGATTTATTCAATGCCAAATATGGAGTCCCTCAAGGTAGTCATTTGGATCCTATTCTGTTTATCCTGTCCAACATATTTTAACACTGCGTGGTATCAGTGATAATTCAATGTGTTATTTCATTAATTTAAGGTAGAGACAATTTATGGAATTGAATTGAACCCTCAGATTTGGGAAATGGCCTTATTACCCAAAGTTTTTGTGTTGGTTAATCACGGATAAAGCTTATCATTCGATTTCTTTTGATTATTGCCAGGGCCGGATTTAGAGGTCCAGAGGCCTCGGGGCAATAAAGGAGCGGAGGCCCCCTCGCCCCAAATTATTTGTAAAATAAAGTAAACCATTTTTTTCACTCGAGTTGTTTAATAAATAATTTATTGTGAAACCAAGTAGATTCCTTTAGTATTGAACAAACACATATAAATATTGTTGGAAATGGATTTATTCTCATATGTCAACATCCATAAGCAATACAACGTTTCATATAAATTACTTTGTATAATTTTAACTTGACAAACATTTTCCAAAATCTATTTTCTTTGCAAATTTATTTTCTCCTTATAAATTATTTTGTTCTAAAATATTTTCATTCGTCGTTCAACTAATGTTCAATAAATAACTTATTTCAAATTACTGTGTAACATAATTATTTCTTCTGGAAATATCTTCTTGAAGCGGAACAATATTTCACAGGTTATGGGCCCAGGACCCAGAGTTCCATTGTGGTTAAACAATTTGAAGATTTTTTAAAAGAAGATTAATTTTTTTTATTGTTGTAATTCTTAAGCAAATTAGTTGAATGGCTGCGAGTCCTGCTACGATATATAGTTCTGCACGCATGGAATTGCTGTCTAAGGAGAACTATGACACCTGGAGTATGCAAGCGGAGGCACTTCTCACCAAGAATGATCTTTGGGATTTTGTCAATGGAAATTGTGTTAAGCCCACAGAAGGTGACGATTTGATTGCAATATGGTGTAAACAGGATCGAAAGGCTAGAGCTGACCTGGTTCTGTCCATTCATCCATCAGAACTGAAACAGATTCGTGGATGTGAAACCTCGCGTGAGGTTTGGCTCAAATTGGAGTCAATTTATGCTTCAAAAGGTCCAGCGAGGAAAGCTACGTTATTAAAGCAGTTAATGCTTCAGAAGTTGGACGACGGTGGTGATGTAAGAGAGCATATGGCCAGATTTTTCGATGCAGTAGACAAGCTCGACAGCATGAAGGTCGAAATAAATGGTGATCTATTATCTATAATGCTCCTGTATAGTCTTCCATCTTCATTTGAGAATTTTCGCTGTGCAATAGAGTGTCGAGATGACCTCCCTATTGCTGAAGTCCTTAAAGTTAAAATTATTGAAGAATGCGAAGCACGAAAACAGACAATTAGTGGTGTCGTTATGGCCATGGCTGCTAAAAATGAAAAATTTTCGCATAAGACTCATCATAAAGCTGGAGAAGTATCACAGAAGATTTGGGATAAGAAGATTAAGTGCTTTAAGTGTGGAATTTTAGGACACAAGGCAAATGTTTGTCCTACCAGAAAGTCGAAACCCAAACAGTTTGTGCATAATGCTGATGATTCGTTTGCTGCAAATCATTCAACGGTTGTAGATGAGGGTAACATGGTGTATACGAAAACAAAAAGAGCGTGGATTCTGGACAGTGGGTGTACGTCTCATTTGTGTGGTGATAAGACGCTCTTCGATTCATTGTGCCAAGTACCTAGTGCAAAACTGAATCTTGCAAGTAATGCAACAGCTGAAGTCAAAGCTAGAGGTGTTGTGCATTTATCTGTTGCAAGTGATACAGGTTTTCGTACTATTGCATTCAAGGATACGTTGTTTGTACCAGAATTGCGAACAAATTTGATTTCAGTGGCAAGGCTAACAAACAAAGGACACGAAGTCAAATTTGGGAACGAATGTGCTATTGTTCAAGCTAAGGACGGTTCTGTAAGCATGATTGCCGATAGAAGAGGTGATCTGTACATTGTTCGAGAACGGCCTGAATGTGCTGAAGCGGTGATCCAGCCTGATTGCTCCGAACTGTTGAAGTGGCATGAAAGGTTGGGACATTTGAACAGCAAAGATCTTCTTAAGCTGATTCAAATCGGTGTTGTTCCTGCGATTGATACGAAGAACCATGAGCATTTATTAAAATGTGACGTTTGTTTGAAAGGCAAGATGGTAGCGTTGCCGTTTCCTAAGTTTCGAGAGCCATGTCAAGAAATTTTAAAAATCGTTCACTCTGATGTGGTAGGTCCATTTCGGAAGGAGTCTCTTGAGGGAGCAAAATATTTTGTTACCTTTATAGACGAAAGCACGAGGTGGTCAGAAGTTTATTTTCTTAAACAAAAGAGTGGTGTTTTTGAGGCCTTCAAACTCTATCAAAATCTTGTGGAAAGGCAAACTGGAGCTAAGATAAAATGCTTGCAATCAGACAACGGTGGTGAGTACTGTAATTCATATTTTCAAAAATATCTTTCAGATCAAGGCATCGAAAGAAGACTCACAATTCCTCAAACACCTCAACAAAATGGTATAGCTGAGAGGATGAACAGGACACTCATGGACATGGCGAGATGTTTGTTATTGCAGTCTGGATTGAGTGGTGCTTTTTGGTCTCAAGCAGTTGCTACAGCTTGTCACATTAGGAATCGTTGTCCGACAAGTAGTCTGAATGGTGAAATTCCTTTTGTCAAGTGGAATAAGAAGAATCTGCGACTTAACTACCTGAGGAAGTTTGGCTCCAAGGTCTATGTATTGGATAAAAGCACAGGTAAAGACAAACTTGCGTCAAGATCTCTGGAAGGAGTATTTGTTGGATATCCTCGAGAGCGAAAAGGATATCGAGTGTGGTTACCAAACTTACATAAAATTATTTACGCTCGAGACATAAAATTCATCGAAGACACTGTAAAGCTTCCAAATGATGTACCTTCTGATTTGGATGAGCTGTTTGTTTTGTGGCAAGATTCACTTCCATCTGACATTTCAATTAATGAGAATCTTTTGCAGAGTCCATTGAATCCGGAGGTTAATATGGAAGTCAAGGCTGAATCAGTTGAAGGGAAACGTATTCCAAACCAACCAACAAGAGCTCCTGGAAGACCAAGCTTTGTTCGTACTGGCAGAAGAGGGCGACCAAGAAAGTTGTTTCAAACAGTACAATCCAAGAGCGAAGATGAAGAAAATGATCTTAATAGATTCAGTGAAGATGAAATCAAGAATGACCAGTTTGCTGGGGTTGCTGAAATAAGTCTTACAGATGCTTTGAACAGTGATGAATGTGTGGAATGGAAAGATGCAATGGAGTCAGAGGTAATTAGTCTACTTAAAAACGACACCTGGGAAATTATTGAAAACGATAAGAAAAGCGATATCGTTGGCTGTCGCTGGGTCTTGAGCAATAAATATAGCTCGGATGGTAAAGTCGAACGACGAAAAGCTCGGCTTGTGGCAAAGGGGTACAGTCAGAAGTATGGAGTCAACTTTCACCAAACATTTGCTCCAGTGGCAAGACTGGAAACTTTGCGTTTGTTATTGGCTCTTTCAGTTCAGTTGGGACTTAAAGTTTGGCAGTTTGACGTTGTGACAGCATACTTGAACGCAACATTGGATGAAGAAGTTAAGATGAAAGTACCTGAGATGCTTAATGAAATACTGCAAAGAATAATTTCCAAGCAAGGGGAAAAATCGAACTTCGGAAGAAAAGCCAGTAACATGCTTCAACAATTGCAGAGTGGAGGTAATGCTTGTAGGTTGCAAAAATCCATCTATGGACTGCGGCAGGCTGGCCGTCAGTGGTACCTCAAACTTAGTGCTAAGTTGCTGAGTCTTGGACTGAAGCCTACAGTAAACGAGCCATGTCTTTTTCATGATGATTCAGGTGGCGAAGTTTTGTTTGTGCTTATATATGTCGATGACATATTAGTGGCATCGAAAGATATTGAAAAGTCAATGGAAATACGGAACCGTTTGATGGAAAGTTTCGAGATTAAGGATCTTGGCTTGGCTAAATATTGCCTTGGTCTAGAGATTCATCAACAAGATGGTAAGATTGAGCTATTTCAGAAAGGATATATATTGGGACTCCTAAAACAATATGGAATGGAGAACTGCAATCCAGTTGCGACACCCTCAGAGAAGAATGTAAGTTTTGATAATAATATAACTGAAATTCGTCCACAGGAAACTTTCCCGTTTCGAGAACTCACTGGGGCGTTGATGTATTTATCAGTTGCAACTCGTCCAGATATTGCAAACACTGTATCAAGATTAGCACAATTTACAATTAATCCAAAGAAGTGTCACTGGCAAGCAGCGAAGCGTGTGCTTAGATATCTTGCAGGAAGTGCAGACCTTGGATTGGTTTATACAAAAACGAATGACTTGTTAATTGGGTACACGGATGCGGACTGGGGAAGCTGTACGATTGATCGTCGATCATATTCTGGGTACGTTTTTCTACTCAGTGGTGCAGCAATATCGTGGAAGTCACAGAAGCAACGTACTGTAGCACTTTCATCGACAGAAGCTGAATATATTAGCCTATCTGAAGCTTCGAAAGAAGCCATTTATTTAAGAAGTATTTTGATAGAACTTGGCTTTTCTAACCTTGCTAAAACTACAGTTTTTGTTGATAATCGGGGAGCACAATGCTTGGCAAATGATCATGTGTTTCATGCACGTACAAAGCATATAGATATAAGACACCATTTTCTGCGAGAATCTGTTGCTGCTGGGATGTTTGTTTTGGAACATGTACCAACCGAGCGCATGACTGCAGATGTCCTGACTAAACCACTAACTCGAGAAGTTCATTGGAGATGTATTAAAGGTCTTGGATTATCAAAGCAACATACACATATTGAACGTTAATATTGAGAGGGCGTGTTGGAAATGGATTTATTCTCATATGTCAACATCCATAAGCAATACAACGTTTCATATAAATTACTTTGTATAATTTTAACTTGACAAACATTTTCCAAAATCTATTTTCTTTGCAAATTTATTTTCTCCTTATAAATTATTTTGTTCTAAAATATTTTCATTCGTCGTTCAACTAATGTTCAATAAATAACTTATTTCAAATTACTGTGTAACATAATTATTTCTTCTGGAAATATCTTCTTGAAGCGGAACAATATTTCACAAATATAAACGGAAAAAAGAATTATCTGAAATTAAATTTTAGGGTTAACGAACGGAACCTTGAATCATTTTCGGGTCTTGCAACATCTTGTTTTTAGCGTTAAATCGCTCCAATATATCGTTCCAAAATGTTGCAAACAAAGCGGTTTCGAGACCACTGATCTTCTGTAGAAGGTGCGTTTTCCCCTGGCCGCTTTTCTTCTCCGATAATTTCTCAATCAGAATTCGGTGCCGCTCTGTACTGGCTGTTAAAAACGTGTACAAATTCTGCACGAAATCAAAGGATTGAACAGCCGATGGACAAGAGTTAGCAGCTGCCTTTCCCACTAAATTCAGAGAATGACCACAACAAGGTACGAACGCCGATAAATGATTTTTCTCCAAAATAAGAACCTGATTGGCCGCGGCAAACCATTATGTCTATTTGATGGTCACCTAAAAATTTGAGCAGAGCGTTTGCTGTGGCTTTACCGCAGTTCGTCGGGAGTAGAGTCCACTGATACGGAATAATATATCGATTTTTTAATTCTGGATACTATTTCAGTTAGAACCTTATCACCCATAGAACCGATCAGTTCTTTGCAAATCGTGGACGAAAGGTAACTGACATGACCACTCCCTTTGTTTGCATGCTCTTTCAAATGGGTTGCCAAGATTGGTTCATACTCGGCTAGCAATTCCAAAATGCCTAGGAAATTTTCATCTCTTGGTGAGCAAACAATTTCATTGTCACCTCGAAAAGCTAATCCGCGTTCAGCAATGAATTTAATGGTACTAACGATAATTCTCAGGATTTTTCGCCAATACCTACTCGATTTGTTTAGTCTCTTGCATCGCTAGCTCTTGATAGATGCGTTGCACTAAACTCATTACTGATTCCAAATGAGTTTTCGAAATCTCATGTTCATAGAGACGATCGGGTGCATGCACCGAAACCTTCTCCACTGAGCTTGTTGTTTTGAGGGGGCATCAATTTGCACGCATAACAATATATTTTCCCCGTAGTTGGAGAAAAGCAAAGCCAGAATCGATTGACGGTCCCTTGATTTTTATTGCGGCGTGTAAACATTTTCTTCGTACATTTCCGAACTAAGTTGGAATTATCTAGCGGCTGATCTTGATGAACTGAATTTTGCAGAGATACTTGATCGCAATTTTGAAGTTCTGTGGAACCTTTTTTCGCCCAATATTCGATAATTTCCTTTGTTATATTAGCAGGGTAGTGAATTGGAAGTGCTTCTTATCAGGGCCATTTGAGATTTTGATATGACACTGATTGCCTGATTGGAGTGAATAAATATAGATCAATGATTTCTGTTATTTAAGATTAATAGAATTAAATAATCATGTATGTACAAAGTACTGTAGGCTGTAGGTAAAGGTAAAAGAGCAAAAAAAAAACATATCAAAGGAAAAGATGTTTACTAGTGTTTACAAGTTGGATCGTTCCACAAAAGGTGGTTGGTGATACACATACCGAGAATATCGAGATGTTCAGTCTCCTCGATGCAAGATTGCAAGTGCCATCTATGGATAATGGCAAGGGGGGTATATCTCGCTTTAACGATACAAGACAGCATTGGGTTTTCGAAGCATTAATTTCCACGCGGTTTCTTATTCCCCATTGTACAATGCTGTTTAGGTCGGAATTTAATGAGCTTATCATATTTTCTCGTTGCAGTTCCACATCCGAAGAAGAGGGATGTGAATTTGAAAACGAATATGAGAAGCTGAGAGTACTATCGTAAGCGAAACAATGTATTAGATTAGAAGTCGCAGACAGGAGATCATTAATAAAAATGAGAAAGAGTGTTGGAGATAGAACAGAACCCTGGGGCACACCAGCATTTATTTTGTGGTTTTCAGACTTGAATCCATCCAATACAACTTGTATTGAACGATTCGAAAGGTAATTAATAATCCAATGAAGGAGGGATTCATGAAAACCGAAAGCACGCATTTTCGATAAGAGAGTTTGATGCCAAAACCTATCAAATGCTTTTGAAATATCAAGTGCAATAATCTTACTTTCTCCAAAACGATGTAAAGGCTAGTTCCACTGTTCGGTGAGATGAACCATGAGATCACCAGTGGACCTATTGCTATGAAAGCCGTATTGGCGGTCATTTCTTCTCGATCTCAAAGCTATAAGCAGCTTTAACGCATATTTTTTTTATTTTTTCAACAATAATGTTTTTAAAGCTATTCAGCTTTAAGTATATCAACTATGTAAGCAGTACCAACTTTTTCTTAAAAAAGTCCTTATCATGTTTTCCGACAGATCTTTTTAGACTTATACAAAAGTTTAAGACTTCTTATTAGTTTATTTGTTGCCTATATTTGGATTAAAACACAATCAAAACCCGCTTAAGTCAACTTATTTCAATAAACCTGTATTATCATTTAATTAAAAAGTCAACTACAATCATATAAACATACAATACTGTACTTACTTGCCAATAGCATTCTGTGCTGTACACGTATATTCCCCACCATCCTCTTCCTTGACATTTGACACGTTGACATGACTGATGACATCGTCATGTATCGTTACATATTGCCCAACAAGAAATCTCGAATTGTCCGGTATCTATAGAAGTACATATATTATTTGTAGCAGCATTTGTACAAATTCAACAAGTGGTCAATATTATATATTTGACGTTGGCGTTGTTGCGATGTGTAATTCGGTAGGTAGGAGGGAGGTATAGTTTTGTTCATCCGCATTTCGACAGCAACAACAAAAAATCCATTACACATTTCCAGATTGGTTACAATATGATGTTGATCCAAAGAGCCGAGGGCATGTTCGGAAATAAATAAATTAAAATACAAAATAAAAAATAAAAACAAAAACAATAATAAAAAAAAAACAACAAAATAAATAAAAGAGAAGAAAAACAACGGAAATTTGCAATTAAAATCAGAAGTTTTGTAAAATTCCAAAAACAAAAAAAAAGGATAAGTACACAAATAAATTTACATAAATCTAACATGTTCTACACGACTATATGCATACATATAGATATAGGCACATATAAGTTGCAAGCTGAAGCATGACGGTTGACGTCTGACGGACCATCAGCATCAGGCCAATTCAAATGCAGCACTTGCAACGCGCGTAAAATCGATTAACATTACAAGAATACAGATTTTTGTGTTGTGTTTTATTCTTTTTCTATGCATATGCATCTATTTGTATATTTACCGGAAATCCGTCCAGGGACCATGTAAATTGAGGAAGTGGATTCCCTGTTGCCACGCATTTCAATGAAACTGTCGGTCCCGGCTGCAACGTTTGCTCCGAAAACCAATAAAGTAGTTCCGGTGAAGCATCTGAAATGAGAAATATATGTACGAGTGAGTATGCCGACCGCCTCTGGATGTTTATATTTCTCTTTCAATTTTTTTTTTGGTTTTTTAATTTTAATAATACCACGGATACCGTTTGTTTAATTTTTTCTTCTTATTTTTCAATAAAAAAACAAAATGGATGGATTTTTCCTCATCCTTTTTTGCAGAATATAGAAAGATTGAAAGGAAAGCAAATAGCATCCATCTTGATTGCCCTATAAAATGTCGGTTTCCTATCGATCGACTTTAACTCTTATGTATGTATGTATAATTTGTGCGGTTATCATCGCACATCGCGTACAGTTATATCTAAATATATACCTATGAAGTTGATGAAGGACCAAGCAAATTGCAATTTTATAGCAACAGGAAGAATAAGATGAACAAAAAGAAGGTCACGATGATAGACTTACGACGAGGACGACTGACAGCAGCAGCAGGGAAAATCTCATCTTTCTCCCGTTTTCTTTTGATATTCCGGTGACGGAAATTTGTTTTTCTTCTTTAAGGATTCTTGTTTTTTTTTTTTTTTTTGTATGATTTAATGGCGGTTTTTCATTAAGAAATTATATTGAATTTTATTACCCTCAAGTTGTTTTTGAACCGCGTGCTTAATAATTTTTAACTATCCGTTGATTTACATTTGAAAAGTGGAAAGTTAAGTTTCTACTTCTATATTGATTGCAGGAAACTGCGAAAGTTGTATTTTATTTAAGTTGATTAAAAGTCCTTATTGTGGAAGTGAATTGAAAAGAATTCTTTGGCGGGAAGGATGTTTTTATGAATAAAGTATATGTATACCTACTCATTTACAGATACTTAAATAATATAAAATAATTTGAAGATTCTAATACAATTCTTCCCTCTCTCTATCTCTTTTCCCCTCTCTTCACTCTTTACTCAAAGTTCTATAAGGACTTGCGGCAATTTTGGAAAATTGCTTTTATTTAACTTAGAAAAAGTCCCTGTGACTGTGATGCTCTGTGCATGATGTGCAAGATGAAAGGAAGAAGAGTTCTCCAAAATATCCCTATAGATATGCAAAAGAATAAATAACTTTACCACCACTCTTCGTCGTCGTTGTCGCCTCCATCGCACTCTCTCCTCACCCTCACTATATGCAGCGAGTTTAAAACCAAATTCTATTTTTGGAATTTTCTAATTGTTTTTTGTTTTGTGGTTAAATTTCGTATTTTTCGTTTAGAGGTTTATTATTTCTTTTTCTATTTTGAATGTGTTTGTTTTTATTTTTAGAGAGAAAAAGGATATGACTTTCTGTATAGAGTTTGTAATTAATTGTTCTATTTAGAAAGGAAAACGTATAAAATGAAAGAGAAAATTATTAAAAGTAAATGGAATTAGATGTCACAAGCAATATGTGTGCACATTCAAGTCAATTCAATTATAAAATAGCAAGTTTAAAAAAAAAAAAAACATGGTTATGAGGATTTCTTGGTCAAATGAGTTTTGTCAGTTATTTAAATGGGAAAACTTTGTGTTTGAAATATAGTTATTTCTATTTTTGGAGAGTTTTTGGTGATAATGATTGACAGAAGAAGTTTTTATTTTTATTTACGAAACTTTCCCAGTTTTGAACATTTTTGATTAATATGAAAATAATAACTTTTTAAATATTTCAAAAATTTGAAAATAATAACTTTTGAAAACAAAACATAATGATAAATGAAGGCAATGGTAGTTTTGTGAAATTAATAAGTTGTGTATAAGTTTGTTTTTAATTTATGTATACCCTTCGAGCTGTTTTCAAAAAACAAATTGAAAATTTCAAAATCGTAGTTTCGAGAATTAATTGGATTCAAATTTTGTTTTCAAAAATCAGAAATCGCCTTAAAACTCTCGAAATTCGTTGTGCATGGAAGAAATAATGAGTGTATTATTTCATATTTACATATTTTGTTCGGTTTAGAGCCCCCGCAAACTGCAGACTTTTTATCGGCTCTTATAAGTAGTTATCGGGGTTCACTTGCATATACGCCACGTGTTCAGTACTTCAGTAAAAATATTCTGTCTAATGGCAAGTTAACCAGACGTTTGGCCATAAGAAATTAGTTATCATCGTTATGTAGCGCTCGCTGTTGACGTAACCGCCCCACTAGCGTCGTTTTCCAAAAAAGTACGGACCAATCCACAGCAAACGTTAACTTTCTGATGATGCATTATCACCTGGTGAACCTGATTTTTTGGCCAAAATTGGGGTCCTCTTCCAAACGATTTGAAGCCCAGTCAGCGAACAAACGGCGGCGTTGTCTATATTGTCATGAACTTTGAGCTCCTACTGGGTCAGTTGGACCTTCTACGGTTGTAGGCCGAAGTCAAGAAGCAAAATTCGCCAAGTTGAAGTCTGCGAAAGGCCAAGTTCTTGCGCACGGCGAGGAATAGACTATATCGGGTTCTGCTGTACACTTTCACGGACCGCGGAGCTCGGCGATGTTCTCGGCCGATCTTGCGTTCCTTGAACGTACGGGTATTGACTGATTGTTTACTAAAATGGTCGTCTCAAATTTGGCCACCAAACGTTGAAGAGTTGACTGTGAAGGGCTACAACGTCTACCGTAAAATGGGCGCAATGCGATCAACGTTTGCGTTAACGAACACTCATTTTGATAATAAAGTTTTATCATTTGAACGTGCTGTTCAATCGTGTAACTTAATATGATGATTTGACATAAACAACTGAATAATAAACAAAAGATTTGACAGATGATGTCATCAAAACAAAATGGCCGACTCGAGGCGACAAAATCTCCCCCCGCTAATTTAAAAACCCTCACTATAAATGGTAACTTGGGTATTTTTTTAGACGTGTGGTTTAAGAAATAAAACGCATATACCTCCTTTAATGTCATGGCTAAGAATTAAGCTTTATTTAAAGAATAAAAGTTTGCCATTATGTTTTATTTATTATTTCGGCAAGTGGCTACCATGGCAGGTTCAAATAAATTCCAAGCCGAGAGTTTTCGTTGTCAGCGATAACGCGTCGAATATTCGTTTCCAAGGCTTCAATCAACCCCACAAAAAATAGTCCAGCGGTGTTAAATCGATATATGTAAATCGAAACCACTGCACAGGACCACAACGACGGGAGATAATGCGATCACAAAAAGTTTAATTCAATAAATTGATTGTTTCGTTGGGGTGTGTTAACCGAACACATATTTTAGTAATGAATTTGAAAGATTTGCAAATGTTGTTCAAGTGTATGGGGCCAGTTATAGCTATTATTGAAATCGATCCGAAAATTTTTTGAATCGATATTTGACGGTGTTTTCCTTTGATTAGAAATGAAAATTATATACTGATCGATCGATAATCACACAAAGTATTTTGTTTTGAGGAAAAAAAGTGTAATTACGCATTTGTTTTTCTCTAAAAATGTATTTTTCTATTTTCCGGACGGAAATTCATTTTCCTGAACAGCTGATACTTTTATATTCAAAAGTGAAACGAATCGTTCCACTGATTTGTGTTCCAATTTCACACAATTCCAATGACAGATTCCTGTCAGTAAAAGTTTTTTGGTGGCTTTCAATCAGGAAATTTTTTTCAATGACAGAAATTTTTAATGAAAGTTATAAACGACCTGCCAAAAAAAATCCAATGTTTGTTTTCAATGATGAAAACCAACGATAGCTATAACTGGCGCCTTAGTCTATTCATTATGAAATGGCAAACCAAACTGAGCATAAATCAAGTAACAGCTGTCAAAAGACCAAAAAAGTATTGCCAGATTAATGTACGGACAACGCTGGTATGTAGTTTTGTAAATACAAAGTTGTCTTATCTAAATAAATATATAAGAAGTTTTTAAATGAAGAACAAAAATTTAGGTCTAAAATGTCTTCATCTTAAACTTGATTTTTAGTAGAAAATATGTTTCTAAACCAAAAGTAAAACAAAGAAATGTCCCCGTCCAAATATACGGTTTTCTAATAGGGATTTGACAACGTTAAATTTAGTTTGTGAATGTATCATTTCATTTATCATCGAACTGTCATTGTGAATTTATTTAGTAAACTTAACATTTTTATCATATGTTAAAGTACAAGGACGAACACCGTCTGTGAAAATTTTTAACCGACAATTGGTAGATCAAAGTGTCAAAAATATCGCTGCATGCCGTTCAGACTACCGTAGTAAACGGTCCAAATCAATCAATTCCATGGCAGGCCTATAACGTATTTTACGTTACGATTTTTGTTAACACCCATACAAAATCAGTCTCACTCAAGAATTAAAGCCAATATGAACCCTTGGAAGTGACGTACATTTACCGATTGGGCAAGTTGCCAAGTGAGAAACTCATATTCGTATAGTTTTTAAACAAAATTTATACATCCTAATGTTTTCAAATGTTCTTAACGAAATCTAAAATTTGTATGAAAAAAAAGTATTATAATCCTTTGTTGTCTTAAATTAGATGTGCCCAAAACTTTTTAAAAAGAAAACTTGAGTTTTCAAGTAATTTGGATAAAACTCCCCTTATTAACATTAAACTGCATGTTTATCAACTTTAAGGAAGTGTTAAAAAATTAACTTATTGAAAAGTTTGAATAAAAATGTCATGCAATCCATAAATGTTGAGAAATTCAAACAACTAAACCATTTTTGCTCGTTGACAATGATCCAAATAGTTTGAAAAAGAAAACACAACTTTTTGCTCTTCAACGAGAAATTATCCGTTCTTAAAATGGTTTTGTACCTTTAAATGTGTGTGTTCCATAAAACTTGGATCCGAATTGAAAACATTCTCATTTGGTAGGAAAGACAACTTGGAACTGTTTTTGAATACTCTAAAGTGCCTTGCACATGAGCAACGAACTGCGAACTGCGAATGGACGAACAAACGTGATTTAACACATTTCAAAAAGTCAATTCCACACAAAAACACATTTAAATTATAAGAAACCAATTGACACTAATATTAGGATAATAAAATTTGCATTTTGTTCTCTAAAACAAGAGAATTTTGTAAAAACAATTTGGTAGTAACGAATCGCAATGTGGTTGCTGCGAACTGTCAAACTCTATTCGCGTTCCACATACCATCCACACTGCAACGAATAAATTGTTCGCGCTCAACTTAACCTCAAAATTATACCACTCTTGTTTTGTTTTTGTGTGAAAGATGATGGCTGAGGAAAATATGGAGAAAAGGGTTGACAATTCGTCGCTACCTGCGAATAGAAATAAAAGCTCATGTGAAAGAAAAGTCAAAATATGCGAACATCCACAGTTCGCAGTTCGCAGTTCGTTGCTCATGTGCAAGATGCTTAAAAATCAGCTTTTATTAAAATTTAGGATTTTTTACCAACTTATACATTTTTTCCTTATAAATGTATTGAGTTTCTTTTGGAATTTAATTTGTTTTTCAATTTTGTTTGGAGCTTTTTAAAGGTTAGTTGTATTTTTGACAAGTTTTAACCATGAGTTTAAAAACCGAATTGGCTCCCAAAGTAAGTTGAAGTACCCCGCTGTACTTTTATTGTTGTCTAATTATTTGTTTATGGATCCCATTTTAAAATTATATTAATCGAAAGCATTTATGTAAGTGCTGTATTAATAAAATTATATACATACATAAATGTAAAACGAACCCATCCACAGACATTATTATTTTTCTTTTAAACTCTGAGCAGAGCCAGAGCCCATTGAGGTACGCTCTGGGCAGAGTTTGATCAGCGCTCTGCGATTTTTTTATGAAACATACTGCAGAACTAAACTGTTAAAAGTTTTGGAATTTGCCATCCATCTCTTTCATACCACATGAAAGAACGTGAAGTTTGACAGCTCAGTACTCTGCTCTGAGTTTAAAAAGTAAAACGCCTATTGCTAAAGTGTTGCAATTTGCAAACAGTGAACGCGACCCACCAACGCAACGAAAGAACGATCTTTCATATCTATTGTCTTTGGCCACTGTCAAATAGTCATCTCTTATTTAGTAGAAGTTTCTCTATTCTTTAACCTCTTGACTCTCTTTTTATCAGATCGGACTCTTTTCTCACAGTGAACAGACTAACAGAGTTCTGGGTTTTTCGTTGCATTCGTTCATTTAGCGTTCAATGTCGACGGTGTTGGAAGTTCTTGTTCAATCGTGAATAAATAAGTAATTCTTTTGTTTTTAATTTGTGTTTTTACATTTTTTAACTAACAATAAAAAATAATTTACATTATGATTTTAAACAAATTAAGTGGTTTTTTCTCAATGTGTGGTGACAGTTCTTATTTCTTAATTTTTCTGTCTGAATTTGTAATTTAAAATATTTAAAAAAGTGTGTGTTTGCTATAAAAGTGCCTTAAAGGATTTTTGATAAAATTTGTTTTTAAGATCGTGTCTATTTCAATATTAAATAATGTGGTAAGTCTCATTTTGAAGTTTCCATTGTTCCTTTTAATAAATTAAAGAAAAAATACATACATACATATGTATTTCAAGGTTTGGTTGAGTAATAAAAGTTTAAAACATGATCAGACATGTAAGAATAGGTGGGTGAATTTTAATTGTGATCAAGTCGAGGGAAGTTAAGTGCTTTGTTTAAAAACATTTTAGTTTTCGCAAAAAGTATTTTGATTGTTGTCTAATTTTTCTAATTTTGTCAAGGTAGTGAAAGAGAACATTGGAATTTTAGACTCTTTGAGCCTGTATTTTATAAATCTATACATTTTTCAATGTAATTTGAGAAAGAGTGTATGGTTATTTTGTTTGACTTTGAAATACTTTTTGATTTTCAATTTTTGTAAAAGAAGAGCCAAAAAAAGAGTTTAGCAAACTTGAAGACTTGATATACATAAACGTAATGAAAGTTGTATTATCAGGGTATAGATTGGATTGTTGCAAACATTATTTTTTTTAGTGTGTTTATATTTTTAACTTCCTATAGGAAGTTAGGTATTGTAAACGGTCCGATTTGGCGAATTCAACATTTTGACATTTCTCGACGTTTCAAGGTTCCAAGAGTCGAAATACAAGATTTTTAGAAAGATGTCTGTGCGTGCGTGCGTGTGTACGTACGTTCGGGAAGTTTTTTCGTCGCCCATAGCTCAAGAACCAGTAGAGATTTTATCCAAAATAATTTTGTGCAACGAAAAATACCGTTTTTGACATCTGGTAAAATTTTGAGAAAAATCGAATTGACAGTTTTTTTTACAAAAAATAAAAACCTGAAGGAAATTAATAGAAGTTTTTAAAAATTGATATTCGACTCAAACATTTTTTCAAAACTTTGAGACTTTGTCTTCAAATTAGTTTTATCTTATAAATAATATTGTTTTCAACATTCATTTAATTTTTTTACAAAAAATAAGAACCTAAGCAAAACTACTAAAAGTTGGTAAAAATTGAGGCTCAAGTAATTTTCAACTCAAAGATCTTCAAAAATTTTGAGATAAAGGCTTCAGATTGATATTGTTTTATAAAAAAATTGTTTTCAACATTTGATAAAATTTTGAGAAAAATCGTGTAGACAGTTTTTTTTTACAAAAAATAAAAACCTTAAAAACAAAAATACTAAAACTTGGTAAAAATTGATTTTCGACTCAAATATCTTTTCAAAACTTTTAGATATTGGATTTAAACTAATTTTATCTTTTAAAAAATATTGTTGTCAACATTCTGTAAAATTTTGAGAAAAATCGAATTGACAGTTTTCTTACAAAAACTAAAAACATTACTAAAAGTTGGTAAAAAATTGATTTCGACTCAAATATATTTTCAAAACTTTGAGATATTGGCTTTAAATTAATTTTATTTTATAAACAACATTATTTTCAACATTTGGTTAAATTAAAAAAAAAATCAAATTGTTAGTTTTTTTCATAAAAAATAAAAACCTTAAAAAAAATTACGTTTACGTTTTTTTATAAATAAAAAAAAACTAAAAAAAAAAATATTTGTCACCTGGAAAATTTTACAAACAAAAAATGATTTTATCTCCAAAATCATTTTTTGCAACGAAAAATACCGTTTTTGGCATCTGGTAAAATTTTGAGAAAAATTGAACTGTCAGTTTTTTTTATAAAAAATAAAAAGCTAAAAAAAATATTACTCGAAAGTTGGTAAAAATTGATTTTCAACAAAAATATCTTTTAAAAATTTGACATTATTGCCTCAAACTAGTTTTATTTTATAAAAAAATTTGTTTTGAGAAAAATCTAATTGACAGTTTTTTAACAAAAAATAGAAACCTAAACAAAAATTACTAAAAGTTCGTAAAAACTAATTCTCGACATCTTTTGAAAAACTAAAAATATTGGCTTCAAGCTATTTTTATCTCACAGAAAATATTGTCTTCGACATTCATTACATTTTTTATTAAAATCCAACAATCAGCAAATACGCAAATTTGGTAAAAATTTGTTTTCGGTTTCCGATATCTCGTGAATAATAGAAGATATTGACTTCAAATTAATTTCATTCATTCAATTTGTATTTGTTTATATAAGAAATAAAAACTTTTAAGAAATGCTACTAAAATTTGTAAAAATTGGTTTTTGACTAAAAATCTCGTTAACTAAAATAGATTTTGAAATCAAACTATTTGATCAAATGCAAAATATTGTTGGTAATTTAAAATTTGTCTTAAAATAATTCAACTGACGCCTTTTTTAACAAAACACGAAACCCTATAAACATTTTAAGCAAGACAAATCGACAGACGGAATGGGATGTTATCAGTGTGGGTCGCATCCCAGCCTCTTTTTTATTAGGTAGCGCATCAGTCTTTTGAGAACTAGGGCCCAGTGACTTACAACTCTCAACCATTCCTGTGTGTTAGTACTGTTGTCAGGGACAGAGAGGACCTACAGTTTCAAGCCGATTCCGAACGGCTACTTTGAGAAAACACTTTTCATGCCAAGAATTACTCTTGGAGAATTTTTCAATTTCAAAATGTGTTTCGATGTTTAAAAAATATGTATTTTTAAGTGATGAGAAGAAAAAAGTCTTAAAGTGTTGAATAACTAGCCGGTGGCCAACCTCTTAGTTTTGATAAATCACATCATTAAGGTGCCTTAACAGATCGAATTTCTTAACAGTTTTAATATTGGTGCTCCATGATACGACTATCTAAAAGAGCTTTATTTTTGATAATTTTTGAAATGAATTATGAATTTTATTTGTCTGTAAAGATTACATTTGCAAAATTTACAAATGCCCAAATAGTGGGATATTTTGAATGTAATCTCTATTTATTTTGAAAACCTAGCTTAAAATGTGAGACTTTTGAAAAAGGGGATCATGATTTATCAAGTTGTTTTTACATACATATGTAGACATCCAAAAATGAAGACAATTTTTAAAATATTCAGAACAACCTGCAATAACTTTGAAACTTTTGAAGTTTTCAACCACCAAAGATTCCTGAACAGAAAAACCTCAATAATGTCGATATATGAATTACAATTTTTCAAAAGTATTGCGAGTTTAATAATACAGAATTGTTGTATTATATTTTCAATATGATTTTTTCCACTTGAGTTATTAGTTTTTATTTATTTGATTGGATATTTTGCATCATCATCACTTGACTCACCTCCTAACTGTAGTTCAGCTGTCGATTGTATTTGTTCCCATTCGTTTGATACAAAACATTGATACATTCCAGGATCTTCTTTAGTCACCTTTTTTATAATCAGTCTTGGTGGATCTGTTAGTATCTAAAAAAAATCCAAAGAAACAGAAGGAAATAAATATTCACAGTTAGAGAGCATACCACTTGAAAAGTACCAACATAAAGAATTTAACATATTCACCGCTCACCAAACCATCACATCGCATCGCATCGCATCACATCACATCAGAAACCACTTCAACACCCTTTATATTCATACAAAATCACTTTCGTTTGACTTCGCGCTTGGCACTGATGCTTTTGCTATGTGGAAAATATCCTTCTGTATAAAACGAGATGAATTCTGGATATTGGAAGCTAGCACCATATCGTGCAGCGCAGCGCCAAATGCAAATGTGGGTCAAAACCTTCTTCACCTCAAAACATAAATTTAACATCCTGTTTTGCATTTCTGCATTTCTCCAGCCATCCATCATTATTTTAAATCTTATTAAGTATCTCTTCCCCCTCCACAACCCCATACACACCCCTCCACCATCTTTTCTACTGCATCACGCAGCGCAGAGGATGTGGCAAAGCGATTGAAAATATATATGTACATATGTATATTATCCCGTTCTATATTTGAGCTTGATGCATGAGATGCAAATCCAAGAGGATACAGAATCCTGGCTGGTTTAAAATCACAGTTCAACCGCGCGCTCAACTCAACTATGCAGATTTGTATATATGTATATGCATCTAGCAACCCCCCCCCCCCTCAACATATCTATCAATTCTCAACTCCCAGCTCTCGGCGATGATGTTGCATCAGAAACCAGAAACCCACATTTGCCACGAAATTCACTTATCTATGATTCTACGATATACTTTGAATGTGTTTTTCTTTCTCCAAGTCCTTTTCTTTTTTAATTTTATTTCATTCCCCCTCCAACAACTCCGCAACACCCCGTCTCCGATCATTTGCAGGATATTTTTAAAAAGTGGGTGTGTAGGTAGTTGTGATGGACTGAGCAGGATGCTGATGATGCGATGGTATCGATGTTGTGGATAGAGACTACAACGTACCTCAACTCGATTATCTCTCAGAATTGGTTTTCCATCATGTAACCAATTAACGTCGTGCACAGGATGTCCAGATACGATGCACTGAAACTGTGCGTCCTTGTCCACGTCGACTGTCTGTACCTGCGGCTGCAGATGAGCGGTTAATGGAGCTAAAAGAGAAAGAACAAATAAATAATAAAAAAAAAGACCACAAATACGACTGGACGTAAAGTACGAGTAGAAGGTTTTCTTTTTGACTGAGTTTTTCCAAGGTTCCTTTTTTTTTTTTTTATCCTCGATAGTCTAAGTTAGGTGTAGGTAGGGGTATTATGATGAGAAGGGTGAGTGGCGGGGGAGGTAAAGTCAAATTTCATTAGAATCCTGCATCAAACATTGATAATGACAGAAGCTTTATACGACATGAAATATGTGGGGCAGAAGGATATTTGCAGGAGATGAGGTTATCATCTCATTCGATAGGATAGGATTGGATGGAAGGGACTTATGGTATGGTACAGGAGTTTATAGGAGGTAAATGATGGAAGAGCAGAAAAGCCTCTTTGTGTCTAACATGTCCGTCCGTATAGAGTCAGTTCAGTATACTGCTGTCCTCTAGTCTCTCACAAAGATGCCGTATCCTTTATTTAATTAAATTTTATTGAATACCTGTGACAGTGAGCGACACTTGGATTGTTTCCTCGCCGGCAGTATTATTCACCCAACATAGATATTTGCCACTATCCTCGAGTCGAGCCTGAAAATATATAAAAGATAGAGAAAGAGTGAATGGAATATTGGATATAGAAAGTCGAGTATGAAGCAATTAGAAAACATATCGGGGTTTTTTGTTTCATTTATATAAAAGTATTCAGAGCAAGATAGAAAGGGAAATGAGGATGTAAAAGGTGTTACAATGGAAGAAAAGTGGGATAAATGGTCAAAGATACATATCTCTCTGACACTTCTAAAAGGATAAATGTGGCTTTTTTGGACTGAATTTTCATTTTTTTAGGTCGTTTATTATAGGGTAGAATTTGAAACTTACCTTTGTTATTTTAAGCAAGCCGGCAGATATCATTGTTATTCGATCGCTTAGTTGTAAAGGCAGTAATTGTTCATTCTCTTCTTTGAACCATCTGAAAATTAAAAACGGAATTTCATTCAAATTCATCTGATATTTCTGGCTAATTGTTGAATTTATTAAAACGAAGTCAGTTAAATAAATCAACTTAATTCTTTAAAAAACTTGGAACTATAATTGACCAACTAAAAGGTCTCTGATAAAGAGTTTACATATTTCAACCCGTTGATGTGGGGTCTTTGTGTTAGGTATTTTTATGATTTTTTTTCATGAATAATAAAATGTTTAAATGTTTTCCTCGGTGTAGATCTTTAATGGATAGGTTCAATTTGTAATCACTATTCGATTACCAGTGTTAAAATTTTTTTTTGGGGTTAGTTTTTGTTTTCGGTATGAGACATGTGTTGTCCTTGAGACATGTGCTGAGATAGACTGTCCACAAAAGGATTCTATACTGTTCATTCCTTAGCCTTGTTTGTACCAAAAAATGTGTAATACTGGTAAACTAAATTATCGAAAGAAATTGATTGTGCATCAGATTAGTTCGTTCAAGTAAACAAATCATTTATTTTGATAAATGTATTTTCCAGTATTTTTTATTTGTATAATAATTCAAAGTAAAGAGTTTCAACAAATTATGAATGTTTTTTCAACAAAAATACAGACAATTTTCATTATTTTTTTTCTTAATTACTAAAATTGGTTCTGGTTTAGTATGAGAGCCGCAAAAGGTGGACTTATTAACGAAATACAGTCAAACTTCTTTATAACGAACTTCTTTTTACCGTAATTCTCTCTTTAGCGAATTTCTTTTTATTACAATTAACCCATTCGAATAATTCGAAATCCTCTGTAGTCTTTTATAAGGAACTAATTTTTTGACCCGAAAGCAAAGTTGTTTCTTTAAAACGAAATGTGAATTTCCAAATTTTAAATTTTAAATTGTTTTAAGACAGCTGGGCTTGGTACTTTTAATAGTTGGTCCACAAAAGACCTAGTTCCATTTAAAAGATAAGATAATTGACAATTATGTTGCACTGGATGCAAATGTTGCTACCATGGACTTCCTTTACACGAAACATGTTGGACTGATTAGATGACAACTATGAAATCGTATTTATTAAATAAAAACCCAACGATAATGATATGATAACTACATTTCATAATTTTCGAAGTATTATTGAAACAAGAGATGAATCCTCAAATGGTGTATAATTATACTTTTCTAAATTGTAAGATTTTTATAATAAAACAAAAAGCAAAACTGTTCATGTGCAATCGAAAATTGATATTTAAAATTTGATTAAAAAATTAAAAGATATTAATTTTATTAAAATTAGTTCTTTTTTGTACTTTCTTTTTAAATAAAAAAGAACACCTACAGTGTTGAAAACAATTAAGTTATCTATATAACGATTCTTTTATAAAACTTCTTTATGACAATGCAATTTTTTGTTGCCTTCAAGGTTCGTCATAAAGAACTTTGACTGTATTCGTAATATACAGTCTTCCCCCAAATTGAAGCAACAGTTTGTTTTAAAGAACGACTTACGATGTAGTACTTTGTAGCGATCATGCAATCATAATTTTTTTCTTGTTACCAATAGTCACTCTTGTTGTTAATTATTTAATTTTATTTATTTAAGTTAATTCTAAAAGCAGTTAGCAACAATGCAAGAAAAATAAAATAGCAAAGAATTATCTCCATTTTATTTAAACGTTTCAAACTCGTCACATGACATCAGGAGATAAAAAATACCGTTAGTTTAAATCGAGCTGGACATTAGAAACGTAACAAAACCTAAAATTTAAAAAAAATAGTCAATCGTTGTACGCAATTTGTGGAGTAATAACCTGCGAAGTAATTTGTCTCCCTTTTTTTCAATGGCGCGAAAATATCCAACAACGTTTAAATTTAAATTATTTCACGATTATAGAAGTGGAATTAAACAATCAGAACTTGCAGAAAAGTTGTATATAAATAAATCAGTGATATTTCGCTTAATAAAATCATTTAATAAGAATAGCACAGTGAAAACTATCCACAGAGGTATTAGGCCAAGGGCAACGACTCTTAAAGAGGATAAACTGCTTATCAGAGCAATACAAGAAAAAACATCGTATCCTCTAGAGAACTTAAAATAGATCTATCACTGGAAGTGAGTGAAAGAACGATTCGCCGGAGAGCGGTGAATGGTGGTTTAAAATCGTTCAAGACAGTGACAAAAACCTTTTATTTTGCTCAAAAACAAGAAGGCAAGATTGAAATTAACCAAAGAGCATTTAAACTGGAAAATTTACTAATGGAACACTGCTATTTTTGGACGAATCCAAATGAAATTTTTGGAAATTAAAGGGTTTTCAACGTATTAGTCATCAAATGAACCGAGGACTAGATCCTTCTTTTACAAGAGGAACCGTGAAACAAATAGATGGGATAATAGATCGCTATGTATACAAAGATATTTTGGGAAGCATTATGCTCCCCTACGCAGAGGAGAATGTTCCTCTTAAGTGGACTTTTCAGCCCGACAACAATCTAAAACATACATCCAAGGTTCTAAAGAAATGGTTTCGTTATTATAAAGTTGAGGTGATGAAATGGGCAGCACAGTCTCCTGATCTCAACCCCATAGATATTGTAGATCGGAGAATTGTACGCGAAAGGTGTAAAACTCCAAGCGATCTCTTTTCTCAAGTGAAAGAGGCTTGGAATAGAATCCTTAGCACTATTATCACGAATCTTATGCAGTTTAAAAAACTTGAAATTTGGTCAAATTCTTGTATTGACTACCAGGTCAGAAATACATTTTTTATTGTAATTTTGAAATTAATTTTTTAAGGAGTGAAATATTTATTTTTTGTAAACTATTAGCGAAATAAAATAAAATATACATTTAAATTATAAAGATTTTTTTATCAAAAAAATTGCTTTAGTATTGTCCAACAATGTATATAATACTAAAGACTGACTTTGGCTGTTTGTTATAAACTTAGTGAGTCACAAAATGCTATGAATTTAGAATACTGTAAATCAAATTTTTGCATGAACGCACCACAACACTGTACTCCCATAATATTGTATCCTTCGAAATGCCGTTGAGGGTTGGGTAAGAATTCATCATATCGTAATCGTAACTCATCACAGCCGACACATCACAACAAAGCTCATAAAAGCCCAAATCTAAAACAAGGTGCGTTGGCCATATTTAATGTTCCATGCTGCATGTTTAATGTTCGATGTTACCCCAAAAATATTGGATCAAACAAGATGAATCAAACAAGATGCATCAAACGTGGTTTATCAAATGTGTTAGATATTCAATGTTCGATGGTTGATGTTGGATCCAGCGTTACCACTCTACTTCAATTGAAGTAGATCAACTTAAAAAAATTCAAATTTTTTTCCTACTTCGCACCATCTCCAAAATATTGAAATCTACTTCATTTTTAAGGTCTTTGTTTGTACCTACTTCTAATAAAAATAGACTGAATCCACTTCTTTTTTTTCTTTATCACTCTTGTATGTAGTCTCAAAATTTTCATACAAAATACAAGAGAATTAAAATATTTTTTTTTTGAAATACGATAACTTGAAAATGGGTCATCGTTGTTTTACAAAATTGAAATACCAAGTTCTAAAAAACTGCATACCGAAAATATTTTAAAACTAAAATTTAAAAAATTATAAAAAAATTTTGCAGGTACATTTTAAATATGTATTAAAATACAGGAAATAGTTTTGAACAGATTTATGTACATGAGCGAGTTCATGAGAGCAAGTCCTGCATTTTATTTCTTTTCTATTTGTTATGTTATTTGCATTCAGTTGTGCTCTCGTGTTATTTTGGATTTGATTTTTTATTTTCAATATGAAATTAAGTTTTTTATTTTGAAGATAAAAGGAGTATTTATGTACTTAGATTGTTTTATGATTACAATAACTATTTCTTGTAGAACTCGTCCTTTCCAATCAAAACATCCTAAAGTCATTTCATCTGACCAGAATGATAATTTAAGAAATGCAACTTCAACATATTGAATTATATGATAATATGAAGGCTTAAATAATTCGTTTTTTTTTAATTCGTTCGTTCAAATAATGTAATTAAAAATATGTAGCATAATATGAAAAAGTTCATTTTTGATTTTTGACATCTACTTCCATTTTTCTCAATCTACTTCGCTTTTTTCCTCAAATCTACTTCCACTTTTTTAGGAGAAGTGGTAACGCTGGTTGGAACTCGTCATAGTCTTGAGCTTGGTCTCGTTAATGTTTTATAAAATTAAATGAATAAACAAATTTGTTGTCAATACTAAAATCTGTTACTTATTCAATACACTTTTATTGCTTTCTCTGCAAGAGATGCAATCTTAAGCCCATCACAGATAGTCCTTTCAGGTGATATACGACCAAAAGTCTAAATAAGAGTAGGATGTAAATGATACGACAGTTCTGTCATAAGCTGAATTCACTCTGCGCTGTTAATACTTTTTTAGTAAAATAATCAAATTGAATGATGTGAAAAGAGGCTTGGAGACAGCGGGGGTGCATTACCTTGTAGACTCGCTTTACCATGTTAGTGCCCTTCCTTCATTGTTAAAAACTTTTATCATGTTAGTGGCCTTCCTTCATTGTTAGAAACCTACTTAATAAAACTGAATTCATTACAAACTTCAAACGTACTGTTGGACAAAAAACGCCCATTCTCCTTTAAAAAACAACAAACAATTCTTCTTAACTTTAAAAAACTGTGCACAGTTTTTTAAAAAGAAACAGATTTCGTTGAATTAAAGCCGCAACCTACTACCATAGGAAGATTTAATGTACTTTCACGAAACAAATATTAACATTTCACGTTCCGAAAAAAATAATTATTTATTTTTTTGTATGCACTCCGTGTATAAATTTTTTGGAAAATTCCTTATGCAAATGAGCCAGAATTCAGAACTCAAAAACTTGCATCAACAATATTTTAAATAATAATATGGAATGGTCATTCCATCACGTGGTTCATTTTTTCCTACTCTTTTTTTTTCAATTTTTATTTTGTGTACTGACTTTTATCTTCATCTGTTTTCCTTTTTTTTTTTTTAAACAATCCAACTTTTGTTTCAATCTGGCAAGAGTTGATATTTTTTGTTGTTGTTGTTGTTGTAGTTTTATCTCCAACATTTTAATGCACATTTTTATCTCTTCACATTAAAGATGTACCTAGATATGTATGTATATGTATCTAGCAACAAAATATAAACAAAACAGAGTGGACAACTACTGTACATAGACTTTACAGTGAAAAATAAAGGGCTTGTTTGGATAACATCCTGTTTTACAGAAAAAACAACGGCAACACAAAACTAGGTCAAAAGGACGCCAACAGAATACTCAGCTTCAGGAGCAAACTTTTGCAAATGCAAAGCAAAAAAAAAAAAGAAGAGGAAATAAAAATAAAAACAAAAGGACGCATAAAATTATTATGATGATAAGAATAGAAAAGAGTATAAACATCAGGATGGCATGTCCCAAGCTATATGTAAGCCTGGCTAAGGGTTGGAGGTGAAGGAGGTCCACAATGATGATGATGTGGTGTGGTGTGGTGCGGTGGTACAGAAAGACAACCCTTTTGTATAAATATATTAATTACATGGAATGTCTCGTGGTCCACGTGAAATTTACCACGAAAAATTTCACTCCAGAGAGTTTGTTAGAGAGAAAAGAGTCCTTCCTTTTGGCCGTCCATGGATAGGATAGTTTAGTTGGTTTTTTGTATACATAATTATATAGGAAGGTACATGATGTTATTTCATATCTATTATATACCGCATACCTATACGTGATGAGGGTACATTTTATATTTACTTGGGCTTCGGTATACAAAACTTAGTTTTCGGCAGTAAATGTTGGTAGGAAGGTATAAAGTTGGAATTATTCATGAGAATGGCGAGGGAAACAAGAAATGAACATGAATATAAACACAACTATGTACATACAAAACTACACAACGGAACTAAACTATGAACATTTCCGAAACATTGTTAACAGGAAATTTAAATTTGTCATTTTATTATTTTTTTTCTTAAATTTTTTGAGAAAAATTAATTTTGATGAGTTTTGAAAAATTTTTAGTTTATTAAAACTAACGGCCATTTCTCTGATGCATTGTGGACGGACTATTAATTTATTGCATCACTTTAAGAATTAAATATGTTTCCAAAAAAATGATTTTGTTATAAATGCCTGTCAAATAATTTTTAAGTGAATTAAGTACCCGCATTTTTCTTAAAATTACCGAGAACGACACATGAAATTCTATTTAAATGCTGTCAAATGGTATCAACATCGATTGACTTTTATCGACATTTTGGTTTTTGACTGACGAAGATTCGTATCATACGATTCTTTTGAAGTCATTTTTAACCACTTTTTCGCACAATGCGGGTGGAATCTCGGCTAGTACTTGAGTATTGTTGGTTTTTGATGGGTCTAGAGTTCGAGGATCAATCACATAAGAATGGTTTTTACGAAGCTTCAGAGATATAAATCTAACGTTTTCAAATCGCATCATCCCGATTGTAAATCGACATCGAACAGATATGAAATTAGTTGTTGTGTGAGTTGGTGCTCCAGCTTGTTGGAATGGATTATCGTCCTAGTCATGAACTTTAATCAAGGCTGACTAACAAAATCGTTCAATTCCTGTGAATGCGGGGAAAATAGCAACCACTTTTTTCAAATAGAGTCACAATTTGGAGAAATATGGAAACCATACTAATTGCGAAAAGTGGCTGCATTTGAGTTACAACTTCTGTAGTCAATTTAAAGAATTTTAACGCACTGTTTGATTATTTATAATATTATGACACTTCAAATGACAGCTAAGTTTGACAGGTATCAAAATCCACCGCTGGCAACTTTAAAACAAGAACTAAATTACTCATTTAAAGTCGTGCGAGAAAACTCATGTAAAAAATGCAAGTTTTATCGGATAAGTATTTTCGTTACATTTTTTTTAATACTGCATCTAAGAAAAATGAAAGTTCCAAACTTTGTCATGACAAATTTGTTCATAATTTGAAAAATAATACGCTCTTTATCATTTTACCTTGTTCAAAATTGTTTGCATACATTTTTTAATTGGTGGAAAAAGCTTAAAAGAATGTAGGGTCTTGAAGAAGAGTCGCTTTAAAAGAGTCGAAAGAGAATAGCGTTTTAAACTTATTCATACATATTTTAAGCTTCAGAATTAGAACCGCCGCAACAAAAAATCTTTGAAAATTCCAAATTAATGTTTGATGATTTTATGTAGCTGTAATTTTAGAAGTTCGCGTAAGATTTGGACAGAAATATAAAATTGATACCAGAATATGGTTTGTTGTCCAAAATGACAAATTCTATTGGTAGTTGGCGTTGCAGATTAAGAACCTCTGAGCAACTCGGAACTTGTCGGCTTAAAAACAGTGATGAGTATAATAAAAATAAAAAACTACACATAAAATAGTTATACCGTGATGATAAGTGTGTAGGACTGTCTTACCAAAAATGTTGGGTTCAACCCCTGCCTGTGCAGGGTACGGCCTCTTGCGAGAAATTGACAAATCCTCCAAGAGTAATTTCTGTCACGAAACAAGCTTTCTCAAATTAGCCATTTGGATTCGGCTTAAATCTATAGGTCCCCTCCATCCCTGACATGACTGGAATATAGAAATGGTTGAGAGTAGTTGTAAGTCACTAGGCCTTAATTCTTAACGAACTGTTACGCAACTTAAGTTTGTGTACACATTAATTTTCCAAGAGACAGTCGGTTAAATTTTTTTCCATTTTCAATAGCCAGTCAGAGAAAACCTGAAGTTTAAAGACTCTAGGATCACAACGAAAAATTCTCAAAAATATAAATTGTTCACAATTTTTGATCAAATGACATTCCGCATTGAATCAGTATAAGTTTTCCCTATTTAAATATTTTATTTTTAATTTTGAGTTTTCTGACTCCTAACGAAAAATTCTTTATTTTTTTTAACCAAGAATTGAAAAGTTTCCAAAACAACTATTTTACAAATCTCAATTGTTAAAGTGAGGGTCATTGTTATGTATAAAAAAACACCCGTGGTGGCAATTTTAAATTCGAAGAAGAAAGGGGGTTTCATAATACCGTATAATAAGACCAAGTGATTTAAGACCGGTTTTCAAAAATTGGACGCATTGCATTTTACAAAAGTGAAATAAGGCCAATTTTCAGCTGTTATATTACACTTTGACAAAGTGAAATAAAGCCAAACTATTTTGAGCAATAAGACCAATATTTTTTAATAGTGAGGTGTGGGGGACCTTCTGCCCCCTGTAACAGATTTTTAATCAATGAGAATTAAAAATGTACGCCTATTTACATATGAAAAATAGTGTAGTTGTTTTCAATTACTCAAAAAAGAGGCTGGGTTGCGACCCACACTGAGAACTTCCCATCCCGTTTGTCGATTTGTCTTGCTTAAAAGGTGTGTAGGTTTTCGTGTTTTGTAAAAAAAAGTTCTCAGTTGAATTATAACAAAAATAAAAATTACCAGCAATATTTTGCATATGATGAAATAGTTTGATTTCAAAATCTATTTTTGTTAACGAGATTGTTGGTTGAAAACCAATTTTTACCAATTTTAGTAGCATTTTTTGAAAATTTTTATTTCCTATATAAACAAATACAAATTGGATGAATGAAATTAATTTAAAGTCAATATCTTCTATTCACGAGATATCGAGAGCTGAACATCAATTTGTACCAATTTTGCGTACTATTTTTTTTAAATATTAATTTTTTATGAAAAAACTGACTGTTGGATTCTTATAAAAAAATTACTAAATGTCGAAAACAATATTTTCAGTAAGATAAAATTAATTGGAAGCCAATATTTTTAATTTTTGAAAAGATATTTGTGTCGAAAGTAGATTTTTATTAAGTTTTAGTATTGTTTTTGTAGGTTTTTATTTTTTGTTAAAAAACTGTCAATTCGATTTTTTTTTCAAAATTTTACCAAATATCAAAAACGTTTTTCTTCATTGCATAAAATTATTTTGGATTATTGAACTATTGATTTGTCAGTTATTTTATTTTTTTCTAAAAATATACTTGTTTGGTATCACGTTACAATATACAGTGTTCGAAAAAATAATAGAAACAAATGTCTTCCTTATTTTCAAAACACAATATTTTTTTAACTATTAAGTTCTATGTCGTTAGTCTTTCTATGTTTTAATCAATCCTAATAATGCTCTCAAATGGTAAATTGTTTCGTGAAAACAACTTATTGTTTTCACTTAACGGTCAAAATGTTTAAGGACAATGATGATTTTCCCTGAAAAAAATAATAGAAACAAGCAACTTTAACTGTCATTCTAACGTAAGGATCATTTTTTATGAATGATGAAAATAGGCGTTTTGTATTCGATACTAGACAACATTTTTAAACGTCATCTATTATTTTAAAAAATATGAACGTGGATTACATTTTACTCATTTTGAAGCGAAGTGATGAACAAACTAAGGCAAACTGGAAAAACGATGGTTGAAATTGCGAAAACCTTAAACTGTTCCAAAAAAAAAAGTATTTAAAGCTCTAAATTCAAGCCCAAAAGAAGAAACAAGATGAAGAAAAAGATAATGTTTGGCATTTTAATACACTATTGGTAAGAATTTGTAAAAAAAAAAACAATTTCTTTGTTTAAGAGAACTCAAAAATGAATTAAACGTACCAGTTACAGGTAGAACAAGAAGAAACCTACTAAAAGATGCAAGTCTTCCTCTGGTAGAAGTCCACAAAAAGTGCAGTTTTTGAGGAAGACAAACATTAAACAAATGCTTGCGTTTGCAAACAAACATTTGCATCGTTCTAATTGGAATAACGTTTTGTGGTCGGATAAAACGAAGATCAATTTGTTTGGTTCCGATGGATATATTTATTGTGAGAAGGCTTACGGACAAGGAATTTAACCCAAAACACACAAAGAAGACAGTGAAACACGTTGGTGCAGTAAAATGATTTGAAGGTGCCTTTCAGCGTCTGGTGTAGGTCCAATATTTTGAATCAAGGATAAGATGTGCGTTGTGGATTATGTCCACATCTAAAATTCAGTCATGCTACCATTAACTGAAGAGAAAGTGCCAAATTAATGGGAGTTCATGCAGAATAATGACCCGAAGCATTCCTTCAAGTTAGCTTGAAAATACTTACAACAAAACAAAATCAAAGTAATGGAATGGCTATCACAATCCCCCAACGTAAACCCAATTGAGCACTCATGGGGTATCCTTAAGCTAAGGATCGGAGATTGTAGATCCAAAAATAATGACGAGTTGTCGTCGAAAATTTAAGATGAATGGTACTCCAACTCCATACCCGTGGAGACATCTGCGAACGGGCTAAGCAGTTAGTATTAGAATTTGAAATACTTTTACCGTTGAGTTACTCCCTCGTTGCAAAAAGAATACCATTCTAATTTTGTTTCTATTATTTTTTCCAGGATTGAACGACTTAATAATCATATTTCTTCTTTTTATCGCTATTTCTCATTATTATATTTGAAAGAAATTGTTGCATTTAAGCAATAAATTATTAAAAATTTATCAGTGTAGTTTTTTTAATTTTCCAACTCTTCACAAATACATTTGTATGCGTTAAAAAAAATGAAGGCAAAGCTTGTTTCTATTATGTTTTCATGACTGTATAATATAAAATTTAATTCAAGTCGCTAGAGTTATTACTTCCTGAGATATTTTGGGTTAACCAAAATGTTCACCTTTTTTTAAATTGCTATTAAATTAAATTCAGAAAGGACTCCATTTTTTGAGAGTCCTCTCTGCATCTTTCTGCATTATTATCTGTATAAACAAATTTATATACTTTTAAAACTATCACAGCAAGGCTTTAACGATTGTTTCATAAACTGGATCTCCTCATATTTGCAAGATAGACGTTATAATGTTAAATTTAATAATGAGTGTTCAAGTTCATTTGTTGTGAATTCTGGTGTCCCCCAGGGTAGTCACCTTGGTCCTATTCTGTTTGTTTTATTTATAAATGACTCGATCATACAAAATTCGTCTGTCCTAATATATGCTGATGACATTAAAAATTAAAAAAAAATAACTCTACATCTGACTGCCATCTCTTGCAAGAAGACTTAATATTATTCAGGGAATGGTGCAATAATAATAATCGTCTTGTTTTAAATGTTGACAAATGTAAAACCATGAGTTTTACACGCAAAAAAGTTCCAATCGTTTTTAGTTACATGTTTGATTCTTGTCCTTTAAGTAGAGTATATGTATTTTCTGACTTGGGTGTTGTCCTAAGCTAACATTCAATGAACATATTAACTTCATAGTTAAAAAAGCAAATAGAGTTCTGGGTTTTATTAAGAGATTTGGTCGTGATTTCCGTGATCCATATGTTTTAAAATTACTTTTTGTTTCATTTGTGAGACCAGTCCTGGAATATGCTTGTACAGTATGGTCACCTTACTACGCTGTACACGTCACAAGACTCGAAGCCATTCAGAAAAGATTTTTGCGTTTTTGTCTACGATCCCTTCCGTGGTTTCATGATATTCATACATTACCACCTTATTCACAAAGACTTTCTCTCACAAATCTTCCTTCTTTGACAAATCATAGGAAGTACTTGCAGTTTTGTTTTATTGTTGGAATAATAAACGGACAAATTTCATCACCATCAGTTCTTGGTAGTTTAAACTTTAGTTTTAGTCGTTCAAGTATAAGACTCCAGAAACCATTGAATACTAATTTCAGCAGATCAAACTATGGTGTACAATGTACATAGCCCCTTAAATCAATTAATTGATATTTATAATAAATTTGACTCTTGTATTAATTCGCCAAATGATAATATAAAAAGTATAAATTGCAAATTAGGTATTATTTTTCAACAGTCTAGTTTAAGTTTTTAGATTTTAAGTATATATTAAGAATTGTTAACGTTAGTATTTAACGAATTATAAATAAATAAATTTATTTGAAGTCGATATCTCTAATGAATATTGAGCTATGGACTACGGAAAAAAACTTTCCGAACGTACGGATGTACGAACGTACGTACACACGCATACACAGACATCTCTCTAAAAATCTTTTATTTAGACTCTAGGAACCTTGAAACGTCGAGAAATATCAAAATTTTCAATTCGACAAATCGGAATGATTACAATAACTTCCTATTGGAAGTTAATAAAAAATGACATAAATCAAAATTAACAAAGCTGTCGCATATTTTTGTGAAATATGTTTTGAAGAATGTCTTCGATTCTTAAATTATTTTTAACAAATTTAAAGAAAAAAATGTCTTTGCGGAATAAAAGACCAATTTTTATTTTTATTATTATCTTTTTGTTCCATTTGAAAACATAACCCTCCTCAATGACCCTTATAGAAACCAAAATTTTATAGAGCCGCGCTTTAGTTCTTGCATTGAGGATTAGTTAGCTCCTATTTGGTACTTGCCTTAAGTACTCGATAGCTAGATTTACGTTAAAACCTTGTTTTACAATACTCCTCACCACTGAGTGAATATTTTGCTACTACATAACGAAAAACAAGAACATAATAAAAGCGGTTCTAGGAAAATCGAAAATAGACTGTTTTTGATTTTAGAATTTATAAAAATAACAGGTTTAGGAGTTTTTTCTTGGAAAAAAATCAGTTGTATTTTATTGTTAAAAATAATTTTGCAACAATTCTAAGGATTCATTGCTTAAGGACCAATTTAGAATCTGAATAGCAAATTATAAAAACAGTCAATATGTTCTTGTTTGTTGTTGTTGTAGAACAGCAAAATTAAATACAAAAATCAATTCAATATTCTATTTTCTTTTCTACATAATTTCTATTCAACAAAAACTCAAGTTTCACATGAAAACAAACAAATAAACACAAACAGACTCATATAGAGATAGACACACACACACACACTTACTTACCTATATGTTGGCACCGGATGTCCTTGGGCTATACACGGTAACGTTGTCTGGCCATTAAGTACAACATGCCTCATTGAATGTTTCTCCACATTTATCCTTGGCTGTACCATTCCTTTGGGCTCCGTTACAATAATACGTCCTGGATATGTTGATATTTGAATTTCGCCTGCATTTTGCAATTTTATACGTAGATACACATGATTACGCACCACATCCATGAGAGCCAAGTTATGTAGGTAGGTTGGTAGGTAGGTAGGTAGTTAGGTATACGATATACCAGAGTGCACAGTTAGATATTTATGAAAAGAACAAAGAGATAAAGACAAAAGAGAAATAAAAGCATGGAGGATTATTGAAAACATATTAAACGGTTGCAGGTGAATGAGTATCTAGGATTAAATAAAAGGATTTTCCTAAAGATATACTCATAGCTATAGCATCACATATCTCTTCTAAATATTTGTATAGGTATATGTGGGAGATACCACCACCCTGTAACCTCTTTAACTCCTATTTGAATTTATTACCTAAGATATAGAGGGTGAAACAACGTTGAAAATATTAATGATCCTTGAAAGGGAACATGAATTAATAGCCTAACCTGCCTTCCAGCATGACTGCCTGCCTGCCTGCCTGTAGGGAATATATGCGAGGATGTTTGTACGTTGATGGCGCCATCGTTTGCCACCATTAGCACCGTTCCATGTTAAAGTTTTCTAAGTACCTTCATATGTGTAGGTTATTGGTAGGTATAACAAGGATTTCCATTTCCACATATCTATATAAACAGAGATGGAGGGGGTAATAAGGGAACAGACGACTCTCCAAATTAAAGACCGAGATTTAATGCACAAATATTAATGCCTTACACTCGATTACTTCACGGTTCGTCGCAAAGAACGTGAAATTACTAATACATTCCTAAATGTATAGGTATGTTAGGAAGCTACACAACAACTACATCTATAATATTTAAGGATGTCTGGCAGAACGTATAAATGCTGCACACAAAACCCCCTTAAGTATAGGGCTTGTTTCCAGCCTCATATTTAATTAGAGAAATTCAAGTTCTATAGAACCGCGCGTTAAATGATAATAAATCATTTGATGGGTGGTATAACGGTATATAATGGGGGTAAAAACTTCCAAGTCCGGAAATAGGTAAATCATCGAAAGGAGCAGGACTATATACACATATGTATGTATGTACATATGTAGGTTCTGACATGGTCAAACATTTTGAACAAGAATTGGTTAGTGGTCATGGGCATACCCTATAAACAATGTGCAGTTGTATATACGCATTAAGGGCATGTTTTATAGAGGATTTTTGAGTATGTGTATGTGTGTTTTTTTTTTGGATTATTGCGGTAAATCATTGTTTAGCTTGTCTCCTGCAGTAATTAAAAGCTGTTTTCCAGACGGGGGGGGGGTAAAATCCTTGGATTTTTTCTTGAGTAAGAGTTGCTAACCCATGGAAAAGGAACGAGAAAGATTTGTATGTGCGTTTTTTTTTTAAGTGTTGTTTCTTGGATTTTTTTTAAATATGCTACTGTGATTTGAAAATAGAAATTATGAAAAATGACAAAAGTCAAATTTCCCTGCTTTAAAGATTTATGTAAAATATATATTAAAAATAAATAAATTTAAAATAATATTTCAAATTCTGTTCCTATCCAATTTAACGATATACAAGAAATCCGGCCAAAAAATATATTAGTTATCAAAAAGGACTTAAGTCAGAAACTGGTCACACAGACTCAATGAACTTAAGACGTTTATATAAAAAAAAGAGGCTGGGATGCGACCCACACTGATAACTTCCCACCCCGTCTGTCGATTTCTCTTGCTTAAAAGTTTGTAGGACAACAAAAGTTGTCAGTTGAATTATTCTTAAAAATTTAAAATTAACCAACAATATTTGGCATATAATGAAATAGTTTGATTTCAAAATATATAAATAAACGAAGTTCTTAGTTGAAAACCAATTTTTACCATTCTAGTAGCATTTCTTAAAAGTTTTTATTTCTTATATGAACAAATACAAATTTAATGAATGAAATTTATTTAAAGTCAATATCTTTGATTGCTCACGAGATATCGAGAACCGAACCTCAAGATTTTAATTTTGTATGAAAAAACTGACGGTAGGATTTTTATAAAAAAATTAAATAAAATAAGTTTGAAGCCAATATTTTTAATTTTTGAAAAGACATTCGAGTCGGAAATCTATTTTTACGAACTTTTAGTAATGTTTTGGTTTTTATTTTTTGTTAAAAAACTGTCAATTCAATTTTTCTCAAAATTTTACTGAATGTTGAAAACAATGTTTCTCATAAGATAAAATGTATTTAAAGCCAATATCTCAAAGTTTAGAAAAGATTTTTAAGTCGAAAATTAACTTTTACCAACTTTTGTTAATTTTGTTTAATTTTTTAATTTTTTGTAAGAAAACTGTCAATTCGATTTTTCTCAAAATGTTACTGATTGTTAACAACAATATTTTTTTAAAAATAAAATTAGTTTAAAGCCAATATCTCAAAGTTTTGAAAAGATATTTGCGTCGAAAATCAATTTTTACCAACTTTTATAAATTTTTTTTAGGTTTATGTTTTTTTGTTAGAAAACTGTGAATTCGATTTTTCTCAAAATTTTATCGAATATTGAAAACAATACTTCTTATGAGATAAAATAAGTTGGAAGCCATAATCACAATTTTTTGAAAAGATATTTGAGTCGAAATCAATGTTTACCAACTTTTGTTAAATTTTGTTTAGGTTTTTATTTTTTGTAAAAAAAGCCGTCAATTCGATTTTTCTCAAAATTTTACCAGATGTTAAAAACGTTATTATTCGTTGCAAAAAATTTGTTTGGAGATAAAATCATTTTTAGTTTGTACAATTTTCGAGGTGACAAATATTTTTCTTCAGTTTTTTTGATTTATAAAAAAACCGTTAATTAGATTTTTTTTTCAAAAATGTAGTTGTTTGGTATCACATTACAATATATAATATAAAATTTAATTCAAGTTTCTAGCATTCTTCGTTCGATATTTAGGATTAACCAACATTTTTACCTTTTTTTTAAACTGCTGTGGTAAAAAAACCACCCACGCAATTTTCTTGAGAGCGCTTTCTGCCTTATTATCTGTATAACAAAATTTATTTGAAGTCGATATCTTTTCTGGTTCTTGAGCTATGGACGACGAAAAAACTTCGCCAACGTACGGACGTACGAACGTTCGTACTCACGCACGCACAGACATCTCTCTAAAAATCTTTTATTTCGGCCCTAGGGGCCTTGAAACGTCGAGAAATGTCAAAATTTTCAATTTGACAAATCGGACCAATTACAATAACTTCCTATGGGAAGTTAACACAAATTTAAAATAAAAATTTTCGACTTGAGACCTTTTTACCGAAGTGAAATTAGGTATTTAATTTAAAATTTCGGAGACCGGGAACCAGAATAAGGTTAACAAATTGTTTCACTGTTAAGCTAAAAAGTGTAAACATGTTAATAATTTATTGTAAAATTGTTATTTCTGATGATTTTTAATTTGAGTTTTTTTGTAAATAAAATAATGTTTAAAAGAGTGCTTCTTAGAAAGGGGTCCCAAAAGTATTGAAATTTATTATAATCATTATTTATTTTAAAATATCGATATTTTAAAGACATTAGGAAGAATTTTCTGGAAGAATTTGACTTTAGTTTAAAATAAAATTACTGGTATTTTTGATGATTTGAACTCATATTTCTCCAGAACATTGGATTCAATTTTGGGGCATATAGTGTAAGAATAGATTTTTTTATTTTTTCGATTTTTGAAAAAATTCAAAAAGTTGGAGTTGTTTTTTAAAAGTTACGTTAATCATCATACATGCTGGTTTGTTGGTCAAAATATATTTGTTCACATATGTATGTACGTGTGTTTTAAAAAAATATAAGCCAGTATATTTTCGAATAAACATTTCACGACTTTGATTAAAAAAAAAAAGTAAAATCTGAAAATATGTAAAAAGTGAGAGTTTCCAAAAATGGGCGCCAAACTTTTATATAATTTTGACTATGCGCGCTGAAATTTGTAACATTAAGATTTAACAATTGGTACAATTTTTGGGACCATCTTACCTACTTTCAAAAATTTAAATTTCAAAAACAGGGGGGGGGGGGGGGGGTAAATGAAAATTCAGTTTGTTGGTATTAAAAAAAAAACAATTTTCACTTAGTTCTTTTTTTGGTTCGCTGAAATAATACCGGAATTTTTTTTTTGGAAAAACCTCTGAATTTGTGATTCGGCTCGAATTGAAAAAGAATCAATTATTATGGATAATAAGCCAGAAATGTTAGAAATTGTACCAGGTATGAAAGGATCTTTTATATATCCTTCCTCCATTTTCACCGAACCCGTGACGATATTCTTCATTAAAATATGGACACGAATATCTTGAGAAATCAAAAACGTCAAATAATTTTAAGTAAACAATGTCTAATTTCGTTTTGAACTGGAGATGGCTTTGTTGTTGGACCCTACTTACTCGAAAATAAAGGGGATGTAACTGTTATGGTGAATGAGCTGTGTTCGACGATTTTTCATGATTTTTCACTGCCTGTCACATAATTAGCTTCACAATCACAATTTTGCAAGAAAAATTTCATGATCTTGTTATTTTTCAAAAAAATTATCACAATTGGCCAAAGAGATGTTATGATGTAACACCAGGAGGTAAATGTTTTTCTTTAGAGCCACGTGAAATATAATGGCAATGCTCCAAAATCGATTCAAGATCTTGGAAACGGAATTCGTAACGTGTGCGAATTGGAAATGGGATATTTCATGAAGAGGATATGGTGGTGAAGCCGTATAATTTTGGTTTTCATTATTCCTCTTTGTAATAAAATATTCATCTATTGACTTAAAAAAAGACTCTTTTTAAGTACAAATGAAACCTCTTATTCGAAAACATCATTACTTGCGGTTTGCTGAAGCGAAATCAAACTAAGATTGCAAAAGTTCGACTTATTCCATCATTCCTGCTTCATCATTAAAGCTCATCATTTTTGTACTTGCACAAAAAATTAAGTCCTATTTTATTTGCTCAATTACTTAAAGTTCCTACAATCACGTTCTGAATCAAGAATTGAAAAGTTCAAAGAACAAATTTTCCAACTTTTTGCTTACAACAATCACCATAATGACATTACTTAAATGTTTTTCATCAGTAGAAGCTTAACAACATAAAGATCCCGCCGCAATCTTGAAACCACAATCTATTCTTCTTAACAGAAAAAAAAATCCTATATAAATACATATAGCTTTAGAAACCAATGTTTTATTCATTCGTCTATTCATCATATGGCTCAAAGTAAGATAGTTAATCATTTATCTAAATCTATTCTGACAGCGTCATTATTATCAGACAAAAGATTTTCATTTACCTGGATGGATGTCCCTTTATATATGTACATATGTAAATATACGAGTAAACCACCTACCAAAACATTATATACACACATATTTCGAAAAGGGAATATTTAATTCCAAATACATAAACTCAACTCAAAACAAGTTAAGTGTGTTTGTGAGGACATAAAGCAAGTTCTGCCATCATCCACAAAACAACAACAACAACAACAACAACAAAAAACAAACCCTAATGTGGATCATCCTTTGTTGCATCAACTCAAATAGTTTTCCAAAGTGAAAGCCAACTTCCATTAGTTGAAATAAGAGCACCATAAGTCGTGTCGAAGGAGAGAGGAATGGATGGTTGTTGGTATGATGATAGACGAGCATCCAAGGCATCACAGCATAACATCATCATCATCCAGGATCAGCAATCAGGATACATATAAATAAATACTTATAAGAACTTGTCAAATAAAATAAAATGCAGCAGCTCCAGCTAAAAGTACTCTTAAGATCCTTTTTTTCCATCACTACATCCTTATACAACCATAAGAGTGTATGAAAGTGTATTGAATTAAGTCGATATTTACCCGACCTATACCCAAACCCTATCCACCTACAACCTTCCTTCTATATTGAGATACTATGTTTGCATTCTTTTAAATAAAAAAAAATAACTAAAGAATTCAAAGGATGCAACTATACCAACACAACTTTGTATACTGACATCCCTTTTAAGCATCGCACGTACCACAATAAATTCCTTTTACTTTGCAACTAAATAATACAAATCGTGCGCACCACATAATTCACATCAGAATCGCATTTCTCTTCTATAAAGCAAAAAGGATAAGGTTGGTGTGGGGGGGGGGTGTATCTGATGTCGGTTACCGCAATCGCCCATTGAGTACCCATTCATGCATTTAATTATATCGCACCAGATATCCTGTTAAAAAAAGAAATAGATAAATTATGAGTTTTCCTATACCCTATGTCACTTTTAATGGAAGAAGTGGCAACTAGTATTACGAATCATATACGACGACGACGACGAAGAGGAGAACCCAGCTGAAGCCAAACGAAACCAAACCAAACCAACACCCCAATATGATGTCTCCCTAAGGACTTCTTGTGCACAAAGTTCAAAACGAAATAGTGAAAGACGACTCTGGGACGACACCAAAACCGACACCAACACCAACACCATCACCATCACCAACTTCTATACCAACACCAACAACTATGACGAAGAAGAAGAAGTCAAGTGTATATCTATGATGCAAGCATGTTCCGCTTCAGAGGATTCGAGGGACAAAAACCGCACATAAGTGGCGTGGCATGGCGTGTCGTGTTTTGTCGTGTCGATGAAGACGACGACGACGACGACAACAACAACGACTACAACGATGCTGCTGATGACTCCAAGGCCCCCAGAATAATGATGATGATGATGTTGTTGCCTTCCAGTTGGAAAGGGTTGAGGGGTATTTCTTTCCATCTTTGATATGGTATACCTAAAACTACCTTAACCTATAGTAACATCTTGTGTATCCTCTAAAGTAATGCATGACCTGGTTTCACAGTGGTTTCGATTACACTTCCTTTGGACCCATTCTCCCGCTGATGTTCCTGATGGTTCAGTGGTTATGTTTTGTGGTAGATGTACCTTACCTATACCTACTTACCTAACCTATATTCTCGTATATAGTAAAAAGGGTTGTTTGTGCTCAAAATTTTTGTAGAACATGTTAGCCCCAACAGCACGGAACCAGCAGCAGTAGGTACAGCAGCGTAGCGCAAGAAAAAGTAGGAAAATGGTTTACTTTCAAACATCATTTCGCCGGGAATGACTTACATATTATGTGTAAATATGATGTTCTCATTTTCATCATCACCTCTCAGACAACACATCTTATAATTTATATAAGACCACTTAGAACAGGGTGTTACTGAAATGAAGGCCATCATAATATTGAATAACCACTTGTTAAATTGTAACCTTTAAGAAACCCTGAGCAATTGATGGCTGTGGAAGTGAACATTTTTGAACCCATCAACAATTTTAACTGACAGGCGTAGAGTACTCGTCCCTAGTCATTATAAACTTACAAAACTGCTGATAACATACTGCGTGGTCCCCCAGTAAAAAATGATCTTTTAAAAATACCTAGTTAAAAAAATAGATGTTCAAATGGTAGCCATGTGCATTCAAGAGGACAGAAGCGTCCACAGGTTTTTCTTAAAACCTACCTCTGTCTATCAACTCCTACTCTCACCTCAAGGTGGTAAACATCGGGTGCCTAGTACCTCAACTGGAGATTCGGTTCCCCATTGGAAAGTTTTTTGGGGTAGCGAACGAGAGAGGGGGGAGAGGTGTTTCCACTAAGGCACCTCTCCTTTCATCCAGACGGCAGCGGAGGAATTCTCAAGATGGAATCAACGGTGGCGTCTACAGTTCCAGTTAGGTTGAACTACTAAGTGAACACCTTATAGGGCTACTACGACATTTCGAAGCCCAGTTGGTTATGCAGTCTGGAGTTAAAACAAGGACCTGGTCCTTCAGGTTGAAGGTCGTGCGTCAGAGTGACTTCCAGCCCACATAAAAAAAACCCAGTTGCGAATCACCAACAAGCCTCGTTTAGGTCCCTTAACAGACCACGTGCAGCCGAAGAATTAGCGGAGGCCCAAGACTGCTATAAGGCAGACATCACCACCATCCAGGAAATACGATGGGATGGACCGGGCAAAAAGAGTATGAAAAACTGCGATATTTACTATGGTGACTGCTACCGAGAAAACCAACAGCGCTTATTTGGATGCGGCTTTGTCATTGGAGCCAGACTAAGGCAACAAGTCTTGAGCTATAGGTGCATCAACGAGCGCCTCATGACCATCCGCATCAAGGCTAAATTCGGCAACATTAGCCTAACATGCGCACACGTCCCCACAGAGTTCTTCGAGCTCTTAGGCAATACATAATGAGCAGTGTCCTAGCTACGATATTAAAACTGTCCTGGGCGATTTTAATGCCAAGCAAGGAAGGGAAGACATCTTTGGTGGAATAATCGGGAAAAACAGCCTGCACGACAACATTTCCGACAACGGATTCAGGCTCATCGACTTTGCTGCGGGGTGAAACTTCAACATCATTGATGTCCGAACTTTGCGAGGAGCTAACATCGACTCGGACCACTACCTCGTTGTACCAAGGTAGCACTTCGGGTTTCCTGACCCAAGGCAAAACGAGATGCTGGGAGAAGGTACAACGTCGAACGGCAATAATCGCAAGAGATCGCCAAATCCTTCTCTGACCGAGCTACAAGTAACCTATCTCGACGTTCTCTGCCGCAAACACAATTTATCGAAAACCAGTGGCATTATTGTCAAGATGCAATTAAAGAAGCCGCCTCTGACGTGCTGGGTTTTAAGCAACCACCAACAAGGAACCCCTGGTTTGATGAGGAATGTCAGCAGGCGAATGCAGCCAAACAACAGGCACGCAAAGCGGGGCTGCATAGAAGGACGAACTCTATGCTCAGAAGAGGCGAGAGGAGCACCGACTTCTCAGAAAAAAAAAAGAGAGAGCATGAGAAGCGTTTGGTCGAAGATGTTGAGAGGTTTAAAAGCAGGAATGAAGTTCGAAAGTTTTATGAGCAGGTGAAACGAAATTTACAAGTAGATACATAAACCTAGAACCGAAGGCTGCAAAGACCAAAGTGGAAACATCATAGTGAAATCGCAGTCAATGCTGAGGTTATGGAAGGACCACTTCTGCAGACTGTATAACGGCGACGACGAACCGAATTCCGCTGTCAGGCAGGATGATCCATTCAACATAGACGACGTAAGCCAACAATCCCGTCCTCCCGACTTAGACGAAGTAAATATTGCCATATCTAAGCTGAAGTCTAACAACCGCTGGAGAAGATGGCTTAAATGCCGAGCTCTTCAAAGCAGCTGGAGATAATTTAATAAGAGCATGCACCAACTTATCAGTAAGATATGGTCGGAAGAAAGCATGCCCGATGAATGGAACCTCAGTATTGTTTGCCCGATCCTGAAAAAAGGAGACCCTCTAAACTGCACCAACTATAGAGGAATCAGTCTACTTAACATAGCTTACAAAATCTTCTCTGCCGTAATATGTAAACTTCTAAAGCCCATCAACAACAACCTGATAGGTCCTTATCAGTGTGATTTTAGACCACGACTGTCCACAGTCGATCAAATATTCACATTACGGAAGATCCTGGAAAAAAACCCAAGAACATCAAATCGACACCCACCAACTTTTTATCGATTTCAAGGCCGCATATGACAGCATCTACAGGGACGGGCTGTATAGAGCCATATCTAGTTTTGGCATCCCTGACAGACTCGTCCGTTTGTGCAGGATGACTATGGAGACTTTACGCTGCTCCATAAAGGTTGGAAATAACTTAACAGAATCTTTCGATGCCAAAAAAGGCTTTAGACAAGGTGATGCGCTATCATGCGATTTTTTTAACATCGTACTTGAAAGAATAGTACAGAGCTCACACGTCAACACTAGAGGCACTATCTTGTCTATGTCTGTCCAATTACTCAGCGTGATGTCAATTGGGCTTTTGTGAGTATTGAGGCAGAGGCGGCAAAAATGGGTTTAACAGTTAATGAAGGCAAAACAAGGTACATGCTGTCAAGAAAGGACTTACAACACCGACGTCTTGGTCAAAACGTCACCATCGACAGACGTAACTTTGAGGTAGTCAAGGACTTCGTCTACCTAGGCTCCGCTGTTAACGCAGAAAACAAATCACGCTGAGATCAAACGAAGAATAACTCTTGCTAACCGCTGTTTCTTTGGGTTAAGAAAGCAATTGAGTGGGAAAATCCTCTCTCGAAGGACCAAAGTGTCGCTATATAAGACCCTCATCCCCGTCTTGCTATACGGTGCAGAAGCATGGACTATGACAAAAGCGGATGAAAGCACCTTGGGTCGTTTCGAGAGAAAGATTCTTCGTGTGATCTACGGTCACGTATGCATCGAAGGGGAGTGGAGGAGAAGATGGAACGACGAGCTGTACGGGCTGTACAGCGACGTAGACTTAGCCAGAAGGGTAAAAGTCCAACGACTAAGATGGCTGGGTCACGTAGATCGCATGGAAATCAATCTCCGGCCCGGAAAGTCTTCGAATCCACACCCACAGGACAGCGCAGAAGAGGAAGACCGCGAATCAGGTGGCGCGCACAAGTAGAATGGAGCGCGAAAGTGGAGACATTTAGCTAGGGACCGAGCTAGATGGAGAAGTTTGTTGGGTGAGGCCCTAGTTCACACAGGACTGTAGCGCCACCTTTAGTAAGTAAGTTAAAAAAATGTGTAATTTCTAAACAGAAATCGATTTGAAGTGAACGACGCTTTTGAATGAATTCATAAATTTTATCAAGTTAGTTATTCTCAGAACATGGTTTTTACTACCTTTACATTTCGATGATTTTTAATATTTTTTGACTTATATTTGTATACTTATATTTTTTAATAAATAAGAAATTGTCAGAGCTATGATCATACATACATATATATTAAGGATCTTTTTTTTAAAACTAAATTAGTAATTTAATGAGTCCTAAATAATAACGTATAGTGTTATGGTAAATAAAGAAAATCTTATTTATAAGAATAACTGAAAATATTCCAGGATTGGATTTCAAGTTTTTTTTTGTATTCTCCGTTTGATGTCGAAAACGTGGATTATGTATGATGAATAATAGATTTTGATAAGTAACCAATTATTTATGTAGTGTAAAATTCCATAAAATCCTATGGCAAAAAATACATTCAACCTAATTGCATTTATAACCTTATAGATTTTCAATCTATGTCTAATTGAATATTTCAAAACTAGCTGGAAGGCTTAGCTATTTAATATTGTACACTCGAAATTTCCAAGAATTTAGTGATACATATATGAAATTTGAGCTATACTCAAACACAGTATACAAAAAAAGGACCTTATAAAACGAATATACTATATTTCCTGAAACTTAAGGCTATTTCTCTTACCTAACCTATACAAATTTCTCATGAGGGTTTTCAGTAAAATTAAGTATTAAAAAGCAACAAGAGAGAACAAAATTAATTTCTATTATACTAAAGGTAAGAATTTAAGGGAATTTAAATATATATCTAAATGTAAATACAAAGTATAATATATGTACTTGTATATGCATGTATATAGTCGTACCTGTCAGTCTATTTACAGTTCGGCATGTGTAACTTTTGTATGCATCATTTGGTCCTGCATTGTTTATATACAATTCACCATTTGACAAAACAGTGTATTTTCCTCCGATGTCTGTATTTGGATAGAGATGCATTCCAGTATCCTGTACCCATGCTGTAACCATGACAAATTCTGACATGTAACTCGGAACCTGATGGGTGTAATAAAATACATTTTGTAAAAGAGCCTTTACTATCTTCAATAGGTACCTATTCACTAAATTGAGTTTGAGTATAACAGCAATAAAATAAAAAAATAAATCCAATCAATTGTGTTTTAAAAGCTATATATCCTCTTTTCGAACTTTGAAAACGTTCGACATCATCATCATCATCAGTCAGGATCATTGTTCCATTAGTAAAACTTACCTGACATTTGAGGACTGCTGTATTGCCCGTCATAACGTATTCATCATGCACTTGGACTGTATATTTTTGATTAACAACTAGAAATAGAAAAGACATAAAATGGTTTAAGATTGAGAATTTTAAAGTAGGAACTAAGTATATAGAAGAGTGGGTATGGGTATAGTCCTTTTCATAAAAAGAATGTATCATGAAGCAGAAAGAGGGTTTTAAATAATTTGACAACTATCATGAGTATCGATTGAAGACAGACATTTATTGCTTACGTCAAAGTGGTATGTAGATTCTCCTAAAATTTTTGTTAGAATTTAGAATTTTGAAATGGATTTAAAAGGAATGAATTACCAAACTAAATGAAGTACCTTAGCAATAGTACTTTTGAGTCTGGATAAAAGTTTAATAAATCATGAACAATGTTCAAGTTTTCTTGTATAACAATTAGTGTCTATGGCGTGTATGTGTTGGTAAACGGTAAAATAAGAAGATCGAATTCAGTTTCTATTTATAATAGTAAACTCGAAAAAAAAAAACATTTTAGGTACACTCAGGCGTATACGCACTTTTTCCTTTTGTTTTAATTTGTAGTACCCGTAGCGTGATGGTTAGTGCGTTGGACTGTCATGCAAGGGGTCTTGGGTTCAATCCCTGCCTGTGCCACCTTACTTTTTTTCACGGGTACTGCCTCTTGCGAGGAATTGACAAATCCTCCAAGAGTACTTCTTGTCATGAAAAGTGCTTTCTCAAATTAGCCGTTCGGATTCGGCATATGAACTGTAGGTCCCTTCCATCTCTGACAACATTACTCGCACACAGGAATGGTTGAGAGTTGTAAGTCACTAGGCCCTGGTTCTTCATGGACTGTTGCGCCACCTAATTTTTTTTTTTTTTTAATTTGTTAAACATTATTTTTGGTACGATTTAAAAACGTTCGTAGGAGAGATGTCTTTATGTGTAAGTTAAGGATACGTATTTACATCCTGCATTCTCCAAGAACCAGCGGAGACTTTAAATACAGATAGTTATATGAAACTGAACGTAAAGGACTTAAAACATTTGTATATGTGAAAATATTGTTTCAAGACAAATACATTGGCCAAATTATACCGTTATATAGAATTAATATGAATAAATATAAAAAAGTTCAACAAATTGATGCAAAACTATTTTCAAAATTTAAATCTTGAGTAAAAAAAGAGAGGAAAACCAATTTTTACCAATTTTAGCAGCATTTATTAAAAATTTTTATTTCTCATACAAACAAATACAAATTGGATGAATGAAATTAATTTAAGTCAATATCTTCTATTGTGCACGAGATATCGAGAACCGAAGATCAATTTTTACCAAATTTGCGTACTATTTTTTGTAGATACATATTATTTTTTTATGAAAAAACGGAGAGATAAAATAAGTTTGAAGCCAATATTTTTAATTTTTGAAAAGATATTTGAGTCGAAAGTAAATTGTTACCAAGTTTTGGCATTGCTTTTTTTTAGGTTTTTATTTCTTGTAAGAAAATTTTCAATTCGATTTTTCTCAAAATTTTACCGAATGTTGAAAACGTTATTCTTCGTTACACAAAATTGTTTTGGAGATAAAATTATTCTTTGTTCGTAAATTTTTCGAGGTGACCAATATATTTTTTTCAGTTTGTTTGATTTATAAAAAACTGTTAATTGGATTTTTCCTCCTTATAAATAATGGTGCATTTGAAAAACGAAGCAAGTAAGCCAAGAACTGTGGAACCCATTTATTTACTGGTTAACAAAATTAAGTTTGATGCAAAAATGAATTGGTACTTTTTAAAACGATTGTTTTGGTCTGAATTCGAATTTTACTTTAAAATTTCTCCATCAGGTGAAACTTTTGAGTCATTTCTACAAAAATCTTTAAATAAATCATATTAAAAGCTAATGTAGAATATAGTTTTTAACCAAAAATTCTATAATGATTTTTTGAAGCACAAATGTTTATCTTGAAGACAAAATTTAAATGTTTTTTATATCTTACTTAGCTACTGGAAAGTCTCATTAATTGTGAGTCTATATTTGACGATATATGAGGTTTTGTAAAACCTTGAACCTTATCTTTCATGGTTTTGACAAAAATAAGATTCAGTGTTTATTTTTGGTGCTGATTTCGAATATGAAAATACGCGTTTTAAAAAACATTTTGGAATTTGTTTCTTTTAACGCTGGTCGACATGTTTTGTTCCTAGGAATCAAATTGCTTTTTTCCAGTGTATTTTAATGATCTTAATTTAAATACGACACAAATTAGGTTTTCCATATACTAGTATTGCTTTTTAAAAATTCGAAAAAAAATATTTAAGGCTTTTTGAGGCTATCTTTTTTTTAAAGTAGTTTTTTTTTTAACTTGATGGTTTTCCAAATCTATAATCTTTATATTCAATACTTAGTTCAAATATTTATAGTATTTGGAACAGTTTTCGAAAAATCTTCATAAGTTGTTAGATTTTATCTGTTTCACATCAACTTAATAGAATCGCTGAACCATTTATGCTAATGCCAAATGCTTTAAAAGTAAACAAATTTATTCTCAAAAAAAGACTATAACATACATTTTTTGAAAAATATTTCAAAAATATTAAAATAATGTTAAAAAGGAATATTTTTAAAACTTGATGAGACCAAAGTTAAGATTCGAAATAAGCACTGAAAATTAATTCCAAAGTTAGTTTTCGAAAATTCAAATAAAGTTAAATGAAGACTCATAACTAATGGGAGTTTCCAAATACTAAGTAGATACTAAAATAGTTTAAACTATATCTGGAAGACAAAGATCTGTACTTTGCAAAATTATTAAACAATTTATTGTTAAGATACATAATATATTGTGTTTTACCTAAAAGGGCATATTTTAAAAACAAGATGTGATAGCTAAATTGTAAGGAGAGATTCCTATTCAGGACAACTTAATCTATTAAAAAATTAGTATTTTTCTTGTGTGACAGAACAAAAATCGTAATTTTCTCGACTAGTGAATTAGCTGACAAAGTTAAACAACCTTTAATATGTTAAAGAAACAGTGCGAGAATTAGAATAAGAGGTAGGGGTTAGAAAAGTAGGTGTCGGTGTTAAGGAAAAGAGAGAGCTTTAAAAGATATTCCACATTCGTTTAGTACGCCTAAAGAACAAATCTCATCGTAAGGACGAAATTAGACTCAAGGGTAAACTGAAGAAGCAGTTAAATTGTTTTAAAGAACTTGATGTGATAGCCTTGTTTGAAAAACCGATTTGTTATAAAAAAAAGATTACTATTAATCGGTTTTTGCCTTTTTCCACCAAAAACCGTTTTAGGAGTGTTCTCTTTTCGGGATTATGTAGAAAAAGTTATCTCTTAATCTTATAGTAATTTACTAAAATGGTTAAATTTGTTTTACATTGTTTGAAAAACCGATTTGTTATCAAAACAAAAATTACTATTAATCAGTTTTTGACTTTTTTCAACAAAAACCGTTTTAGCAGTGTTCTCTTTTCGGGATTATGGAGAAAAAGTTATCTTTTAAGCCTATAGTAATTTGCTAAAATGGTTAAATATAATTTACTAAATCGTTAAAAGTTTGCACCAATTCAAAACAATGATTTTAAATAAACAGTTCTACAGAGTTAGCTCCATTATGCACAGTGGTTTCGGTTGTATGGAGAGAGCGTCAAAATTCAATAAAATCGGAACCACTCAACCGATCTTGATGAAACTTTCACATATTATCAAAAATTTAATAAGACATCATCATACAAAATTTCAAACTTCTGCCACGCCCACTTAAAAAAAATTAATATAATCCCTAAAATTGATACAGGGTTGTTATAAGATATTTTTGTTTAAGATAAGGCTTTTTTGTATCAATATGAAAGTTTTTTCACGCCTACTTTTTGGAAGGATTTTCCCATTTGTGTACTCTATACCTTTAAAAATAATAGGCCCAAAAAAAGTTTCGCTATCGAAATAAAAACATAATATTTTTGTAGAAAAATAAAATAAATATTTAATTTCACAAATATGGTTACAAAAATTAAATTAAAAAATTGTATATACAAACGAGTATGTTTTCTCAACTGTGTGGATAAACTTAAAAAAAAAAAAAACAATATAAAAATACAATTAAAATAAGATAAGATACTTTTGGTAACAAAAAAAGATTAACAAGAAAATTAGATATAATAATGTTCTAAGTAACAGAAAGTAGACAAATACCCATTTTTTGTAACCCAAATGTCATACATTTTTTTCTTAGATACCGAGCAAAAATACATTGAACCTACGAGTAACAGAATTATGAATTGTTCATAAATAAACAAAATTCGTAAGTGGTGTGAAATCAAAAGAAAAACTTAAATTTTACTATTAGTGGATGATTGTGGGTGGTAAGACTAAATTTTTCAAAAAGCTGTGAGTTTTCTCAACACTTGGATCAAAATTTTATTTTTAAGCTACATTCAAGACTAGGTTAAAACTTTACCTAAATTTTAAAGTAAAATAAAAAAAGCAACTTTTACCACAGCGGAGTTTTACCATCATAACTTTTAAAATTAAAATAAAAATATTACATAAGAATTTTTAAAATATTCTACACACCTTGTTTTTGTAACTCTATTAAAACAAAAATTCCAAAAAATTCCTTTGATAAAAAAAATTCACTTTAAAAATAGTTCACTTTAGTCACAAATATGGACCTATGTTCAGACCGTGCATCTAGCTCACTTTGAATGAGAAAACAAAAGTGATAACACGTGACATTTATGACGAAATGTTTGTAACAGTAAAAATAGATCAATTATCTATTATATCAAGAAACAAACAAAACAAGCACTGTTATTTTTTGTATTTTTGTCGTATGGGCGAAACCACTGTGATATGGTTCAACCGAGGTTTTAGATTCGCGTTATCTTACAAATAAATTTTGTAATCTTTTTAATTGGTATTGCGGTACCAATAGTTCTAGCAGAAAATAAAAATATAAGAAGTTGGATTCAAATGCTGAAATTTCCCCTTTTAATCAAGTAACTGATGAGTCGCTAAAGTCGTGTCTGCTAACCGAACATGTGAGTAAATGGCTCATGCCTAGAACGGGTTGGGGTCAAAAGTCAAAATACTGTATGGATCATAATACTGCGTTTAAAATACTGTATCTCAAAAAAATTGTATGTATAAAATACTGTATGATCAAAGTACTGTATCTCAAAATTCTGTATTTCAAAATTCTGTATTTGAAAATGTAAATGAAAAAAGAGGGGACTTTTTTGCATTATCAAAACGATTTTTATTTTTCAGCCTATTTAAACAATTTTTAAAATACAGAATTTTAAAAACAGAATACTTTTTTAAAGAATGCATCATAATAATTTTTCATTAGCATAATGTTTTTAATATACTTTCCTTGAACAATATCAATTGTACCTAGATAAGTCTTTGAATGAATAATTAATAAAACAAAATAAATGGCGACTTCTTATTTTCTTATTTTTCAATTGCATAAGAAATTAACTAAACTAATTGATATGTCAAAATTTCCACTTGCTGGTGGATTTCGTTAATTTTTTAAAGCTTGTGCAAATTTAAGTGTCAAGTGCATTTGCTCAAAAAGCATTTTGAGATCAAGAATTTTGAGATACAGTATTTTGACAGTACAGCATTTTGAGTTATAGTACTTTAAATGTACAGTATTTTGGTATACAGAATATCATACAGAATTTTGACCATACAGTATTTTAAAATACAGTATTTCGATCCGCTCCCGTCTAGAACATTTGTAGTGCAACCGTAAAACATATGTAATTCCAGCCTTGTGGTAGCACAATTAACTTTTGTTAAACTGTTCAAAACCTACTTTTTTTTTATATCAATTAATAACATCTTCAATGTTTATTATTTTTTATTTATACCTGTTTATGATGTTTCGTATGAAATGAAGAAATTATACTCTTTCAATTTATTTTTAAAGTTTGAATACATTTGAACAATTATTATAAAATTTCTCTACAAGATGCTAAAAAGCTAACTTTTTCTGTAGATATAGTTTGGTTTATTCTGTCAAATGCATCATGGTCATGACAAACGAAATAAATAAAACAAAAAACTAAAACAGAAATCCTTTCTGTTCTTAATGTTGAAAGGCAAACAGGAGCAGCAGCAGCAGTAACAGCAAAGAAAAAAAAAAAAAGACAAAGTAGTTAGCAAAAGGACGACATCCCACACTCCAAATGACATTGACTGATGAATAGGTAATTTTGTTCTTGCAACATGCACCACATTCTCCATCACTGCGCACTCTGCTAACGCGACCACTTTCTTTACTTTTTGTTTTGTTTTTTTTTTTTTCTTTTTCTTGTCTCTTCCTATTTTAATACAATTTTTTATTTTTTCTATTCTTGTGCTTTCTGTGTGTAAATAATCCTTTTCAAACATAAAAAAAGGACTTGCGTTTGCTCATGCAACTATTCAGCAAGTCATCGTGTTTGAGGTCTTCTTGGTAGCATATTCGGTTTTTTTTTTTTTTTTTCTACTGTATGTTGGCTGCTTTTTTACAGTTGTTTTCAACATAGTTACGAGTATATGGATAGCACATGTGTCGTTTCCATTTCTTGTACACAATATTTTTTGTCATAGAAATAACGGTACAACGACAACCGTTCTATCTTCCATTTTTCTTTCTTGTGTTGTCTTATCGTCTATTCTGTGTTAGTTATTTGACGCAAATTCGCCTTGAAAAGTATAGAAGAAAAATAGGAAAATATAAATGAATGTGGGCAAAGGGTGCATTGCATAGAGCCACTCCCAAAGCTAGGCCATCTAAAAGGCCAGGACGGGCTTGAGCTAACTGTGCAGCTGAACTGTTTTTTGTTATTTGTTAAAATAACTGTATTGTCCTTCGTCTATTGTATACTGGCTCCTTGCTCCCTTCCCTGCCCTGTGCTGCACTGAACCACCCCATTCTATAACAGCAGCACTCAGTATGATGGCAATTTTCATGGAGCTCCCTCTTTTTCTGAAAGTTTGTATCTTTTTTTACTCAACTCAACCGATTCGCCTTTTTTTCACAAAGCCTCCTTTATTCTCCCCATCCACCACTTTATACCGTTATTTATATAGTTTCGGTGTAAATGAACTTCCGTCTGCACGCTGCTACAAACAAATACACATACATAATTATATATAGTGCTAGTTGTTCTGGTACTGGTTATTTATGACCAGAATGACTTTCTGGACGTTAGGTAGGTACGAGAGTATATGTGCAAGACAACTTTTCAAATTAAAGTTTTGTGCAATGGCCATTTTGATTTTGTTTTTCTGTACAAACATATATTTGGCTCAAAAGAGGTTATACCTATACAAAAAAAATTGAGGGTCCTGATGATGGAGTTTGGGGATTTTTTGTTGTGTGGTTTCCTATTCATTTCATTTATAACGTGGTCAGTTGGTTTGATGGCTATTAGAAAATTTTGTTGGTAGTTTGTTTGAATTATTTTCGAAAATATTTCACTTGAAATTTTTATTTAATGCAATTTGTGTTCAAGTGTCAAATATATTAGTTTGACCAATAATTTGTGGTAAGAGTCCATATGGTATTTGTACATAAAATATATGTATGTAGGAGTCTTTTGAGCTGTGACATATAATGTCGAGCAATACGTTTTGATTGATTTCATATTTCCTAGAAAAGAATTGTTCAATAAAGTTATTAGTTGTAAAAATATAAGTATTTGATATATGTTATGTAGATGCAAGATCTCAAGTTCGTATGATTGACTTTTATTGTGAGGAGACAGTTACATTAGGTAAGTTGGAATTATATATATCTTATTGTTAGGTATATTATTACCAAAGTCAACTAACTCCTCGGCTGAGGTGTAAGAAATTCCGAAAGCCATATAAAGGGTGATACATTTGTCATTCACTTTAGTCGAAAGATAATCTTCTGGCATTATGATGTCAATATGATTTCTTGCATATTACCGCCGTGACCGGCTCCGAGTAGTCTAGATTTTTTCCAACATTTGTGTTATCCAATGTCTCCAAGTGTCAATCGTTTCGGTCTTATCGGTGCAGACTAGGGACTTCAAATATTGTCACAGAAAACAGTCAAGCAGCGTTCAATCGCACGATCTTAGAGGTCAATTCATGGTCCCGTCAAGTAAGACTATGTGGTTACAAAACATGTCCTTCAATAAATTAATTATATCATTAGCTGTGTTGCAAGTTACGAAGCCTTATTTCATGAAAATTGATAGGTGACAATTGTATAAAATTTATTACACTTGTACGATAATTTTTTTTCCTAAATATTGACAGGTGACAAATTTGTCAAAAAAAAAATACAATGACAAATTTGTCATGACATTTTTAACTTTAAGTAATTGTAATGGGTCCGATTTGTCGAATTGAAAATTTTGACATTTTTCGACGTTTCAAGTTCCCTAGAGTCGAAATAAAAGATTTTTAGAAAGATGTCTGTGCGTGCGTGTATACGTTCGGAAAGTTTTTTCGTCGTCCATAGCTCAAGAACCAGAAGAGAATCAACTTCAAATAAATTTTGTTATACAGATAATAAGGCAGAAAGATGCAGAAAGGGCTCTCAAGAAAATTTCGTGGGTGGTTTTTTTTACTATAGCAGTTTAAAAAAAGGTGAACATTTTGGTTAAACCTAAATATCTCATCAACCAATGACGCTAGAGACTTGAATTAAATTTATATTATATATTGTAACGTGATACAAAACAATTATATTTTTGGAAAAAAAGTCCAATTAACGGTTTTTTTATAAATCAAAAAAAAAAACTGAAAAAAAAATTTGTCACCTCGAAAATTTTACGACTAAATTTTTTATCTCCAAAACAATTTTGTGCAACGAAGAATAATGTTTTTGACATCTGATAAAATTTTGAGAAAAATCCAATTGACAGTTTTTTTTATAAAAAATAAAAACCTAAAAAAAAACGTTACTCAAAGTTGGTAAAAATTGAATTTCGACTCAAATATCTTTTCAAAAACTTGAGATAAAGGCTTCAAACTTATTTTATCTTATAAGAAATATTGTTTGTAACATTCAGAAAAATGTTGAGAAAAATCGAATTGACAGTTTTTTTTTTCTAAAAATAAAAACCTAAAAAAAAAATTAATAAAAGATGGTAAAAATTGATTTTCGACTCAAATATACTTTTAAAAATTTGAGATAATGGCTTCTAACTCATTTTAACTTATAAGAAATATTGTTTTCAACATTAGGATAAACTTTGAGAAAAATCGAATTGACAGTTTTTTTAGAAAAAATAAAAACCTAAAAAAAAATGTATAAAAGGTGGTAAAAATTGATATTCGACTTAAATATCTTTTCGAAAATTTTAGATTATAGCTTCCAACTAATTTTATCTTATAAGAAATATTGTTTTCAACATTCGGTAAAATTTCGAGAAAAATCGAATTGACAGTTTTTTTACAAAAAATTAAAAACCGAAAAAAAAAATAACAAAAGTTGGTAAAAGTTGATTTTCGACTCAAATATCTTTTCAAAAATTTGAGATAATGGCTTCTAACTCATTTTAACTTATAAGAAATATTGTTTTCAACATTAGGAAAAACTTTGAGAAACATCGAATTGACAGTTTTTTTACAAAAAATAAAAACCTAAAAACAAATGTATAAAAGGTGGTAAAAATTGATTTTCGACTTAAATATCTTTTCGAAAATTTTAGATTATAGCTTCCAACTAATTTTATCTTATAAGAAATATTGTTTTCAACATTCGGTAAAATTTCGATAAAAATCAAATTGACAGTTTTTTTACAAAAAATTAAAAACCGAAAAAAAAAATAACAAAAGTTGGTAAAAGTTGATTTTCGACTCAAATATCTTTTCAAAAATTTGAGATAATGGCTTCTAACTCATTTTAACTTATAAGAAATATTGTTTTCAACATTAGGAAAAACTTTGAGAAACATCGAATTGACAGTTTTTTTACAAAAAATAAAAACCTAAAAACAAATGTATAAAAGGTGGTAAAAATTGATTTTCGACTTAAATATCTTTTCGAAAATTTTAGATTATGGCTTCTAACTAATTTTTTACTTATAAGAAATATTGTTTTCAACATTCGATAAAATTTTGAGAAAAATCGAATTGACAGTTTTTTTTTACAAAAAATAAAAACCTAAAAAAAACAATACTAAAACTTCGTACAAATTTACTTTCGACTCAAGTAGCTTTTCAAAAATTACAAATATTGGCTTTAAACTTATTTCATTTCACACAAAATATTGTTTTCGATATTCAATACGTACGAACGTTCGAATTCGGTTTTGAACTGTAGGTCCCCTCCATCCCTGACACACAGAAATGGTTGAGAGTTGTAAGTCACTAGACAATAGTTCTCAACGGATTGTTGCGCCACCTAATTTATTAACACTTGACCGTAACTGAGTTTCCTGTCGCAATTGTCAATTAAATAATGACAAATATGTACATAATTTGTAATTTGTAATTTCATGAGAAAATTTTCAATACAAATTTGTCAGACAATTCCTAAAAATTTTGGAAAAATACTTGACAATACATTGTCATCACAATTTCTTTATGAAACAAAAAGATGATAGTTATGGGGTATTTTCCTACAATTCTACAAAATTGTCAAATTGTTTATGGAAAACATTTTGACAATTGTCAAGGTGTAAATTAACAAATTGTCACCTATCATCTGTCACAATTGTCAATGTTTATGAAATAGGGCCTCTGGTTCTTCAATTGATGAACGGAAAAGTCAGTAATCATATGGCTCTTTAGCGGTCTCTATTGACTGTAACGTCTTGATCAGCATTGTTTTTAAAGAAATACGGAGCAATAATTAGACTTAACCATAGAGCACACTAAACAGTCAGTTTTTATTGATGTGACTGTAACTCAACACATACTTGAGGATTACTTTAACTCCAAATACGGCAGTTTTGTTTATTGATGTATTCATTCAACAAAAAGCGATATTCATCGCTAAACAAACTTCGCTAATGTTGCCAAAGTTGCAATTAAAAATAACAATTTGTTGAGCCCCATTCTACGAATCTTTGCATTGCTAAATGACCCTGTGTATTCAATTCTTGAAATGCCCAACCACTCGAAATCAAAAGCTTAATATCTCTTGAAAATAACACCCCTTTCAATCGAAAAACCCTTTAATATAAAGTTAAGTTAATAAATCGAGGAAAATGAGCTTAATTATTCGTAAAAAATAAGAATCAAAAGGGTTTTCGAAAATATCTGCTGAAAAAGGGTGTCTATTTGAGGGGTAGAGAAAACCTTTAAACTTCTACCAGAAATCTATATAGGTACCAAAATTTGGTATGTATTTTTGTGAAAGTTGATTAAAATTAAAAATATTATCGATGAGAACCAAGAATTAAAGAAGCTGTTGCACATGTTCTAGTTAAAGGGTGCTTTTTGAGTAAAATTGATTTTCCATTTTTAAGTCTCGATTGAAATCAAATGTTTGTACAAATTTAGTTCTTGACTCACATTTCGTAAATTCGGGAGATCCGTTTCTAGGATTCTCAAGAATAGACCTCCCTTTTTAAAGCTTTTTATTCTAACGCAATTTTTTAATGAGCTTGGAAAGTCGCCAGAAAGTCTTCTTTAACAACAAATTTCTTGAGAAATTCTGGATGTTAAATATATGTAAACTTTTACATAAAACATACAACAATCTAGATTACTTCTGGATTTGGTTTTGACGTTCCCGCTGAATGCTTAGCACTTAGTTGTTTTGATAAAACGACAACCGTTTGAAGAATGATTAACATTGCAAGCATGAGCGGTGTTTTCATACAAAATAGTTTTCTATTGAATGTGCTTTTAAACTAGATTTAGCTCGATGAATTTAATATTTAAAATTTAAGGACATTTTGCAAAAATCAATGAAGTTTTTGCGGGATTTTTTTTTCTTAAACTTGGACTCCGAATAAAAACTATCTTGGGTTCATTTTTCTTAAATCAAAATTATGAACAAATTTAAAAAAAATTGTATTTATAAAAAAAAAATTGTAAACAAAATTAGAGGAATTGAATTTTTTATTTCTATCAAGAAACAAATTTAGGGGAAATGTAAGTGCTAAGACTTAGATAAAGCCATACTTTACTATATATCCCATGGAAAAAGGACAATTGTTCAAAAATTCATAGAAATGATTCTTACTGTGTTAGATTTTCGTAATTATGAGGGTTTCGACAATCATATATTTTAATTATGTCATTATTGTTCAACATAACGATATTTCATAAGCATTCCTTGAAAAGAATTCGGCTTGATAAATAAATATTTCCTCAATAAATTAATTACATCTTATGTGAATTTAACAGTTGTAATAAAATTTTATATTTTAATCAATGCAATGTTTTTCCATGGAAATTATGAGAAATAAATGTGGTTGGTATCTAAACCAAACTAAATTAATCAAAATTGAAAACCTCACCAAAACAGAGAAGAAGAAAAATTAAACCAAAAATTTATTTCGAAATTTCCCATTAAATTTATTCCTTCTTAGCTAACATCAAAGCAAAGGCATCATCATCTTATTGCATCATATCGTCATCTTCTTCTTCAGCTTCGACTTCGTCGTCGTCTTCGAGATGGTGGTCGATGTTGGTATTTTCTTTCATTACAAAGGCAATCAAATAAACCGCTCATAAAGCACTTTATATAGGTACCTATAGTACCTACATATACGTATATAAAATACGCAGCCCATCTCAGACTATACTCAGTTTTCTATAGAAAAACATTTTCCACCTCATTTCGGTCAGCATCCATCCTTTGCCTCTTCTCACCACTTGGCAACAGCGGTGTTTGGGGTCGTTGGTTCACCATCCGGTTTAGTTATTGATGGAAAGGGGACAAATCTACAATTTTTGTGATGTTATGTCTTGAATACGGTACGGTACAGATATTGTTGTACTTAAATTCCACCCATCTGATGCCTTCCATTAAATTAATTGAAATTACTTTTGCTAGGACACGCAGCTTTCGCTTGAGTGATTCCTGTCGAATCCAATTACTTCTTCTTCGTTTATGTTATGGATAAAAAGGGGGAAGGGGGTGTAAGACAGGATCGGCAGGAAAAGAGAGGAAGAAAAAGTTAAAGGCGATAAAATAGAGGCAGAATAAATTCCGTATGTGTGTAATAAAGTATAGGAATTTAATTATCCTTTTTTTTTCTGTAGATATAGAAGAGGCCATGAACCTGTATGTAGGTTGAAGGTAACCAACCTCACTTTAAAAGAGAAAAAGGCAAAATCATATGTGTACATGTCACAGTTTAACGGCTATGTACCTTTTCTATTATAAAACCACCAAATTATTTTATCCCTAACAATTTTATTAGAATAGGAATACGGATAAAAGCAAAGAAGGTAGATGTTCATTAATCAACTCAAACCCGTCTCCTCCTATCCCTCTCACTAGTATACAAGAAATTCTTTATAAGATTAAGGATCTCTTTAAAATTAATTGTAGGTGCAAAAACCAACAAAATAACAGTTGGATATAAAGTATATATAAAAACCATAAACTTAAGATCGGTCCCTTATTTGGTAATGACATACTAAAGGGTGTCTCAAAATTAAAGTTGTATTTGAAATTGCCACCATTTATGTATAGTTAAGTTGTGGCAGGTTTACAAAAAATAAAATGGCAGCAGACTCGAAGGTTAAAGGTAAATTAAAACAGAACAAAAGACAAAAATGTAAGTCTCACTTCAGTATATTGATCTTCACTTGAGTTTTGTGAAAAGTTAAATTGTAGTGCCAACTTTTGACCTTTAGGACGCGTTTTAAGCGAGATATTCGCATTTTAAGTTTGAACATGGATTTTTGCCCATAACTTGTTGTCAAATTGGTGTTACTCAAAGATAGGCACAGCAATGGAAATTTCAGCCCTCTAGGTGGTCCTCTAGTGGTCTTGATCAATAGAGTTCAAAAATTGTCCTCTAGGTTCCAAATTCCAAGAACTCGAAATCAAAACTAAACTTAGGCTTTTTTCACAGAACGAAAAAAGTCATCCTATTGACTATTTTGGTAGTCAATATGACTATTTGGTAGTCAATTTTCAGCCGATAACCGCGATAGTCAATAGAACAATTTTCGGTTGTCAATTTTGGGATCGGAAATTGTTTTACAATTTGGTAGTCAATATGACAACTGTAGTAGTCAATATGACAACTTTGGTTGAAGGAGTTTGAAGCTCCGGTTGTCATATTGACCAATATGACAACTGCGGTAGTCAATATGACAACTTTGGTTGAAAGAAATTGAAACTACGGTTGTCGTATATTGACTAATGTGGTAGTCAATACGACAACTGCGGTAGTCAATACGACAACTGCGATAGTCAATATGGCAACTGCTGTAGTTAATATGACAATTGCGGTGGTCAATATGACAACTGCGATAGTCAATATGACAATTGTGGTTGTCAATATGACAACTGCGGTAGTCAATATGACAACTATGGTAGTCAATATGACAACTGCGGTAGTCAATATGAAAACTGCGGTAGTCAATATGACAACTGTTGTAGTTAATGTGACAATTGCGGTAGTCAATATGACAACTGCGATAGTCAATATGACAATTGCGATAGTCAATATGACAACTGCGGTCATGAAAACTGCGGTAGTCAATATGACAACTGCAATAGTCACTATGTCAACTGCGATTGTCAATATGACAACTGCGGTTAAATTGTACGGTAGTCAATACGACAACTGCGGTAGTCAATATGACAACTATGGTAGTCAATATGACAACTGCGGTAGTCAATATGACAACTGCGGTAGTCAATACGACAACTGCGGTAGTCAATATGACAACTGCGGTAGTCAATATGACAACTGCGGTAGTCAATATGACAACTATGGTAGTCAATATGACAACTGCGGTAGTCAATATGAAAACTGCGGTAGTCAATATGACAACTGCGATAGTCAATATGACAATAATTTTTGTTGAAAATCGAAATCTAATTTGACTACCGGGTAGTAAATATAACAATCCTCGATAGTCAATTTTGGCAGTCAATATGACAACCAAATTGCCATATTGACTACCGAAGTTGTTCTATTGACTACTTTTGTTGTCATATTGACTACCGAAAATTGACAATCGAAAATTGTTCTATTGACTATCAAGTAGTCAATTTTTTAAAAAAAGGTTGTCATATTGACTATTTTGGTAGTAAATACGACAATTTGGCAAAATTTCAAGTTGGATATCGACGATTGTTAATTTGACAACTTTTTTTTTTCTGTGTTTGTGTGTGCAAAATTTGGTATTTCTGACTTTTTAATCAGGGATTAGTCTACACAAATATATTCAGTATTCTTAATTGGTAAAAAAGATGGCGAATCTAAGGAAAATTCGCTTTTAATACGACGAGTTCCAGGATTTAACATTTTTTTTTTCAAATTTTAACAAACAACATTTTTTTTTAAATTGGAGCAACACGAAAAATAATTAAGCGGCGGCTTCAATATTGTGTGTGGGTGTTTATTTCTGTTCAATTTTTTTTTTACTGATAACAACGGAATATTAGCATAGCAGCATCAGTACTCCAGCAGCCTTTCTGTGCCATCTAAGGCTTAAGAGAGAAAAAAAAACAGGACTATAGCCGCAAGTTGTTTCCCATGTCAGCCGCCATTATATCCTGTTTTACGTATGACTAAACTTTTCCTTAATTGTACGCCCATATTTACTTAGGACACAGCACAAATAATCGACCATTTTACCGCCACTCCTTTCCCGCCATATAAGAGAGGGTATATAGTAGTTGGGTCATCGACAGGAGACATACACATATTTGTACGTATTTTGTGAGCGCGAGGCGGTCGGGGGTGCTTGTATTTGATGTTGGAAAGAGCGAATGTTAAATGGAGCTGAAGTTAAACTTTGGTTTTTGGTATGAGATTTTGGGTTGGAGGTGGAACTATGACGGGACAAACGGGACGGACGAGACTTTTATATGATGGGAACATTTGGAAATGGATGTGATTAAAAGTTTCGGACTTGAGCTTGTTTTTTTTTTCAGTTTTTGGGGTACTTTATTTTGTTTTTGTTTTTGTTTTTATTTTGGATTTTTGTTTTTGTTTTTGCATTTTTTTGTTACCGGATTTGGGATCTCTTTCGTTGATATTGCAGCACATATTGAAGCCGTGCGGATGTAATTTAAAACTTTAAGCAAATCGAGCATTCAAACAAAGTTCATTGAATTCCCTGATGACATACTTTCTGGACCATCACATCAGGCACCAGTTGGTTTGGTTTCATTTGGTTGCCAGAATGGAGGATGTTAAATTGTTGAGTCAAAAAAATATACGGGTATAAAAATAAAACCAACGAAATCCTGAGTTCACGTTAGTTATTTTAAATTTTGTTTTTCGTAGGATATATGTATATTTATATATCCAAATGTGTAGTTTTTTAAAGGCAGAATTATTGTGTTTTAAAAACAAAGTCATGTATAGAAATAAAGTACTTTAAACTATAGGAATAAACTGAACTTACCACCGCGTATATGCACTTCACGGCTCAGCACTGTTCCGACAAGATTACGAAGTTTACATCTGAAAAGAAAAACAACAATTTAATTAAGTGTAAATATTATTACTATTTAAAACCAAATTTAAATATATTCTTGGAACTATCTTAATGTACACGTTGAGTTGTCATTGGCATTTAAAGTCATGTTTATAAGAATACCCAGAAAATGTACCAACAAGAAAAATGTTTTTAAGCTTTAAATTGATTTTTTAAATAAAGTGTTTGCGTTTAGATCTTTAACTTAGTGTAGTCCTTATGTGTTTTTCTATACCAAAAGTTTAAACTTATGGGGATTTAATGTTCATGAAATTGTGTTGAGAGAATTTTAATGTGAATCATTTTGTTTAAAGTTCGTCATAATAACAAAAATACTTGACTTATCATAGCGAATTTCTTTTTAAAATTAAATTTGTGTACCTAGGCCACCCCACCATTTCTTTGGTATACAATTTAAGATCATTGAAATGTTAAGAATTATATTGTTTCTGCATGAACCTTCCATTTGCAGAACTGACTTTTTAAGATGATTTCCTTTAAACGGACACAGCAATTTCAATTCAACAAAATCAAAAAAGCTTCGAAATTGCTACAATTTCTGAAAAAATCATTAGTTTAGTGTAAGCATAAATTTGATTTTCAAAAAAAATTACAATATCCAGTTGAATAAAAGTCTAACCTATACACTTAGTTGAAGTACATTTAAATTGACATTTTTTGATCTGGGGTTTCTAAAAGTTGATAGAATATTGATGTCATCACATACCGAGAACTTTTTGTTTTGCTTGCTGTGTGGAACTATGCTTTATTTAGCCAAAACAACATATACATATTATGTAGATGCATATTTTTAGAAAAAAAAAAAACAAGAGCAAAATATGTTTGGTACATCAAAAAGTTTACCAGAAAAGTTTGATCCTTTTGTTTTAATTCTAGCGTATAGTTTATTTACGGGCTCAAATTCTGGGAACCATTCAATCAGCCAGACCCTAGATTTGTATGAATGCTTTTTTGATGGCACTTTTATTATGCAAACAAATTTAATGTGAAATACATTTTTTTTTCTTTGTACAAAATTAAAATAAAAGATAAAAATATTTCGCATCCAAAAATTTAGAAAAAAAGTAAGTTTAAAATATATTTCAATAATAAAATTCATAATTGAACCCTTAAAATTTTGTTCTAAAAAAAAAAACAAAAGTTAATACAATTGAAATTAATTGAAATGTTTTGTATTCAAAAAGATTTTTAAAAACAAAAAAAATGCATACCTATTGTACATAGAAACATAAATTAAAATCAAACTGGTGGTGTATTTTTAAGTTTTAGACTATTTTTTAACGCCAATAATCTACTCGAACCACATGTGGTCTAGGTCCATATGATTCAATTTGGGTCATAAGAAATTAGTTATAATCGTTATGTAGCTGTTGACGGTGACCGCCTCACTAACGTCCTTTTCAAAAAGGTACGGACCAATTACGCCGGCCGCCAGCCCAAAATCTACACTTTGCTTTGGGTTCTGCTCTACACTTTCACGAACCGCGCTGATGTTCTCGGCCGATCTTGCGTTTCTTGAACGTACCGGTGTTGGCTGATTGTTTACTGAACCGGTCGTCTCAAATTTGGCCACCAAACGTTGAAGAGTCGATTGTAAAGGGCCACCAAGTCAACCACGAAATGGGCGCAATGCGCGCAACGTTTGCGTTAAGGAATACTCATTTTGATAATAAAGTTTTATCATTTGAACGTGCTGTTCAATCGTGTTACTTGCCATGATGATTTGACAGATGTCACCAAAACAAAATAGCCGCCACGGGGCGCCAAAATCTACTCGTACCAATTGAAAAACCCTTTACATAACAATATTTTGTTGGAAATTTTAAGTCCATATCTCTCTTTGCTCTAATAATACTTGAGTCAAAAACCATTTTTTATAAAATTTTTGTTGTTTATGTAGGTTTTAGTTTTTTTTAACGAAAAAAGTTGTCAAAAATTTTTCGAAAGAATTAACTTAAATATTATTTTAATATTTTGCGTATAATTAAATAAATTTTATTTTAAAATCTGTTTTTGAAAACGAGGTTTTTAGTCGAAAACCATCCTTAGCAGTATTTTTTGAAAGTTTTTAATGTTATGTATAGAAATACAGCAATAAAATTTGGTACAAAATAACATGGTTTTGAAGACAATACCTTCATTTATTCACGTGATATCGAGAATCGAACATCAATTTTTACCAACTTATAGTAATGTTTTGTTTTATGTTTTTATTTTATTAAGAAAATGTCAGTTTGATTTTTCTCAAAATTTTATCAAAACGTTTATTTTCGTTGCATGCAATTATTTTAGAGATAAAATAATTTGTTTTTTTGTAAAATATTCGAGGTGAAAATATTTTTCCAGATTTTTTGATTTATAAAAAAATAGTTCATTATTTTTTTGTTTTAAGATTATACTACTTTGGTATTACGTCCCTTTTAATGATATACAATTTTACTGAATAACTAGCGTTATTAGCTCTTGAGATATTTTGGGTTAACCAACATTTTTAACTTCCCATCGGAAGTTATTGTAATGGGTCCGATTTGTCGAATTGAAAATTTTGACATTTCTCGACGTTTCAAGGTCCCTAGAGTCGAAATAAAAGATTTCTAGAAAGATGTCTGTGCGTGCGTGTGTACGAACGTTCGTACGTCCGTACGTACGCTACGTTTTTTTCGTCGTCCATAGCTCAAGAACCAGAAAAGATATCGACTTCAAATAAATTTTGTTATACAGATAATAAGGCAGAAAGATGCAGAAAGGGCTCTCAAGAAGATTGCGTGGGTGGTTTTTTTACCATAGCAGTTTAAAAAAAAGGTGACAATTTTGGTTAACCCTAAATATTTCACGAACCAGTAACGCTAGAGACTTGAATTAAATTTTATATTATATATTGTAATGTGATACCAAACAAATATATTTTTGGAAATAATTATAACTAACGGTTTTTTTATAAATCGAAAAAACTGAAAAAAAAATATTATTTACCTCGAAAAATGTACGAACAAAAAACAATTTTATCTCCAAAACAATTTTGTGCAACGAATAATGTTTTTAACATCTGGTAAAATTTTTAGAAAAATCGAATTGACAGTTTTTTACCCAAAAATAAAAATCTATAAAAAACATTACCCGAAGTTGGTAAAAATTGATTTTCGACTTCAATATCTTTTCGAAAATTTAAGATTATTAAAATAAATTAAAA